>OY728131.1:1794101619-1796601619 GCA_963277665.1 Viscum album
ATTCCTCATATGAAAAGGTTAAAACATATCATAAACAATCGTATTAAAACTAGAATATGAAATGTCAGTACATTAACCATAAATCATGAATGGTATAAAAATAGAACATCCATATTCAAACATATCACAAAGCCTTCAATACAATATGGATGTTCTGTCTCATAATAAATCAACTTCAAATAAACTTAAAATTCATCATAGATGAAATAAAAACCCTTTTTAGAGAAATTTATCTTTCTATTTTGAAATTCTTTATGAGTCACAAAATTATAAAATATAACATTTACTTTGAAAATATTCTTATAAAATTGTAATAAAAGCATCGACGAGTTTATAATGATAGAAAATATCCACACCTGCCATATAAGTTAAAAAATACATTCTTACCTTAATTCTGTCGAAAAAGTTAAAAAGGACCTTGTTTGGAAAACGACATAAAGACTTCTTTATAAAGATCTTATAAAAAGTCAAACAATGGTATAAATTACTTTAACACATATTCTGTAAAATGATGAGAATGTTTTGAAATACATTTTTAAGAAAAATGGATGTGGAAGATAAAGAGGTCCCGGTAGATAATTACGTATAAACAACCTCGGATAATGAAGTGATTGTAAAATAACCCTTACCTTGTACTTGTCCTTGGTTGAGGGTAATTTAACCACCTGTATAATTTTTAAATTATTGTTATTAAATTATACAATAATCATATAAATTAATATGATATCATATATGTTCTCTTAACATTGATTTTTTAATAATATCATAGTATTATCATCGTTTCGGGTGTTAACCGATTTGTATTTCTTTATATTCTTTGTTATGTGATCCATATTTGTTATGTATGGGATGTATATTATTCATATCTATAATGATCTCAAGTATATAAACATTATTTTTAATCATCAAATTAGAATTATACTTGAATGGATATGATGGGGAATGAATCTCATCGCGTTCGTGGAGACGGTAGTCCGTACGTACGCACAAGCGACAATATCATTATTTTGATATAAAAATAATATATAATTGGTTGTCATATCATATATACAGAATACTTATCATGTTATATTTATTATTTACATGAATTAAACATCATTATTATACCCATCCAAATAAAAATGTTTTGAATAACAATTACACCACGACGTGGAGACGGTAAGTCGTACGTACGAACGTATGGTGACAAGTCATTAAAACGATGGGTAGAATGCTGAATATGGTACAACCATATTTATAATAACATCACATTATATATAAGATAATTGATTTATTATTTTAGAGTGATAATAACAAGGAAAAAAGAAGTTGAAGAATAAAGGAACTTGAAAGTGGGTGGTGAAAACATTACCTCTTAATCGGGTTCTTCCATTTGATTTGATCAAAAGGGATCCTTAGGCTGGCGTTCTAATCAAACTAATCCCTCTAGGTATAAATGAGGGAATTTTAGAGAATATTTGGACAGGTTTTGGCCGAGCCAAAAGGCTTTTAAGGTGTAAATTAGAGTGAAGGGGGATTTCCCTTTCATAAGAGGGGCGAGAGGCACCTTTGGAAAATCTAGAAATATTATTTTATAATAAATTTATATTCAGATTCTAATGGCACAAATGTAGATTATTTAAAGGTTAAGGTGGGGATGGGTCCAAATCCTTTCAACCAATTGATTTTAGATATTTTTGGGTTACTATATTAACCATATCATGTATATTTAACTCTAAGTTAAATAGTTTGACATTTACCATGTCTCTTTGTATTTTTATATTATATAGTTAATAATCATACAATATAATTCCAAGGGACCCCCAATTGGTCCATTAATAATACACGTATCATGATATAAGTCATTTGGCCGTTCCTTAGATTTTTAAGAATACAATATCAATTAATAATATAATATTTGTTTTAAAAACTCTTTTCTGTCAATTTTGACACTACTGGGTATTTTTTTTTTGATAATTTCATAAAAGCATTATTACTTCAAATAATATTTATATAACCAATCCTAATATGTCATAGTATCCTAGAAAATTAGCCAAATTCATGAAAAGTCTCAAATAACAATTATTTTGATATTTATAAAATCAGTTATTTTAATATTTCACTAATAAGGTAATTAAGGCATCATCATCGTGTCATAAATAAGTTAACTCTTTTAATGTATAAATATTATAAATAAAATACCATTATGTAGGAAATCTTTTTATATTTCTAATGAATATTTATAATCGAATTTATATTATGTATAACCCTATATTAAAAATGTTTTAGTTATTAAACTTTGATTTTACCTCTCTTAACTCTTCTTCGAATGAAATAATAATAAATGTCCTAATCTATTCCAAGTAGACCTAAATGATAATATTTTATTCTTAAAGTTGTTTTTGGTCGAGATAAACTTTTCCAATAGAATTAGGAATGGTGTTAGGGTAATATTATTAGCATTTTTACCATTAATTACCCTATTTACTTTTAACCGTGGTAAATAAAAGTAAAAAGTTACTATTCATCGAAAATTATTTTTATCTTATAGAACCACATTTTACTCCTTGATATTAACCGTGTCTCTCGGATTTTTGAAATTCCACTCAGAGAAGCTATAAAATTATGTTTTTTGTGAATTTCTATATTCTCCTAGGAGATGGGTAATAGACGGTGAAAAGTTCAATAAAATTTTTATATATCTAAAATTATTCTAAACTAACTCCAATTAATTGCATTGAACTTATATATATATTATGTATCTATTTTGAACTTTATTAAATTTACATAAAATAAATAATTGTTTAAATAAAAATTCCGTTTTAAACTATAACTCTGTGTTTTTTCACTATTTATCAAAAATTGAATGTTTTCAGAAAAATACAAAAAATTCACCCAATGCTAATTTTGATATTCTGAATTCAATAATGAATTATATTTTACCAAATTCAAAACATAGAGGTTTCATTTATTAATTTAAAATTAATTCCCATGGTCAAAACCAAAAGGCATATTTTTAAGAAATAATAACTACCAAAAGATTGACACTTGTTTATGTCCAATTTCAAAGTGAAATTATGTACAATAACCATCATTGGATTAAATGTTAAAAATATAATCTATTTATTCCTCCATACCATTAAAATTTACAATTTAATAATCTAAATTATTTTGATTTAAAAAGTTTTTTTAGTTAAAATATAGAATTTTTCACTATTCACGCAAATATGAAAGTTATCATAAAAACACAAACACTTTATTGAAAATAAATTATTTTGTCTTCATTCTAATGAAGAAGTTTATTTTTCCAAATTGAATATATAAAAGTTTCAAATATTGGATTTAAAAAGGCTTCGCCATTAAAAGGCGGTAAAATTGCATTTTTTTTAAAATAATTCTTTTATCTGAAAAAAATTATTTGTTCTTTCATTATGTCTAAGAAATTAATAATATTGATTAAAAAATTATAAGGATTATATAAAGTTCAAAATTCAGTAAATACTATTCATAACCGCTTTTGAATAGCTTGTTCGGTAAGTCATGGAGTGCTTGAACACGGTGTTGCGTGTAGTGAAAGTTATTGAATATTTTGAAGAAATAACGTACTATGAGATATTTGGGTGTTACACTATTCCCCCATTCAATAAATTGCATCCTCGCAATTTGAAATTATTTTTCAAAAATAAAAGGTTGAAAATAGAAAATACCTTTGGGAAAACCCACATCGGAACTTAGGTTAATAAAATTTAGTCTTAATAAGAGGAAAAGGGAAATAAAAGGGTCACCCCCAAATTATAATCTTGATTATGAGAACATTGATGGAAATTAGAGACATATAATTGGAGGAAAAACGTAAATATTTATAGGTATTGATTGAGGTCATCCATTACAAACAAGTGTAAAAATGAGGGCCTTAAATTCATCAATCTATGATGATTTAAAAAACCATCAGTTCAACAAAACATATGGTATTAGGATAACACATTTTTTGTCTAAATATACCTTCACCAAAGTATAAGAATGTATTTTTCATTGAATAAGAGAAGAAGAAAAATATATACTTGACAAGTACAGTCCCATCCTTTAACTAAGTTCTTCCACAAACTCATCTTTCACTCTAAAAGTTAATAGAACTTAAAAATAATACTCTATTATCCTATTTGTATAGGGTTAAAAAAAAGAATTTATAATTCATCTAGCAGAAGAATTAAAAAACTACATTATTCAATCCAAGACATCAAGTGGGTCAGTGGTAGGAGATACCCCCTTGTCGCCCTTCGGTTGTGGGTTCATGTCTCGTGGCCTTTCCGGACGCGATGGGTTGCCGCCTGACCTCCATGATGTCCTCTTTATGGAAATCCAAAAAATAATCTCAAACTAGAATTATCCAAAATACTTCTACCCAAACTCATAGTCCAAAATTTATAAGGTTGGTAAACACAATGAAGATCCTTTTTTCCACGTAATATCATGTGAACACCTTCATCATGTATTCTTTTAAAACACCGCAACATCCTGAAATACCATAAAACCTTATTGATTACATTCATGATCCCTTATTTTTTATAGAATACTAGATATACTCCTTCTATCCAGAAATGATGTAAACTCTAATAATGATGGAATATACAAATCATTAATTTGTTTCAAGGTAGTCAAGAATATCCAATATAATTTATCCAAATCAATCATGTATTATTCCAAAATCACTACCTCGGTATCAGAATCAAATTATGGTTTATTTTTCTCTTAACCATATATTTTATAAAAATTTAACCTACCATTGAGTCACTTTTCTTTGTTCCAAACAATCTCCAGTCCTTAATGAAATATTACTGTCGTAAAATCCTTATATACTCCATAATTATTATAACCAATACATTGTTGATACAACACTCAAATGACATAATTCTCTAATACGAAATCTAATCATTCCTTCTCATATGTGGTAGTATCATAAATTGATTATTATCCAAAAGCATCATTTGGGGAATACAATGATGATTTGGACATTGGTTCGCGTAGTGTCCAAACACCTTGTAGATGAAGCATTGTACATTTGAAACCTTTTTCTTACCCTTGCAGTCACGTATATGGTGTCCTTTTTTTCCAAACTTATAACAAACTCTCATTGCATTCATGCAATTTCCAGGGTGTATCTTCCCACAGTTATCACATATGGGAAAATTATTCTTTTCCCTCTTCCCTTTATCCATTCTTTTATCTTCCATCTTTTTCTTCTCTTGCTTCTCTTCAAAGCCATTGGACTCGAAGAAATCTTTACTTATCTTATTAACACATAATACTATTTCTTCATACATTAAGAATACATGGGAGACTATTTCCCTTCTAAATGTTGTCTTAATACCATTAAAGATATGATCTTTCTTACTCTTTGGATCATACGTATTGATGGAGTTCACATTCCTTCTACTGAGCACCATTTCTATACAATAGCATAAACTAGGTTAGTATATGAATTGCAATGAATAATTCCAAACTTGTAAAATACCTAACATAAATTGAATTGTTTATGGATATAATCCAAATTCATAAATATGTTTTCATTGATACATTATATACTCATAAACCCTTCATAATGATTTGTAAAGAAAAATGAGAATTATGCTAAGCATATCCCCCAGGAGTGTCGTAACCAAGAGTGAAGCAAGGCCCGTTTTCATGCACCAGTTCCCATTCGAGTCTAGCTTAAAGCAGTGTTTTCGGGTATTACCCCTAGGTACATCTGTGCTAGAGCCGCCTCTTCCTACTCGTATCCAGACAGAAATGTATTTCTCAAAAAACTCCCAAAATCACTTCCATACCAAAATTCTAGGATGTTCTTCTATACTAATCCTCAATGTCCAACTTAGGTCTATGTTCTCTTATCAGAGTTTATCTAAATATAGTTTCAAAGGTTTTTACTAAACTTCCTCTGATACCAACTGTAATGCCCCGACCCTATTTACCCAGATTCGGTGCATTATTACATAACATTGGCATGATTATAAGGAAATCATGTCTCGAAAGACCGATCAGTTTATTATTATTGGAAACAAGATTCATACATGAGTTTAAACGTTACAACATGAAAATAAATACAACAAAAATATATTTCATTAGAAGCATCCAAGCCTCCTAGCTTATGCCTACTGGTCACTAATAACTGACTTCTTCATATCCTCGGATAATGAAACATAAGAAAGGGGTGATCTCAAATGCTCAGTAAGGGTAAGTAATACAACGAAAAATGACATAAATAATAATCAGGGTAAATACTTGAAACCACATTCCTTTACTAATAATAAACATGAATAATTTTATGGAAAGAATATGATCTGAGTAAATAATGCCATAATAAAACATAATCATGGGTATTCTACTAGTCGAATGACCATGTGAACCATCAATATTATTTCCACAATTAGGGAATGTATAATTTTAGACATTCTAAAACATTTTTTCAAGGACTTGGCCAAGAACTCAAAAAAAATTTAAGACCTCAGCCAAACCCATAAATCAAATTGGGAAAGGGCCTCGTCCAATTCAATGTCTAGTTGTCTCATGAGACCTATAGATTCATCGAGGAGCTATAGCGGGCTCTACCCATCACTTACTATGTCCAATGCATTCCTCATATGAAAAGGTTTAAACATATCATAAACATTCGTATTAAAACTAGCATAAAAATATCAATAATTTAACCATATATCATGAATGGTATTAAAATAGCACATCCATAGTCAAACATATCACAAAACCTTCAATACAATATGGATGTTTTGTCTCATAATAAATCAACTTCAAATAAACATAAAATCCATCATAGATGAAATCAAAACCATTTTTAGAGAAATATCTATTTCTATTTTGAAATCATTTAAGAGTCACATAATTATAGAATAAAACATTTAATTTGAAAATATTCTTATAATCTTGTAAGGGAAGCTTCAACAAGTTTATAATGGTAGAAAATAGCCTCACCCTCCGTATAAGTTAAAAAAAGACATTCTTACCTTAATTCTGTTGAAAAGGTTAAAAAGGTCCTTGTTTGGAAAATGATGGAAATATTCCTTTATAAAATTCTTATAAAAAGTCAAAAAAATGGTATAAATGACTTTATCCCATATTCTGTAATATGGTAATAATGTTTTTAAATACATTTTTATGAAACATGGATGTGGATTATAAAGAGGTCCCAATAGATAATTACGTATAAACAACCTCAGATAATGAAGAGATTGTGACATAAAACCATACCTTGTACATTTTCTTGGTTGAGGGTAGGTTAACCTCCTGTATAATAGTGAATTAATTTTTACTAAATTATAAAATAATCATATACATTAATATGATATCATATATTATCTTTTAACATTGATTTGGTAATAATATCTTAGAGTTATCATCATTTCAGGTGTTAACGGATTCGTCTTTCTTTATAATCTTTGTTATGTGAACCATATATTTTACTGATGGGATGTATATAATTCATATACAGAATGATATCTTGTCCATAAAAATTATTTTTAATCATAAAATGAGAATAATACTTGAATGGTGATAGATCACTGTCGTGGGTGCCCTCAAATGATTAGTGTGATTTTGGGGTACTTAGGTGCAGTAGAGTGGCTAACCAAGGTCGTCTCTAAAAGGAGGAAGTGAATTAAAACAACTTCTTAGAGGTATTATAAAAATAAAATAAAAGTGAATAAAAACACTAATTGAATGGATGGGGTTTTTTTAGTTTATAGATTTAGATGAAGTTTGCTGGAAGAAGATTGCATTTTTTTTGTTTTTAATTTTGAAATGATGTTTGATTAAAAAGACACAACAAGAAGATGTTTTTTAGAAATCTATTTTAAAAGGTGTAATCGATATAAATCTACCACTTCATTCACTTATTAATCATTATCATTTAAATCAATATCCACTCAATTATTATCCCCTACTTTGTAATCCCTCAAACCCTACGAGAGTTAACTTAACCACAAAGATGAAATTATTTAAACCCTAGGCTAGCTTCGGAACACGTAATCGCAGCACCCTGATTAGATTATTGTTATAAAGATAGTTTATGGTCAGTGGTTAATTAGAGCACATATCCATTATGGAAATGAAGATGAATTGTGTTTAGGGATTATATTTGAACTCTACAAATTTATCTCGTGTGGTCTTGTATTACTGATTAAGATTACGCTCTCACAATTTACACAAAATCCCGACTTCGCGTGTTTTTGTGTTAATTGTTCAATTGCTTGCTTAGTTTCTTGTAATTTAAAAACACAATTCATGGATCATATTATGTGAATTACAGTAGCTCATTGATTCAAAATAATTAAATGAAGAAGGTATAAGATAGATCGATTTCTAAAAGACTACTCTTCCATGGGTGGCGTAATCATCGTAGAAGCATTTTGCATGTGCAAAGGTTTATAATGGGTATAACCCAATAACGCTTCTACTCAAGAATTCCAGCCCAAATAGGAAGATTAATATAAGATAAAATTTATACAAAACAGAAGAAAAGTGAAGAAATAAAAGAAGAACAATGAATTTTATTACACAAATTAAAACATTACAAAATGAAGAAGAGAAGCAGGCTTCGATGAGGGGATCCTTACTTCAAGAGCTACCCCTCTTAAAATGGTTGGAGAATTTGGGTGAAACAAATTCTCCTCTGGCTCAAATCTTTTAATTCACGTCCCAACCCCTCCAAATGAGAAAAACTCCAATTTATAGAGGGTAGGGGAGGAGAGGTTACAAGTGGTTTCAAGTGTGAATGTGGAAATTCGTCCAAATATTTTATGCCAACTTGCACCGCCCATTTGACCACCCAAACACGTGAATTGGCCGGCCTTCCAGAAGGATAAAATCTGAGGATATTGTCCCTATATCTCCTCTCCAAATGTGGGCTCAATATAGGACCATATGAAGGCGTTATGTACGAAATACAGAAGCTTCTCCATTCTAGAGAGCCCATCCCAACTTTGAATTCATGACCCATTTTCAACAACCAAATGAACTCTTTAGCTCTAGTATCCTGAATAAAAGTTGTAGATAAGTAAGTTATGAAACCTGGTACAAAAGTTAAAATTCAAATAGTAAATATAAAAATATTTCTCTTCGAAATACTACAGTGAACTATAAAGGGTAAAACTGGAATTTTCATCAAATATTCAAATGAATGATCTAATCCCAAATACATTCTAATTAAACATATTTAACACAATTTGAGGAAATTATATCATTTATTATCAATGAAATATTCAATAAAATAGTTTTTTATCAACTCCCGCACACTTACCCTTTTTCACTCCTGGGAAAAACCTCATATCAAGTAAACATTAATATCAAATCAAAACCAATTTTAAAACACAAACCCTTGAGATCAAACAATTACACCCCAAGAAACAAAAGATATCATGTCTCATAAAAACCCATTATTTCAAGTTCTTTATTTATATAATTCAATATATTTCCACTTTATTTATCCTACCATGCACAAAACACTTACCTTTCTTGGATTTTCTCTCATCACTCAAATATCAATTTTTTTGCAATGTCTTTCTCATCCAAACTCATACAAGGGTCACCATAGGCTTGATAGATTCCTAAATCACTACCCGATGTCAGTCAAGAACATATGTTTATCATGAGGTCTTTTTAGGGTTGTTCTGTGGCTTTCGGTTGGTAGGATTAAGATGTGAAAAACTCTGAGGCTGAATGAGGAGGGCTTGACTCTTTTGAAGAAAAATTGCATTAATGTAATTTTCAGTTAAATATGGTCTTCTCCTCAATCCCTATAGTATCAATTCAGCTCCATAAACATGAAAAGTCGTGAAAGGTTTACACCATTCATCATTTCAGCATAAAAAATTTCAATCTTCTGAATCATGATTTTCTTGAAAGCTCCAGATGGGCACACCTTTCCACCTCAATTAGAAGCTACGGAAAAGGCACAGCTTCACTTGTCATGAAAGCTCCAGAAAAGGCACAGCTTTGAATATAATGAATTTCTTCAGAAACAAACACATCTCTTCAGAATTTAATTTTCCACCCAAAGTATCACAGAATGTGGTGGAAAAACAGAATACAACTTCCCCCACACTTAAGCTCAACTAGATTATGCAATTTTACTTCGAGAGTCGGTTGGATAGGGAAAATTGGCTAGTAATGTGGCTAACCTAATAGGTTTTTCATGGCTTCTAAGGGCTCCAAAGATTATATAGTCATGGTAGGCCATTTTAAAAAAGGATTCTTTGAAATAGGGGCTTTAATACCAAACAAATGCCTCAATCATTTAAACATAAGTACCTCAAACCCTCAAGTTTTGACAGGAATACATCAAATTCGGGTTAAATCAAGCATGGTTTCGTTCTCTCAAGAAATGAGGTGAATGTAAAGAATATGAAAATAATGGTTCAGAAGCCTCACAAGAAAGTGATTTCAAAAATAAAGACAGTGATATGTGGCATGGGATTCAAAATTCGGTGTACTTTCCATGAAATTACTAAATATTTGAACTTGAAACAAAGTCATTTCAGCATTCATTTAAGCTTAGTTTCAAGGGGTAAATTGTTTCACTTATTGATATGGATTTAAAAATGGCGATGAGAATCATTTCAGTTCAAAAGTTTCAAAAACACACAGAAAATTGTAAAATAAACACACAAAATCTGAAAAACACGCAATTTTTTTTTTGGTTTTTTGAACAGGAAAGCAATTGAAATTACTAAACTAAAAGGTTTCCTCCCCCACACTTAAAATATTACATTGTACTCAATGTGAACCTATGAGATGATATATGCACATGAAATGAAGAATTTTTAAATAGGACAAATAATATAAAAGTCAAAGGGTTAGGAACAACCTGATGTGATCAAGCGATGATGGGGTCATGCAGTGTGATAAAATCCACTGCATCAGTAGGAAGTCCCTCAATGTATCTCTTCAAACGTTTCCCATTGACTGTAAAGCTCCTTCCAGTGTCCTCTTGTGTGAACTCCACTGCACCATAAGGAAAAACATTAGATACAATATAAGGACCTAACCATCTGGAACGCAACTTACCAGGAATCAGCTTGAGTCATGAACTATAGAGAAGGACTTTCTCTCCAACATGAAACTCCCTTTGTTAGATCATTTTGTCATTATCTACTTCTGATCTTTCCTTGTAGAGCCTTGAGTTCTCATATGATGACAGTCGAATCTCCTCAAGCTCTTGAATTTGCAACTTCCTTTGAATTCCAGCTTGGGCCAAATCCGTGTTGCATTTCTTTATAGCCCAATATGCCCGATGCTCGACTTCTACTGGGAGATGACATGCTTTCCCAAAAACAATCCTAAATGGGGACATACAAATGGGTGTCTTGTATGCTATCCTATAAGCCCACAATGCATCATCTAAGCTCTTGCTCCAATCCTTCCTATTTGGCTGCACGGTTTTCTCTAATATTTGTTTTAGCTCACGATTTGAAACCTCAGCCTGTCCATTTGATTGGGGGTGGTATAGTGTTGATGTTTTTTGTGTCACCCCATACTTCCAAAGGAGGGAAACAAAATTCCTATTGCAAAAGTGTGTCCCTTGGTCACTGATTATGGCCTTTGGTACTCCAAACCTGGAAACAATCTGTTCTTTGAAAAAGTGCACAACAACATGAGAATCGTCAGTTCTGGTGGCCGTGGCCTCCACCCATTTACTCACATAATCAACAGCAACCAAAATATACAAAAATCCAAATGAACTAGGAAAAGGACCCATAAAATCAATGCCCCATACATCAAAAATCTCACAGAATAGTATGGGTTGTTGGGGCATCTCATGTCTCTTCAAAATGTTCCCAGTGTGTTGGCAACGAGAGCATGACTTACAAAACACATGGACATCATGGAATAATCTAGTCCAATACAATCCAGAGTCCAAAACCTTCCTAGCTGTCTGTTGGGGTCCAAAGTGTCCAGCACAAGAAAGTGTATGACAGAAATGCAAAACAGACTCAAAATCATGATCGGGAACACACCTCCTAATGACTTGGTCACTACACATGCGCCAGAGGTAAGGATCATCCCACACATAAAACGAAGACTCACTTTTTAATTTTTGGACATGATGTTTCTTTAAATTTGTAGGGATTTCAGAGGCAACAATGTAGTTCACTAAATCAGCATACCAAGGATGTGTACCTGAGATGGAATAAAGATGCTCATTGGGAAAAGTGTCCCAAAGTGGTACCTTGTCCAAGGTGTCATCCTCTAGTGTGTGAGTAATCCTACTCATGTGGTCCTCCACCAAATTCTCTGACCCCTTCTTGTCCTATATATCAAGGTCAAACTCTTGAATAAGGAGTATCCAACGGATAAGTCATGGCTTTGCATCTGGCTTCTTCAAGAGGTACCTCAAAGCAGCATGGTCAGAAAAACAACTACTTTAGAGCCCAATAAATATGAATAGAATTTATCTAAAGCAAATATGACAGCATGAAACTCCTTTTCCATAGTTGTGTAATTTTATTTTGTTGAATCTAGTGTCCTCAATGCATATGAGATCACATGTGAACATCCCTCCACCTTTTGAGATAAGACATCTCCAACCACGAAGTTGGAGGAATCACACATAAGCTCAAATGGAAGGTCCCACCGCGGGGGCTGTATGATCAGTGGAGTGGTCAGACACTTCTTTATCTCATCAAATGATACCCTACATGAATCATCAAACACAAAATCAGAATCTTTTTGAAGTAATCGTGACATACGAAGAGCGATCTTACTAAAATCTTTGATGAAGCGCCGATAAAATCCGGCATTCCCTAGGAAAGATCTAACATCACGCACACATGAAGGATAGGGTAAGGATGAAATAATTTCTACCTTAGATCTATCAACCTCTATCCCATGTTTTGACACCACATGCCCTAAGGCAATGCCATGCTCTACCATAAAATGACACTTTTCAAAGTTCAGGACCAGATTCTTCTCAATACAACGATTCAACACCTTTCCCAAACTACTTAGACATTCATCAAATGAGGAACCATACACTGTAAAATCATCCATAAATACCTCCATGCAGGTATCAATGAAATCTGAAAAAATACACACCATACATCTCTGGAAGGTACCTAGGGCGTTGCAAAGTCCAAATGGCATCCTCCGGTAGGCAAATGTGCCAAAGGGACAGGTGAATGCAGTCTTCTCCTGATACTCTGGAGCTATAGGAACCTGAAAATATCCAGAAAATCCATCCAAGAAACAATAGTGTGTTTTCCCAGCTAGTCTCTCGAGCATTTGATCAATAAATGGGAGGGGGAAATTGTCCTTGCGAGTGGTCTGATTTAGTTTCCTATAATCAATACACACAGGCCAACTGTTTTGCACCCTCATTGGAACTAAATCTCTTCCTCATTTTTAACAACAGTAAAACTAGTTTTCTTAGGCACAACCTGAATTGGACTTACCCACTGAGAATCTGAAATGGGAATAATTGTACCTGCCTCGAGCAATTTCTCAACTTCTTTTTTAACAACATCCATGAGGGTGGGATTGAGTCTCCTTTGTGGCTGTCTCACCGGTTTAGCCCCATCCTCCAAGATAATCCTATGCATGCAAATGGATGGGATAATACCTGATATGTCAGCCAAGGTCCACCCAATCGCCCTGATGTTCTCCCTCAAAATATTCAAAAGCTTTTCTTCATGTTTAAAAGGGAGATTGTTAGAAATGATAAAAGGTAATCTCTCACCACTCAACAAGTATGAGTATTTCATATTTGGTGGAAATGGCTTGAGTTCTAATGAAGGAGGGTGTAGTATGGATGGAGACATTGAAGGAACTGAAATATGTGCACAATGAGCATCAGTATCAGAATAGACATCATCAAAATCAGAGAATAAAGCATCAAATCCATCAGCATACTCAACAGCCATGTCATAATTAGAGTTCACATGATCAAAATTAGAATATGATTCCATTTCAAAATCAAATCTTAGAGAGTCTTGTTCCTTAAAAACAGGTGTAGAATTACTCTTAGACATCAAACTAGAACCAATACTCATAATCTCCCTAAGCATAGGATAATCAAAATCCATGGAGTTTTTACTTGGTGGTTCAAAATGGGAGATAACAAAAGAAGAATGGTCCTCATAGGGGTACTTCATGGAATCCATAACATTAAATATCACAACTTCATCCCCAAATTCCATGGAAAGTGTACCCTCATTGACATTTATGATAGTTTGGCAGTTTTGAGGAAGGGCCTACCTAAGATAATAGGGGTATGAGAACTTACCTAATCATCCTCCATGTTAAGAACATAGAAATCCGCTGAAAAGATCACGTCTCTTACCCAGACAAGTACATCCTCAAGGAATTCCGCTGGATATGTTGTAGCTCTATTCGCCAATTGCACCACTACTCTTGTTGGATTCAACTCACCAACCTGCAAGGAAGAGAATACAGAGTGAGGAATCAAATTTATTGAAGCTCCTAAATCACAAAGAGCATCATAGAAGTTCAACTCCCCTATGGTACATGGGATTGTGAATGTACCGGGATCCTTGCACTTTATTGGCATTGATAGAGTTGGTGTAATGAGTGTCGAGACATTCCTTCCAAGGTTGATCCTCTCATTCCCCTTGAGCCCTCTTCGATTGGTTCAGAGTTCTTTTAAGAATTTGGCATACCTTGGGATATTCTTAATGGCTTCAAGTAGAAGAATGTTGATCTCCACACTCTTGAATGTGTCCAAAACCTCCTTTTTCATTGCTTCTTCAGCTATCTTCTTGGTTTGAACAAACCTGTTTGGAAAAGGAAGGGGTTTAGGAGGAACATCATCAATCTTTTTCCTACCGTTATCTTTCTCCTTGGATTGCTCATCAGTTGGTATGGAATGCAGCTTCTCTGGAGTTGAGGTGAATCCCGGTGGAATGGTAGGTACAGATGTATTGTTCATTTGCTTCCCACTTCTCAATGTGATGGAACTAACATTCCCCTTTGGATTTGGAGTGGGTTGGGAAGGTAGATTTCCAGAATTCTTACTTACAAGTTCATGGAGGTCGGTGGCAATCTGGCTCATTTGAGTCTTTAACTCCCTCAGCTCCGAACTTTGACTCTTCATCTCATTCTGTTGATTAATAAAAAATTTCTTCAAAAGATCATCAGTATTAGAATCTACCTTTGGTGGGGAATTCCCTTGTTATTGGCTTGTTGATGTCTGGGCTTCAAATCTCCTTTGGGGTTGTTGGAAACCCTGCTGGTAAGGCGAAGGCTACTGGAAGTTTGTTTGAAAAGGGTGCCTTTGTTGTTGTCCAGAGCCATACCTCATGTATGCTTGATCTTTCCACCCTTGGTTGTATGTTGGAGCAAATGAATCAAACATCTTTTGGGGATATGGTTGTTGTTGCTGCTGAAATGGTCTCCCTGGCAATACTGTTGTGCAATCCTCTGTCTCTTGTAGTTGTGGGCAACAGTCAGTTGGGTCGCTTGTCTCAGTGCAAATGCCACAAGGCCTTGAAAGAGGGGGTAGAGATGTCTTTTGTGCCAAAGCAATTTTCCTCACCATAGTGGTCAATTATTCTAACATTGTATCAATCAAATGACATTCAAGAGAAGAAGGACTTACCTGATGTACTCCCCTGACATGTGGTGTACCTCTATCGCCAAATTGTTGGGAGTTTTGGGCCATTTTGTCGATCAATGCTCGTGCAGATACTGGTGTCTTGTCCACCAATGCTCCTCCAACTGCAGCATCAACCACGCTCCTCTCCATGGGTGTGAGGCCTTCGTAGAAGTATTGGATGAGGAGTTTCTCACTAATTTGGTGATGCGGAAAGCTTGCACATAACTTCTTGAAGCGCTCCCAGAACTCATACATCGACTCCCCTTGTGCCTGCTTGATCCCTGATATCTCCTTTCGAATGGATGTAGTCCTTGATGCTGGAAAAAATCTCTACATGAAAAGACGTTTCAAATCGTTCCAACATGTTACATCTTCAGGTTGTAAATAATACATCAAATACTTTGCAGCTCCATCAAGTGAAAATGGGAATGCTCTTAATTTGATTTGATCTTCAGAATCATTTCTTGGTTTTAGGGTTGAGCAAACCACATTAAATTCCTTAAGGTGTTTATTGGGATCCTCACTAGATAAGCCATGAAACTATGGAAGAAGGTGAATTAATCCTGATTTTAACTCAAAGTCTGATTCGAGATTTTGGTATGAAATACAATCTGGTTGATAGTTAATATCTGGTGCAGCCAATTCTTGAATGGTTCTATTAAGTTCATTTCCATAATTTCCAGCCATTGGTTCCTCTTTTATGTTTGAATTTGAATTGATTCCAATTCAAATGTTTCCAGAAGAGAGGAATTCACCAACTGGTTGAATATTGAAACTTCCCGTAGACTAAGAATTTATGATTCGTTCCCTAAGACTATGTTCAATCTCAGGGTCAAGATCTAAGAGGTCTTCGGGATTAGTTCAAGTCATAAATCAAATAAAAATGAAAAGAAAGTGAATGGACCATATTAAAATAAAAATGAGAAGTTGAGTTGATGGTCCAAAAAGAAAAGATGAGGATGAGAAAAAAATTAAAACTTGAGAAAGGGGAAAGATGAAAGAGAGAGGTGAAGAAAATAATAAAATGAAAAATAAAATAAATACCTATAAATGGTTGAATAAATTACATGCCTCCCCGGAAATGGCTCCAATTTGATAGAACACTGTCGTGGGTGCCCTCAAATGATTAGTGTGATTTTGGGGTACTTAGGTGCAGCAGAGTGGCTGACCAAGGTCGTCTCTCAAAAGAGGAAGTGAATTAAAACAACTTCTTAGAGGTATTATAAAAATAAAATAAAAGAGAATAAAAACACTAATTTAATGGATGAGGTTTTTTTATAGTTTATAGATCTAGAAGAAGTTTTCTGGAAGAAGATTGCATTTTTTTTGTTTTTAATTTTGAAATGATGTTTGATTAAAAAGACACAACAAGAAGATGTTTTTTTTTTAGAAATCTATTTTAAAAGTCATAATCGATCAAACTCTACCTCTTAATTCACTTATTAATCATTATTATTTAAATCAATATCCACTCAATTATGTTCCCCTAATTTTTTATCCCTCGAACCCTATGATAGTTAACTTAACCACAAAGATGAAATTATTTAAACCCTAGGCTAGCTTCGAAACACGCAATCGCAGCACCCTGCTTTGATTGTTGTTCTAAAGATAGCTTATGGTCAGTGGTTAATTAGAGCACATATCCATTCTATAAATGAGGATTAATTCTGTTTAGGGATTATATTTTAACTCTACAAATTTATCCCGTGTGGTCTTGTATTACCGATTAAGATTACGCTCTCACAATTTACACAAAATCCCGACTTTGCGTGTTTTTGTGTTAATTGTTCAATTGCTTTCATAGTTTCTTGTAATTTAAATACACAATTCATGGATCATATTATGTGAATTATAGTAGCTCATTGATTCAAAATAATTAAATGAAGAAGGTAGAAGATAGATCGATTACTAAAAGACTACTCTTCCATGGGTGGCGTAATCATCGTAGAAGGGTTTTGCATGTGCAAAGGTTTATAATTGGTATAACCCAATAACGCTTCTACTCAAGAATTCCAGCCCAAAGAGGAAGATTAATAGAAGAGGAAATTTATACAAAAGAGAATAAAATAGATGAAATAAAAGAAGAACAATGAAGTTTATTACACAAATGAAAACATTACAAAATGAAGAAGAGAAGGAGGCTTCGATGAGGGGATCCTTGCTTCAAGAGCTACCCCTCTTAAAATGGTTGGAGAAATTGGGTGAAACAAATTCTCCTCTGCCTCCAATATCCTAATGCACGTCCCAACCTTTCCAAATGAGAAAAACTCCAATTTATAGAGGGGAGGGGAGGAGAGGTTACAAGTGGTTTCAATTGTGAATGTGGAAATTCGGCCAAATATTTTATGCCAACTTTCACCGACCATTTGGCCACCAAAACGCGTGAATTGGCCGACATTACAGAAGGGTAAAATGTGTGGATATGGGTCCTCTATGTCCTCTCCATATTTAGGCTCCATACAGGGCCATATGAAGGAGTTATGGATGAAATAAAGAAGCTTCTCTATTCTAGCGAGCCCAGCCCGACTTTGACTTCATCGCCCATTTTCAACGAACAAATGAACTCTTTAGCTCTGGTTTCCTGAGTTAAAGTTGTAGATAATTAAGTTAGTAAAACTGTTACAAAATTTCAAATCCAAATAATAAATATAAAAATATGTATATTTGAAATACTACAGTGAACTATAAAGGGTAAAACTGGAATTTTCATCAAATATTCAAATGAATGATCTAATCCCAAATACTTTCTAATTAAACATATTTAACACAATTCGAGGAAATTATATCATTTATTATTAATGCAATATTAAATAGAATAGTGTTTTATCAAATGGATACGATGGGGAATGAATCCCATCACGTTCGTGGAGACGGTAGTCCGTACGTGCGCACGAGTGACAATATCATTATTTTGATATCAAAATATTATATAATTGGATGGTATATTATATATTCAGAATCATTATAATGTTATATTTATTATTTAAATGAATTACACATCATTATTATACCCATCCAAATAATAATGTTTTGAATAACAATTACACCACGACGTGGAGACGATAAGTCGTGAGTACGCATGTATGGTGACATGTCATTAAAAGGATGGATAGAATATTAAATATGTTTGTACCATATTTCTAATAACATAACAGTATATAGAAGATACTGGATTTATTATTTTTTAATGGGAATAACAAAGAAAGAAGAAGTTGAAGAAGAAAGGAACATGAAAGAGGGTGCTGAAAACGTTACCTCTTAATCGGGTTCTTCCTCTTGATTTGATCAAAAGGGCTCATTAGGTTGGCTTTCATATCAAACTAAGGCCTCTAGGTTGAAGTGAGAGAAGTTGAGAGAATATTTGAGCAGGGGTTGTCTGAGTAAAAAGGAATTTAAGGTGTAAATTAGATAGAAGGGGGAGTGCCCTTTTATAAGAGGGGTGAGGGACACCTTTGAAAAAGTTAGAAATATTATTTTATAATAAATTCATATTCAGTTTTTAATGGCTCAAAAGTGGATTGTTTAATGGTTAGGGTGGGGATGGGTCGAAATAATTTCATCTAATAGATTTTAGACAGGTTTGTGTCACTATATTAACCTTATCATTTATATTTAACTCTTAGTTAAATAGTTTGACATTTACCATGTCTCTTTGTATTTTTATATTATATAGTTAATAAACATACTATATACATCCAAGAGACCCCAAAGTTGTCCTTTAATGATACAAATATAATGATATAAGTCCTATGGGGGACCCTAAAATTTTTTGGAATATAATATCAATTAATAATATAATATTTATTTTTAAAACGTTTTTATGACAATTTTGACACTATTGGGTATTTTGTTTTTTATAATTTCATAACAGAATTATTACTTCGAATAATATTTATATACTCAATCCTAATATGTCATATGAACCTAGAAAATTAGTTAAATTCATAAAAAGTCTCTAATTATATTTATTTTGATATTTATAATATCAATTATTTTAATACTTCACTAATAAGGTAATTACTGCATCATCATTATGTCATAAATAAATTAAATTAATTAATGTATAAAAAATATAAATAAAATACCATTATGTAGGAAATTTTTTTATCTTTCTTATCAATTTTTATAATCGAATTTATCTTATTTATAACCCTATATTAAAAATGTTTTAGTTATTAAACATTGATTTTAACTCTTTTAACTCTTCTTTGAATTAAATAATAATAAATGACCTAATCTAATCCAAGTGGACCTAAATGATAATATTTTATTCCTAAGGTTATTTTTGGTCGATATAAACTAGTTTAATAGAATTAGGACATGTGTTAGGGTAATATTTGTAACACCCCAAACTTCCACGGTACGCTTCTCTTTGAATAACACAATAGCATGTGTTGTACGCAACACTGAGTTTAAGAGCACCACGACTTACCAAACTAGCCATTCAAAAGTGGTATGAATAGTATTAACTTAATTTTAAATTCTATATTGTCCTTATAATTTTAGAATCCATATTATGAGTTTCGAAGACATAATTTAAGAACAAATTCAATTTTTTCAGTTAAAAGAAGTATATTTCAAAAAAATGCAATTTTGCCGCCTTTTAATGGCGAAGACTTTTTAAATCAAATATTTTAATCTTTTATATATTCAATTTTGAAAACATAACTTCTTACTTAGAATAGTTACATAAGAATTTAGTTTCAATAATTTTTTGGGGTTTTTCTTTTAACTTTTATATTTGGTTGAATAGTGAAAAATACTATATTTTAACTGAAAACAACTTTTTTAATCAAAATAATTTATATTGTTAAATTACAAATTTTAATGGTTTGGAAGTATAAACAGATTATATTTTTACCATTTAATCCAATGGTGGTCATTGTAAGTAATTTCATGTTGAAATTGGACATAAACAAGTTTAAAACTTTTGATAGCTATTATTTATTACAAATACGCATTTTGGTTGTAACAGCGGGAATTGATTTTAAATTAATAAATGAAAATTTTATGTGTTGAATTTGGTAAAATATACTTCATTTTTGGAATTTTAATATCGAAATTATCTTAGGGTGAAATTTTGGTACTTTTCTGATAACTTTCACATTTTGATGAATAGTGAATATTACAAAATTTTAATTGAAAACAACTTTTTTAGTCGAAATAATTAATACTGATAAATTATTAATTTGAGTTATTTAAAAGTATAATTGGATTAAAATTTTACAATTTATTCCATTTTTGGTCATTGAACATTATTTCAAATTTAAATTAGAAATAAGAAATTGTCAATCTTATGATAGTAATTATTTGTTAAAAACAGGCTTATTGTTTCAACAGCGGGTATTAATTTTAAATTAATTTTTTTCACTTTTGTATTATATATTTAGAAAAATGAATTCCATATTTAGAATCATGAGGTCCAAATTTTGTAAATAGGTAACTCTTATTTTTAGACATTTTGAATAATTACCTCGGTAAATATTTTATTTACCACAGTTAA
This sequence comes from Viscum album, assembly GCA_963277665.1. Classification (NCBI taxonomy): domain Eukaryota; kingdom Viridiplantae; phylum Streptophyta; class Magnoliopsida; order Santalales; family Viscaceae; genus Viscum; species Viscum album. The sequence goes on from OY728131.1 coordinate 1,794,122,718, forward strand.
AGGGTAAATCCAGTAAATAAGGGTACAAAAATAATATTATAATAATACTAAATTATCATAAAACGTGTCCTAACCCTATTCGGTGATGCATGTCCGACCATGGGCATCATTGGGTCGATTTCGGGACCCCATTGAGCCACTTGTATGTGATTATGTCACTTTATATTAATTATGTTAAAGTAAATACAAAAATTAGGTAAGCATATATCTTTTAGAAAAACAATTTTTACATAGGGTTATACATGTTATATTTACGACAATAAATATTAATTAGAAATATAAAAATATTTCCTACATAATTTTATTTTATTTATAATTTTTAAACTTTTTATAATTAAATTTATTTATGACACAATAATGATGAAGTATTTTCCTTATTAATGAATGAATCAAATAATTGGTATTATAAAGGTTATAGTAAATATAATTTGAATGTTCTGTTTCCATAAACGAAATTTATTGGTTAATATGAAATTTTAGTATTTATTAAATGAATTTAATTAGATTTAATAAAGTTGTTAAGACTTTAACAAAAAGATATTATTGAATGGTGTCAAGATTGACATAAATGAGTTTTTAAAACAATTATTATATTATTAATTGATATTCTATTCCTAAAAATCTGAGGTTCGTACAAAGTACTAATATCATGATAGTTGTATCATTAATGGACCACTTGGGGGTCGCTTCGATGTATATAGTACATTTATTAACTATATAATATAAAAATAGAAAGTGACATGGTAAATGTCAATCTAATTAACAACGAGTTAAAACTAAAAGATAAGGTTAATATAATGACCCAAACATATCTAAAATCTATTGGTTGAAAGTATTTCTACCCATACCCACATTATACTTTGAATAATCCACTTTTTATCCATTATAATCCGAATATGAATTTATTATAAATTAATACATTAAGTTTTTCCTAAAGAGCCCCTCCTCCCCCTTATAAAAGGGCACCACTTCTAACCAATTATTTACACCTTCAAAGGCTTTTGGATCGGCCAAACACTACCCAATTATTTTATAAACTTCCATAAATTCAACTTAGTGGCCTTAGTTTGATCAGAAATCCAACTTAAGGATCCCTTTTGATCAAATCAAAAGGAAGAACCCGAAGAAGTGGTAATGTTTTCACCACCCTCTTTCAAGTTCCTTTCTTTTTTCCACTTCCTTTTTATTTTTTGTTTCTATTATAAAATAATAGCTCCATTATCTTCTATATACTTTGATGTTATTATAATTATGGTACAACCAAATTCATTATTCTATCAACCCTTTTAATGACATGTCACCATACGTGTGTAGGTACGGCTTACCGTCTCCACGTCGTGGTGTAATTGTTATTCAATACATTATTATTTGGATGGGTATAATAATGATTTTTATTTGATGAAAATAATAAATATAACATGATAAGGATTCTGTATATATGATATACCATCCAATTATATATTATTTTAACATCAAAATAATGATATTTTCACTCGTGCGTACGTACGGATTACCGTCTCCACGACGCGATGAGATTAATTTCCATGTTCACCATTCATCAACAATTATAAAAATATATATACTAATAAGTATGTAATATATGAAATAATAATGCTACTGGAGAGAGATATATATATATATATATATATAATTATTTATGTACTTACATATATCTTATTCACTTACTACCGTTCAATACTATATGAAAACAGAAACAATGTTTATGTGTACGTACGGACTACCGTCTCCATAAACAGTGTTTTCCATTTCATATATAAGTCTATTATACATATTTATATTCTAAATATATATGATATATAAATCATGTTTTATATTCTATAAGTATTTAAATCATTATCTACGTGATACAATCAAGAGTAACAAGTTAAAACACATACGATAAAGAAAGCGATTATTACCCGAAATATTAATATAACATGTAAATTATTATTAAATGGGTAATATAAAGTCATAAATGAATAATGTATGATTTTATAAATATTAATATGGTTCTTTTAGGATTTAATAACATACTATATTCTTCATAAAGGAGGTTAAACATACCCTCGACTAAAGTAAAGATCAAGGTAAGGGGTTTCTTATCTCACTTTTAATTTCTTGAGATTTCCATTATTCACCACTTATTTATTACATGTGCTGTATAGTGTACTGCCATTTGATATGTATTATCATGATCCAATAAATATTCATGATATTATATGATTCATTTGGTGGTTATTGACTATTGTTCATACGACTCGACTGATTACAACGAGGTAAGGTTTAATTTCACAATCTCTTTATTATCCGAGGTTGTTTATTCGTATTTATCTACTGGGACATCTTTATCATCCACATCCATGTTTCTTAAAAATGTATTTCAAAACATTTTTATTATTAACTAGACAATTTGTTAAAGTCATTTATACCCTTATTTTAGTTTTTATAAAATGTTTTGAAAGGAATATTTCCATCGTTTTCCAAACAAGGTACTTTATGACCTTTTCGAAAAAAATAAGGTAAGAATGTTTTTTTAACTTATATAGTGGGTGCGGTTATTCTCCTCCATTATTACAACTTTGAAGCTTCCCATAAAATATTATAACGATATTCTCAAAGTAATGTTTTTCTATATAATTATATGATTTTGAAATGATTTAAAAAAAGATATATTTCTCTCAAATAGTTTTTACTTCATCTATGTCAACATCCTTTGATGTATTTTAAGCTTATTTGATGTTGATTTATTATGATACAAAACTTCTATATTGTATTGAAGGTTTTGTGATATGTTTGACTGTGGATGAGTTATTTTTTTGTCATTCATGGTTTATGGATAAAGTATTGACATTTCATAAGTTAGTTTTAATACGAATGTTTATGTTATATCTCAACCTTTTCTTAAGATGAATGTGTTAGACTAGTATGTTCCGGGTTGGGGATCGGTAAAAGTAAGCCCTCCGGGTTGGTGTCCGGTTATTAGAGGAACTACGGGTTGGTGTCTGGTTATTAGAGGCACTCTGGGTTGGTTTCCAGTTATTAGAGGCACTCCAGGTTAGTGTTTGTTTATTAGAGGCACTCTGGGTTGGAGTCTGGTTACATAGGCTCTTAGGGGCATTCCGTTTACAGTTAGCCCTTAAGTCTTGGCACGAGGCCTTGACACAGAAATTAAAGTTCGAAATTATGAATTATCTCATTATGAAATTAGTTATTACATGTGATTTTTTGATTATTAGAATATCCAAGTTCATGTTTATATGGTAATGATTGATTTATTTTTTTACCATATTATGTTCAAGTTTTTTTTTAAAAAGGCTGTTGTTTTTATTACACATCTTGAATTAAATGTTTATAGCTTCCTCAAAATTATTTACCCTTACTGACCATCTGAGGTCACCCCTTTCTATGTTCTATTTTTCCCAGGATCCCAAGAATTTTTTTATGTTCAAGATTCATGGTTAAGCTAAGGGAAAAATGGAATTCTCAATGGATTATTCATGCTGTGTTTTATGTTAGAAAGTGTAATGTAATGTTCATGTATGTAATATATTTTCCAGGACTTATAAACTAATCGGTCCATAAGGACTTGATTCCTTGTAATTATACCAATGTATTAAAGTAATGCACCGACTCTGGGTAACTGGGGTCAGGGCATTACAGTTGGTATCAAAGGAAGTTTAGCAATAACCTTAGAAGCTATATTTAGATAAACTCTGATTAGATCACATAGACCTAAGATAGACATGGAGGATTAGAGTAGAATAATTTCTTAGAATTTTGGTATTGTAGATATTTTCTGAGTTTTCCAAGTAATACATCCCTATCTGGATACGAGCAGGTAGAGGCAGATCTGGCACAGATGTACCTAGGGGTAAAACCTAAAAACGCCGCTTTGAGCTGGACTCGAACGGGAACTAGTGCACGACAAAGGGCCTTGCTGTACTCTTGGTTACGACAATCCTGTTGGATATACTTAGGATAATTATCATTTTCTTTACAAAATAATATGAAAGGTTTATGAGAATATAATTCCTCAAAGAATATATTTATTTGTTTATTGATTATATCCTTAAACTATTTAATTTATGTTATGTGTTTTACAAGTTTGGGATTATGTATTGTTATTCATAAACTAATCTAGTTTAGGCCATTGTTTTGAAATGGCGCCCAGTAGAAGGAATGAGAACTCCAGCTATACGCATGTTCCAATGAGTAAGAAGGATCATATATTTCATGGTCTGAAGCCTAAATTTAAAAGGGAAGTATTCTCCCATCTATTATCATCATATGAAGAAATAGTATCATCTTTTAATAAGATAATAAAGGTTTTTCAGAGTCCTATTGCTTTGAAGGGACACCAGAGAAGGAGAGGATGGTAGAGATAAGAACAGATAAAGGGAAGAAGGTAAGGAATAATTTTCCCATTTGTGATAACTGTGGGAAGAAACACCCTGGAACATTCCTGAATGGAATGGGAGTTTGTTATAAGTGTAGAGAAAAAAGACACCATGTATGTAACTTCAAGGGTAAGAAAAAGTTTCAAATGTACAATGTTTCATCTGCATGGAGTTGGGACACTACGCAAACCAATGTTCAAATCATCAGAGTATGCCTCAAATGATGCTATTGGATAATAATCAAGTTATGATACTACAACAGATGAGGAGGAATGATTAGAGTTCTTATGTTGTTATTAGAGAATTATGTCATTTGAGTGTTGAATCAACAATGTACTGGTTATAATAATTATGGAGTATATAAGGATTGTACTGCAGTACTATTTCATTAAGGACTTGAGATTGTGTGGAACCAAGAAAAGTGAATAAATAGCTGATTAAATTTTTGAAAAATATATGTTTTAGAGAAAGATAAACCATAATATGGTTCTGTTACCGAGGTAGTGATTTTGGAATAATACATGATTGATTTGGATAAATTATTTTGGATATCCATGACTACCATGAAACTGAATAATGATTTTTATATTCCATAATTTTTGTAGTTTACAACATTTTTGGATAGAAAGAGTATATCCAGTATTCTATAAGTAATAAGGGATCATGAATGTAATCAATAAGGTTTTATGGTGTTTTAGGATGTTGCAGTGTTTTAAAAGAATATATGATGAAGGTGTTCACATGATATTAGGTGGAAAAAAGTATCTTCATTGTGCTTACCTACCTTATAAATTTTGTATTGTGAGTTTGGACAGAAGTATTTTGGATAAGTCTAGTTTGATATTATTTTTGTATTTCCAGAAAAAGGACAACTCGAAGGTCGGGTGGCAACCTGTCGCGTCCGAAAAGGCCGCGAGACTTGAACCCACAACCAAAGTGCGACAGGGGTGTATCGCCTACCACTGACCCACATGATATCCTGGATTAAATAATGTAGTTTTTTATGATTCTACTAGATAAATAATAAATTCATTTTTTTGAACACTATACGAATCGGATTAATAGAATATTATTTTTATGTTCTATTATCTTTTAGAATGAAAGATGAGTTTGTGGTAGAATATAGTTATAGGATGAGACTCTAATTTTCAAGTATATAATTTTCTTATTCTCATATTCATTGAAGAAATTAATTCTTATACATTATTCAAGGGATCTTAAAACAAAAAATGTGTAATCCTAATACCATATGTTTTTTAACCGATGGTATTTTAAATCATTATAGATTGATGAATTTAAGGCCCTCAATTTTACACTTGTTTGTAATTGATGACCTCAATCACTAACTATAAATATTTATGTTTTTCCTCCTATTATATGTCTCTAATTTCCACCAATGTTCTTCTAATTGAGATTATAATTTGGTGGTGACCCTTTCATTTACCTTTTCCTCTTATTAAGACAAATTTTTATTAACCTAATTTACGATGTGGGTTATCCCAAAGATATTTTCTATTTTTAGCCTTTTATTTTTGAGAAATAATTTTAAATTGAGAGGACACAATTTATTGAAGGAGGGGAGAATGTAACACCCCAAGCTTCCACGATACGGTTCTCTTTGAATAATACAATAGTGTGTGTTGTACGCAACACTAAGTTCAAGCACACCAAGTCTTACCAAACTAGCCATTCAAAAGTGGTTCTGAATAGTATTAACTGAATTTTAAATTTTATATTATCCTTATAATTTTATAATCCATATTATGAGTTTCTAAGACATAATTTAAGAACAAATTCAATTTTTTCAGATAAAAGAAGTATTTTTCAAAAAAATGCAATTTTACCGCCTTTTAATGGCGTAGCCTTTTTGAATCCAATATTTTATAATTTTTCATATTCAATTTGACAATGTGAACTTCTTCCATAGAATCGGGACATAAGAATTTTGTTTCAATAATGTTTTGGTGTTTTTCTGATAACATTCATATTTGGGTGAATAGTGAAAAATACTATATTTTAACTAAAAACAACATTTTTAATCAAAATAATTTATATTGTTAAATTATACATTTTAATGGTTTTGAAGTATAAATAGATTATATTTTTACCATTTAATCCAATGATGGTCATTGTAAGTAATTTCACTTTGAAATTGGACAAAATCAAGTGTCAAACTTTTGATAGTTATTATTTCTTAAAAATACGTCTTTTGGTTTTGACACCATGAATTAATTTTAAATTAATAAATGAAAATTTTAGGTTTTAAATTAGTTAAATAGACTTTATTTTTGGATTCATAATATCAAAATTATCTTAGGGTGAACTTTTTTTACTTTTCTAATAACTTTCATATTTTGATAATTAATGAAAATTACAAAATTTTAATTGAAAACAACTTTTTAATAGAAATAATTAATTCTGATAAATTATGAATTGAGTGATTTTAAAGTATAATTGGACTATAATTTTACCATTTAATCCAATTTTGGTCATTGGACATAATTTCATATTTAAACTAGACATAATAAAGTGTCAATCTTATGATAGTAATTATTTGTTAAAAACCCGTTTTTTTGGATCGACAACAGGTATTAATTTTAAATTAATTTCTACCACTTCTATGTTATGAATTTATAAAAATGGATTCCATATATATAATGAGGAGGTCCAAATTGGTTAAATAGGTAACTCTTATTTTTAGACATTTTGAATAAGTACTTCGGTAAATTTTTTATTTACCACGGTTAAAGGGTAAATCCTGTAAATAAGGGTAAAAAAATAAAATTATTATAATACTAAATTACACTAAAACGTGTCCTAACCCTATTGGTGGATACATTTCCAACCATGTGCATCTTTGGGTCGATTTTGGGACCTCATGGAGCTACTTGTAAGTGATAATGACAATTTATATTAATTAAGATAAAGTAAATACAAAAATGACATAAGCATATATCTTTTAGCAAAAAAATTTTTACATAGTGTTATAAATGAAATATTTTTACTATAAATATTAATTAGAAATATAAAAACATTTCCTACATAATGGTATTTTATTTATAATTTTTATATATTTAATAATTAAATTTATTTACAACACAATAATGATGAAGTATTTTCCTTATTAATGAAAGAATCAAATATTTGGTATTATAAAGTTACAATAAATATAATTTTAATGTTTTGATGTCATCCACGAATTTTATTGGTTAATATTAAATTTTAGGATTTATTAAGTGAATTTTATTCGAATTAATAATTTTTTTAGGACTTTAACAAAAATCAATTATTGAATAGTGTCAAAATTGACATAAATGAGTATTTAAAACAAGTATTATATTATTAATTGATATTTTATTCCTAAAAATCTATGGTTTGGCCAAAGAAGTTATATCATGATAGGTGTATCATTAATAGACCACTTTGGGGTCTCTTGGATGTATTTAGTATCTTTATAAACTATATAATATAAAAATACAAAGTGACATGGTAAATGTCAATCTAATTAACTATGAGTTCAAACTAAAACATAAGGTTAATATAATGACACAAACCTGTCTAAAAAATATTGGTTGAAAGTATTTCCACCCATCCCCACATTATAATTTAAATAATCCACTTTGGATCCATTAGAAACCGAATATGAATTTATTATAATTTAATACATTAAGTTTTTCCTAAAGAGCCCCTCCTCCCCCTTATAAAAGGACACCACTTATAACCAATTAGTCACACCGTCAAAGACTTTTGGTTCGGCCAAACCCTGCCCAATTATATTCTCAACCTCCACCAATTCATCCTAGAGGCCTTAGTTTGATCAGAAAGCCATCTTAGGGATTCCTTTTGATCAAATCAAAAGGAAGAACCCGAAGAAGAGTTAATGTTTTCACCACCTTCTTTCAAGTTCCTTTCTTCATCCACTTCCTTTTTCTTTGTTGTTTCTGTTATAAAATAATAAATCCAATATATTCTATATACTTTTTTGTTATTATAATTATGGTACAACCAAATTCATTATTCTCTCTAACATTTTAATGACATGTCACCAAACGTGCACACGTATGACTTACCGTCACCACGTCATGGTGTAATTGTTATTCAATACATTATTATTTGGATGGGTATAATAATGATGTTTATTTGATATAAATAATAAATATAACATGATAAGGATTATGTACATATGATATAACATCCAATTAAATATTATTTTAATAACAAAAGAATTATATTTTTGCTTATGCGTATGTACGGATTACCGTCTCCATGACGTGATGAGATTCATTTCCAAGTTCACCATTCATCAACGATTATAAAAATATATACTAATAAGTATGTAATATATGAAATAACAATTCTACGTGATATATATGTATATATAAGTATATATTTACTTACATATATCTTACTCACTTACTTCCGTTCAATACTGTATGAAAACGGAAATAGCGTTTATGCGTACGTACGGACTACCGTCTCCATAAACCGTGTTTTCCATTTCATATATATGTCTATTATACATATTTATATTCTAAATATATATGATATATAAATCATTTTTTATATTCTGGATGTATTTAAATCATGATCTAAGTTCTACAATCAAGAGTAAAAAGTTAAAACACGTACGATAAAGAAAGCGATTATTACCCGAAATATTAATATAACATGATAATTATTATTAAATGGGTAATATGAAGTCATAAATGAATAATGTATGATATTATAAATGGTAATATGGTTATTTTATGATTTAATAACATACTATAGTCTTTATACAGAAGGGTAAACATACCCTCGACTAAAAGAATGTTCATGGTAAGGGGTTTCTTATCTCGCTTTTAATTACGTTTGATTTTCATTGTTCACCACTTATTTATTGCATGTGGTGTATTATGTACTGCCATTTGATATTAATTATCATGATCCACTTTATATTGATGATATTATATGATTCATTTGGTGGTTATTGACTATTGTTCATACGACTCGATTGATTACAACGAGGTAAGTGTTAATTTCACAATCTCTTTATTATCCAAGGTTGTTTACTAGTATTTATCTAGTAGGACATCTTTATCATCCACATCCATGTTTCTTAAAAATGTATTTCAAAAAAAATTACTATTTACTAGACAATGGGTTAAATTCATTTATACCCTTGATTTACTTTTTATAAAATGTTTTGAACGGAATCTTTCCATCGTTTTCCAAAAAAGTAACTTTATAACCTTTTCGATGAAAATAAGGTAAGAGTGTTTTTTTAACTTATACGATGGGTGCAATTATTCTCCACCATTATTACAACTTTGAAGCTTCCCTTACAAGCATATAAGAATATTTTCAAAATAATGGTTTTCTATATAATAATATGATTTTGAAATTATTTCAAAAAAGACATATTTCTCTCAAATAATTTTGATTTCATCTATGTCAACATCTTTTGATCGATTTTAAGCTTATTTGAAGTTGATTTATTATGATACAAAACTTCTATATTGTATATACTGTTTTGTGATATGTTTGACCATGGATGAGTTATTTTTATGTCATTTATGGTATATGGTTAATGTATTTACATTTCTTAAGTTAGTTTTAATACGAATGTTTATGTTATATCTCAACCTTTTCTTAAGATGAATGTGTTGGACTAGCATGTTCTAGGTTTGGGACTAGTAAAAGTAAGCCCTCCATGTTGGTGTCCAGTTATTAGAGGCACTCTGGGTTCGTGTCCGAGTATTATAGGCACTCTGGGATGGAGTCCGGTTACAGAGGCTCTTCGGGTTGGGTTCTGTTTACAGTTAGCCCTTAAGTCTTGGCACAAGGCCTTGACACAGAAATTAAAGTTCGGAATTATGAATTCCCTCTTTTTGAAATTAGTTATTACATGTGATTATTTGATTAGTATAATATCCATGTTCATGTTTATATGGTAATTTTTTATTTTTTTACCATATTATGTTCAAGTTTATGTTTAAAAAGGCTATTGTTTTTATTACACATCTTGCCTTAAAAGATTATAGCTTCCGCTAAATTATTTACCCTAACTGAGAATCTGATCTCACCCCATTATATGTTTTATTTTTCCCAGGATCCCAAGAAGTGTTTTATGTTTAAGATGTAGGGTTAAGATAAGGGAACAATTGAGTTCTCAAAGGATTATTTATGCCGTGTTTTATGTTAGAAAGTCTAATGTAATGTTCATGTATGTAATCTATTTTCCAAGACTGATAAACGAATTGGTGCATCATGACTTGATTCTTTGTAATTATACCAATGTATTAAAGTAATGCACCGACTCTAGGTAGCTGGGGTAGGGGTATTACAATATTAATATCATTATTACACTTAATTAACCTATTTACTTTTAACTGTGGTAAATAAAAGTAAAAAGTTACTATTCAAAAAAAATTATTTTAATCTTATTGAACCTCATTTTACTCCCTGATATTAACCATGTCTCTCATATTTTCGAAATTCCACTCACAGAAGTGGAAAAATTAGGTTTTATGTGAATTCTTAAATTCTCCTAGGAGGTGGGTAAAAGACGATGAAAAGTTTAATAATATTTTTATATATCTAAAATTTTTCTAAACTAACTCTAATTAATTACATTGAACTTATATAGGTATTATGAATCTATTTTGACCTTAATTATATTTAAATAAAATAAATAATTATTTAAATAATAAATCAGTTTTAAACTATAACTGAGTGTTTTTTCACTATTCATCAAAAATTGAATGTTTTCAGAAAAATACCATAAATACAACCTAAGATAATTTCGATATTATGATTTCAATAATTATGTCTATTTTACCAAATTAAAAACATATAAGTTTCATTTATTAATTAAAAATTAATTCCCTCGGTCAAAACCGAAAGGCGTATTTTTAAGAGATAATAACTACCAAAAGATTGACACTTGTTTATGTCCATTTTCAAAGTGAAATTACTTACAATGACCATAATTGAATTAAATGGTAAAAATATAATCTATTTATACTTCCAAACCAATAAAATGAATAATTTAACAATATAAATTATTTTGATTTAGAAAGTCATTTTCAGTTAAATTATAGTATTTTTCACTATTCACCCATATATGAATGTTATCATAAATACACCAAAACATTGGTGAAAGAAAATTATCAGTTCCCGATTCTAAAGAAAAAGAATATTTTTTTCAAATTGGATATATAAATGATTCAAATATTGGACATAAAAGGCTTCTCCATTAAATGGTGATAAAATTGCATTTTTTGAAAAATACTTATTTTATCTGAAAAAATGTATTTGTTCTTACATAATGTCTAAGAAACTCATAATATGGATTCTAGATTTATAAGGATTATATAAAGTTCAAAATTCAGTTAATACTATTCATAACCGCTTTTGAACGGCTTGTTTGGTAAGCAATGGTGTGCTAGAACTCGGTGTTGCGCGTAGTGCAAGTTATTGAATTACTTTGAAGAAATTACGTAATATGAAAACATGGGGTGTTAAAACTATAATGTTTCAAAACCAACTCATTACCTCCTAGCTGATCTCTATGACTCATTCTAAGTCTCATTCATCACACATCTGGAATCACTGTCCAACCCATCATCTCACTCATTATAGAGCTCTAAATAAAAAAATTAATCATCCTCTAGAAACATGGGTTTCAAAAACTGACATGATGGATATGATTTTACAATATCAAACCCTCGAGTACTTATATTTTAGATCAATCTCCAACTAACACTATTCTAATTTAAAACATCCTATGTGATAATTTTATAATTCCATGTTTGGACCACCTAATTGATGTCCGAGTGGGGGATGCAACAACACTTCATGCACACCTCCTAGTATGACAAAGGATACAGAGTACTGGTGAGGGAATAACATAGTCTTGGGGAGACAATTCCCTTTAAAATATATCTAAAGTCCATTTCCAAATCTATAGAAAATATATCATGACAAATCCATATGACGAACATTCCAAAAACTATAGTCAAAAAATAGGGATTCCCATAGTCCCCCATAGTCCAAAATAGATTATAGTAAATTGTATATATGATGCATAAACCATAATATTGAAACCACATAAGATAAATCATAATGTGAAAATCATATATAAATAAACACCTTTTAATGAGAAGTACATGCTATACTAAACGTAAAAGTAAATAAAAATGTCTATGGATCAACTCACATAATCCAACCTTCTGAATCCTTGGCATCCATGACCTGCTAACTGAACCAAAAGATCGTCTCCTAGTAGTACCTATGTTAGAAGATAAAACAATAATGTCCACCCATGTACATTGAAAATAATTCTATGTATACAGGTAGGGGGTGAGTCTAACAACCCAATAAGAATCCCTAATTACTCGATGATACTAAGGGATTCTGTGATCAAGTAAAAATTTATGCAATATATATAATAAGTTGAAGTTGTGTCCATGGAACAAACTGACTTGGAAATACAACACATAATGCACATATAATCACCCATGTCAGGTCATTGTGTTCTTACAAGGCCACTACGTTACCTGACTCTACCTTCTTCGGCTTCATGTTAGTGTAATGAATTCACCACATACCACCAACCGTCATGTATCTGATGGCTTAGGGTAGGTTTTTGACCAAATCAATGTCCATCCCATACCCAATGACTTGGGATGGGGCATCATCCAAACCTCAAACCACCTCACGAAGTAATGTGTCATAGTTATGCATTCATAAGCCTCAAACCAGCCATTATCACTCAAGTAAGGTATATCATCCATCAATCACATTATACCTTGACCAAAATGATAGGGAAGTCTTCAACTCAATCCTATTAAGGTAAAGTCCTTTTACTATGGATTGTATTGATCATTCTAACTTGCAACCTCATACTAAAGGGAGGTCACATTACGCACACAAACCCATCCCCACACACTCAAGGGAGGCCACATTATGTAGATTAAACAGTCCCTATATACATAAGGGAGGACACAATAAGAACACAACCAATACCAACACAATAAACTATGGTTACATAAAGATCATAGTCATCACAGACATGCAATAATAAAACCGGACACATAACTCATCTCACAGATCACAAAGTCATCACAAAGGAACTAGTCCCTCGGAGTGTAGTCCTACATATTGAATACATTACAAGACTTTCCTAACCCCTGAAACGGTCCTTTCACATCATACTAAATCAATTATCACTTTGATACCATAATAAAATATCTCACATGGTTACCCACACAAAACACATCATCAGGAAAACTATGTTTGCATTAGATACACACATAACAGATATCATCATGAAACAATGAAAATAAAATGAATGATTAACCACAAATCACATAAAACATGGATGAATAAGAAAACATGGAATTTCCAACACAATTTCAAATAGACTAAAACCATTCCAAACCAAACTGATCTGTTTTCCATTTAAATCAAGCCAAAATAACCATTTATAAATTTAAAATGGCATCACATGTCACTTAACACATGACGTAGCATTATCCAAGTCTCATCAAACATCTTTTAGAAAATTAATTTTTTTGAAAAACAATTTCAGACACCATTTATCAAGTTACAAATTTTTATTATAAATTACATTTTTGTGATTTAATATTAAAAAAACATTTTAAAATGAAAATAATTTTTACTTTCTATAACCCAATCAGGACTCTAAATACACCATAAGAAGGTCCAACAACACTCATTAGACCAAAGAACCACCATAAACCTATTTAGCAATCCATACATCCCATGTTTACAATTATTACAATACAATCCCATCCCAATCTTATTAGTAACTCACACTGGACTTGAATATGGAGTAATATAATTCTAATGAATTATATGAACATAAAATAAAAAAACAAAGTGATTCAAATGAATTCAAGAACCTTGCCTCTACTGACATTTCAAAAAATCCATCCCAACCTCATACCAGCATCCATAGATTCAATGATCACACTTCTCATCCATAACATAATTAAATTAATTAATTAAAAATTTAAAATAAGAAAACCAAACCAGTATAATCAACATCGAACTCATCAAGAAACTTCAAGATGTTAAAACCATAATAAACATGGTATGGTCCACTTATGATGCACCCCTGAACCTAATCAACAACAAATCCCCAAAATCAATACATGAATCGATGGACACTTTCACCAAAATATACTAAAACCCCAAAATAAGTCCACCAAGAAACATACCTTTTATAAAATGATGAATTATGTATTGTTTATGGCCTCTCAAGACATCCTCTACGAGCCCCTCATTAAATCTTCATTATGTGGAACAATTTCTCCATGATCTAGTTAAATCATTCATCTGAAACCCTAGATGGTCACACCAAAATCATCAATTAAAATAGGTAAGAAAGGAGGAGGATAAGAGAAGATATATTACCCTAATTTTGTATAATGAAATGATATCAAATTATTAGGATAAAGGGGATCCAAATATATGGGAAGAGAGTTTTACTTCCCCTCTTTTCATGTGTGCTCAGAGAAACTTCAAGGGGTTTATATTTTGGAACCCCCTAGACACATTTTTCTAAATTCTACTGTATGGTTCATGATGAGAACAAAAGATCATTCCTTGAAGCCCTCAAAGTAATAAACCCATATCCCATGTCAAGATACAATCATGCCATGAACCATTGTTCAAACTGTTAATGACCTTATGCTTCTATTTTCAGCAGCCCAGTCACTCTAAACATACCCCGGCATCCGCCCGAGTCTTTAGGAGGCCAATGGAGCCTCAAATCACATCCCCAAAACACATTTTTAGAGAATTAAAATTCTTTAACCCTATTCATAGTCTCATTACAAAATAATAACGCCTCACAATATTGAAAATTCAAATTCCCTTGATAATTTATGACCCATATCATTGTATGATGTTATTAAAAAATATAATAAAATGATACATAGAAAATATTTACCTTAAGGAATAAATGTGATAAAATAATAACATATTTTGTAAGAAATACATTGTAATTTTTAATTACCTTCTTAATTATGTGAAGAATTATTATGTGTGTGAGTGCCAATATTATATTTTGAAAGAACAAATATTTATGTCATTTATATTTTTCTTTGTTATTTATATATTGAGAGTGTATTTATTTTTAATTATAACTTGTATGTAGTGGGGTTATAAGGTAATAATAAATAAAAATTAACCTATTGGGGTAATCATAGATCAAACCCCATCCCCCCCAAGGATAGACCAAAAAGTAAGCTAATACATTTCAATTTGATGGCCCTAAGTCCCTATAGCTTGAAAACCCATTTCTTGGCTCAAAAAGCTATGTTGTTGGGTCCAAAGGTCTCCTAGTGAATAATAAAACTAAAATAATTTTTTTAGTACCTTATACAGTACCTACACTATAGTATATTATAAAATATCTATCTTAAATTCTAACAAATTAGGAGTTTTTGAAGGTTGAACTACACGAACATGGATTGAAAACAATAGATAATATTGAGTTTTAAATTAGGAATTAATTTTATTGAATTCCTAAGGGTATTTTTAGCTATATAGTTTTATAGAATTTGTTCCAAACTAAAATATAATAAAGTGAAAAATTCTATTATGTATCCTTTTTTTAACTATATAATACTCTTAAAATGAAACAATTTTCTTTTCCTATTTTTTTATTTTAAAATTGAATTCATAATTGTTCGTACAAATCCTTAAAAACCTATGAAAAACAATTCAAGTCATGGTATGATCACAAATAATATCATTTTATATATAACTAATGAATAAAAGAAAACGGTTTGTCTATTTGAAAATCATTATATAATATTAGAGTTTTCCATTAACATAGTAAAATATTTATTAAAATAATTGTTTACATACACATGAAATAAAAAAAATGACCAAAATTTTTCCAAAAAACCATTTATAAGAAATTGTGAAAGCAATATCATAACCATTTGGGATTCTTAGAAAAAACAAGAACGCGTGAAAAATTTTGTATTAAAAATATTTCTTTTTAATCTTAAAGGGAATACTTATTCTTTTAAACAGAATATCAATATCTTACCCTATAAAAAATATCTCCATGGAAACTCATTAGTAATAATATAAAATCATTATAAGTGCCTAAAGACATCATATTCATATTAACATTACAAGAACCCTCACATGATCCATTGTTAATGGAATAAGATTCCCGATTAATTCCATCATAATCATCCTGATAACATAATCAATACCCAATTAATTAGAAAATTATATCGGTCTCACCTATAATCAGAATCAATTTACAAAGACCATAACATACATTAAAAACATAAATTGTTGCATTTAAATCAATAAAATCCGGAAAAAAAATTACTTTTTAACCCATAAGTAAAACATTTTTTAATATTGATATATCTATTTCCCTCAAAAACACAATTTCAATACTATATATTTAGATAAAAAGATAAATAATGGTATTTAATTAATGAAAAAATTAAAGGTTTTAATTGAATATAAAAAAATGGATGTGGTTGTAAGAAAATTCATTTATGTAGTATACATAAAAATATATTTTTACTTTTTAAATAAATTATAACATTCCATATGAATCAGGAAAAAATATTCCGTTTGAATACCATTGTAATAAATTAAAAGAGAGTTAAAATGACCTTTTTAATTTTTTTATTTAATGATACATTTCAAATAATAAAATTTCATGTAAATTATTTATCTTTATGAATAATAAAATTATGTTAATTATTTACTTATTTAATAACAATTTTCATTTTTTTTATTGTAATATCTAAACCCGAATCACTAGGCCTAAGCTAGAATTCCACATGACCTGAGTTGAGCAACCCTATATTCTTGAGGTTTCCTTCTAGTAATAAGGATATAAGGTGTAATTTTGGGGATACTATACCCCCAATCTAAGTAACCAATAATAAATAAACAAACACCATGTAAAAAATATGAAATTAGAGTAAGATTAAACCAATAAAATATAGTCTATATGAATGAATATGAAAACAAAATAATCGAAAGTCATTCTAGAATAAATGAATCTATTCTCCCACTATACCAATCATGTATAAAAATAAATAATAAAATAAAAATAGAATGGCTCTCCCCAACCAAAAAAAATCCTCACCTCTTCACAGCCTCCAAACTCTTTGTGATCAATCCTTCTTAATAATCAAATTAGGCCTCTTCCCAACCTGTACCAGTGACAAGTGAGATATTATTGGTTATCAAAATTCCATTACCACCCAAGAAGGGTGTGAGTATAAATTATTATGGAACCCCCATGTGGTTCAACAACTATCTAGTTAAAATGTAGTGTATGTGCATGTGATAATCTCAATAATAAATATATGGGTAATAAATAATATATATAAGAATAATATATGATCAATAAATCACAAACAATAAAATAAAACCAATATGTCATTTGTTCATTCACATACAAATCCACCAAAACCATTTTCGGTACATACCTTGAAGTGATACCAATAAGTATATTAATGTATGTCATCATATGTCATATGATGTGCCTCAATTACCATTGTTCATTGAGATCCTATACCCATAAATCTCATCCCTAATTTACACCTTTTAGGACATGCAACATTCCCCACCTTGATGGTGGTCATTATAAAGAACATTTCATGGACCACCTTGATAGTGGTCATTCTCATGAATACTACACATCACACCTTGAGTATTTTTTTTATTCTCAGATGATAATAAGTCCACCAGAAATGATAGACATAATTTGATAATCACATCACCCCAGCATAAATTTCATTCACTATGGCCTATAGTAAATGTATTCTCTATTCAATTCCATGGCATACATCCACATTTTAAACATTTCAATGATATGAATGATACAATAAAAGGATCCATAGTCCATTTACATCTTCATGTCATTAAACATTCCCCTCTTAGGGTATTTCTAACAAAAATTAAGTATTTTGATCATCCTAAAACAAAAGTAAATATTCCCTAGTCTATGAAATTTCATATCCTACATGTTCCAAAAGAAGGAACAATAAGTTATTCCAAGAACTATTTTCCCGAGACAACTCCAAAATTATATGATCATATATCAAGAAATTTCCCAAAGTCCACACACACATGTAAAAAAATATAGATTATTCATAAAAAAATTATTAAGATTCATCACCAAAGGTGGTGAACATCATTTCACATGAAAATAAAAATGCATAATACCATAAGGATGAGTATGTTGGAGTACCTACCAAAAACTGAGTACACTCCAAACCAAACAAATCCCAACAACCTTTTTTGAGTCATCCATGTTCATTCGGACTCCATCGATTCCCAGGAAGTTTTTATCATGCCCAATAATTCCTAAATAATTCATTATGACTAAATTATATTTAATTTAATTATTACAAGGAACCTCCCATTCAATATTGAAAGACACAATTGTTCAAAGAGTTACTATATATCATCCCCAAGCTGGAACAATGACCAACCATCCACCGAAGGTCCATAACATGCTTTAGACATAATTTTGGGAAGTAAACCCTATCACATAAAAAAATACAAAGTTTCATTTAATATTATTAAATTGGAACCTTTAGAAGAACAAAAACCAAGCGACGTACCTTATTGGAAATGTCATCCAATGATGTTTGATCACTCTCGACACCCTTCTTCTTATAAAAAGAGAAATAACCCCAAAATAATTCCATGATAAAATGTCCAATTTATCTAAATTTAGCGAAAAAAATAATGAATCACCAAGGTATACACCTTCAATGAAACTCCATAAAACAACACATAATTACCATTACAAATCATTGTCTATCCATAATGATTCAAACATTCAATGTTTTAGTACAATTAAATCAAAAAAATGTTGTAATTTTCATTCAACTGACTAATATAGATCAATATGATTCATTCTAGATGAATGAAATCATGATCCAACGCCATTTGAGTATGAAGTAAATTAATATTGAATAAAAATGAAAGATCTTGCACAAATCCAAGAACAATTTTCTTCTAGATCTACATTGGATCAAAGGAAACTCTTGGAGGGGGGAAAGAAGAGAACACATATAAATAGTTCAAGAAAAAAGTACGGGGTTAAAACATTGGTGATTATTTTTGTATAAGAGGAAAAAACACCCCCCTCCCCCCCCACACACACACATTAAAACTTTATAGTGCACCCCACCGAAAACCCCATATAAGATCCCTGACAATCCAGTGAGGCTAGATAGCCAATCGACCTATTTCCGACCTCACTAGCTATCTAGGACAGGCTCACTAACTGGCTGTTTAGTCTATCTATGCTACATGGTCTTCTTTCTACCTCACAAGCTAGTCGGTGGATATAGTAGCAGTTCCATTTTCTTTCGGACTCTATTGAATTGTCGATCATCGATTCAATCTCTATTCCTGCATTCATGTCTAAAAACACTTATTTAATATTTTTAAACGTGAAATATATCAATTCAACAACCAGTGCCCAAAAACACAATAAACTAGGTAAAAATTTAAAATAACCTCCAAAATTCACAACCCCTAACATCACAGGGCTTTACAATCGCCCCACTATAGCACATCTCATCCTTGAGATGTTATAGGAGCACACAAATCACACTTATGGATCTACCTTGATCATAATGCAATAGGATTTATCCACATTATATAATTGAATGCATACTCATCTATTCAAGGAAACACTTACTCATGAAATCCCATCATGCTTCTATTGCATGACTCCAAGAAAGAAGTTAGAATCCAATCTAGAAACTCATTGTCTCCAATCTCGAGACTATGAGCACCATAATGGTCGAACATAATACACAATGATTTCTTTTACCAATTCCTCAACAATAATTAGGGTTCTAGTCACTATATAAATCACTAAAAAAATGATTTTAATAGTTTAACAACACACATGGTGGAGTTCAGTTATATCATTGTTGATATAATTCCAGACATCGGTAAAATTTTGATACCCAAACCTCATTCCTGGTACTAAGCTAAACCAATTTGTCTCCTATAACAAAACTAACCAGATCACACTAAATATTACTAAATGGTCCTAATTAATAATTAAATAAATATCTATACTTGATATTCCAATGTTGATATGGTTTCAAGACACCTTATTGTAGTTCAAATGGTTACACCATTCTGTAAACTTCAATCTAGCTACATAAAAAGGTACACAACCTAACCAACTAACATTCCATGAAAAACTAATAATGATTCCTTGAGTCTCATAGGCACCTTAAAATTAATACAACATCCTTAATAATTTTTTAATTGAAATGAAAGTATTTTTTTCTTGGGTTGGTTTATCATCCACTTATTACAGCCACAGGGATCTCAATCATGTGTCGATGCACCAAAGATCATACTACATTTTGGTTTATAATGATTTTCCACAAAATTGAAGGATCACATTTGGTATATATCTAATGATAAATCAGAATATAGTATCATGAATTCATCATGGAGGTAGATAATCATAGGTCTATTACACAGTCATCTTCTAGAGTCACCATGATCATTTGATTAATAGTATTATACAAGACCAGACACCTTTTCCTCAAGATAAATAATTCAATCGCAATAAATTTGATGCTCCCCAACATAGTAGTATCCTAATCATCGCCTTTTAGCTCTTAAATTAGTATACTAATCCCAAGAATAGTACATTGGTGAAAAAAATGACTAACAGTGACTGCCCATTCATAGATGATTATTAAGGAATTCACCAAACACAATACACAGCAAGATTGTTAGAATGTAGTTCATTACATCCAAAGATATATTCTTTATTTTAATAATTTTTTTCATTATAAAATATGTTTGTTATGAATTCAAACATAAAAGGTTCTCTTCCCCTCAAACATGTTGCCACACCGAACCACAAAATTTCAAATTGATGGTAAACCCATCTTGACTGCACAATGATAACCTGATCCATTGCAGATGACATATTTTTCTACAGAAACATATTGTCATATATACACCATTAGGATACTAATTTCAATGATTATCACTCTAAATGAACATTTTTTTAACTATAAGTGTGAACCTCAACTACAATCATCAATGAATAATTTCCAATATATCTATTAGGTAAATCTACAAAACTAAAAACATTATCAATGATCATCTCACCTCCCACACCAATGACTCAATCAACCCCACATGTAACCACAGGAATTAATAGTAAACGTCATGGATTTCTATAACGGCATGAAAACAACACTTTTTACTCCAAAATATTGATTTTCAATTATTCAGAGCCCTCTGGGATCAAAATCACACAGCTCTCTAGGTTTTAACATTACAAGGCACCTACACCATAGAGCATGACCACTAATCGCTATCATTTTTTCTAAAATAATATCATTTATACCGAGATTCATATGATCCACCCATCACATGGGAGTCATTTCAAGCCATTGATCATAAATCCACTTTTTATTCTTCATTGGTCTTACCACGTAGGATTTTAACTTAGCATTTAATATGATTTTCATTCCGAACATGATATCCAAACAACCTCTAGTCTCTCCCTTGATGACAAAAGTTTCTATGATCTATAAAATAAAACCTTGTATCATGATTACTAGAACACTAGGTTAACCATTCTTCCAATTTTTTATGAAACTAGTAAGGCCTTCCTTTAAGTCATCCAAATGTTACCCACATTCCCTTGAAATTTTCATACATAAAAATTGCCCTTAAGTAATTAATCATGACTATTACTTCACAAGGAATATCCTCAATCATATTAGCATCACACAACATGATACAATAACTCACTAACAAATAGATTCAATTATCAAAGGACAAAATTTCCTATAAAAACCATCACAAGGATTCACTAAATGTCAAAACTCATGTAAATTCTTCTAGGAACACCACTAAAGACCTTCCATGATAGATTCTCTCTCAGACTAACCATGTTGAGAGTCCATAGATTCATAGAACATTTTAACATAATGGAACTTGGTTACAGATGGATAACATAATATAGACTACAGTTGATACCTTTATTGATAGGGCTTATACATTGGATACTCTAATAAGATTCATTATTATAGAAATTAATGCCTGAAAATAACCTAATAAGGTACACTGCACCTTTTTTCTTCCTAGGAACTACATCTTTGTCACTATTATCATCTCCATCATTGTCAAAGTCATCGTTCTCACCAAGGTGCACCCCACCATAGTCTTGAATGACCTTCTATCTGAAGTGTACATTCATAGGGGATCATCTGAATTGAATGTCATTAAGATCTCATATGTGAAAACACAGTATGAGTTTTTGTCATAATGAAGTTGAACTCTCATCATCTATGTGATCACATAGAACAAACATATATTTCGTGTGAAACCTATATGAAAACTACGATTTGTGTGGAACAAATTTCCAATACAGGAAAGAGGAAATCCATATGAAATCACAACCTTAAAATACATGTGTTTCATATGAGGTTAAAACATATGATTATGACATTTAAAACCCATAAAATCTATTCCATGACATTGTATCCTACAATACTCTAAAAATGTTGTTCATTATGTAGTAATCCAATCCCTGCCACATGCTCTGACATGTTCTTATGTTGCATTCTACCAAATCCCAAAATCATAAAAAACAAGACTCCTATCATCTAATACCATCGATGACCTTTGGTAGAATCATGGAGTGATTATACCCACAATAAAAAGGAAAAGTATAATATAAATAAAAAACATAAAGAATATAAACTAAGATTCAGATGAAACCAATAAAATTACATCTATATGAATGAATGTGGAAACAATAAACCCAATAGTCGTACTTCAATATAGGACATTAATCACCCATCGGTTTGATCCCATATATAAATAAAAAAATAGCAACAGTAGCAAGAGGATTTACAACTAACTCTAAAACTCACCTCCTCCCAGTCTCTATACTCGTAGTGATATATCCTATTTAATGATCAACCCAAGCCTCAACCTAACATATACCTTTAATAAGGGAGGGATCTTGAGTACCCAAGTATGATAGACACCTCAATAGGGTGTGATTATATCTCATTTGGGAACCACCAATGCCGAATAGTAACAAATTGGTAAAAGTAGTGTATGTACATGTGATTAGATTATTAGAAAATATACATGAAAACCATATATCGCAAAAAAATATAATCAATTAAAGAAAAAGAAGAAAATGATACCCATAAGCCAAGAAATTATGTGCTTACCAAAATTACACAACCCTAGCTATAACTACAGTAAAAAAATAATTGTAAGGATTTAAATTCAAGTCAATACATGAAATAAGATTTTCCTCATTTACAAGCATCATTTGGAACCCTAATCCCATAAGTCTTGTCCCCATGTTTCCCTTATGAGGATAAGCCACATGCCCTACCCTAATGGTTGTCGTTATCAAGAACACCACATGACCACCGAGGATAGTGGTTATTGTTTTCTAATAATGGCATTTCCCACATGATATATTTGATGTAATTGGATAATCACACCACCCGTGAATAGACTTCTATCACATTAGCCTATCACCGATAGATTATTTATTCCCATGCTTGGTCTACTAATGCATCAAAAACATATATGTGATCTGAACCATACCATCAAACGATCCATAGTCTGTATCCATCATTATGACATCATGCTTCCTTGTCCAAGAGGTTTTATAGACTAAACTGAGAAATCTTATCATCCTAATACCAATAGAAAGGTCACATAGGCTATGCAATACCATAATAAATATGTACTATAAAAGGATAAATAAGGAATACCGTCAACATTTCTCAAGATTCTACCCACAAATCACATGATTACATGTCTATCAAGGATTCATAGGCTATAAATTCACCCACATGTCGTCAATAACCAAAACTAGTCTCATGGGATACACATGCATACACATGTGGTCAATAAATAAACATGATCTCCTGAGATATACAAACATGTGTGAGTGGTAAAGCATCAAACATGGTCTCCTGGGACACACACCAACATATTTGTGATCAAGACCCATCCATCAATGACCAATATCATGCCAATGAACAAGGGCCCTCCACGACCATTGGGACATTGTCCAAATATATTAGGAATGGTTCCATTAATTAATTAATAATTAAGTATAATTAATTAATTAAGAATAATTGTTATCCATAAGACAATATGAATGAAGGGTATTTCTCCAGTGGTGGGAATCTTCATACCACATGCTAATAAACCTGCATAATACCATAGATTAGAATATAGATGAAAACATACGTCAAATAGATTCAACTCCAAACCATGAAAATCCCAATGGCTTTGTCTAAGTCATCAAAGTCCTTTTTTTCCTTCACCTATCACCATATGGCTGTAATTATGCCCAAACATTCCAAAACTAATTAATTATAACTAAATTATAATTAATTTAATTTTTAAAAATAACTTCACATTTTAAGATGAAAGTAATTCTTTCTAATTGGCTTACTGGGTATCATTGGCTATACAGAACCATGAACAATCATCCATGAATGTTTTCTAACATTCTTCAAAAATTATTCAAAGAAAAATAAATATTTCATGAATATACGTAAAAGAATAATTTAATATAATTAATTTTTAACCATTAGAAGAAAATCACATAGTGACATACCTAAGCTACAATGTCATCCTACAATGTTTTTCCACTATGAGCGCACTACCGGTTCTAAGATGAGTAAAATCCCGATTATAATTCCATGAAATAATGGTAAATTATACTCAATTTTACCAAAAACCAATAATGAATCACCAAGAAAAATGAATTCAATGAAATTATAAAAAATGATTTGCATTAACCATCACAGAGAATCCTCAATACATGTCAATCCAAAGATCCATAATTCTTAGAAATTTCCCTCAAGATCTCATATATTTGTCTTGTAATTATCTAATAATGATCAAGAGGATTTATCTATGTCGAACAATAACATGATCCACTACCAAATGACTAATAATTGGATCAATATTAATGAATAATGATAGATATTACCTGGATTCACAGAGAATTTTCATCTAGATCCATTTAGGATCATGAAAATATATTAGAGGGGGGATGATAGGATAAAACATTTACATAGCTCACAAAAATTCACCAAAAGTGTTTAAAAATAGAGCAGGGATTATTTGATGAAAAATATATACCACCACTTTAAAACACCCCCTGCACCCTCTGAATAGTTGATAGCCCACTGGCTACCTGATGTTAGCTTATTGGTTGGGCAGCAGGCCAACTGTCTGCCACATCATCTAGCTGGTGTAGGCTCAATGGTAGGCAGGTGAGTCCTTATGGGCTACATGAGATTCTTACCACCCCAATAGTTATCCAATGAGACTACCAGTAAGGTGGTTCCTATTGCTGCAGACGTAGGTACTCTGGTTCTCCTCTTTTAAATTTCCATGCCTCATGTTGAACTCTATGTATCAATTCAAGTCTAAAAACACCAATTTAAAATGTTCAGATGTGAAGATTCTCTGTTTGACACCATGTTCTCTAAATGATCCACCCACTTGAAATAAAGTTTATATACCCTCAAATATTAAAAACCCATAATTTCTTGGGTCATTAAAATTATTCCTTTTTTCACTTATATCCATGTTATACTTAATTATATAATTAATTAAGATCACATCATACAATTGGAAAACATTTTACTTATAATTAGAAAATGGATTTATAGGGTTGATTATGGTGAAATGTATAATGATTATATCATTTATAGATTCTTAAAAAAATTAAATTTATCATTTATATAATTCTTTAATCTTTATGAACCAACCATGAAAAGTAGTTACAAAAAATTAATTATGTTACAGTCATGAAGACAGTAGTTTTTACATTCACATGAGTAACATTTCCATTTTTCAACAAACATGAAGAAAGTAAAGTAATTATTATATTAAATTTTTAGAATCATAATTATATCATATTACTTTTTTAAAATCCACAAATAGATAAAATCCATGTGAGGTGGTTTTGAAAATTAAAATACATCAATTCACATGGTGGATGTCTGCATGTATGCCGGAGTGAGGTTATTATTTATCATTTGAAGTTAAAGAGAGAATTATAATGTTCACTTACCATTATAAAATTAATGTTATTTCATATATATATCATATAATTTAATATGGATCCATCATTATGATAATCCATAAAATTCAGTAATGTAAAATGAAATACATCTTATCTTGAGGTTGTAGTCCGCACGTACAGATAGATGATGTTCTTATTATCCATTGGATGGGTAAGTATATGAAAAGGTGTTATAACATAAAAATAATAATATTTAAATTTATAATATATGATGATTTTATAATATTATAATGGTTAACATAGTTTTGAAGGACGTATAATAAGATATAAAATGAAAACACTCAGTTAATAACTATACTCCTTTTTATACAATCTCCATGTGTTTATAACTAAAGACTTCCTAGGATGGTATTATTTTTAAAAATGGCCCTTAGTATGTACCATTGTGGGCGTGTTAAGAAAGGTTGTGGTTAGTTATTGGTCTGTATAATAGGATCTTAATGTTTGGAGAAGAGAGGAGAGATGGTGTTCTTTTTTATGGGAGGGATAGGGCACACTTGGAATTTTTCTAACAATTATTAAATATTAATGTATTACTCAATCCAAATGTATCCAAAATGACTAATTTCAATGAAAAGATAATATAGGGTCTATATATGATAATAAAATCATATTTATATGAGTTTTAGATCATTTGACGCCCGGTCAATTTAGTTTGAACCCTTTTACCCTGTTTAACTCTTACCATGGTAACTAGTTTCATAAATATGTTAATATTCATCATAATCAAAAAGTAAGTTGAATTCATTAAATAATTTTAGGATGGTGATTCCAAATATGGATTCCATATTTTCATATTTAATTTCCATCAATTTGGGAATCAATTTAAAAAATAAACCTGCATGATGCGACGAAACACAATTCTCTAAAAATTGACTTCTTAATTATTAAATTGTTTTTATACAATGAATTGTAATTTTGATCCCAAGGAATTTTATTGAATTGTGTTTAATAAATATTACCTAATTATTTTCTAAAACCAATCAAAAATATAATTTTATTTTAAAAATACGTTAAAATAAAAAATGTTTTTCTTCAAATTCAATATTTTTAATGAATAAAATTAGTTTTTTATTGAATAATTACTTAATATTCTTATAGTTAATATGACTATATAAAATTTAATTCATGAATATTTTTAAGAAATATAATTGGTTTGTTATCAACATCACTTTATTTGTTTCATGAACCCCAGACCTCCATGATTTAGATTAATAACCAATATCATTCATGTCGGTGGTTATTTATTTTTATTAATCTTTAATAATTATATTTCTATTAGTAATTACATTATTTTAAAATATTTTAATTATTGATAATTATATTTTTAATAATTAATATTTCTTTATTAATTATTGTTATGAAAATTATTAATTATCATTTAATTGTTTTATTAATCAAAAATGGCTCCATGTTAGAGTTGGAACCCCAAATCACACTCCCCAAAATTTATTAAAACAAAAAAATGTACAAATTTATTAAGATTGGTGAAATGTGTCTGCACCAACCAAGAATTTGTTGGGAAAAAAATTTAAATGATCAAGAACTAAAAGGATTTATCACTTCTTAATTTGTCCTACAGTCCCAAACAACAAATATTTTTAGTAAGACTTCCTTCTAATGTCATCATTCTCTCTTGCATCATTTATCTCACAAAAAACAAACTAAAAAAAGAGCCTTATTAGTTGTGATATGTTTTTATGGACATTTAGAATAGATTTAATCATGATAAATCTAGTGTATATGAACATATATCAAAAAATTGGTATCCATCACAAATTTAGTATGATTTAACAATTTCATGCACTTCACTTTCAGAAGAACCAAATACAATAGAGCCCCAAATTCTTATAATTATAATGATGGAAGCCTAAAATTTAAAATAAATTTTATAGAAGTTCAAGGAAAACATTGGCACCCATCATATGGGAGAGGAACAATATGTTGTTTCTGTAACATCAGTTCAGAAGCATATACAAACAAAATTAACCACACACTCTCATGTGTTGATTTCTATTGAATAGTTTTAAACCATGCCACTACACCAGTGATCCTATATAAAAGGGATCTATACATTAAAAAAATTAATAATGCTTTATTACTACCCATTTATTATCATTAATGCGTTATTATTAGGACTATATAATAATATATTATTCATTTAATGATGGAAAATAAAAATTTACATCATGTATCCCAAATTTGGAAATGATGTCAAGGACCACATTACTATAAAAATATTGGAATGTGTGAGATTTTATGTTGTATTGTTTGAATACATTAATGAAAGTGACAATGGATATTCAATGTAATTAAATACTATTTATTCTTTTAAAAGTATATATATATATATATAACAAAAGAAAAAAAATTAAAAAATAATAAATTAAAAAAAAATTAAAGGTTCCAAACTAGTTATCTCATTTTTAAAAATTATTTTAATAAAGGTTATTGGAAAGAAAATTTCTCCTTTATAAGTTTTTTGAAAAAGGAACTTCCCCTTTACCCAACCATCCTTCTATAAAAAATATACCCTATTTTGATAAATAGATTATCATTCTCTTTATTTTTTTAATTTATTTATTTATTTTCATTATATATGGATTTTTTTCTTTATGGGGATATGAAAACCTAGTAAATACTGTTATAATTAGAAATGATATAACATGTCATTATTAACAACATTATCCTTGGTTTTTATATTTTATTCCTTAGAGGCTCACACTACGAATTATAAAAGAAAAAGAACATTTATCCAATCATCCTTTGATATTTTTTAAACATATGATATAATCGTAAGAAAATAAAATGCCATGTAGATTTCCGTGGGAAGAAATAATTAACAACTATCAATTTAGACACGATAAAACCCCACTACGAACTACTAAAAAACCCCATTAATAAGAAAGCATATATATTTTCATTTTAAAATAATTGATAAAAGCATTATTTTATTAGTGATTTTTAAAATTCTATATTTAAAATAGATCTTTATAATTTATTTTAATAATCAGTGATATTGAATGATTTTATCAGCGTTGATAAAGGGGTTCATTTTTATAAGTCTTTATGAACACTTTTTATAATGAAATGATAATGGGATACCAGTTATCACTACTAGAAAAAAAGAACTAATAAATATTAACCCTTTATCAGTGATTAAAAAATAACTAATAAAGGTACTTTGTTATTAGTGTTTATAAAAGATATACAAACTCACCCCTTTATCAACATTGATAACAAACACTATTAAAAATACCTTTATCAACGATAAAATGCTTTTTTAGCCGTAACAAATAGTGAAAATCTTAAGAAACTCTTTATATGTTATTAAATAACATATATGTATATATTAATATATTAATATTTATATAAATCAAATCTATTTTCTGAAATATAATTTATATAATGCTAAATATGCATTTACAATCAATATATAATATATCTACATAAATATGATTAATTAAATATCTAAAAATTAAATTTAATTAAAAAAATAATATTTTTATTGGTTAATACATATTTAATTATGATTCAGTAGTGGAATAAATAAATAAATAATTAATATCATAATATATGTTTAAAATTGTACTTTAACCTTAAATGACTACAACTTTTGATTTGGATGTCTTTTTGGGCTCTTTGAGCTGTCAAATCAAAGATTGTGCAAATATATGGGGTGTGTAATATTATGATACCCACATTCACATGTTTTCATAGCCAAAACATTCTTTTAATTACTCAAAAACTGAGTTTTTTATTTTGGGAACGAAAATTTTTTAATATTCAATGGAATTTTTTGTCAGAGTTTGGATTTATTCTTTTGGAATTGAATTTTTAGTTATATTATTAAAAAGAAATTTTACCATTACGTATAAAGTAGTGGTACTTATAAATAAATATATAAATATATAAGATTATATTTACTTTTAAAAAATTCAATTATATAAATAAATATATATAAAAAATTACATATAATAAATTTTTCTAAATATATACTACATATTAAAATAAATAATCATTATCAATTTGTTATAAAATAAAAACTTATATATTTAATTTATTTTATAAATGTTTATGAGCACACACAAACACATGTACAAGGAAATGTATATATAATATTTTTAATATAAATATAAGTGTGTGTGTGTGTGTGTGTACATAAATATGTTAATAAACATATATGCATTTATGTACATAAATAATATCTTTAAATGCATATATAAATACATAAATTTATATATAAATATAGATATATTAAAAATAAGTATATATCACCAAAAATTAATTTATTAATTTTTAATATATTACAAGTAAAATCATCTAGGGTGGTGGTAACAGTGCATGTTGAGAATATGTTGGGTTAGGGTCCAAGTAAAATCCCATTCACACCATTTTCTTATTTAAGGGGTGGGTTGCATGTGTAGTGGTATTGATGGTGTGGTACAATGCATGAGTGGGGTCTTGGGGTTGTGTTTGTGGTGGGACCAAGTGTGTGGGGTCGCGTGTTTTATTATCCCAAAAAAGCTATTTAAGTAAATGTTTTTTTAAAGAATTTATGCACTTTTAATATTGCTAAAAATGTGATGTTAAAAGATGAAATTTATTGGTGCTAAAAAAATGATAAACATTCTTTTGTCAAGGGTGATAAAGGCCTCCTTTTATCAATGAAGTAGTTAAACTATAGAGTGCCATTAGACTCATTTGAGGGCAATAGACTTGAATCATAAAATTGACTCATAGAATAATATGAGTCAACTTAAATAATAAAAAATAATTTCTATATATATAATTAATAATAAATTTATATATATAAACTTTTCAAGTCCCAAAAACACACACATATTCAAATCCTTTACTCCATTGATTTTGCTGTAAATTTTGAATTTAAAAAAAGATTCCACTATAAGGACATGATAACTAGAATCAAAATAAACAACTTTATAGGGTTTGACAATAGAGAAATAGAATAGATAAAAAATTACACAATGGAGATCCCTAGAAAACCTAAAATGGATGAAACAAATATTATAGTTAGCACTATTTTCAATTAAAATACTTCTAAAATACAAAAGCAATCATGAAATCATAGAATAAAAGACACATAAATATTTGAATATAGCATATTATAGTTGTAGACAGTATCACCGAATGGTTATGCAATACATAGAATGAAAATATAAGAAACTCACACATACCAACATAACATAAGATGCGTGAAATAATAATATCCACTTGGGGAAGTCTCATATCATTATTAGATTGATTGAGTGTTGGTTATCTATAAAACCCACATAGACCATGATATAGTTTTTATATACAAATCATGTAAATAAATCAATAAATATCCTTAATGTGTTTGAGTCACACCTGTATAAGAGGATGCCGGTATTGGGTGAGCATTCACTTGAAATGTGGTGAGAATTCCACACAAAAATCAAATCATCATGCAAGGATAATTGTTCTGCAACTAAAGTGGCATTGAGGTCATCACATTTCATGTCCAAACTATAAACTTATGTTGTGTGTGGGTTAAGTCGAGAGATGATATATGTGGTGGTTAATTTCATGTGAGGAAACACTAGAGGATCAAATAATCAGTGGATCATTTATATGGTTTCCCAAATACTAATGGAGCATATAGGGCTAGTCACACAACATCAGCAAAGAAGAGGGTGGGTTATGTGAGGAATATGAGGGTGTGGTCCTTGTGAGGTAGCATTAACTGAGAAGAGGGGGTAGGTCAAGTGAGGAAACATTTACAGATCATAGGATAAGAAATTATAAACCCTATAAATGTAGTTGGGTGTGTGCATGATGCGAGGTCGGATTACTTTTTTATATAAAAATGACTTCTTTTTCACTCATTAGAATCAGATATTCTTCATAAATGAACATGTTTATCAATTGTATGTTAATTTATTACCAATTGTTTTCAAAACCGAACAAGGATGCGAGTCAAATCAATGGGGATGATTTCATCTATATACCCATATGATTTTCTATGTTAATACATGATTTTTAATAACATTTTTATCAATGTTATCTAAAAAAATTGAAAAATTATGTGTCAAATTTATTAATAATGGAATTATCTGTTTTTTTATATAGCTAGTAAATACTATTTTTAACACTATTAAAACCCAAAAATAGTAGCGTTGACTCCTCCAAAATAATTTATTAGATTAAGAGTTACCCTGGAAGCCTAAATCAAATAATACATAGTTTGATGACTAGAACATAGTGTGTAAAAAACCTGATATAGGAATCACTGACCTTTTAAATTCTAAAAAATAAAATAAGATACAAATCTACACACTATGAAAATAGGAAATAGGACCCAATAATCAAATAATACTATATGAAATTCATGTAATCAGTACTGCAAATATCCCATTTATCAGTGCACAAACTGTGTTTTATCAACACTAGATAATGTAATGATAGTTCCATCATTGATAATGGCCATAAGCATTTATCAATGATAAAAATCAAAGTTGATAAAATAAGACCTTTATCATCATTAATAAAAACACTAATAAAATTATTACTTTATCATCATTATGAAAAGAACTAATAAAAATAAGGTTTTATCATTTCTTTTTTTACCATTGATAAAATCATATGGAATGATTTTAAAAAATATTTTTCAGGATTCAAGTCACTGGGTTCCAAACCACGACTATCGCAATCCCACCTCTAATAGGCCTAGAGATAGAGACCAATGTTGGGTAGGCATATCCCACCCGTGGGAGGTATTAAATTAATGTACATATACACACGTAGAAATATTCAATCCCATGCAATTTTGAAATCTAAAATAATTAATAAAAATTAATTCATACTTCGGTGATAAAAAAATCAGAGTACAACAGTAAAGTAAAGAAATAAATAAAGATTTCCAAATTCAATACCAAGAAAAAAACTACAAAGAGTCCATCCTACTCCATTGCTGAGGAATAAAATCATATGAAATCATCAGAGAGACACCTCATCTTTTCAAGCACATGCTAGGCTCCACCAGCTCTCTGTCCTCCTATAACACCATCATATAGATTTCCATTAGTATAATACATGACATAAACGGGCAAAGCCCTTGAATGGGTGAGTATAACAATACCCTATAGGACGCCTCAAAAAAATAAACATGAATCATAAAGAATAATTTTCTCATAAAAATGATATAGAAATCAATTTACAATAGAAGATAAACCTAGATATACTCAATATGGACACCGAGTCTCTAGGTGGTCACAACCAACTACCAGACATAGGATATTACTCGATGCAATTCCCTTTAAGTAAAATTCACTCCATGAACCATGACATCAATGGTTACATGAATTCAAGAGGTATTTATAATTAATCCCCACCAAATAAATTTCCCTAGTATTAGAAGACATTGATACTCAAATTTGAGGTCACACCTAAGACCACTGTGGGACACCACGAACCCAAATTCGATCAACCCACTATATAGTTGATCATATTACAATGATACCACAAACCCTATCAATATGACTAGCTAGTTGTAATATCAATTCCCTAGTCGAGGAGGTTATGCAGATTCCAAAAACCCCATCTAGTGTATAAATATGAAAGATGATCACACCCTAGTCTAATGTAGGGACACCACAAACTCTATCGGAGACTTATTATATAATAGGGGATCATAGTCTTGATATGTGGATTTAATTTCACACTTTACCCATTCAGGGAATGTAATAAGGGAACACACTCAACTATTATTGGTATAAACTGATGATAAAAGGTCAACAAACACTCAAAAAGTGCGTACATGGTGTATATTGGGTGTACACAGCATGTCCATCCAACCTAAGATCTTTACATGTGGTTCTCCCTCACATCTCATATAATTATCCATATAAATGGTTTATAGTAATAATACACCACATGTAGATATTTCCTAGCAACTTGACTTTGCTGTATTTTTGTTCCCATGTACCACTAGTCATGCCCGTGTACCATTAGTCATTCTTGTATACCAACCCATATAATTATGGGCATGCCCATGCCCATGTACACATGGTAGTGTACTCTCTCTATGTCCTTGTACTTGGTTTCCTGGTTCTTGTGTATCCTCTAAGATACAAGCAAAGTTTATGGGAATGTTTCACAAAAAATGTGATATTTAACACTACATGGAAACCCTATCACTACAAAGGGGGTCCCACAAGTCGTGTAATGTTGGAATACATGTCATGTGATGTGGGATTTTCCTAATCCATGAGTTATTTCTATTCATCATCCAATGCATGTCCATAAATTCCATTATCACTAGAACATGTTGATTGGAGGTCACATGACATAAACATTACCCTCTAACTAGATTCGGGTTCTTGATATGCTCAAAAAAAAGTTCGTTATGCCAATTTGTTACCATCTCGAGCCTTTATCGCATATCAGTCATGGGAATGGAACTCATACTCAAATATAATCACATTCCTACATGAATCATCCATCATCATCACTGATGCTCAAATCGTAGACTTCATAAAAACACATATCTATGGGATTGATTTGCAATGTTGAAGAATGTGAACTAAACGATAAAATATTGGGTAATAATTGAACCACGATCCAAAGGAAATACCCATAATGAATGCACAATGAAATGGGGGAGAAACCCATAATCCACATGATGTGAGGAATAAACCTTGGTTGTTGTTCATTCATCCTCATTCCATTATCATAGAATTGATGAATGAAGAGGGATAGAAAAAAATAAATAATAAAATAAATCCCCCAATTTAAATCTACCATCGATGTGTGGATCAAATATTATTCATGGATTTGATCCGCATTTGACTAGGATTAATGTTTAGGTTGGAAATAATAAATCAATATCCAACACTAGGCCTTTGAGTGTTGACTCTCCTGGATCAGTTTAGAAAATTGTTGACGTAGAGGGTCTCCTATACAAGGCATCGAATTGTTCCATACCAATGGTGGAATGTTAGATGTTATTGTATACAGACTCCTACAAGTTAAAGTGATCCTCCAAACTATGGTCAAATTCAATCATGAAAGCCTGTAGAATATCATCCAATACCTAAATGGTCAGCTCAATCTGGTCATTAGTCTGTTAGTTAAATGCTATGCACATATGAAACTATGTCCCAATGTCCATCTACATTCATCCCTATAATCATGATGTGAAATAATAATAATCATCTAAAATGATCATTGAGGGGACTCTATGGATTCCCACTGGCTCTTTCAAATTCAAGTGTCCCAATCTCTATATTGAACTCTACTCTTGAATGGATAGGAATTGAAATGACAAGGTGAGTTGATATATAATCAGCTTGATGTCATCATGTGACCTTGACATATTTGGTAAACTCATCCTGAAATTCTTGGATATCCCATCCCACTTCCACTCTGGTACCTCATGGGGGTGAGATAAATCTACTAGATCATGGTGCTCAACCATTACATACTGACAACTGAGGAACCAAGAGACAAACTCCGTAACACAACTCTTTATTCATAGCCACCAAAACTAATTTCAAAAGTCCTGATACATCTTTTCTACACTTGTATGTACTTCCAAAGGGGATTTATAAATTTTCTTCATTTCATCCTCTGATAATGTCAATTGTACCATTACCTGTCCTCTAAAAAGGAAAGTGTGCTCCCCACATTCATAGTATTCATCGGCACCATGTCCAGTGGCTATCTTATTATATAAGGTCTCACAATCAGTCTCTCCTTTTTGATAATCCCTGATACAAAATAATAGTGGTGGGGAAATAACCACTGACTTAATATATAATTCACATTCTTTTCCAACTAAGGAAAACTATAATTAAGCACAGTGCACGGATTCCTCGACCCACAACTGAGAACAATATCTTCTGCTGAGAGCATCTCCAACCACGTTCTCCATACCAAGATCATAAAAATCCCAAATTCATAGTCTTGAAAAAACCATTACCTTTTCCACTATTTCAAGATAATATCCTTATAAGAGAATATATTATTAAGAATATTATGGTCATAGTAGATGATAAATGGCTCAAACATCAGGTAGTATCACCACATCTTCAGTACGAAGAATGCCACCGCTAGCTCAAGATTGTTGGTTGTGTAGTTATACTCATGGGGATTCATCTGACTTGAACCATAGGAAATCTCAAATCATTTCTACATCAAAAAAATCCATGCTTGGTCCTTGATGAATCAAAAAACACTTCATACATAACACCCTCCTCTAGAAATATCAATTAGGTAGAACTCATAAAACTTTACCTCAACTCATCAAATAACTACTGGAATCATTCTACCCATACAAAAGATTTCCCCTTTCATGTAAAAGATTTAAAGGGTGATTACACTATAAAATCAAGTACAAACCTCTGATAGTAACTTGACAACCCAAGGAATCTCTACACCTCATTAACACACTTTGGTGGATCCCAAAAAATAATTGCATCAAACATTTTTAAGACCACTTTCACTCTTACCTCAAAGATGATATGTCTCAGTAATTTGATCTCTTGAATCCAAAATATAGAATTTGAGATATTTCTATTAAAATGGTTCTGTCAGTGTGTGTCACCCATAATGACTGCCATAAAGGTATCAAAATAGTCATGGAAAATACTATTCATTAAATCCATGAAATCTAAAGGATAATTGGTTAGACCAAATGTCATGATAAGGTACTCATAATGGCCATTCCTACTCCAAGAGGTGGTTTTGTAAATGTGAGATTATTTTATCCTTAATTTATGGTAGCCAGATCAAAGGTCTATCATTGAGAACCACTTAAACCCTTTAAATTGGAAAAAATAGATCATCAATCCATAGAAACATATAATTTTCCTAACTATAACTGGATTAGGATTTTAGAAATCAACACATAAGAGAATTTTACCATCATGTTTCTTAGAAAAGAGAACTGATGCCACCCAAGGTTTCACACTCGGGCATATAAATCCATTCTCAATAATGTTATTCATATTGGAATTATACACTTTTATTTCAACTGGTTCCACGTGGTAAGAGGGTGTCACAAACCGGATCTTGTCGCCACTATTACCGGCACCAAACCTGGCCCATGAAAAGTCCTTAAGGGCGTTCCCTATCCCCATAGGCTGGCACAAGTTCTCGGGTATCATTAAAATTCATTTGGGAATGATTTACCTGTGTTTGGATTCTTAAAATAACCAAAAACAACAATAAACCAATTCTGAAAAAGTATGCCAAACAAGACTTAATAAAATTTATAACTGAGTATATGGGTTTAAATGAAACACAAGAGGTTCAAAGGTGTATAAAAGTAGTAGAAAAACATCCCAAGAGACTCCACATGACAAGGGGTCATCACCCACGATCCGTCTCCACAACACCACACCATTGAGAGAAACTGGAAACACGAACTGCCATCGCCCAAGGCATTGCCTTTGCCTATGTCAAACATGACCAAGTATACTTACACCCAAAGGTATAAGTAGGGTGTGAGAATAAGCGCAATAAGATAACACCCAAGGATTCCAAGTGATAGGCATTATAAAATAAAGAGCTTGCGATAGTTATAAACTAAAAATGGTAGCATTAATTTCTAAAAGTGCAGCTTTGAAAAGAAAATATCTTTCAAGTAGGATAACATTAAAGAATGAGTGAATTTGAATAAAACATAAAATTTACTGGTTTTATCATCCCAAAATATCATAAGGCAAAGATAAATGCCAAAAATGCCACGGGCACCAAGCATAGGCACACCCCTAGGAACTAGTTAGTTTTGATCCCCAAATACCTCGTACCTCGGTGAAAGTTACCATAATAAAATTTGTTCTAATGCATGAGCCACTATAATGGAGTATACCCATAACCTAGTGGTCTCCAATCATCTCCATTACAGTTTTGTTAGTGTTATCCATGTCAGACTTGCTAAGTGAACCATGGTCAAAACCCCTCCGTTCACTAGCGTACTAGTACACATTAGCCCACCTAGTTACCAGGGTTTCCCGTCTTGTGCTCAAATAGTTACCACATGATACCAAAATCAATTTCCACATATAAATATCTGTTCTGCTCACACAAATTCAAAACAGTAGCTACACATTCAATGTAACTTTTATTAAACTCAATAAACCACTTATAATTTCCATATAACAATTTCAAGAAAAATAATCAAATTTTGCACATTAAATTCATCTAAAATCGCAAATTTAAAACCCATTGGAGACCAATATTATACCCAAACAGAATCTTCAGAATCAAAAAGATTTTATAAATCCAATCCATGAAATATAAAACAACACCAAGAGGCACAACATGGGTTGCGCATGTAAAACACCCATTTTCATACAAAATTGGCACTTAAAAATCAACCGATTTGAAAATGCTACTCAAATAAATTTTCGAAATCAAAATAATGAAGTAGGAAATTAATAGAAATATAAATACAGAATTCCAACTCATTCTACAATACCTACATATGGAATCACCTACCAAAAGAGTCAAAACCCCCAAATCCTTGTGCATCACATCAACCGCACCTTCACTGCACCGCATGGGAGTAAGATTGAACCTAGAACCAGAGGATTCGAAAACGAAACTCATAAATAAAACCCAAGGTACGAAGCCCTAGTTTATGAACATTTGGAGATTCAATAAAAAAAGTAGAAACCCTAAGAAAAAGGGAGGAGTATGTAAGAGAACCAACTTACTTGAAAAATCTGGACAGTTTTTTGATCTGGAGAAGTTTAGAACTAATTCTTGATGAACCCTAGCTTCAAAAAGGGTAAAACGAAGATGGGGGTGCGGCTAGGTTCAGTGGGAACATGTGAGGTGTGGAATCACTGAAAATTGATAAATAATTAATTTTTTATGAAATAATTAAAAAAACATTTTAAAACTAGAAATGGGCTTTTGGGTTGGCCCAACACCTAAATTGATCACCGAAATCCAAGATTCTAATGATTTTTTTAGGGGAAAAAATTTCTTTTATGGTTTTAATAGTTAAATGGAGGTCATTTTGGAAGTTTAATGGGTGAAAAATGTTGACAAACGAAGGAGTTATTAAAGAAACAAAATTTATTTTTAAAACTGGAAATGGGCTCTCGGGTTGGCCCAAATTTTGAAAACCCTCAATTTCTTTAAAAATACATGGAAAACCCCAAAAACAAATCAATAATGTAAATTAAATGAAAAATTCCTTTAAAATATGTGATTTAAGTGTCAATTATCCCCATCATGAAGGACTTTTCACCCCGGAAAGTCAACCCAATGCTTGTTCAGAAAACAGGTTCGTGTACTCTTCCTCAACCCATGACTTGTGCTCCCATGCCTCATGTGTATCATTCCCATGCTTCCATAGAACCTGGACTAATGGAATAGGCTTTACTCAATGTATCTTCTCTTCGGAGTCCACTATTTTCACCGGCATCTCAACAACCGACAAGTCAGGCTCTATCTCTAGTTCTTCCCAACTCAACACGTGGGACAAATCCGGATTGTATTTCTTCAACTGAGAGACATGGAAGATATCATGGATGGTCGTCAAATGAGATGGTAATGACAACCTATATTCCACCTTTACAATACACTCAGTGATCTCAAAGGTTCCAACATATAGCGACATCAGCTTACTTTGCTTCCCCAGTCGACGATGGCCCAAATGAGGGGCCACTTTCAAGAATACCCTATACCCATAGAAAACTCTAAGTCTCGAAGCCTCCGGTCAGCATAAGATTTATGATGACTCTTAGCTGTCAATAAGAGGTTCCTAATCAACTTGACCTTCTCATAAGTCTCCTAAACAAGGCTTGGCCCCAACAATTAACTCTCTCCTTCCTCATACCAACATAGGGGGCACCGACAGGGTCGACCATAGAGCGCCTCAAAATGGGTCATTCGAATCAAGGATTTGTATATATATTTATAAGAAAACTTGACCAATCCCAAATGGATATCACATCCTCCTTCAAAATCCAACACACATGCGCAAAGCATGTCCTCCATAATCTGATTCGTCCACTCTGTCTTGTCATCCGTCTGAGGATGGTATGCCGCGCTCATCTTAATCTGCGACCCAAAAGCCTTCTGGAGACCTCCCCAAAACCGAGATGTAAAGCTGGGGTACCTATAAAAAACAACTGTTGATGACACACCCTGAAGTCTGACCACTTCTTGAACATACAAACGGCCTAGTTCCTCCACCTTCGTTGTATCTTTCATCGGAATGAGGTGGGCTGATTTGGTCAGATGATCAATCACTATCCAAATGGAATTATTACCCCAAGGAGTACGAAGTAAGCCAACAATGAAGTCCATGGAGACCTCATCCCACTTCCAGGTAGGAATGGGTAGTGGTTGGAGAAAACCGGAAGGCCTTTGGTGCTCTGCTTTCACCTGCTGGCATGCGTAGCATCTCGAAACAATGTCTGCTATGTCTCGTCTCATTCTAGACCACCCAAACTACTGATGAACGTCATAATACATCTTGGTTGCACCAGGATGGACATCCCACTGAGATTGGTGGCTATCCTACATCACCACCTTCTGCAAAGTCAAAGGCACCACTGCACGGCCCTTGAGCACAAGAGCCTCTCAGGAGACAGAGACCAATTATAAGGAGTCTCCTCACCATGAAGCAACTGCATAGATCGCTGATACAGCTCATCATTAGGATACTCCCGCTGAATCAACTCCAGAAAGGTGGGAGTCATCTGAATTCTAGACAAGAAAGTACCTCCGCTATGCTCCCTGCTCTCCAAGTGCATCTGGGTGAAGAGCCCCATCAAAGTCCACTCATTGATGGACTTCCTCAATGCCTGCACTGGTAACTTCCTACTCAAATCATCTGCCACCACATTACCCTTGCCTGGGGTATATACAATGTCAAAGTCAAATCCCTGCAAGTTCTTGATCCAACAGCGCTACCTCAGATTGAGATCCTTTTGAGAGAAAATGTAGGCTAGGCTCTTATGGTCAGAATAGACCAAAAATTTCTCACCAAAGAGGTAGTGTCACTAAGTCTTTAAAGCATGCATCACCGCTGCCAACTCCAAGTCGTGAGTCGAATAATTCTTCTTAGGTGGCCAATGTTGGCAAGAACCATAAGCCACCACATGGTCATCCTACATGAGTACACACCCAAGGCCCATACTTGACGCATCACAAAAAACAACATAGCCCTTCCTAGACTCTCGTAAAATCAGCACAGGTGCGGTGGTCAACCGCTGCTTCAACTCCTCAAAGGATTCATGACACTGTGGTCTCCATTCAAACTTCACCCCTTTCCATGTGTGTGCGGTCATGGGGGAGGTGAGCCACGAGAAGTCCCAGACAAAGCGCCTGTAATAACCTTCCCGGCCAAGAAAAATTCTGATCTCAAACACATTTCTCGATTGTTCCCATGACATAATTTCTCTAATCTTCTCAGGATCCACTAAAACCCGATGTTCTGAGACGACATTCCATAGAAACTTCACTTCCCTGATCCAGAATGTGCACTTCAAGAGTTTGGAATATAGGAGATGGTCCCGCAAGGTGCTCAAAACAACCCACAGGTGGTGCTCATTCTCTCTCCTCAGATCCAGAATAAACCAGTATGTCATCCACAAATACCACTACAAATTAGTCGAGATATTGGTGGAACACCATATTCATGAGGGCCATGAAAACTGCTGGGGAATTCGTCAATCCTAAAGGAATGACTAGATACTCGAAGTGACCATACCTACTTCGGAAAGATGTCTTCAAAATGTCTTCTTCTCATACCCTAAGCTGGTGGTATCCTGAACGCAAGTCGATTTTGGAGAACCACTTTTCCCCCGTCAGTTGGAAAAACAAATCATCAATCCAAGGAAAAGGGTATTAATTCTTGATGGTCACCTTATTCAATTTACGATAATCGATGCACAACCGGAGGGTTCCATTGACCTTCTTCGGGAATAAGACTAGGGAGGCCCAAGGATAGACACTCAGGCAAATGATTCCATTGGATTCCAAATCTTCCAGTTGTATCTTTAATTCCCTCAATTTGGTGGGGGAATGCAATATGAGGGAAGAGATATAGGCTGTGTTCCCGATGCCAACTCAATCGAGAACTCCACGTCCCGCTCTGGGGGTAAGCGTGAGAAATCATCTAGGAAGACTTTGGGGAACTCAAACACTATATGAGGTAACCCACCCTAAGAGACACCTCCACCATCCTCCAGTGCGAGCTATAACAACTGATAAGCAAGATTCCACAACTCAGGGAGTGGGGGTCCCGCGCGACCCGACCGAGGATCCTATTCTCCATGAAATAATTGAGGACTCCCATCTGGTTCTATAAAGATAACTCGATGTAGATAGTAGTCAATATGCACATGGAAGCACACCATCTAGTCCATGTCGAGTATCACATCAAACAGGTCCATATCAAGGACCATGAAATCCCACTCCATCTCGACTCTTAACACATAGAGTGCGCATGACGGGCACCTAAGACCCTGCTCTTTTTTCTTACCCAGCAGTGTTACTAACTCCATTGCAATAGATAAAAACTAAGTTGGAAGGCTCAAAAAGTTCACAAGACGGGCAGATATAAATGAAACCAAAGCACCAATATCAAAAAAAACTGCAGCTATAGAAGATGCAATCAGAATGGTACCTCGAATAGTCGAAGTTCCTGCATCAGATCCCACTGGTGCTTGATCCAAAACAAGCAAAAGTCTGGTCCCTACCTGAGAACAGCCACCTGCCTGTGGCTCTGCCCTAAATTGGCTCTGCCCAAAAGATGATCCAGCCCTACTTCCACGACCACCGAACCGAGACCCCCCTATCCTCGATGGCTCAGACTGTGCTGGAACTCCCCTAGGAGGAACATATCCTGCCCCACTTTGACGTGGAGGTGCTATCCCGCAAAAGCGCTGAACGTGTCGCATACCTCCACACTGAAAATAGGTCTTCAGAGGATGAGGGAATGCTGGACGAATGTGCCATGTATTCCCACACTGGTGGAAAATGACAGTCCTCACATCTGAAACCACT
Organism: Viscum album; assembly: GCA_963277665.1. Classification (NCBI taxonomy): domain Eukaryota; kingdom Viridiplantae; phylum Streptophyta; class Magnoliopsida; order Santalales; family Viscaceae; genus Viscum; species Viscum album. The sequence continues at coordinate 1,794,166,278 of OY728131.1, forward strand.
GATGAAAACTGCCTGGAAGAGTGGCATGAACTGCCACCACCCTTCTTTCCCTTCTCTTCCTGCTTCCTCTACTTTTTAGAAGAGCTACCAGTTCCCAGAGTAGATACACCTCCAAAGATCCCAAACTTCCCCTTTTGATCAATATCTACCATGCAAGCACGATCGAACACCTCAGCATAAGTTCCTATCTTTAATAAGAAGACCTGTGAGTAATGTTCTGGTCGCAGTCCCTTCTCAAATTTCCGAGCTTTCAAGTATTCACTTGAAATAATCTCAGGCACCTACTGCACTAATTCAGAAAAATGGTTAGCATAATCCATTACTGAAAAATCTCCCTGGGAAAGATCCATAAATTCTCGTGATCTGGCAAGGATAGAACCTCTGGACAATACTGCTCGTTGAAGATGGCCTTAAAATCTCTCCAGCTAATGTTTTCATGCTTCCCAGATTGAAGCACTGATTTCCACCACCTATGGCTGGGACCCTCTAGCTAAAAAGAGGCACATATCACTCGGACCTCCTCAGGTGTGTCTAGGAACTCGAACATACTCTCTATCTTCTCTAGCCATTCCTATGCCTCTTGAGGTTCCGAGCTACCTCGAAAACAAGGAGGTTTATTTTTCAAGAACTCTTGTGCCTTATCCTTCTTGGGCCCACACTCATCTTCTCTGGCTGGAGTAAGAGCCATAACCCCTCCTTTTCCCAGATCCTAGACAACTCGGACCATGGCTTCTATCATCCTTTGATCGAGTGGTGTAGGGGAACCCTCTCCGGCTTCCTCTCGTGGGTGCGTGGGATCTTTTCAGGGAGCCATGTTGCTACAAAAGGCAACAATCACAAGGCAATAAAATCAGTACAACGGTTCAGAAAATTTCAGGAATAACATCAGATATAAATAATCCAAACACATTACAACAGTAAAATAAACATCTACTTCACCACCCTCGATGTCCATGTGTAGTATGCAGCCCACACGTCTCACCTGGAAGTGAAGATAAACAAACAATTCGGACATCCCATGGTGACTCGTGGTCTGTCACTAGGGGTACGGGTCAGGCACCCTACTCATGAACAAAACTCTGATACTCGACTGTCCTATCTCTTGTCTAGCCCGACTCATCCCAAAATAAAAATATAACTCAAAAACGTTAACCTTCTCTCATACCATTTTGTCACAAACCGGATCTGGTCGCCAATATTAGCGGCACCAAACCCGGCCCATGACAAGGCCCAAAGGGCGTTCTCTATCCCCACGGGATTTCACAAGTGTTCGGGTGTCATTAAAATTCATTTGGGGATGATTTACCTGATTTTGGATTCTTAAAATAACCAAAAACCACAATAATCCAAATCTAAAAAATTATGCCAAACACGACTTAATAAAATTCAGAACTGAGTATAAGGGTTTAAACAAAATTAAAGAGGTCCAAAAGTGTATAAAAGTAGTATAAAAACATCCAAAGAGACTCCACGTGACAAGGGGTCATCACCCACGAGTCGTCTCCACAACACCACACCATTGAGAGAAACTACCAACCCGAACTGCCATCGCCCAAGGCTTTGCCTTTGCCTGTGTCAAACATGGCCAGGTCTACTTACACCCAAAGGTGTAAGTAGGGTGTGAGACTAAGACCAAGAAGATATCACCAAGGATTACAAGTGATAGTCATTATAAAATAAAAAGCTTGCGAGAGTTATAAACGGAAAATGGTAGCATTAATTTCTAAAAGTGTAGCTTTGAAAAGAAAATAACTTTCAATGGGGATAACTTTAAAGAATGAGTGAATTTTAATAAAACATGAAATCTACTGGTTTTCATATCACAAAATACCACAAGGCAAAGATAAATTCGAAAACGGACATGAGTACCAAGCATATGAACACCCCTAGTAACTAGTTAGTTGTCTGCCCCAAGTACCTCGTACCTCGGTGAAAGTAACCATAATAAAATTCATTCTCATGCACGAGCCACTAGTAGGGAGCATACCCATAACCTAGTGGTATCCAATCATCTGAATTATAGTATTTTTAGTGTTATCCATGTCACACTTGCTATGTGATCCATGGTCAAAACCCCTCTATTCACTAGCGTACTAGTACACATTAGCCCACCTAGTTACCCGGGTTTCCCGTCTTGTGCTCAAATAGTTACCACATGATACCAAAATCAATTTTCACATATAAATATCATTTCTGGTCACACACATTCAAAACAGTAGCTACACATTCTTTTCACCTTTTATATAACTCAATAAACCACTTATAATTTCCATAAAACAATTTCAAGAAAAATAATCAAATTTTGCACAATAAATTCATCTGAAATCCCACATTTAAAACCCAATGGAGAACAATATTATACCAAACTGAAAATTTCAGAATCAAAAAGTTTTTATAAATCTAATCCATGAATTATAAAACAACACCAAGAGTCCCAACATGGGTTGCACATGTAAAGCACCAATTTTCACACAAAATTGGCACTTAAAAATCAACCACTTTGAAAATGCTACCCAAATCAATTTTCGCAAAAAAAATAATGAAGGAGGAACATAATGTAAACATAAATATAGCAAGAAAACTCATTCTACAATAAATATATATGGAATCACCTACCAAAATAGTCAAAACCCCCAAATCCTTGTGCGTCACTTCAACCGCACCTTCGCCGCACCGCAAGGGAGTAATATTGAACCTAAAAGCAGAGTATGGGACCAAGAAACTTAAAACTAAAACCCTAGGTACGAATCCCTAGCTTTTTAACATTTGGTTATTCAATAAAAAAATAAGAAACCCTAAGAAAAAGGGAGGAGTAAGTAAGGGAACCAACTTACATGAAAAATCTGGACGTTTTTTGGATCTAGACAAGTTCGGCCCTAATTGGTGATGAATCCTATATTAAAAGAGGGGAAAAAAAAGCTGGGTGTGCAGCTGGGTTCAGTGGGAACATGTGAGAGGTAGAATCACCAAAAAATGATAAAAAATGAATATTTTATGAAATAATTAACAAACCATTTTAAAACTGGAAATGGGCTTTCGGGTTGGCCCAACACCTAAATTGATCAACTAAATCCAAGATTCTAATGATTTTTAAAGGGGAAAAAATTTCTTTTGTGGTTTTAATAGTTAAATGAAGGACATTTGGAAGTTTAATGGGGGAGAAAGTTTGAAAAACTAAGGAGTTATTACAGAATCAAAATTTATTTTGAAAACTGGAAATGGGCTCTCGGGTTGGCCCAAATTTTGAAAACTCACAATTTCCTTAAAAAATGCATGGAAAACCGCCAAAACAAATCTTGAATGTATATTAAATAAAAAATACCTTTAAAATATGTCATGTATGTGATAGAGGGAATTGATACTAGTTGAGTATGAGGCATTATGTCAACGGAAAGCTAAACCACCCTTACTGGTGGAAACCCATAGAAGTCAGAAAGAAACACGTCTAGAAACTCGACAAAAACTAGATGGAGATCACTACTCAAATATTTTTCCTCTAGATCAAAGGAAAACACCGATATTTTTTTCCCAAACTCTAGATAATTAGGTTCAACTATTCTCAACCTTTGGTCCCATTCACCTTGAAAAACATGGAAGACACAACTAGGAATAGTATAGGTGTCCTATTGAAGATAATAATAAATTTTGGATTTATTAGCAATAAGCCAATCCATCATGAATATTACATCATGGGTATTAATGTCATGAACTATAAAACAACAAGAAATATCAAAATATTATAGAGAAAAAATGAATGTGTGGTTATGGACTCCCGACTCTCTCTTCGTACGAACGAGTTTAGTAATATCCGTTTCCCAAGATAAAATATATGTAGGATGATTATGAATATTAACAAAACGAGTTGAAATAAGTGAATGAGATGCACTAGTATCTAATAGAGATGTCACTAATGATGAAGTTATAGTAATGGTACCTCTCATAGTCACTGGACCTGTATCCGCTTCCTCTAATGACTCTTCTACTACATGGATAAGCTTTATTCTGAATGTTTGTGGTTGTAACCCTTTTCCATGTGAAGAATGTAATTTCCCCATATTTTTAGGAGTAGTAGATGATCACATTCCACTATGTGGAGTGGAATAAATGTGGAGAATATCTATATGTTCCCTAAATATATACAAGAGAAACAATTCTTAGGTACCTCAATGCAAGATCTATTTGAATGTCTTGGCTTTCCACACTGGTATAAAATCAAAGGACCCATTCCTGATTCTATAAGAGTTTTAAAATGACCTTACTATCGAGAACTAAAGAAACACTCATCATGATTCCTTATTCCATTAATGGAACTCATGATTATACTAATAGAGAAAGACGCTTATAATATTCTGAACTATCTAGCCATGTCCATTTGAACCATAAGTGCTCTATCCATCACATCAGTATAAGAACGAAGATTCAATAAGAAAACCTTGGAACAAATATCCTGATGAAGTCCCAACTGAAACCTTCTAGCCTTAATCTTTTCATTTGATACTATCTCAGGTTCAAAATGCATGATCTCTGTAAAATATTTTGCTTACTATGTCCCTATCCTGTCAGCCTGCTCAAGTTTAAGGAACTTAAATTACATGGATAACAACATCAACTCTAGATAGAACTCGTCAATGAAAATAAACATGAAGACATTCCACTCTAATCCATAATTCTTCTTTGCAATCACCATAGTTTCTCACCATCTCCTACTTAGTCCTTATAGCATGAAGGTGACACACATCACCTTAATTTTATCGGGTGTTTCCAAAAATAAAAATTAACACTCCATTCTAATCAACCACTACATAGCCTCTTGAGGATCATTAGAGCCTTTGAAAAGCATTGTATTATTTCAAATGAACTCTTGAAAACAAAGTATGAGAACATCCCTCTAAGGTTCCATATATAGAGCCATAACAGGAACATGAGGTGGTGCCTATCCTGGAGCATGGAAAATGCACATGATCACCTCTACCAGATTTGGTTCCATAAGAGGATTCACTCGCTATAGTTCAGTAGCATCTTCCTCCTAGATACGATTTTCACATCTTCTTGGAGTCATTATGCAACACAACTTCAAAAGATAACAATTAATACATAACATTAACACTCAAATAGATCTACAAGGGAAATTTATCTCAACCGATTGACAAAAAAGGCATGGATTTCAATCTATCCAAACTAAAAAATGGAAAATAATAGAACTAATGTATAAGACATATTTCCTAACGACCCTTTGTAACATAAGGTTCATTGAGGTGAGATCTAGCTAGGCACTCAATCATAAAAACCTCCTAATTCCTAACACGATTTCATAAATTCATAATGACTTCATGAAAAAAGACCAACCTGGAGCTCCAATACCACTTTTTCACTAACCATCCTAGGTACCCTAGTAACCCAATAACTGAGGTGGCCCTAACATATCCCTAAGGACATTCTCGGTCTCTATGGGTCGACGACTACTACTTGGCATCATAAAAATGGAAGTGGGGATATTTATTTCACTAAAAATGCATATGTAAATCAACCAAGACATTAATCATATAAAAAACTCTAATGGGAGTAATATACCATAAGTAAAATAGGAATAAACCAGCCCAAGTGCGAGAAACTATTACAATAAAATGGGAAAACTACGCAAGTTCCAACTCCGACGCAACTCACCAAGTCCGTGGCACAACATCTAGAACCACCTTTATGTGATCCCTTTCCCTTGCTCAAACATGGAAAGAGATAATCTACAAACAAACGATGGCACAATTAGGGTGTGATCCAAATACCAGTAGTATTTCACCAAAAGATATTATAACAGTATGTCAATATCAAATTACCCAATAATGTGCTTTAAATTTTCAAATTAAATGGTTTTTCATTTCAAAATCATATTTAAACAAGTCAATCAATATGGTTCAAAATATCGATATACTTTAGCAATTCATACTTCAGATTTAAAATGATAGAAATACATTTCAAATGATAGAATTTACCTTTAATAAAATAGTATTTTACACAAATGAAACTTTTCACAAATGGATTAAATAAACACTTTTATATAAAACATTTCATATAAATTCACACAGGGCATGTAAAATAGTTTACAAAAATGGAATATATACATTTGAAATTAAAACATGAGAGAAACATGGTCATATGCCAAATAGGTTTGATTATTCTTGGATATAGAGACCCAAAACTATGAAATGAAAAATATGTATATATACCCCTTTGGGCCTAAGGCGAAGGGGACTCATCACCATTACCTATGGGATGTTATGTGCTGATATGAATTTTTAGAATTATGGAAATTGTAAAGTGCCACCCAAAATAACTCACTAACTACCTAAGGCTTGCATGTTCTCGAATAAAAAACAATGATGGAAAAATTATTTCAGGACTTCTTAAAATAAAATTAATCCCATTCTCCATTTGAAATATGCCAATATTCCCTTTAAAACCCATAATGTGTTTTTAATCAAAAACTAGCCTTTTCACAATGATATAACCCTAAGGTTTCCATCAAATGATTTTTAATCGATTTTTCACAAAAAATAATTTGAAACCAATACATTCAATCTCACATGCCACATTCACAAATTAAATTCAAAATTTTCATTTTTAAAAAAATCCATCAAATTCATAACAAAACCCCCAATTCAATTGAATTTGGGATTTCACAATTTTCCATCAAAACCATTTCCACAATTCAATCTAAAAATTTCATTGAATCAATTTACATTAAAACTATAATTTAAATTAGGCAATTTAAATTTCTTAAATTCCCATAAACACACCTAGATCCAAAAGAATTGGGCTTTTTCAAATTTCATACCAAAAGCCTATTTTTTAAAAAAAAAACTGATTTTAATGGAATTAGTGTTTTAATCAAACCATTGATATAAATTTAATACTAATCATGAAATTGGATTTAATTAATATATTTAATTTAATAAATCAATTGAATTTAAAACAATAATTGATGATTAAGATGAACTGGACATCGTAATAGAACCACCTACCTAAATCAATGGATCTCACAACGTTAAAACCTAATCATAATTTTTCCCAAAGAATGATGACCACACAAATAAGAAACAAACCTTGGTTGAGGACCCCAAAACCTAGGTTATTAGATCGATAAATAAATTTAGGGATCCATGAAACCCTGTATATAAGAATAAATATCGTGGGAGAATGGGATCGGGATAAGGAAACAAATTGCGAGAATATCGCATGGAATTCCTCATGATTTAGATCTCTTCTAGGAGGGATATGAGGGGGAAAATTTTTCTTCGGAGCTCCACGGATGGTAGAATTTTTTTTTCGTTGAAAATTTTTTGTTGGGGACCTAAATGAGGGGTCTATGAAATTTTAATAAAAATTTGGACTACTAAAAATCTCATATGCATGGTTTCTTGGGTAGAGGTGCATAGTTTAGTCAAACCATGTGTGAGCCATGCTCTACTTATAGATGGGCACAATGGTTTATCCAAAAAGGGTGCATTATTTGGTAAATCATGTGTTAGTCGTGCAATACCCACTCTATAATTTTCCTTAATTTGTCTTGAGTAAGCGCATGGTTTGGAAAACTATGTATTACCCCCCAAAAATATCCAAAAACCTTAAAATTTTACCCGAAGAAACGCCAAATGTAACCCAAACAAATAATTTTCAAATGGAGGGGTTTAATAATACCTAAAAATAGTAACATGATGTTATAATACTAATTATTTTTTGTGTGTGTTAATCCAACTATATGTCATTTTTCTTTTCATATATTATATCCTAATAATCCTTCCAAATAATCCTTAAGACACTCATACTATTTTTAAAATGTGGTATGAGAATAAAAATAATGAAAGAAACTCATATTTCTATAAATACATATAAAAATGATAGTTTTTTAAAATAAACTATGGTATATAAATTAATATTTTCAAGATTTTGAAATCTATTTCTATACAAAACTATTTTCATAGACTAATTCATAATAAATATTAAAGTAAAAAAATAATACCTATTAAGGCTTATTTTTAATCTGTAAAAACTCAAAAAAACACTTTTTTCAAAAAGGTATATATTTCATTCTTAATAAGTAGCATATAAATTCATTTCAACATAATATCAATATCTTACACTGTGAGATTTTACTGTTTTATTAAAAACCATAGTAATAATAAATAAATCATTTAGGTAACATGGGATATCATTTTTATCTCCCTCTAAAAAATAGAATAACCTACATATTCAACATCCATCATGATCATTACCCAATACATTGAAGGGATATAATGAATCTAGCTATCCCCAGTTTATAATGTAACCTCCCATTCATGGTTTATAATAGAACCACACATACTTGTTTTATAATAGAACCACCCATCCTTGGTTTATAAAATAACAACCCATCAATATAAAAAATTCCCATGAACCATAATATAATCATAATATATTAAATCGTTCAATTTCATCATCATACTCAAAAAATATTCTTTACCCCATTATGAAAACATTTTTAGATGTTGAAATATCCATTCTATTTATAAAATTTTTGAAAATACCCAAAATTTAGGGAATGCTGGATTATCCTTAAATAATAAATTAAATCTTTTAAATCATTCCAAGCATCAAATAATGATTACAAGAGAGGGAAAACCATTTATGTTCTATATGTTAAAATATAACATTCCTTTTTCCTTTATAATTAATGAATTTCCTTATATATACATCAATAAAATAATTTTAAGAATATGTACATGCAAGAAAATTATATATAAAACAATCCTTTAAAACATTTAAACTAATGTTTTTAAATTAGATTGTCTCTTACCTTGAGTCTAACCAGTCACCCACACTCTTTATCATCCTAAATAATAAACTTATAATAATTATTTACTTTTTTAAGATAAATTTTCAATTTTATTATTCATTTTATTTTTTTTATTACCATGTTAAAAAAAATTACATCATCAAATATGTTCTCATCAGATGTTTTTAAGACATTCCGATCATATGTTTATAATGAATTCAGCAGGCTGAATATGGAAAAAAGGTCAATATTTCATCAAATATATAATAATAATCATGAAAAACATATCAATTTTATAATTTAATTATACTTTAAAATCCAACCATGAAATATTATCATAAAAATGAACTATGTTACAGTCATGAAGATGATAGATGATACATATACATGAGTAATGTTTCCATTTTTTAACAATAATGTTCAAAATAAGGTAAGTATTAATTTATCAATATATAATAATAATTATACCATTAATGTAATAATATATTATTAAATAAACTTATATTTATCATCCATATGATTTGATGATGAAAACTAAATCACATATCTTCCTGGAGATTGTACTCTACATGTATGTGTGAGTAACATTTTCATTTTGAAATGGATGGAAATGTAAGAAATTAGAAGATGTATTGTACATATAAAATAATAAAAAATTCATGAATATTATATATAAAATGTAAAACGATCATTATTACCATACATGAGATGTGGTTTTAGAAAATGATTTACATCGGTTTGTGAGGTAGTATTTCAGGATACACATGAATGACCAATTCATTTCCCATTTGATGGAAGAAGAAGATGGATATATGATATTACATTATTAAAATAAAATATCACTATTTTAGATATGATGATTTTTTTATATCATCATAGTTGAATAATATTTGAAGGGGGTGGAAGAATTAATAATACTAAAACATTCAGATGAAAGCTATACATCTTTTTTAGAAAAACATGTTTTCGTTACATCTTAAGCACTATAAAGTAGGTATTGGTCCTAAACCAAGAAAAATGGAAATAGGTTATGGATTTTAGGAATGTATCAGGTTCTATATTTTCTTAAATAAAATGATTCTTTAGGTGTGAATAAAAGAGGATAGGAGGTTCCTTTTTATAAGTGAGGCGAGGGGCACTTTTGGAATTACTTAAAATGTAAAATAATTATAAATTAATTTTCATGGAAAAATGAGTATAGATGATATATTTAGAAAAAATTATTAGTATTTTCATAATATATATCCTAAAATAATATTTTTACAAGTTATGATTTGGATTTTTCTCTTATCTCTTTATCTTAACTTGTGTTAACCATTTTTAACAATTACTATGATAAAAATGTTTTTTACACATTAAGGGTCGATATAGTTATTATAAAATGTAAATTTTCACAAAAAGGAACTATAGATTATATTTTAAAATATATAATAATTCCATTAAAATTTATACGATTTTTAGAAATTTGAAATCATTTAATAAAAATCTTATTTAGTATAAAATAACATTATTTTCATTATGATACTATTCATTTAATTTGAATTTGAAAACAACCTGAATGTAATGAAATTAATATACAGTACATTCAAACAACATTAATTTATTATTTTTATCAACCAAATTTATGAAACACAATAATTAATTCAAGATATATAACTTTTAATATTTTTAAAATCATTTATTTTATTCATTTATTAATTGAAAAAGTATTGTTTTGACATTGCATAAGAATTTTAGGTAATTATTTCACTACTAAAATTTATTATTTATTCATAAGATAAAAAACATATTTATATTTAAAATAAACATTTATAACTAGCTATTTTTTATTTTCATCCATTACAAAAAATAGTATAGATATCAAAAGCAAGAAAGTGATATTTTTTACTTTAGCCTTTACATAAATATTATAAAGCTAAAAATAAAAGAAATATGACACCAAGATTCCATATTTTTTAAAATATGATTGAAATGGATGAAATAAACATATAAAATTGGTTAAATTAATTTTTTATGGAGATTTTTATTCCTTAGCATATCATTTTTACACATAATTACAAGATTTACCCTTACTGCAATAGAAATTGTTTACAATGGTTTCTATTCACAATGATAAGAAATAAAATATCCTATTTACCAGATTTGAAAAAACTTATTAATAATATGGAAACCATTTTTCTTGATTCAAATCATAAATGCGGTAGAATATTTATTAAAATTAAACCCACAAAACATGATGAAAAGACTTTTTTTATAAAAAATGTTCTTTATGTATAATAATCTGTTTCTACCAAATTGAAGTATAAATTTAATTCCAAAAAAATATTTGGATTAATTTTAATCAAATGGAACTGATAATATTTTAAAATATATCCAAAAAATAATTTTAATTTTTAAACACTATAAAATAAAATACAGTTTTCATTAAAAATCCATATTTTTCACAATTCATAAAAAAATTAAAATTTTCAAAAAATTATAAAAAAAACCACCAAAAGATAATTCTGATAATCTAATTTCTGAAATGATATAATTTTTATCGAATAAAATTCCTAAATTTTATTGAAATTAATTATAATATTTTATCACAAAAATAAATAAAAACAAGTTCAAAGAAAACATATTCTTGATATATAAATTAACCCTACCGAAAATTGATATCTTATTTTTTTATAAATAATCAATTAATTTATTTTGAGTTTGAAATATATATACATATATATATATAAATGGGTTTAAATAATAAATTTTTTGGGTTTTATTAATCTTGATGTTTGTGTGTCATTTACTCTATCGAACATAGTCTAATTTTTTAAATTATGGGGTATTATATTCTCCCACCATTCATAAATTATGTCATCACAATTTTAAATTTATCTCATAAATCAAAATTTTTATTCTTTAAAATACCTTTACTTAAGTCCCACATTTTAAAAAGTTTTAACAAAACATTTTCTAAAAAATTTAGAAAGGGAAATATGAAATTCATTTAGAATGACACATTACTTGGTTACTAAATAGAAGAATGTTAGGGGGTAGTGAAAATCTGGAAATTGAGTAAAATATAATGTCCAAATAGTGATGGAGAGTGATAGAGATCATTCATCCTAAGAAATTTAATTATTAGTAGAAATTCAATGACCCCAAAACTATAAACCAATGAGATATGAAAATTCCATTGACTCATCAAAGATGAAGGTAGTAGGATATGTTTTTTGTTTCAAGGTCATTTTCATAGATTTGGGGAATTAAATTTCCATATAAACAAATAAAATAAGAAAACATACTTAATATTTTAGGTGAAATTTTATTATTTATTCAATTTCCACCACAAATATCATCTTTTTCTTCAATCAATGACTATTCAAGATCAATTGGTCATCCCTTAAGAAAAAAAATCAATTTATTATATATCTGAAAATTCTAAAAAATCATAATAAGCTATTCCTCATGGATTTAGACATTAATTAAAAACAAAATGGATTGCATATGTGAAGATAATTACAAAAATGAATAATCATTCGTATATATAAATATAACATTACTCTCTAAAGCCAAAATAAAAACACCCAAAGTTCAACATATATCATATGATAAATAAATAAACATAAAGTTCTTAAAAATATTCCCAACCATGTTGGAATGTAAAAAAATCAAAAGGATTTGATCAAATACTATTTTCAAGTTAATTTAACATTTATCTCTAACCAACATTAGTCACTCATAAGTTTGTATACAAAAAAATTTATATTCCCAAATTATATAATTACTAAAACATAATAATCTTTTCTATAAATAACTTGAACCACCATAAATCCATATTAAAATAATGTATGCTTATAAAAGATAACTCAAACTTTATTCCTAAAAAAAAACCCCATCTTATCTAATAATATTATTTTTTCCTTAAGTCTTATAATTTTCCCTAAAATTATAGTGATCATATTCAAAAATATAATTAATTACAAAACCATCAAATCAATTTTAAAACCCATGGTTATCTATATGATAAAACATATGTTCCCAATATCCAAATATTCTTTATATATCAAATATTTTAAGTAAAAAACATATTAACTATGACATCATGTAGGCCATTGGTAGGAACTGAACCCTTATCCCCTTTTAGTTGTGGGTTTATGTCCCACAAAACTTCTAGATGTTATGGGTTGTATCCCATCACATGGGGTGTCCTTTTAATGAAACTATACTAATATAATTTCAATAACATTCCAAAAATATGACGAACATCCTTAAAAATAATATTAATTACTTTACTAATAAATAATGTTTTAACCTTATAGTATATATCATACATTTTAGATTACATACCCAAAAATATAAAAGCATTCTTCAAAAATAATCCATTATGTTAAACCTAAGGGTTACATATACCTCAACCAAAAAAGTTCACCCAAAATATCATTAATCGCTTAAAAATATTATCACTTATAACCTCAAAAGGGGTGTCTATGACTTTGAAAATATGATAAACTTAAAAATTATAAACCAACTATGGATATCATATCTATTATGATAAAAGAACCTGAAAAAATCATAATCTTTAATGTTATATACACCTTTTCTCTAATATTAACTATAAATGCCTCAAACCAACACTCCTAGATCTGGTGCTAAAATCATAAATATAACATTTTGGGATTTGATACCAATAAAGGGGACACAATTTCAACTATCCAAAGAATATAACATCCCAAAGAAATTTAGTATGACTTATTTACAGAATGGTCTTATAGTTTGTATTTTTATAGAATATGGATAAACCCTTTATAATAATATACATGCATTTATTTGAGCATTATTCACCCTATAACTAGTTTTTCTTTTACCATATTATATCTTAATAATAATTTCTAATAATACTTAAAACTATATTGGAAAAATTGTAATTTTTTTAGTTTATAAAATTTTATTAAGGGACATAAAATGAAGAAAAAACCCACCGATCCCTTAGTACATAAAAAATTAAACTATACAAAATAAACATTGGGAATTAAAATAACAATTGTTTACCAAAGAAATCAAATTATCAGGAAAAATAGTTTCATAAAAGATTTCATAATAAATCATTACATATAAAACTCATAAAAGTTTCTTTGAAATAATAAAAAACTCATAATCACTTTTTTTTCAAAAAGTTATACATTACACCTTTTTAAAGTATCATATTCATTCCCTTAAACATAATATCAATATCATACAATGTCAAATAATTATGTTTTCTTTAAAATAATAATAAACTTAAATAAATAATATTGGTAACTTCTAAAATTATTTTCATATCAATCTTATAAATTGAATAATCAACACAATTAACTTCTAACATGATTGTTATGAAATGTAATAGTGGGAAATAATGGACCCGCTGATCCATAGATTATAATGTGACCACCTACCCTTAGTTTATGACTAATCCTTCTATAATTGGGTTATAAAAGAACCACTTTTAATTATATAAATTTTTTGAGAACCATAGAATAATTATAATACATGAATGCTTTCATTTTTATCATTGTTCTCAAAAAATATTCTTTTCACCCGTAGGAAATGACTTCTAAATATTGGAATATCCATTCCATTTAAACCCAATTTGGAAATACCCAAAAAAAGTTAAGGATGTATTTTCTTTGAATAAAACATAACCTATTATAAATTAATCCAAACATAATATAATTATTTTTATGGAGGTAAAAACTATTGATGTCATACATGTTAAAATAAAAGATTCCTTTTGTATTTTTGACTAAACATTGCATTTAATTTACATAAAAAATTTCATTTTGAAAACTTTTGAAATACAGTTAAAACTGAAATAAAATTTACTTTATAATTCACTCATATACCTATAAATCCATCAATAAAATTATTTTTTGAATTTTGACATTGAAGAAAAAGATATAGAAAATAACCTTACAAATATTTAAAATAAGGTCAGTAATAGAAAGCGACTCATACCTTGAGTCTAAATCATCATTTACCTCCATTATCATCATAATTAATATTGTGGTATTAATTATATACTTTATTATTTAACATTTTAAAGTTAATTATTCCTTTTATTTTATTTATTACCTTTTTATAAATAATTTCATAATTCGTTAAGTTCTCATCATATTTTTTTGATGATATTCGACCTATTTGTCCAAAATGAATTTAGTGGGTTGAATATGGTAAAGAATTTAATTATTAAAACATATATAGAAAAATAATCATGATATAATTATAATTTTTATAGATTAATTATACTTTTAAAACCAACCACGAAAGATGGACAAGAAAAATGAACTACATTACAATCATGAAGATGGAAGAACATGCGTACACATGAGTAATATTTCCATTTATCAAAAATAATTATGGAAAGAAGGTAAATGATATTATATATTTTTTAATGATAATTATATCATAAATGTAATATAATATCTTCTAATAAACTTATATATATCTTCCATAATATTTGATGAGGAAAATGAATCACATCGCTTTGTGTATGTGGTAGTCCACACGTACGCATGAGCGACATTATATTTTCTCAATGGATGGAAAGTTAATTAATTAGATTATATTTTGTCATTAAATAATGATATATATTTAATTAATATCATATAAAATAATTACAGTAATCATTATAACAATCTGTGATAGGTGGTGAAGGAAAGCGATTTACATTGGTTTGCAAGGAGATAGTCCTCCATAGACACGAATGATGGTTTTGTTTCTGATTTTTTTGAAGGATGATATGGATATAGGTTGTGAAATTATTATAATAACATCTAGTTATATTTATTTATAGTTACACTATTATATTAGTTTATTTGAATAATATTTTAATGATGTGGAAGAAAAAATAAAACCAAAAATTCAGTTAAATAATATTCGTCTTCTTCAAAAAAATTCATTTTCTTTACACCTAAACCCCTCTAAAGTTGTTATTATTCCTAAAAAAGACATCAATAATTAGTTAATTTATTAAAGGATGTTATTTTTTAGTTAGTGGATGAAATAAAATATTTTTTATGTTATATGAAAAGAGTATAGTTGATTCCCTTTTATAAGTGAGGGGAGGGTCACTCTTTGAATTATATAAAATATTAAATCATTTTAAACTTATTTTCATGGAAAAAGGACCCATTTTGATATAATTGAAATATAAAATGAAAATCGGTCTAAATATGATCTTAAAACAAAATTTAATCAATTTTACCCTAGTTTTCTACCCATATCTCTTGGTTTTAAGCAATTTTAACCGTTTTTGACAACTATCATGATACCCATGTTTTTTACTCTTAAGGGGAAAATATAGCGACAATAAAAGGGTAATTTAAACATATATGCAACATAATTGATATTTTTAAACATATACCAATAAATTGGATAAATATCATATATTTTATAATTTTTATTCTCTTAATAAAATATTATTTATAATAAAATAATATTAATATCAATTTTGGAATCATTCTTTGAATTTGACTTTGAAAAAAACATGAAAAAATGTAATTTCAATATAATCAATTGAAACATATATAATATTTCATTATTATCTATAAATTTCTTATAAGTCATTAATTAATTCATATAATTTTAATCTTAACATTGTTGAAATCATTTTTTTTATTTTTCTTTTAGTTGAATAAATACTCTTTCGGCGTTGTGTAAGAATTTAAGGTAATTAATTAATCAACAAAATTTATAAAAAAATTACCATGGTAAAAAAATCATTTATATTTAAAATGACCACTTATAAATAAACATTATTCTTTTCATCCATGTCACAAAATATTAATGATATTAAAATCCAGAAAGTGGCATTTTTTACTTTATCTTTTACTTAATTATTATGAATGTCAAAATGAATGAAATATGGAACAATGTTTACATATCCTTGAGAAATAGATGGAATGGAGAGAATATAATAATAAAAAATGGTAATGTAATGTTTTACAGTTTTTTATAGTCCTTATTATATTATATTTATCTTTAATTACCTGATTTAATTTTACCATGATGACAATTATTTACAATGGTTGTTATTCATAATGACCAAAAATAACTGGGACTATTTTAGAAAAATTTACTTACCAATTCCAATTCATAAATCCATTTTCCAAGATTAAATTCAAAAAAGTGGAATAACTTCAATTAAAATTAAACTAGTAAAATATGATGAAAATTAGTTTTTTTGAAAAATTCCTTCTTATGTATGAAAATATTTTTATACGAAATTAATGTTTAATATTAATTCAAAAGACCATAATTATATTTTTTAGTAAAACTAAATTAATGATATTTTAAAACATCATTAAAATATAATTTCACTATGTCAATACCTTAAATGAAAATACCGTTTTCATTGAAAATTAGTATTTTTTCCATTAATCATTAAAAAATAAAACATTTCATAAAATTCAGAAAAATTAATCCTTAGATTATTTTATTATGATGATTCCAAAAATTGTATCATTTTTAAATTTAATTTTTTTTTCAAATTAATTATAATATTCTTATAAAAATAAATAAAAAACATCTGTGAGTAAGTTGAATTCTTGAAGCATAAAATAACATTACTAAAAATTAATTTTATGTTTTATAATAATAAATGTATATTGAGTATGAAATTTATATATATATCATAATGTAGTTATACAATAATATTTCATGGTTGGTTTAAGATCATTTTTTTTCATATACTCTATAGAATATAGTATTATTATTAAAATCATGGGGGTATTACATTATCCCACCATTAATAAATTACATCCTCACAATTTTAACTCAATCATTGTAATCAATCATTTGAAATTTCAAAATAGATTTATTAAAATCCCACGTTATAAAAAGGGTCAATAAAACATCCTCTTAAAAAGAGGTAAATAAAATTATAAAGTTCCTCTGGAATAACTCATAACTAGTTTTACCAATAAGATAACATTATTAGGAAGTAAAAATATGGACAAAGATGTATAATTTAGTGTCCAAATAATGATAGAGAGTTATAGAGATCATTGATAACAAGAAGGTAAATGATCATGAGAAAGTTAATGGACACAAAACATTAAATTAATTAGGTATTCAAGGGACATTATTTCATAGAAAATGTATGTAATATG
The DNA here is from genome assembly GCA_963277665.1 of Viscum album. NCBI lineage: Eukaryota > Viridiplantae > Streptophyta > Magnoliopsida > Santalales > Viscaceae > Viscum > Viscum album. The sequence goes on from OY728131.1 coordinate 1,794,184,215, forward strand.
ATAAGATTTTTTGTTTCAAGATCATTTTCGATGAGTCAGAAACTTTCTTTAACATATAAAATATGAACATAAGAAAATATAATTACATGAAAGGTATAATTTATTCCTTTAGTCAAAATTTCTCTACAATCTCAACTTTTTATTCAATTTATGAGTTTTCAAGATGAATTTATCATGTATTAATCACTAAAATCAACTTATATCAAATAATATAATTCCATAAAAAGAATAATAATATATTCCATTTATAATTAATCATAATCCAAACACAATAATGAAAATAATTAGGTATGATAATTCCAAATAATGAATAAACCATCATTTTTATATCTATAAAATTAATCTCTAAATCCTAAAAAACACCCATAGTTCAAAAACATAATATGACAAATAACTGACCTTAAAATTTTTCAAAAAATTCACAACCATGTTCAAAACTAAAAAATCATATTTATTTTATCACATATTTATTTGATATTAATTTAACAATTATCTCTAATGAAAATGTTACTGATAAAGTCATGTAATCATAAATATATATTCCCTAATTATATAATCTCTAAAATATGATAATTATTTACAAAAATAACCTAAATCACCAAAATCCCATATTATAATCGTATATCCTTCCAAATTACAAATACTCATTTATTCATAAAATAAAATTCAATATTATTTAATAATATAATTTTTACCTTGACCATATAATGTTCTCCAAAAATATAGTGATATTATTCTAAATCATATTAATCACTTCATCACTAAAATACTTTTTATCCCATCATTATCGATACAATAAAACATATGTTCCCAAAATCAATATAATATTTATTTTTCCAATTTTTTAATTAAAAAATAATATCATTAAACTATAGCTTCATGTATTCTAGTGGTAAGAGTTAAACCATTTTCAACCTTCGGTTGTGGGTTTAATTTCCACAGCATTACCAGAAGCGACGTGTTATCACCCAATGTGTGGGATATTGTTTACTAATCAAATATTAATATAATTCCTATAATGTTGCCAAAATATGATGAACATTCTCAAAATAAACCTTTATACATTAAAAATGAAATAATTTTTTTGTCCTTTAATTTTATCGCATACCATTCAGCTTACATTCAAGAAAAATAATAGAATTATTTTAAAATAATCCGTCAAACTATACATAAGGGTTACATATACCTCAAAATTATAAAAGTATCCAAAAATATCCTTAATTAACTCAAAATAACCTCACTTATTTCATCAATGTGGGTGTCTATAAGGTTGAAATTATGAAGAACCATAAACTTATAAACCAATGATTTTAATTATAACTCTTAAGTTAAACTCACATGAACACATCATAATATAAAAAGTTATCTAAACCTTTTCTATCATACCAAATGTAACATCCTAAAAATTTCACTCCTAGATCTAGTGATTAAATCATAATGTTTACGTTTAGGTATTGATACCATTGAATGTGACACAATTTCAATCATCCAAAAAATAAAACATCTAAACAAAACATGGGATAACTTACATACCATAGGATATTTTAGATTTAGAGTCATATATAATTAGGAAAAAATTTACACAATAATACCCATTCCTCTAAATGATCATTATTCCCACGATACCCATACTTTATATTTCCATATTATTTTTTCATCATCATTACTACTAATCCTTAAGTGTTAGAAGCGCATTGGAATAGAATGAATTTTCTAATTATTTCATTCAACACTATTGGGATATCTTTATACATGATGTGTGTATATTATTCCACTATTTTTTGAAATGTGTCCCTATATCAAAGGGAATCAATGATAAACTTATTTATCTTATTAAAAAAGTATAAAATAAAAATTAAATACATAAACTTTTTCTTATTTACCAATTCAATTATATTTACAAATTTATTGGAAAATTTTTTGCTAACAGGTTGTCAATGATCACCAACAAAATCATATCCTCACAACAATTTGTCTTTATTAAAGGGATTACGATACAATATTTATTTATGACTACCTCATAATTAATTAACAATCTTAAAATTTCACTATTATTGGGAATATTGCTCTTAATATTGAAATTGAAAAGTCTTTCAATACTGTGGACTATGGATTCATTAGTAATATTATTTCCAAAAAAAAATTGATGACATTTTATTAAATGTATCGTATTTTTTTGGGCACATAACAATTCTCAATACAATTCCATGCATCCCTGGTGGGTTATTTTACTTTCTCAAGAGTAGTGAGACATGGTGATAATCTTTTATACATTATCACTACTATTTCATAAGATTTTATATGAAGGTTACATCATAGCCTAGATACTTCCAGGGAATTGAAATCTGTAAGAAATTTCCAAGGTATGTTTAAAACATCTCAACTTTTTTATATAGATTACCTCAATATATTCACAAAAGGGGATAAAATTAATGTTAAAAAAATCAAATATTCTCTTCTTGACTATGGAAGAGTATAAGGTCAGGAAATAAGTTGGGATAGATCATTTATCTTCTTTGGAATGAACATTCCATCCAAAAGGAAAACTGAAAATATCAATGAGTTGGGAATTAGGGAAGGGAAATTTTCTTTCACTCATCTTAGATTTAACATGTTTTGGGTTCGACATAAATCATCATACTTCTATCACAAAATGAGTCATATTCAAAAAAAAATTGACTTCTAGGAAGGGAAAAAAAAATTCAATGGATTGTAGGATTTTCCTTGTAAATCATGTGATTGTTTTGGCGTTTATTTATTTATTAATTGTTTATAAACGGTCTACAACACTCTTATTGAAATTGAACATCTATATTAAAAACATTATTTTTTAGAACTCCTGAGTAGAAATCCCTAATTGTTCCTTAGAAAGAATGTATTAAACCTATTTATCTTATTGGTTTTAATATTAAGAATCTATTAAAAATCAATCTCTCCCTATAGGCATATTTCACATGGATACTCTCAAATTAAAAATCATAGAGTATTGAGTTTGTGATATTAATATTCCTGAATAAGATTATTTAAATAATTTTTAATTACATGGAATCCTTTATCTTGAAAAATCTAAAGTAAACCTTTTATAACATCATCTCACAGGACGGGTGGTTAGTGGAAAAAACCTCATCCATTATTTTCTAGTTCAATAATTGGATAATTACTCCCTTGGTGACTCTTCTTGTACCTAATGATCTAGTGGTGGACCTCAATGCCACGCTTAACAATGAATTTGATGATTCCTATGATTATCTTCTTGAAATGGTGAATGTAATTGTAAATCATTACAATTTTATTAACTATAATGATTTATGACTCTGGGAACCAGCTTTCAAAATCATTATCACCCCAAAATTACATTACAAAATATCATGAGTGGGAGTCTGCAGATCTTGATTGAAAAAATGAATAGGATTCAGATTCCAACTTCAAGATTCACACTGGTACATAGGCTTTCTCACTTAAATAATCCAATTTATTTATCTCTCTAGGCATTTGGTATCTCTTTTTTCTCTAGGTATAGATTATGTCATCATCACAAGGAGGAACTCAATCATATTTCCATGATTGTGATGTTGCATTGGCCTTATGGAATGTATCATTTATTATGTTTTAAATATATTCACATCAATTTGATGAAATTATACCCACTTATAAACCATCACCCAAGATCCTCTTTCTCCATAGACCTGTAATTTATTCCACTTAGATAGTGCTGAGATTATCCATATCACCTCATATAGTTGAAATAATAGTATTGATGGCAATGTCTCTATTAACTGTTCTGTAGATTTTTCATGAATCCTCATGGATGTGAGGAACTCTAATATGATGCAGCATGTCCAATGTAGAAATATAGTAAATGAACTCTCTATCTATAGGTGGGTTGACACAGCTGGTTATTTCCCTCCAATACATGGAACTCTAGAAGTTATTTGGAGATCTCCATTTATTAGATGTGTTAAATTCAATCCATATGAGCCAATAAAGGAATTTTATGACATTTGGATTTTGGGGATGCCTTATGGGATTATAATGTAGATATAATGGGTTGTCTCTATGTTCCATATGTATTTTCCTCAACCTCATATGCATAATGAATGGATTAATTGATTTAGTTGACATAAAAAAGAAAAAAGGAAGGGACAATATTTGGTTTGAGTGTGATTCCACCACTATTGTACATATAGGGAGAACTTGATAGATTAATATCTCAAGGTATATTACATCCATTTGGATAAAATGTTTATATCTTCTATTGGGATTGAATTATTTTATTAAACATGCATATCAAGAAGACAACTTCCTCGGGGATGGACTTGACAACAAATGGAAAAACAATAACGATCTCAATATGTAAAATAATTTATAAAATGATATAAATCCCTTATTTTGATGTTATTATTCTATATTTTCTTACATTATACTTTTTTGTTTTATTTTTATCTAATAAAAGAGACTTTTCCTCTTAGACTAGATCTCATATTTGACTTATATTAAATGATTCCTTCAAAAAACCTTTGAAATAAAGATAAATGTGACATAATGTTTCATCTATAATTAATTAATTTCCATATAAATATATGAATAATATTATTTAATGAATATAAACATAGATGATATTGATTTATAAAATAAGCCTTCAAAACTTTTATAATAACGGTTTTAAAGTAAATTGCTTCGTACCATGAATCTGAATCATCACATATGATCATTATATCGCTAAAAAATAATATTATATAAATTATTTACATTATTAAGAACCTTTTTCATATTATTAATTCCTTTTAATTTATATATTACAATGTTATATATAATTACTTAATCAATTAAGTTCAAATTGTATGTTTTGAAGATATTCATCTTGTATGTCAAAACTGAATTTGATAGGTTCATATGGTTAATTAGGTAATCATTCCATCATATAAAGAATAATAATCATTAAATAATTATAATTTTTATAAATTAATTTTAATTTTAAAACCATCCATAAAATATGGTAAAGAAAAATGAACTATGTTACAATCATAGAGATGGTATCCACACATACGCATGAGTAATGTTTCCACTTTTCAATGATAATTATAGAAAGAATGTAAGTGTTAAGTTATATTTTAAAAATTATAATTAAATAATAAATATCATATTAAATATTTAAATAAACTTATATATATATTTAATATGATCTATTAATTAAAAATGTTTCATATATCTTTGTAGAGGTGGTAATCCACATGTACACATGAGCAACATTATAATTTTTTAGTGGATTGAAAGGTAAGGATATAAGAAGATGTATTATCATTCAATAATGATAAATATGTCATGAATATTTTATATAATAATTAAAATAACCATTATATATAGTTATGAAAGGTGGTTATTGGAAATGAATTACATTGGTTTGTGAGGTGGTAGTGAACCGTACACATGAACGACAATTTCGTTTCACATTTGGTTGATTAAAAACATAGTTATATTTTATTAAATTGTTATAATAACATATAATTATATGATATATAATAATTTTATTTTATCATCATGGTTGAATAATATTTTATGGGGGTTTCATATGAAATAATACAAAAACATTTGGTTAAAAGTTATACCACTTCTTCTGACAAAATCATTTGTTGTACACCTTAAATCGTACAAGGTTTGTATTCTAACTAAAAAGAGATTATAGAATATTTGGATGTATTATAGGAATTTTTATGTAGTTATTTATTTAAAATAAGGGTCTTTTGAATTGTGAATAAAATAGGATACGGGGTTCCCCTTTATAAGTGAGGGGGCGGGGCTCTTAGAATTACATAAAATATAAAACTAATATGATTTAATATTCAAGGAAAAAATTCTTCAAGAGGAGGAAATTGAAATATAAGATTATTATAGGTCAAAATAATATCATAAAATAAAATTTGAACTGGTTATTATTTTATTTTTACTCTTATCTCTTTGTTTTTAACCACATTAACCCTTTTTGACAATGACCATGATAAAAAAAATGTTAACTCATTATGGGTCAATATAGTTAACATAAAATGAAAATTGACAATTAAATGGATCATAGTTTATATTTTAAAAAATATTTCCACCACATGTCCAAAGATAGTATTTTTAATAATTTTAAATCATTTAATAAAATATCAATTATTATAAAATTGCATTAATATAATTTTTTTGGAACTATTAATTTAATTTGGCATTGATTAGAATGTGTCTTCAAAGGAATTCAAATATAATACCTTAAAAAATATTTAATGTTTTATTTTTATCAAAAAAATTCTTGTAAGTCAATAATTCATTCAAATTATATTACTTGTAAAATTTTTAAAACATTTTATATTATTTTTATATTAATTGAATTAATACAATATTGGAATTGTGTATGAATTTAAGGTAATTATTTAATCACTAAAAATAGAAATAAATTACAATCATAAAAAATAATTTCTCTTTAAAATAATGATGTTTAACTAAATAAAACTTTTTATCATCCCAACAAAAATATTATAGATATTAAAAACAAGAAAGTGACATTTTTTAATTTATCATTCAGTTAAATATTATAAATTTAAAAATAAAAAAGACATGGAAATAAGATGACATATATTTGAAAAATTGATTGATATGGACAAACTCCACTCATCTAATGTTATAATGGCAAGTGTTCTGGTAATTTTTAGTCCTAATTAAAATATTTTAAACCATAATTACTTTTTAAACCATATTGTGGTGGTAGTTATTTACTAGGGTTACTATTCATAATGACACAAAATAGAAGGTGTCTATTTATAAAATAACATCATCCTGATTCCAAATTTTTAATCTATTTTTTATGACTAAATTCACATATGTGGTAGAATTTCTATTAAATTTTTACCAACAAAATGTGATGACAAGTAGTTTTTTAGATAAATGAATTTTCAACTAGAAAAATATTTTTTTTATAAGGATCATCTGTAAACATATATCCAAAGACCCTAATTGGATTATTTTTAATCAAAAGTAATTAATTTAATTTTAAAAATAATGAAAAATATAATATTACTTTGTCAATAAATTATTATAAAATATATTTTTCGTTCAAGATCAATATTTTTATCATTATAAAAAAAATAAAACCTTTTAGAAAATTATATAAAAATAATCTCCAGATAATTTTAATATTACTATTTAGAAAAAATATCCTTTTTATCAAATAAAATTCCTAAAAGTTCTAGAAATTAATTATAATATTTTCTCACAAAAACAGTAAAAGTATTTTTTTTGAAGAAAACGTTTTCTTGAAGCATAAAATAACTTTAATGAAAATTGGTTGCCTATTTCATAATAATTAATAAGTTAATTTTTATTGATTATGTGATTTATATATTTTTATAATGTGTTTAAATTAGAATATTTCATTGATTTTTAAGCTCAATGTTGTGTGACATATACTCTATCGAACATTGTATAATTTTTTAAATATAGTGTGTTATAACCTCTCTCAAAATATATTTAGCATTATTCATATTTGCATTATGATCACTAGATTTGATCCATGATTCATTTTGATATTTATCTAATTATTTTAAACATAAAATTAAATATTATTTCTTATTTGAATTTTTGAAATTTATTTTCAACTTATTTTGGATATCTCATTCTGAAATTAAAATTTTAATCTATCTTACATAAGATTCCTTATATTTAAGAACTCTTTCTTGAAAAAGATTTTAATTATGCGGATATAATAATATTTTGAATAAGATTCTGTCATTTTATTTTGGAAAGAATTAGGTATTTTGTCTATTTTAAACGTTTCAACCTTGAGCATTAATTATGTTTGATTTTTTTTAAACATGATCTTTATTAGAGTATATAAATTATTTTAAATATTTAATTGTGTTAAAATATTAAAAAAATTGATCCAACCATAAATATTGACATAATTTATTCATTTATACATTTTATTTAAATATTGAATTGATTGGCCTATCTCTTTGACTCTCTTAGTCGTGTTTTGATTTTATTTAATTAAACTCTTGATATTCATGACATTTGGATCCTCAATAATGAGAATGTATACATCAATTGAAGGGGATACCAATGTTTTCTAATATGAAATACCCTAAAAATAGAAACAAGTTTCTGAAAACAAAAATATAATGTTAAAATCTAGTATATACTACAATACTTTTGTGAAATTTAATTTCAAAGCACATTAGTGTGGGGTTATTCTTTCTCAAATTATGTTTTAAAATTTTGAATATTTTTCTTAGTTGAAATTTGAATTTAATGTTTTTTGTGGGAATATTTTGTTTTGGTTTTAATGATATAATTTTGGGGGTTAAAATCCTAGTTTATATCAAAATTGGATCCAATATAAGTACTCTATTTTGAACTATTCTTACGAATTTTTATATTTGGAAGTAATAATTTTTCTAAAACATAACAATGTGATTATATCCTCTAAAATTTGAAGGTTTTTTGTTGTTTTAACATATAAAATTTTAATTTCTTGGTATTATAAATATGTTTTAGAAAGATGAATATTTTGAAAACATAATATTCATTTCCTGCTTTGGACTCCCTAAATGGAAGATTTTGTGATATGAAATTTTCATGTCCATTTTGTCACCCTTATGTTTAACCTCGTCTTATTATGATTTAATTATCTACCCCATGTTTATGAGTTTAATAATAATTAATATCATTAATAATATGATTAAATGAAAGATATGATTTCTCAAAATAATTTTCATAGTCATAAAGGGGGAGATAGGTTTAAAATAAAATGGAACATTTTAGTATTTTGGGGGAAAAGATAATATTATCAAAGGATTATTGACTTATTTCAAATATTTTTAAATTTTAATGATTTTAAAATTAAATAATCATTAAATTTTGAATTTTATGGGATTTTTAATTGTTGATAACCATAAAGGGGGAGTGGTTTTGAAATTTATTTTTTGATGAAATCATTTTTGAAAACATTTTTTGGAATCCAATTCTATATTCCCATTGGATGTATCGAAAAATATTTGTTTAATTTATTTATGAAATATTTATATTCATTATTGTTATATTCATGAGAATTAGTTCATGTTTATATTCATTGAATGATTAATCATGTGTTTATAATTGTTAAAATGGTGTCCAATGTTGTTCATATATCTCTATTAAGTGGCTTTAATGGTCACAAGAACCAAAATATGTTTCTAACATTTTAATTTCATGGATCTCAGTATTTATATAGTATAAATACTTTTATGAATGTACTAGACCATGTATAGGTTAAAAATATGGATAGAAGAATGTTTTAGAGTCCTCCACCAACTAGATCTAGTGATTACTAGGTGGGACACCCCGAATGGTTGGTGAAACCCACCCATTATCTAAAGGAATTTGGGAAGAAAAATATCCATTATAAATGGACCCACTTATCTTAATTCAACCGTATATAAATATATTCAACAACTAACACCACCATTATAGTCTTAAGGATATGAGAGGTTATAAATACTCCCCAAAGGGTGCATGGATACAAGTGGATACCTTGATGATCAATTCATGAGACAAATTGTGTCATATTGTTCTCTTTATAGTGCTCTATTACAATTATATCACCTTATCTCATCTATTTCTCATTTGTATCTTTCAAAAAAGTGTTTTTATGATTAATTGGGATTTATTATAGATATTATCTTTCTTTTTTATTTTCTTTGGTGATCACTACTCTTGAGTTTGAATAGGGTAGGTTATCACCTCCTTAAACGTAAGGGATAGGGTGTTGACTACCATTGTGTTTGAGTAGATAGGTGATTAATTACTTAAAATTGTGTGAGATAGGGTGATTAATACCATTTTGTGTGATGTGATAATTGATCACTAGCTTAAATATTAGGGATATTGGGTTTCTATACACAACCATTAAAAGGGTAAGTATGTATTTGGATTTTTTGTTACCAGCCACTAAAAACAAAGGGTATTAGTTCATGTAATAGGTTTCTATCTTAAAATATTAAAAATAACGGGTTGAGTATCTTTCTATAACTATTGAAAAGAATTTATTAAACAAAACCCTCTCAAGATAGCTTGATGGGGGCAGATTTACGGATTACTTGTGGTTTATTATCAAACTAAATTATCATTTACTTTTGATTTTTCATTAAAATTTATAATTTCAATGAACGCAAATCTAATAATTTTAGTTCTTTGATTTTATTATTTTAATTACATTTTATTTAGTTTTATTTTATAAAAAAATTAAAAATAAATCTCCCCCATCTTGCAATATTTATCCCAAGATCCATTTCGTATCAAAGAGAACCTTGATTTCAAAATATTAATAGATTTAGAGGAATTATCAATTAAATAAGAAAACTTCCCCAAATTTATAAGGTTCTCTATAAGAATACTCGATAGGTTGAGTTCCATAATTTTATTGATCCAAATCCAGTTATTGGGAAAAAGAATTTATACTTTTCATCAAAGCACAAGATATCCAGTATAGTAGAATAGTTATGCATGACTATACCCCCACCCAATAAATAGAAGAAAAATAGAATCCCAATGATATAGAATCTTTTATGATTCATTGAAACTAAATTAATTCCCTATATTTTAATTTTATATAGATATGAATTTTATATAATTTATGTGTGTAATATTTCCCAAGAAATTTGAAAATTATTAGAAGATATGTATGAATGTACCAATAATGTAAAGGACATTAGGATTGATTTTAAATGGACTATTTTTGAAGGTTTATTATGAATCATAATGGGTAAATTATTAAAATATTTACTTTATTTACTAACATTTTCATTAGAGTAAATCACATACAGATAATAATATCATGAAGAAACTTGTGAAGAAAATAATTTAGATATTTCAAGCCTCATGGGAACCCAAAGCGACAATGATTCAAGAAGTTAAGTATATCGAGAATATTCTAGTTGAAGAGATCAGTAGCTCACACAAGACCTATGATATCAATATTAACTTTAAATTATCAAATAAAGTGGTTTAGATAAAGGAAAAAATGAAGAACATATCCTTCATGTAAGTTGATTATATTTTTATCTAAAAGTGACATTGATCTTGATCACTTATATAAGAAGCTACGTAAGTTCATGAAAATAATGAGATAATCCTATCATGATAGTAAGGATAATAAAAATTATGAAATGAAGGTTTTGTTATACAATTGAAATAAAAATAATCACATTAAGAAAGAGTTCCCCTTATCCAAAAACAAGGTGATGATAAGAAGGAATGTAAGAAGGAATTAAACATATCATATTAGAGTGAAAATAACCACTCTCTTATATAATCCTCTTTAATTGATGGAATCAAAAAATTCCTTATATCCCATGATGAGGTAATATATCCCACTTCCTATAGTTCTAATTCAAATTCGTCTGGTTCATATAACAACGTAGATTTTGAAGATCTCAAAATATAATAGAGAGTGATTAATAGAATTATTTTATTAACTCGCCAAAAAATTCAAGGTGATTATAGAAAATTTTAATCTTACTACGATTAATAAGAATTATCTTTGAAATGAAAATTTGGAGTTATCCTTGAAATTAAAATAGTTACAATACGTTCAAAAATTTGAATCAATAATAGAATTATTTAAAATATCTCTTCCCAAATTCATCTATGTTGAGAAAACATTTCATTTAATTTTGGTCTCCTAAAATCACGGTAAAGGTAATTATATTCCTTTATATAATTAGTTATCTTATATAAATACCACTGATACAACTTTGGTAATAGAAGATCTCAATTTAAAATTTTAGATTATTATAGAAAAAATGGGAACTTTATTTATGATGTAGTTATAAAAATTCCTAAAATGGTAGGCAAGAATTGGCCCACCTATCTTGAAAAATATTTTCTATAAAATACTAATATTTTTATGGATGGTAATATCCTAGGAAAATGTGTGTTAAAAATTCCTTGTTAGATAACATTTTTGGACTAAAATTTTGGGGACCACAGTATCTATTTTCTTAACTATATTGTAGAAGAATGCCTCAATAGAAATTATCCATGAGAAATATGGTACAAGAATAATATTTTCATTATAAAATTATGTTATTAATAATTAATTGTTTTTATTGTTTAAATCCATTGAAAATTAAATTTCTTAAATAATTTATTTTTCATTTTTCTGAAATTCAATTCTATAAAAATTTTAATCATTGGGTTAGTTTATCTTTCTTTTAAATAATTTTTTTATTTTGGAAAAACCATTTTAAAAATAAATTTTAAGAATTTTGAAAACCATTTTATAATATTCTTAATAATTCATGAAATTTTAATTATGACCAATATTTTTGATTCATTATTTATTTTAATATTTTGTTAATTCTCTTAATCTTGAAATCCAATCTTATTTCTTGTTTGAATTTTTGAAATTTATTTTCAAATTACATTGGAATTATCATTATGAAATTAAATTTATAACCTCTCTTATTAAAGAATTTTTAATAATATAACACCTTTCTTAAAAATTATTTCATTGATGGGGTTTAAAATAGCTTGTCTATGATTCCTTCATTTCAATTTGGAAACCATTATGTTTTTCTTTTATTGTTAAATTTTAAAAAATGTGACTTATTTAATTATTACTTGTCTTTAATTTCAGTATTTTTTAGAATATGTAAATTATTTTAATTCCTGAACTGTGTTAAAAAATCAAAATCATTTATCCATTCATAAATCTAAAGATCATTTTTGAATTTTTTTCCCTATTTTATTTAAATATTAAAGTGATTGAATTGTATCTCTCACTCTCCTAGGTGTGTTTTTAGTTTTTTAATAAAACTATTGATTTCCATGTAATTTTCTCCTCAATACAATGAACGCATGCTACAATTTAGTGGGGATCCTATACCTTTTGAATCAAAATGGTTTTTAAAATATTAAACTATTTTTGAACCAACTCAAACATGATAAAATATTTCTTATTCTCTAATAATTTTGTGAAATTGAATTTTAAACACATCGGTGTGTTGTTTTTTGTTCTTATATTATATTTTAAAAGTTGGAATATATTTTTTATTTGAAATTGGATTTCAATATTTAATTTAATTGGAATATTGTATTTTGGTGTTAATTATTTAATTAAATAATAATAAAATATATTTTTATATCTAAATTTATTCCTAGAGTGATACTCTTTTTATTACTATTATTAATTTTTTTGGACATCAAAGTCATCCTTTTTTAAAACCTAATCACATGTTTATTTTACATCAAATTTGAATGGTTTTTGAATGTTTGAACATATTAAATGTACTATTTTTTTATATAAATATGTTTTGGAAATTTTAATGTTTCCATGACATAAAATTCATTATAGTTTTAAACTCCCTTGATGGAACATTATGGGTTATACAATTTCCATTTCCATTTCCATTTTTTTCTACCTTATGGACGAACCTCCTCTTATTATGCTTCATTTATCAATACCTTGTTTAAAATTATGATGATAATTAAAATGGCGATGAATATGATGAAATAAATGTTTTAATTTATCTCAATCATTTTCATAATTATAAAATGGGTGATAATTTTGACACAAAAAAAGAGCTTTTGATATTTTGGTGGAAAAGTTGATAGTTTCTACAGAATATTAACTCATTTCAATTATTTTTAAAATGGAATGTTTTTAAAATTAAATAATCCTTGACTTGTGAAAACATTGTGACTTTTAATTTTTTATAATAATAAAGGGTTGGAGTTTTGAAATTTTGTTTCTAATGAAATAAACCAATAAGTCCACATCAAAAAAATTTCTATAGTATTGAAAAATCTTTGATAAATATGATTATAAAATAACACAATTTTTTATTGTTATATTCATAAAAATTATTCCAGATCTATCTATATTGATTAATTTCTTATGTGTTTGTGATCGTCATAAATGCAGAAATTTTATACATCTCAATCTCTTAGGTAGTTTTAATGATCCCAAACACAAAATTATGTTCTAACGTTTCCATTTAATGGATTTAAAATTTTATATTTTCGAAATTTTTTCATGAAGTTTCCAGACCAAAAATAGAGCTCAAAGAAGGAATATAAATAAAATTTAGATTCCTCCACCTATAAGGGCCAACGACTACCCAGTGGATCACATTGGATAGATAGTTACACACACCGTATATCTAGTTTCATCCATGAAGAGAAACAAATAGCCATTAGAAAGGTCCCCATAGGCCTTAATTTAACCCATAATGTCCATATGCATCCCCCAACACATATAGAATGATCCTAAGAATATAAATGACTTTAAATACACTCTAAAAAATGGTCATTGGAGAAAATTATTGATCCAAATTGTTAAAAGTTTTCTCTTTATTGTGTTCTCCTACAATTGTCTTGCATTCTCTCATCTATTTCTTATTTTATCTTTCTAGAGATGGGTGGGTGTTATTTATTGGGATTACATATAGAACATGTCTTTTTTATCGGTTTCTCACTATCATTGGGTGTGATGGGGATAGGTTATTAGTACCTTTAATTTGAGGGATTATGTGATCGCTATGATTGAGTGTGACAGGGCAGGTGATCACTACCTTAAATATGGGGGAGATTTGGTTCCTAGTCACAATAAATAATAGCAAAGGCATGTATTTTGTTTTCTTTATTCCAACCACAAAAAACTAAGGATTGGGTTTCTTGATATAATCATTAAAAATAATGGTTTGAACCAAAACTTCATAAGGTTACTTCAGGAGTGCATACATAAGGATACCTTGGGGATTATTTCTAAACAATATTATCAATTTAGTATTCATTATATTTTTATTTTATATTTATTTTTAACATAAAAATTATAGTTATAGTTCATTGATTTAAATTTTTCTGTGCATTTCATTTAGTTTTAATATCTAAAAAAATTTAAAAGTAAATTTATACCCCTCATGTTATCTTTATTTCATCAAACATTTAGCTGGTTCTACTCCACTCTATTCACAAAGGTTGATTGTATTGTAATTTGATAATCAAGTCCTATTCCATTAATAACTCCCATATCAGGTGGAAATACTCCCAACTCTTCCATCACTCTATAAGAATCTCTAAACTCATGTACTACACCACGATGAAATTTACAACTCCAAGAAATCACTACAATATTTCCTTTACCCATTGTAAAGGAAATCATTAAATTTCAATCCTAAGTGAACTACATCTATAGTCACTGCCACAAATTCTAATCACGCTAGGATAAAACATACCTTGAGCTCTTGTGATATTATAAGACCATGGTTTTCTCACTGATGAGATAGTGTTTCCATAATTGAAAGGCAAAACCCATCACCATAATCTCAATGCCATGGATAGAATAATTATATTACTGAGGCCACAGTTACTTATACCCACGGGAGAGAACTAACTTCTATTTCATTAAAACATATCCTAAAAAAGGCATGATGTTTCACAATATACCTCATATGAAACACCCTCTATTGTATGATAAATGATCATAGAATTGACCAACTTCACCTTCAAAAAATCGAAAGCAGTATGTTAATTATATTTTCACTCTTAAATTTTAATCTCTTACTAAATTTTTAAAAGAAAGAGGATTCACCCCTCCCCCCAGTTATTTATTTTCATCACCCCTCCAACACCTAACAAATTGTATCATAACCTGACTCTTTTAGGATACATTGTTTTTTCACACTGTTTGATACCTCGCTATTGGTATTAGATCATGGATATTTTAAAATATATCATATTTCATTGGAATGATTATATTATTCATTTTAAATTTTTCTCCCTTTCTTTAATTAGACTATGGTAATGTTCTTTTTCAGTGCTGGTTGACATAAGGAATAAAAAAGGGGTGAGTCTGATGTTTCCCCAGTATTTCAATAGTAGTATGTATACTCAATGGATGATTTGGATGGAATTTTATCTAAAAAGTATTTTTATCATATTTTAGGATATTTTGATTAAATATTATCTTTTACCTAAATCTAATTTGATTTATTTGAATGGAAAATTTCATGTCAAATATTATCTTAATTATAATGTCATAAATATTCATTATTAATCTTTTAAAGGAAATATTTTTGAAAAAAATTATTGTTGTAACACTACTAATGAAATTTGGAAAAATCTTGAAATAAGTACCTTTGAAGAGGGATATACCAGGAAAACATTTCTCTTTAATTATATAAATTAATAAAACATTAATTTAGTGTATCCATATTAGAAAAAAAAACAACATTTTACTAAAAGGATATATTAATCAAGGAAATTCACATTTGAATTTAGATTGTTCAAATATTAATTTTTATGGTTGTTGTAAGAAAATAAATATTAAACCTAATTTTATGAAGGATAAAATTCATTGGAATATTGAAATGAATGAAAATAAATTTATAACTACTTAACTTTATTCTTAAAGCTCATGCAACAAGGTTGAGTGTGAAAAAAAACATGTAATGTTTCATTACTTGAATGATATTATAAAGTAAGATATTCACCCCCTAATTCTCTATTATCATGTTATCCTAGATCATATTCAAGAAAATATATAAATTTGTGTGTGACTTTTATAGTAAGAATAATGATTTTTTTATTCTTAGTCTTCTATGAATTCAGGAAATGTTGAGCAAATTTTTGATGTTTTGAAGGAAATATGTGAATCAAATGTATAAAAAATAAATTAAATTTTGTTAATACATATGTAACACATAGAAAATTATAAATTGGATTTTGAAAAGAAAAATAATTAATTGATTAAATTAAAGAATATTGGTTGAAAAAAATTAATGATTAGAGAATAAAATAAGATGTTACATGAAAATCATAGAAACACAGATTCTTCAAAACATGAATTATTTTGTGCTGATTTGGAATTTTTTCAAAAATAAAATAAAAATATGAAAATTAGTTAGATAGATTTTAAAATGAATAGGTTTTATTCAATATGAAAATTTATAAAAAATATGCTTCAAATATCAATATTGGAAGGACAACTTATTTCTAGAAATCTAATGATAAACATTTAAGAATAGGAATTGATTCTTTTATCCCATCAACATTTAAAATTGCATTTGTAAAAGTAAAGTATACTGCAATTTTTCGATTAATAATTTTAAATTTGGAACTTATGGTCATTATTCTTATGATAGTCTAATGATGTTCACTTTATATTTTTTTTCACAAAAGGACCATCATGTCTAAATATTCTTTCAAGACAAAAAATTTTAAACCTTAGATTTATTGGGTACCTAAAGTTATATATTGTATTTAATGTGAAAATAATCCATTAGTTATACCTTAATAATATGTATTTAATTTCATATTCATATGTTCAACAGGAATATTATTATAGTTTTATTCTTCACATGTAAGGATAAGAATTAGAATATTTCATATTTCATATTGTCTATGAATTAATACCATGTATCATTTTTGGATTCTACCATGAAATTTAATATTTATAATTTTTTTGTCCATAAATGTGTGTAAAGTTATACTTATATGTCATGAACTTGATATTTAATTTTTATATGGATAGTGAATATGTTATTTTATTGTTAAATTATAGATTTCATGTATGATATTATCATCTGGTTACTTACAAAATTCGTTAAATATCTATTTACACTTTACATGGATCCTTTTGATATTGATGTGGTTTTTTAGGAGAGTGATAACTATTGGAAATAAAATTTTATTTATACTATTTTGATAGTGTCATTTTGAATGGAGATAATTAATTTGGGGGGAGTTACTCTTGATAAAAATTCTAAATTCCTTTTGGATATTTCAGTTATTGAAACTTATTATAAATTTTTTTATATGTTTAGTTTTCAAATAATTAAATGTACATTAGATACAATATATATGCATATTACATTTCTAAAATTTTAATGTATACATGAACAAGTTTTGTATTTTTAGAATGAATGAAACTAAAATTAATGTGGGTCAAAATTCAAAATTCTTATTTTTAAATTTATTCCCTACTTTTGAACTATTTAAACATATAATGTTCATATTTGTAATTTATTTTTTAAGATCCATTTAATTTAAATTTTTTTTATTTTAATGTGTAGAATATATTTTCAATATTCAAATATTTACATTTTTTATATTTTATATTTTATTTATCATTTTAAATATTTTTTTTCAATTGGTGTTTTCAATATTATTTTTCAAATATGTAATTAAATTTCTATATAAAATATATTTTTTTTTATTATAAGGTAGTTTAAATTGAAGAATATATTTTCCATTTGAAATTCATATTGTAAAATTGATATATATAGTGTATTAATTAATGGGGGGGGGTGTTATCCTTATGTAAATTATGAAATTTTCCTATAAAATTTTCCATATGTTAAGTATATTTCAACAACCTTTGAATTTTATTTATATTTTTTTGGGAATGCTGCGGTTTTGAATTTTTATACTAGGGAATAACATGATAAATCAATAGGAAGCTAATATTTTTTATTCATGTTTAGATTTTATCAGTATATAAAAATTAATTGGGATGAAACAATATTTGTTTTATTTTATAGAAATATTTTGTTCTTATTTCACTCATGGAGAATCAAATTTAAAGCTTAAATTTAGGGGGAGATTGAATGTGCCTATATACTGAAATTTTTAGATTATCATGAAATCTATCATAATCTGGAATATGTTTTTTTTAGTTTGTTATTTTTTATTCTGGTGTACATTTGTTTATTGTTTATTTTTTTAGGAATTCTCATAGATATTAGAGGATGTATTCTTATTTATTTATACAACCACTTTTCATAATATTTTATTTTATGAAGAGTTTTTCTTGGAATTTTATAACCATTTTTCAAATAAGCTTACTATATTCTACATAGTGATTTATCAATATAATATTTATAGTGTCTTGTTAACACATTTCATCAAATATGAATATTTATGAAAGCATTATAAAAAAAATCATTTTCATTTTTATATAATTTTATATTTAAAATATATTCTTATGAAATGGATCTCTCCTTCGGTTGAGATATCTCAGGTTCTATCCATGGATTTTTCTTCTCTTATGTGGTGCTCCATTTGGCTTCATCTCAGAGGTGATGTTGGGTGGAAAGTTGCAATGTGGTCGTATGTTTTGGCAGGGTGTGGATCAGTGGTGAGAGTCATTGGATTTGGTGTTCTAATGGATTCGTGGGAAGGCAGTGGTGAAGATCAATGGCATTGAGGAATTCTGGATCTAGATCTTATAGATTACAGACAGGAAGTGGTGAGGATTTATAGAATCTAGGGTCCTTGTGGAGTCACGAGAATAAAGCATGATAGTTACTTTCAAGAGGGTCACCCAGTGGGACGAGGTGAGGATAGGTCCAGATTGGATATAGGTGACCATTGGCAGATGTAGAGGTCCAAGGCATTTCCAGATCTACATGGTTTGCAGGTTGATATCTTCTGATCTAGGTGATGGTGGGATTATAGTCACGACGGCGGCTTGAAGAATCAGGTTGTGGTGAGAAAATAAGGAGGCTGCCTGAGAAGGTGGTGGTGGCATTCCCATATATGGTTATTTTTGGTTCTGTAGTTAATTGAGTTGACTCTGATTCTATAATGGGATTTTTACCTCTGGGGTTTCAGGACATTGTATTGGGTTTTTATTGGGTTCTGTAATGGATTTGATCCCTCAGGGCCTACAGGCTTGTAATGAGTTTTCCCTTACCCAATTCAAAAGGGTTTCCTATTATGTTTTTCTTTTTTTAATAAAGGATCTTTCTCCCAACCATTATGGTAAAAATATTCTTATGAAATATAATACATTTTCTATTTTCAATAATGGCAAAATTTAGAGGGAGTTAATTTTTTAAGATCAACCCATGGAAGTGTAACACTATGTGATACAAAAGTGTGATGGGACATTATGATTTTGAAGAGTAAATTTTTCAATTGAAACTTTTTATTTTTGAAAATTTTAAAAGGGGGAGAAGTTTTGAAAGTGTACTGGGTTTTATAATTATAAAAAATGCAGAGAATGTTTAGTGGATCCTAGAACCACTTTATGTTTTGATAAATAAAATGCTTTATTTTTGTTATTTCATTTAACATAAGTATTTAAAATTTATTTTCCCAATGTTTTATCAATGTAAATTTACTTCTTTTAATTATGTTATATGGTATAAACACATAAGAGAACACAATACAAGCATTGTAAATGATGAATTAATGAAATAAGATGCATTTCCTGAACTTAAGAAGCCTATACCAATGAAATAGTAACTTAAACATTTGGAATAGTAATGTAACCCTTATGAATAGTAAATTGGCCAATTGAATAGTAACCACACCAATGAAAGCATAAATAAAATTTATCCATCATATAAGTTACAATAAGATATAGTTATATCATAGTATAAGTAAATAAATATTTAGAAAATTATTAATTAAGTGTTGTTATTTTTTTATGTTATAAATATTTAATTACAATTTTATGACTGGTTTGATAATATATTAAATAATTTATTTTCATAAAATTTATTAATAAATTATTATTTTTATTCCATATTATTTTGAGATAATTTTATTAGACATTTATTGAATTTTATAAGAGTTAGAAAAAAAGTTTTAATTTTAAAATTTGCATTTTGTAAGTAAATGAAGATTTTAGTTTAAAATTATATTTCTTGTATTTATAAAATTGTTTTTATAAAAGGGAGTATATATTATAATTCTTTTCTTTAAAAAATGGTTAGGATGAATTTTTTATATTTTTCTAAAATACTTAAATTTTTGGTGAATAGTGAAATACGGTAATTTATAGTATTTATAAACAAATGAATTTTTGAGTCATTCTTGAGTCCTGGATTATTTATGTTACAATTGGATCGAATTAGAATTCACTAATTAATGTATTCATTATAAATAACCATCTCTATTTATTTTATTGAGAAAAATAATAAACTAATGAATTAAATAATGAGAAATCACTCCTCCCATCCACAATAAATACCACCCCTCACCACCTATCAAGTCTTGATAATTGTCCAAATTCTATCCAATACTCTTCCCAGTCCTTTTATGCATGCATAAAATATTTTTCTCTTACCAAAAGATTAAAA
Organism: Viscum album; assembly: GCA_963277665.1. NCBI lineage: Eukaryota > Viridiplantae > Streptophyta > Magnoliopsida > Santalales > Viscaceae > Viscum > Viscum album. The sequence continues at coordinate 1,794,205,313 of OY728131.1, forward strand.
CCAACCCCCTAAGGAGGTTATCACGAAGAAGGAATCAATAGGTAAACCCCCCTTTCAATTTCATTTCACATTACTTTCTTTTATTTTTAAATACTCTCCTCCCATTATACAAGTGGCATGAAAACGTATGTATCTTATATATACATGAATGATATCATGTTTATGGAATAATTATTAATCTGATATATTCTCTTCTCTCTTTTATTTTATGATTGAAAACATCCTCCGTGAGTTGCTGATCTACCACCTTCATGGACGACATGCTTTCATATTTCAATTCCACATTCAGGGCAAGTCATGAAACAATTTTTATGCTAGAACTATTTTATAATATATTTATTCTATCTTATTTATTTTTTTATTCATTTTTCACACATGAAATTAATTTTTAAAATAAAATTACTTTGTTGTGATCCAAAAAACAATAAATTAATCTATATGGTTATCATTAATGATTTATCTAATGAATCATCATAACATATGTAAAAATTGGTATTTTATTATTTTATATGTTCATTAATAACATATAAGTTATATTTGGGAAATCTATCTTCACTCTACATGATTGTCTATACAGATCTGCAAGTAACCCGATCATGAAAACCAAAGAAACTAACACCCCTAAACAATGAAATTAAATATCATACCCTATCATAAGGGACAGAAATGAACTTAATAAAATAATAATAAATAATATACATGTATAAAAGATTCTGAAATAATTAATTAATAGATTTAATTTGATTATTCAAGAATTATGATCAAGTGCAGAATCATTTCACACATAAGGTAAAGGATTCTACCCAAACCTCCATTACACTTTCTGGTTACTCTTCCTCTATTTTTAACAAAATAAAATTCTATTTTAATTATATATATATCTTATAAATTGTATTTATATGTTCCAAAATAATTCATCAAGGTCCATTAATCCTTATTTTCAGATATATATATATTTTTAAAAGCATCCCTGCTCAATTATTCCCAATAAGCATGGCCCATTTTAAGGGATCTTCCTGAATTGAAACCCATTTTCAAGTGTGCTCCAAAAAATTCATAAGAAACCATTATTTTTTCAAAAATCTCTAATTTTATCATGAAAATCTAACTTGGTTAAATTATATTTATATTCAAATAAATATGCCTTTTCCATTTTAAATAATCTTGAAATTTTTCCATTAAGCCATACAAAATAAATTTATTTATAAGTTTCGTAAACACTCTTTTTACTTTAGTTTGACATCACTTATCATGATCTATGACTATATTATCTTATTAATGACCATGAATTATTTAAAACCATCCTTTCATGAACACCATTACGTCATTCTCTTTTGATATGACTTTTGACATAATTATGATACCCAATTCTTTTTATGGGTAACCCTTATGTTTATGTTTCATTGCTAGTGTATGATTCCTTATGTGGAAAACATAATCATGAAAATGTTATGATGGGTGATCCTAGATAGCTCTGCAATAAATTGTGTTTTTTTGTGTCATGAGAGGTTATATGAAATGGTTTTGGTGGTTATCCTTGACTCGTGTAACATGTGCAATGGTTTTGGTGGTTTGTCTTGACTTGTGCTCCTCTAGGTGTAATAAGCTTGACCTGTGTTTCTCTATGTGAAATGATAATTGAATCGTGCTAAATTCATGTTTTATATTGCATCCACATTACTATAAACCATAATTTTATGATCTCTGGTTATTATATCTTATGTTTAATCATGTTTCAAGCCTTTTTATATCATTATTTTATGCCTTCTAACCCATGTGCTAAGATTTATTTTAATGTTTATTCCCTTACTGGGACTTTTATCTAACCCATTTGTTCATGTTATTCCTAGGTCATCCTATGTAGATGTCAAGTATCAATGTTAGTTAGGAGCTCAAAAAGTATGATAAATAAAGAAATGTTTTTTAGTCCCATGTTATCAATTTTATTTACCTAGTCTTCCGAGAAAATAGACTTTATGATCCATGGCTTGTAATTTGATGATTAGTTATATTTAAAATAATTTAATGATATGTGTTAGAGTCTATGGTAGCTATATAAATGTCTTAATAGTTTGAATTATGTAATTACAATTTTTATCTTATTTTTTATTTAATGAATCATTATCTTTTGTTATTTCTTTTTATTATTTAACTAAGCTATCATGAGATTTCATGTTTTTATTATTTATAACATGTAAAAAAAGTCCCATGAAAATATCCTAGGATAAAAATGTCATTAATGTGCTTGAAATATCATTTAGACAAGATTTTCAGTATTCCGATATAGCCAATATACTATTCCATTGTACGAAAATTGAAAATCCATATACCTGAATGGAAATATACTTAGCCAAATTATGAATCATGTAGCCAAATTTTTTAATTCATTTAAATTCTATATTTTGTCCATAAAAATGAATACAGAAATCAAAATTAAGTGATTCGTGTTGAGAAGTAAATTTAAGAAAATTGTATACATTTTATTTGTATTAAATAAATTATGAATCTATTTGTTTCATGTTAGAAGGTAGGTTATATGTGATTTTATGTTATTATATTCAACTCTTCAATTTTTCAAAAAAAACATTCAATAATATTTTAAAAATAATTTGTGAAATAAAATTCATATGAAAGTGATTCTTGGTTATTTTTAAACGAAATAAAAAATTGAAAAAACATGTTATCTATTAAAAAAGATGATTATATCTTCTAAAAATTATTATTTAGTACTAAACATTATTAAGTAATTTTATTTATATATTTAAATATTGGTTACATCGACTTAGAAACATAGAAATATTTTCTTAAATGGTGAAATTCACTTATTTAGAATTAAACTGTGTAGATTCAGTTGTGTGAGCTAATTCAGATACATATAGAAATATCATACAAAATTTTTACCAGAAGATAATTTTTCAGACATGATATATATATTTAGATGAACATTGAAAAATTGATCATTTGGATAACTGTGATGTGGTTGTGTGAGTTTCTAAAGGTTATTCTTAAATATGGAAACATGATTTAATTTATGAAATATTTAGAATTTCAATTTGATACAAGTTTACTATCGATAATTTTAAAAATTTATTTGGTTTTAAACGAGTTAGTAATTATTTATATTTCTTGTAAATAGATTTTAGATTGTTTTATTAGTAATTAAGTGAGATTCACATGGTACTATGTGTGTATCAATATTCAAGCTGAAATTTTTGAACTTGGGATATTAGAATTCTAACCAGTTGATATATAGAGATCTAGTCTGATATATTTTTAGGTAATTTTCCAATAACATTAATACATATTATTATCAAATTATATACTATAGTATTAAGTTTACAATAATATACACTATATATATTTTGTAAAAAATATTTTGAGAGTGATCACATTGAAGTCAAGTATCTCTCTTATATGAAAAATACACATGAAAAAATTATAGTATAAAAAATCATGAGAAATATGAATGAATATAAAGATCAATTATAAAATTCGAACTATTTTTTGAATATTAATATTTAGTCTCATGTGAATTATGAGAGTATTCCAAGGAATTTATGATTAACTTCTGTTGATGTATTTTCTGCCATTTTAGTTGTTTAATTATTATTATTATGATTTTGTTGTGTATAGAATGGTTTTCATTTTATAAAACAAATCTAAGATAAGGAAAATATCCTTCCATTTAAAGACTATATTATTGAAATTTATGATGTAAAAAACAATCATTTTAATGTGATGAAAATAGGTATTTCTATTTTTTTGTATAAAAATACCATGGAATTTAATGAATATATATATATATATGAGTCTCCTTTATGTCTTATATGGAACATATTTCCAAACTAATTCTTGAAGATCTATCATTCAACTTCTTATTGAAGTAAATTACTTAGGTCTTGAGGTTTGTTATTTCGACAACATGAAAGGATTGAGCACTATGTAATCCATAATCCATAATCATTATCGACTATCATTCACCGAGTTAAATTAGTTTATTCTTTTATTGTATTGTAACTTCAGAGGATTTCAAATCTACACATACTATATATTTCATGGGGTTATATATCCCTTAAAAAGTTATGTCTTGGATTATATTATCCCCTTAGAAGATTGTGTTTAGTCTATCCCCTTAAAAGACACGGTTCCACATAACCCACAAAAGGAAAGAGGTTATGATTGATATAGTAAATGTTTATTTTGTGTCTTCACCTATAAATTTCTAGGTTTTATATAAACCTAGAAAAGGGAAATAGTTTATTATTGATCATATAAAATTATATGTTGGGTCTTATCCTGTAAAAGGATTGTTTTTTCAAAAAAGAAAAGGTCAACGAATTGTGTCAATCAACTTTGTTTGAAATGGGTGAATGTAAAGAGATGTTACTCTCCTTAAAAATTTATATACCTTAGTGGTCTCCATAAACCACGTTGATTTTGGAATATTACATATATGATTATTTAGGTCCAAACTAATATAAAATTAATTTTTACATCGTTAACTCCCATTCATTTTCTTTTCTCTTTATTTTCTTATATATATGTGGTTTAATTGTATAATATTTGGGTCATTCTATTTCTTCTCTTAATGTTTAATATATGATTATTTTTTAAAAGAATTATAATCCCCCTATTTTCCATTTCCATCACACATTTGTGAAATAACACTTAGATGGGGCCATCCAATAAGGATATATCGTTATTGAAGATAAAATTTGTTGTAGCTCCATACCAATCTCAACCTATCGTCGAGGGGGTAGTTTCGCAACCTCCTGAGTGAAGTCATCAGGGTAATCTTAAAAATCATTGGAAACACTACTGGATGAACCTCCAATGAACACAACATCAAATTAGATATTAAAGAAGATATAGACTCTACACGCCTCTGACTCATTTTAGTTTCTTCCTCACCAATGAACACCACCTGGGAAACATCGTCATCATAGAATATGAAGCACCTTCTAAATAAATGAATTATTACCTAAACCAAATATAGCCGATCCATGTTGAGGATGAAATTTAATGTTTGTATCTGTAAACAAAATATTTATCCCCAAGTGTTGGATTTCCCTTGTATCAACTCATAGTCTTTTCATACATTATATAAACTAGCTCGACCATCAACTGGCGTAGTCAATTCCAAGGGCATTGTTATCCTATTCACCCAAAGCCCAACAGAATGGAAATGGGGCAGAAAAAGAATAATTTTGTTTCTCTGGAATAAAATAAGGAGTAAACCCATATCAAAAACAATAAGATAGTACTTCATACGACATCAGGATTTTTGGGTGTTGGCTTTGGTGAGGCCTACATCTGGACATGACATGCTCCATGAACACTCTAGAACAAATAATGACCAACTCCAAGTCCATAATCATCCCACTATCCCTAAAGATGAGTGATATCATATGGATACCCTCTTATGGCCACTTCCCCTCTCTACTTATAATGAGATAGAACACCATATTGTTACTTCTACTTCAGCTGAAATGAATATAATGTCTGGGTCTGAATATAGCTTCTAACCATAGGTAAACTATATAAAAAGTTCAAGAACTCCCACATATAATGACTATGAAATCCCCAAGAGAAATAAACTAAACCTGACATGTTTTAAGAACTACTAGATCTGGTGAAATAAGTTGACGAGGGTTGAAACACGCTCCCTGTTTACTAAAAATTCTTCTTCCATCCAAACAATTAAGAAATCCTAAGCACAAATTTAATTCATGGAAGCTCATTGGAATGCCCATACAATGATGATCAGATCTAATCCAACATATTCTCAATAAACTCTATATTTTCCAAAACCATAGCATATTACTATAACATAAATGGGGTGACATACCATTGGATATCTAGACATAAATCCAACTCCGAATTCAATTATTTGGCCTCGTCACATGGAATAACTTTATATGAATAATATAAAAGGTTATGACAGTGGATATTAAACTCGCGAACATTGGAAATCTCAAGATGAAGGGTAAGGATCTTCTACCCAGGAGTTGCAGTAATGTTAAAAGATATGAAATCATCCTTCAATTAATCCATGATCTACTCCAACTATAATATTGAAACCTCATGGTACCTATGTAACACAAGCCACCACTACCGAACCAACACAAGAAACATCATAATGATTGTGAATTTTAGTGCTCAATCAGAGCACAAATATGGCCAAATGTTGTCTCCACCTCCTATCTCAGGCTCTCAATATTCCAATATAATACAAAGACTCCATATTTATATATACCCTGTAGTTATAACTCTCAAAGCGTCCCCTTGAATAAATCATTATCATTGAACTCCACCCTATGGTTATCCTCTAGAATATTCTATTGAATTTCTTATGTGAAAACCTAATAACGAAATTTAACATGGTTTTTGTTTAAATAGAAGTTTCCCTAAACCTAAATTGAATAATAATTTTCAATTATAATATCATGTATACAATGTGTTATGTATGTTTTATACACTCCATAATAGTGTTCATATTTCTATATCAACTATTTAAATGGTAATTTCCATATATTATTTATCATAGAAAAAGATAATATTAGTTCTCCGGCTCAAATGAGAAGCACTAGATTCTATGAAATTAATATTAGAAATATGTGTCATGGTATAGGTAAATCATTATAACTGGTTATAGATGATTTTTAACAGTCATTTGTTGCAGGATCATGAGCATACAGTCTTTTTCTCATGATGTTCAAACTTAGTGATCACGAGTAAATGAGATCATAAGGATTGGTCCGCCAATAAGAACGCCATGTGTTTCAAGTGTCATTGACAGTTCTTATCTACAGACCCATGTAATGGTCTCCTAAAATGATCCTATTATAATTGCATACCATTTGATTACATACTTTGATATAAGGAGAAAATATTGAATTTAAGTCATACAGAGGTAGTTTGTGTTGGGTGCAACATTGGTGGTATGACATTGATTGAATAATCACAATAGAATTTTTCACTTCTGATAAGAACTAATATCGCTAGCCTAGTTGAACAAGATGGTAGTGTATTTATTAAGTCCAAGTATATTGGTAGAAAAGGTAAGTCCATCTAGTTAGGTCCATGAATAATAAAGAAAAAAAGAATGGGGACACAAAGTGTGCATCCTACTTTATGAGATATCACGCGATGAAGAGTTTATACTACATGAAGTCTTTTTGTAGGCAAGGTTTTAATTGCTATGACTTTTCCTTATCTCTTCAAAAGTCTTGTTAGGTTTCTGAACTCGTCTCCTGGTATTTGAGTTGTATTCACTATAATCGAGAAAAGGGCGTAGAGAGTAACACACTAAGCGTATTCAGAATTCATACTTATTCTGTGGAATATGAGTGGAGGACATGGTGGCCCCACCATTAGATTCCTGATATGACGTTGCAAATATGATCACCACAGAATAAATAAAATAATATCATTAAAATTTACAATAATTATTATTGAATTAATTTATTAAATGTATTTATAAGTATTAAAGTAAATGACTGGAAATTATTATACAAAAAAATATTTTAATATTCATGGTTTGTTTAATATTTATGGGGATAAAAATTCAATTTAATGGCTAATTTTTATCATGTAATATATTTATTATATTATAATAATGTGAAAAAAAATATAATTGTCATTTATGAAATAGTTAGTTGGTAATAAGATGTTGTTTATATCTAATTTAGTGAGTAATAAATATACAGTGGCCAGAGATCCTTTTCTACGTAATTTTATTAACTCACTATATATGTGAGGAGAGGAACTCATGAACTATACTATTCACTTAAATTTGGGTTAGACATTCTCTCTAATCTACCACTTAAGAGAGTGTGAAGAAGACGATTAGAGATTCTGATATGAGTTCTTCTTCTCGGATCTATGGATTATCATTGTGGTGATCGTCAGGATGTCAAAGGCATCATAAAATCTCCACGGTAGCATATAAAATTTGGAAATTGATATTCCTGTAGACTATAGAAGCTCATGTTAAAAATCTTGAGGGATTCGACCTCAGATCCTTCATGCACCAATCACTAGTGATGAGTGGACGTCATGTGAGGCTTTAGATCAAAAGAGTTAATTTTTGTGCCAAAAATTCATAATGTTGGATCCTCAGTCATTTACAGTGGATGTGCTTCACTGGAAAAGAAGTAGTTAAGTCAATTATCGGGTAATCTTTTTAAATTCTCAATTAATTTTCTATTATTTTTCACCCTGGTACATTCAATTGCTATCCAAGCGACACGTGAATACGTTACGTTAAGTGAAAACTAAATTTGTATTAAATTTTAAAGATGATATTTTTACTATTCCAACATCACAAATGATGATACAATATAATCACAAATGTCCATTTTGTTGTCATATAAAGTTTTAAAATTGTATTTTAATCAGTGCATTGCAGGATTAATTTGAAAAACATAATTTTATGTATGTTATAATTTCACATTCACTAGACATTGTTCACAATTTCTAGTTTCGTCGCATGTTTTGGCCATGTTTCTGTTCAGAACATTGTTTCTAGTCCATTAATTTTCTATTCAACAAGGTAAGATCCACAAGTTTGCAGAAAGAAAATTTATTCAATTTCCTAATACAAATTATTTAGAAAATTTTTAAATAGAAAACAAAAATATAGAGTTGGTCAGGGTAGCTATCGAAATGATAATATATACATACATAAATATATATATATATATATATAATATGTTTTTTTTGAAATAATGGGGATAGATTCCTAAGAAATCTTGGTTTTATAAAGAAAAAATTTATTGGAAAGGGTCAGCCTTCATCCTTCCTCTCGTGGCTACCACCCCACTAAAACCCCTTCATAGCGTTGGCTACTCCAAACGCTTCTATCGTGCCACCTCTCTGGTAACCTCCCGCACCTACATCTAGAGTGCAGCACTGCCATGATCCCCTATAACTACCACCTCTACTGGTGATCAGTCACTGTGCAGACCATGCTCTCTCCACCGTACACAACTAGTCCTTCCCGTCTGCCCACCCAATCCAAAACACAGACATCTCACCCTTGCGTCACCCAATCTAGAATGGGTATCCGTGAGTCCGGGGAGTGAAACTAAAAATTAATTTATTTAAATCCATTATTTCAAAATTAAATTAAATTGTAAATTTAATTAAATTATTTATGGGATCTAATGACAAAATTTTTGATTTAAAAATATGAGTGAATTATTTTAATTCATTAAAATCTCTCTCAAAAAAATTTATTGCTTGTTTTATTTCATTTATAGATTTAATTTATTTACAAAATTTTATGTGTACTGATTAATCATGAGCCATAGACACAAAAATTCATCTTTTTTATTTGTTTTTTATTTAATGAATTACTGCAATGCATGGTTTTTAGTAATTACTAGTATATTGTCCGTGCAAATGCATGAGAATATTCAATTTTATTTCAAATCATCTGGTTCTGCATCATTCAAATTGAAATTGTAATGTTTTTGTACTCAATATAATGTTTAGAATTAAACAATGATAATGATGTTATTGAGCTACCCATGACATAAGGAACATTAGTGAAGAATAATGGGGATGAATGTTGAACATGATGGAATGGGAGAGATGGAGAAAAAACATGAAGTATCCTAGATTTATGATAAGGAAAAAATATTACATCACACTTTTCTTCATAAAATTAGGTAATACAAGCATAAGAAGATAGTGAGATCAAATGTTAGAGTAAGGATTAAGATAATTTATAGCCTTACAATATCATAAGTGAACGTACAAAGAGAAAACTGGTCCATTATAGATACATAAGAATGTTATATCTAAAAATAATATGGCATAATTAATTTATTAATGTGGGGAATAGAATAAAAGTGTACACTATCATCGAAAAAAGTTATAATCATGGAATGTAACAAATACAAAAATTACAAACAAAACAAAAATGAAACATATCTTGAAAATAAGAACCGAGTTATTTCCAACAAAAAATAAATGTGTATCTAAGGATATTTAACAACATTACATGTAAAAACACTTCAATAAAGATAATATAGCATATATTATTTACACACTAAATAATTAAAATGCAATTTGAGAATAACATAAGCAGTGAGTTATTTTCAAAACATAGAAATTACATCTCAAAAATCATACAATTGTTTCAGTCTTCCTCTTTATTCATTCCTTCATTCACTTCATTGGGCATGGATTGATGTTTTTACAGAGTATTGAGAGATTTCACCTTGTCACTAGATCCCATCGGCAACATCAATGTCACTCAACATTATTCTCTACAAAAAAAATATTTATATTAATGAGTGAGTTTAAATTGTTAGGGACAAATGAAATTATTAAACCAGGAATATGATACTTAACAGTTTTCAATTTAAAAGAACATTAACTGTAGAGGATGTTATAATAATTGAAAAAATAAAAATGTCATGAATAGTTCTAATAATGTAATTTTCCAATAATGTCATGAAATGTGAACTCTAAGTTTTACATGGCTACTCAGGACCCACTATGGCAGATGCTTGCTGGTGAACATTGTGCACATCACTAGATGAATCCATTCGACAAAGATTGATGTCACTATAATTCACAACCACACAGAACAACCACAACCATGATAACAATGCACCAATTTTAATTCCATGGAAAAGTGCACAAATAATAACATCAGCATGAGGAGTGGAATGTGAGAAACTAAAATAGCATACCACCATTAAATATCACCCATACCACCAAAAGCACAAAAACCATTATCAAAGAACTCCTTCACAGACAATCCAAGAACCACTTTTTCACAGTAAAACTCCTTGTAAAGCTGCTAGAATGATGATTAATTCACAAAACCCTGTAGAGTAACGTTGTCTACTGAAGTTTCCATGCTGATAACATAATATTATTTTGATCAAAATTGACATATCCATTACCAATTCATGGAAATCCAGGTTGTTTTTAGTCTTGATAAAGCTATGTTAGAACTCATCTAATATTTTTGCCATTATAATTCTAAAAAAGTGATACTCAGTTTGAAGAATTTTCATCTTAGTTATTTAACCTTTTTAGATCCTTGATGATGATCTGCTAGATTTTCATAATATCATAGATAGTAGTTCAACCAAAAACATGGATAATGATATTTACTTATAAAGATAAAAGTATGGTACTTATCAAAGAATTCTTCAATTCATATCCAATAGTATTAATATCCTTCAATATAACAGGATCATAAAAATGAATTTAATATGGTTTTACCATAATGGGGTATTTTTATATTCCAAGATTATTTAAGTAAGCTTAAATTAAATTTATATAGTAGGAATCCAAACCATCAAATAATGGAGGTTGAAAAGGGTAATAATTAATTGTTTATCCTATTTCTAGTCATCATGTGTCATATTTACCTTATATTTCTCAAGGTATATAGAAATTTATTAAAACTAATCCCTGATGCAATTTTTTTATCAGTGTATTTGATGAATAATGATGATAACAATACATAAAGTATATAAAAGAATAAATGAAAAATTGAAGTACAAAAAAATAAAATAGGGTTTCATAAATCATTAAAGCTATAAAAAAATTAAATTTATTACCTTTGTCCTAGGAAATACCTTCATTGAAACATGAATACACAACTAAACCGATGGTTCATTTTCACCTGAAATTAGAAAAATTGTGGTGAATCAATGAACCACGATGATATAATAATGGATGACATTAATCATTTGATTGAAAGAACTGATGGAAGTGAAAAATTATTGATGGTTCATATTCACCTAAAAAATTTTTAGGTGAAAAAATATTGTCTTAATGAATGAAATATTTGTTGAAAATGATTAATTGAAAGAAAATATATATTTTTCTCACATAATAAATAATCTCAAGCGTATTGTAATACGTAAATTTTTATAGAAGATATAAAATAAATAAATCCCTAGTAAAAATGTTTTTCTTAGTGTATATAATGATGAATTATGTTGACAATACATATCACATCATAAAAATTAAATAAAAACTACTACAAAAAAATATAATTGGTTTTCATAAATGATTAAAGCTATAATAAAAATTAAATGAACCCTTTTATCCCTTGAAATATCATAATTGAAACATGATACCATTGCATTCCAAAACAGGTGATTGTGATAATGAAATAAGAATCAAAGAAGGAATGTATGGACATTGAGCTCCATTTTAATAATAATGCAATATAGAGTCAAATTAGAGATCGAGAATAGCATTGTATTTGGCAGAACATGCATCAAATAATGAAAATGTGAATAAATATCGAAGAACAGAAGTAAATAGATGCCCTAATTCGTGAATCGATTACAAAAATTTATTGTAATAAAATATGAAAAAGTTTTACGGGTAGGTAAATACTCAAAATTAAAGAAGATATTATTTACATTATATTAGGAGAACATACCTATTGCAGAGATTTGGATCTATAGATAGATAGGTGAGTAAATATTTTCTGAAAATTTGAAATAGATGTTATAATTGGTTAATGGGGAAAACATATGGAATTAAATGACATAAAAAAATTAATAATCAATGAGAAATAATAAAAAAAATTCGAGTAGAGATAAACTAAATAATGTTTATTTGCAGTAAATAATATCAAATGCATACAAATTGACGGGTTAAAAGATATAAAATGAAGAAAAATTGTGTTATAATTCAACAATAGACTATAGTATATCATCAATGAATAATTTTAATCATAATAATCTGGATTGGGAATTAATGTGGTGGAGTTGAAAAATAGATAATATTAATAGTTTTTTTCCAAATAGTAAAATGAATATTAAGTATAAATTATAAATACACAAAAAGTATCTCAATAACATAAAGGTGATGTACATAAATACAACACATGAACAACAATGATGAACATGTGTGATAGCTTGGCTTGGAATCCTTGTACAGGAGGTGGCTACCTGAAAGCAATTGAAATTTCCATTTTATACCCATAAATATGTACAAAAAACTAAGAGCATTGTATTCAATTATGATTTTTAAATCTCATCTTTAAAAAAGGTTCATGAATCATATTACCATAAAGAAAATAAAATTATATTTGAAGAAAACATATAAAGGAATATATGTACAATAAATGTCATCATTACCTCACATAAATAGCCATAACAAAAAAAATTCAACCTCTTTGATAATATGGATAATCTTGTGGAAATGAAGAAATTATATCAGAAATACGATTACAAAAATTAAAAAATATTATACATATTTGAAGCTATTAAAACATAGGGAAAAATTAATTCAAACAGATTTAGTGTCACAAAACAAAAAAAAATGGAAGTTTTTTGTTGTTTGAATGAAAAATAGTAATGTGACCAATATTTATCAAATCTAAATAAACATGAATAGAGGAAAAAGATAGAATCATACTCATATGTGTTCGAAAAACACATCAATATGGAAATTTTGGAAAATGTGATAATCAGAAAAAAACACATGGGAAGATGCATAGATTGTAGGCATTTTTAGATGATAAAACAATTTTTCTACACAATTATGAGAATTAACCACTAGTGAACAATAATGATCAATGAAGCTTCCTATTTCTTCATACCTCCTCCTACTATCAAAACACCCATAAGTGCACTTAATGTAAGTTTTCAAAAACCATATCATCATTAGAATGAGAAACAGTGGAAAATCATAGTAAGAAATGATTGATATTGAGAATTCAAAAAATGTGTTAACCATCGAATAATATTTAATGAAATAGAGAAGAGGTAGGTCCTGAATATTGAAATTGACATGGTCTCGAACGTTTAAGAGGTGGTTTTGAGTAGCAACATTCACTTTTCTTAGATTTTGCCTCATTTTTTGATAATAGATTTCTCTTGCGATTATGCTAGGTGATCCATCTTTGAGTGGTTTTTCATCTAGGTTTTCTTATATTAAAAATGAAAACTTTTTTATGGTGGGATTTCTGGTAGGATGTGTAAGTATTGGATTGAGGGAGAGTGATGGTAGATGGAGGAAGAGTACTTGGTTGACAGTGAAGTAAAAATCAGAGGCGCTGGAGGTATACTGGATGAGATGAATTTTTCTTAAAACTGTAGGAGATGGTGGAGGAGACATAGGTGAAAGACCCAGAGGTAGAGGATCAATAGGTAGAGGAACCAAAGTCTAAGGAACCGAAGATGGATCACCTGAAGTGGGATAGGGTGAGCATGAGGAAGGAATATTGGAGGAGCAGTGGATACCAGAGATTACAGAGAGGTAAATTGAGATGGGGAGCCCAGTTAAGGGGTAGGAAAACTGGAGGAAGGAAACAGGGTAGAAATGGGAGATTCTAAAGAGGTGACACATGTCATGAAACACACCAACATTAGTATATATATATATTACAATTAATGATCTATATATCATATTTTTCATCATTATATGTATAAGTGTATCTCGAGATCCTCTCACATGTGTATGAGTATTCTTATTTAATGGAAGATATGATAAGAGACGGGTCATGCTGAGATTTAGTGATGTTCCAAACAAGAGTTTGATGCATTGGATGGGTGAGCACTATAGCTTGAGTTGCATACGTAGTGACTTCAAGAGTTACCCATATGGTATATGTTGATCCATTATACACTCAATGGATTAACCATCAGTATATCCTCATGATCACATCATTATATTTTATTTATTCGTTTTTTATTACATTATTTATATATACTTTCTAAACACGGTCACATAATATAATAAGAAACCATGAGTAGATAAAATGAACATGTTATGATATTAATTTTTTCTATTTATTTCATATTCATGTTTTTAGTGCGATATCACATTATTTGAGTATCAAATAGAAGATGATTTTATATATCATCCAGTGATAAATATCGACAAAGAAATATTAAGTCAAAATTACTTCAATCATTCAAATTTGAACACAACCATCCATATGGGGTTCTCATCATCCCTATTTGAGGGTTCCTAAAACTCATGGGGAGTTCATGAGAGTGTTGATTTGACATAACTAAAGATAAAAGTAATGAAGAAGCTCTAGTAATCTTGTTTCTTCTTTAGTGGAAAATAATTGAGTAAATCATGTTTATGATTTTAGAAGCTAATACTTCACTCAACAGTTTATGGAGTTGTGGGTTAATGCAGTTGGTCAGTCAAACGCATACCCTAAAACTCTCTAAGAAGTGGTGTATCCATATCATAGACTACAAGGAGAGTTTTTTAGGGATACTTCTCAAAATAATAATCTAGAGACTAAGTATTAAAAATATATTAGTGAGGGAAAATAAGGTTAAAAAATAGAGATGTGTAATAATCTTATTAATCGGTAATGTCTAATTAGTAATACAGGAAAAAATACTAATCTAATACTATTATTTTGTATAATAATAACCTATAATACTAAAAAAAATTGAATAAATCTAGAGGAATAACATTTTCTTACCAGAATGAATTTCCATAGAGTAGCATAGGTGCTCCGACAATGTACAACTCTATAGTAAATTTGAGGTTCTTGATCCCCCAATACCTATTTTTCTACCATAGGCAGGAATGGTGTAAATGTGGATTAAAGGAGACTCATGTATGATGAATAATGATGGTTTCATAATAATGTTATCATCTATGAATGATGTGAGTCATTGATATAACATTAGGAAATAGATGATTCCACATGATGTGTTATCTCTGGGAATCTTGTAAGGATAAATTGAATCAATATATATGTAAGGTGATGTTTACACTAGATACATATAAATTGAAATATGGATCATGACCTATCAATACAACCCTTTCTTATATAATGTTCACCCAATTATTATAGTATCTTTTAAGATTAAAAAATCAACATTATAGAGAAAACACTTCATTATTTTTGGGTAATGTTCTCCATGAAAGTAAGAACCTAAAAAAAGTTTAATCTTAAGTTCTTATGGTAAAAAATATGATGTAATAGGGCAAATTCCAATAGAAATTGTAACACAAAATGAACCTTCACAAAATCCTTCAATGAAAAGTGGCATATCACTAAAAAGGAGACTATTTACTACACATGTCACAAGATAAGTCAATATAAGATTAAATACTATAAACTGAATTAAAGAAGAAAATAGACTCTTATTCAGTGGGAGAGTGAACTCTTCCAAAGAAAATCTAGTGGGGAATACAAATTATTAGATAATTTTAATAGTTTAAAGGAATTTTAAAGTGAAGTATGGTATATGAATGTTTGTAAGATATTATTTTATTCGCTCACAAGTATTGAAGAATATATTGACCAATCATTCATCGGTCATGAAATGTAGCATGGAGTAATTCCTAAATGCAACTTTCCTTATACACATCAATGTTGTGATGCTAATAAAGAGGATCGATGATGAGTCATAAATGAAAACATTGTACAATAAAATTTACCATTGAATAATTCCTAAATGAACATTTCCTTATATACATCAATGTGATGATGAATGTAAAAAAGAGAATAAATATATATATTTACATGCATCACAAATAGTGACATTATCCCATAATCACATGCCAACAATAATTAAAGATGGATTTAATTTTAGTAAACTATATGATATAAATAAATCATTTCATAAGACCAAATATTTATATGATTTTTTTGTTAAGGATATAAAAAAACATGAATTGAGTAAATCATGTTTTGCATATATAGTATAATCCTGTTGTTTTAAAATGATACGTAAAATTTCTCTTGGAAAAAAAGTGATAGTCAATTAATAGACTATATTTTTATAAAGGGGTGTACATCTCTATTTGAGATAGAGAGAACAATATATGTAACGCCCAGACCCCTAAATCCCAAAGCCAATGAATTACTTTATTAAATTGGTAAGATTACAAGGAATAAAATCTCGAAGGACTGATCAGTTTAGTAGTCTTGGGGAGACTAGATACATACATGGATCCCATTTAACAATGGGGGAATAAACCTACCCATAAAAAATAAAAAAATAATAATAAAATGCATCCATGAAAACTCAATAAATGATCACTTCATCATAACTTATGGAAGGATAACTAATGAAATGGGTGATATCAAATGCTTAGTAAGGGTTGCATATAGTTTATGAATGAATCAATAATAAGTGAATCATAACCAGTTTTATAAAATCAATATTGGCATGGTGAATATATAAAAATCCCATGCCATTAAAAACTGAGAATGAAAATGCATCCATTGATTTTTTTATAGTGAAAATCGTATGGATAATAACATCTGAATAATTAATAAATAGAATTATTATTATTTGGATTTCATGTATCTGGAACATGAACCATTATACCATAGAGATGTTTAAGAATGTGGGTAGAAACCCCTCCGATTGTTTGAAACAAACTCGAAGGGTTTTTCGCCAACTGATTTGTCTCGTGAGACCCGTCGATGCATCAAGGGGATATATTATGCCCCATCCATCACATACAGTCCAAATAATTATATATAAAAATATTTAATTTAATAAAAATATTCCTTTTCAATATCCATATTGAGTAGAGGATACATATTTTTCAATATTTCTACAGTTAAAGCAACATTCCACATAAAAACTATATGTAAAATGGTATACGACTAAGAAAAAAATCATATAAATGTAACAAAAATATAGATTTATAATTTAATTAAAATTTAAAATTAAAAATTATCTCCATTCTATAGTAGTTACACCACATAAGAATTATTAGGTGCCAAATGCTAAGTAAAACACAATGAAATGGAAACTGAATAAAATTCCCTTACAACATTATAATAAATTGAGTTAATAATCACCAAGTGAATACCTGAATACCACGAATATAAATATAATCATGATATTATGTATCAAATTTTAGTAAAAATACCCCACATACAATACATAAGTGACAAACAATGGAAAGCTCACTGAAATAAAAGTGAGATGAGAAAACCCCTTACAAAAATTTGCAGCCTAACTACGTCACGTAATAATTCATCAAATATTTTGATAAGTGAAAAAGGGGTCTCTCATCATTATTTCATAATATGTATATTAATGTGGATATGGAATTATATATACAATCATAATAAAATTTAAATTAAAACAGAATAAGATAAAAAGTATGCTTGAAAAAGAGAAGGGTGGTAGATTCCTTTACCATGTAGATTAACTCCTAAAAGATGAATGTTGGGACCTTGGGGGCTTGAGGAAACATTGGAAGGAATCATCGTGATGTAAAAATACGAAATATTGAAGGATGATTAATTTTTAATGAAATAAAATTAAGGAATGATTGAGTATTTTTAGTAAAAGAGAGAGAGTTTTTTATTAATTTCAATGGACACCACATTAGTAGTATTTGAAAACCCATGGTCTTTCCCATGGTATTGCCCATTTGGGACATCTAATATCATTTTATAATGTACACAAGTCTACTGACATTTTATATTAATTATTACATCATTATGTTTTCATTAATCATACTAAAAACTCAAAACTGTATTTTTACGATTCATAAAAAACAAAAGTATCTTATAAAATTCTCAAAGAGTTAACATAACCTAATATATTTGTTATTAATTCAAAAATGAAATCCATTTTTTGAAAATAATTTTCAAAATATGATTAATTTAATTTTAAATATAACCATAAATTATTTGAAAAATATCAATTTTTTTAAAACTGTAATTCATTGTATATTACCTTGAAAAATTTATCGATACTCATTATCTTATAACCTTAAGATAATAAAATAATAATATGATTTACTATTAATATGGGTATTATTAATTTTCATAAGGGTATGTTAATATTCACCAAAAACTAAGTTTTTCTTATCAGACTCTAAATTTCTTACTAAACACAATAGTGTATGTAAGTTTTTCCGAAATTCAAATCACAGAGGTAGAAAAATTATGTTTTCTGACTAGTTTATAACTATATCATATAAATAAAGGTTGTTTCAAAAATACTCAATGTTTCATGCATTATAATTTATCAAAATAATTTAAATGTTTTATGAAGAAACAAACCATAAAATATTGGGGTGTTATAATATTGACTTGGATTTAGTCGATGTAAGAGATGAACATGTTTTTGGCATAAGAATATGTTCCAAAAGATCATGTGGAAATGTAATGTTTAATAGAAACATACTTCTAGGAAGCCCTTCCTTGGATATATTATCATTTAAGAAATGAACTCCCAATTGAAATTCCAAATTCATTCTATGGTTGTTAGCATAGCTCTTCTGTCTACTTTGGGCAACATTAATATGGGTTTGAATGGTATTTACCATTGTCATTGTATCTTTAATAAATTTTTGGCATATAAGTTTCCTCTCACCAAATTCATCCCAAAAAGTATGAGTATGACATCTTTTTCTATATAATACATTATATAACACCATTTGAATTCTAGAATTGGAACTATTATTATATAAAAACTCCATCAAAGGTATGTATTGATCCCAAATACCTTGAAAGTCAAGATAAAATTATCTCAACATGTATTCCAATGTTTTAATAGTCATTTCATACTATACACCTGTTTGGGGGTGATAATCAGTACTCATGAATCTTAGTATCCAAATCCTTCTAGAGAATTTTCTAGAATTTTGATGTAAATCTGGGATCTCGATCAGACACAATCGATAGAGGTTGACCATGAAGCCTTACAATGTCATTAATATAAATGCATGTAAGTTGATCAAGTGGTGAATCCCATTTTATTGCAGGAAAATGTGCCAATTTTGCATGAAGATCAACAATTTCCAATATTTAATCATTTATTCTAGGTTTCCTCAGTAGTCCCATGAAATGGTCGATCGTAATGACATCCCACTTCCACATACGAATAAGTAGAGGTTGCCTGACGCCTATAGGGTGTTGTCTCTCGACCTTCACTTGTTGGGAAACTAGACACCTTGACCCATAATATGCAATTTCTCACTTCATGGTATCCCACCAGAAATGATCCTTCATATCTCTATACAACATGGTGTTACCAAGCTATATAGAGAAATTTGTTCTATGCTAATCATCTAATAGTACTATTTTTAGCTCATGTACTGCTAGAACGCATAGCCTCTTTCCAAATTTCAGGACTCCATCCTCATGCATGAAGTCTGTTGGTCATCTGTCCTTAACAGCATTATTTTTTTTATGTATTCTCATCATCAGGTTGAGTGCTTTTTTATCTTCCCAAGTTAATATGGTTTAGAAATCATTTGAAAAAGGAAAGATGTTTCCCCTTCCATAACAATTACCATATCCATTTTTACTAGATCCATGAAAATAGGATCTCTATCAATCCTCATTTGGGGCATAAGTCCATGATCTTTCATGCATAATGCATTTGGCACATTATTTTCCATTAATGGGTGGTAGTGTATTGAATAATCATAATCTTTGAGTAACTCGATCCATCTCCTTTGCCACATATTGAGTTCATTATATGTAAATATGAATTTCAAACTCTTGTGATCGATATATACCTCATATCTTTCACCATAGAGATAGTGTCTCCATATTTTTAGAGAAAAGATTATTGTTTCTAAATCAGGATCATGAGTTGGATAATTTTTTTCATGAGTATTCAACTTCCTTGATGCATAAGTAATAACTTTATTATTTTTCAAAAAGGCACAACATTTTCCGTTCTTTGGTGCGTCACTGTATATCAGAAACCCATCATTTCCAGATTGAAGATTCAAAATTAGGGGTTTAAATAATATTCTTTTTAATTATTCAAATTAGTCTATACATACTTTTTTCAATACAAACATAACACATTTACTTGTGAGCTTGGATAAGCAGTTTTCTAATTGGGAAAAATTATGGACAAAATGTTGATAGTAATCTGCTAAGACACTAAAAATATGTACCTCAGTTATGTTCTTTGGTGTGAGAAATTCATGGATTGATTTTTTCATTGAAGTGTCAACTAAGATTCCATTAATAGAGACAATATGGCCATGAAAGGAAATTGATTGAATCCTAAATTCACACTTTCTAAACATCTCATAAAATTCATTTCTTCTTATAGTTTCAGAATGATTCACAAGTGATTATCATGGTCTTCATTGATTTTCTAGTATACCAGGATATCGTCAATAAATAAAACAACAAATTAATATAGATATTCCTTGAAACTCTATTAATTAGATCCATGAAAACATATGGTGCATTATTTTGTCCAAAAGGAATCATTGTATACTCATAATGCCCATACCAGGTTTGAAATGTTTTTTTTGGAATATCATCCTTTCTCCCTTGTAGGAGATTATATCCTGGTCAAAGGTCAATGGTCCAAAAATATTAGTCTCCATGAATTTGATCATATAAATCATTAATGAGTGGAAGAGGATACATATTTTTTTATCTTAATAGCATTGTTCTGCCTATTTTGAGTGCACAACCACATAGATCCTTTTTTCTTATGGACAATGAAAATAGGGGCTCCCCATGGAGAATCACTAGGGTGGATAAATCCATTATCACTCACTTCCCCGGGTTGTTTCTTGAGTTCTTTCAATTCCATAATGGCCATTATATAAGGAGTATTTGATATAGATCTTGAACCAAGGATTATATCAATAGTGAACTCAACTTCCCACACTAAAGGATGTCCATGTTAATCCTCTGGAAACACATCAATATATTTTGGATCAACAGGTAATTATTCAATTTTATGATTTATTTCCTCACTCATTGATTCGATTTCTCATCCTCTCTAATAATTTCATTCAGTAGAGCTACTGGTGGTGGATCTAGATAAGAATCAGATGTCGAGGTTTGTAGTCTATAGTTAACAGATTATACATCATCATCAAAAAGTGTAACTTACTACTTCTTAAAATTGAATTTTTTTCATAATGACATGAAATCTAATCCATATTGAGGATCGTATCAAATTAAATAATTAGTATGATGATAAAATCAACATATAAGGAACGTTTATATGCCATAATGGGAGCTTTCTGACACATCTTTGTTATAATGATTCTTCCCTTAGGAGTTTGGATCGGAAACTACTTTATTAAATAAAATTGGTAATATATAATTTTCATGGAAAACTAGGAAGATATAAAGGAATGTGATGATCCATAATCAAACAAATAATTGGCTATGTTTGAGGAAATAATTAAAGTATATTCCACCACGTCATTAGGAACTTCAACCTCTGTAGTTGTGATCACATAATTTTTCCCTCTCTCATGGAAGTTTCCTTGAAATGTTTCCTTAGTGCTTAGGAAACTCATTTTAATAGTGTCCCATATCTCAAGAATTGTAGAATTTAATATCATGGACTAATTTCTTCCCCTTGCATTCATTAGATCAATGACCCTTTTCTACACACTTATAGTAAACTCCCATGCATTTCAATCATTTTCCATGATGATTATTTCAATAGTACTCATATAATGGGAATTGATTCATTCCCTTCTTATTCGTTGGTGATTAATCTTCTCTATGTTTAGCAAAATATTGCTTCTTATCTTTGTTTCCCTTGAACGAATTTCATATTGAAAATTCCTTCTATATTTTGATGGAAATTAATACAATTTGCATCATATGATGAAAATGTCTGAGAATCCATTTCCCATTGAAGACCTGGCATAATAACTTTAAGAAAATGACCAATCTTATCTTTTGAGTCTCATACGTAATCTATGGCATACCTGGAAAGTCTTGTGAAGGTATCGTCATAACCCACAAAACTTTCTTCTTCCATTTTCATTAAGCTATGGAATTTCCACTTCATTTAAGTTCGTTGTTCATGAAGGAAATATTTTTCAATGAATATTTCCTTAAATATTCATTATTCCATATATTCTATTTATTCTTACTTCATGGTATTCATGATCAAGGACCCCCATTGATCAGCTTCACCCTTGGAGAAATATAATTCCAATACTACGTATTCATTTTCATTGAATCTCAATGCTAGAAATATATTTTCAAGGGACTTGATCAACTGCTCAGCTATCACTGGATTAGTAGTCCCTCTAAAAAATGAGGTCTTTTGTCGCTTGAAATTTTCCATCATAGGTGTATCATGGTTATTCTTCACATCCTGAGTTTGTTTTCCGAATATGTTCATGATGTTAATTTCTCCAATAATAACTGTGTTGACTTGATTTTTGGGAAAATCCCTAAATTTTCTATGGGTATTGAATCCCTTTCATCCAGTATACACCATCACTAAACAATGACACGAACTAAATTATGTCATAATGCATAATTTATAACTATAAAACATTTAACATAATTTTAAAATTTTTGCACAGCTAATCTCATAATCATAAAAATGGTTTCTGTTTATATTTAAATTTTTCATAATGGTTTGTAAAGAAAATGTGAATTTAGATAAGAATATCCCACCAGAGTGTCAAAACAGGTTCATAGTAAGGCTCGTTTTCATGTACTACAATACCTTGGGTCAAGACCGAAACTCCTTGTCAGATTTGTTACTCCTAGGTACATCTATACCAGAACAACGTCTACATGCATTATCTATAAAAGGTTATATTTTCTAGGAAGACCCACATAGTCCATACCTTACAAAAAGTCATAGATCATACTCTATGATTATCCTCAAAGTCTATCATAGGGTTATGTTCCCTAATCTATGTTTCCTAAATCCATCTCCTAAGGTTTCTACTAAACATTCTCTGATACCAACTGTAATGTCCCGACTCCTAAAGCTCGGATTTGGTGCATTACTGTATTACATTGGAATGATTACAAGGAATAAAATCATGAATGAACAATAATTTTAGTAGTCTTAGAGAGACTAGATATATACATGGATCACATTTTGCAATGGAACAAGAAAACAAAACATAAAACATAACAAAAGCTGATAAACGGTATCCATGAAAACTCAACAAATTATCCCTTATTAATAACCCATGGAAGAAAAAAAATAAAGTGGTGAGATCAAATGCTCGATAAGGGTTACATATATAAGAATCACAAATCAATAATAAGTGATTCATAACTAGTTTAATATAATCAATATGGATGGGTGAATATATGAAAAACATAGGACATTAAAAAATCTAAGAATGAAATTACATCTATATATTTTGTCATAGTGAAAGCTTAATTGATAGTAACAACTAAATAATGATTAAATATAATTACTATTATTTGGATTTCATATACCAAGAACATGAAGAATTATACCTTCAAGAGAGTTTAACTCTGTGTGTAGAAACATGTCTGATTTTTGGAAACAAACTCGAAGGGTTTGTCGCCAATTGATTTGTCTCAAAAGACCCATCGATGCATCGAGGGGCTATATCATGCCCCAACCATCACTTAAAGTCCAAATAATTATTTATAAAAAGATTTAATAAATTAAAAATACGCTTTTCAATATCCATATTAGGTAGAGGATATGGTTTTAACAATATTTCCACAGTAAAATAATCATTCAACATAAACACTGTATGTATAATGGTATACGAATAAGAAAAGAATCATATCCATGTGAAAAGAATATGGATATATAATTTAATAAATATTTCAAATGAAATATGATATCAAAGTGAAATTAGTTACACCACATAAGAATGATGTGGTGCACAATATCAAGTAAACATAATGAAATGGAAACCGATTCAAAGTCCCTTATAATATTCTAATCAATTGAGTTAATAATCACCATGTAAATAACTGAATTTCATGAATATACAAAGAATAATGATATTATATATAAAATGGTATTAAAAATACACCACATATAATAAATATGTTATGAACAATGGAAATATCACAGAAATAAAATTGAGATGAGAAACCTCTTACAAATATTTGGGAGCCTAACGACATCACTTAAAAATTGATATAATATTTTGATGAAAGAAAAATGGGTATATCATCATTATTACATAATATGGATAATAAGATGGATATGGAATGACATATCCTAACATAATCTAATTTAAATTAAAAGAAAATAACAAAAAAAGAGTTCTTTAAAAAGATAAGGGTGGTAGATTCCCTTACCTTGTAGAGTATCTCTTAAAACATGAAGGTTGGGACCTTGGGGGATTTATGAATCTTTATAAGGAATCCTAGGAAGTAAAAATTTCCAATATTGGAGGATGATTAATTTTTAATGAAATAAAATTAATGAATTAGTGGGTATTTATAGTAAAAGAGAGAGTGTTTTTTAATAATTTACAAGGACACCTCATTAGTGGTATTTGCAAATCAATGGGCTTTGCCATGGTAATTTCCTATGGTATTGGCCACTTGGGACACCACATATCATATTTTAATGTACAAAAGTCTACCATAATTTTATATAATTCATTACATCATTATGATGTCATTAATCATACTGAAAACTGAAAATTGTTTTTTTACTATTCACCAAATACTAAAGTATTTCATAAAATTTTCATAAATTCAGCATAACCTAATATAGATGATCTGAATTGAAAAGTGGATTCTATTTTTTAAAAATAATTTTCTAAATATCCTAAACTTAGTTTTTAAATAAAACAATAATTTATTCGAAAAATAACAATTTTAAAACTATAATATTTTATATCACCTTGGAAAATTGATCAAGATCTCATTATCTTCCAACCATAAGACAATAAAATAATAATATATTTTACTATTGATAAGAGTCATATTACTATTCATATTACTATTCAATATGGTATGTTACTATTCCCCAAAAAATTAAATTTGTCTTATCAGTTTCTAAATATCTTATTGAACGCAACTGTGTATGTGAGTTTTTCGAAATTCAAATCATAGAGGTGGAAAAATTATGTTTACTAGCTAGTTTATAATTATCTCCTATAACCAAAAGTTTTTAATAAAGACTCAGTATTTCATGAATTATAATTTATCTAATGAATTGAAATTATTTAAGAATGAACATACCATTAAATATTGGGGAGATATAATATTCACTTGGATTTAGTCAATGCAAGAGATTAACATGTTTTTGGCATCAAAATAACTTCCCCAAAATCATATGATAAATTAATGTTCCATAGACACATAATTATAGGAAGAATGACACCATAGTGTTGGTTTTATAATCACTAGGACCAGTGATACATTATTCATTGATAATAATGATTCATACAAGTAAGAATTATATAAACATTTAATGATATTTTCAAGGTCCATTTAAATTTAATAATGTATTCTGTGTATAAATGTACATGGCCTTATTATTATAAATAATTTTTTGGGTGTTCAAGTGAGACTATACATGGGTGATGAATGTGTGGTACCAATAAAGCTCTATTAGTAATACCATGTTGTTCTACCTAATTAATTATAAGTTTACTTGTCATATCTACTTTCTATAATCCTTAAATTTGGAATTAAATTTTGGGACCAACAATCATGGAAGGAATCTATACGATGCATTCATAATGGGTTGGTGACACCATATAATTCCATTAAGGGGTTCATGTTGTTGAAATCCTATATCAGATTCATTTAATAGATAATATTTTAGAATATTCATTCATAATGATTTTTTTACAATGTGTAGATAAGGGGTTAGTGGGAGCGTCACTATTTTTCATGTAAAATATGATTGATAGCATATGAAAAAACAATTGGTATTATAATTAGTTAAGAAAATAATGAAAAAAATCTCCAAAAATTGTCTTAAAGAAAAAACCTACGTTTTATGGAATGTGATATGATAAGGAAAATCTTACTATTTCTTATACCAAGTCAATGTAAATATACTGACAAGGTATTAGAAAATACAAGTTCGAATAATTTGAGAAAGAACTGTTACCAATGTGAAATGGAATAAATCTCTCTAAGAAGACATGTTAAGGGAATTGAAGGATATTTATGTGATGGGATGAATTTTATTAACTTCAGTGGTGGATCAATCACATTTTCCCTGATATAAACTAGATATGATATTTTTTACATAATGTTTATGGTATGAAAATATAAATTTCATCTCGAAGTACTGAATTGAATGTAAAATGAACTATCCAATTTTACACGATTACGTATAAGATGTATGTTCCTAGTTCATAGAGTGAAAGGGAAACTACATTCAAGGACATTATCATTGAAAGAAAAATAGTATTCCTTTAGATCAATATGATCTCATATTATATTCAGTCTACGGTAATTCACAATAGAATATTATTCGAGAAAGTGGGGTCCATATCTATAAATATCGAGTGCATTATGGATTTTTATGTAGTTAAATAAGTAGTGAAAATTAGAAATTATTTGTTTTTTTTTCTTGGAATGACATCTAGTATGTAAATAATTTATCATAATATAAATTATAATAGTCTTTTTTATGGTGATATCCAAGATGTTATGTTTTGATAGTGGAAAATGAAATATAATCAAGGATATCATCTCATGGGGAGTGCTAATCATGGAGACAAAGTTTCAAATATAGAATAGACATGCAGTAGAGATGTGATAGGTCCCTAACTAAATCCATAACTCAATAGAAACATGATATTATTATGTGAGAGCTAACCAGGTTCTATAGAATTTTTGATCAAGTGGAAGTGGGAGTGTGGAAATAGTCGGTTCCCAGACCCAACTCGAACAGTACTTTTAGATTAATATATCATGTATAAAATGAGTTATGTATGATGTATTATTAACAAGTTTATGTTGATATTTATGTTTCCATAGTTAAAATAGTAATTTTATTTAATTACACTTATTATAAAAATGTTTTAAATCTTTCTAATAATTAATGAAAACCCCACGAAACCATGACATTAATATTTAATATCTTCACTATAGTCAAGGTATATCATTTTGACTAAACATAGATGATTTTTTACCATCAGGTATTGGGGGATCAGAAGTATTAATACATCTCCTCATGATGTTTCCACTTTTTGACCTCAAGTAAATGAGATCTTGAGGACTGTCCTACCAATAAGAACACCACATGTTTCAGGTGGCATTGATAGGTCATATCTATGAAAAAATTTAATTATCTCCTAAATTGAGGCAATTATTTTTGTATACAATTTTATCATATACAATAACATAAGGATAAAATTATTGAATTTATTTCGTAGTGAGTTAACTTTTATTAGGTGCATCATTGGTGGTATGGAATTTAGTGGAAAATCAAGATATAATTTTTCAAATACAAAAGGAAGTGATATATGAAGCCTCATTGACTAGGATTGTAGTATTTTAAATAAATACAAGGACATGGTAGAAAAATATGTTTCCATAAAGTTATGTTAACTGAAAATAATGAAATAATGGATGATGACTCAAATTATGCATCATACATTATGAGAAATTACAAGACAAAGATATTAAATTACACGACATATTTTCATAGGAAAGGTTATAGTTGCTATGAATTTTCCATATCTCATTTGGGGTATTTATTTTTTGTTATAATTCACACCTTGTCCATGAATAATTATCACTTCTATTGAGTTATGGTCCTCGAGGTTTACATTCTAAGTGTATTCAAATGTCTTCCCTTTTATAATGAGTATCATTCGATGAAATTGTGGACCCTCCATGGGCTTCAACATATGCTTGAAAATAAATGATCACCATGGAGTAAATAAATTAATATTATCATATTTTAGAATAATCTATATTAAATTTATTTATTAAATTTACTTATAAGTGTTATATTAAATTCCTGTAAAATATTATATGAAAAAATATTATTTTAATATTCAAGGATCATTTAATATTTTTGGGAATAACGAGTCGAGTTGATTTTACCCTTTTATCATGTATTATATTTATTATGTTACAAGAAAGTGATAAAAATATAAATGACATGTATAACCTAGTTAGTTAGGGAAAAATGTTGTTTATGACTTATGTAGTGAGTAATAAATATTTAGGTGTCAATGATTCTTTTTCTAGTAATTTTATTAACTCAATATATATGTGAGGAAATGATCCCATGAATTGTAATATTCATTATATATTTGGTGAGAGATTACCTCTCCACTCATTCTTCTTAAAGAAAGAAGTAAAAGATCATTGACTCTGATAAGACTTATTTATCTTAGATTGATGGATCATTGTTGCGGTGATTGTAGAGATGTTAGTGGAATCATAAAAACACTATTATAACACCATATTAAGATGATTGATATTCACGTGGACTTTTTAATAATGCTTATATGATATAATGGAATTTATCTTTGGATCATTCATCTAGAGATTTCCGATGATGAGCAGATGTGGAGCACAGATTCATTTCGAGGGTGTTAATTTTTGTTTTGTTTTTTTCTTAAGACTCATCATGCAGGATCCCTAAAAAATTAATGATAATTTAATTCTCTAATGACAAAGTAGTTACATCAATCACTGGAGAATGTTTTCAAATCACTGGCACATTTTCTTATTCTACACAACCTGGTACATTCAATTTATATCTAAAATAGATCAAACATTATCACTCATAATACTTGGAAAATAGAATGTTTTAAAATAGTTTAATTAATCAATTCATTCATTTTAAAATATTTTTCATTAACTACACAACTCAAAAAAGGTTCAAAACATCATGATGCATTATCTTTACCAAGGCCTCTAACTCACAAGTTGCACCAGTTAACTTATCATGCCATGTAAACATGAAGGTCCTTACATTAGATCATAGGAGGTTATAAAATCCCATATTCGATCTAGTTTCCATAGTGTAGAGTATATATTAATACTGAATGATATTATTTCCCTACCAACAAATTCATACTCTGTTGTTCCTAACTCCAAAAACCATTTTATCACTCAACCAACACCATTGAGAGTACACTATTGTGACCCCCTCCCTCCCAAGGTACCCCTCCTATGGAAACAATAGAGAATCAGAGATAATGACTTTCAAATACTTATTCAAGTAGGGCAGGGGTTATATTCTAGCAGCGAGGGTATATTAATAACCTACATGGGGGGAATTACCCTCTATAAAGTTTTAGTATTATGTGACATGATGTGAAGAAACACCAAAAAACACTATAAATAATGTAAATATTCAGTCCCAATACATGTAATTTCATATATGAACAGATACACCAAAAAATGAAAAATTAATGTACCAAAAGTAATATTATACATTGTCCAAAAACTATAGAAACTCATAATAACATCTCAAAAACTCCTTTGAGCTTGAAATTTTTATCTCGAGCACAAACCTATTACTATTGATTTGAAAAATTGTTTATATATATGTAGGGTGAGAATAAAAAGTATACTTAGTAGGTTCTCACATAATGATTCTCCTGAAAATAGTGAAATAAGTATACTAAATTCAACTAGGATTTCAAAGGAAACTAACTCATAACCTAAACAAGTATTAGAAGATTCCTATAGTCACCAAGGATCACTCACTTGGTAATTCATTGAAGTAATCCATTATATATCAAATGAATATATGTAATGAAGGAACAAATTTTCTACTAATATAATCATTTGTTTTTCTTATGTCTTGATGATACACGTCGTGTTCTCATTCCCTCCATAAGTGAGTCATCCATGATATGAGTTGGTCCTCAACCCTACGTACATCTATCTGATTCAAGGATCAACATCTCAGGTCAATATCAATCATAATACTATCCAATATGTAACAATGTGTATGTCTGTAAGGCACTACAACCTATGTAAATTCATTATTATTTAATCCATTACTATCCATGTATTTTCACTTGAGGGAAGATGGAGCCACAAAAACATGATATAAATATGTGTTATACCATTAGTCATTAAAACCTATAAAAAATTGTATGATAAACTATGAGCCTCCGTAGACCTTATATGAATGAACCCTATATATTAAGCCATTATTGAACAGGATACGCATAATCATCTATGTCTAGAAAGATATTGGGAGAGTGGAATAATTCATTCATACATTCCCTCACAATCCAGGATGTTAGACAAAACAACTGTAAAAATTTGGGTTCTGGTTGACCTATATTCATGGGTGGGCTAGCATATGAAATTAGAAATTATGGAATAATATCATGCAAAACAACAATAAGAGAAACTACATATCCCAAATCGTATCTGATGTTATCATAACACATTATCCCTACTCACCATTGGTAAGGTCTAGTTATCCAATAAGCATACAAGGAACAACTCCCATATGAATTAATTCATATCCATTATTTAAAATCAATAAATATTCAATTTCCATGATTTATACTTTAATATTATAATTTATGTGTTTATGATAATATCAATTAATTTTTTATACTCTCAAGAATGTCATATTAATTTTAAAACACTATATACCAACCCGATTAAGTTTTTTGGTCCTCTATCATTTCTTAATCATCTAGGTACTATAGAACTCATCCTCTTGTACCATTTAAAGGATTCAATTAGAGTGTGTAGCATTAAAATTGCATATCATGGTTGTAAATGATCACAATAACAACATCTATCCATCCAAATACCAAGAAATCACTGTTCAAAAAATAAGAATCGGTGTGTAAGACCCATACAGAACTCATCCTAACTACCCCGGTGTCCTACACCACTACACATAGTGTAAAACTCTCCCACCACCATTGCAATAATCCATCATTGCATCTTGGGATCCCAACCCATTTCCCATCCTTATATGTTCCCCAACCATAGTAATGTTTTCAAGAAACAAATCGAGTATGTAAAACATTGATCATACACAAATTTGTATGGTATTATCCACATATAGGAAAAGGTTATAAGGTCACAACATTGAGGAATTGAATCATTCTATAATAAGTAAAAGGCTTGTTCAACCCCAAAAAACTATTCTTTAACAAACAACCATTTTAATTCCCTCTTGAATTTACTAGTTTACTATGAATAATTTTTTTAAAATAAGGAAACATTGGGTAATAGCTAATAATAAATATAATGATTAAAAATGTATTAATATAATTTTTTTAATATTTATTCATTCCCAAAATAACTACATATAATATTCTCATTCCTCTTGAAATGAATTATATAATCATTTAAAATTATTTCATTTACCTCTTTAAAGTAATTAACCATTCTAACCAATCAATAATAAAATACTACAAAAAATATATAACACTATATAATAACAAAAGAGGAAATATGAATAACTCACATGTGATCACAACAGAACCTTTTATTTAATTTTCAATAAGAATTATAATTTATCTTTAACATACAAAAATTACTATTTAAATTGTAATATTTCTGTAATTATTCATATAATTATTATCATAAAACATTTAAAAATATAACACACCAATATGTGATTATTATTTTTTCTACCATGAGTAATTATATAATAATAGACACTTAAAAAGTAATTTCCAAATTTTATTTAATAATATTAATTCACTTTATGTGATCATTCATATGGAAGAATAATATTAAAAACATACGTATATTTTAAGAAAAAATTATTTTTATGTAGTATTTGATTTTACAATTATCACAATTACTTCACAACATGTGATAATATTTATATTCTTAATTAATAGTAATATACTTATGCATTTTAAAATATTTCTTAATAAAACATAGAAATAATTAATATATTAATATATTTTCTATATACACTTTAAAATCTTCAACGTCTTCCTTTTCATTTTATAGAATATTGATTAATATTTTCTATCCGATTAATTCACTAAATTAATGATAAATCACTCATGTTAAACAAGTGAACCTTATCATGGTAATTACATATACATTACATAGAATAGTAGAGATATAAATATAAATCTTACCTCTCATAAATAGCTTCATGAAAACATCACCATGAACTAGAGATAAAGAGGTGATGCACATGAGCTAGGAATGCAGAAAGAGCCTTAATCGTTTTCCATAAGACATATAAAACTTGAAGGGTAAGGATATGGATTGTTGGGACTCTAGAGAAATAAAGAATAATGAATTAGAGATATAAATTTAATTTTTTTTAGAAATAATAAGGCATTTTTGGAGGACTACCATATTACTCCATGAAAACTATCATTTAATTCAAAATTAATTTTTTTTTTGTTTCCAATTTAATTCCTCACACACACCATTCAAAAAACCTGAAATTAAGGGAAGTTAAAATAACCCAATCAATACTCTTGACCGATTAAAACCCATTAATTTCGACATCAACTTCCATTTATTATGTTGAAAAAAGTTTACTGGTCGAAAGAGAAGGTAAAAAGAAGGTTCTATATACAAAATTCTACCCTCATGCAAGATTCCTGAATTACGTTGGTGTAACATGGTTTTAACATTACAAAGATTCACTCCCTTATGTGTTAATTATAAATTATTGAAGATACTTGTATAGACTTATGTAATTTTTAGGTACATGTATAAAACTAAATATTATATGGAATGACCTTTATTAAAGTCATGTGAAATCAACAATCTACCCTTGAACAATATATGAATATTCCGAATTACTGTTACATGGGTTTTAGAAATTCCAAAAAACATTACAATATTTGGGAAAGAACCTTATGAAATGATAGATAACGGAACCAAACATTAAATTGGTATAAACCTACATTTATGTAAGACTTATAAACTAACATTCCCCTTTATGTCGTAGTCCACTTCCCTTATGCGAAGGAGGAATTCTTTTAAGCATCAATATAAAAAACTATTTTACCTTTACATAGTGCTCACACTAACTATATGTGTGTTTACCTATACAAGTGATGGGTTATCTGCATAAGGGTAATTAAAAATATGCACAATTAAGGTATTTATTTACATAATATTATAAAAAATGTTTAAAAAACCTTAATTTTCAATAAATTAACATACATATAAAAATGTTAAAAAGTTCCAGACACACTTTTGACACCTCCAAACCTAAAAAACACCAAGGAATATATTTAAAAATATATGACATTATAAAAAGTATTTAATCAATAGGTTAAATAATAGTTCCTACTAAAATGGGAAGAATATAAAAAGGGGGACAACTGAGTGATAGAAAAAATGGTTTGGGAAACACATTTATTCACCCATATTATTCTGTCTCTTAGGTTATAACAAGTGTTTTCATAGCTAAAAGATTATGTTCATAGGAATTAAAACATTATTATTTGTTTTTGAATTTCTATAGCTCTAATATCTTGAAATGATATTCCTATTGTTCAATAGAATATTGTACTATAAGGATTTCTTTATCTTTATGTATAACTGGTGGGTTCTCTTGAACAAATAGATATTTATTAAAAGAAAGTCCAAAATATTGAAGGTATATAGAATGAGTCTGATATGTATATTGAAAACATAAGGATAAACTAACCTATCTTGGAAAAGTAAATAAATAACAATATGCAATTCATGAGAAATCATAATCTGGTATTAATTTGAATCAAAATTAAGAAGAATAAGATAAGGTAGTAAAACATTGCGGTTATTATATCAGTGAAACTAATTAGTGAATTGTGTATCATGAGAAATAATTTATTGTTTTTAAAAGGAGGACATCTAAGGATCCTTCAGATGATGGTTTATTTTAAATAAAACTATTTGAGGGATTTTGGGAAAAAATATATGTCATGTATGTATTCAATGAGCATTTAAAATGAATATACGATAAAAGTTTCAATGAAGGGAATTGAGTATGAAATTTATGAAAGTAATAACTTGCTACAGAAACTATTGGAAGATTATGATAATGCTACAACAAGTCTCTCTAATGATCTCCTTAAGATAGATGTTTAAGGAACATGTATTATTTATTAGTCAATATCTAAAATAATGGAGTTGGATATAAATTCTCGATCAAGATTCATTAAGGGAAAAAAGGAAATTATTTAAATGAGAATAAAAATAAAGAATAATATACAATAATTATTAGTTTTATTTAATGGAAAATTGATAAATGAGATTAAAAATTATTAAGTATATAAAAAATATGGAAATTAATATCAAGTTATGAATCTCCAAATATAATAAGATGAAAAAGTACATTCATTATTATATGAAAGGGTTTGAATCCAATGGAATTGTGTTTTTATAGAGGTTAAGTTGAAAAATATTTCAAACTCAGTTGAAGAAAATAGAAAAAACTAGTATGGATTTATCAAGTTGTCAATAAATCTTGGGGAGTGTCTTGATTCCCAATGAAAACTATCATGGGAAACTAATTATAAGGGTCTTATGCATTGTCATCCAAAGAATTATATAGACTTGCATCGGTTTATTAAATGAAAATATAAGGATATAACCAATTTAAAATAATGAATAAAAATAATGTAATGAATAATGTGTTTTAATCATACCGGTGGATTCAAAAGGAAGAAAATGGAAACATGTAATACTATTGTGAAATTTTTGTATGTATAATAATTTTTTGTGAATATTATATTTAGTTTATTTTATATTTTAAATGTTATAGTGTATTAACTTTTTTATTCCATAATTAAAAGGGAATAATTATTATTATTATTATTATTATTATTATTTATCTAATGGTGGTGTTAGTAATTTGAGAAATAAATGAAAATGTGAAAGAATTGATACTACAAAAAAAAAGGAATCCAGACTATAAATTTGGAGGAATATCTTCTTGTTTCTAAAAAAAATCACTTAATGAATAATTGAATAATGAAATCTATGGGATGAAATACAAGGATGAGTGAATAGAAAATTAATCCTTACAATAAAATATGTTATGAGAGATTCCAAAAATGATATATTTAATATTTTTATAATATGAAATAAAAAGAAGGTCTAATGATGATTACCACTTCTCTAAAGTCAAGTATATTTTAAGCTGGTATAAAATAAAAATTAGTTAAATTTACAAAAAGATTCATGTGCATGAATAAAGATGAGACATATTATCTATGGAATGTGCTTCATACATCAATGGTTGTTATGGCACAAAATCCATTATATAAGCAATTGAATAATATTCTAAAAACTAAGAAAAACAATAAATATGTATTTTTGGATATTAATGAAGATGTAAAATGAAAGACATATTTTTAATATGTGGTGAAGACAAAATATGAAGTACTAGTAGACATAATGGATGATTTCTTTTTATGGAAACGAAATAATTTTTCACAAGTGTGACCATAAACAAGATCACTATAATGTAAATATATATTAATTTAATGGAGAATATGAGTGAGAGATCATATACTCATATGGAATATTTCATTTATGGTATCATTGTATGAAATACCACTAACAATGAATGTTATAATGATGAGACAAATTGGTTGGTTTAGTTACTACAAACACATTCATATACATGGGGATGATTGGAGGTAGCCATATCCCCATTAACTTATCTTTTATAAATGACGGTTATAGTGTTGCATTATCAAGAGGCAGATACAATTAATTGGGTGTATATATATTGGAAGAAGATGAATGCATTGAGATTTTTTTATTTCACTGAGAGTAGATAAAGTAAGATATGTTTTATAGAAATTTAAAAAAACATAGATTTTGAATAAAATTTGAGGAAACAAGTGCATTGATAGAGATTAAATGTATAACCTTTCAATAACCTAAAAATACATGATGTGAAGAATAAATTTAATCGATTCAAACAAAAACACGATCATCATGTGATGTGAAGGAATCTTTATGAAAAATAAATGATTAATCTGGTTAGACATGCTGAGATAACGAAGTAATGGTGGCCCAAAATTTATTTTGGAGTCAATTAGTTTCTAAAACCATATCTAAATTTTCAAATTTGTATCAATCCAAATTTGGAACTAAAAAATTTGGAAGCATGCCTCAATCAAGTGGTGATATACCTTGAGGAGGAAGGAATGAAATGTTACGAAATAATTTCTATTTTTATAGAGGATATCTGTCACGACCCGTCTAAGTGGGGCCCACGTCGTGACTCCCCAAGCCTACCTCCAATAGTCCAGGGGCTAGTGACTAGAAAAGAGTAGGCATATTACTACATGTGAGGTATTTCCTAATAACCTATACACATGCACACATATCTAAGCCCTAAAATGTTGAAATGTAAAAAACGCTAGCGAACAAAATGCATGCATACAATTGAACCCAACCAATAGATTACAATGGAAAGTAAAGTACTGAAAGTATACTGAGCCAAAATACAAGCCCACTAAAAACAAGAGTCTGAAAACTGCAAAGTCCAACCTATAAACACAAAGAGGTACTGGGACTGCTACTTGTAGCTGTAGGAACGCCTCGTCTTGTAGGGAACTCAGAAATCTCGGACCTGTCCTGGTCCATCCTAGACTCCGTCAAAAGGCTTCTCATTTACATAAGACACGACACATGTGGGAAATGACCATGTGGGGTTGAGTATAACAATACTCAGTAGAGGACCTTGAAAAACACAATTCAAGTACACAAAAGAATGACACAGTCAGCTATACACAATATATGTCTACTGAAGATATAATAGGATATCGCAATCCAGATATACTCAAAATCTAGACATGCAGTCTAGAGACAAGTAACACAATCTCATACCCCCGCTAGGGATTCAGTTTGAAGATTCCACGAAGCACTCATTCTGGGAGAACACACTCCATGAGTCTGGTAGATCTGATGATGCACATCCATGAAGTACTATTCATCGATAAATGTCGAAAGAGGTAGTTACAATCATTACGGGAGACACAATCATATGTGGGATGATCACAAGAGATAGATACACTCATTTCGGGAGACACACTCATGAGTGGGGGAGATCAAAATACACAGATGAAGATCACTTCCAGGGCCATGGAAGATACCACAACTCGTCCGAATTAACCAGCTTGGTGGGTTCACCGTCTAGGTAGAAGATCAATGCTTGGTAGAGTTGTTCATGTCGATTCTTGACTATACCTAGGGTCAAGAATGGAGAAAGGATCTCACTCTATGCCTCTCAGAGGGATGAAGACTCTAGCACATAAATTCATGTTGAAGGGATCATAATCCTCTAGAAGGAAACGAAGCCTAACCTTCAAGGGAATGTGAAGAAGGGGCACTAACCCAAATGAAACATGTAGAAGAAATAGTGGAAAAGAGGACCATTCCATTTTCCAAAAAGTACATGGCGTGTTGAAAAGTTACATGCCGTGTTCTCTGACCCTGGGTACTGATCATGTACAAAGTCCCATGTCATAAGGATGGTCATGTAGAAAAGTTAGTACACGGCATGTAGTAAAGTGTACACGTTTTGTTCGAGTGACTAGAGTTGGCTCTGTGTATGTTGGTCTTGTGCCCGTACACGGTCCCCAACCCATGTACTCATACCCATGTAATTGGTACACGGGGTGACCTGCGTTATCGGCCTCACGTGGTCGTGTGATGGAGTACACGTCGTGTACTTAATCCCATGTCTGTGTATCCCCTGGATACAAACTGATTCCCACATAGCTGCCTCTCCCATGATGTGTAGAGAGTACAAGTCGTGTTGTCTAAAGTCGTGTAGTCCATCCTGTGTTCGTGTACTTTCCAAAATACACACCGAGATTTAGGGAAAGTCCAACAAGCAGTGTGACTAAGGTCACATGTCATGTGATTCTTCTCTATCCCCTAAAACTCGAGCTGCCTCCAGTACTACAGGACATGTTCTGTAGAAGTACACACCATGTATTCTGGAAATTACAGGAATTGCGGTTATCCACCGTCATGCCTTCGTGCTACCCCATTCATCGATCCGACCATCCTATTGTCAGGAAATGCTAGAATCCAAGTCACCCCAATATCCCGAGGTTGTCTCCATTGTCTTTGGGCCTCTGATCGGGTTGAAAAACTCATTTTCAGCCTCCCATGCGAAGAACACCTGAAGAACAGTCTATTATGATCCGAGCCGATTTTTCGTCTTCTATGACAGTCTCACCTCCGCAGGGTCATTGTGATGTCAGAACTTTAGTTTGGGATCATTTTGTTGTAAGTCGGGTGCACAACAATCCGTTTTTTTGCCCCATGAAGAACGCGAAGAACAAACAAGGAAAATAAAGGGGGAGAAATCCAATCAAAAAATTGAGGAACAAACCTTTGTTGTCATTCATCATGGTATTGATCCACTATCATTAGCAGGCTTAAATGGAGAAAAATCAAACAAAAATTAAACAAGGATTAATTCTCTAAAATCATCCCATCAAAAACCCTCCCTAAAAAATGTACGAATCCGCGGATCAACATGTTTGTGGTTGATCCGCGTTCATCATTTAAAGTCAAAAATGGGGAAAAGAGATTTGAAATAATAACCCCTACATCATGAACGGTTCGAATAATGATGGCGGGGGTCATTCCATTTTCATCACTGAGATCCTTCCACATTAATGGTGCAATGATCCATAGCTTTGATTCTTCATCATTCGTCGCCGAGAGTTCTCTCCAAAGTGTCAAGGATTCTCTAGATTTTCTCTCTAGCTTCTGCCAATGAGAAATGTTCAATTAACACATTAAAAATTGGGAACGCATTTTTGAATTTCATCATGATGTTGTATTAATGAGATCGTGTTGTTGTTTCTGTGTCATAAATACATGGCACTAATTATTAAAAATCTACCATGTTGTTGTGCTGTAGTGAATGTTTCCATATAAAAAAATAAAATAAACTTTTCCATTTATTTTATTTAATTATTTACTGTAAACGTCTGAAAATTAACTTTTTCTCTCGACCTTCACCGATCTTGGTTAGACCTATTCTTAGGTAATGTCATCGTCTCGAACGAAATGGTGGCCTTATATTTCCAATCAAGGCATTCGTTTGTAAACTGACACAATCGCACACAAATTACGACTCACTTCACTTAAAAAAAGTTTGAACCACCATTCCGGGATCATCGGGCCTCAGAATGATGTGCCGCC
Source organism: Viscum album (assembly GCA_963277665.1). Classification (NCBI taxonomy): domain Eukaryota; kingdom Viridiplantae; phylum Streptophyta; class Magnoliopsida; order Santalales; family Viscaceae; genus Viscum; species Viscum album. Next base: position 1,794,245,070 of record OY728131.1, read on the forward strand.
ATGGCGCCTGGTCTCGTAATAATTCCATATTATATTTAAAAATAATACACGAAAAATCCATGACATTACATTCTCCCCACCTTGGGGATTTGCGTCCCCGAAAATCCAAAACATGACAACTCAAAAAGATGTGGGTATTGGCCACAGATTTGAGCCTCCCACTCCCATGTGCTCTCCTAAAGATTCTCATTATGCCATCGAACACGCACCAAGGGAATCAATTACCCACAAAGGATCCTCTCCTACCGATCCTCGATCTCAACCGGGTACTCAGCAAAGGTCACTCCATCTTCGATGTCCAGCTCCCCCCAGTTGATGACGTGAGATGGGTCATGAACGTACTTCCTCAACTACAACATGTGGAAGACATCATGTACTTGATGCAACTGTGGTGGTAGAGCTAGGTGGTACTCCACCTCGCCAACTCTATGAAGTATCTAAAAAGGTCTGATGAACCTTGGAGATAACTTGCCACCTCAACCAAATCTCTATAACCCTCGTCGACGTGAGATCCGAGGAAAGACATGGTATCCCTCCTCAAACTCTAGGGCTCTCTATCGACTGTCAGCATAAGACTTCTTCCAGCTCTGTGTTGACTTCATCTACTCTGGGATGATCTGCACCTTCTCAGTGGTAGCTCGCACCAACTCTGGACCCATGAATGCTGACTCTCCAGGGTCAGTCCAGCTAAGCTATAACCGGCAGGGTCTCCCATACAAAGCCTCAAATAGTGCCTTAACAATGGTGGAGTGGTATCTATTATTATACGAAAACTCCACTAGTGGTAGGTGGTCCTCCCAACTGTGACCAAATTCCAAGATACATGCCCGCAACCTATCCTCCAGAACCTGAATGTTCTTCTCTGTCTGACCATAAGTCTAGGGATGTAACACCGTGCACAAGCATAGCTGAGTCCCAAAGCCGTCCTAGAATCCCTTCTGCAACAGGGATTAAACGTGGGAATCCTGGTCCGAGAATATCATCAATGTGACACCATGAAGCTGAAATATCTCCTGCACGTAGTGGCATCCCAAGCACTCTACAGAACTCTGCTCTCTGATAGATAGGAAGTGGACCAGCTTGGAGAGTCGGTCAAGGATCACCCAGATGGATTCATGTCTCTTGGACTTCTTTGGTAATTCGGTCACAAATTCCATTGATATTCCATCCCATTTCTACTCTATAACATCCATGGGTGATCTTATCCCACTGAAACCCGGTGCTCATCCTTCATCTGCTGACATGTGAGGCATCGAAAAACAAACTATGCTACTGCCTTCTTCCTAACCCACCACCAGAACTGTTGTCGATGATCTTGGTACATGTTTTCCACTCAGGGATGGACCGCCAATGGGGATGTATGAACCTCTCTGAGGACCTCCTACTGTAATGCTACAGGTACAACAATGCATCCTCTGAGAAAAAGTATGTTCTCCCCACCTTGTGAATATCCATCAGGATCATTTCCTATGGATAACTGAGCACATAAAGCCACACAGTCAACATCTCCTATATGCGCCTCCCTAACCCACTTCAAGAGTGGAAGGACGACAACCATTGACTGTAGGTAAGTTGTATCCTCCATGTACATGAAGGATAACTGCAACGCCACTAACTGATATGTCACCTCAGTCAACAGCTATGATCTCGACCTTCTGCTAAGAGAATCTTCCACCTTATTCCCCTTCCTAGGAGTATAAATGATCTCGAAATCATAGTCCTTGAGGAACTATAGCCAATGCCTCTACCTCAGATTCAGTCCCTTCTGCGAAAATATGTACATGTGGCTTTTGTGGTCAGAGTAGATGATGAACTTCTTTCCCATAGGGTAGTGTCACCACATATTCAATTCCAATACTATCGCAAAAAACTCAAGGTCATGGGTCACATAGTTCTACTCATGTGGCCTATGTCGTCATGAACCATAACCAATCACTGCATGTCTCTACATTAGGATGCATCCAAGCTCAGTCCCTGATGTGTCGTAGAAAACTACATTCTTGACACCCTCCTCCAGTAATCTAAAGATTGGGGACCTCGTCAAACTCTATCTCAACTGCTCAAAAGCCTACTGGCACTTCTCCTCCACATGAAGGGTTTCCCCTTCCTAGTCAAGGTTTTCATTGGTGATGCTATTCGGGAGAAATCAGGAATGAATCTCCGGTAATGTCTTGCCAACCGAAGGAAGCTTTGAACCTCCATCATGCTCCAAGGTTGATCCCATTCTAACATTTCCTCTACCTTGGCTAGGTCCACAGCTACTCTATCTATTTAGATGACATGTCCTTGAATGTGGACCTCGGGAACCCAGAACTGGATCTTCGAGAGATTCCCAAAAAGATGTTGCTCCCAACGTATGTCTAAATCTATCCACATGTGTCTTGTGTGCTCCTCCTCTGATGTCGAGTACACAAGGAAATCTTCAATGAAGACCACTATGAACTAGTGCATGTACGGCAGGAATAACTGGTTCATCAGTTCCATGAGCACTGGGGGGGCGTTTGTCACGCCGAAAGGAATCATAAGTACTCATAGTGACCATAGCGGCACCTGAAATCCATCTTCAGTATATCCACTTCCTGTACTCGTAACTGGTGATAATGTAATCAATGTTCAACCTTCTAGAACCACTGTTCCCCTCTCAGTTGATCAAAGAGGTTGCCGATTCTCGGCAGTGGATACTTATTCTTCACTTTCACCCAGTTTATTTGCCGATAATCGATGCACAACCTCAAAATCCCATCTGCCTTCTTGAAAAACAAACAGGGGCCACCTAGGGTGAAATTATGGGTCTTACAAAACCCATGCAATGCAAGTCGTATAACTGCACCCTCAACTTGCGAAGCACTACGGGGGACATCCAATATGTTGTTGAGGAAATCGGTGTTGTCCCAGGGTGTAAGATGATGCTGATGTCGATTTACCTGTACTAATGTAATCATGTAACATCATCGGGAATGATGTCCCCATACTATGCCACAACTGCTAGGAACTAAGAGCTCACAACATCTACTTCTACGAGGGTAAGGCTAGCCATCTCATGAGTGATCAGCTATACCCTCCTATGCATGAGCCTATTCTATCCTACCTGGGTCACCTTTTCTATGATGAAGAAAAACCTCGTCCCATCACAGCGGACACACCACACTGTTCACGTAAAATTGTCAATTTGGGAATTGACCAAAGATAACCAATCCATACTGATAATGACGTCGTAAGGAATCGATGTTACCACCAAGAGGTTACAACTGAAACTCTCACCTCCAAGGGTAAGATCACAGTGTTTGCAACGTTGTGTGATCGTTGAGTCTCCTCTCGCAAGTGTCTCCATGCGTAAGGATCATGTCAATGGTTCTACTGGAATCTCAAGGTTTGTCACAAGACATGTGCCAATGAATGAATGACTTGCATCTATGTCTATATGTACAGAAGATAAGGTAGATAAGACATAGATCGTACCACGTATCATCCCTAGAGCCCCTAGGTCATACTTTTAGACCGTATGCAGTTGTCCCTACCACTGTCGCCCAGCTCCCGAAACCTAGTGCAGACCTCCTGGGGGTGGTGGTGGAAGTAGATCGAAGCGTCTTCCAACACCTACAACTCTCCCAACTCCTCTGACTCATCCACCGACTGGCGGTTCTGTCTGCTCCACTCTCTACCTCGGCCTCAGTGGTACATCCACCACTTCCCTATCAGTAGATCAACGGGTTGGAAAATATTTAGCGAGATGTCCCCTACCGTCGCTCGTGCAACACCACTTCTCCTTAGGATGAATGGATCTATCTTGAAAGCCATGGACTGTCGATCCCATGTCCTGGGTCCTCCTCTGACGTATCTCATGTCATGATCTAAGTGTCTGATGTTAGATCCCTAATACCAAGGTCTTTGCACATGTCTTCCTACTGCTTACTATCGTCGGGTGTCTCTACTCCACCATGAAGCTCTCAATCACCAAAGCTCGCTCGAGCACTCCAGCATATGTTCAAATGTATAGAGTCAAAAAACTAGCTCAAATGTCTCGTCATAGACATCATTTGAAGGTCTGAGCTCTGATGTACTGATCCATGACCAAATCCATCGAGTACCGGGCAAGGTTGGTGAACCTTAATGAATAGTCAACTACCGTGAAACTATCCTATTGGAGCTGAAGAAGTTACTGGATGCATACAGATCCTAACGTAACTGGAGAGAACTCCTCCCTAAAGAGTCGCTCGAACTCTGTCCATGAAAGAGTCTCCTTGTCATGAGTATCTGGGGTCAGACTCTACCATCGTCCTGCCGGACCTTGAATAAGGCTCTCTCCTAGGATCACCATCTGGTTTGCTGGTTTCGTCACTAGATAGAAAACTCTGGTCTCCACCTCAAGCCATTCCCCAGTCTCTTGAGGGTCGGGCTCGCCTAGGAACCTGGGGGTCACTATCTCTTGAACTCATAGAGCGTCCTCAGCATATGCTCCTCATCGGTCAGTACTGTAGGTACCAAGAGCTACTCCATTGGTACTGGTATAGAAGGTGCACCACCTTGTGGGAATGCCTGGGGAACTAGTCCCTATATCGAAGCCTCAACACATAGGGCATCATCCTCGGGATTGTGGTGCTGCATCTTAGGTGGTATGTATCGTAAAGCATCTTGTAAGGAAACAAGATGTACCACCGTGACTCCCTGTGCCAACCTCAAATAGGCCAGGGGCTGGTGACTAGCACCGAGTTGGCATATTACTACATGGGAGGCATTTCATAAGAACCTATACACACCCAAAAACATATCCGAGCCCAAAATTGATGGAATGTAAAAAACACAAAGGAAAAAATGCATGTATACAACTAAACCAATCCAACAGAGTACAACGGATAGTAAAGTACTAAATGTAAACTGGGTCAGAATAAAGGCCCACCAAAAACAAGAGTCTGAAAACTGCAAAGTCCAACCTATAAACAAAAAAGAGGTACTGGGTCTGCTACTTGTAGCCAAAGGAATGCCTTAACCTATAAAGAACTCAGAATGCCCAGTCCTATCCTTGTCCACCCTGGACTCTATCAAAAGGTTGATCGTCTGCAAAAGACATGAGACGTGTGGGAAAAGCCCGTGAAGGGGTGACTATAACAATACTCAGTAGAGGACCCCAAAAAACACAAAGCAAGTACACAAAGGAAAGACATAGTCAGCTCTACACAGTATATTTCTACTGAAAATATACCAAGAGATAACAAACCAGATATACTCAAAACCCAGAGCCGTAGTCTTGAGACAAGTCACACAACCGCATACCCCCGCTAGGGATTCTGTTCGAAGATTCCACAAATAACTCATTCCGGGAGAACACACTCTACGAGTCTGGTATCTTTGATGATGCCCATTCGAGAATTACTATTCATTAGGAAAGGTCACGAGAGTTAGTTAAACTCATAATGGCAGAAACACTCTTGAGTGGGAAGATCACGAGAGAAAAATGCACTCATTTTGGGAGACACACTCCTGAGTGTGAAAGATCATGATACACATATGAGGATCTCTGCCAGGCCCATGGCAGATACAGTGACTCATCCGGATTCCCTAGCTAGGTGGATTCACCAGCTACTTAATGGATCAATGCCTAATAGAGTTGTTCACGTCGATTCCTAACTCTACCTAGGGTCAATAATGGATAAAGTTTCTCACTCTAGGCCTCTCGGAGGGATGTCGACCCTATCAAAGAAAGTCCAGCTAAAGGGATCATACTCTTGTAGAAGGAAATGTTGCCTGACCGTCAAGGGAATAAAAATAAGGGGCACTAACCCAAACAAAACATGTTCATGATATGGTGGACAAGAGGACCTTTCAATTTTCCAAAAAGTACACGGTGTATAGAAAAGTTACACGTCTTTTCATCTTACCCTGAGTACTGCCCGTGTACAATGGCCTGTGTTGTAAGGCTGGTCATTTAGAAATGTGAGTACACTGCATATAGTATGGTGTACACTCCGTGTCAGAGTGACTGGTGTCAGCTCCGTGTACGCTGGTCGTGTGCCCGTACACGGTCCTCAACCCGTGTACTCCAACCATTGTAATCGGTACACAGGGTGACCCACGTTACTAACCTTGCCTGGACGTGCAATGGAGGACACACCGTGTACCTCATCCCATGTCCATGTATCACCTGGATACACGTCGAGTCCTATGTAGCTTCCTCTGCCATGCTACATAGAGAGTACATGTCGTGATGTTTGAAGCCGTGTAGTCCATCCTGTGTCCGTGTACCTTCGAATATACACTCCGAGCTTTGGGGAAATCCAACATGCCATGTGACCAGGGTCACACACCATGTGATTCCTCTATAACACATTAATATCTAGCCTCCATCGCTGGTACTACACAATGTGTTCTTTGGAAGTACATGTCGTGTATTCTGTAAATTTCTGGAATCACGCACTTCTGCCGCCACTCCTCCGTGCTACCCCGTTTATCAATTCAGCCATCTGATTGCCACAAAACACCGAAATCTAGGTCTCCCCGATGTCCCAAGGTCGTCTCCATTGCTTTTGTGCCTCTGATCAGCTCCGAAAATGCATTTCAATCCTCCAGCGTGAAGAACACCCAAAGAACGGTCCTTTCCGATCCAAGCCAACTCATCATCCGCTAGAATAGTTGCACCTCCATAGGTTCATTGCGATGTTAGATATATATTTTGGGATCGTTGCATTGCATGAAGTGTGTGCAATGATCTGTTGTTCATTTCCCTATAATGAACGCGAATAACTCACCAAGAAAAGAAAGGGAGGAGAAATCCAATCAGAAAATTGAGGCACGAACCTCCACCATTGTTCATCAAGGCATTGATCTGCTCCCGTTTCTAGGCTTAAATGGAGAATAATCAAAAAACAATTAAACATGGATTAATTCCCTGAAATCATACCATAAAAAACCCTCCTGCATAAATGTAAAAATTTTTAGATCAACATGTTTGTTGTTGATCTGCGTTTGTCTTTTAAAATCAAAAATGAGGAAAGGAGATTTGAAATAACAACCCCTACCTCACGAAGGGTTCGATTGCTGATGAGGGGGGGGGGGGTTGTGGCACCATCATCACCGAGATCCTTCATCTTAGATGGAAAAATGATCTACATCTTTGATTCATCATTATTTTTCACTGAGAGTTCTCGCCAAAGATCCAAGGATTCTCCATAGTATCTGTGTAGCATCTCCCAACAAGAAACATTCGATTAACCCAATAAAAAGAGGGAACACGTTTTGTAATTCCATCATGTTGCGGAATTAAAGATTCAGCATTATTTTTTCTGTGTCATTAAGACATGGCATTAATTATTAAAAATATGCCCTATCACTACGCAAAAGCAAATGTTTCCATATAAAAAAAATAAAAAAAACATTTCAATTTATTTTGTTTTATTTTTTACTGAAAACAACCAAAAAATAACTTTTTCTCTTGACCTACACCGGTCATGGTTAGACCTGTTCATAGGCAAAGTCATCATCCCAGATGTAATGCTGCCCTCTAATTTTTAATTCGTGCATCTGTTTGTAAACTACCACAACAGTGCCCAAATTCCGAATCATTTAACATAAAAAAGTTCGAACCGCCATTCTGGGATCACCGGGCCTTGGAATGATGTGCCATCACAATTCCTGGTCTCCTAATAATTCTATATTATAAATAAAAATTCATCATGGAAAATCTGAGACATTAAAATATTCAAATATACTAATAAGATAGTATTATGAAAAAAATTGTATTTCTTGGGATGAGGATTATTAAAATACAAGGTTTCTAAAACTGATGATTTTTTGGGGAGTTGGTGTTGAACATTCAAGGTTGATTAGAAAAATCTAGGAATGGATAATCCCTGTGAAGAAAACAAGACCACATACATCAAATTATATCACTATTTTATCATGAATGAGTTATATCAATTAGTTTATCATGTAGTATAAATAACACTCATTATACTTTATTTATTATATGTTTAAAGTTTTTTGTGAGTGTGATTGAGACCACATGTAGTTTTTTATTTAAGGAAGTTATTTGATCAAGTTGCATCAGCATATGTAAGTATGTGGGTGACATTAACCACATTTAAATTATTGAAAAATTATATACTAATAGACTTATAGAATTTTTAATGAATAATTTTACAAGTGGTTAATTCACTCATTGGATTTTATTAAATAATAAATAAAAATAAATTCCGTTTAAATTTATGTTATAATTAAGGATGATTAAAATATTTTGAAGGTTAAAATGGTATTCAATAAGTTGTTTAAGGATCCTAATTTATTTAAATAAAAAACAAGTGAATTAAAACTATGAGGTCGTAGAAGGAGCTTCAGGTTCATTATAGAGTCATATAGATATTTAATGTGAATACATATGGTAAAGAAAACCACAGTAATTATGTAGTCCCTTGGATTAATGAACATATAATGATCTTTACTGAATATTATGTAAAAGAAGATTATTGTTAAAGGGGGAGTATAAAACTTTAATATTCCCTAATTTTATTATATGATAAAGTGGGATATAATGAAAAACATATGCTAGATAATAATAAAATCTTTATTTAATTGACTAAAGGGAATTGAGAAAAACTAACCATGAATTGTAAATATGATCCTAAGGGGGAGAATGTATCAACTAGGGGGTTGCGTATTTGATTTATTAACAACAACTATTGGATTTTTTGATATGTATATAAAGTATATGAAAAGACTGGAGAAGACATTGTAAAATAGATGAGAAAATTGAATTTGGTTTATTAAAGTTTTTCTAGAGTAGTAATTTAATGCATGAAACTTATGTACATAACATCTGATTTTTTTTGAAATTTTTCAATAAGATAATACGAAAGGGGATCTAAAACTTTTATTGTAGCTGAAGAGGGATAATTTTCAAATTATAAATAATTTTATATCCAAATATTATTTGACAAGTGGTTGTGAATGTGGACTTATTTTGGATTTTGATTTGAAAATAATATCAAAAGATGTATTGAATCATGAAATGGTCAAAAATTTATTCAAAAAAATATTATAAGTTTGAAAAATAAGATATTGTGAGTGGTTTTTATATGACTATATATTATGTCTCGAATAGGATCTTGGAGGAGAAATTAGAAATGTTTAAAACACTCAGTCTATATACATAAGATTCATCTATGAGAAATATAAAATTAATATTTATAGATTAAGATAAATATAGAAATGTATGGAACCACATTAAAATATCTAAGAGTGAAACATGAGCATATATAAGATCCATTCAAGCTCATACATATGAATTACCCCACATTGAGAAGTGATTTGGAAATATCCTAGAGTGTTTATTGTGATACATAATATCCATTTAAGGATATACGTAATAATCATTTCCATAACATAACTAATATGTAAGATTAAAATCCAATAAAAGATGTAAGAACAAGTAACTATCATTTCCACTTAAGAGGGATGATCTGTAAAATTCATTTTCCTAATTTAATGAAAATACATAGGAATCACTATGGAAGAAGTCATAATCTCACCCTAGATTAAAATACCCATTATCAATTGGGAAATGAAATAAATTATGTTATTTCTATGAGGATAATATCTATATTTGAAGAGGCTTATAGTGAATTTTATTAGAAATACTAATTATAAGGTTCCTATATTGTGGAAGAGTTTCATGGACTAAATTGTTAAGAGAAAGAGGTTAAATAGCCCATGTCACATAGCTATGACAACTATGTGAAGCATTATTTTATAGAAGTTTCACAAATAAAATTGAATATTATAAAATCCCAACGTGAAAAATTTGAGACTTTAGAGGAGCTAGAGAACAATAACATGATCTTTAGTGAGCTAAATAGAATATATTTTATCAATTTTTTAGATATTATTGTTGTTTGAGAATCACACAGAGAGGATTGTTGCAATATCATGATTAGGATAATTAAAAATGAGACCATTCTATAATTATTCGAGTCACACCATGAAGATGTGTTTTCTATAATATTTTGATGCTTTATTTAAAATTTAATTTCTAGATATGGAATGTGATTTTTTGATATTGATGTTATTTTATTAGAAAATCATGAAAAAATTGAAATGATTTTCACACAAGGCATGGCCATAAAAGAGTAAAAGAAGAATAATTTAACCCAAGCATTTTATATATTGTCTAACATATGGAAGTCTAAAAATAATATTTATAGTTGTTCCTAAAAATTTGGTGGAATATAGTGAAATATTTTTCTTCAAATAAGAATAAAGAGAGGACAGAGTCATAATATTTCCATTGATATATATAGTTAACTCAAAAAATAAGAACAAAGAGAAAAAGTAAAAGGATCGGAACTGATATACCAGGATAAATAATAGGAAAAGTACAACATTATAATACTACTATGAAAATATTTTCATATATTTGAAGAAGTTATTAATTTTTATTTTATGTAAGAAATAGACTCAAACTGTACATTTCAGATTTGATCTAATTCAACAAGGAAGAAGAAGAGTACATCAATATGAATCTTATCTTATTATCTATTTGGATTTGGGTATCCATGGTGTCTTGATAACCTATTTTTACATGGTAGATACATTCATGTATTTATAAAAAACTGAAGATAAAATCACCTTTATAAACCAACTGTTCCTCACCTTATAAGTTTATATCGAGATAATATGAGGGTGTGTCCCTAGAATTTTTAGTGTTTCCTTCATGAACATTTTTAACACATATATTGATTAGTGTTATATCATATAGTTTCATCACACCATCAACATACGATCCTTTGAAAAACACTTTGTAGTGAACCAATAAAAATCACTACGTCATATGAATGAATTTCATTTATATATTCAATCACTGATAATATGATAGAAAGTAAGTATTCAATGCATTAAAAAAATGTTCCTACTAATATTAGAATAAAAAAATAGAGTGATCAATTAAAATAAAAAATTGATTTGGGAAACATAATTACCCACCCCCTCAGAGTGTCTCTCAGGTTACAACATGATAATTAAATTGAAAATCTGAATTTATTATTTAAAATATCCCATTAATGGTGGTGAAATCATATCTCCCATATTTTTATAAAAAAATTATTCTGGATAATAAATTTTTATCCTTTTATTATTTTGAAAACATATTATAGAATCTGACTATGATTAATATATTCCACTGCATCCATTCCATTATCATTCATCCCTTTACTTCATATTAATAATTCAAAATATATCTGAAACAAATTATTCTTCTTACTTTTATCTCTTTTATACATAAATATCTATTAAAATATATATTTCATGTTGGAGGTAAGATTCCATGAAAGGGGTGAATTTCCTTCTAAAAATTAAAACATACCAAGTGACGATTATTAAAAAATGACAAAATAATAAATAGTCTTGAGAGTAATGATAAAAGAAATATAATATTATATATTGATAAAGTGACAGTGTAATTAAATTTCAGAATGATATCAATAATTAAATTTATATTATAATGAACATGAGTGCAGAATTAATAATAAAAAATATTCTAAAAGTTATGAGATCATGATAGTTTTGATAAATTTTATAAAAGAATTCATCAATGTAAATTAAGTGAGAATCAGAGAAAATTAATCATATAGAAAATGTGTGATTATGATTTTTTTTGAATTTAATGAAAACAAAATATAGAAATAAATGAAAGAGAGAGATGGAGTGAGTGATTTGATAAAGTATTTTGTCAATTGCTCGGTGTGAGCTCCATAATTCTCCTCCCCTTGGGTTGAATGGTTTTTTATATTTCTCTATTGATTTAAATGGAGTTAATAAACCCAATATATGATTCATTTTTAGTGTAATAATAAAGAAACAAAACCCCCTCACTTTGTAGTTAATGATAACTTATCTCCCACATTGTGGTTGTGAGCTCCCTTTGTGGAAGAGGGAGTGATAAAAGAGATTTTTTAGTGAAAAAAAATTATAATGTTTGTATTTTATCTCTCAATGGATCTAATAATATATGATAATAATATAGATACAAAATTAATTGGTGTGGTCTTAATAGATATAGAATTAAAAAATTTATATTGAGATAAATATTTTGGATTTATAGAGATTCATCTTGGGCACATTGTTGATTTGATCATATGATTTTTTTGAATCCATCGTATTTGAGTGATCATTAAAGGTCCTATACTTATATCCTCTTAAGATAAAAGGAATTTGTTTGAATTATTATGGTGTCATTAAATCCAAATAGGACAAAATTAAAGCCTTTTAAACTTAATAAATGCATATTTGGAATCGATGCCTTGATTACCTGAGCTAGCTGATAAACTCCATCGGGTAGTTGGTTGTACACCTAGAGTACACTATTTCATGAACTCTTCCATTTGATATCTATTTCTGGCTACTGTCTGGAAGGTTTCCTTCTAACAGATCTATGAAGACATAGTAGCTCCACTAGTGTCTGGTGCTCCTACATCAGCTAGCATGTTGACTTCCTGGATGTTTGTCCTTATATCCACATTGAACTGGCTACCCAGTGTATCCTACAATTCTCTATATTCTTTTCATTCCATAAAAACTTCCTTTAATTCCTCTGACTAATACTCGAACTTCATTATATGACAATAAAATCTCTATTTATAATTCAATTTCTTTTTTAAATCCTCTTCATTGTCTCTAAGAATAATCCTTAAATGAATTTTTATTTCATCACAAATATTTGACTTTATATGTAACATAAACACTAAAATACACTCAAATGAATTGAGTTGATATACAATTGTGTGTTTGTGATCATGAAATCACCAAAATAGAGATATAGGTACACAAATATCTTCCATTTTATGATCACATACACTTAATATAAAAATATGTATAAATCATAAATCAATAGAGATATTAAATAATCTCTCAAAGTAAGCTATATAATTTATCCCTATTTTTAACATGAAAAAAATTCTACCTATATATCATATATCCCCCTTTTAGATAATAAGAATTTTTATAAAATAAACCACTAAAATTTCACCCCCACTGTGATTATCAGAAACAAGGAAAGAGAAAATGAAAGTATATTTAAAAGAGAATTTAAAAAAAATTAAAAGTAAAATAAAAGATTTAAATTCATTATTTAAAGGAAACATAAATATGGAAGTGGAAAAAATATTGTGAAATTATGTTCAAGATTTAATTCAAAAGAGTTTGAAAAAAATAAATATATGAACAAAAAATTTAATAAAAATAAATTTGAAAACCTAATTTTTCCTTTTTAAGGAATATGAAAAAAATATAAGAGAGATATTGATAGAGTAGATATATATAAATTAGGATCAATGGGGAAATGTAATTAATTAAATCAAAAAACCTATCACCATGTATTTCATCCACTAAATTAACCAATTAACAATAAGTTATAGTTGAATTTGAAACAAATAATAACCTGTTCCTTATGAAGAATGTGGAACCTTCTAATCTTCACCAAATAAGTCACCCCATCAATTTGTGTAATAATAAGGAATATGAAACATTGAAAAAAATATAGAGGGAGAGTATTAATAATATCAATGATTTCAAGAAAACAATTAATGATATATAAAAAAATGAAGAGTTAAATATAAAATAATAATTTCAAAAATATATTAGGTCTTATTTTATAAAAATTATAAATTTTAAGAAGAGGAAAAATATTTTCAATATATTCAATTTTTTCAAAGATAATCAATATAGAAATAAAAATCTCCAATGAAAATAACTTTCAAATCTAAATAAAATATGATAAAATTTTCAAAGATGACCTCCCCCAGAGTAAAAAATTTAAATATTGGAGTCGTGAAATACATTAAATTAAACTATAGGTATGATGATTTTAAACCATGACATAATGTGAGACATTCAATTACATGATAAAGATAAAATAAAATAGAAATAATGATATTATAATAAATTAAATTATTTTTTATTAAACAAAATATTAAAATCTTATGTTCAAATTATAAAAATGTACATAATATAGAAAAAGTATCAAGAGGGATAAGAAATTAAATTACCCCCTCAGTATAAAAGAGTTATATCAAATATACATATAAAATACAAATGAAACTCTTTCTCATTTTAAGTATAATCACTTAAAATATTTATAAACCATTTTTATTAAGAAACCATTATATGATATGTCAATAAGTTCTAGGGGAATAGTTCTTCAAAATATAAAAAATGAGTGCCTTTTGGTAGCCATTTGAACTTGTTTCGTAAAATTTTAGTTAATAAACATTTAGATCATGAAGGAAAATTGGGTAAAAAAATGATGGATGAAATATACTTAGGAACCCAAACTTATCTGGGAAATTACTTATATGATAGATATAGGAAGATATCTGAATTGATTTAAGACTCCCATATCTGGATTTTTTTAGTCACAATGATAAATTAGATGCCATGTTTTATGAAAATAATTACATAAATTATCCATAGATAATGTTTTTTAAAAACTAATATTTCTATAAGAAGCAGGAATACTCAAAAAAACATTCACCATGGTGATTTTTATAGGATTTTGTGAACCCAAAATAAAATATAGATACTGATCGCAATGGGTGAATTAAGTGGGAGTATTTTTATGCTCTTTGATTTGGGATTTTAAATTCCCAAATTATTATTTTTATTTTTATTTCAAATCAAAATATTAATTTTAATTAAAAAGGATATCCTTTTCATTGTGAATTTTATCATTTTAATTAATCACATTTTTGAATTTTTTATTGAGTTCTTTGAATATAAGAATGTGTTCATCTCAAATTTTATGTAGATATTTTTTCGCATCATTTAGTTCTTCATTTTTAGTTTTATTGAGGAGTATGATAAATTAGAAAAGTAATAATATGAGGAATTTTTAGAGATATAATAATTAAGGGAATTAAAAAATTTATTTACCTCAAGATAATCCATGAGGCATTTAGGGATAGGGTCACTTAAGATGGTAGATGATGTTGAGTTGATTGAGTCGACACTAGCAATCCCTGATGAAATGTAAAGCTTTTTCTTATCTTTTTTATTATTTTTATATTCTCTTTGTATATGGGTTATTCTAGTAAAATATATACCTTACTAATGCATTCATAACATGTCATGTCTAACACTCCGCATTTATCTTTCATTTTTGCATGAGAAAAGGATTTATTTTTCTTTTTTATTGTTCAATAAAAATGTCAAGCATTCAATCTTGGAATCACTTTTAGATTATTTATCATTATTAATAGATTTTAAAGATAATTTTATTTTGAATTCTTTAGATTCCTTAACATATTTATCTTTTTTTCATATTGGCACACCATGGTCATCTCATTGGTTTAGAAATATATTTTAATATCCTCAACCAACATGTTTTTAATGTTTTAATTGTTTCCCATATGTACATTAATTTAGGTCCCATATTTCATGGTAAATCACAAATTATTATCTCGTAGTGATGATTTTACAGTAAGATTGTCATCAAGAGTGTTTTAACCAGTGAAAATTTTAGTGAAATGTGTGAACATATCAATAATATATTCATTTGGATGCATACTAAACCCTTAAAAATATTGTGTATATATATATATATATCAAGTGCAGTATCATTCACGTTATTTTTCCATTCAACATTCATATATAATAATTAATTTATTTTATGACCCACTTAAATTCATTTTTTTAAATCCATAATTAAATGAATTTATAGTTTTAGTATCTAATTTACAAGTATTGAAATCATTAATCATCCATTTTTATTCTTTTTTTATTGATCAAAATATTACCATGCATAACAATCAACCATAAGAGATAACTAATATATCTATTAAATTTTGATATATGTTTCTTTCAATAATTATATGTATAACCACCAAAAATAAGTTTCCCTTCACAAAGATTCTCCTTATAGGACCACTATGTTTTTGTTCAAATGATAAACTTTATAAATGTTGCAATGTTAAAATATTTTATTATCTGAAGAAAAACAATTTTATGAAAAGAATTTTATTTTTGACAAAAATTAATAATATCATTGTTTAAAAAAATGAAAAATATCCATTGGATACCAAATGTAGGTTGTAGATAAAATAAAATCGAATGAGTGGGGGGAATTGCCTTTTTAAAAATTAAAACATTGAGAGAAATTAAAATTTAAAACAATACATTAAAATAAAATAATGAGAAAGAATAGTGGAAATATAATATTAAGTAATGATAAAATTGTGAAGAAATTTTAATGATTAATGTGATAAATAATTAAATTGAGATCCTAATGAATGCGAGCACATAATTAAAAATCATTAAGATTATAAATGAAATTAAATCAATAAAATTAAAATATGATTTATAATTTTTAATATAAAAGTAAATTAATTGTGAATCATAACATATTATGCATGTAAAAATTATGTGATTATGAAATTAGATAATTAAATAAAATTTAAATGTGGAAATATATAAAGGAGAGAGTGAAAAAGTGATTTAATAAAGGACTTTTTCAATTTCTTGGTTTCATCCCTAATGTCTCATCCTCTATGGTTCAGAGGTTTTAATATTTCTTCATTGATTTTAATATAGATAATGAATAAAATATTCCACTTGAATTTGTTTTAGGAAGTAACAAGAAACCAAGATCCCTCACATTACTAGCAATGAGATATAGTCCTCTACTTTGTGGTTGTGTGCACAAATTGTGGATGAGGTGGTGAGAAGAGATATTTTCATAGAACAAGATAGTTACAAAATTGTTATCATATCACTTAAAGGATCGAAAAATATGAGAGAGATTTGTAGAGATAAAATTAGATAGTGAGATCCCTAAATATTGGTAATTAAAGTTTTTCTCTTGAGTGTAATCATTGGATCATGAATGATTTAGCGTAAGGGAATCATTGTTTTGATTGTAAGAATTATGGAATCCATACTATTTGAGAGATCCTCCATCTTACTCTATTTATTACCACCAAATGTCTATAGAATATAATATATTCGTAAAGGGTATTTGAATAAAATAATAATAAAATAATTATTTTTTCCATAATAAATTCATCTATGGAATCCCTATCTTGATGCCACCTGTTAGCTAGTAGCATCCATCGAGAAGCTGATGGTACACCTAGAGACCACTATTTTTGAAAACCCTCAAAAAACTAGATGCTATTGGACATTGGTTGGCCAATGTCCTTTTGGTAGATCCAAGAATAATGAATTGCCCCACTAGTTAGCTTGTGGACTTCCTAGAGGTTTGACCTTCTATCCATATAGAACTGGCTAGATGGTTCCCTACTCTAGCTACCAGATGCATTTTATAATGCCCTATCTTCTCCTCATATTAACACATATTCCCTTAATTCCTTTTCTTGATTCTAAAACATCTTTTTATGATAAAAACGCATCCATTAATAATTAAATTTATACTTTAAAACCTCTTCATTATCTACAAAAAGTTTCCTTTATTTTATTGTATTTTATAACAAAACCTAGACATGGTATGATACTGAAACACTAAAACATACATAAATGAAATAATTAGATGAATAATTTAGTGTTTATAGTCATGAAAAAACCATGAGATAGAGAGAGGTATAATATATAATTTGTATATACATTTAAAAATCAATAAATTTATTTCTATAACACTAGTACCTAACATGGAAATTATATGAAGTTTACGAACACCCTTAGGTATTATAGAAAATCACATCCTTACTCTTACTTATCCACTAAATAGAATTAAATTACCTTTATTATCATTAAGAAGAATAATTTTTGGACCTTTCAACTATTTTTTCAATTTAGAATTGGTACCCACTTATACAATCAACACAAAAATAGAACCAATAAATATCATTCCCTAGTTTTCTTCCAATAACATTTCATTATAAGAGGGTAAAAATTTCTGGAACACATTTATATTTACAGTAAATTTCCAAAAATGAAAATAGACTGAATTCCATTTCCAAAACAATATACAAGGAAACCTATAGTGAATTATTATTTACTTATTTTAAAGAATATATACTAATATGTTAAACAATTTCAACATTTGTTTACATAAGAATGGTAGAATTAACACATATATTTTTTCATAGATAAAATTAGAAATATTATTATGTTTTTTACCATTATAAGTTGCTTATTTCATTAAACATATCATTTATAAAGGTTGATCTAAAAGTAAATTTTGATGATAATAATGGAATTTATCCATAATATAATATTTTATCAGATGAGTTTCAGGGTTACTTTAACATTAAACATACATTTATTAAGTTTTGTCCCATAAAAATGTTGTACCATTTTAAAATCATTATATACATTAGTTGGTTAAGATCCATATTTCATCAGACATAAAGTGGTTAATGATGTGAATATGAAATGACTATATTTGAGAGACAATAATTTCAATCATATTGCAACAACCCCGAACCCACACTTATAGATCTAGTGCTGAAAAAACCATTACATTTTTGGATTTGATACAAAAATCATGACCCAATTTGAGTCATCCAAAACATAGAACATCATCATAAATTCTTGGATCTATTACAATCCCAAGTATATTTTTGGTTTATTATTTTACAAAATAAGGAAGAACTATTTAAAAGTGGAAAAATCCACATAGTATCCATTATTTCCACAATATACAAAAAAATATTTTATTTTCATAAAAAATTTATTTCATTTAAATTGAATTATTATTTTTACATACTTATCATTAATCACAAAGAATTTTTTAAAACATGGGATGCAAAAGATATATATTAGAAAGGGCTATAAAAGAAATAAATTAATTAATATAATATAAAAAATGAAAATCCATAAATTTTATGATCGTCCAAAATATCCTATGATCATATAAAATAAATCATATATATAAGGGGTAATCAGTTCTTTATCAAACAAAATTGTTAAAACCCATATAAAGAAAATAAAATCCCTTGTAGGCATCTTATAAAATCACAATAATAACCCATGTTAAATAATATAAGAAATTATTGGATATGAGTTAATTATAAAGGATAAAAAAACTTGGTTAACTCCCATATTATTTCCATTCAAGATAAGAAACATAACACAAATAATTTGAGAGCTATATTAGTCTCACCCGTATTATAACTTGTATCAGGATCACCAATCATATAATATATATTGAGATTACCTATCATTATTTATAATTATCATGTACCATATCGTACATAAAAAAATTTTATTCATAAACATTTTCATCATAAATCATGTGAAAAAATATTTTTAACCCCTAAGCAAAGTATATTATATTTTCACATTCAAATATGTAGAAATATCCATTTCATTTAAAAAATCATTAAATGGAAAATTTACAAAAAATTGTGGAATTTAAATAATTTTAAAATAAAGTTTAAAACACGTAAAGGAAGGTAAAACTCAACAAAAATTCATTATTTTTAGAACTTTTTTTCATGTTGTATATGTTAAAGAAAATCATTGTTTTACAGTTTGCTAAAAAAGAGTCAAAAGTGACACATGAACGGAAAATGTTAAAAACAATTACTTTCTATTACATTGAAGTAAATTGAAATTACGGTTGAAAATTAAAATATATAAACCATTTATAAATAAATTTTAATTTTCCTGAAACATTGAAAATAACATGGATATTTAAGAATAAAATTTGCAAGGGAAAATTTAAAATATGATTTGTAAAAGAAAGACTCTTACCTTGAGTCCAAATAAAAAAATAAATTATTTATCTTCCTAAATAATAAAAATAGGTTAATTTGTTACATGATTAAGAAGATTTTTAATATTTAATACATTATAATTATACCTTTCATATAATTTATGACAATGTTTTATAGAGTTACTTTAAAAGTTAATTTTATATTGGATGTTTTTGGGACGTTCATTTCAAAAACACAAAACTGATTCGATTAGATGGACATGGTAAAAGGGGTCATCAATCAATAATGTACAGAATAATAAGCATTATATAATTATAATTTTTATATAGTGCTTATAGTTTTAAATACAACCATAAAAAATTATAATGAAGTTTGATTTACTTTACAACATAGAGGTGATAGTCAATACATAAGCATGTGTAATATTTTAATTTTTTCAAAAAACGTGGGGAAAAAGTATGTATAATTTTACCCTAATTTAATTATGATTATATCATAAATATAATATATTATATCATTAAATATACTTATATATACCTTTTATGTGATATAGTGGTGAAAAATGAATCACATCACTCAATGGAAATGGTAATCAACACTTAAATACAAAAAACGTTATCATTTATAAATAGATGGAACGGTTAGAACATAGATGATAAATTATCATTAAATAATGATATTTATTTCATTAATATCATATATTTAAATTATATTCATCATTATAATTAGTCAGGAGAGGCTGTGATGGAAAAAAATTACATTTGTTCATGATGTGGTTTATCTTTTACACACATGAATGACAGTTTATTTTCCAATTTGATGGAGGATGAATTAAATTATGGTTATGAAATAACATAATTATAATTAATTATATTTTATATTGTATTGTAATTATATCATAATGGTTAGATGAGTTTTCATGGTGGTTGAAGAAGGAATAAACTAAAATATTTGGTTAAAATATATTCCTCTTTTTCAGAAAACCTCTTTTTCATTATACCTTAAGCCCTATGAGGATTATAATAAAACAAAAATAACCAATCTAGGAAATGGGTAGAGATTTTAGGAATTTATTTTAGAATTCATTACCTCAAATAAAGTTCTCAAAATTTATAAGGAATGGGGGATATGAGGTTCCCTTTTATAAGTAAGGGGAGGGGCACACATGGAGTAACTTAAATTATTAAATTAATATAAATTAATTCTAATGATAAAATATCCCCAAAATAATATATTTTAAATATAGGCTGTTAATTAGTTTAAATAAGATGATGAAATAAAATGTAGGCATGTTGGGGTGTGATTCTCACCTTTATTATTTTATTTTAATCCTCAAGAACCCTTCTGATGATTACCACGATATCAAATATTTTTATTCATAGGGGTCAATAAATTTATTATAAAAGGAAAATGACCAATAAATAGACATTTATTGATATTTTAAACCATATACCAATAAATTTTCCATTTATAGTATTGCAATGAATTTCAAATCATTTAATAAAATATTGTTCATTAAAAAATTTCCTTAATGTAATTTTTGGAAATATTTATTTAATTATCCATTAATGTCGCCAATAAATCTATGGAATTAGAATATAATACATTTTAACATATATAATATATTATTATTATATATAAAATTCATTTATCCCTATATATAATCCAAAATAAATTATTTTAATTTTTTTAAAATGATTTTCTTTGGTTTTTCCTCATCTTGTATACGCACAATGTTATTTAATGAAATTATATAATCATTAAAAATTATATGTAAATATAAATTGTAAAAATAATTTAAATATTATTAAACTAACCTTTAATATTAATTAAAAACATATTTTTATCAATATGTGAACATATAAGAGAAATTGATAAGTATGAGAGTGAAATTTTATACTTTTCATTACATAAAATATTATATAGGCCATTATTAAAGAAAAGGATCCATGTGAAAAAAAAATTAGAAAATTATATGAGGATGGATAAAATACACTCATACAATTGGTTACATACAAGTGTTTGGTATATTTAAAACCTTCTCACATCAACATTAACCTTAATAAACCTGAATTTCCAATTAATGTGGTTATAACTATTAAAAATTGTTAATATTCATAATGAAAAAAATAACCGGGTCATATTTAAAAAGTATTAATTATTTTATTCCAAATATGGTGTTCATTTTATCAATTTCAATTCATATAATTATTACAATTTAATTTAACATTAAACCTACAAAACACGATGATAAGTTGTTTTCTAGAAAAATGTATTCCAATGTATACAAATGTTTATAAAAAAATAAAGCATAAAATTGATTCCAATAACCATAATTGGATTATTAATAATAAAAATGAACTAATTCTACTTATAAATATTTAAAAAAAAACATTAACTTTATAAATACCTGAGATGAAGATAGAGTTTTCAATAAAAGGCATTATTTTCACCATTCAATTCAAAAGTAAAACTTTTTAGAAAATTCCCAAATATTAACCCTAATTTAATTTTGAAATTCTTAATTTAAAACATGATATACATTTTTTAGAATAAATTTTGTTAATGTAGAATAAATTTTTTATATTATTAATACATAAAATTTATGAAATTTATTGAATAAAAATTATTTTTGAAGCTTTAATTGACTTTATTTATAATTGGTTAATTATTTAAAATTATTTAGTCAATAAATTTTCATTACCTAAAACATGTATACTTATTTTCCAAAATATGGTTTTCACTTTTCAAACCTACTAATTTAAAACCCAGTTTATAATGGTCACATTTAAATAAATGTTTTTATAGTATATAGTAATACGATTAAAGATCAATGTATCATTTTAAGAAATATGTCAAGAAAAATATTATTTTAATCTATTTTTTTGGGTATTACATTATTCCCCCTTAATTAAATTTAATCCTCACAATTTTTATCATATATGATAGAAAGAGTTAAAAAATTTGTAATAAATCCCAAGGAGTGGAAGAAAATTCATATGATCATAAAAGGGAAACAATTTAATATTCATAAATACCATTATTAAAACCCAAAATTATAAAAAAAGGATAATAAAACATCCTATTGAATTGTATAAAAACTAAAATATGAAGTTTACTTAAAATAAAACATTATCAGGTTCAAAAGAGGATAACAATTGTGATGAGGAAAATTATGGACATAGAAGAAAAAAGTAATGTTCAAATAAGGATGTAAAGTGATAGAGAACAGTGATCACAAAAAATCATATTTTCATAAGAATGTCGATGACCCTAAAATTAAAAACCAATGATGTATGTAATGGACCATAAATTCATCAGAAATTAAGGTAATTAGACAACATTTTTATTTTAGTATCCTTTTCCTATAGTTGGGGAATTACATTACCATCTAGACTAAAAGCATAATATAATATAATTACATGATTTTATTTAAATCTATAAATGACATTTAATCGATTGGTTTCATGTTTCTAGTAGTTTCCACATTGATATCATCTTTTACTCAAGATAGCGAGTATGTATATTTAATACCCGAAGCACTAAAATCATCTTATAATTGACCATGAGGTATATAAAAGGTTATAAATATATTATTCCCATATTTATTAAAACCAAAATATTTAGCAAATGATAATATTATCATAAAGGTGTATAAACCATTATTTGAATAAATAAAACAGTAATCTTCAATTTTCAATAGTAATACCCAGAGGTTAACGTTTTATTCGATAAATAACCATTATTAAAATAAATAAATAATTAATTACAATGATTGACTCTTAAATATTATATTTATTTTATCACATAATTTTCCAAGATAAACAAAACATTTATCCCCAAATAACATCAATCATTCTTAAAGTCTCATAATAAAAATTTATTTTCCATGTTCATATATTCTCTGAAATATACTAATCATTTCCAAAAATAATGTCATAATAAAATCATATATGATTCGAAAAGATAAATCAACCTCTATTCCTCAAACAAAAACCTATCCTAGAGTAAAGTATTCCCATTTACCTTAATCATATAATGTTCTCAAAATATTCAACTCATCTAAAAATAAATTGTACCACTCATTCGCCAAATCACTTTTCAATACATTGGTTATTTATATAATTAATCATATGTTCCCCATATTTAATAAAACTTTTAAACCAATTAACCATAATTACCTTAACATCAAAGATCATTTTATCCCTAAAGGTAATAATTACATTTAAACTTATTGCTAGGAATTTTAAAAGCAGTATTCTTCTCATAACATTTTCACTAAAAGAAATACTAAATCCGAGGTTTGAATTACCATAAATATCTCACAAAATACTCATAATAAATAAAAAAACCCATCACTTAAAACCTCAAAATGCGTGTCAATGACATTGAACTTATGATCAACCTAAAAAATATAAACCAATTATGTTATCAATAACTATTAAATTAAAATCACATGAAATCCACCTAAACACAAAAGGTATCTAAACCTTTTCATAATACAGAGGGTAATGGCTCTATAACTTAAAAATCTAATCATGTTCTAAAAATATACTCTTTACTTTCCTAGCATTGATACCAAAAACATGACCCAATTATTGTCATACAAAAACATTATAATATCATTAGAAAATATTAGATCACTTATAAACCCAAGGAACATTTATTTTTAGAGTTTTAGATAATTAGGAAAAACTATTTCAAAATTGAAACCTCTAATGGGTATCAATTTTCCCAAAATATAAATCTTTTAAAATGAAACATGTTTTATTTCCATGAAAAATCATCAGGAATTTTTATTTCTCCATACACATCCTAAAACCCTATCAAAAAAATTATAAAACATGGGATGGTCATAAAAAACCAAAGTAATAGATATGAAATAAATAAATCTATTAGTCTATTGAAAAATCAACACCTATAAAATGTTTGTTGTTTCCACATTACTCTTTAAGCATATAAAATAAATCATCTCCACATGGAAAACATACTTTTTTATCAAATAAATTTTATAATAATAGTATCGAATTAATATAATACCTTGTAAGAATCATTGAGAATCATGTTCTTAAACCATGTAAACTCATATCATAAATAATTAGATCCCTGTTAAATATTGAGGAGAAACCTCCCTGGTTAACTCCATCATTCTTTCCTTTGAAGACATGGAGCATTACCTGATGCATTTGTGAGCTATATTGGTCCCACAAATCTTATAATTTGTAACAATATCACACATAATCATCTATAATTATAAATAACCTGATCATAAACAAATATTTTTTATTTTTCCACATTTTAATCATAAATCTATTGAAAAAATATTTTTAACCCATAAACAATGAACTTTCCAAAGTCACATAAAAATAAGGTGAAATATCTGGTTCTCTTGTGAACCCTCTAAAATGAAAAATTCCAAAAACAATTATACAAATTATTTCCTTTCATATAAACATGGAATATTTTATATTAATAATAAAACCAATTAATATTTAATATGGTTGGAAATTATTTTCAAGCCATATATGTTAATGAAAAACATTTATTTACAATTTGATAAAATTGTAAAAAGTGACTTATATAAAAACAGATAAAAATATTAATTTTGAATACATTTAAAGAAAGTAAAATATGTTCAAAAATGACCTTTAACATCCATTTAATAATAAATAATAAAATTCAGGAAACATTAAAAATAACTTGGACATGGAAGAAAAAGAGATGAAAGGGGACCACTAAAGGATTATATTTAAAATAAAGTCTCATACCTCATGTCTCACTTACCACACACATTATTTATCTTCATGGATAATAATATTATGATAATTATTTAAATTATTAATAAAAGTTACATGTTCATTAAATTTTTATTATCCCTTTTATACCATTTATCAAAAAATTCAATTTAGTTACATCATCAATTAATATTATGCTGAATGTTTTGAGGACGTTCAGTTCATAATCACAAAACTACTTCAGTAGGATGAACATGGTCACATATGTCAATATTCCATCACATCCTAAATAAAAATATAGAAATAATTATAAATTATAATTATTAATTATAGTCTTAAAATCTACTATGAAAAATGTTCATGAAAATGAGTTAAGTTACATCATGGAGACCGTAGTACGTATATACACATGTGTTACATTTTTATTTCTTCAAAAAACAACAGGAAAATAATTTATGTATGATTTTTTCCTCAAATAATTATTATTATATCATAATAATCATATAAACTATTTAAATACACTTATATATACTAGTCATGTGTTGCGGTGGGAAAAAATGAATCACATTGCTTCATGGAGGTGGTAGTCCACATGTATGCACAAATGACATTGTTATTTCTCAATGGGTTGAATTGTTAGAAAATATATGATATATAAATACACAGACTGATAATTACGTAATTTATATTATATTATATATTAATCCCTCTGTTATTACTAGTAATGAGAGGTTGTTATTGAAAAAAAATTACATTGGTTTGCGATGTGTTTGTCCATCGTACACACGAATAATGATTTCACTTCCCATTTGATGGATAAATATATGTATAAATGTTAGGAAATAAAAACAATAAAATTTATTTATATGTTATATATTTATTTTATTATATCACAATGTTTAGAAATTTATTTAATGGGGTAGAATACGAAATAAAATTAAAATAATTAGCTAAAATCTATACTTATTCTTCAGACAACATATACTTATTTATAATTTAATATATTTATAAATGGTATTCTAAAAAATAATAATACCACAAAGAAATGAGGAGGGATTTTATTAATATATTAGTGTATTATTTGGCTAAATTATTGTGCTAAAAGGTTTCAAGGAATAAATGAGAAGTGGTTCTCTTAAATAATTGAGGGGATATGAGCTCTTAGAATTTATTAATCCATTTTTACTCCTTAGGGGTCAAATAAAGTTACAATAAAAGAAAAATTGGTCCATAAATGGAATTTTTTTTGTTTGTATACTATATTGCATTAAATTTTCCAAATAAATAATATCTACGAATTTTATATCAATTAATAAAATAATGTTTATTAAAAATATCATTAATATCATTTTTGAACTATTCATTTAATTTTAATTTGAAGTCATAAATATATCAATGGAATTTAATTATAATAAATTTTAACATAAATACTACATTTTATTTTAATAAAAAATTATCTTGGAACTATAATTCATAAAAAATAAATTTCTTTTAATGTTTTTAAAAGTATTTACTTTGATTTTTCCAAAGCTTAATAAATATTGGGTTCATGTTGTATAAGCATTTAATGTAATTATATAATCACAAAAAATATGAAATAAATTAACATTAAAAAAATAATTTCAATATTTTTGAAATAACCATTAATATTCATTCAAATCATTTTTTTATCTGTATGTAACCATATAATAAAAATCTAAAAGCAAGAGAATGATATTTTGTATTTTTCATTACTTAAAATATTATACAGGTCGTTATCAAAGAAAAAAAGCATCCAATTAGACGTAAATTAGAAGATTAAATGTGTACTGAAGAAATAAAATCATAAAATAGGGTAAATTAATGTTATAGATATATTTTAATTCCTTTTCACATTATTTTTAACCAAAATTAACTTGATTTACCTTTTACCATAGAAATAACAATTTACCAAAGTTACTATTCATAATGGAGAAAATGAACTAATTTTTAAACATTAATTATACTAATTTAAAATATTCAATATATTTTTATCAAAATATTTTCCTAGAAGTCAGAGAATTTAATTTTAAATTAATCTAGTAAATTGTGACTAAATTTTTTTTTATAAAATAGTATCTTCTTTTGTATTTAAATATTATATTCCAAAATCTAGTATAAAATTGACTACAATAATAGAAAATGGAATATTATAAATATTAATAATCTAATTTTACTTAAAATTCATTATAAAAAAGTTTACCTTTTAAAATTATTTATACTAAAATGCATTTTTTGATACATATTTTTATTTTTCATTTTTATTACAAAAAATCATAATTTTTAGAAAATTCCTAAAAAATGATAATAAGATAATTTTGACGTTAGGAAAAAAATTATATAATTTTTCACAAATAAAATTTATAAAAGTGTAAATAATTAATTATATTATTCGCACACAAAATGCAATAAAACCTTTTTTGAAGAAAATATATTCTTGAATCCTAAAATTACTTTACTAAAAAATTCATTAATTAATTATTAACAATTAATTAATACATTTGAATTATATAAAAAATTATATTCTATTTCATAATTTGGTTATTTATATTCTTACGTGCCAACTTATGGGATAGGTTATAATAATAGCATTTAAATATTAATATTTTTATAATATATCTCTATTAACGTAATGCTCGATGTTATGTGTTAAGGAAGTCATCGAACTAAGTATTATTTTCAAATAATTTTTTTAGGGTGTCACACATATAATATTTTAATCATTAATATTTGAGTAGATAAATCATTACTCAGTCTATCATATGTATTATCTTTACCTGGTTTATCTAGTACAGAAATTGTTAATGTTTCCCATATAAGTGTAATCCAAAACATACTCCATGATTGAGTGACCAAATGGTTAGGTTCAGAAAATTACATTATTTACAAACACAAATTTATATTGGAACAACCATATTCTACATAACCCACCTAGTTGGATGACCAAGGTCTTGATAATTTTCACTTCGGATGGAATCTGACACATAGTATTTAATGGGGATTTAATCTCACCAACTTATCTCAAGAATTACATATACATGTATGAATACTTGTAAATATTTTATATTGAATCCTATTCTTTCAACAAAATTAAATTGATCAAAACATATTAATGTGTAACTTTTTATATAACTCAGAGTTTGTGTTATTATCAAGATAATTATTATCCAACTACATTCAAGCATTTCTAAATACATCATATGAATAAGTCATGTATAACCCTTTCATTTAAAGCCTTTGAATATTATAAAATCAATAATCCCCACATGATTATGCTCAAAGAGATAGTTATCCAACCCCTACATTTCTAGATAAAGAAGAAGCCTCCAGGCAACTGATTCTATCAACCTGAAGTCCCTCTACGTAATGAAAATTTTTTCTTGAGAGACCTCAATTCACAAATAATTATAATACCTAGTAATAATTAAATAATTAATTCATACTCATAACCTTGTAAAATCTAAAATCGGGGTAGAATAAAACTAAATCAATTATCATATATACCATTTAACTCAATAGATACATGTATAACAATTTATAGAATCATTTTAACCCACTAAAATAAATCATAAATTTATTCATAATATTAAAATTTATATCTTTGAGTAATAAATAAGGGATTAAACTAAATAAATTAACATTACATATATTTAAGCATGATGTATACTATTTATGAAAATTTTATTAATAAATTAAAGTATAAAAATTTATACATCTGTCATGCATTATGGATATTCAACAACTTATAAATTGATTAATTTTATTTATTTCTAATTATAATATTTTATATTACTCTTTCATGTGAAATTTTAATCAAATACATGTTATTAAATGAAATATAAACATTTTATATTCTAATTATACTATGTAAAAACTTTCTCTAATCTAAATATAACATATTTAATTTTCTTTAAATCTTAATAATATAAAAACCCATTTTTTATAGTTTAAATAATTTCTCAAATAAGGCTTTAATTTGAAAATATAAAATTAATAATTATTATGAAATATTCATAATTTTAAATATAAACACTTTTATATTTTTTCCTTATATTATAATTTATAATAAATATATAAATTACTTTTATAATTTCCATATAAATTTTTTTATTGAAATTTTAATCCATTTCATATAATTTTAAAAATTTATCTTAATATTAACAATTGATATTATGGAATATTAATTTCAAAAATTCTTCTTAAAATTAAATTAATTAATTGTAAAAAATTTAAAATTAATTAATTTATAAACACCTTTATACATAAAATAAAATCCCAAAAACAATATTACCCATAATTTAAATTTTCTAAGTAATTTAATTCTAATTCTAAATAAAATAGTCAAAAAAATAATTAGTACCTTAATATATCATTTTTAACAATATAGGATTAAATATCAATAGAACATGGTTATTAAACAATTTAATAGCTATAAATCATATTTTTTAATCAATAGAAATGATCTAAAAAAATTCCACGGTGGTTTTGTAGAAATAATACACAAAACCTTATTATCATAAGTTGTGATGAATGTTGCATAACATTAAATCTAACTCATTGGTGTTGCATGATATTGAATCAATTCATCAGATATCATAAGAAATTATTCAAAAACCACATAATATTAATATTTTTGTGGTAACCTATATAATATTATCTCATAACACTTATGTCTCTATAAGAATAAGTGAGTGTGGCTGGTGATCGTGGAATATGATAAACTGCATATAGCAGGGTCCCAACACTATGGTGGCTGTGTAAAAATAACACCACATGCTAAGATATTACAAAGTATGGAATGTTTTTCCAAATAATAACATTTAATTCAAGAGATATCATCACTTATGAAATCATATATTCTGTAATGATGATACAACAATTTTTTTCAGAGCATGGACCATTTATGACAACAACATTGCATAATATAATTTCCCTATATCATTCCCTAAGACATAATGAAACTAATAGATTAAAATAAATCACATTATATGATATCATATATCTTCTAATGCAAATAAATCATAGTTTGTGATATTTAATATCATAAAACTAGAAATAATTCAATTTCAATATTCTTTTTGATTTTATAATAAATGATATGCATTAAAAAAAGAAAACTGGCATTTTAAACATGATTTTGTGTAAAAAATAATATGGTGTAGCTATGATACCATTGAAGAGTTTCTAAGGATTTATTTATATTTAATCATTGAAATATAAACAATAATTATAAACTATTAAACCATAATACACCATTATTGAAACACAAACCATGATACTGAAAAATGAATAACACAATGAACCTTTAACTAATGTGCTGCCAAAAAAGCATTCAATCATATGAGATTGATGAAGATCACTGATAGAAAGCTTAAGGATTCTATCCTCATTAGTTTATCCCATAGTTGATATGAATCACACATCATACAGGTTGGATTATTCCTCTCTCCATAAATTTATAGTACCTCTTGGAGTAACTAAGGATGATTAAGGAAATATTTTGGGGAGAGGGATAATTGGCAGGAATCTTAGTATGGTGTTCAAAAAAACCAAGGACTTTAGCCTCATTTATATAATATTTTTGGGACACTCCCAAATCACATGAAATTATTATATTACAAAAAACATGAGAAAATATTCATCTCTTAATGTATTCATCAAATTAATACCTTAAAATCCTTTTAGTTTTAACTTATAATACATTTATATTAATGATAACCAACACGGAAGAATTGAACATTAATCCTTCAATGTTAAATTTCCATGATAAGTTAGTGACATGTTATTGCATAACCTATCATATAATATACCTCAACAATGGAACATTTCATTCCTTAGTTTCCATGCTTGTTATAATCTATGACATAAAAATATCATGAAATATGAAATTACCCAATGCACATAAAATATTCATGGGCATTATGGAATATATCTTTCACACATGATTTGATATTACCATATTGGGTGTGATTATAAGACCCAATAGGTCACCATCAATGATTCCTCAAGTATCTACAATAATATACCGGTGCCTTTATACAATGAAATGAAGACCGTTAAAAAATCATAATAGTCCCTCTATACATGGCGACCCATATTTTCACCCTCATGCATACACAAACCTATATCAATGATTGTTGGAGTGTCATAATCTACCCACCATATGAATATAATTTCAGGATTACCATATCCTCAAAAAAAATTCAACATACAATTGGATTCCTCACATCCCCACTATGATAGAGCACCCTATCCACATTTTCAAGTAAATAGCCTTAATTTATCCCTCTTCCGATGATTTTCCTTATGAAACTATGTCAACCATTGTAAAAAATACACGACAATATGTTGAAAACTTCTATAGTGCATCCCTCCTCTAGTACAATGGACAATATCATAACCAAACCCAGGCATATATGGATTATACTACAAATCATCCATAGGTTAAGACCACCCTAGGAGTATCTCTATGTGAACATGAACCTAGTAGCCTTAGACCTAACAGTGAACAACAACATGGACATCTTATGATAATAACCATAATGAACCATATTATCTAATTCTTATATAAATAAAATATCTCCCACATACTCTATAAATTTTTTTATCACCACCCCATGTATCAATGAGAAATCAATATCACCCCAAAATCATTGAATACATCACCCCAAAATAACACAACACAACCTCTAATCTCAATTCAATGTCACCAACACTATCATCCAATCATAAAAAAAATATTCATGGAATAATAACTCTAGGACACTACCTTCATTACACAAAATAATACATAAATAGAACATGCAATAACCCTTCTATTATGCAGTTACCCAACCCATTAGTTGACATTAAATATAATTACAAACACTCTTTGGGTGGGGATTCATGTCCCAAGATATACACATCCATATGATTGAAACATAACACACAAAGTACCCTTATACACCACATTTACCCATTTAATACATGATTACAACTCTTTCCCAAATTCTCATGATTATCAAACATATATACCATTGTGGATCATCTATACGATGGCCTCCATAAGCTCTCAAACTTTATTAATAAACCACACAAATCTTATTAAACATTACTAAACCTAGAATACCCATTTAGTATACAATTTATACTTCGTAACCTCACATTAACCAAAGGCTATCACCATTTATGACCATTG
Organism: Viscum album; assembly: GCA_963277665.1. NCBI lineage: Eukaryota > Viridiplantae > Streptophyta > Magnoliopsida > Santalales > Viscaceae > Viscum > Viscum album. Next base: position 1,794,277,652 of record OY728131.1, read on the forward strand.
ATACCCCAAAATAATTACTCAAGACCAATACTATGATAAAAAACTATGGGACCCCTCACAATCCATTGATGATGACATTGGATATATTCTTGAATTATCCCTTCAATTCACCTACCAATACCATTAGACATCACACATACACTCCTATAAAGTTGGAAAAAACATAGTGTACACTATCCTAGATCTTAGAAAAACCTTCTTATAATGTATTTATAGCTGGTCTATAAGAAACATAAATACCTAAAAAATCCATATTTATGTTACTAAAAAATTAGATGACTAAATAATATGATAAAAAGAAAACCGACTCAATAGGACTGATAGATTTATCTACAAATATACCTAGGAATATACACCTTGGTCAACTAGCCAAGAATGGAGGCGATATCTCCCTTGAGAAATATGAATAAATGGGAGGGAAGAGGGTCTAGAGAACCTACCCTATAAAAATATAGAACCCCCTCATTTACTATAATTTATAACATTTAATTATATGAATTATTATTTTCAAAAATCCTAGACGCCAATCAGAGCATCGGTGGAAATAATTGGAACTCTGTTGTCACCACTAGACCCCTGGTGTGCCCCCCTAGGATTATACTAGTAGTGGAAGTATCCACTATCTTCATAATATAAAATTTGGTGGCCTCCCACTAGGGTTATAGTGGGAATATGATAAATATAAATTCAACCACCATTTCTCCCCTTCTTATAATCATGAACTTGGGTCCCTTCCAACACTTCTCATCCCCTAATAGGGCCTAAATGAACATGGTAAAACTAAAATCATACCTAAATTGAGCCTCCATAATAGAAAAATTTTCCGGGTTGCCTTTGGACACAACATTAAAACAACACCCAACAACACACCCATGGAGTTGTTCCCACATCCTTATCCCTCAATCAAATTATTTATAAAAATATTATAACATTTCTAAATACAACAATTAATTTAAAACACTACATCCTATTGATTCAAAACAACTAATATCAACTATGAGTACTCTCCACTATATAAACTATCTTCCATTAAATCTGTTATCTACCAAAAATACTTATGTCACCTTTATACATTTACATGAGAACCATGATCAATTTTTTCCATCTTGGGGCTATAATCATAGATCATACAACCATTAGATATCGAACATATCAAATATTCTTTACTATCACCATACAAAACTCTTCAAAGTATTTCCTTCTTGAAAAAATTCTCAAGGATACCTATAGCCTATCAGAAACACAACACCTAAATCCTGTCTAGGATATAGTAACCATACCTATCACCCATAGATATACCAAAACTCGTCATAAAATAGATAATGACACATAGAACAATCCATTGAACATTACCAACCATGGGTGTACCATATAACCAAACAACGGATAAAAAATTGCATATCTAGCTATCAACCAAACATTAATTTCTATCAAATGAGTTCAATACCATTCATCATATGTGCTCTAACCCGTATAAAATCAATTTATCATGGAGCCTAGTCACTCATAAAAAATCCACATAATGAACGCATGACTGATCACTATAACTCAACCTCAAATATTACAATACTTGAATTTTGGATAAAACTCATCATTGATACCCGACATATACACAGGATGAATCCCCATAAAACATATCATATCTATACCCACTCTAGGGATCCCTTATCCAAAAGAATTCTAAAATCATATAATACAATCTTTATCTACAAAAACTACATTAATATATGATCCACAGAACTATATTTAAGTGATAAGAGATGTAGAATATATATGTGACGTTGATTAAGATTCTAATAACAAGTTATATTGGAAAAGAAAATATAAGTTGTTTTTGAAACATTTAAATACTAAACCACATTAAATAACTATATTATCATACCCAATAATAGAAAGACATGATATAGACCATGAATACAGAAAATGATGTATGACTTAAATCCTCTTTCCTTTTAGACCATGATCAATAGTATAAATCAAATACCTTATACATCATGCTAAACATGAATTAAAAATATACAATAATAATAAGGAAATCATGGAAAAGGACATAGTTCCATAGAAACAATAACATTAAAACACACTTTCTATAGAAAAGAACCCAATTTGTTGTCCATCCCATGTCCTGACTCATTTATAAGTCTTCATATACAATAATATAATTAACAAAAAACCTCACTCTGATACCACTATATAACTCTCTTTAACATAGATATCCAAAATGAATCTGATATTGGTGGTTCCAATTGACCTTAGGCATTATTTTTTATATTCCATTATTCGCAACTAACTGTATGGGTCAAATAGGTGATAGTGTAGAGAAATTTCTCTTATTTTAAATATAAAAGTAGCAGTTGAAATAGCCAAATAATGTAATACCAAATTAATATTGAAATAATTGACCAAATAATATTATACCAACTAAAATAAGGTATAATATATAATAGATTAATAATAATGGATTACCTGTTATGGTTCAATATCATACATGAGAAAATAAATTAAAATAACACAACATACAATCTCACAAGACACCTAGGATCCACCAAGTTCTTTCTCAAATAATAACCATTTGACTAGCCCAAACCATTACCCATAATAGAGCTACTCCAACTCCTCAAATAGGGATGTGCCCTATAATAAACTATTATAAATGAGTTTCAAGCACATTGATATTATCATAGTAGGAGTAAGTATAAAACATAGAAGGACACTACTAATGTTCCTATCAATATCTAAAAAAATAGGAATTTGCATGTATAACAGAAATCATAACAAATTAAGAATCCATAACAACCCCTTGATATATTAGGTACTATACAATCACCCTTAAAAATCACCCAAATTTCGTCGACCAGTGCTGGTGTGGGATGATGTACCCACATTTTTAACATAATCATAGGATCACCAAGTCCTCCACCAAATTTCATCACATCATAATTGAACTCGTGAAAATACCTTTTGGGAACAATAATTTGATATATTCGGCACAAATATCCCCATATCATCTCTATTGATATAATTGACCCAACTTCTCCAAGTCACCTAGTGTTAAAAACCCACCACAATCTAGGGAAAACATTTACAATGTATAATTTATGCAGTGTGATGATCAACATCACTATTAGGATTTTAATGTCTCTTCATGGATATGATAGTTTAGTCTATCATATGTTCCTTATTTAATTTATAGGAAGATAATAATTTCAGGTTTCTCACTAGGATATCTAAGTAACATATGTACAGGTAGTTAGGTTATCATATTTTTAGACAGTAGTATCATCGATTGATTTTTTTCAATGTATGAATCATGCTTTAGCTAGAAGATAGTAGAAAAATGGTGAGACATAGAAGATATGTTCAATTAATAGTTATAAGTGGTCAAACCAAGTAATTATAAAGGAGATAAGTTATTGCATAGTGTTATTGATCACTGACTATAAATGTAGGAAGTTATTGAAACAAATTGAAAGTGTGGGACCCATTATACAATGGGGGTGGGAAAACATTGTTGAGAAGTGGAAATATTGCGTGATCATTTTAGTTTATATGATATGCATTGCTAAAAATTCACAAGTTATAGTATTTTTTCCCTTTAAATATAATATTTTGTAGTGTTATCATGGGGATGTAGGATGAAAATCCAAACCACATAATACTATTTTCATTCTTTGTGAGCATTTTCCCTATACTTGTATCCTTGTGTGTGTGACTTGGAATTAGTGTGGCGATTTTGTTTTAGTAATACATCCATGATCTAATATAAAAACATCTACTAAATCCACATCGATGATATATTTCCTTTTTTTCTCTATCTTTATATGAACATCTGATTCTTTGAGTCCTGGTGCATTCCCAACAAGTGGAATCAAATGGTTTGGTTCACAAAAGAAGTGACATGGAACATATATACATATCTTTTTTCCCATGAATTTATGTTTTACGTTAGTAGTAGTTACTATTTCATGGTAATTCTATTAGTTCTTGGAGGGTGTCAGATAGGTTTGATGAAATATAATTCAGTCTCTTGTATATTTAGATGGATGATTTTTTGATCCAAAATGATCATCAATTTATGATAAATAGAACTAAACCCAAGAAAATAGAAAAGGTTTAATAGGATAACAATGATACAAAACATATTGAATTGATATATAATAAATTAGGAATGAATGTATCCTTCAACACTCTAGATAATAATACAATTATAGATTTATGGAAGCACTAATAGATATATATTAGAAAATGAATTTTCTCCATAAAGTATTTGTAATGTAATTTTTTTTAAGTCTATCATAAGTGAGATCATTGGGAGACCATGTTAATAATTTCAACATGATCTAGAATTAGCTAGATGGAAGAGGTATTTCACCTCATGGAAGAAAAAAATGATTCTTAGTGGATTAATCTAGAGGAAGGATTCAAGGTAAATTGACTTGACAAATACCTACATGTTGATATTTTTGGAATATGATGACTTAACGAATTATTTTTAGGATTATATGTATAGTTTAAGATCAGTTTTGGAATGTTCATGTTCAAGAAATATTTTAACTTGTGAAGGAAGTGTTTTGTAGATCAGTATTGATGTTTCCATGAAATCATAGATAATATATTTGATAGAATCTATCGATTCTTTAGGATAGAAATGTTAAATAAAAAACAATGTTTTTAGATATTTTAATAGAGTGACTCATTCAAATGAGAATTAATTAAAAATTGTGGGAAATAAAGATATGAAAATACAATTGAAGAAAAATAAATTCATGAGTTATACACCTTTTAATATATTCCTTGCCTATATAAAATATTTTTTAAAAATTTTAGATGGATGATAATAGTTTTGGAAGATACATTGAAAAATAAATATATACGGTTACTCAAGGGTTTAACATAATTTCCAATTGATTGAAATACATATCTATTTAGATTACTAGAAGAACTAAAAGACTCGTAATGGTTGGTTCATTAAATTTTATAAATTTTGTTTATTTTACAATAGGATAATTCATATTAATGTGAAGTTCCGAAATATATACCAGTTAAAGGGATGCCAAAATATGAGTGTTTGACCATTGGTACATGTGAATGTTATATATGTAGAAAGTAACAAAATGTGTCATTTAATATTAGTGGATTATCTATGAATAACCCAAAACTATTAATTATCTATACAATTATCTTGTAACCAACCCCACTAAATTAATATTCCAGGTATTAGTAATTCTTAAGATTAATTTATGATTTATTAAAAAAATGAATGAGTTTATTTCCTTATGTATAATTTAGATGTGTTTGGAACTCCTGTTTAGTGAAAATAAATTGTCAAAGTGAAACATGTTATAAACTAAAGATCCTTAGATTTGATAATGGTTTGGGTTCACTAGAAGAAGTTTCTAAACCTACTATAGACTGAGTGGAATTAGGAATGATAAAATAGTTCCTAGAATGCATGAATAAAATGGTGTTGTATGTTGATGAACAAAATATTGATTGAGAATGTATGAAGATGAGTGTTCACTCTAGTATATCACAGGATTTTGGGGCAGGAGATATGTTTATAAACATTCAGATTATTAACCAAAGTACCTTCTCAATTTTAGATAATTAGTTACTAGAAGCATAATGGTATGGTAAAACAGCATAACCTAAACACTATATAATCATTAGATGTGTTACCGGTGTTCATCTGGATTCTAAAGATCAAGATAATCATGATGAAAAATATAAAACATGTATTTTATAGGGTATGGAAATTAAGAATCTATTTTTTGAATTTAATATGATACCAAGATGAAATTTATCATAAGTAAAAATGTGATCTTCAATGAAAAGTTTCTTTAGAAGGAAAATAACATAGTGATAATGGAAGAGGAAAGAAAATAATCATCTCAAGACCATGTATATCTTGATGGAATATCAATTAGAATATAACTATCAAAAAGATCAAGGGATTCTAATAGTACCATATTTTCATTAATTTAAGGGGATTTTTTTGGCACTAGAATAATAAGTTTATATAGAAGATCAGAGGATAATATATTGGAAAAATAAACAGAATGTGAGGAATATGATAGATAATTAATAAATTATTTACTAGATGTATCAAAAACTAGAAGATCAAAATCATAGGTTAAATTGTGATGATCCTCAAGGATCAAATAACCAGTTTATAGGTATGAGTAGATCTTAACTTCTTAATTTTAATGGATGGAGGAGAATTTTAATGTCAAGAAGAGGAATCTATTCTTAATTATTCTTCTAGGTTGGACCTTACTATATAAGAAGTAACAGTTACTTGCTATTTAAATAATAAATAGAAATTAGATAAACTTCCACATGGAAATAAGGCCTTAGACAATAGATGGATCTACTGAATAATAAAATAATCCAATAAATATGAGAGGTATAAATTAAGGATACTGTTTATGTGTTTCTAAAAAAATAAATTAATTTATTTTTTTTGAAAATATTTTCACCATTTTTTAGGAATTATAATATTAGGATAATTTTATGTATTTTTTCTAGTAGAAATATCTATCGAGAAAAAATGGTAGTGAAACATATTTTCTTCTTAGGGATCTATAAGAAGATATATATTTGAAGAAAATAGATGTTTTTTATATATTGAATAATAGCATGGTGTGTAAACTCAAAAGAAATCTTTATTGGTTTAATAAAGCACGATGTAAACTAAACTAAAAGTTCAATGGATTTATTCTCAAGTATGTTTACATATAAATAAATTCAGATATATGCTTCTAGTGAAATGATCATTAGGTTGGATGATTCATTATCAAGATATTGTATGTGGATGATATGATTCTAGTTGGGATAAATTACAAAAAAAATAAGAGTTTAATGAACATATTTTCTATATTATTTGAGATAAAATATCTTGGAGAATTCAAAATGATCTTGGGAATAAAAATTGAAAGGGATCAATGTTCCAGATTCTTACTACTCCCCCAAAATGTGTACATTAGGAAATCTAATGAACATTTTTTTATGAAAAGGTTTTATCTATTATTTATCTTATTTATATGTATTTTAAATTATGCAAAGAAAAAGAACCTAAAATAGAATTTGAGACTATGACCATGACTAAAGGTCCATTTGTATCTATCATTTCATGTTTGATATACCCCATTATGTTCACTTGGCTATATATTTCTCATTCAATGGGAGTCGTTAGTTAATTCATGGAAAATCGATGAAAGGAACATTGAGATACGATACTGTGGATTATTTGGTAACATAGTGGAATGATAGAACTTTATTGTGCTTTGATATGAAAGAACCCCTATAAAGGATTATTTAGGTTGATTTTGGTGTAGATTTCAACACATATTAGAGTAATTGTGGTAATGTATTTACTTATAATAGAATGAATATAATATGGATGTTGTGGTTTATAGAAATAGAAGATGAATATGTTGCAGAAATATATGTATGAAAAGAAATATTATGTTTTTGGATTATTCATGAATAAATTTGTAAGGTACAAGGTAGTGTGTCACTTTTTTGTGATATTCAATGTTCCATTCATCTTATAAAGAATCTAGTCTTCCATGTGATGATTAATCATATTGACCTTATGTACCATTACATCTAGAAATTGATAAAATAAGTGGAGATGTAGCAGGATAATATTTCTAGAAATTATAATGTATCTGAATTGTTCATCAATGTGATGGACTAAAAAATTATAAGTTAATATTGTGCCATAGTGGGGATGGGGTGAATTGAAATAAAGAAGGATGTAGATAATTTATTTGACCATAATGAGTGGAAGGTTTCAATGGATCCTTAAATTATAATTTAAGTAGGGGATTGTCAGGATTGGGAAGTCTCTTCAAGTCTCTAATACTGTAACATATTATAATTTTGTGATTTAATTCAATATATATTGATATTTGTAGGTTTTCTTACTAATAATCCCGACTGATGGATGTTGATATATTTTGGTTACAAAAATTTCATCTGGAGGCATCACCATTAGGAAAACAATATCTACATTTGAATCATCATTTAGCTGGATTTAGAGGAAAAATAGGGGTGTATTGGAGTTTTGTTCAATTACTAGTGATATGTGGTCAAATTAAGGAATACAACAAGAGATAAATAATTTCATATTGAAACATATATTTGATAAAAAATATTTGAATTCAGTGTAACAAGTTAATTGGGTGGTACCCTCATTATAAAGGTGGGGAGATAAATTTCATGAGTTGATAAATTTTCGAGGGATCATTGTAATTTACATGATCCACAAGGCTGAAAATTTACAAGTTGTAATGTTTGTAGTTCCAATGAAATAAAATTATTTGTAGTGTTCTTCCATGGATGTAGGATGAAAATATGAACCATGTGATATTGTGGCTCCTTCTTTTTGATTATTTAACCTTTTACTGAATTCATGTTTGTGTGAGTTTGACATAGTCATGTGATTTGGGTGTAGTAATACATCCATGTTTTAATGCATCACACTTTGGGATAAGCCATAACAATGATCTGTATCAACTTTGTGACCTACTTGTGTTTAAACATCAATGTTCATAGAGTTCGAGAGGTTTTCTTAAAATCATCCCCCAATATAGGATAACACTAATCATATAGTTATTGACACCACCCAATGAGTCACTCTGTGTACACATAACCCCATAGATCATTTCTCCAATTGTGAGGGAAATTTCCAACATCCATTGACCACAACCACGATGAACCCCAACCACCCCATACATGATTAATGAAAGATCACCCTCATCTAATACAAATTAATAACATAACCACCTCAATTATACATGATGAATCATCCTCACCCTATAATCGGTAAATGCATTACCCTATAATCATGATAACCCAATCCCCATCCTATTTTGTATTCAATGTCTTTCCCACTAGTATCCCATACAAATTCTATATTCATGGCATAAAAAATCTAAGAAACTCTATTTAAAACACATTGTGATTATCTCATCAAACACACAAAAACCCATCCAATACAATATAACATATCTTAACAGTTATCATTAAATTATATTACTATATCACTGTGTGTAATGAATAATGACCCAAGAGCAACATAATAAGAATACAAACACACATACCACCCATTGTACCCCTATCTAGATCATTTAGCCATTTAATCCTCAACCATTATTCAATACCATAGTCTTATACCTATCCCACTGTATACTATGGGTGACTCTACTATACAACAGTCTAAATTATCTATCAACCTCTACAAGAAACACACATCAATATTTTTACCCATTACTCAATCCAAACATCTTCTTTGGTATTAAATTTCCACTTCCGTCCCTCAATTCAACAAATATCATCATAATCAGTGATGAATGAGATCCCAATCCAATTCCATGAGACTAATACCAAGAAAAATAGTAGCCTAGGAACCCTCACAATCTATGAAAATTGATATTGGTTCCATTATAGAAAAATCCCATCTATGTGAATACCCCCTACATCACACATCACAAAAACATATATATAAAGGTTGAAGAAATTTTGATTCCAACTACCTAGAAATCACAATAGCTTGCTTGTCAAGTATCATGAGCTGATTCTGCTATATTTATAAAAAATAAAAATATTACAATTCCCAAATTTAAGGGAATAACCAGTGAGAGATGAATGAATGATTACATAAATAATGAAAATAATTAAGGGGATCGATAACCTCACTCATGATGTTCCCAAATAATAGAAAATATGATGTCCTAGCAAGGAACATATGAGATGTCTCCCATGGGAGAGAATATTGAGAGGGAGAGGGAAGTAGGGGGAGTGCCCCTGATCTATGTAATAAAGAAACTTCTATCATTTATCATAATTTAAAAAAATTCATTAAAAAAATTTAAAATTAACAAAACTACACATACACCCATCAAAAATTCTGTCAGGATACACTGAACTCGTGTGGAACCACCAGAAACCCAGTGCACCCCTACTGGGATTCCTGTGGTAGAGTAGGTAGACATATTCTCCAATATCAGAACTATAATATCCTATCATTGGGTTTTTGTGGGAATATTCTAAATGTATATTCTCCACTAGGACTCCCCTTCCATGAATACCAACCATCGGTCTCTTATAACACCACCAAAATCCTAATAGGATCAAAATACACATAGTATAACTATATATATATATATATATTATGTAACACCCCAAGCTTCCACGGTACAGTTCTCTTTGAATAATACAGTAGCGTGTGTTGTACGCAACTTCGAGTTCTAACACACACCACAACCAATCAAACCAGCCATTATGAATAGTAATATGCACGTTTTGAAATTTTAAAAATTTTATCTTTCAAAATGGACTTCATTTTTTGGATTCTGAATATCGAAATTAGTTTAGGGTGAATTTTTTGTATTTTTCTGAAAACATTCAATTTTTAATTAATAGTGAAAAAACATTGAGTTATTGTTTAAAACGGATTTTTTATTTAAATAATTATTTATTTTATTTAAATTTAATTATGGTAAAATGGATACATAATACTTATATAAGTTCAAAATAATTCATTGTAGTTAGTTTAGAATAATTTTAGATATATAAAAATTTTATTGAACTTTTCACTGCCTTTTACCCACCTCCTAGGAAAATTTGGAAATTCACATAAAACATAATTTTACCACATCTGTCAGTGAAATTTAGATAAATTGAGAGAAACGGTTAATATCAGGGAGTAAAATGTGGTTTGATAAGATAAAAATAATTATTGGTGAATAGTAACGTTTTACTTTTATTTACCACGGTTAAAAGTAAATAGTGTAATTAAGGGTAAAAATGATATTAATATTACCATAACACATGTCCTAATTCTATTGGAAATGTGTATCCTGACCACAAACAACTTTAGGTATAAAATATTATCATTCAGGTCCACTTGGATTAGATTAGGACTTTTATAATTATTTAATTCAATAAAGTGTGGAAAGAGGTAAAATCAATGTTTAATAACTAAAAAATTTTTACTATAGGGTTATACATAAGATAAATTCAATTATAAAAATTAATTAGAAATATAAAAGGATTTCTTAAATAATGATATTTTATTTATAATTTTTAGACATTAAATAATTTAATTTATTTATGACACAATGGTGATGTACTAATTACCTAATTAATGAAATATTAAAATAATTGATATTATAAATATCAAAATAATTTTAATTTCAGACTTTTTATGAATTCCAATAAAGTTATAGGTTAATAAGACATATTAGTATTGGTTATATAAATTTTATTCTAAGTAATAAGGCTGTTATGAAATTATGAAAAACAAAATACCCAATAGTTTAAAAATTGAAATAAAAGAGTTTTTAAAACAAATATTATATTATTAGTTTATATTCTATTTCTAAAAATCTATGGTTTGGCCAAGAGACTTATATAATTATAGTTGTTTAATTAATGGATCACTTGGGGGTATTTTGGATGTATATAGTATGTTTATTAACTATAAAATATAAAAATATAAAGAGACATGGTAAAAGTCAAACTAATAAACTAAGAGTTAAAACTAAAATACAAGGTTAATAGAGTGACCCAAACCGGCCTAAAACTTATTGGTGGAATTTTTTTCAACCTATACCCACCTTAAAATTTAAATAATCCACTTTGGATCCATTAGAAACTGAATATGAATTTATTATAAAATAATATTTCTAGCTTTTCCAAAGGTGCCCCTCACCCCTCTTATAAAAGAGAACTCACCCTTCTCTCTAATTTACACCTTCAAAGCCTTTGGGCTCGGCCAACCCCTGCCCAAATATTCTCTCAACTTCCCCCACTTATACCTAGAGGCATTATTTTGATCTAAAAGACAACTTAAGGAGCCCTTTTGATCAAATCAATAGGAAGAACCCGATGAAGAGGTAATGTTTTCACCACCCTCTTTGAAGTTCCTTTCTTCTTCAACTTCTTCTTTCTTTGTTATTTCCATTCGAAAATAATAACTCCAGTATCTTATTTATACTGTGATGTTATTATAAATAGGGTACAACCATATTCAGTATTCTATACATCCTTTGAATGACATGTCACCATATGTGCGTACGTACGGCTTACTGTCTCCACGTCGTGGTGTAATTGTTATTCAATATATTATTATTTGGATGGTTATAATAATGATGTGTAATTCATGTAAATAATAAATATAACCAGATAATTATTCTGTATATATGATATACTATCCAATTATATATTATTTTAATATCAAAAGAATGATATTCTCTCTCGTGTGTACGTACAGACTACCGTCTCCACGAACGCGATTAGATTCATTTCCCATCATATCCATTCAAGTATAACTCTCATTTGATGATTAAAAATAATGTTTAAGGACTTGATATAATTTTTTATATGAATAAGATACAACCTATCCATAACAAAAATGACTTATGTAACAAAACATATAAAAGAAAATGAGTAAGTTAACACCCAAAACGACGATAATACTAAGATATTATTAACAAAGAAATGTTAAAAGATCATATATGATACCATATTAATGTATATGATTCTTGTAAAATTTAGTAACAATTATTTCACCATTATACAGAAGGTTAACCTACCCTCAACCAAGGAAAAGTACAAGGTAAGGGTTTATTTCATAATCTCTTCATTATCCGAGGTTGTTTATACGTAATTATCTATTGGGACCTATTTATCATCCACATCCATGATTCTTAAAAATGTATTTCAAATAATTATTAATATTTTATAGACTATAGTTTAAAGTCATGTATACCCTTGTTTACATTTTATAAGAAGTTTATAAAGGAATCTTTCTGTCGTTATCCAAACAAAGTCCAACTTAACCTTTTCGACCGAATTAAGGCAAGAATGTCTTTTTTAACTTATTCGGTAGGTGTGGCTATTTTCCACCATTATAAAATCATCAAATATTCCGTTAAAAGATTATAAAAATATTTTAAAACTAAAGGTTTTCTTTTATAATTATTTTACTATTAAATAATTTAAAAAAAGAGATATTTCTATCAAATAGTTTTGATTTCATCTATGTCAACATCCTTTCATGGATTTTAAGCTTATTTGAAGTTTATTTATTTTGATACAAAACTACCATATTGTATTGAAGTTTTTTTGTTATGTTTTACTGTGGATGTGTTATTTTTATAACATTCATGGTTTATGGAGAAAGTATTAACATTTCATATGCTAGTTTTAATACAAATGTTTATGTTATGTTTAAACCTCTTCATATGAGCAATACATTGGACTTAATAAGTGACGGGTGGAGCCCTCTTTAGCTCCTAGATGCATCGGTAGGTCTCATAAGACAAACTAGTGTCTTGGAACAAGGCCTTGACAAAATCTTATTTGTAGTCTTGGCACAAGTCCTTGACTATGTTCTTATGATAGTATGTCATTATGCATTCCATCATCATGAAAGTGGTTATTGATATTGAATGTGATTATTCGACTAGTAGAATATCTAGTTGAATAAGTAAATGAAATTATTTCATTTTATTTTTTCCATATTATTCTGAAGTTCAAGTTTAAAATACTTTTGTTTTTGTTATACATTGCCTTAAATGTTTATGCTTATTTATGAAAGTTTCTGCTATATTGTTATCCTTATTGGGCATTTCAACTCACCCCTTTCAATGTTTTATTTTTCCCAGGATGTGAAGAAGTATTTTATGAATGACCTATAGGGATAGTATGAGGGGATTAGAGTGTGGAATATAGAGACTATATTGTTTTAGATTTCATTTTATGATGTAATTTAAACATTATGAATATATCTACTGATTCCAAGGCTACTAAACTAATCGGTCTTTCGAGACTTGGTCTTTTGTGATTATGCCAATGTTATATAATAATGCGCCGACTCTGGGTAACTGGGGTTGGGGAATTACATTTGGTATCATAGGAAGTTTATTACAAACCTTGGAAGCTAAATTTAGATAAACTCTGATTAGAGCACATAGCCCTACGATAGAATTTTAGGATTAGTATAGAAGAACTTCCTAGAATTTTGGTATTGTATAGATTTTGTTAGTTTTCCTATAAATACATCACTTTCTAGATACGAGTAGGTAGAGGTGGCTCTGGAATAGATGTACCAAGGAGTAAAACCCAAAAACACCACTTTGAGCTAGACTCGAACAGAACTGGTGCACGAAAACGGGCCTTGTTGAACTCTTGGTTACGACACTCCTGTGGGATATGCTTAGGATACTTCTCATTTTCTTTACAAACCATTATGAATGGTTTCTAAGTATATACTTCCTCAAAGAAAACATTTTTATGATGATGGATTATATCAATAAATAGTTCAATTTATGTTAAGTGTTTTACAAGTATGGAATTATGTATTTTGATTCATAAACTGATCTAGTTTATGCCATTGTTTAGAAATGGCACCTAGTGGAAGGAATGGAAACCGTATAAATGCATGCACTCCATGTATGGATTTCTCTCCTGCTCAAGATAATTATAGTGGAGCTGGTGATGCAACTAGTGCTGATCAGCTAATCACCATACTGGGACAACTCACTTAGGTTATGAATAATAACCTTACCCATATAGAGCACACTGATCCACAGCATGGAGGATCAATGTTAGATCGCTTCCTGAGGTAAAAACCACCAAATTTCAATGGGAATACAAATCCCTTAGTAGATGAGCAATGGATAAATTCCCTAGAAAAAATATTTCATCCATTGGGGAGTAGTGAAAGGGAAAAAGTTATCATGGCAGTTTATCGCCTCACTAGAGATGCTGATAAATGGTGGTCATTGATACAAAACACAAATGATGATGATGAAGTATCAAATATGTAATGGAGGGAGTTCAAAGATATTTCTTTAGAAAAATACTTACCTCATGACCATCGAGCAGATATGGAAAGGCAATTTCTGAGTCTGACACAAAGGGAGGATGAGAATGTCTCAAAGTATGAGGCCAACTTTACAAAGTTAGAAAGGTATGATGTAGATTATATATGTAACCCAAGAAGTAATATTGATCGCTTCTTTGTTGGGTTAAAACTGTTTCTCCGTTGAGCATTAGTCTCGCAAACCTTTTCGTTGTACAACGATATTGTCTAATGTGCTATCAAGACAGAAAAGGAATTCTCTAAGTCTTATGACTTTAAAGAAAAGCAGGATAATAAGAGATCTATTGATCACTATAGGAATGGAAATATGGGGAAGAAATGAAATGTTGAATATTAATCCTACAGTAAATGTAGGAAGAAACACCTTGGTACTTTTTTAAAAGGAATGGGAGTCTGTTACAAGTGTGGTGAAAAGGCCACCATGATCATGATTGCAAGGTGAAGAAGGAAGCTTCCAATGTCCAATGCTACAATTGTTGGGAGATGGGACATTATTCAAATTAATGTCCTAAGCATCAAGGGAACTTACCTCAGAAAAGGCAAAGGGATCAAGGCCAATCTTATGTTATCACTACTACTATGATAGAAGCTCCGAAAGACATGGTGGAAGGTAATTTAATGGTTTCCTCAATTTTAGCCAATGATTTATTGGATTTTGGATGATCATATTGTTTCATATCTTCCCAGTTTGATAAGAAAATTAGATAATTCCAATTTTATTTAACAATGGAGTTGTCAGTTAAAACACCTAAGGGAAGTATCATTACTACAAAGTTCTGTGGATCCATTCCCATTAGAGCGTATAAATTTTCTTTATCGTTTGATCTCATCGTCATACCTATGATTGAATTTGATATAATCCTCAGTATAAATTGGCTATCGGACCATGATGTGAAAATTTATTGTAAGAAAAAGGAGGTTACGATTTTTTATGATGATAATAAAGAACACCTTATCTTTTGAGCAGAATCGTCACCACCTAATTCTTACCTATATCCACCCCCAGTAGCTCAACAAAATTCAATTATTGGGGAGGTCGTGAATGAAATAACTCTGGGTGAGGAAAGGAATGTTCAAATAGAGTATGTACTTATTTTGAGAGAATATGTTGATGTGTTTCAAGATGATTTACCTGGACATCCTCTAGAATGATAAATTGAGGTTTCAATTGATTTAATTCTTGGTTCAAGGCCTATATCGAAAACCCCTTATAGAATGGCCACTATGGAATTAGTTGAACTAAAGAAAAAATTATAGGAATTAAGTAATAAGGGATTTATTCTCCCTAGTGTCTCTCCATGGGCAGCCCCTGTCCTTTTTGTTAAAAAGAAAGATGGATCTATGAGGTTATGTATCGACTGCAGGGAAATCAATGCTATAACAATAAAGAAGAAGTATCCCCTACCTCACATTGATGATTTATTCGACCAACTTCATGGAGCTCAATACTTTCCAATGATTGACATTTGATATGGATACTATCAGTTTTGTATGAATAAGGACGACATTCCGATGACACCATTTCGAACCACGTACGGGTATTACGAGTTTACAGTAATTCCTTTTGGATTGACTAATGAAGCCTCTGTATTCATGGATCTGATTAATAGAGGTTTCAAGGATCTCTCAATGATTTTGTGGTGGTATTTATTGATGATATCTTGGTATACCCCAAAAGCTACAAGGATCATGAAAATCAATGGCATATTATCCTGAAGACTCTGAGAAGACATGAATTATATGGGAAGTTTAACAAGTGTGAATTCTAGCTTCAGGAGATTTCTTTTCTTATCCATATGGTCTCTAAGGATGGAATCTCTGTTGATCTTTCTAAGACCAAGGAAATCCAAGAATGGCCAACCCCCACGAGTATAACTGAGGTATGCAGTTTTATTGGTTTAGCAGTTTATTATCAGTGTTTCGTCCAAAATTTTGCCCAATTGGCTAACCCATTAACGATTCTCACACGTAAAGGGGTTAAATTTATTTTTACAAATGAGTTTAAAGAATATTTTTAAGAACTGAAGAGAATATTGATCAATGCTCCTATATTTACTCTACCATTAGGTAATGATGGATTGGTTATTTATAGTGATGCATCAAAGAGAGGACTTGGTTGTGTCCTTATGCAGAATAATAGGGTTATTGCCTATGCATCACGACAGCTAAAAAATCATGAGTAAAAAAATCCTACTCAGGATTTTGAGTTAGCTACTGTAATATTTTCTTTATTGATATGGAGACATTATCTATATGGTGAAAATTTTCATATTTATATTGATCACAAGAGTTTGATGTATATTTTCTCATGAAATAACTCAACATGAGGCAAAGGCGATGGCTTGAACTACTCAAGGATTATGATTCCACGATACACTTCCACCTAGAGAAGGCAAGTAAGGTGATAGATGCTTTGAGTAGAAAATATCATGGAGTTTTGAACATGATGATAATTTAAAGGGAACCTATTTTCAGAAATCTAGTGAAGATGGATATGGGAATTACCATGGAAGGTTAAACATCAATGCTTTATCAAATGGTTTCCAAATGATATTTACTAAAAATGATTAAGAGTTCCCAGACTGATGATAAAGAACTTCAAAATAAGATTAATGTTGTGAATGATGGGAGATTGAGATACTTTGGGTATGAAGAAGGAATTTTAAATTTTTGGAAGAGACTTTGTGTTCCCGATATACCTGATCTGAAAAGGTAATTGTTAGATGATGATCATAGCTCCAATTTCTCTATACACCATGGGAGAACCAAAATGTATAGATATTTGAAGGAACATTTTTGGTGGGACAACATGAAGAGGGAGATTTCTAATTTTGTGTCAAGATGTATGGTTTGTCAACAAGTGAAAGTTGGAAGGAAACAGCCTGGAGAAGTCATGCAACCTCTGCCCATACTGTAGTGGAAATGGGATAATATTACGATGGACATTGTCATAGGACTACCAAATAATCATAGAAGGAATGATGAAATATGGGTCATTGTTGATCGTCTTACCAAGTCAGCACATTTTCCATCTGTAACCTATTCTTCAGAAGGCGTTGGATACTTAACTTCATTTGAGCACTTCTTATCACCCTCGAACAGATGGAAAATTAGAACGGACTATTCAAACCTTAGAAGACATGTTTAGATCTAGCTCACTTGACCTTCAGGGTATGTAGGATCAATATTTACCTCTGGTATAATTTTTCTATAACAATAGATTCCATTCGAGTATTCAGATGGCACCATATGAAGCATTATACGGAAAGAGATGTCACACACCAACCTCTTGGGATGAAGTTGGTGAAAGAAGACTTGTAGGTCTAGAACTGGGGGAGGAAATAATGGAAAAGGTAACGGTAATCCGAAACCACATCAATGCAGCTCAAAGTAGGCAGAAGAGCTATACTGATAACCGAAGGAAGGATTTGTAATTTCATGTAGGAGATCATGTTTTCCCGAAGGTATCTCCATGGAAGGGACTTATACATTTCGTTAAGAAGGCTAAATTGAGTCCCAAGTAAATCGGAACATTCAAAATTCCAGAACGAATTGGGGTTGTATCCTACCATTTGGCGATGCCTCCAAGTCTATCCAAATTTCACGATGTGTTCCACATCTCACTATTGAGAAAATACATGCATGACCCAACGCATGTACTCACTTACGAGGAATTAGAACTAGAACCCTATTTGTATTATTGCGAAGAGCCCATCAGGATTCTTGATACAAGAGAACAAGTGCTGAGAAACCAGACGACTCGTCTGGTAAAAGTTCTATGGAGAAACCATAAGATGGAAGAGGCAATGTGGGAACCTGAGGAACTTATGATGAAGAATCACCTGAGTCTTTTCAAGTGGTAGTATTCTAGAAATATGGAGGATGAAATTATTTGAAGGAGGAGAGAATGTAACACCCCAATCTTCCACAGTAAGCTTCTCTTTGAATAATACAGTAGCATGTGTTGTACACAACTTCGAGTTCTAACACACACCACAACCAATCAAACAAGCCATTATGAATAGTAATACCCTCTTCTTGAAATTTTATAAATTTTATCTTTCAAAATGGACTTCTTTTTTGGATTTGGAATATCGATATCATCTTAGGGTGAATTTTTGATATTTTTCTGAAAACATTCAATTTTTGATGAATAGTGAAAACATACTGAGTTATAGTTTAAAACCGAATTTTAATTTCAATAATTATTTATTTTATATAAATTTAATTACGGTCAAAATGGATACATAATACCTATATAATTTCAATGTAATTCATTGGATTTTGTTTAGAATAATTTTAGATATATAAAAATTTTATTGAACTTTTCACTGTATTTTACCCACCTCCTAGGAAAATTCATAAATTCACATAAAACATAATTTTACTACTTCTATGAGAGGAATTTTGAAAATCCGAGTGACATGGTTAATATCCAGGAGTAAAATTTGGTTCAATAAGATAAAAATAATTTTTGGTGAATAGCAACTTTTTACTTTTATTTACCACGGTTAAAAGTATATAAGGTAATTAAGGCTAAAAATGATATTAATATTACCCTAACACATGTCATAATTCTATTTGAAAAGTGTATATCGACCAAAAACAACTATAAGAATAAAATATTATCATTTAGGTCCACTTGGATTAGATTAGGACATTTATTATTATTTAATTCAAAGAAGAGTTAAAAGTGTTAAAATCAAAGTTTAATAACTAAAACATATTTACAATAGGTTTATAAAAAAGATAAATTCGATTATAAATATTCATTAGAAAGATAAAAATATTTCCTACAAAAATGTATTTTATCTATAATTTTTAGACATTAAATAATTTTTTTTATTTATGGCACAATGGTGATTCAGTAATTACATAATTAATAAAATATTTAAATAATTGATATTATAAATAACAAAATAAATGTAATTAGAGACATTTTCTGAATTATAATAAATTTATAGGTTAATATGACATATTAGTATTGGTTATATAAATTTTTTTCAAAGTAATAATGCTCTTATAAAATTATCAAAAACAAAATACCCAATAGTGTCAAAATTGACATAAAAGATTTTTTAAAACTAATATTATATTATTAATTTATATTCTCTTCCTAAAAATCTAAGGTTCTTCCAAGAGACTTATATAATTATAGGTGTATCATTAATGGACCACTTGGGGGTCTCCTAGATGTATATAGTATGTTTATTAACTATATAAATTAAAAATACAAAGAGACATGGTAAATGTCAAACAAATTAACTATGATTTAAAACTAAAGGATAAGGTTAATATAGTGACCCAAACCTGTCTAAAACTTATTTGTTGAATGTTTTTTGACCTATACCCACCTTAACATTTCCATAATCTACTTTGGAGCCATTATAAACTGAATATAAATTCATTATAAAATAATATTTCTAGCTTTTCCAAAGGTCCCCTCACCCCTCTTATAAAATGGCACTACCCCTTCTCTCTAATTTACACATTCAAAGACTTTGGGATCGGCCAACCCCTGACCAAATATTCTATCAAATACCTCAATTCTACCTAGAGGCTTTATTTTGATCAGAAATCCATCTTAAGGAGCCCTTTTGATCAAATCAAAAGGAATAACCCGAAGAAGAGGTAATGTTTTCACCACCCTCTTTCAAGTTCCTTTCTTGTTCAACGTCTTCTTTCTTGGTTATTTCCATTCTAAAATAATAAATCCAGTATCTTCTAAATATTGTGATGTTATTATAAATATCGTACAACCATATTCATTATTCTATCCATCCTTTGAATGACATTTCACCATACGTGCGTACGTACGGTTTACCGTCTCTATGTCGTGGTGTAATTGTTATTAAATATATTATTATTTGGATGGTTATAATAATGATGTGTAATTCATGTAAATAATAAATATAAAATGATAATTATTCTGTATATATGATATAACATCCAATTATATATTATTTTAATATCAAAAGAATGATATTGTCACTCGTGCGTATGTACGGACTACTATCTCCAATTATATATTATTTTAATATCAAAAGAATGATATTGTCGCTCGTGCGTATGTACGGACTACTATCTCCATGAACGTGATGAGATTCTTTCCCCATAATATCCATTCAAGTCTAACTATCATTTGATTATAAAATATAATGTTTAAAGACATGATATCATTCTGGATATGAATATGATACAACCTATCTATAACAAACATGGCTTATGTAACAAAACATATAAAAGAAAACGAGTAAGTTAACACCAAAAATGACGATAATACTAAGATATTATTAACAAAGAAATGTTAAAAGATCATATATGATATCATATTAATGTATATGATTATTGTATAATTTAATAAAAATTATTTCACCATTATACAGGATGTTAACCTACCCTCACCCAAGCAAAAGTACAAGGTAAGGGTTTATTTCACAATCTCTTCATTATCCGAGGTTATTTATACGTAATTATCTACTGGGACCTCTTTATCATCCATATCCATGTTTCTTAAAAATGTATTTCAAATCATTCTTACTATTTTACAGACTATGGTTTGATGTCATGTATACCATTGTTGGATTTTTATAAGAAGTTTATAAAGGAATATTTCTGTCATTTTCCAAACAAGGTCCTTCTTAACCTTTTCGACCGAATTAAGGTAAGAATGTCTTTTTTTACTTATACGGTAGGTGCGGCTATTTTCTGCCATTATAAAATCATCAAAGCATACCTTACAAGCTTATAAAAATATTTTCAAAGTAAAAGTTTTCTTTTATAATTTTTTTACTTTTAAATGATTTCAAAAAAAGAGATATTTCTCTCAAATAGTTTTGATTTCATCTATGTCAACATCCTTTGATGGATTTTAACCTTATTTGATGTTTATTTATTATGATACAAAACATCTTATTGTATTGAAGGTTTTGTGATATGTTTGACTGTGGATGTGTTATTTTTATACCATTCCTGGTTTATGGAGAAAGGATTGACATTTTGTATACTAGTTTTAAGACACATTTTTATGTTATGTTTAAACCTGTTCATATGAGAATGCATTGGACTTAATAAGTGGCGGGTGGAGCCTGATATTTCTCCTCGATGCATCGGTAGTTCTCATGAGACAAACTAGTGTCTTGGCACTAGGCCTTGACAAAATCATAGTTGTAGTCTTGGCACCAGGCCATGACTATATGGTTATGATAGTCTGGCATTATGAATTCCATCATTATGAAATTGGTTTTTGATATTTCATGTGATTATCCGACTATTAGAATATCCAAGTGAATAAGTAAATGGAATTATTATATCTTATTTCTGCCATATTATACTGAATTTCAAGTTTAAAAGAATTTTGTTTTAGTTATACATTGCATTAAATTTTTATGCTTATTTATGAATGTTTACACTATATTGTTATCCATACTGGGCATTGTAGCTCACCCCTTTCTATGTTTTATTTTTCCAAGGATGTTAAGAAGTATTTTATGAATGGAATGTAGGGATAGTATTAAGGGATAAGAGTGTGGACTTTGGAGACTCTATTGGTGTAGTTTTCATTTTATGATGTAATGTAAACTTTATTAATATATCTAGTGATTCCAATTCTACTAAACTAATCAGTCTTTTGAGGCTTGTCCTTTTGTGACCATGCCAATGTTATGTAATAATGTACTGACTCTGGGTAACTGGGGTCGGGCATTACAAATTACCTACCTGAACAACCTCGGACATTAAAACATGTCCACCAAAACACACCTCATCTCTAACATATCACCTTCCACAATACCAACCCAACACCCAAAAACACACACATTACATAATAATAACATCCTTTTATGTTATTTAAATAATCTAGAAATTTATAGAACAATTCTGAACATAACCATCCATTCTCAAGCACCACATCCCCCTGACTCGAAACTATGTATCTCAACTATGGGTACTCCCAAATATATAAATCTCCTACCACCCAATGTTTATGTAATTAAATGTACTCACATCACCTTGATTAAAGTATATGAGAGATATATTTTATTAAGCCCAACTTTGTACTATCATCCTAGATACCTCAACTATTAAAATGAAAAATACATAATCAATCTTCCTATCACCATCCAACAAAATTCATATTATTTCCAACTCAATAGACTCCTTGATACCACTTACATCAAATATTTGACATGTAACCACAACCCAATCATTTTTGTGTAATCCATGCATGTCACCCATGGACACAATAAAATCCTCTTCTGAAAGAACATATACGGATTTAACCTTGATGGACCTTCCCATAGTGTGTTTTTTGAATTAATGGAACCAAAATTAGTATCCAAGGTGTTTAGTTGGGGGAGGGTGAGAATGGGGTAGACTACGATGTGGAGCCTTGGGGTGTGTCATAGTGTAGTCCTCTATGGAAAGGAATGGTATGTTCTTGAATAAGAGGGTTTAAGGAGGAATGTCTGGGAAACTACCTTTTAAGAATGAATGCTATATAGAGGGATGCAATAGAGTATCACTTCCCATGGTTTTAGATCTCTATAACACGTAGTGGCTAGATGTGGCACGATGTCTTGAGAGTGGTTCTACCTATTTTGGGGAAGCTATGATGTAGAAGTTCGGTTATTCCATAGTTCTAAATTTCTTGAAGGTAATCCTATGGAATTGTGGCTTAGACTATGTTATTGTGCACCTCTAGGTAAATAGTATTTAATTGGAATAGGTAGTCATATATTTGATACATTATTTGTCCAAAGGGGTTATATCATGGTCCCATGAGCTATGACAATGTATACCATGTGTGTAGGTGGTCTGCATTGTGGTCCTCTAAAAATTTCTCTGTCTATAAATACCCACAATTCCTCTACAACCAATTTTCTCTCACTCATTTCTCTTGAACCCTTAGTACCCAAGGGTATTTTTTTTGATTTTATTAAATCTTTATTTGATTGGGATTGATCTCTACTTCCCATGTTCAATCCAAAATAATCTGAGGTACATTCTACATACCGTTTCTCACATTTTTATCTTATATCAATCTATTTTTCTCATGTAATTCAGTCCATTCTATGTAATTTCTCTTTATTAATCTAATGGAGATTTTCTTTTCATTTTTTGGATTGTCTATGGTATGAAATTATTGGGAGATCACTATTTCCTCTTTTGAGATGTGATCCAAGATTTGCGATGTTGATCAATTCTCATACGAAGTCTATTGATGCTTTCAAGTTAGTGGATTTTGGGTTCTATTTTATCTACAGGAAATTATAAATTTAAAAAGTTTTATCCCTTTTGATAAAGTGGGATTAAGAAAAAATATATTTAACTCGATTAAAGAATTATTTTTTAGACATCACAAGTTGTTTCATTAATATATGATAGAAGTTTTCATCTTGATTTACTAGAAAATTTGTTATCTATGTTATGATTTTTATAATGTTTATTTATTCTTATATTATCATGTTGATCTTGATTAAATTGGTAAATAACATAATCTTCGAAATTTTTTATAAACTGGATTACGAATTAAACATGACGTCTATTTAATAAATCTAGTGTATCTTGTAATTTTATTGAAATAAAAATGAAGCTAGATGAATTTTTAATTGAATTTCTCCTTCCATTTAGTGTAAATGATTACAAAAATTATGATCTTACTTTTTTAAATTTTAATTTGATTGAAATGTAATGTTAATTAATTATTATACATTAATGATTTTTAAAACTGGAAAACATTGTAAAAATGTTTGAATTATTTAATATCTCATTTTATATAATTCATTGGGTTTACCATAGCTCCAACCAGTGATAATTAATTGTTTAATTTAATATGGTATAATAACTATTTGTTTTTAAATATATATTTTTGGGGCTAAGTGATCCGATTTGATTTTTAAGTCTACGATCCTTTTGTTATGTCTTAGATATCCATCTTTCATATGAAGGTTGAATACATTATTTATAAGGACATGTTTCCCTATCAAATATGTTTTTTGTTTTATAACTCCTATGATTTGATCTGGATATGACCATTGTGATGTGATATGTGCTTGGTAATGCTATTCATTGGATAGACAATGAGATATGGGTATAAAGGGATAACGTTGTAGTAGCGTTAGATGCATGTGATGGTGAGGTACATTGTGATATTAATTTTGGTATCAATGATGGAAAAATAGATGATCATATGGGTTAAAAATAGGTTTATCAATTGTTGTGATTAATTTGGATTCTTATTGTTAATGAATCTCTTTTATGGGTGTATTATTGTGTGGCTTGTTTTATATTCATTCCTTTTCCCACTACTCAAGGAAGATGGATGTGCTTGGATGCATATATCTTATTGGTATATTAGGTTTTATTCCAATAATGCCTAAAATTAAGGAATATAAATAATGTTTAAAAAATATATTAGCCCATGGGGTTAGTGTTTTAGGAATAAAAATGATATGCTACTCTTGATAAACTGTGGACTTTGTTTGGATTAAGTTGGGAGTGAGTGGACTTTACTTTGACGTATTATGAAATATAATTTAGAAAAATGTTAATTAATGACTAATAGTTTAATTAATAAAAATTAATGAAGTAATTTAAGGTAATTCTTCCTAAACTATTGCATGAATATAGGATATCTAGTCCTTAGTAGTGGTAGTTGGGTGTCTGGGTGATGATAACTATTGTTGATCTTTGAGCTAGGATATTCTCAGAGTGTGGTGGTGAAATGTATTATATCATGTATGTTTTATGAATTCATATTCCACATCACCTAGGTTATTTAGGGAAAATAATACTCAGTGGAATCTCGTAGTGTGTTTTCCACAACGTCCTCGTGGATGATAGATAACTAACTACCCCCTCCAGTCCTACTCTATTCTCTTGGTCATATCATATGTTGGTTAAAATGGTGGCTAGTTTACACATATATATATTTAGAGGGATATGATGTCTTTTTGTTATTTTAAACACATTTATCTCCAAATATAGTATCTAGGGGATTATTTTAGGTATGACATGTATAGGTTGTGATGGATTGAGGTACCTTACTTAGTGTATGGGTTGAGTTGGATTATGGTTAAATAACCTATGTATGATACAAGTCATAGAGGCTATTGGGTTTCCGAGAAACTACTTTTTATCTTTATATGGTGTTGTGGATGGGATGATGTGATGTTGTGAGTAATGAGGTGCATGTTGTGGTATTTAACCACTGTTTCTTTGGGTAAGCTTATTTTAGAGAGAGATGGCTCATGATGTGTTACAATAGGGTAGAGAAAAAAACAAGTGGAGAAGAAATAGGGGATAAACTTGTTGAATATTAATATAATTCAATATCTATTGTATAAGTTAGGTGGTGAGAGTTAGCCATGTTGAGGCTCTAAACATAATATACCTATTTTGGCGATGTGTTAGTTTCAGTTATTATTCACTGGTATTTAGTATGATTTCTTTAACCATTGAATAAGATTCTCCATGAAGGATCCTACAAATTATACCTATTATTATCACCATATATATATATATAAGTTGTTTCTTAGGTCATCAGGAGTTGGTTCGATATTGGTATACATTTTTCTAGCTCGTGTTTTTATCATCCTTATCTTTTGGAGCATTTAGTTTTATATTATTATTGTTTTGTTATGTAGGGAATTTCTTTTATGTAATTGGCATTTCCTTTATCTATTTGAGTATTTGTTTATTGGTGTATTTGTATTATTTCTATAATCTATATGTTCCCTTATAGGGTAATTATTTCTATTTTTATGTTTATTATACCCTTAGTGCTAGTCAACAACTCAAGGCCTACTGGTGGATGGACTCAGAGGGTCACCGTCCTGCTTCTTTAATTATCAACCTTGGAGGGGGTACTATTTAGGGTGAGGGGTAGTAACACAGTGGTATCAGATCCAGGTTGAGGAATAGGTTACAGTTTGGAGGTAGGCACATGTGAGAAATTCATGGGTTAGTAGAAAAATAGTGTTAGGTAAATTCAGTAAGTGATATTTGAATAGAATATCGAATGAGATAGTGGGGTTTAGGGACCCCTATGATTGGATTCAAAAACAATTAATTTCCCTAAACCTACTAAATGTAGTGATACTAGTATCAAAGTGGAATCCTAGTAAAGTATCATGAATCACTCTTCTTTGTTCTTTTGTCTGAAATGGGAAGACAATATAATTACATAAACACTAAATAAATATAAATTAATTAACTAATTAATGTCAAATATTCCATATTACTTGTTTATTGAATCTATAACTATTTTTTATTCTTATTGGAATGGATCTTTGTTGAAATCTTCATTAGGTTCATATCGAATCTATTCAGTAGGATGTGACATCTGATCACTATAAAGTAAAAGTTGATGATAATGACATATTGAAGAGGAAACTCTAAGAGTGTAAGTGCCATAGTCTGTAAAAGTATGAGGGGTCTATTTCAGACCCAATCATAGAATACTGGTCATATTTTGTGGAGTCATATTTTAGTTTGATCTCAGCTCGTAAGATAACTATGATTCCTTGGCTGTAAAGATTCTACGTGGTGAAGTGAGGTAGTGGTGGATCTTGATCTGTAAGGATCATGAGGATTCAGTGTTACCTTGGTACATGGTTGGAGATTAATTCTGAGTAGATATTATTTCTTATACTATGAATGTGACTAGTCTCCTAGAGATTTTTACCCTTTTACAGGGGAGTTATAGTGTATGGTACTTTGGGATATATTTCAGGACCCTTCTCTGATATGCATCAAATCTATTTCCAGATGAGGAGGATAGGTAAGGTAATTTCAAGGAGTCTTTTCATCCAAATATCTAGTTCCAGGTCACCCCATTTATGTTTTTGATATATATCGAGGTTTTTTAAATAGTACTGGTTATTTTGAGGACACTATCCAAAACTGTATTGTCAACGGAGGGGATTCATCAAGATTCCACATCATATAAAGATATGGATTGGGGTTCCTAGTTTCCTGAGAAAAATAGTTTTAATATAACTAGGTGAATGTCCTAGTACTCATTATATTTTTCCTCTAGGTTTAGTGTATCTTAGTCTATTTAAAAGGTATTAGTAATGTTTTTTTCTTATGTTTTTAAATCTCATCAGTAACAAGAGTGATCTCCCATTATGATTAGTCAGTAAGTGATAGGTGTTCAACATTCAGTCCCTCTACTAAGGTAGTTTCATCTGAGTAAATAGTAGTATGATTATCCTTCATGGGATCAGTAGAGATGAGACGATTCATGAAGAGGATAGGCTCCACAAGATCATTTCCCTCAGATATTAGATCATTCCTATGGAGGTGGGATTCATCAATTTTAGAGAGACTGAGGAGCAGGTGATGATTATATTATTGAATAATAATTTCTAGAATTGGGTGTTCTATAAATTATTTGAGGTACCCATTTATTTATTTTTCTATATGAGTGCATGATTTATTTGATTCATGATCTATTCACCCCTTTATATCACCTTTAATGATCAATTTTTTGGGACATGAGGTATATATGATTTCGGATCACTTGGAATAGACAATGATAGTTGTAGGATGAGCTTATTTAATTGAATTATGTAGTGATTTTGAGCGAGTTTTGGGGATGCATTGCCCTTTGGGAGACATCCATGGTTTATGGATACAACCCTACGACATCATCCTTAGTATGGAATGGTTGTATTCAATGCATAATATTGTTTATTTATATAGGAGGTTGGTTTGGGTTTATGATAATATTAGAGTGTTAACTATTGTTTTTTTGTGTGATACCCTCATATGGGTAGGAGATGCATTTCATCGTAATTTTATTCGATAGTCCAGATGATACTGGGTTCATCAGAGTTTTATCTGCTAGTTTTTCCCATGGTTGTGGAAGAGTACCCTAATGTTTTTCTTAATGAGTTTATAGCATCATCCCCATGAAAAGAGATCAATTTTTGGTATTGATATACAAATGGGGGATTCTCATATCTTGATGTCTCTATATAGGATGAAACCATTTTATTTTTGAGAGACAAGGGTATAAATTGATGATTTTTTCTAGCATGGTTTTGTTTAGCTGAGTGTGCCTTAAAGTGCACTAGTTTTTTTCCATAAACAATTTTGATGATAAATTTCAAATTTGTATCGATTATCGTTTCTTGAACCAATTTATAGTGAAGATCTTATATCCTATTACATAGATTACTGACTTATTAAGTCAATTTAAAGGATCTAGTTGGTTCTCAAATATTAATCAATGGTGTGGATTTCATAAAATCTTGGTGAACGATGAGGATATTCCAAATACCAAGATCAAATTTTGTCATAGGAATTATGAGTTCATTGTGATTCTATTCGGTATGATGAGATCTCCATACATGTTCACGGGTTTGATAAATGCAATGTTCATCTAGTTTTTAATTCATTTCATGGTGGATTTTATCAATGACATGTAAATATAATATATGTTTGAGAAGGAATATGTAGGGTGAATGTGAGTTGTTTTGGGAGTTTTTCATCATCGCCAATTGTTCATGATGTTATGAAAGTATGAGTAATGTTATTGTGAAGTTTGTTTCTTGGGGCATGTTATATGGAAACAATGAGTATTTATGGATCCTTTTAAGATAGAGGAAATTGATTATTGGTTATTCCATTAAGTATATTAGGAAGGTACATAATTTACTTGGTCTTGCAGGGTAATATAGGAGATTCATAGAAAATTTATATTATATTTAGAATCCTCTGACTAACTTGACCAGAAAGTATCTGGATTTTTTTTGAGTGATCATTTTTAGGAAGATTACAATTACCTGAAGGATAATTTGGTCAATGATGCAGGCCTTTTTTCCAGTAGAGGGTGCTCATTTCATGTTTTTCTATGAATCTTCTTGTTTTAGATTGGGATTTATTCTATTAAATCATAGATCATTTGTTTAATACAATTCACGATAGTTATTTCCCCATGAGAAAAACTACTCAACCCATGATCTTGAGTTGGAGGTAGTTGTGTTTTCTTTGAAGTTGTGGAAACATTACCTTATTGGTGAATTTTTTTTTAACCAATAATAAGAGCCTAAGGTAATTATCCTCTTAGAATGACATGAAATTGCAGCAATGAATGTTTATTTAATTATTATAGGATAAAATTTTGAAATAAATTATACCCCAAGAAAGGGTAATGTTGTAGAGGATGGGAAGAGTAGGAATTCATATAGTGATGTTGTTTATGAATCTATAGATTCTTATAGAGAGGTGAAAGATCTCTGAGTGATACATTTTTATATGATAGAGGTTAGAGTCAGATGTTATCATTCCAAAATGACAGTGTAGTTTTCTTTAGTGAAACAGGGTGAGGAGTCCCAACTTGGGGATTTGGAGGTAGTGGTCCATAGAGATCGAGTAGTATTTTGAGACTTTCATAATGGTTGGTCTGTTGATGAACAACAATAAGTGTTATTCTAGGGGAGGTTTTCTGTTCTTCTTTTAATGAATGAGATGGTTCTCTATGAGTTTCATATCTCACCTTTGGAGGTACATCCTGGTGTAAAAAATATGTACCGATCTCTGAGAAGTTAATGTTTTTGGCATGTGTGGAAGCATAAAGATACAATGTTTATTCCCATATTACTAGACTTCTTGAAGGTGGAGGTCAATCACTATGTTCATGATGGGTTTCTCTAGTCATTGGATGTTCCCCAGTAGAAGTTAGAGGACATCTTGATGGACTTCATTACTAAAGTACCTCATTGTTATGGAGGATTTGATGATATATGTGTGAAATTGTATCATTTGATTAAATGATCCCACATTATAATGATATGGGAGTTGATCTAAGTTATAACACCCCAAGATTTCATAGTGTGTTCTTTCTTCCAAATAATTCAATAACTTGCACTACATGCAACACCGAGTTAAAGTGCACCATGACTTACCAAACAAGCCGTTCAAAAGAGGTTATGAATAGTATAAACTAAATTTTAAACTTTATATAATCCTTATAATTTTAGAATCTATATTATGAGTTTCTTAGACATAATTTAAGAACAAATTCCTTTTTTTTCAGATAAAAGAAGTATTTTTCAAAAATGCACTTTTAACAACTTTAATAGTGATTCCTTTTTAAATCCAATATTTTAAACTTTTATATATTCAATTTGACTAAATAAATTTATTCTTTAGAATGGGGACATAAATAAAATTATAATGTAACACCCCATGCTTCTACGATACGCTTCTCTTTGAATAATTCGATAGCGTGTGTTGTACGCAACATCGAGTTCTAACATACCACAACCAATCAAACTAGTCGTTATGAATAGTAATACATACTTTTTGAAATTTTATAAATTCTACCTCTCAAAATGGACTTCATTTTTGGATTCATAATATCGAAATTACCCTAAGGTGAAATTTTGGTACTTTTCGGATAACTTTCATATTTTGATGAATAGTGAAAATTATTAATTGTTAATTAAAAACTACTTTTTAATTGAAATAATTAATATTGATAAATTATGAATTTGAGTGTTTTTAAAGTATATTTAGAATTTATTTTTACCATTTAATTCAATTTTTGTCATTGGACATAATTTCACAATTAAACCAGACATAAACAAATGCCAATCTTTTGATAGTTATGATCTCTTAAAAACACGTTTTTTGTTTTAACAATGGGAATTAATTTTAAATTAATTTCTGCCACTTCTGTGTTTTGAATTTGGAAAAATGGAATCCATATTTTTAATCAGGTTGTTCAAATTGTGTAAATAGGTAACATTTATTTTTAGACATTTTGAATAATTACTTCGGTAAATATTTTATTTACCATGGTTAAAGGGTAAATCCGTTAAATAAGGGTTAAAAATATTAATATAGTAATAATAAATTACCCTAAAACGTGTTCTAACCTTATTGGTTGATACATGTCCGACCATGGGTATCTTTGTGTCGATTTGTAGACCTCATAGAGCCACTTGTAAGTGATAATGTCACTTTATATTAATTAAGATAAAACGAATAAAAAAGGACATATGCATATATCTTTTAGAAAAAAAAATTACATAGGGTTATATATCTTGGATTTTCGACAATAAATATTAATTATAAATATTAAAATATTTCCCACATAATTATATTTTATTTATAATTTTTAGATATTAAATAAGTTAATTTATTTATGACACAATGATGATGGAGTTATTACCATAATAGTAAAAAATTAAAATAATTGATATTATAAATACCCAAATAAATATAATTGGAGACTTTTATTGAATTAAAATAATTTTATATGTTAATATGACATATTAGGATTTATTTAATTTTCTTTTTTTGAAGTAATAATTCTTTTATGAGTTTCATAAAAATCAATTATTGAATAGTGTCAAAATTGACATAAAAGAGTTTTTAAAACAAATATTCTATTATTAATTGATATTAAATTACTAAAAATCTATAGTTCGGCCAAGATACTTATATCATGATATTTTTATCATTAATGGACCACTTGGGGGTCTCTTGGATGTATATAGTATGTTTATTAACCATATAATATAAAAATACAAAGAGACATTGTAAAAGTGAAACTAATTAACTAAGAGTTAATACTTCAAGATAAGGTTAATATAGTAGCCCAAACCTATCTAAATTCTATTGGTTGAGTGGTTTTCGACCCATCCCCACCTTACCTTTAAATAATCCACTTTGGAGCTATTATAAACCGAATATGAATTTGTTATAAAATAATATTTCTAGCTTTTCCAAAGGTTCCCCTCACCCATCTTATAAAGGGGTACTCCTCCTTCTCATTAATTCACACCTTCAAAGCCTTTTGGATCGGCCAACCTATGCCCAAATACTCTCTCAACTCCCCTCACTACATCCTAGCATCCTTACTTTTGTCCGAAAGCCAACTTAAGGAGCCCTTTTGATCAAATCAAAAGGAAGAACCCAAAGAAGAGGTAATGATTTCACCACCCTTTTTCAAGTTCTTTTCTTCTTCCACTTCTTCTTTATTTGTTATTAACATTATAAAATAACAACTCCACTATATTATATATACTTTTTTGTTATTATAAACGTTTTAAATCCATATTTCAGTATTCTATCCATCCTTTGAATAACATGTCACCATACGTGCGTGCGTACGGCTTACCGTCTCCACGTCGTGGTATAATTGTTATTCAATAAATTATTATTTGGATGGGTATAATAATGATGTGTAATTCATGTAAATAATAAATATAACATGATAATGATTCTTATATATGATATACCATCCAATTATATATTATTTTAATATAAAAAGAATGATATTGTC
The DNA here is from genome assembly GCA_963277665.1 of Viscum album. Classification (NCBI taxonomy): domain Eukaryota; kingdom Viridiplantae; phylum Streptophyta; class Magnoliopsida; order Santalales; family Viscaceae; genus Viscum; species Viscum album. The sequence continues at coordinate 1,794,310,852 of OY728131.1, forward strand.
GCTCGTGCGTACGTACGGACTACCGTCTCCACGAACGCGATCAGATTCGTTCTCTATCATATCCATTCAAGTATAATTATCATTTGATGATTTAAAAATAATGTTTAAGGACTTTATATCATTCTGGATATGAATAAGATACAACCTATCCATTACAACCATGGCTTATGTAACAAAACATATAAAAGAAAACGGGTAAGTTAACACCCGAAACAACGATAATTCTAAGATATTATTAACAAAGTAATGTTAAAAGATCATATATGATATCATATGAATGTATATGATTCTTGTATAATTTAATAACAATTATTTCACCATTATACTGGAGTTTAACCTACCCCAAGCAAGGAAAAGTACAAGGTAAGGGTTTATTTCTCAATCTCTTCATTATCTGAGGTTTTTTATACGTAATAATCTACTGGGATTTCTTTATCATCCACAACCATGTTTCTTTGAAATGTATTTCAAAACATTTTTACAATTTACAAAGAATATTGTAACACCCCAAGATTTCATAGTGTGTTATTTCTTCAAAATAATTTAATAACTTGCACTACACGCAACACCGAGTTCAATTGCACCATGACTTACCAAAAAAAAGCCATTAAAAGAGGTCATGAATAGTATTAACTAAATTTTAAACTTTATAATTTTAGAATCCATATTATGAGTTTCTTAGTCATAATGCAAGAACAGATTCATTTTCAGTATTGCACTTTTATCAACTTTTGATAGTGAAACCTTTTTAAATACAATATTTTAAACTTTTTGACTAAATGGAGATATCAAAAAATTTAAAATGAAACTTCCCAAGCTTCCACGGTATGCTTTCCTTTGAATAAAATAGTAGCGTGTGTTGTACGCAACTTCGAGTTTTAACACACACCACAACCAATCAAACTGGCCGTTATGAATAGTAATACCTAAATTTTGAAATAATATATATTTTATATTTTTAAATGGACTTCATTTTTGGATTCGGAATATCGAATTTAGCCTAAGGTGAAATTTTGGTACTTTTCGGATAACTTTCATATTTTGATTAATAGTGAAAATTACTAAATTTTAATTAAAAACAACTTTTTTAATCAAAATAATTAATAGTGATAAATTATGAATTTGAGTGGTTTTAAAGTATATTTAGAATATATTTTTACAATTTAATATAATGTTGGTCATTAGACAAAATTTTACAATTAAACCGAACATAAACAAGTGTCAATCTTTTGATAGTTATTACCTCTTAAAAACACGCTTTTTGTTTTGACAGTGGGAATTAATTTTAAATTAATTTCTGCCACTTCTGTGTTTTGAATTTAGTAAAATGGATTCCATATTTGGAATCAGGATGTTCAAATTGTGTAAATAGGTAACTTTTATTTTTCGACATTTTGAATAGTTACTGTGGTAAATATTTTATTTACCATGGTTAAAGGGTAAATCCTGTAAATAAGGGTTAAAAAATAATATTATAATAATACAAAATTACCCTAAAACATGTGATAACCTTATTGGTGGACACATACCCGACCATGGGCATCCTTGGGTCAATTTGGGGACCCCTTGGAGCCACTTGTATGTGGTAGGGACACATTATATTAATAAAGTTAAAATAAAAATAAAAATGGCATAAGCTTACATCTTTTAGAAGAACAATTTTTACATAGGGTTATACATGTTGGATTTTCGATTATAAATATTCATTAGAAATATAAAAAGATTTCCTACATGATGATATTTTATTTATAATTTTTAGACATCAAATAAGTTAAATTATTAATGACACAATAATGATGCAATGTTTACCTCATTAATAAATCATTGAAATAAATAATATTATAATGATTAAAATATTATCTAAAACCTGTCCAATTCTTATTGGTTGATGTTATTTAGAATATGAGTCATCTTATCTTCGACCTCAATTATTTTTGGACCATTATAAACCGAATATAATTATATTATAAAGTAATACTTTCACTCTTTCCTAAAGAGCCCCTCCTCTCCCTTATAAAAGGAGACCACTTCTACTCATTCCTCACACCTCTCAAGCCACTTGGCTCGTCCAAACTCTGCCCAACTAAGCTCCCCACATCCCTATCCTCCTCCTTGAAGCTTCCCCTTAGGCAGAAAGCATTTCAACAAGTCCTTTGGTTCCAACCAAAGTGAGTTACCTAAATTAAGGCTAACGATTTCTCTTAAATTATTTTCATTTATTTTGCTTCTTCAACCCCCAAACTCTTTTTATTTCCTTTCTTTTGTAACAACACCAGTATCCTCAATATACTAGGATGTTGTTATAAGAAGTATTCAAACTACACATACACACAACTCCATCTAATGGATGATGAACATAATGTTTCTGTGGATGGCAAACTAATGCCTCACGAAACGATGATTGTTCAAATACATCTTACCGCCTCTCATGGTGGCCATTATGATGGCACTGTAATTAAATATGATATTAATGATATATATTTTATATATAAGCTTCTGTAATTCCATTTTATTTCATACCATTATTCATTTCATGTTGTATATACATACGATAATTTCATTTGAGGAAGTGCGGACTACCGCCCCCTTAAAATGATATGACTCGTTCATACCACACATGGAACGTATAAAGGATGGTGTTAATGAACTTAAGTAACATATATAAAATATTATATTATACTGGAATAGTAATATACCTATGTATCATTTGGATTCGATTCTTTTAAAATAAAAATTAAATGGAAGTAGCGTTCATGCGTACGTACGGACTACCGTCTCCACGAACAAGATGAGATTCATTCTCCATCGTATCCATTCAAGTATAATTATCATTTGATGATTTAAAAATGATGTTTAAGGACTTGATACCATTCTGGATTTGAATAATATACAACTTATCCTTTACAAACATGTCTTACGTAACAAAACATACAAAAGCAAACAAGTAAGTTCACACCCGAAACAGCGATAATACTAAGATATTATTATCAAATCAATATTAAAAGATCATATATGATATCATATTAATGTATATGATTCTTGTATAATTTAATAACAATTATTTCACCATTATACAGGAGGTTAACCTACCCCAACCAAGGAAAAGTACAAGGTAAGGGTTTATTTCACAATCTCTTCATTATCCGAGGTTGTTTATACGTAATAATCTACTGGGATATCTTTATCATCCACATCCATGTTTCTTAAAAATGTATTTCAAAACATTTTTACTATTTACAAGATTATGGGTTAATGTCATTTATACCCTTTTTTGACTTTTTATAAGAGGTTTATAAAGGAATCTTTCCGTCGTTTTCAAAACAAGGTCCTTTTTAACCTTTTCGACAGAATTGAGGTAAGAATGTTTTTTTTAACTTATACGGAGGGTGCGGTTATTTTACGACTTTATAAAATCTTCAAAGCTTTCCTTACAAGCTTATAAGAATATTTTCAAAGAAAATGTTTTATTTTATATGGATCTTAAATGATTTCAAAATAAAAGGAGATATTTCTTTAAAAAGAATTTTGATTTCATCTATGTCAACATCCTTTGATGGATTTTAAGATTATTTGAAGTTGATTTATTATGATACAAAACTTCTATATTGTATTGAAGGTTTTGTGATATGTTTGACTGTGGATGTGCTATTTTTATACCATTCATAGGTTATGGTGAAATTATTGACATTTCGTATGCTAGTTTTAATACGAATGTTTATGTTATGTTTAAACCTTTTCATATGGGAATGCATTGGACTTAATAAGTGATGGGTGGAGCCCGCTATAGCTCCTCGATGCATCGGTAGGTCTCATGAGACAAACTAGTGTCTTGGCACAAGGCCTTGACAAAATCTTATTTGTAGTCTTGGCTCGAGGCCTTGACTATGTGGTTATGATAGTCTGGCATTATGCATTCCAACATTATAAAAGTGGTTATTGATTTTTGCATGTGATTATTCGATTAGTAGAATATCCATGTGAATAAGTAAATGGCATTATTTCATTTTACTTTTGCCATACCATGTTGAAGTAAAAGTTTAAAAGGCTTTTGTTTTAGTAATGCATTTCCTTAAATGTTTATTCTTATTTATGAAAGTTTCTGCTATATAGTTATCCTTACTGGGCATTTGAGCTCACCCCTTTTCTATGTTTTATTTTTCCCAGGATGTGAAGAAGTAAGTTATGAATGACCTGCAGGGATTTTATGAGGGGTTAATAGTGTGGATTGTGGAAACATTATGTTGTTGTATTAGTTTTTTATTTTATGATGTAATGTAAAACTTATGAATATATCTAGTGTTTCCAAGGCTACTAAACCAATCGGTCTTTCGATATTTGATCTTTCTTGTGATCATGCCAATGTTATGAAGTAATGCACCGACTCTGGGTAACTGGGGTCGGGGCGTTACAGTTGGTATCAGAGGAAGTTTAGTACAAAACTTGGAAGCTAGATTTAGATAAACTCTGATTAGAGCACGTAGACCTAAGATGAACTTTGAGGATTAGTATAGAAGAACTTCCTAGAATTTTGGTATTATAGAGATTTTGTGAGTTTTCCAAGCAATACATCCTTGTCTGGATACGAGCAGGTAGAGGCGGCTCTGGCACAGATGTACCTAGGGGTAAAACCCGAAAACACCGCTTTGAGCTAGACTCAAACGGGAACTAGTGCACACCAACGGGCCTTGCTGCACTCTTGGTTACGACACTCCCGGGGGATATGCTTAGGATAACTCTCATTTTCTTTACAAATCATTTTGAAGGGATTATGAGTATATACTTCCTCAAAGAAAACATTCTTATGGTTATGGATTATATCCATAAATAGTTCAATTTATGTTAAGTGTTTTATAAGTATGGGATTATGTATTTTGATTCATAAACTGATCTAGTGTATGCCATTGTTTAGAAATGGCGCCCAGTAGAAGGAATGAGAACTCTATCAATGCACATGATACAAAGAGAAAGAAGGATCATATATTATATGGTCTTAAGCCAAAATTTAAAAGAGAAATAGTCTCCCATGTATTATCATCATATGAAGAAATAATATCATGTGTTGATAAGATAAGTAAAGAGTTTACTGAGTCCTATGGCTTTGAAGGGAAGCAAGAGAAGAAAAGGATAGAAGAGAGAAAGATGGATAAAGGGAAGAGGGAAAAGAAGAATTTTCCCATATGTGGTAACTGTGGAAAGAAACACCCTGGAACTTGCCTGAAAGAAATGGGAGTTTGTTATAAGTGTGGAGGAAAAGGGCACAAAGTACATGACTACAAGGGTAAGAAAATGGTTTCAAATGTACAATGCTTCATTTGCAAGGAGTTTGGACACTACGCGAACCTATGCCCCAGTCATTAGACTATGCCGCAAATGATGCTATTGGATAATAATCAAGTTATGATACTACCACAGATGAAGAGGAATGATTAGAGTTCTTATATTGATTATGTCAATTGAGTGTTGTATCAACAATGTACTTGTTATAATAATTATGGAGTATATAAGGATTGTACTGCAGTGCTATTTCATTAAGGACTTGAGATTATGTGGAACAAAGAAAAGTGACTCAATAGCAGGATAAATTTTTGGAAAATATATGGTTGAGAGAATGATAAATCATAATATAGTTCTGATACTGAGGTAGTGATTTTGGAATAATATGTGATTGTTTTGGATAAATTATATTGGATATTCTTGACTACCTTGGAACTGATTAATGATTTGTATATTCCATTATTGTTGGGGTTTAAAAAAAATTTGGATTGATGAAGTATATCCAGCATTCTATATGGAATAAGGGAGCATGAATGTAATCAATAAGGAATATGGTAATACATGATGAAAGTATTCATATGATATTACGGGGTAAAAAGGATCTATATTATGTTTACCTTCCTTATAAATGTTAGACTGTGAGTTTGGACAGAAGTATTTTGGATAGTTCTAGTTTGGATTATTTTGGATTGCCATAAAAGGACAACCCGGAGGTCGGGCGGCAACCCGTCGCGTCCGGCAAGGCTGCGAGACTTGAACCCGCAACCGAAGGGCGACAAGGGTGTATCACCTACCACTGGACCATGAGATGTCCTGGATTAAATAATGTAGTTTTTATTAAAAGATCATGTAGATGAATTATAAATTCGTTTGTTTTGGAACCCTATACGAATAGTGTAAATAGAATTTTTTTACATTCTATTATCTTTTAGAGTGAAAGATGAGTTTGTGGTAGAAATTTATTAATGGATAAAACTATAATTATAAAGTAAGTATATCTCCTTATGATCATAGCCAATCTCATAAATAAATTCCTCAATATTAAGAAAAGCAACTTTGAACAAAAATGTTTTCCTAGATGGTACCTTAAATCATCACTAATTTTTGGCTTTGGGATTGTTGGCCTTTTTATAGCCATGTTCTCTACCACTCTCCATCAGATAATTGATGGTTAGGTTTTTCTTCCATATCCATATTTTCCTACATGGAACCCTAGTATGTGTAATTTTCTGTAATCTTCATACTTTCGACTCTTTATAGAGGCCTCATTAATTCATTTTTCGATGTGGGATTTCAACTAGGATATTTTGAAACGTCAAAAATGTGTTATCCTAATACCATATGTTTTGTTGACCCGATGGTATTTCAATTCATCATAGATTGATGAATTTAAGGACCTCAATTTTATACTTATTTGTGATTGATGACCTCAATCACTACCTATAAATATTTACGTTTTTCCTCCGATTATATGTCTCCAATTTCCACCAATGTTCTCCTAATCGAGATCATAATTTGGTGGTGACCCTTTGATTTCTCTTTTCCTCATATTAAGACTAAATTTTAGTAACCCAATTTCCGATGTGGGTTTTCCCACAAATATATTTTCTACTTTCAACCTTTTATTTTCGAAGAACAATTTCAAATTGCAAGGACGCAATTTATTGAAGGAGGGGAGAATGTAACACCCCAAGATTTCATAGTGTGTTATTTCTTCAAAATAATTTAATAACTTGCACTAAACGCAACACCGAGTTCAATTGCACCATGACTTACCAAAAAAAAGCCATTAAAAGAGGTCAGGAATATTATTAACTAAATTTTAAACTTTATAATTTTAGAATCCATATTATGAGTTTCTTAGTCATAATGAAAGAACAGATTCATTTTCAGTATTGCACTTTTATCAACTTTTGATAGTGAAACCTTTTTAAATACAATATTTTAAACTTTTTGACTAAATGGAGACATCAAAAAATTTAAAATGAAACTTCCCAAGCTTCCACGGTACGCTTTCCTTTGAATAAAACAGTAGCGTGTGTTGTACGCATCTTCGAGTTTTAACACACACCACAACCAATCAAACTGGCCGTTATGAATAGTAATACCTAAATTTTGAAATAATATATATTTTATATTTTTAAATGGACTTCATTTTTGGATTCAGAATATCGAATTTAGCCTAAGGTGAAATTTTGGTACTTTTCGGATATCTTTCATATTTTGATGAATAGTGAAAATTACTAAATTTTAATTAAAAACAACTTTTTTAATCAAAATAATTAATAGTGATAAATTATGAATTTGAGTGGTTTTAAAGTATATTTAGAATATATTTTTACAATTTAATATAATGTTGGTCATTAGACAAAATTTTACAATTAAACCGAACATAAACAAGTGTCAATCTTTTGATAGTTATTACCTCTTAAAAACACGCTTTTTGTTTTGACAGCGGGAATTAATTTTAAATTAATTTCTGCCACTTATGTGTTTTGAATTTAGGAAAATGGATTCCATATTTGGAATCAGGATGTTCAAATTGTGTAAATAGGTAAATTTTATTTTTAGACATTTTGAATAGTTACTGTGGTAAATATTTTATTTACCATGGTTAAAGGGTAAATCCGGTAAATAAGGGTTAAAAAATAATATTATAATAATACAAAATTACCCTAAAACGTGTCCTAACCTTATTGGTGGACACATACCCGACCATGGGCATCCTTGGGTCAATTTGGGGACCCCTTGGAGCCACTTGTATGTGGTAGGGACACATTATATTAATAAAGTTAAAATAAAAATAAAAATGGCATAAGCTTACATCTTTTAGAAGAACAATTTTTACATAGGGTTATACATGTTGGATTTTCGATTATAAATATTCATTAGAAATATAAAAAGATTTCCTACATGATGATATTTTATTTATAATTTTTAGACATCAAATAAGTTAAATTATTAATGACACAATAATGATGCAATGTTTACCTCATTAATAAATCATTGAAATAAATAATATTATAATGAATAAAATATTATCTAAAACCTGTCCAATTCTTATTGGTTGATGTTATTTAGAATAGGAGTCATCTTATCTTTGACCTCAATTATTTTTGGACCATTATAAACCGAATATAATTATATTATAAAGTAATACTTTCACTCTTTCCTAAAGATCCCCTCCTCTCCCTTATAAAAGGAGACCACTTCTACTCATTTCTCACACCTCTCAAGCCACTTGGCTCGTCCAAACTCTTCCCCACTAAGCTCCCCACATCCCTATCCTCCTCCTTGAAGCTTCCCCTTAGGCAGAAAGCATTTCAACAAGTCCTTTGGTTCCAACCAAAGTGAGTTACCTAAATTAAAGGTAACGATTTCTATTAAATTATTTTCATTTATTTTGCTTCTTCAACCCCCAAACTCTTTTTATTTCATTTCTTTTGTAACAACACCAGTATCCTCAATATACTAGGATGTTGTTATAAGAAGGATTCAAACTACACATACACACAACTCCATCTAATGGATGATAAACATAATGTTTCTGTGGATGGCAAACTAACGCCTCACGAAACAATGATTGTTCAAATACATCTTACCGCCTCTCATGGTGGCCATTATGATGGCACTGTAATTAAATATGATATTAATGATAGATATTTTATATATAAGCTTCTGTAATTCCATTTTATTTCATACCATTATTCGTTTCATGTTGTATATACATACGATAATTTCATTTTAGGAAGTGCGGACTACCGCCCCCTTAAAATGATATGACTCGTTCATACCACACATGGAACGTATAAAGGATGGTGTTAATGAACTTAAGTAACATATATAAAATATTATATTATACTGGAATAGTAATATACCTATGTATCATTTGGATTCGATTCTTTTAAAATAAAAATTAAATGGAAGTAGCGTTCATGCGTACGTACGGACTACCGTCTCCACGAACGCGATGAGATTCATTCTCCATCGTATCCATTCAAGTATAATTATCATTTGATGATTTAAAAATGATGTTTAAGGACTTGATACTATTCTGTATTTGAATAATATACAACTTATCCTTTACAAACATGTCTTACGTAACAAAACATACAAAAGCAAACAAGTAAGTTCACACCCGAAACAGCGATAATACTAAGATATTATTATCAAATCAATATTAAAAGATCATATATTATATCATATTAATGTATATGATTCTTGTATAATTTAATAACAATTATTTCACCATTATACAGGAGGTTAACCTACCCCAACCAAGGAAAAGTACAAGGTAAGGGTTTATTTCACAATCTCTTCATTATCCGAGGTTGTTTATACGTAATAATCTACTGGGATATCTTTATCATCCACATCCATGTTTCTTAAAAAAGCATTTCAAAACATTTTTACTATTTACAAGATTATGGGTTAAAGTCATTTATACCCTTGTTTGACTTTTTATAAGAGGTTTATAAAGGAATCTTTCCGTCGTTTTCAAAACAAGGTCCTTTTTAACCTTTTCGACAGAATTGAGGTAAGAATGTTTTTTTTAACTTATACGGCGGGTGCGGTTATTTTACGACTTTATAAAATCTTCAAGGCTTTCCTTACAAGCTTATAAGAATATTTTCAAAGAAAATGTTTTTTTTATATGGATCTTAAATGATTTCAAAATAAAAGGAGATATTTCTTTAAAAAGAATTTTGATTTCATCTATGTCAACATCCTTTGATGGATTTTAAGATTATTTGAAGTTGATTTATTATGATACAAAACTTCTATATTGTATTGAAGGTTTTGTGATATGTTTGACTGTGGATGTGCTATTTTTATACCATTCATAGTTTATGGTGAAATTATTGACATTTCGTATGCTAGTTTTAATACGAATGTTTATGTTATGTTTAAACCTTTTTATATGGGAATGCATTGGACTTAATAAGTGACGGGTGGAGCCCGCTATAGCTCCTCGATGCATCGGTAGGTCTCATGAGACAAACTAGTGTCTTGGCACAAGGCCTTGACAAAATCTTATTTGTAGTCTTGGCTCGAGGCCTTGACTATGTGGTTATGATAGTCTGGCATTATGCATTCCAACATTATGAAAGTGGTTATTGATTTTTGCATGTGATTATTCGATTAGTAGAATATCCATGTGAATAAGTAAATGGAATTATTTCATTTTACTTTTGCCATACCATGTTGAAGTTAAAGTTTAAAAGGATTTTGTTTTAGTAATGCATTTCCTTAAATGTTTATTCTTATTTATGAAAGTTTCCGCTATATAGTTATCCTTACTGGGCATTTGAACTCACCCCTTTTCTATGTTTTATTTTTCCCAGGATGTGAAGAAGTAAGTTATGAATGACCTGCAGGGATTTTATGAGGGGTTAATAGTGTGGATTGTGGAAACATTATGTTTTTGTATTAGTTTTTCATTTTATGATGTAATGTAAAACTTATGAATATATCTAGTGTTTCCAAGGCTGCTAAACCAATCGGTCTTTCGAGATTTGATCTTTCTTGTGATCATGCCAATGTTATGAAGTAATGCACCGACTCTGGGTAACTGGGGTCGGGGCGTTACAAATATGGGTTAAAGTTATTTATACCCTTGTTTTACTTTTTATAAGTGGTCTATAAAGCAATATTTCCGTCGTTTTCCAAACAAGGTGCTTTTAACCTTTTCGAAAAAATTAAGGTAAGAATGTTTTTTTCAACTTATACGGCGGGTGCAGCTATTCTCCGCCATTATAAAATCTTTGAATCTTCTCTTACAAGCTTATAAGAATATTTTCAAAGAAAAGATTATATTTTATAATTATGTGACTTTTAAATTATTTCAAAATGAATACTTTAAGAATTTCGGAAACGTACTCTTTATCAAAAAAAAAGAATTTTAAATGTATTAAAGATTTATATTTCTAAATATTTTTAATTAATGTCCATGTTTTCAAAATGATTTTAGGGATTTATTTATATGGACATGAATGTTTTGAAATGATATTTCTTTTCAAAAGTTTCGAAGTGGTATGGGACACTTTGATTCCAAAAAATCTATTTTAAATTACTTCCTTAATAAATGTGTGACTTTTAAATGATTTCAAAAAAAGAGATATTTATGTAAAATAGTTTTTATTTAATCTATGTCAACATCCTTTTATGGATTTCAAGTTTATATGAATTTGATTTATTATGATACAAAACTTCCATATTGTTTTGAAGTTTTTGTGATGTGTTTGACAGTGGATGTATTATTCTTATACCATTTGTGGTTTATGGATGAAGTATTTACATTTCGTATTCTAGTTTTAATACGAATGTTTATGTTATGTTTAAACCTTTTCATATGGGAATGCATTGGACTTAATATGTGATGGGTGGAGCCCGCTATAGCTCCTCGATGCATCGGTAGGTCTCATGAGACAAACTAGTGTCTTGGCACAAGGCCTTGACAAAATATTATTTGTAGTCTTGGCACGAGACCTTGGCTATGTGGTTATGATAGTCTGGCATTATGCATTCCATCATTATGAAAGTGGTTATTGATATTGCATGTGATTATTCTATTAGTAGAATATCCATGTGAATAAGTAAATGGAATTATTTCATTTTATTTTTTCAAATAATATGTTGAAGTTTAAGTTTAAAAGGATTTTGTTTTAGTTATAAATTGCCTTAAATGTTTGTGCTTATTTATGAAAGTTTATGCTTTATTTATTACCCTTACAGAGTGTTTGAGCTCACCCCTTTCTATGTTTTATTTTTTCCCAGGATTCCAAGAAATATATTGTGATTGATAAGAAGGGTTAAGACGAGGGAATAATGGCATTCATAAAGAATTATTTGTGTTGTTTTTTTATGTTATGAAGTGTAATGTAACACTCATGTATGTAATCTATTTTCCAAGACTGCTAAACTAATCGGTCCTTTGGGACTTGATTTCTTGTAATAATGCCAATGTATTAAAATAATGAACCGACTCTTGGTAACTGGGGTCGGGGCGTTACAGTTGGTATCAGAGGAAGTTTAGCAATAACCTTGGAAACTAGATTTAGATAAAGTCTGATTAGAACACATAGCCCTAAAATAGACATTGAGGATTAGTATAGAAGAACTTCCTAGAATTTTGGTATTGTAGAGATTTTTTGAGTTCTCTGAGCAATACATCTCTGTCTGGATACGAGCAGGTAGAGCCGGCTCTGGCACAGATGTACCTAGGGGTAAAACCCAAAAACACCACTTTGAGCAAGAATCGAACATGAACTGGTGCTGGACGACGGGTCTTGCTGCACTCTTGGTTACAAAACTCCCGGGGGATATGCTTAGGATAATTCTAATTTTCTTTACAAACCATTATGAAGGGCTCATTAGTATATATTTACTCAAAGAAAACATTTTTTATGATTATGGATTATATCCATAAACTGTTCAATTTGAATTAGGAATTATTTATTGCAATTCATAAACTGACCTAGTTTATGCTATTGTATAGAAATGGCACCCAGTAGGAGGAATGTGAACTCTAGTAACACATATGATCCAAATAGTAAGAAGGATCATATCTTTCATGTTATTAAGACATCATTTAGAAGGGAAATAGTCTGCCACGTATTATCATCATATGAAGAAATAGTATCATGTGTGGATAAGATAACTAAAGAGTTTACTGAGTCATATGGCTTTGAAGGGAAGCAAGAGAATAAAAGGATGGAAGAGAGAAAGATGGATAAAGGGAAGAGGGAAAAGAAGAATTTCCCCATATGTGATAATTGTGGGAAGAAACACCCTGGAACTTGCTTGAAAGGAATGAGAGTTTGTTATAAGTGTGGAGAAAAATGGCAAAAAGTATGTGACTACAAGGGTAATAAAATGGTTTCAAATGTAAAATGCTTCATTTCCAAGGAGTTTGGACACTATGCGAACCTATGTCCCAGTCATCAGACTATGCTGCAAATGATGCTATTGGATAATAATCATGTTATGATACTACCATAGATGAAGAGGAATGATTATAGTTCTTATGTTGATTATGTCATTTGAGTGTTGTATTAACAATGTACTTGTTATAATAATTATGGAGTATATAAGGATTGTACTGTAGTACTATTTAATTAAGGACTTGAGATTGTATGGAATAAAGAAAAGTGACTCAATAGCAGGATAAATTTTTGGAAAATATATGGTTAAGAGAATGATAAACCATAATATAGTTCTGATACTGAGGTAGTGATTTTATAATAACACATGATTGATTTGGATAAATTATATTGGATATTCTTGACTAACTTGAAACTGATTAATGATTTGTATATTCCGTCATTGTTGGGGTTTACAACTTTTTTGTATTGAAGGATTATATCCATTATTATTTAAGGAATAAGGGATCATGAATGTAATCAATAAGTTTTTATTGTAATTCAGGATGTTCTAGTGTTATAAAATAATACATGATGAAGGTGTTCACATGTTATTACATAGAAAAAAGGATCATCATTTTTATACTAAAGCATTTTGGATAGTTCTAGTTTGGATTATTTTTGTATTTCCATAAAAGGACAACCCGGAGGTTGGGCGGCAACCCGTCGCGTCCGGCAAGGCCGCGGGACTTGAACCCACAACCGAAGGGCGACAAGGGTGCATCACCTACCACTGGCCCACGTAATGTACGGGATTAAATATTGTAGTTTTATTTAAAATATCTGGTAGATTAATTATAAATTCATTTTTTTTGAACCCTATACGAATAGGATAAATAGAATATTTTTTTTACATTCTACTATCTTTTAGAGTGAAATATGAGTTTGTGGTAGAAATTAGTTAAAGGATGGAACTCTACTTGTCAAGAATATATTTTTATTCTTCTCTTATTCTATGAAGAAATTAATTATTATAATTTATTTAAGGAATCCTAAAACAAAAAATGTGTTATTCTAATACCCTATGTTTTGTTGAACCGATGGTATTTCAAATCATCATAGATTGATGAATTTAAGGACCTCAATTTTACACTTGTTTGTGATGGATGACCTCAATCAGTACCTATAAATATTTACGTTTTTACTCAAATTATATGTCTCTAATTTCCACCAATGTTCTCCTAATCGAGATAATAATTTGGTGGTGACCCTTTCATTTCTCTTTTCCTCATATTAAGACTAAATTTTAGTAACCCAATTTCCGATGTGGGTTTTCCCACAAAGATATTTTCTATTTTCAACCCTTTATTTTCGAAGAACAATTTCAAATTGCGAGGATGCAATTTATTGAGGGAGGGGAGAATGTAACACCCCAATATTTCATCTTGTTATTTCTTCAAAATAATTCAATAACTTGCACTACACGCAACACCGAGTTAAAGCGCACCTTGACTTACCAAACAAGCCGTTCAAAAGAGTTTATGAATAGTATTAACTAAATTTTAAACTTTATATAATCCTTATAATTTTAGAATCCATATTATGAGTTTCTTAGACATAATGTAAGAATAAATTCATTTTTTCCAGATAAAAGTGGTATTTTTCAAAAATGCACTTTTACCAACTTTAATAGTGATTCCTTTTTAAATCCAATATTTTAAACTTTTATATATTAAATTTGACTAAATAAATTTATTCTTTAGAATTGGTACATAAAACAATTTACAATGTAACACTCCAAGCTTCTACGATATAGTTCTCTTTGAATAATGTGATAGCGTGTGTTGTACGCAACATTGAGTTCTAACACACCACAACAAATCAAACTAGCCGTTATGACTTGTAATACCTAATTTTTGAAATTTTATAAATTCTATCTCTCAATATGGACTTTAGTTTTTGATTTGGAATATCAAAATTAGCCTAGGGTGAAATTTTGGTACTTTTCAGATAACTTTCATATTTAGATGAATAGTTAAAATTACTAAATTTTAATTAAAAACTACATTTTAATCGAAATATTTAATATTGATAAATTATGAATTTTATTGTTTTAAAGTATATTTAGAATATATTATTACCATTAAATTCAATTTTTGTCATTGGAAATAATTTTACAATTAAACCAGACATAAACAAGTGTCAATCTTTTGATAGTTATTATCTCTTAAAAACACGCTTTTTGTTTTAACAACGAGAATTAATTTTAAATTAATTTTAGCCACTTCTGTGTTTTGAATTTTGGAAAAATGGAATCCATATTTGTAATCAGGTTGTTCAAATTGTGTAAATAGGTAACTTTTATTTTTAGACATTTTGAATAATTATTTCGGTAAATATTTTATTTACCATGGTTAAAGGGTAAATCCGGTAAATAAGGGTTAAAAATAATATTATAATAATAAAAAATTATCTTAAAACGTGTACTAACATTATTTGATGATACATGTCCGAAAATGGGCATCTTTGGGTCGATTTGTGGACACCATGGGGCCACTTGTAAGTGATAATGACACTTTATATTAATTAAGTTAAATTGAATACAAAAATGACACAAGCATATATCTTTTAGAGAAAAAATTTTTACATAGGGTTATATATGTTGGATTTTAAAATATAATTATGCATTAGAAATATAAAAAGATTTCGTACATAATGATATTTTATTTATAATTTTTAGACATTAAATAATTTAATTTATTTATGACACAATGATGATGCAGTGATTACCATAATAGTGAAAAATTAAAATAATTGATAGTATAAATACCAAAATAAATATAATTGGATACTTTATTGAATTAAAATTATTTTATATGTTAACATTACATATTAGGATTGATTTAATTGTCTTTTTTCGAAGTAATCATTCTGTTATGAGTTTCACAAAAATCAATTTTTCAATAGTGTCAAAATTGACGTAAAAGAGTTTTTAAAACAAATATTATATTATTAATTGATAATAAATTCATAAAAATCTATGGTTCGGAAAAGATAATTATATGATTATAGGTGTATCATTAATGGACAACATGGGGGTCTCTTATATGTATATAGTATGTTTATTAACCATATAATATAAAAATACAATGAGACATTGTAAAAGTGACACTAATTAACTAAGAGTTAATACTTAAAGATAAGGTTAATATAGTAACCCAATCCTGTCTAAATTATATTGGTTGAGTGGTTTTCAACCCATCCCCACCTTAAAATTTAAATAATCCACTTAGGAGCCATTAGAAACCGAATATGAATTTATTATAAAATAATATTTCTAGCTTTTCCAAAGGTGCCCCTCATCCCTCTTATAAAAGGGCACTCCTCCTTCTCATTAATTTACACCTTAAAAGCCTTTTGGTTAGGCCAACATCTGACCAAATACTCTCTCAACTCCCCTCACTACATCTTAGATGCCTTCCTTTAGTAAGAAAGCCAACTTATGGAGCCCTTTTGATCAAATCAAAAGGAAGAACTCGAAGAAGAGGTAATGATTTCACCACACTTTTTCAAGTTCCTTTCTTCTTCCACTTATTCTTTCTTTGTTATTACCATTATAAAATAATAACTCCAGTATATTATATATACTTTGATGTTATTATAAACATTTTACAATCATATTTCAGTATTCTATCCATCCTTTGAATAACATGTCACTATACGTGCGTACGTACGGCTTGCCGTCTCCACGTCGTGGTGTAATTGTTATTCAATAAATTATTATTTGGATGGGTATAATAATGATGTGTAATTCATGTAAATAATAAATCTAATATGATAATTATTCTTTATATATGATATACCATCAAATTATATATTATTTTAATATCAAAAGAATGATATTGTCGCACGTGCGTATGTACGGACTACCGTCTCCACGAACGCGATGAGATTCATTCTCTATCGTATCCATTCAAGTATAATTATCATTTGATAATTTAAAAATAATTTTTAAGTACTTGATCTCATTCCGGATATTAATATGATACAACCTATCCATGACAACCACGGCTTACGTAACAAAACATATAAAAGAAAATTGGTAAGTTAACACCCGAAACAACGATAATTCTAAGATATTATTAACAAATTAATGTTAAAAGATCATATATGATATCATATGAATGTATATGATTCTTGTATAACTTAATAAAAATTATTTCCCCATTATACAGGAGGTTAACCTACCCCCAACCAAGTAAAAGTACAAGGTAAGGGTTTATTTCTCAATCTCTTTATTATCCAAGGTTGTTTATACGTAATAATCTACTGGGAATTCTTTATCATCCACATCCATGTTTCTTCGAAATGTATTTCAAAACATTTTTACTATTTACAAAGAATATGTGTTAAAGTCATTTATACCCTTGTTTAACTTTTTATAAGAGGTTTATAAAGGAATATTTCCATCGTTTTCCAAACAAGGCGATTTTAACCTTTTCAACAAAATTAAGGTAAGAATGTTTTTTTAACTTATACGGCGGGTGCGGCTATTCTCCGCCGTTATAAAATCATTTAAGCTTCCCTTACAAGCTTATAAGAATATTTTCAAAGTAAATGTTTTATTTTATAATTATGTGTCTTTTAAATGATTTCAAAATGTATATTTTATGAATTTATGAAAGGTACTCTTTATCAAAAAAAAAAAGAATTTTAAATGTTTTAAAGATTTATCTTTCTAAATATTTTTAATTAATGTCAATGTTTTCAAAATGATTTTAAGGATTTATTTATATGGACAAGAATTTTTTAAAATGATATTTCTTTTGAAAAGTTTCGAAGTGGTATGGGACACTTTGATTCCCAAAAATATCTTTTAAATTACTTCCTTAATAAATGTGTGACTTTTAAATGATTTCAAAAAAAGAGATATTTCTCTAAAATAGTTTTGATTTCATCTATGTCAACATCCTTTGATAGATTTTAAGTTTATTTGAAGTTGATTTATTATGATACAAAACTTCCATATTGTTTTGAAGTTTTTGTGATGTGTTTTACTATGGATGTATTATTCTTATACCATTCGTGGTTTACGGATGAAGTATTTACATTTCATATGATAGTTTTAATATGAATGTTTATGTTATGTTTCAAAATTTTAATATGGGAATGCATTGGACTTAATATGTGACGGGTAGAGCCCGCTATAGTTCCTCGATGCATCGGTAGGTCTTATGAGTCAAACTAGTGTCTTAGAATAAGGCCTTGACAAAATCTTATTTGTAGTCTTGGCACGAGGCCTTGGCTATGTGGTTATGATAGTCTAGCATTATGAATTCCATCATTATGAAAGTGGTTATTGATATTGCATGTGATTATTCGATTATTATAATATCCATGTGAATAATTAAATGGAATTATTTCATTTTATTTTTTCCATACTATGTTGAAGTTTAAGTTTAAAAGGCTTTTGTTTTAGTTATACACTGCCTTAAATGTTTATGCTTATTTTTGAAAGTTTCTACTGTATTGCTTACCCTTACAGAGCGTTTGAGCTCACCCCTTTCTATGTTTTATTTTTTCCCAGGATTCCAAGAAGTATATTGTGATTGATAAGAAGGGTTAAGACAAGGGAATAATGGCATTCATAAAGGATTATTTATGATGTTTTGTATGTTATGAAGTGTAATGTAACATTCATGTATGTAATCTATTTTCCAAGACTGCTAAACTAATCGGTCTTTTGGGACTTGATTCCTTGTAATCATGCTAATGTATTAAAATAATGAACCGACTCTGGGTAACTGGGGTCGGGGTGTTACATAAGTGGTGGTTTTATCAAGGAAGTACCTAGAGAAGGTGGGGATGTTCCATATATTTTCAATGGTGATAATAATTGATTTATACCTTCATTTTACCTGTAGGGTGTGGAAAGTTCTCCAATGTGCTTTTGGATCTCATTTATGCCTCAACACTACTTTTTTCCATGGAAATATGGCAAGAAATAGTGGTTTATAATGACTCTTTAAGACATGTTTCTTTCATATGTTTTGGATTTTGGAGTTTCATTGATGGGGAACCCACAATTTCTTTAGATTTAATAAAATAAAATCTTTCTGTCCACCATTTTTATGGATCCATTTAAGGATTTTTATATTCAATCATTCCATTCTTCTTTATGATGGACTAGGGTTAGAGGGTCATAATTTCTTTAGTTGGAGTTAGTGTACAAAGAAATGGGGATGTTTTTGGTTATTAGTTAGAGGATATTGGTAGAAAATGATAGATATATTTCCAATGTTGAAAATATGAGCAGACCTATAGAGTTTGACATTGGAGTTCATGTGTTTCTACAGGTGACTCCTTATTGTCGGAAGTGAAGGTTTAGTCATGCGACTAATATTTCTCCTTGGTTTTTAGACCTTATGAGGTATTGTCTAGTATTTTAGCTGTTGCATATTAGATAACACTTCCCCCATAGATTAATTGGATAAAAGACGTTTTTCATATTTTTAATCTCTTCCATTATCTTCATGATGACTCTCACATCGTTGACATGGGTGATATCGATGTTGAAGATGAAATAAAATTTAAGGAGAAACCTTTGGAGATCCAAAAAATATTCAAGAAGGTGTTTCACATGCATTAAACAGCCTCGGATTGTGTATTATGGTGGTATGGTGGTAGGAATTAGAGTACCATGGAACGGGAGTCATAGAGAGGCGCTTAGTACCCTAAATTTTTTTTAGTCCTTCTCTTATTGTAATGACCTTTTTAGATGAGAACCTTTTCTATTTTATGAGGTAATTTTTTATCTTATTTCATTATTTTTTTCATTTTCCATTTTTGAGAGGTATCTCCCTCAAGAGAGTGTTTTGGATATTTTTTATGTTGTTACTTGTTGTTTCACTTATTTCCCTTGGGTGAGGTGGTCGAGATCCTATGGTGGCAAGATCCTTGAGTGGTATCTCATGGGGTGGTTGTTTGGAAAACCCTTTTCCTTATTTTATATTTTGGTATAGTTGTTAATTTTAGAGGATTAGAATTCATTGAGAGGTATTAGATTTATGGGGATAGAACTTGGTGGCACATACGTAGTTTTGTTTTTGGTGTTGGATCACCCAAAAGAGGTTACAAGGAGTTTGAATGATGAAATGGTAAAATATGGTATACTATAGCCTATATCCTTGGGATGAACTATGGTGTAGCGCTTTATTCAGTGGAGTGGTAATCTATGCAATAAAAGTGAGTGAGGAGGAAAATTGGGGCTAGTAACATTTTAGGCATGGAAGGGGCATGGAAGCATGATGCAACATAGCTCTTACCATGGTAGCTGAACTCTATGGTATAGAGTCGCTGACTGTGGAATTTTATTTGATGGTGCATCTAGTAATTTTGGGGAAGCTACAGTATGAGGGTTAGGTCATGTTGTAGCCTCCTATTTATAAAATCAGGGCAGTGGTGTGGTGGATTTGACTATACCATAGTGTATCCTCAGATGAATAGGATCGACAAAGTAGTGGATGGTGTGGATCTCATATTTGTTTTGAACATGGGGGTTGTAGAGTGATCCCTTGATCTGCACCGTATATACCCTGTGTCTATGAGGTCTATAGTGTTTTCCAAGGGGCTGCACCATGGACCACTAAAATATATTTTTTTATATATCTTTGAGTCTCCTGAAATTTGTTTCTCGCACTCTTTTCTCGCATACAATTGGTTCTAAAGGGTTGTTTTTACAGGATTGAAATCCCCTTTCATTATGGATTGATACCAGATTCCCATTATCAATCTTTTACAATCAGAGGTACATTATACCTTCCATTTCTTGTGGTTTAATCTTCGATTAATCTCATTTTCTTCCCATCATTATTTTCATCCTATGATGTTAGATATCCATAGGTCTAATGGAGTTTCCTTTTTTATAGAATGTCCATGAAACAAAATTCTAGGGATATGGTAGTTTCTTAATGAGATATGGGATTATAGATCTATGATGTTGATCCATTCACATATAAATCACATTAATGTTTTCAAGTTATGCGCTTCAATACTTATCTTTTAATAATTTTAAATCATAAATTGACCAAGGTTTATCCCTTTGGATAATGGGGTAACAATCCTAATCATGATTGAATTGAATTAAATAATGAAGATCATTTTTGTTTAGAGATCACATGTTGTTTGTTCCCAACATGATAAAAAATTTCCTTCGGATTTACTAGATACTATTATATTTATGCTCTTCATGTTATCATATTTTTTTTATGTTTGTATTATAATCTTGATCTTGATGAAATTGGTTAAGAATGTAAAGATGGTATTTATTTTGTAATCATATTAAGAATTAATGAAGTAGTATGATTAGTAAATCTTGTGTATCCTATAATTTGGTGGTAATAAATTTGGTACTAATTGAATGCTTAATTGGAGTTATTCTTCCTTTTAACATAACTGATTAAGAACATTGATATGTAATTATTATTAATGTTAACGATATTGAACATTCATGTTAATGAATTGTTGTTCTTTAGAGCCTGTTGAATGTGGAAAATAGTGGAGAATGATTGAATAGTTTAATAGATTATATTGGTTGATCCATTAGGTTTCCAATAGTTTGTACCCATGATAATGAATCTGTTAATTCAATATATATAAAAAATAGTTTTTGGATAAATATTTTTTTGGGGGCTGAGTGATCCCTTTGATTATGAAGGCCGAGTGCCTTGTGTAAGGGTTAAGAGAGCCTGTTTCCATGTGAAGGCTGAATTCCATGTTTTTAGGAATCGGTTTCCATGTTGAATGTGTTTATTATTTTCTTTATTATATAATTTTTTTTTATTTTATCCTTGATATGTTTTGTGATATATTGATGGATGATCCTAGGATGGCTGATGAGATATTGGTTGGGAGGTCAGAGATTGTAGAAACATGTTATGCCTATGATAGAGAGCTGGTTAGTGATGTGCATGTGGGTGTTTGGGATGGAACTAGATAATATAGAAGATGTTTAATATGGGATTACATGTTATCTTGATTAATATGGATTCTTTAGGATAATGAATTGATTTAATGGGCAGATGCTCAAGTTTCTTTTTTATCCAAATTCCTTTTCCCACTGCTCGATGTAGCTAGAGGTGTGTGGTTGCATATCTCTTGATAGAAGATCCGAATGTTTTCCTAGAGTACATGAAATTATGGAATGACAGTAATATGAAACAAATTTATTAACCCAAGTGGTTGGTGTTGATTAAATGGATATGAGATGCTACTTTTGAAAAATTGTGGAATCAGTTAGGATTATTCCTGGATAGAATGTACTTCAATTTGATGGTTTATCAAATGTAATTTAGAACATTATTAACTAATAGAAAATTAATTAATTAACATAAAGGTAATGAGAAAAATGAATCAAAAAATTTAATGTAAGTTGCAACACCCCAAACTTCCACGGTACACTTCTCTTTGAATAATACAGTAGCGTGTGTTGTATGCAACTTCGAGTTCTAACACACACCACAACCAATCAAACTAGTAGTTGTGAATATTAATAACACTTTTTGAAATTTTATAAATTTTATCTCTCTAAATTGACTTCATTTTTGGATTTGGAATATTGAAATTAGCTTAGGGTGAATTTTTGGTATTTTTTTGAAAACATTCAATTTTTGATAAATAGTGAAAAAACACTGAGTTATAGTTCAAAACCGAATTTTTATTTAAATAATTATTTATTTTCTTTAAATTTAATTAAGGTCAAAATGGATACATAATACCTATATATGTTCAATGTAATTCATTGGTGTCAGTTTAGAATAATTTTAGATATAAAAAAAATTATAATCTTTTCACCGTCTTTTACCCACCTCCTAGGAGAATTTGAAATTTCACATAAAACATATTTTTACCACTTCTGTGAGTAGAATTTCAAAAATACGAGAGACACGGTTAATATCAAGGAGTAAAATGTGGTTCAATAAGATAAAAATATTTTTTTTGAATAGTAACTTTTTTCTTTTATTTACCACGGTTAAAAGTAAATAGGGTAATTAAGGGTAAAAAATGATATTAATATTACCCTAACACATGTCCTAATTCTATTGGACAAGTGTATATTGACCAAAAACAACCTTAGGAATAAAATATTATCATTTAGGTCCACTTGGATTAGATTAGTTTATTTATTATTATTTAATTCATATACGAGTTAAAAGAGTTAAAATCAATGTTCAATTACCAAAACGTTTTAAATATAGGGTTATAAATAAGATAAATTCGATTGTAAATATTCATTAGAAAGATAAAAATATTTCCTATATAATGGTAATTTATTTATAATTTTTAGATATTAAATAATTCAATTTATTTATGAAACAATGGTGATGCAGTAATTACATAGTTAGTCAAATATTAAAATAATTGATATTATAAATACCCAAATAAATATAATTTGAGACTTTTAATGAATTACACTAATTTTATATATTAATATGACATTTTATAATTGATTTAATAATGTTTCTTCGAAGTAATAATGCTGTTATGATTTTCATAAAAATAAAATACCAAATAGTGTCAAAATTGACATAAAAACGTTTTTAAAAAAAATATTATATAATTAATTGATATTAAGTATATAAAAATCTATGGTTCATAAAAAGGACTTATATCATGATAGGTGTATCATTAATGAGCCACTTAAGAGTCTTTGGGATGTATATAGTGAGTTTATTAACTATATAATATAAAAATACAAAGAGACATGGTAAATGTCAAACTATTTATCTAAGAGTTAAATATAAATGATAAGGTTAATATTGTGACCCAAACCGGTCTAAAATATATTGGTTGAAAGCAATTAGACCCATCCCCACCTTAACCTTTAAATAATCTAATTTGGAGCCATTATAATCTGAATATGAATTTATTATCAAATAATATTTCTAGCTTTTCCATAGGTGCCCCTCACCCCTCTTATAAAAGGGCACCCCCCCTTCTCTCTAATTTACACCTTCAAAGCCTTTGGGATCGGCCAAAACATTCCCAAGTACTCTCTACACTTACCTCACTTCAACCTAGAGTCCATAGTTTGATCAGAAAGCGAACATAAGGAGTCCTTTTGATCAAATCAAAAGGAAGAACCCGACGAAGAGGAAATGTTTTCTCCACCCTCTTTCTTGTTCTTTTCTTCTTCAACTTCTTCTTTCGTTGTTATTTCCATTCTAAAATAATAACTCCCGTATCATTTATATAATGCGATGTTATTATAAATATGGTAAAACCATATTCAGTATTCTATCTATCTTTTTAATGACATGTCACCATATGTGCGTACGTACGACCTACCCTCTCCACCTCATGGTGTAATTGTTATTCAATACATTATTATTTGGATGGGTATAATAATGATGTGTAATTAATTTAAATAATAAATATAACATTATAATTATTCTGTATATATGATATACCATCCAATTATATATTATTTTAAAATCAAAAGAATGATATTTTCGCTCGTGCATACGTACGGACTATCGTCGCCACGAACGCGATGAGATTCACTCCTCATCATATCCATTCAAGTTTAACACTCATTTGATGATTAAAAATAATTTTTAAAGACTTGATATAATTTTGTATATGAAGAAGATACAACCTATCCATCATAAACACGACTTCTGTAATAATACATATAAAAGAAAATGAGTAAGTTAACACCCGAAATGACGATAATACTAAGATATTATTAACAAAGCAATGTTAAAAGATTATATATGATATCATATTAATGTATATGATTATTGTATTATTTAATAACAATTATTTCATTATTATACATGAGTTTAACCTACCCTCAACCAAGGAAATGTACAATATAATGACCCGTAAATTTCAAGGAAATTTTTTTTCTTAATTTTCTTTTGAATTTTACAAGAGCGCAGTTTCTGACGGCACCTGATTTCGAGGCCCGGTGTGCTCGGAATCATTTTCTGAAGTTTAGCTCGGGTACGTTCAGTGAACGGACGAGTGTGTTTTTCTAACTTTTGAACCGGTCCCCGGAATCGAATTCTGAGTGCACCGATGGAATTGCAGCACCGGTAATTGCTTAGAAACGCTTCTTCTGGAGTTGCGTTTGCTCGGGTGTGGTTTTTAATTATCGGGCTTAAAGTTATGAAATAAAATAATTGTACGACAAACTTTATTTTATTTCACTTAAGCCACTTGGAAGCCACTTAAAGCCACTTAAAGCAGCTTAAGCTGAGTTGATGCGGATAGGGTGCTATCCAGAAATATCCTACCCTCTTGGTAGGATATTTTTGAGGTGGGGCCCACACGAGCCCACCATTTCATTCCGCTAAGTAATGCACCCACGAAAACCCGTCATTATGAAAGTCAACTGATGTGTTTTCTTAAATTTTTAACGCACCATTTAATTGGGCAGTTTTTTTTCGTTGAATTTAATGGGTGGTTTGTTCGTTGAAATTAATTCTATGAATTAATTTCATTCGTTTCATAACACATTTTCGTTTTTTTGGCATGTTAATAAAATAAGGCCAACACAACCCTCCTTTTGAAATGATGTGTTAAACGCATTGAAGAACCTCTAAGAATTCTTCATCCTCCTTCACGAAGAATGCGAAAAACGTGAAGAACGCGAAGAACACCGGCCTCCGATGAAGAACGCCGAACCCGTGGAAATTGATGAAGCAATGCCGTGTGCCGCGACGCCAATGTTTCCTCTCTCGCAACATTCTTCGGCGACGTTCCTTCCTCCGTGACAAAAATATTCGATCATCCGTTGAGGTGAGAGTTTTCGATTCTTTAAATTCCTTTGTTGTTTTTAACTCAAGATGGATTTAATTATTAAAATTAAATCTGTTGTTCTTGAACCTCGGAGTTCGTCGACGTGCACCGTATTCCGCGACGATGCAAAGCCCTTCCGCAACGACGCGACACCTTCCGCGACGCGACGATCGCCACCTTCCGCGGCGATCAATTCCGTGAAGAACGTGCGTGCGACACTTGACGAGGTAGGGGTTTTATTTGAATGTTTTATTTTCCCGTGATCGTTTCTTTTAAAAATATAGAACCAATTTCATAAGAACAATTTTAATTTATTAAAATTGTTGTTTGATGTGTTGAATAATTCTCCCGACTGTTATTATCTAACGCAGAGGGTGCGGGCCAAACGAACACGGCCTGACAACCCTCCGTCGTTCTTCGTTGTTGGGTGGATTTGGCGGGCGACGACAAAACGTGACACAGGGGAGTTTTGATGATCCCGCAGTGAATAACGGAACACTGGAGGAACAACGGTGCAGACGAGAAGGAAAACAGACCACCGGAGCAACTGCGGTGGCCCGCGGAAGCCTCCTGCGGCGCCCCGGCGCGCCTCCGGACAGGGCCGCCTTGTCTTCAGCCGCGGCGGCAGTGGCCAGCGGACCCGCAGCCGCACAGGTCTGGCTCGCCCGCACGGGACGCGATAGAAGCCGCGTCTGCTGAAGTCCAGCGCGGCCCCTCGAGGGCTGCAACATCCTCCTCTCGCGGGGGCGGCGCCCCACGGCTGCCACGCTGCTCGGCCGCTCGGCCGAGCCGAGCCAGGCCGCACCCTGGTCTGGCTGGATCGCGTCCAGCCGGGTCGGACCAGGTCGGGTCGACCAGGTTCGGCCGACCCAGGGGGGGTCGGGCCGGGTCGGCCCGGGCCTAGACCCCCCGTCTTCAAACCATTTTCGGTCTTTTTCCCATAACATGAGCTACGGGCCTCCGAACGACGCGCCGTTAGTGGTAACGCGATCCTTGGATAGAGTCGGTCGTTTTGGTATATCGCACTCAAGGTTTTGGAATTCTTTGGGTTCGGCTAGGTTGGTTCGTACACGAAAACAACCGGGCCTTCGGAGCGGAAACACTCATATCTTGAGCTACGGACGTCCGATTGACGTGCTGTCGACTTCGTTGAATTCCTATAAATGAGATGGATCTTTTGGCTTACTCCGCCCAAGGTTTGGATGCAGGTGGAGTACGGTCGGGTTGGTTTTGCCTTAAAAACCAACCGGGCCCCTGTGTCGAAAAAGCCAATAACTCTCAGACCGAGCGTCCGATTGACGCATCGTCTGCGACGTTGAGTTCCTGTTGACGATACAGAACTTTTGGATACATCAAAATCGGACATTGTGTCAGTTGATGTATCAGCCTCTCGGATCGTTGAGCGGACCCTCCCGAACGAGCTTGCTGTGTGCGGGAACCCTAGAGCTGGCTGCGACTGCTACTGCGACGATGACTGTGCAGAGATCCTCAGTGGACTACGACGACGACTATGCAGAGATCCTCAGTGGACTGCGATGACTACAACACTCAGCGATCCCTTGTTGGTCAGTGCTACAGGTCCTGTGTGGGCCCAATCCTGTGTGGGTCCGATCCTATGTGGGTCAGCGCTCAGCAGTTCTGTGTGAGCCAGCGCCTACAGGTCCTGTGTGGGCCCGATCCTGTGTGGGTCTTTGCAGGGGTTAGTTACCTATCGATCCTTTTGGGTCCGATGACTTAGATGGATCAGTGATCATTTTTACCGTCATTCAAAGAAGTATATCTGTGTGAGCTAAATCATGTTTACTCTCCTTTTTGGATTGTGTTGTGTTATCCTGTGTGCATTTACTTTTTACTTTCCTTTGTGGATTGTGTTGAACTATCCTGTGTGGATTTACTGTTTACTCTCCTTTGTGGATTGTGTTGGGCTATCCTGTGTGGGTATACATTTTTCTTCCCTCTGTGGACTGGGTTGTGCTTGGGCTCGGATGTTGGAGCCGAACGGGAATTGATGACTTAGGTATATGTATGGGCATATACTGAAGCCGTGTCGGTTGTTACTTCGTGATTGTATCTCTCCTTTGTGGATTATCGTTTGTCGATTTAGGGAGACCTTCGGGGGTATCGGGGTCCCTACTGAGTAGCTTATACTCACCCCTGCACGGGCTATGCCCACACTTCGTTGTGTCGAATTCAGACGACGGACATCGTTGATCGTGGTGGCGGCCTGCGGAGCAGGACGGTACCTGGAGGTGGACCACTGGGCGGGACGTACTCGGAGGTGTCAGGTGGACCCGAGGAGAAGTGGAGGCTATCTGTACCCACCCTTCAGGTGGGACTTCTAGAGGACAGATCGACACTGCGGCTTTTCTTTTCAGTTTATGTTTTTCCCCTTTCAGTTGTACTTTACAGTTGGGCTTGTATTTCCGGCCCCTTTTACTTTCAGCACAGCTTGTTATAGTTTTTACTTAGTGTTTACGTTTCCTCTTACTTACTCTGTGGTGCTTGTTTAATTTTCAAAGCCAATGCCTTCCCTTTTTCTGGGATTTACGCCTTGGTTCTAGTCGCCAGCCCCTGGCCTATGGAAGGCGGGTTTGGGGTAGTCACGGCACGGGCCCCAAGGACGAGTCGTGACAAAATGGTATCAGAGGTGGTCGGTTCTACTGTAGAATCTGATCTTTCTTCTATGTGAAGCAATAGTGTTTAGCGTATTGAGTGTGGTTATCAGTCCAGGGAGTCCATTGTTGTTGCGGCGGCCGATGTATCCGTACACCAGGACCCTGACTTCTGATTTCCGACTTAATGCCCGAAAACATTGATTGCATGTGTGTTTCATGTTTTCGTTGTGATTACTTGTGTCAGCTCACCAGGTATACTGTTCTGACCGTGGCGCACTTTTTTCCTTTTCAGGATGGCCCCACGACGGCAGCCATCTAGGGTTCCGAGAGTAGAGCGCGACGACAGCCCGCCGAGCGACAAGGCCTCGGTACAGGGCCCTTTGACGGCGGATGCACCGGCGGTACCTCTACCCGTCGAGCGCCCGATGCTACTAGCATCGACCGTTGACGATGCATGTCACATCAGAGCTCTGCATGAGTTCCAGCGCCAGTGACCACCCAGGTTTCGTGGGGAGACAGACCCCCAAGCAGCCGAGGACTGGCTGGAGGCAGTCGTATGTGTTTTCAGGCTAGTGAGGACACTAGCAGACCTCATGGTGATCCTCACGGCGAGCCTACTACACGCAGCAGCGGGCCGATGGTGGAGCTTGATGCTCCAGGTACACGATGAGGCGTTTCTTCTCTAGATGGACTTCGAGAGCCTTTTCCGCTCAGAGTTCGTCCTGGCCACCCTCCGTGCGGTGCACATCCAGAAGCTTCTTCAGCTGCGGCAGAGCAGCTTGACGGTCGCCCAGTACGCGGTGAGGTTCACCGATCTATCTTGATACTCAACAGATATGGTACGAGACCCATTCTTCTAGGCCTGGACCTTTGAGAAGGGTTTGAGACACGGGATCAGGGCATCGCTGATCTCCCTCAGCATCCCGACCCAGGCAGGAGTACTGGAGCGAGCCCTTTTGATCGAGAGCTTTCTGGATGAGTCTACAGCGAGACCTACCACATGGAGGCAGGTAGCGGAGTCTTCAGCAGCAGGTAGCCGACAGATGACTCAGGGTTCCAGGCAGACTAGACCCTCTCGTAGACGAACTCAGGACACTGGCTCAGAAGTGCGGGGAACACAGCGCAGAGCCAGTCTTCCGAGAGGCACGCAGTGCTACGCCTGCGGCGGGCAGGGCCACATGGATCGTGACTGCCCGACCCACCGTACTGAGGAGTAGCAGACGGTGAAGGGGCCACCCAGGCAGAGGCAGAGGGTCGACCGTGGCAGTCCACAGGGAGGAGGCGGACGAGGCAGAGCAGCTGGCCGAGCAACAGGTGGTGGGCGATGCTTTGAGGCTCTGCCACCACCACCACCGAGAGGTCCGCCCCGACCACAGGGAGCTGGCGGGCAGAGACAGGCACAACTCCAGGCAGTGGAGGCCTATGACCACGGCGCGCCAGAGATTATTCGAGGTACGATCTGTGTCTATTCCACCCTTGATGCAGTTCTTATAGACACAGGAGCGAGTCACTCTTTCATAGCCGCTTCCCTTGTTCGGAGCATGGAGATTCTGACAGAGCCGTTGGCTCGATCCTTACAGCTAGAGACTCCTACAGGAGAAGACTCAACGATTACACACTGGTGCCGGTAGTGTGAGCTTACTCTAGGAGGCGAGAGCTTCGGCTGGGATCTTCTTGTAGCAGCGTCGAGGCCTTACGACGTCATCTTGGGCATGGATTGGTTATCTGCAGTCCATGCACAGATTTACTGTATTAGGCAGAAGGTGCGATGTGTACACACCGACGGGAGTACGTTCACCTTCACCAGTGAGAAGGGAGCCTTCGCATCACAGGATGGACTTCCGCAGAGGAGAGGAAATCCCATCACTCATCAGTTGGCTAGCCTCATCCTTGGAGCAGTTGACGTGCGGAGTCCTAGTTTTCCTGCAGTTGTGGATCAATATGCGGACTTCTTCCCCGACGATGTTCCAGGACTACCTCCCCACAGAGAGGTATACTTTTACATTGATCTGTACCCCGGGACAGCCCCGATATCCACTCCAGTGTATCGGATGGCCCCTGCTGAGCTTCGAGAGCTGCGGGTACAGTTGGAGGACTTGCAGGGCAAGGGGTTCATCCGACCCAGTGTTTCCCCCTGGGATTCCCCGATATTGTTCGCCAAGAAGGTGGACGGGAGCTTGAGACTATGTGTCGACTATCGTCTCCTGAACCAGGTAACAGTGAGGAACAAGTATCCGCTACCGAGGATTGATGACCTCTTCAATCAGCTCAAGGGAGCACGGTGGTTCTCGATGATAGATCTCAGGTCAGGCTATCATCAGCTCAGAGTTCGAGACGAGGACGTGAAAAAGATGGCCTTCAGGTGTCGGTATGGCCACTATGAGTTCTTGGTTATGCCTTTCGGCGTAACCAACTCTCCAGCAGTGTTCTTGAGCCTCATGAACATGATCTTCCAGCCATACCTCGATCGATTTGTCGTGGTCTTCATCGACGACATTTTGGTGTACTCGACCACGGAGGAGGAGTACGCCTGCCACTTGCGGGTTGTACTAGACACACTCCGAGAGCACCATCTTTATGGAAAGCTCTCGAAGTTCCAGTTAAGGTTACGTGAGGTCCACTTCTTAGGCCACGTCATTTCTGAGGCGGGAGTTGCGGTGGGTCCCGCGAAGATCGAGGCGGTGCTAGCTTGGGAGCCACCCAGGAGCGTGACGGAGGTGCGGAGTTTTCTGGGTCTAGACGGATACTATCGAAGATTTGTGCCGGACTTCTCCAGAGTTGTGGCGCCACTCTCAGCTTTGACGAATAAGGGGAAACCCTTTGTATGGTCAGATAGATGTCATCAGAGCTTTCAGGAGCTGAGACAGAGATTGACCGGCGCACCTATCTTGAGGTTGCCTGAGGAGGGAGTTGGATACGTAGTCTACTGCGATGCATCAGGGACCGAACTTGAATGTGTCCTGATGTAGGAGCGGGCCGTGACTGCCTATAGATCATGTCAGTTGAGGCCGCATGAGAAGAAATATGCCACCCATTACCTGGAGTTAGCAGCATTGGTCTTCGCTCTGAAGTCATGGAGGCACTATCTGATGGGAGAGCGCTTTACAGTCTTTTCTGACCACCAGAGTCTCAGGTACATCTTCTCGCAGAAGGACCTGAACCTGAGAGAACGGCGATGGCTCGAGTTCCTCCAGGACTATGACTTTGAAATAGTCTATACTCATGTGAAGGGGAACGTGGTAGCTGATTCCCTCAGCAGGAGGACAGGCATCCAACTACTTGAGGAGACGACAGAGTAGCTAGCCTCTTTGCAGATATCATTCGTGGATAGAGATGGAGCAGCCTTCCATCAGTCCCTCACAGTCACTCCTCCACTACTGTAGCGGGTCATAGAGGCACAACGTGGGGACGCCGACTGTGAGACGCGGCATGCACAGATATCCTCAGGACATGCACCTGATGGCTTCTCCTTTGGAGCAGAGCACGCATCCTTTTCAGAGGATGTACCATGGTACCAATCACTTTGCGAGAGGAGGTGCTGAGAGAGTTTCACACTTCTCCTTTGGCGGTACATCCTGGAGTGGCGTAGATGTACCAGGACCTAAAACGACAGCACTGGTGGCCGGGCATGAAGAAGGTTGTGGAAGAGTTCATTTCTCGATGCCTCACCTGCCAGTAGGTGATGGCAGAGCATCAGGTACCAGTAGACTTGGTACAACCCTTGGAGGTCCCAGAGTGGAAGTGGGACGACATATCTATGGAATAAGTGACTGTAATTCCACGCACTTCCAGAGGTCATGACTCCATTTGGGTGATTGTTGACTGACTCACCAAGTCGGCACACTTCTTACCCATCAGAGAGCAGGGCTCAGTGGAGAGCTTGGGGCGTCTCTGCGTTCACGATATTGTACGGATTCACGGTGTGCCATCGTCTATCGTCTCTGATCGGGATGCTCACTTTACATCCCAGATTTGGAAGGGGTTGTAGGAGGCATTCGAGATGCGGCTACGTCTGAGCACCGCCTTTCACCCTCAGATGGATGGTCAGACGGAGAGGACCATTCAGACTCTTGAGAACATGCTCCGCGCATGTGTCCTCAACTTTGGTCTCAGCTGGGAGGATCACCTACCCTTGGTGGAGTTCGCGTACAACAACAGCTACCACTCCACCATTGGGATGGAACCATATGAGGCGTTGTACGGCAGACCTTGCAGATCTCCATTGTGTTGGAAAGACCCTGGGGAGTCAGGACATGTAGGACCAGAGATGGTCCGGGCCACGACGGAGAAGGTCCAGGTCATCCAGGAGCGGATGAGGACAACTCAGAGCCGGCAGAAGTCTTATGCTGACAGGAGGTGGAGGCCACTAGAGTTCGAGGATGGTGACCACGTCTTCTTGCGTGTCTCACCTCGATGTGGATTACGGAGATTTGGCCGAGGCGGCAAGTTGTCTCCACGCTTTATAGGACCATTCCAGCTCCTCATCAGGATTGGCGAGGTGGCTTATCGCCTGGCTCTACCACCTCAGTTGCACCGGGTGCACGACGTCTTCTACGTATCTCATCTGAAGAGATACGTGCACGACCCGACGCACATCATTGACCATGAGGAGCTAGACGTGGATGATGGGGAGACTTTTGCGGAGGTCCCAGTGGAGATCGAGGATCGAGAGGAGTGGGTCCTACGTTGGAGATCGATTCCTCTAGTGCGCATCATATGGCAGCACGGGAACCTCCAGGAGAGCACATGGGAGCGGGAGGCCCAGATGCGTGCTCAGTACCCACATTTGTTTCCCTAGTTTATGATGTAACTTTACAGGGACGTAAAACCCTGAGGTGGGAGTAATGGGAAGACCCATAAATTTCAAGGGAATTTTTTTTCTTAATTGTATTTGGAATTTTACAAGAGCGCAGTTTCTGACGGCACCTGATTCTGAGGCCCGGTGTGCCCGGAATCATTTTCCGATGTTTGGCTCGGGTACGTTCAGTGAACAGACAAGAGGGTTTTTCTAACTTTTAAACCGGTGCCCGGAATCGAATTCTGAGGGAACCGATGGAATCGCAGCACCGGTAATTGATTAGAAACGCCTCTTCCAGATTTGCGTTTGCTCGGGTGTGTTTTTTAATTTTCAGGCTTAAAGTTAAGAAATAAAATAATTGGACGACAAACTTTATTTTATTTCACTTAAGCCACTTGGAAGCCACTTGAAGCCACTTAAAGAGTTTTAATCTGAGTTGATGCGGATAGGGTGCTATAATGAAATATCATACCCTCTTGGTAGGATATTTGTGAGGTGGGGCCTGCACGAGCCCACCGTTTCTTTCTGCTAAGTAACGCACCCGCGATAACCCGTCATTATGAAAGTCAACTGACGTGTTTTCATAAATTCTTAACGCACCATTTAATTGGGATGTTTTTTTCGTTGAATTAAATGTGCAGTTTATTCGTTGAAATTAATTCTATGAATTAATTTCATTCGTTTCTTAACACGTTTTTGTTTTGTTGGCATGTTAATAAAATAAGGCCAACACAACCCTCCTTTTGAAATGATGTGTTAAACCTTTGAAGAACCTCTAAGAATTCTTCATCCTCCTTCGTGAAGAACGCGAAGAACGCGAAGAACGCGAAGAACGCCGGTCTCCGACGAAGAAATCCGAACCCGCGGAAATCGACGACGCGACGCCATGTGCCACGACGCCAACGTTTCCTCTCCTGCAACGTTCTTCGGCGGCATTCCTTCCTCCATGAAAAAAATCTTCGATCATCCGTTGAGGTGAGAGTTTTAGATTATTTAAATTATTTTGTGGTTTTTAACTCAAGATGGATTTAATTATTAAAATTAAATTTGTTGTTCTTAAACCTTGGAGTTCGTTGACGCGCACCATATTCCAAGATGATGCGACACCCTTCCGTGACGACGCGACACCTTCCGCGACGCGATGATCGCCTCCTTCCGCGATGATCAATTCCACGAAAAACGCGCGTGCGACACTTGACGAGGTAGGGGTTTTATTTGAATGTTTTATTTCCCCATGATCGTTTCTTTTAAAAATAAAGAACCAGTTTCATAAGAACAATTTTAATTTATTAAAATTGTTGTTTGATGTGTTGCATAATTCTCTCGACTGTTATTATCTAACGTGGAGGGTGTGGGCCAAACGAACATGGACCGAAAACCCTCCGATGTTCTTCATTGTTGTGCATATTTGGCGGGTGACGACAAAACATGACGTAAGCGTGTTTTGATGATCCCACAGTGATGAATGGAACCCGGGAGGAACAACGGCACAGACGGGAAGGAAAACGGACCACCGGAGCAGCTCCGGTGGCCCGTGGAAGTCTCCGGTGGTGCGGCGGCGGCGGCCAGTGGACCCGCGGCCACGTGGGTCCGGCTTGCTCGCACGGAACGCGGCAGAAGCCGCGTCCGCTGATGTCCAGCGTGGCCCCTCGAGGGCCGCGACATCGTCATCCTGCGGGGGCGGTGCCCCGCGGCTGCCTCGCTGCTCGGCAGCTCGGCCGAGCCGAGCCGGACCGGCCGGCCAAGCCGGGTCGCGCCCTAGCCTGGCCGGACCGAGTCCCGCCGGGTCGGACCGGGTCGGGCCAACCCGGTTCGGCCGACCCAGGGGGATCGGGCCGGGCCCAGACCCCCTGTCTTCGGACGATTTTCGGTCTTTTTCCAGTAACATGAGCTATGTGCCTCCGAACGGCACGCCGTCAGCAGCAACGCGATCCTTGGATTGAGACGGTCGTTTCGGTATATCACACTCAAGGTTTCGGAATACTTTGGGTTCAGCCGGGATGGTTTGTACACGAAACCAATCTGGCCTTCGGAGAAGAAACACTCATATCTTGAGCGACGGACGTCCGGTTGATGTGTCGTCGACTTTGTTGAATTCCTCTAAGTGAGATGGATCTTTTTGCTCACTCCGCCCGAGGTTTGGACGTAGGTGGAGTATGGTCGGGCTGGTTTTTCCCTAAAAACCAACAGGGCCCCTGGGACGAAAAAGCCAATAACTCTCAGACCGGGCGTCCGATTGACGCGCCGTCTGCGAAGTTGAGTTCCTGTTGACTATACGGAACTTTTTGATACATCAACTTTGGACTTTGTGTCAGTTTATGTATCAGCCTCTCGGCTCGTGGAGAGGACCCTCCCGAATGAGCTTGCTGTGTGCAGGAACCCTAGAGCTGGTTGCGACTGCTACTGCGACGACGATTGTGCAAGGATCCTCAGTGCACTGCGACGAGGACTGTGAAGAGATCCTCAGTGCACTGCGACGACGACTGTGCAGAGATCCTCAGTGGACTGCGATGATGACTGTGCAGAGATCCTCAGTGGACTGCGACAACTACAACACTCAGCGATCCCTTGTGGGTCAGTGCTACAGGTCCTGTGTGGGCCCGATCCTGTGTGGGTCTGATCCTGTGTGGGTCAGCGCTCAGCGGTTCTGTGTGATCCAGCGCTTACAGGTCCAGTGTGGGCCCGATCTTGTGTGGGCCTTTGCGGGGGTTAGTTACCTATCGATCCTTTGTGGGTCCGACGACTTAGATGGATCAGTGATCATCTTTACCGTCATTCGAAGAAGTATACCTGTGTGAGCTGAATCCTATTTACTCTCCTTTGTGGATTGTGTGGTGCTATCCTGTGTGGATTTACGTTTTACTTTCCTTTTTGGATTGTGTTGAACTATCATGTGTGGATTTACGGTTTACTCTCCTTTGTGAATTGTGTTGTGCTATCCTGTGTGGGTATACGTTTTTCTTTCCTTTGTGGACTGGGTTGTGCTTGGGCTCGGATGTTGGAGTCGAATGGGAATTGATGACTTAGGTATATGTATGGGCATATACCTAAGCAGTTTCGGTTGTTACTTCGTGATTGTATCTCCCCTTTTTGGATTATCCTTTGTGGATTTCGGGAGACCATCGGGGGTCTCGGGGTCCCTACTGAGTAGCTTATACTCACCCCTGCACGGGCTATGCCCACACTTCATTGTGTTGGATGCAGACGACGGACAACGCTGATCGTGGTGGAGGCTTGCGGAGCAGGACGGTACCTGGAGGTGGACCACTGGGCAGGACGTACTCGGAGCGGTCAGGTGGACCCGAGGAGCGGTGGAGGCTATCTGTACCCACCCTTCAGGTGGGACTTCCAGAGGAAGGCTCGACGCTACGGCTTTTCTTTTCAGTTGCTGTTTTCCCCCTTTCAGTTGTACTTTACAGTTGGGCTTGTATTTCCGGCCCCTTTTACTTTCAGCCCAGCTTGTTACAGTTTTTACTTAGTGTTTACTTTTCCGTTTGCTTACTCTGTGGTGCTTGTTTACTTTTCAAAGGCAATTCCTTCCCTTTTTCTGGGATTTACGCCTTGGTGCTAGTCGCCAGCCACTGGCATATGGAAGGTGGGCTTGGGGTAGTCACAGCACGGGCCCCGAGGACGGGTCGTGACATACAAGGTAAAGGTTTATTTCACAATCTCTTCATTATCCGAGGTTGTTTAAACGTAATTATCTACTGGGACCTCTTTATCATCCACATCCATGTTTCTTAAAAATGTATTTAAAATCATTCTCACTATTTTACAGACTATGGTTTAAATTCATATATACCCTTTTTGACTTTTTATAATATGTTTTTAAAGGAATCATTCTGTCGTTTTCCAAACAAGGTCCTTTTTAATCTTTTCGACATAATTAAGGTAAGAATGTCTTTTTTAACTTATACGGCGGGTGCGGCTATTCTCCTCCATTATAAAATCGTCGAAGATTCCCATACAATCTTATAAGAATATTTCAAAGTAAATTTTTTCTTTTATAATTATGTTACTTTTAAATGATTTCAAAAAAAGAGATATTTCTCTCAAATAGTTTTGATTTCATCTATGTCAACATCCTTTGATGGATTTTAATCTTATTTTATGTTTATTTATTATGTTACAAAACTTCCATATTATATTGAATGTTTTGTGATATTTTTTACTATGGATGTGTTATTTTTTACCATTGATGGTTGATGGAGAAAGGATTGACATTTCGTGTGAAAGTTTTAATACGAATGTTTAGGTTATGTTTAAACTTGTTCATATGAGGAATTCATTAGACTTAATAAGTGAAGGGTGGATCCCGCTATATCTCCTTGATGCATCTTTATATTTCATTAGACAAACTAGTGTCTTGACATGAGGCCTTGAAATAATCTTATTTGTAGTCTTGGCACGAGGCCTTGGCTACGTGGTTATGATAGTCTGTAATTATACATTCCATAATTATGAAAGTGGTTATTGATATTTCATGTGATTATTAGACTAGTAGAATATCCATATGAATATGTAAATGTCATTATTTCATTTTATCTTTTCCATATTATGCTGAAGTTCAC
Source organism: Viscum album (assembly GCA_963277665.1). Lineage (NCBI taxonomy): Eukaryota > Viridiplantae > Streptophyta > Magnoliopsida > Santalales > Viscaceae > Viscum > Viscum album. The sequence continues at coordinate 1,794,348,776 of OY728131.1, forward strand.
TTTTAAAAGGATTTTGTTTTAGTTCCACACTGCCTTTAATTTTTATGCTTATTTATGAAAGTATCCGCTATATTGTTATCCTTACTGAGCATCTGAGCTCACCCATTTCAATGTTTTATTTTTCCCAGGATGTCAAGAAGTAATTTATAAATGACCTGCATGGATAGTATGAGGGGATATGAGGACATGATTTTGTTGTAGTAGTTTTCACATTATAATGTAATGTAAACTTTATGAATGTATCTAGTTATTCCAAGGCTACTAAAATAATCAGTATTTCGAGACATGATCATTTATGATCATGCCAATGAAATGTAATAATGTAACGACTATGGTTAACTGGGGTCGTGGTGTTATTGTTGGTATCAGAGGATGTTTAGTACAAAACTTAGAATCTAGATTTAGATAAACTCTGATTAGAGAACATAGCCCTAAGATAGCCATTAAGGATTAGTATAGAAGAACATACTAGAATTTTGGTATTGTATAGATTTTGTGAGTTTTCCAAACAATACATCCATATCTAGATACGAGCAGGTAGAGGTCGCTCTAGTACAGATGTGTCTGGTGGTAAAACCTGAAAACACCACTTTGAGCTAGACTCGAACGGGAACTGGTGCACGACAACGGGCCTTGCTGCACTCTTGGTTACGACACTCCCGAGGGATATGCTTAGGATAATTATCATTTTCATTACAAACCATTATGAAGGGTTTATGAGTATATACTTCCACAGAGAATTTTTTTTATGATTATGGATTATATCCATAAATAGTTAAATTTATTTTAAGTGTTTTACAAGTATAAAATTATGTATTTTGATTCTTAAAATGATATTGTTTATGCCATTGTTTAGAAACGAAGCCTAGTAGAAGAAATAGAAACCATATCAATGCACACACTCTATGTAGGGATTTCTATCCTGCTCAAAATAATTATAGTGGAGCTGGTGATGCAACTGGTGATGATAAGATAATCACCATACTGGGACAACTCAATCAGGTTATGAATAATAACCTTCCCTGTATGGAGCAGCCTGATCTGCAGTATGGAGGATCAATGTTAGATCGCTTCATGAGGTAACAAACACTAGAATTCAATGGGAGTACAAATCCCTTAGTAGCTGAGCAATGGATAAATTCCCTAGAGAAAATATTTTAGGCTTTGGGGAGTAGGGAAAGGGAAAAGGTTATCATGATTGTTTACCGCCTCACTAGAGATGTTGATCAATGGTGGTCCTTGATTCAAAACACAAAGGATGAAGATGAAGTATCAAATATGAAATGGAGGGAGTTAAAAAAACTTTTCCTAGAAAAATACTTTCCTCGTGACCATCGAGCAGATATAGAAAGGCATTTTCTGAGTCTGAGAAAAAATGAGGATGAGAATGTCACAAAGTATGAGTCTAACATTATAAGGTTAGAGAGGTATACTAGAGATTATATACATAACCCAAGAAGTAATATTGATTATTTATTTGATGTGTTAAAACCATTTCTCTATTGAGCATTAGTCTCACAAACATTCTCGTTCTACGAAGATATTGTCAAATGTGCTATCAAGACAGAAAAGTAATTTTCTAAGTCTTATGACTTCAAAGAAAAGCAGGAGAAGAAGATATCTTCTAATCACTATGGGAATGGAAATAATGGAAAGAAGGGAAATGTTGAATATCCATTCTGTAGTAAATGTTTGAAGAAACACCCCAGTACTTGCTTTAAAGGAATGGGAGTCTGTTACAAGTGTGGTGAAAAAGGCCACCAATCTCGTGATTGTAAGGGGAAGAAGGAAGCTACAGATGTCCAATGCTAAAATTTTAGTGAGATGGGACATTATCCAAATGAATGTCCTAAGCATCAAGGGAACTTACCTCAGAAAATGCAAAGGGATCAAGGCCCAGCTTAGGATATCACTATTACTGAGGTATAAGCTCCGAAAGATGTGGTGGAAGGTAATTTAATGGTTTCCTCATGTTTAGCCAATGCTTTATTTGCTTCTGGATCATCACATTGTTTCATATATTCTCAGTTTCCAATAAAAATTAGATATTTAAAATTTTATTTAACAACGGAGTTGTTAGTTAAAACTTCTAAGGGAAGTATCATTACTACAAAGTTCTGTGGATCTGTTACTATTAGAGCACTTAAATGTTCTTTATCTTCTAATCTCATCGTCATACCTATGATTGAATTTGATTTAATCCTTGGTATGGATTGGCTTTTGGAATATGAAGTGAAAATTTATTGTTAGAAGAAGGAGGTTACGATTTTTGATGATGATGATAAAGAACACCTTATCTTTAGAGAAGTATATTCACCACATAAGTCTTACCTAGATCCACCCCCAGTAGCTCAAACAAATTCAATTATTAGGGAGGAAGAGAATGAAATAACTGCGGGTGAGGAAAGGAATGTTCAAATATAGTATGTACCTATTGTGAGAGATTATGTTGATGTGTTTCTGGAAGATTTACCTAGACATCCTCCAGAACAAGAAAGTGTGTTTTCAATTGATTTAAGTCCTGGTTCAAGGCCTATATCGAAGAACCATTATAGAATGTCCACTTTGGAATTAGTTTAACTAAAGAAACAATTCGGGGAATTGAGTAATAAGGGATTTATTCACCCTAGTGTCTCTCCATGGGGAGCCCATGTCCTTTTTGTTAAGAAAAAAGATGGATCTATGAGGTTATGTATCGACTACAGAGAAATAAATTCTATAACAATAAAGAACAAGTATCCCCTACCACGCATTGATGATTTATTTGACCAACTGCATGGAGATAAATACTTTTCAATGATTTACCTTTGATCTGGATACTATCAGTTGTGTGTGAATAAAGAAGACATTCCGAAGACAGCATTTCGAACCAGGTACGTGCATTACGAGTTTACAGTAATGCCTTTTGGATTGACTAACGAACCCTCTGTATTCATGGATCCTATGAATAGATATTTCAAGGAATATCTTGATGATTTTGTGTTGGTATTTATTAATGATATCTTGGTATACTCCGAAAGCTACAAGGATCATGAAAATCACTTGTGCATTATCATGAAGACTCTGAGAAGAGATGAATTATATGGGAAGTTTAGCAAGTGTGAATTATGGATTTAGGAGATTTCTTTTCTTGGCCATATTTTCTCTAAGGATGGAATCTCTATTGATCCTTCAAATACCAAGGCAATTCAATAATGTCCAGCCCCAATGAGTATAACTGAGGTTCACATTTTTATTGGTTTAGCAGGTTATTATCGGCGTTTCGTTCAGAATTTTTCCCGATTGGCTAACCCATTAACAATGCTCACACGTAAAGGGGTTAAATTTGTTTGGAAAAAAGAGTGTGAATAATTTTTTCATGAACTTAAGAGAAGATTAATTAATGCTCTTATATTGACTCTACCATCGGGGAATGATGGATTCATTATTTATAGTGATGCATCGAAGAAAGGACTTGGTTGTGTCCTTATGCAGAATGATAGTGTTATTGACTATGCATCACGACAACTAAAAATTCATGACAAAAACTATCCTACTCATGATCTTGAGTTAGCTACTATAATCTTTTCTTTAAAGATATGGAGACATTATCTCTATTGTGAAAAATGTGAGATTTATACTCATCACAAGAGTTTGAAGTACATTTTCTCACAGAAAGAACTCAACATGAGGAAAAGGCGATGGCTTGAACTACTCAAGGATTATGATTTAACGATACACTACCACCCGAGGATGGCCAATAAAGTGGCAGATGCTTTGAGAAGAAATGATCATGGAGTTTTGAACATGATGAGAGTTAAAAGGGATCCAATTTTCAGAGATCTAGTGAAGATGGGTATGGGAATCACCATGGAAGGTGAAACATCAATAATATTTCAAATGGTTTCCAAACCATCTTTATTATAAAGGATAATGAGTTCTCAGACTGATGATGAAGAATTTCAAAAAAATATTAATCCTGTGAATGATGGGAGATTGAGAGACTTTGTGTATGAAGAAGGAATTTTGAAATTTGGGAAGAGACTTTGTGTTCCCGATATACCTGATTTGAAAAAGGAATTGTTAGATGATTCTCATAGTTCCAATTTCTCTATACAACCTGGGATCACTGAAATGTATAGAGATACAAAGGAACACTGTTGGTGGGACAACATGAAGAGGGAGATCGCTGATTTTGTGTCAAGATACAAGGTTTTCCAACAAGTGAAATCTGGAAGGCAACAGCCTGGAAGAGTCATGCAACCTCTTCCCATACTGGAGTGGAAATGGGACAATATTATGATGGACATTGTCATGGGGCTACCAAAGACTCCTAGAAGAAATGATGAAATATGGGTTCTTGTTGATCGTCTTACCAAGTCAGGACATTTTCTTGCTATAAGAGAAGATCTACCACTAGATCGTCTAGCAAGACAATATATTAATGAATTTGTGAGACTTCATGAAGTAACCCTATCGATTGTTTCTGATCGTGATACTCATTTTACTTTAATATTATAGAAGAGTCTTCAGAAGGCCTTGGTTACTAAACTTCATTTGAGCACTGCCTACCACCCTCAAATAGATGGACAATGAGAATGAACTATTCAAACCTTAGAATACATGTTGAGATCTTTCTCACTTGACTTTTAGGGTATGTGGGATTAATATTTACCTCTGGTAGAATTTTCCTATAACAATAGCTTCCATTCGAGTATTCAGATGGCACCAAATGAAGCGTTATATGGAAAGAGATGTCATACACGAACCTGTTGGTATGACGTTTGTGAATGAAAACTTGTAGGACCATAACTGGAGGAGGAAACAATGGAAAAGGTAATGGTAATCCAAAACCACATCAATGTATCTCAAAGTAGGCAGAAGAGTTATTCTGATTACCGAAGGAGGTATTTGGAATTTCAGGTAGGAGATCATGTTTTCATGAAGGTAACTCTATGGAAGGGAGTTATACATTTCGGTAAGAAGGGTAAATTAAGTCCCAAGTACATCGGACCATTCAAAATTCTAGAATGAATTCAGGCTATAGAATTCCATTTTGAAATGCCTCCAAGTCTCTCCAAAGTTCACGACGTGTTCTACATATCACTGTTGAGAAAATACATGCCTGACCCAACGTTTGTACTCACTTACATGGAATTAGAACTGGAACCTGATTTGTCTTATTGTGAAGAGCCAGCCAGGATTCTTGATACGAGAGAACAATTACTAAGAAACCTGACAACTCATCTGGTCAAAGTTCTATGGAGATACCATAAGATGGAAGAAGCAACATGGGAACCCAAGGAACAAATAATAAATAACCACCCGAGTCTTTTCATGCAGTTTTATTCTATAAATTTTGAGGACAAAATTATTTGAAGGAGGGGATAATGTAACACCCCAAGCTTTCACAGTACACTTCTCTTAGAATAATACAGTAGAATGTGTTGTACGCAACTTCGAGTTCTAACACACACCACAACCAATCAAACTAGCTGTTATGAATAGTAATACCCACTTTTTGAAATTTTATAATTTTTATCTTTCAAAATGGAATTAATTTTTGGATTCATAATATCAAAATTAACTTAGGATGTATTTTTGGTATTTTTCTAAAAACATTAAAGTTTTGATGAATAGTGAAAAAACACTGGGTTATAGTTTCAAACCTAATTTTTATTTGAATAATTATTTATTTTATTTAAATTTAATTAAGGTAAAAATGGATACATAATACTCATATAAGTTCAATGTAATTCATTGGAGTTAGTTTAGAATAATTTTATATATATAAAAATTTTGTGAATCTTTTCACTATCTTTTTCCCACCTCCTAAGAGAATTTGGAAATCCACATAAAACATAATTTTACCGCTTCTGTGAGTTGAATTTCGAAAATCCAAGAGACACAGTTAATATCAAGGAGTAAAATGTAGTTCAATAAGATAAAAATATTTTTTTGGTGAATAGTACCTTTTTACTTTTATTTACCACGGTTAAAAGTAAATAGGGTAATGAAGTTTAAAAATGATATTAATATTACCCTAAAACATGTCCTATTTCTATTGTACAAGTGTATCTCGACCAAAAACAACCTTAGGAATAAAATATTATCATTTAGGTCCACTTGGATTAGATTAGGTCATATATTATTATTTAATTTAATGAAGAGTTAAAAGAGTTAAAATCTAAGTTTAATTACTAAAAGATATTTAATATAGGGTTATACATAGGATAAATTCGATTGTAAATATTCATTAGAAATATAAAAAGATTTTATACATAATGGTATTTTATTTATAATTTTTAGACATTAAATAGTATAATTTATTTATGACACAATGGTGATGTAGTAATTTCTTAATTAGTGAAATATTAAAATAATTGATTTTATAAATACACAAATAAATATAATTTGAGACTTTCAATGAATTACACGAATATTATAGCTTAATATAAAATGTTATAATTTTTTTAACAATGTTTTTCATTAAGTAATCATGATTTTATGATTTTCACAAAAATTAAATACCAAATAGTTTCCAAATTGACATAAAAGAGTTTTTAAAACAAATATTATATTATTAATTGATATTAAATTTTTAAAAATATAAGGTTCGGACAAAGGAAATATATCATGAGATGTGTATTATTAATGGACCACTTGGGCATCTTTTGGATGTATATAGTATGTTTATTAACAATATAATATAAAAAGAAAAAGAGACATTGTAAATGTCAAACTATTTCACTAAGAGTAAAATATAAATGATAAGGTTAATATAGTGACCCAAACCTGTCTAAAATCTATTGTTTGAAATTAATTAGACCCATCCCCACCTTAACCTATAAAAAATCCACTTTGGAGCCATTATAAACCAAATATGAATTTATTATAAAATAATATTTCTAGCTTTTCCAAAGGTTCCCCTCACCCCCCTTATAAAAGGGAATTCCCCCTTCTCTCTAATTTACACCTTCAAAGCCTTTGGGCACGGCCAAAACCTAACCAAATACTCCCTAAACTTCCATAAATTCAACCCAAAGTTTTTAGTTTGATCATAAATCCATCTTATGGAGTCCTTTTGTTCAAATCAAAAGGAAGAACCCGAAGAAGATGTAATGTTTACACCACCCTCTTTCAAGTTCCTTTCTTCTTCAACTTCTTCTTTCTTTGTTATTTCCATTCTAAAATAAAAACTCCAGTATATTCTATATACTGTGATGTTTTTATAAATATGGAACAACCATATTCAGTATTCTATCCATCCTTTGAATGACATGCCACCATACGTGCGTACGTATGGCCTACCGTCTCCACATCGTGGTGTAATTGTTATTCAATACATTATTATTTGGATAGGTATAATAAAGATGTGTAATTAATGTAAATAATAAATATAACATTATAATGATTCTTTATATATGATAAACTATTAAATTATATATTATTTTAATATCAAAAGAATTATATTGTCGCTCGTGCGTATGTAAGGACTACCATCTCCACGAACGCGATGAGATTCATTACCCATCATATTCATTCAAGTCTAACTCTCATTTGATGATTAAAAATAATTTTTAAGGACTTGATATCATTCTGGATATGAATAAGATACAACCTATCCATAAAAAACTCAGCTTATGTAACAAAACATATAAAACAAAACGAGTAAGTTAACACCCGAGATGACGATAATACTAAGATATTATTAACAAAGCAATATTAAAAGATCATATTTGATATCATATTAATGTATATTAATCTTCCATAATTTTATAAAAATTATTTCACCCTTATACAGGAGGTTAAACTTCCCTCAACCATGTAAAATTACAAGGTAATGGTTTATTTCACAATCTCTTCATTATCTGAGGTTCTTATACGTAGTTATCTACTTGGACCTCTTTATCATCCACATCCATATTTATTAAAAATGTATTTCAAATAATTCTTTCTATTTTACAGACTATGGTTTAAAGTCATGTATACCCTTTTTTACTTTTTATAAGATGTTTATAAAGGAATATTTCTATCATTTTCTAAACATGGTCCTTTTTAACCTTTTCGACAGAATTAAGGTAAGAATGTCTTTTTTAACTTATTGGGAAGGTGCAGATATTTTTTGCCATTATAAAATCGTCGAAGAATCCCTTACAAGCTTATAAGAATATTTTCAAAGTAAATGTTTTCATTTATAATTATGTGACTTTTAAATGATTTCAAAAAAAAGATATATTTCTCTCAAATAGTTTTGATTTCATCTATGTCAACATCCTTCGATGGATTTTAAGCTTATTTGAAGTTTATTTATTATTATACAAAACATCCATATTTTATTGAAGGTTTTGTGATATGTTTGACTCTGGATGTGTTATTTTTATACCATTCATTTTTTATGGTGAAAGTATTGACATTTATTATGCTTGTTTTAATACGAATGCTTTTGTTATGTTTAAACATGTTCATATGAGGAATGCATTGTATTTAATAAGTGACTGGTGGAGCCCACTCTAGCTCCTCGATGCATCGGTAGGTCTCATGAGACAAACTAGTGTCTTGGAATGAGGCCTTGACAAAATATTATTTTTAGTCTTGGCACAAGGCCTTGGATATGTGCTTATGATAGTCTGGCATTATGAATTCCATCATTAAGAAAGTGTTTATTGATATTTCATGTGATTATTCGACTAGTAGAATATCCATGTGAATAAGTAAATAGAATTATTTCATTTTATCTTTGCCATATTATTCTGATGATTAAGTTTAAAAGGATTTTGTTTTAGTTATACATTGCCTTATATGTTTATGCTTATTTATGAAAGTTTTCACTATATTGTTATCCTTACTGAGTATCTGAGCTCACCCCTTTTTGTGTTTTATTTTTCCCTAGATGTGATGAAGTAATTTATGAATGACCTGCAGGGATAGTATGAGGGTATATGAAGACAAGATGTTATTGTAGTAGTTTTCACTTTATGATGTAATGTAAACTTTATGAATGTATATAGTTATTCCAAGGCTACTAAACTAATCTGTCTTTAGAGACTTGATCTTTTGTGATCATGCCAATGTTCTGTAATAATGAACTGACTCTGGGTAACTAGGGTTGGGGCGTTACATAATTCATCACAATTTCTTGTATTTTTATAGTATATCTAGTCTATTACAATGGATGTCAGGTGTCCAAGTGATGATAGCCTCAGTTGAGCATAAGACTAGGTTATTCCCCTAGTGTGGTTGTATGTTATTTTATATCCTTCTTATTTTGTGATTTGATATGATACCACACCCATGTCATATAGGTTGACTAACAATCATAGGATTATGGGAGGGTTTTTTCTATTACATCTCAATTGGAGGATGGATGGCTGACTACCTCCTCTGTCCATGCTCTCTTCTTTTGGTAGTATTATGTGATGGAATTAATAGTGGTTGGTTTTTCCCACACATTAGTGTAATGGGATGTGATGGTTTGTTTTTATTTCAAACAAATTTATATCTAGATATAGTATCCATGGGATTTTTATATTCATTACATGTATAGGCTTTGAAAGCTAGAGGTACATTATGTGGGGGACTATTTTGGGTGACACGTCAAGTTGACTCGGACTCGTTCATTACGAAAGGGTAACAATTGTATACACCTCCCTGAAATTTTAGGAAACTCCCTATGTTTGGTTCGGTTTTTTTGGTAGAAAGGATATTAGAATGTCATAATTTGTATAATATGGTTGAGAGAGCATCTAGATATATCATTTCTATGTTTGGACATGAGTTTCCATGGGTGGTTGGGGATTTTTTACAAACTTGTGACTTGGTCTTTAAGGCTGTTTGAATAAATTGGATTTGGGGTTTATCTAAATAACGTCATTCTTTTTTAAAACATTATATTTCAGTCATATAATTAATAATTGATTTAAATTATTATTTTTTAAAGCACTTACCTGGATTTATGTAAGTTGGTATTATGATTTCTGAAATTTAACAAAAACTAATTGGTTGTTGTAATATTCTTAATAGTCAATGGAACTTAGAATAACTCTTCTAAATTTAATAATGGATGCTGTAAAATAGGTTCCACTAGAAAATCATATAGTGGACCTTTCTTTTTTTGAATCTCTAATAAAACCATTTAGACGCAATGTCAAGTAGGAGTTGGGAACCCATGATGAGTGGTGGACCATGGATAATGATTTACTAAGTTGAATCAACCAATATTCTATGGTGAAAATGGACCCTTGGGATATGTGGAATGGATTGAGAACATTGAGTGGTTCTTTAACATTTTGAAGACTCCTATTAATTCTAAGGTGGTTTCTCCACATATCATCTTGAGGTATATAAATGGAGACGATGAGACTCTATTATTACATAAAAGATTCATGAGGTTATCACTTGGTCCTCCATTAATAAAGTATTCAACCAATATATTTTATCTTGAGATATTACATGTGGGAATTTGTTGGGTGTTTCTAACCATTGAACATGATGATAGTTCAATGATGTAGTTTTCGAATCAATTTTCTAGGTTGGTGCACTTGGAACCAAATATTGTTACCAATGATTATATAGACATTAGAGGTTTGAGATGAAGATGGGGGATGATATTTGGTCAATACTAATTCTCATATGCCTTCCAAATTTTATAGAGGTGGTTGATAAAACATTAATGGAGGAGGATGGAATGACTAGAAAGATGGGTTTTGGTGAATCTTTAATTGGGGAATAAGTTAGTCAGGGTGTGTCCTTAGGATAGAAAAGAATTAAAAAGGAATCCAGTATTCTGTTGGACCTATTTCAAGGGGTATTGTCATGAAAATACTAGGTCTTTTTCTATCAGAGTTTATGTCTTCATCATACTACGACTCACTGTTCTAAGGCTGCAAATAATTGTCATAATTTTGAAAACTCATGGAATGTTATGAGTTTTTATATAAGGATGTCCCAAGGTAGTAAGACTGGATCTACTCCGACCAAGGGTTAGCCAGTTTTTTATTTATTATATGTGTGGTAGGTCTCATCCATGGGGAAAGGGATATGTTCACATCACTAGGAATTATTAGAGAGTGGATGGTCCACAAGGTATTTATGTTGTGATGTTTTCATTATAGGAATTTCAAGTAGGTCAACCTGCTGATAGAGGTACAATGTTTATTTTTTAGTCTATGGTGATATATTTGTTTGATATAGGATCTAATGATTCTTTTATTTGATCAATTTTAATTATACCATTTTCTATTCCTTTAGTGATGATGAAATTATTTTTTGAACTTTACATGTCATTGGTAAAGTGAATTGAACACGGTTTTAAGTGTCCTATATTTCAGGTGATGACATACGAACATTAGGTGGAGTGCTACTTCTTGATGCTTGATCATGATATCTTTGACCTGGTTATTAGTATGGATTGAATGATCATCATTAAAGACAATATTATCTATTATTATAATAGCATATAGTTTTTTATTTCTTGATGGATTCACACTCCTCTTTCAAGGTTAGTGGGATTCTAGGTCTAGGTGAGTGAGCCCTAATATTTCATATGATGGGGTGATCTCATATTTGTTGTCAGATACGTTCTTAAATTCTACTGAACCTTGTTTGAATAGTTTACTTACATTGGGGGTGTGTGCATACCCTGAGGTATTTACTAATGATTATTATTATTTATCACCACTAGGGGAGGTTGATTTTACCATTTTACTAATACTTGATACAATTCCCATTTATATACCATCTTTTCTCATGGAATCTATTGAGTAAGTGGAACTTAATTTCTATCTTCAGGACAATGAGGATAAGTAAATTATTCTTCTATGAATCTTACCTTTGGTGTAGAGACCCATACATGACATACATGTACATTACATTACTTTTTCTGAATACTTAATACATAATAAGAACCAACACTCAAGGACCGTAATAGTTTAGTGTATTTGGAAACTCGGAACATAATCTTATAATCTCGGTGAAAGATCTTCAACATCTCCCATAAAGATATTCCCCTTTTTGTTTTCTTACCTAAAACCTTTCTTTAAATCCTGGGAAAAATAAAACATAAAAAAGGGTGAGTTCAAATGCTCAGTAAAGGTAATCATGGAGAAAATAAAACAAATCATATACATTTGAACATAAAAACATGAACATAATGTTTAAACATCAAGATATTGAGCATCAACATAAAACATGTGAGTACGTAAGGAATAGATAATAATGGGACATCAATGATGATAAAATAGCAGGGGAATGAAACATATAATTGTGGAAACCATTAAGCACAAGTTATGATTTCCATAGTAGCCAAGGAATTTCTTCCAAGACCATCTTAGTTAACAAAGTCCCTTTCTGAATCGAGTTCACTCCTCGTTTCAGTACTGTAACACTGAACCGATTAACATACAATTACATCCATGTCTATCTAATGATATATAAATCATTACCCAATGCATTTGAGGGAGATATAGGTCCCACCCATCTCATAATGAAATCACTCTTACTTGTTCCACAAAATAAACATAAAACATTCATCATCACCCAAAAAATAAAATGGGTTTCATAAACCTCATCCCATCATCACATAATCCATATAAAACAAATGGATATTTCATCATAAGAAAAGTGAAAACATGTAAATCATAGAGACATTATACTTGAAACATACACATATGAAATAATGTAATCTTATATGGAAAATAATTTTGATAAACCACTTGAAATGAATTCTTGAGGAAAATATCCTTTCTTATTCAAAATCGTTTTACTTTCACAAAATTCCATCCAAATTTAAAAGAAATGTATTTTTTTGAAAATAGTCATAAAATCATATAGAGTAAGCTTCAGGAAAATGAGGCATTATGAAACCATAAAAATTTGTTCAAACTGTATAAGATAAAAAAAACTTTCTTCTCCTGCTTTTGTCGAAAATGTCAAAATGTTCCACGTGTGGTAAACCACAAGTAATATTTCTTTCAAAAAATGTGGTAAATTTAAAAAATGGGTAAAAATTACTTTAAAAATACATGAAAACATTTTTAGAAAACATGGGCATGGATGATAATAATAACCCCAGTAAATACTTACGAATAACAATCTCTAATAAGAACGATATTGGAATAGTTATCCCTTACCTTAGGTTTGATATGCTTCGTACGTATCGGAACCTCCTGTATAATGATTTAAATAATGTCATTGACTTATTACAGAATCATATTCACTGTTATGATATCATATATGGTTCACTTATGACGTTATATTACCCGTTCTTTTGTAAGTTCCATGTTAAAGTAGCATTTTGGGTAAAATCATTTTATTTATCGTACGTGTTTGGAAAAGTTGTTCTTGATATTATTATTAATTATATCTTCATTTACTTACTTATATAATGTAAATAATGATTTATTTATCATATATATTCATTATATATATATAATATTTATATAGATGAAATGAAATAAAACGTTCATGGAGATGGTAAGTCGTACGTACGCATGAACGTTGTTTTCATTTCCTTATTGAATTAAATGGAATTAAGTAAATGAAACATATATGTACATAAATACAGTATAATTATTATGTAATATCTTTCATGATTATTTATTATATATAAACTTTATAATCATACTTCAATGGTTAATCATGGAAAAGAAATCTCATCGCGTTCGTGGAGACAGTAGTCCGTATGTACGCACGAGCGATGATATCATTCCCATGATCATGGAATTGTATTTAAGTGTATGTATAATATTTTAGAATCAATATAACATTAAAATAATAATATTTATTTATTTATTTACCCTATTATACACATCCATGTAAGGTGGTGGTGGAAAACAGATTACACCACGGCGTGGAGATGGTATTCCGTACGTACACACGCGCGGTGATTTCATTTCCGTAGGATGGATAGAAGATGAAATTGGGTTGTTTCAAATTTATAATAACATATAAGTATATTATTGATACTTATGTTATTAATTTATGATGAAACAAATAAAAAAGAATAAGTATAAGAAGAAATAAATTGGAAAGAATAGGTAAAGGATATTACCTCTTCTTTGACGCGCCTCTTCTTAACGTCCTCTTAAGGCACTAGGGTTGGTCTTTGGATGAGACCAAAACCTCTATAATTTTTCTATGAAATATGAGAAGGTAAATGGACTGGGGTTGTCTGAGATTAAATACTCAAAAGGGGGTGAAGGGAAGAGGGAAGGGCTGCCCTTTTTATAACAGTGGAGAGGGGAAATTTAGAAAAAACATAAAATTTTATCTTATAATAAAGTCATATTCGGTTTATAATAGCTCCAAATTGTTTTTTTTCGAAGATAAAGTGGGGATGGATCGAAATACTATCAACCAAAAGGTTTTAGACATGTTTAGGTTACTATTTTAACATTATCGTTTAGATTTAACTCTAAGATAAATAATTTAACTTTTATCGTGTCTTCTTGTTTTTTTACACTATATGGTTAATAAACTTACTATAACAAGCCAAATGAACCCCAAGTGGTTCATTATTAATATATATAACTTTATCAAAGCAATTTTTCCGAACCTTAGATTTTTAGGAATAGAATAACAATTAATAATATAATATTTGTTTTAAAAACTATTTTATGTCAATTTTGACACTATTTGGTAATTGATTTTTGTGAAAATCATAACAGAATGATTTGTTCTAAAACTGTTAATTACATCAATACTAACATGTCATATTAACCTATAAAATTAATGTAATTCATAAAAAGTCTAAATTACCTTTATTTGGGTATTTATAATATCAATTATTTTAATATTTTATTATTTAGGTAATTAGACCATCACCATTTTGTCATAAATAAATTAAATTATTTTATGTATAAAAATTATAAATAAAATACCATTGGGTAGGTAGTCTATTGATATTTCTAATGAATATTTATAGTCTAATTTATCTTATGTATAACCCTATATTGAAAATATTTTAGTTATTAATCTTTCATTTTAACCATTTTAACTCTTCTTTAAATAAAATATTAATAAATGTCCTAATCCAATCCAAGTGGACCTAAAGGGTATTATTTTATCCCTAAGGTTGTTTTAGGTCTAATTATACTTATCCAATAGAATTAGGACACGTGTTAGGCTAATAGTTATATCATTTTTACCCTTAATTACCATATTTACTTTTAACCGTGGTAAATAAAAGTAAAAAGCTACTATTCACCAAAAATTATTTTTATCTTATTGAACCACATTTTACTCGGTGATATTAACTGTGTCTCTTTGATTTTCGAAATTCCACTCACAGAAGTGGTAAAATTTAGTTTTATGTAAATTTTCAAATTCTCCTAGGAGGTGGGTAAAAGACGGTGAAAAGTACAATAAAATTTTTATATATCTAAAATTATTATAAATTGACTCCAATAAATTACGTTGAACTTATATAGGTATTATGTATCAATTTTGTCCTAAAATAAATTTAAATAAAATAAATAATTATTTAAATAAAAAGTTAGTTTTTAAATAGTAACCTAGTGTTTTCACTATTCATCAAAAATTGAATGTTTTTAGAAAAATACCAACAATTCACCATAGGATAATTTCGATTTTCCGAATCAAAAAATGAAGTCCATTTAGAAAGATAAAATTTATAAAATTTCAAAATGTGGGTATTACTATTCATAACGGCTAGTTTATATAACATATCGATGTTTAGCGAAACTTGGTATTGCGTAAAACACACACTATCAAGGAAGGTCGCGACTGCGTGTAATGCAAGCCAAGTCAGGGATGCATGTAGTGCAAGCTCCTTTTTGTGTAGCATACAACACAAGACATCAATGAAATTAAAAATAATATTTTCCATAAAATCTCGTGGTGTTACATTCTACCTTCCTTAAATTGAATTTCTCCCATAAAATTTGTTGGGGTTATAAATGGTTTACTACTCGAAAGCTTCATTAATAGAAACCCACATCATAAAAAGGAATACCAAAACTTATCTTTAAAAACTAATGTATGAAACATAACAGTTACCCAAATCAACCAATCACTGGGTTTCCACATAAGAAAACATAGCTGAAAATATGGATATGGAAGAGAAATATAACCATCATGTTTTGATGGAGAGTGGTAGAGAAAATGGCTATGAAAAATGAAACAATCAAAAATCCATAAATTTGTGATGATTTTAGGTACCATCTGATTCATCGAATATAAGGACACTTGGACAACATTTTTTTGTATTCAAGATTATTTCCATAAAGTTGAAGAATTGTTGAATTAAAAGAAATACTTAATTGATTTTGGTACAATTTTACTGTTGTTTGTGCCTTGAACAATTTCTACATCATCTCTTAATGAAATGAAGTTGAATTTTTCTTCCATGAAGTGTTAGCAGATCATGCGATAGAATGATAGGTCATTCCATCTATCTCAAACAAAAGGATAGTAAAAGTTATTAAATATACATAAGTCTATCTATAGTGAGATTAATCGTATATGGTTCCTAAAATGGACTTATACTTCATATATCATACCACATAATATAATAAAACTATCTTATACTAACCAGGGACTTCATGTAGGCCAGTGGTAGGCGATAAAGGCCTATCATACTTCAGTTGTGGGTTCGATTCCCACATCCTTGTCTGAAGCGACGGGTTGTCGCCCGTTCTGCATGTTGTCCCTTTTCTTAAACTACACTATTATAACATTCCATCAATAATATCGAAAAAGTTATATCCTTAAACAATACTAATTTATGTCTAACATAATTAATTCCAATCATTAGGCTTATCTAAAATACTTCTGTCCAAGCTCATAGTATAAAGAAAACAATTACTAGAAATGTCATATACTGATCATGTGAATACCATCTTTTATCCCCCATATATCATACAATATATCTTTTTGGTCACATTCCAAACATGTGAATACCTTAATCATGTATTTTCTTAAAACATAAATTACCATAGAACCTTAGTGAAAACATGAATGCTATCAGAAGTTAACCCTATCTACATACCAAAATCCCAAATATTCTATATACTCAAACCATGATATCACATTGTCCTTACATCAGTCATGAGCTCAATAATAATATCAAACATCTCATTATCTCATTATCCCTTCATTATGCTCATATCATCTACTTTCCAAAAATATTACAATCACATTTCATGGTTACCGGTACCATATAATTATTGAAAACCAATGCAGAGTTTTCCCAAAATTCCACGATGCCATAAATGTGATTCCATGATACTATTTTAAAATCCCATTACATAAACACTTAATCATTACACAAAATCATGGTCATACTCAACATCACAAATAGTGATCACATGTGATGTCCCATTATCCATTTCCTTAAGTGGTTGCTGACGTTGATCATCATTAACCCTTGGATTAGGCCATTGATTAGCATTATGCCTCATTTCCTTACAGTTGAAGAATTGAAGTGTTGGTGGTGCGTTCTCTGTAATCTTTTATTTATTCACATCACTGGAAACCCTTTTTCCATTACTTCAACACTCAGCTGCTTGATGACCTTCTTTTACACACTTAAAACATTTTCTAGTCCCTTTAAGACAATCTCCACCATGCTTCTTTCCACACTTTGAGCATAAAGAAACATTCATCTTCATTTCACCATTATTATAAGATTTCTCCCTGAACTCCATATTTCTTTTTTTGTCAAAACCATGAGATGGATATGTTACACTAACTTCCAGTTCTATGTTGATAGCACAACGCACAATTTCTTCATAGCTACTAAAGTCTCTTATAGCTAATGCCCTTCGAAGTTTTGGTTTCAAGACACTGAAAAATCTATCGACTTTACTTTCAGGTTGGATGATAAAACCATGTGCATACCTTGCAAGTCTTGAAAAATTCTCTTCATATATACCAATAGATTCATCATCCTTTTGCCTAAGCTCAAGGAACTCATTTTCCATCTTTGTTCGAAGAATACGAGGGAAGTACTTACTGAAAAACAAGTTCTTGAACTCGTCCCATTCAATGGATTCAATTTCATCTTGGGGCCTTGTATTCTTAATTAGATTCCACCATTGATATGCTTCACCTTCTGAAAAGTAAATAGCCAGAATGACATTTTCATGTTCCGAACAAAGAAGTATGTAAAATATCTTTTCAATGGTACTGATCCATTGTTCAGCAAAAGTGGATTAGAAGACCCAATGAAAGAAGGTGGTTGTTTCCTCATGAAGGACTCAATAGAATATTTTTCCCTTCTCTTCTCATTTGGAAGTCTATAATTATTCATAGCTTGTTTAAGTGTAGCAATATGATTTTGCACTCCATCTCCCATGACATTGGTTTGTTCAGGAGGAAAATCATTGCATTGTCCATTACATTGATCAACACAGTTCCTTCAGGTTCTAGCCGTCGTCTAAAACCCAAAAATAATAGTGTGAGAGGCAAAAATCATGCTAAGGAAAAAACATAATAAATGGGAAATACCTTCAATATATAACATAATAGGTTTAATTATAATATCGTTACCATAATTCTAGGAAAATAACCTATACTTATACATATCCTTAGAGACATCCCTAGACATACCTTATAATTATCTCTAGGGATCTCACTAAAGTTTTCGCATCCTAGTTTCCAACGGTTAACTAAACTATTCCTCTGATACCAACTATAGAGACCCATACTTGACATACATGGACATTACATTACTTTTTCAGAATACTTAATACACAACAACAACCAACACTCAAGGAAAATAATAGTTTAGTGTCTTTGGAAACTCGGAACATAATCATCTAATCGTGGTGAATGATCTTCAACATCTCCCATAAAGATCGTCCCATTTTTGTTTTCTTACCTAAAACCTTTCTTTAAATCATGGGGAAAAGAAAACATAAAAAATGGTGATCTCAAATGCTCAGTAAGGATAATAATGGATAAAATAATACTAATCATACACATTTGAACTTAAAAACATGAACATAGTGTTTAAACATCAAGATCTTGAGAAATGACATAAAATATTTCAGTACGTAAGGAATAGACCATAATGGGCCATTAATCATGATAAAATAGAATGTGAATAAAACATTTAATTGTGGAAACCATTAAGCACATGTTATCATTTCCATAGTATCCAAGACATTGCTTCCAAGACCATCTTAGTAGACAAAGTCCCTTTCTGAATCGAGTTCCCTCCTCATTTCAGTCCTATAACACTGAACTGGATTAACTTATCATTCCCCCATGTCTATCTCATGATATATAAATCATTTCCCAATGAATTGGAGGGAGATATAGTTCCCACCCATCTCATAGTGAAATCATTCTTACTTGTGCCACAAAATAAAAATAAAACAGTCATCATAACCCAAAGAATAATATGGGATTCATAAACATCATCCCATCATCACATAATTAATTTAAAACAAATGGATAATTCATCATAAGAAAAGTGAAACCATTTAAATCATAGAGACATTATACTTGAAGCATACACATATGAATTAATGTAATCTTATATGGAAAATGGTTTTGATAAAACACTTGAAATGAATTCTTGAGGAAAATATCATTTTTCCTTCAAAATCATTTTCTTTTCAAAAAATTCCATGCAATTTTAAAAGAAATGTATTTTTTTTAAAAATTGTCATAAAATCATGTAGAATAAGCTTCAAGAAAATGAGGTGTTATGAAACCGTAAAAAGCTGTTCACGCCGTATAAGTTAAAAAACATTCTTCTCGTGCTTTTTTCAGAAAAGTCAAAAAGTTACCCGTGTGGTAAACAAAAGTAAGATTTCGTTCATAACATGTGGTAAATTTCA
Source organism: Viscum album (assembly GCA_963277665.1). Classification (NCBI taxonomy): domain Eukaryota; kingdom Viridiplantae; phylum Streptophyta; class Magnoliopsida; order Santalales; family Viscaceae; genus Viscum; species Viscum album. Next base: position 1,794,368,563 of record OY728131.1, read on the forward strand.
AAAATGGGTAAAAAGGACATTAAAAATAAATGAAAACATTTTTAGAAAACATGGTCATGGATGGTAACAATAAACCCAGTAAATACTTATGAATAACAATATCTGAAAAGAATGATATTGGAATAGTTATCCCTTACATTAGGTCTGATATGCTTCGTACGTATCCAAAACTCCTATATAATGATTTAAATAATGTCATTTAATTATTACATAAGCATATTCATTGTTATTATATCATATATGGTTCACTTATAACTTTATATTACCCGTACTTTTGTATGTTCCATGTTAAAGTATTGTTTTGGGTAAAATCGTTTTATTTATCGTACGTGTTTGGACTTGTTGTTCATGATATTATTATTACTTATATATTTATTTAATTACTTCCATATTTTAAATAATGATTTATATATCATATATATATTCAGTATATGTATATAATATATATATATATATATGAAATGAAATACACCGTTCATGGAGACGGTAGGCCGTACGTACGCATGAACGCTGGTTTCATTTCCTTATTGAATTAAATGGAATTAATTAAATGAAACATATATGTGCATAAATAAAGTATCATTATTATGTAATATCTTTCATTATTATTTATTATATATATACTTTATAATCATACTTGAATGGTTAATCATGGAAAAGGAATCTCATCGCGTTCGTGGAGACGGTAGTCCGTACGTACGCACGAGCGATGATATCATTCCCATGATTGTGAAATTGTATTGAAGTGTATGTATAATATTTCAGAATAAATATCACTTTACAATAATCATATATAGTTTTTTTTTTACACCATTATACCCATCCAAGTATGGGGGTTGTGGAAAACAGATTACACCACGGCGTGGAGACGGTATCCATACGTATGCACGCGCAGTGATTTCGATTCCATAGGATTGATAGAAGATGAAATTGGGTTTTTTAATATTTATAATAACATATAAGTATATGAGTGATACTTATGTTATTAATTTATGATGAAACAAATAAATAAGAATAATTAGAAGAAGAAATAAATTGGAAAGAATCGGTAAAGGATATTACCTCTTCTTTGACGCGCCTCTTCTTAACCTCCTCTTAAGGCACTAGGGTTAGTCTTTGGAGGGGAAAATAACCTCTATAATGTTTCTAGGAAATATTATAAGGGAAATGGGAAGGGGTTGGCCAAGATTAAACGCTCAAAATGGTGTGAAGGGAAGAGGGAAGGGGTGCCCTTTTTATAACAGAGGAGAGGGGCACTTTAGGAAAAAGTCAAAATATTATTTTATAATAAAGACATATTCAGTTTATAATAAATCCAAATTTATTTATTTCTAATCTAATGTGGTTATGGGTCGAAATACTCTCAACCAATAGGTTTTAGACAAGGTTAGGTTACTATTTTACCCTTAACATTTAGATTTAACTCTAAGTTAAATAATTTAACTTTTACGATGTCTTCTTTTTATCTTACACTATATGGTTAATAAAATTACAATAAAAATCTAAAATAACCCCAAGTGGTTCATTATTAATATATATAATCTTATCTAAGTCATATGGCTGAACCTTAGATTTTTAGGAATATAATAACAATTAATAATATAATATTTGTTTTAAAAACTATTTTATGTCAATTTTGACACTATTTGATAATTGATTTTTTTGAAAATCATAAAATAACGATTAGTTATAAAACTGTTAAGTAAATCAATATTAACATGTCATATTAACATATAAAAGTAGTTTAATTCATAAAAATTCTCAAATTACATTTATATGGGTATTTATAATATCAATTATTTTCATATTTCATTATTTAGGTAATTAATGCATCACCATTGTGTCATAAATAAACTAAACTATTTAATGTATACAAATTATAAATAAAATACCATTAGGTAGGAAATATGTTTATCTTTATAATAAATATTTATAGTCGAATTTATCTTATGTATAACCCTATATTAAAAATGTTTAAGTTATTAAACGTTGATTTTAACAATTTTAACTCTTCTTTAAATAAAATAATAATAAATGTCCTAATCCAATAAAAGTGGACCTAAAGGGTAATATTTTATTCCTAAGGTTGTTTTTGGTCGATTTATAATTCTCCAATAGAATTAGGACACATGTTAGCGTAATAGTAATATCATTTTACCCTTAATTACCCTATTTACTTTTATCTGTGGTAAATGAAAGTAAAAAGTTACAATTCACCAAAAATTATTTTTATCTTATTAAACCACATTTTAATCCTAGATATTAACTGTGTCTCTTAGATTTTTGAAATTCCACTCACAAAAGTGGTAAAATTATGTTTTATGTAAATTTTCAAATTCTCCTAGGAGGTGGGTAAAAGACATTGAAAAGTTCAATAAAATTTTTATATATCTAAAATTTCTATAAAATGACTCCATTTAAATACATTGAACTTATATAGGTATTATGTATCAATTTTGACCTAAAATAAATTTACATAAGATAAATAATTATTTAAATAAAAAGTCGATTTTTAAATAGTAACCCAGTGTTTTCACTATTCATCAAAAATTGAAAGTTTTCATAAAAATACCAAAAATTCACCCTAGGATTATTTCGATATTCCGAATCCAAAAATGAAGTCCATTTCGAAAGATAAAATTTATAAAATTTCAAAAATATGGTATTACTATTCATAATGGTTAGATTATATAACAAATCGTTGTTTAGCGAAACTCAGTACTACGTACAACACACGTTATCGTGGAAGGTTACGATTGCGTGTAATGCAAGCCAAGTTAGGTATGCATGTAGTGAAAGATCCTTTTGGTATAGCATACAACACAAGACATCAATTAAATTAAAGAGAATATTTTTCATAAAATCTCGGGTGTTACATTAGGCTTCACCTATACTTTTTTATATGACAGAATATTGAGGATTATAACTTTTTATTGGTTACCAAATGATAAACTATATGACCTTTAAGAACATGTATCCCTTTCCCTGGATTCTTGATCTCCTTGATCAACTCATAGGGGGACATTTTTTTCAAATATTAAACTTCTGCTGGGGTACCACTATTTGAGAGCCTGATAAAAAGATATTACTATGATATATTTTAAGTGATGGTATGGGAAATAAAAGTTTTTGTTAATGCCATTCGGTCTCACTAATTCTCATATGGTATTTATAGATTTTATTTATTAGATAATTCATTAGTTTTTGGAAACATTTTTTATTGTTCAATGATGATATTTTGGTGTACTTCTATTCAACAAAGGAACATATAGATCATTGGGATTGCATACATAAAACCATGCAGAAACGTCATATATGTGGAATAATTTCTAAATATGAGCATTCAGACTAGTAAGTGATGTTTCTCTATCATTTTATATTTTATAGGGGCATCTTAGTTGATCCTAAAAAGATACTAGTAGTTATGTATTGGGAGAAACCTAAAAATGTGTTTGAGATCAAAATATTTTTGCATTGGGCTAATTATTATCAGTGGTTTATTCCAAAATTATCCAAGATTGCATCTCCAATGATAGAATTAACCCATAAGGGTGTAAAATTTGAGAGGAATGAATAATTTTTGTGGCCATTCTAGGAACATAAGGAATGTTTCAATACATCACATTTTTCATTCTTTTAGAATCAGTTTCAGGATAATAGCTTTTCTATGATGCCTCTATTAAGGGTTTGGGGTGTTTCTTGATATTGGGGAAATTTGTCTATACCTATACCTCTTTAAAATCACACCCCTATGAGAAGAACTACAATACAAATGATCTTGAGTAGGCATCCATTATACATGAACTCAAAACGAGGCGTCAAAATCCTTTTGGTGAGTGGATTATGATATATTCTAATCATAAAATTCCAAATTATATTTTCATATAGAGGAATCTGAACATGTGACCGGGACACAAGGTAGAGTATATTAAAACATTTTAATTTGATATTTCCTACACCATTGGAAAATGTAATGTGGTCACTAATGCATTGATATGTAAATCACAAACTCAATCCATGATGGAATCAGTAGAGGAGTTGATTATGATGTGTTTGTTTGGAGATATGGCCTTGGGGGTAGGTGAAGCTAGGGGTGGGTGTACTAGGCTTTGATAATGATAGACACATCATTTGGTGAGTATGTTCTTCTTGAAAAAATTATTGGCACTATGTTCTAGTGGTTTAGTGAGATCATAAATGTTGGGGAGACCTTGGGTGCATGGTCTCGATCTCTCAGTTACCTTATTTGTTACTGCAGAATGTTGATTTTTCTAATTTCTCTAAGGCATGAGTTGATGGATAGTGGACACTACTATTATGGGTCTATACTACCTTGCACTAACAAGGTATGTCATGGAATTGGATTAGGGTCTTAGTGCCTTGGGATAAGGTAGTCAATTCTTTTTTCATGATATGGCTCCCTACCTTCCATTGAATTAAGATTTAACACCATAGAACTTAGGTTCTGTTGCAACCCGTATCCACTACTTTATGGACATAGGATGATATTTTCATTAACATCATCATTGGTATATTGTGAACATATTGTGGTAAGTATGCGATTTAGGTGATCATTGACTAATTCATAAAATTGGATAATTTCTGCCTTATAAAGTAGATGGTGAAGGAAGAACAACTCGGAAACTTCTATATCTATGAATAATGGATACACTATGAGGTCCCCACTAATATTTCTTCTGACAGGGCCCTGCGATTCACATCCATGTTATGAAAGTTTTTTTAGGTGGTGATGGGTTCCTATTTGAAATTGATTATGACATATCATTTGTATATAGATAGAAATATATAACGAGCTATCTAGGTCCTTGAGGGTTTTCTCTATGCATGTGTACTTGATTTTAGTGGTTCTTGGGAATATAATATTCCATTATCTGTGTTTATCTATCAAAATAATTATAAGGCCTCTATTGATGTGTCTTTTTTGAGGTGTTTTATGGGTGGCTATATAAATCACCCTTGTGCTGGGAAGAGATATAATATTGGTCTATGGTTGTGATGAGTCTTGTTTAGGAAATGATAAATCATGTTCATTATATCGAAAAGATATTTTTCATAGATCAGAGTCTTTATAAATCCCATGTGGATCATTTTTTGGATGATATTGTTTTTGGATAGTGATCATGTGTTTCTCATAGTTTCACCATGACCGTGACACTATTATTTGGTTATGAAGGATAAGTTCAAATGGACGTTTGATGTACCCTTTGGGATTATTAGATTAATTGAAAAGGTTGAATATCAGTTGGACTTACCTCCCCACTTGACATTGATTCACAATTTTTTTTGAAGATTCCAAGATGAGGAAGTACCGACCGGATCATTCCCATGATATTTAATTGGAGAATGTTGATCATGAGATAGATGCCACATTGGTTGAGAAACCATTTTTTATTTTTTATTACTGAGAAAAGGTACGACACTGAATAAAATTACCATGGTCTATGTACTATGGTAGTGTAGATGGGATATCCATGAGATTTGTATGTCAGAATTTTTGATAACGTAGTATTGACCTCCTCTTTTTTGTGAGTCCATGATCTTGAGGGATTTATGGGGATAAAAATATTTTATGGTGGAGAGAATTGTAATATAAATGGTAAAAAAGTACATCAATGTTGAGAGATTTTTTCTTCGGTTTATAGGGATTCAGAGTTATTCTTATAGTTTTTGTAGGACCTAGGATGGAAAAATCCTTCAGGACATATTCATCCCATGAGTAAAATTTAATTTGTGAAATTTTTTCTTGGAAGATTTCATGAGTTCGATAAAATCCTTGAATCAATGATGGTCCCGAGCTATGAAAACGGTTCCGAGATTCAAAAATTTACATGATGTGAAACATTTTCACATAATGAAAACATTGATTGGGATAATTTAGTCATAGAAAAGTGCTTTTCAATATAGATGTGATGAATTGTATTCATTTCATGAATAAATTATTCACTACATTTATTCATCGGTTCTAGTAGTTTTGTCACAATTTGCATATAACGCTCCCATTCATTATACTAGAATCCCCCTTGGACCCTAATATTCATAAAGATGTGTTGTGGGTGGTTTTACTTCTCCAATATTTCCTTGATCTGCATTCAATATCTATAATGGTTGCACCTCTTACCTTTGGTAATAGGACATTTTTCTTCTTCGTTGTAATTAGTAGTAGTTGCAAGGCTTGCTTAGTTTTTAGATCAACCTGTAATCAGTTTGTGTTTTGAATCGATCTGTCACTGTCTTTCACTCATGAATTTACTTCTGGAATAAAATATGCATTTTCATATCTTTTTTTTGAAGGCAACTATTTTTCATCCCTTGAGGATGTATGTATCTCTATACAAGGGGTTATAACCGATGAATTGCATTATATTATTATAAATTTTATTTGGTTATTCAATTAACTTTCATAATTTTATATCATAATAGATTCTTTGGAATATGATTTTCTTTTTCAAATATTTTTTTGTTTAAAATGTATTTTTTCACACAATGTTTTTTATGAAGTGCCCTAATGATTGATTGTATTTTAAAATAGGGTTTCATGATAAGAAGTTGAAAGGATTTGATGTGAAAATGTTTTAATAAATTTGAGAATAATTTATATCACATTGTATAAACATGGGAGAATTGGGAATAGACATCTCACTTTAGTTCTTTTAATTCCACTGGAGGTTTGATATCACTTTATTGAATTTAATTACACTATAAAGTATTCGACTTGGATCCATATTATTCTTATATTGTGGACTTTTATTCATGTCTTGCCTGTATTTCAATAAGATAGAGCCCAAATAGAATGCTTTTTCTTTTATGATTGGTTTATTACATTTTGTTATTTTTATGGTTAGCCGCTCACAGGATTATTTTAGTTTTTATCTATGGTTTTATTTTCCTATGTTTACCTAATTTTCTTTCAGACATGACATATTTCTAGAGTTTATGAATACGGTATTATTTTATGAAAACCAAAGGATAATTTGAAAAATGGTTTTATTTTATGAAATTGATTTGTAAACATGATTTATTTTTAAATCTCGTACTATTGTATTATTAATATTATACATTTTATAGATTCTTTATTGAAATCCAATCAGGAATTACGGTAAATCCCTAATTTTCTCATTAATAATTTGTAGATGGATTTTATAGGACTCATATAGAGGGAAGGTAATTATATATATTTATGGATTCTTTTTTTGTTCATCACCTTCCTTGTAGGATAATTTGGTGGTGAAAGAGGGTCGCACAGAGACCTGTTAGTCTAGTCTTGTTTATCCTTCCATTTTTTCCTTGTTGGGTTGAATTTATTTTTATTATGGATATAGGTGTTTATAAATTTATTCTTCATGGTACCATATTATTCTTTAGAGATAAATGAGAATTTACATTCCTTATTGCATGAATTTATGTGGTGGTCCATTTTGGCTGACTTTTCTAGTTGATTTAGGCTGGTTCATTTCATCTCAATTAGGGATGGATAATTATTAAAGGTATTGACTCATTTATGTCCATGATAGATTAATATGCAAGGGAAAATGGTACCGAGTAATGTAGTTCTCTTCAAGATCATTAAAAGTATCATAAAGGTCACCTATTGGTTAACATTACTACCTTAGATAATGTCTATACAAAAAATCTTTCATGTGTCTAAATTTAATACATACCATCTTGATCACAGCCATGTGTTTACCTAATAAGTGTTAGAATTTGAGAAAGTTGTTTTTTGGAATAAGAAACCTATAGGGATTTTCAACGACCAATGTATTGTTATATTTAAGAGATGTATTCTCTTATTTGGGTATTAAGATAGTACAAGAATTTTTATCACGAGACATGGGAGTAGGAATCCTTCTTAAGTGAGTAATGACCTAAACATTTTTTTATCATACATATTCATTATAGTTTATAATGTTAGAAAGTGATATGGTGGTGATAATTTTCATTCCAACAGGATCATTTTTAAGTATTGAATTAATTATTTAATAATTTTTATCCTTATTTTTTTGAGGTAAAAATATTTTAGAATTAAAAAAAGAGGAGAAGTGGGATCTTTATGGTTAGTGAACAATTAGGTATAACAGTGTAGCATTATCGTATAAAGTACAACCCATAATAGTGGGAGGTTAATTGTTAGTGCATGGTTTGGGGAAGTAATTAGGATTAATAATACTCATCTAGTCAAAATTGAATGTTTGAATCATACATAAGATGAGCACATTAGAGAGATGAAAATGATTAGCTTACGGAAAGGAGTAACCATTTTACTTTATCATATGTTTCTAGGGGAAACCATGTCAGCCTGGATATGGGTTTTAGAACCATTCACATGGTTGGTTCATGATTTATAAAACTATGTGACAAAAAATCCCAACTACCAAGAAATTAATGTGTGAAAGTACTATTCTAACCTTTCTCAGATAAAAATACTCCCATGAACCTTTACCCCATTATAACTCTCCAAAGTCCCTAACAATAAACATCTCATTGTATCCTACATTCCTTATTTATGTTTTTGGGATTTTTCATCATGAGACACTGAAAATCACTAATTAAGTGATCATCCTCTTCTGCCATCAATTTCGTTTCTTCATCCCCTAGGGTTTCTTCTAAACATATTTCTATAGATACCATGAGTTATTTTTTTAAAGACTTTAGGATGGTGGTTTAGATGTTTAGGGATTTTAATCAATTGGATTGGGGCCTTCATTCACATATTTAGTGTATTTACATCAATCTTATTTTGTTTCATCGATTTAAGGTAGGTGGGTTTGTGGGTTTCTTTTGTTTGAATAAAAATATGTCCATAATTATCTAAATTAAATTTATAAATACATTAAAGTGTTATATTCTGTCATTCAGGACTGATATAATTCATATGATTTTTTATAATATGATAATTTTTTTTATAAAATTAAAATGATCCTCAATGTTTTTTGTATAATTTGATGCTTCCTACCATATGTTAGATTAAATTATTCACCTAGTTCTCCACTATTTTTTTCTTGGTAAATTTATATTTTTAATAATATGGATTCGTAGTATTGGTTTTGAAAGTAATTAAATAAAATGGAGCACCTCTTTGTGTAAAAGTAAACTTATAATGAGGTTGAATCCTTTTACAATGTCTATTATTCATAAGACTGCTCAGTTCTTGGGTATATAACCTAAGTCAATTACATTCACAAGTATTGATTCAACTCCCCCTAGTAAATTATTGAATACATCACTAATATATGATCCTACTATGGATAATGTGTTTTCCTACTAGTTTAGGATTCCAATCCATCCATAGAAATGCATATAGATAGATATATCTTTTTTGGATATAGATTTTTATAAGGATTTTTTGGAACCATGACCATAGTTACCCTAGGGAACATCACATGGTTCTAGATTAAAATTTCATATATAAATATATATAGCTCTTTTGATTAATTTTTAATTTTCATTTAATATTTTTTCATTCCTTTTTCTTTGTTACCCATTTCTAAAAATTGAAACTGCATTTTCCAATTTTATTATAAAACTAACAAGATTGTATTATATAAAAAAATTTGGATATAGAACACTAGGTGGAATCCTAATGGTTAGTTATTATAAAACCCAATATATACACATTAAGTGTATTTATACCTTTCTGTGATTGATATAGGTAATGAAAAGGTACCAATTAAAGATGATGGATATTCATGTTAGCTAAGATTAGGTTACGAGGAGGTGACATGGTGGGAATTATCCCTCAATCCACACAAAGATGAGTAGTAGTTATTTTGTTTTATTTTGGTCCTTGGATTTAAAATAGTCTCACACTCTTATATAGATTTATTTTAATTAAATCATCATTACCTATATATTCTATTTTGGACCCTTTTTATGTATGGTTGAAATTATTATCATGTTTTAATTATAAGGATTATTATCTTGTTATATTGTTTTTCTATTTTTTAGTTCTCTCTTATATTATGACATGTTTCATTTATTCATGTTTCCTTAAATAATTTTTAGCTTCCTAAATCAGAAATATAGGGTGGGTCATGATGGGTTTTGGGAAAAGAACCATAAATACTGTTTTAATTGGTGAACAGAATTTTTAAATGGTTTTCCATAGTGAATAGTAACTAGTTTTCCCCTCATGGGGATTAAGAACTTCTTTTCGGCCTTGTCACAGTTTGACTAGGTACCAGTTTGGGGAATACATTGGTTTGTTTATTAAAATCCACATCTGATCAATAATTAATTTATATTGGGATCCTCTATGTCAGAGTCCATGTGTTAGTCCCTACAAATATGCATGAGGAGCGGGTCCATGATTCACAAACCGCAATGTGGGATGTTCACCAAAGTCTTACCATGAAAGACAATGATATTCATAAATGGTACTTATGTATTAATATGATAAAGGGCATAATTTGTTTTGTCAAATGTCTCTCCACTTATTAATTTGAATGTCGAGAAATAGTAACCCATAAGTCTTCTTCATTCAATAACCATTATAAAATAGAATAAGGATGATGTGACTATGGTATTTTTCATGGAGTTGAAGAGATTGATATGAGGAAATGGTTCAATGTGGGTTATCATTGACTACATAACCAATGTTTCCCATTTTATACTAACCTAAGAGACAAACCCTATCAATGTTATGGAAAATAATTATTCTTATAAAATAGTGATTCTCAATGGAGTATCGATGAGAAATGTTTCTAATCAAGATTCCAATTTTCACTTCATGATTATAGTGAGGACTGTATTAGGCACTAGATATATTGGTGTACTTGTGTTCCTCTTACCATCCTCATATTTATAGTAATTATGACTGAACCATATGGATACTAGAGGACTTCTTATCACAATACATCCTTGATTTTAGATATCATTTGATATTGGTCTTGTACTAGAAGATATAAACAACAAAAATATCAATCAGTATTTTTTTTAGATATCACCCTACAAGGGTTTATATGAAAACCTTTTTTATTATCTCTATTCTTGTTATAATCAATCGAATCAGTTGTTATCGGGTTGATTATTATACCGGAAATGTCAAATCATATTCTATAGAATATGAAGTTGTTGGAGACCACTCAGATTAGATAGTGATCTTATGATGGACAATAATTTTGACCTCTAGAGTTTGAGGTCTGTAATATGGTTTTCTTGTGATTTTATCCTTGGTTAGCGAATCATCATATTTAGAGGTTGGGTAAACTGACACCTAGGTTCATTATACTATTCAATATTTTCAAGAGGATCATTACAATGGAATACTTATTATCTCTTCCTCAGTAATTCAATTCTTTGAATGATGTGATTATTTTCCCATAACATTGGGGATATCATCTAGATCCTTACCCTATAATCTATACAAATGATGTCATCTTAATGGTTTATTCAATTTTTGAGAATCAACCAGTTTAAATTACGGATCAGATTGATAATTATATTAATGAGAAGGTGGTTACTATGGTTTGTGTGTAGTGGGAGTATAGGTATATCTAAAATTATATGTGGGAGTGAGAGTATAAAAAGTAGATAAAGTGGATAAATCATTTCATCAAAAATGTATGGTGATGCTTGGGAACATATCTTGAGGTTGAAAAACTCTATGATGGGGAATTTGTAACACCCTACCTTTATTGATGTAATAATATGATACATTTTTTTCCAATCCTAAAATTTTATTTAGTTATAAATGATAAATATTTTTGGGTGAGAGGGTAACATAAGCCATAGGGAACCCAGTTGATTGGTACATGGTATTGGGGGATCCCTTGGGTGAGAGGATGACACTTCCCAACGAACGGACTGGTCAATGGGTTGGTGGTGGGAACCTAGTGGTGGTAGGGTGGGTACCCAATTACCACCTATTTTTTATTTTTCTTAATTAAATTTGTTAATTAATTACCTATTAAACTTAAATATTAGGTGGGCCTCTTCATTTATTTCTCCCAAAGAAAATCCATACATCTCTCCCTCTACCTCTCCTTTCTATATGGGTCTACCTTGATCCTGGTCGGAATCAAATTTTTTTATCACACGAGGTCTTCACCAGTGAGTCCATATCACTAATTAATGTATTCCTTTTCTTCGTTCACTATTTTATTATCTTCCCTTAGTTTTCATCATTTATGGTTGATTTCAGGACCTTTTACTATTTCTTTAATTCCCTCTTCTTATTGTTTAATTAATTTTTCATACTAAATTAGAAGGATTTTATAGTCATAATGTAGGTAGTATATATCTCATTCTGAAGGAATATGATTGATTCCTTGTGTGTGTGTAGTAAATCAATTCCCTACATGTTCACTTGACTAATGAATTGATTAAAAATAGTTTATTATTTTATTTTGGAATCTAAAAACCTAATTTAGGACATTAGTGGTTTATTGTAGATTTTTTTCACCTAAAATAATTATTGTTTATGGGTGTTGGTGGCATCTAGTATGGGTTCCCTTGATGAAATTATGATATATAAGAATTATTGTATGTTTCAAGAGATGTAATACATGGTAAGGGAAGTGGTTTAAAACAGGGCATTGCATGGTGGTAGACTTATACAAGAAAGGGTATGGGAGAATAGTTATATGAAAAGGTGACCACCGTAATATGATTTATATTTTATTTGGTGTTCGCTAAGTTTCCAACCACATTGGTCCTTTAGAAATTAATAATGGTGGTTAATATAAAATATATATTAATGATAATTTGTGAAAGGAAATTTATATATCATTAATATTTATATTCAACTCATGATATGTTAGTCATGTGGCTATTGGTTAGGAGGTTAATAAAATAATGTTCTTGAAATGTAGGGGGAAATGGTTTATGCATTCATTCCAACCCAAAATTTTGGGAAGGCGATGGGATGTGTTATGTGTTACGTGTTAGGTGATCATGAAATCCACAAATGCACAAAATGTGTTAGAAAGGGTTTTGTGGAATGGATTGCATGAAAAATATTCCTTTTCAAGCATGTTGTTATTTCAAAATTGGTCTATTCATTCATGTTGTACTCATAAAATTCCTCTATCATGTATGATATAACCTCTATGATGTGGAATTTGTATGGAGTGTAATCATCCTAAAGAAGAAAATCATCATAGCTTCTTGAAAAAATTGCTTATGCCTCATCCTTTAGGTGGTCTTGGCATCCAAAATCTATATTTCTTCAATCATGAATTGCAAGACCAATCCATATTGTGGTCAATCAATATGAATTCCCCCTCCATGTATATTATCAAATCAATATTCCTTCACAAATTCATTTTATTTAATTCAAGAGACCGTGAACCATCTATTTGGATATGTTTAAGATCCATGTTTGAGAATATTTACAGGTACTCACATTGACTAGCCAATTTGTATTCCTTCCTTAGTATCTGTAATTCCAGTAGGATGGGTCCCACATTTATTGATTGAGTCAGTTATTTGAGTCACAAAACCGATTACCACATCTTTATTAATGACTAGCTCGAAAGCATGGACCTAGTGTTTGATAAAATTGTGGTAGTTGTTACATCCTAAGAATTTAACTACTATTAAGATATGATCATCTTCTAAATGAATTCAAATGGAATTTTGGATTCTAATACGTTCTACAATCACTTGATTTAGGGATAATAGGATTTTAATGGGAGCTTCCATAAAAATTATATGCCCCCCTCTAGGTTCACAATCCATTGGAGACTTTCATTTAAGAAAATCTCGGTTGATGATAATCTCCAAAAAATTGAAATTAATTTGTGCTCAATATGTGTATTGTTCCATCAATAAAGAGAAAAAAAATAACCACCCCTTCTTATGCTGCAAAATAATTTCATTTTTATGGAATATTAAACTCAAGATTTTTGGGCCGCATCCTCCACAAACAAACTCATTAAAATATTTTTTAACTGTTATTTTCAGCATTCAACTCTTCAAAAAGCATGCAATTATGCTCATGGAGGGTACCTATGAACTCATTCACACTATATGGAAGTGAAATAACTAAGGTAAACACAATAATATATCCTTTAATGACTGCATTGCACTTGTTGAATTACTTGAAGAAGTGCAGCAAGCTAACTCACATCACTTTGAAAACTACAGCAACATAGTGGGTGATCCCATGGTCGTGAAATGCCAGAATCTAAAAGTTAACTTCCCTTGGCCTCATGAAAGACTAGAAATTTTATATATTTTACCCTTTGATGGATGGATAAAGGGTAATACTTATGGGGCCTCTAGGGGAACCCTGAGGCCATCAAGTTATGGTATTATATTTCGGGACTACAACGACGATGTCGTCGAATTACTCTATGGTTCTTGTGGTCATTTCACCACCCAAGAAAATGAAATTATATTATTTATCAGATAAGTTGATCTGGAATATTAAATATGTCGGAATAACATTTGGTTTGAGTGTGTTTCCTCTACCATTGTACTAGTAGTATGAAGGAGAACAATACACCTCTCATGGAATATGATAGCTAAGTGGGTAAACTCTCATTATAAACATTCCACTATAAACTACATCATAAATCGCACCTATCCGGAATCCAACCATCTTCCTGATGGTCTTTTAAATAATGATGTAACGGATGTGGTTGATATCTTCTCTATATCTCTTCCTAGTGACATGCCCCCCTCTCTTATCTGGGAAAAATGTATAATTCCTTCCTTCAGACTCTTGTAATCTTTTTTATTTAATCCAAGGGCCTCTACACCCATTTTTCTCAAAAAAAATATGAGGATTAAATATGTATTATTATATAATACATTAATTTTATATATCATTTTACATTTTGAAGCTTCTTTATAGGATAGATATGTTTTGGGACACTATTTGTAGCGGTCTATTTATTTATAATCACACCCTGCTGAGGGGCCATGGGTACCCAAGATGTCATCATGGTAATAATAATGATAATTGAAAGGACCCTATTCTTTATGGTTGAGCTATGTAGATGAGATAGATCTTATAGATGGGACTAGGCTATAAATTGGGACATGTTTTTCATTTATCACCATTTTTAATTTTGGATTATTTTCTAACATGTAGTATATGGAATAACCCCACGAGGTCTTATTATGTTGGATAAGTTGTATGAAATGTACTTTTTTGTATTATTATAGTGTGGTTATGGCATTTATTAATTCATTGATGTGATTTGGTCATTACACTTATTCTATTATGATGATCATGGTTGTAATTTCTTTCACTGATATTCATGGTTATCTATATAAATGTGTATAGTCCCCTCATGATAACTCATAGATTTAATCCACTAGTAAATAGACTCAAAAGTTCTAGGAGAAAAAACATTTATAAAACCATAATTCAGTTATAATAAATGTGAATTGAGTTGGAGACATTACATGTGTCCAAATTTTAGATAAAAAACACAAGAGTTGCATGTACACTAAGATGCATTGGTGGGGTGTTAGTATAAAACATAGTGAGAAACCACCACCATTCCCAAAAATATCACTATCAATATGAATCTATATTCATAACATGTAATGAAAAAAAAATCAAACAACCATAGTGATCCCTTTATTCAAGGGGTACCATATTGCCACCTTCTTGTATCATTATAACTGTTTCGACCAGTGAGGTAGTAGGATGATGTACCCGCTATATGAACAAATCTGGATGCTCACTTAGTCCACCACTTCTCATCACATCCCCAGTGACCTCATTTCACCACCTAGGGAAAAAAATCTTCATATATTCAACCTAATAACCCCATATCAACCCTCTTCTCATAACAAAACTAATGGACCCAAGTCACGTTGTATTAAAAAATCACCATAATCGATGTTTAATAACTTCCATGTATACCCCCTGAAATCTTATGGTAAAAATTATAATCGAAATCCACACATCTACATAGGATACTATTAATTGGCTGGTGGTCAAAACTATCCCATGGGTTCTATATATGCACATGATCCCAACAAACAATGCCCCAATGGTGAGTAGAATCACAAATATATTACCACCACTACTATAGTGAACCTCGAACACCCTATATCTAGTTATTGATATATCACCTCGCTAACTCAAGTATCTATGTTGAATATTCCTCACCCAATAATCAGTGAATGAATCAATCCAAAACAAATACAAAAACATTATCAATCTCTAGTGAAACTACCCATCCAACTCGTAACGGTTTAATTAAATTACTATCACTCTTTGGGTGATGAATCATGTCCCCTGATATATGAATTTAAGAAATTTATACATACAACTCCAAATTCCCCTATAAATATATCTTTACTATTTAATTATTTATTACCACTCATTCATATGTTTATATAATTATTATATGTCAATATCATTGTTGAATCATTTGTATGATGGTATTCATCATCTCTTTACCAATACTAGGAACTCGCACTAATATATTTACCCTTTATCTAACCTAGAAAAACCATTTGGTGTCTAATTTACACATTTCACAATTACTTTAACCAAGGAAAATCATTATTGCAGGCCATGATTAACAAAATCCATGGACCCCTCATAATCTATGAAAATTTTCATTTTTTCTATTCCAACATTATCCCACCAAAAACCTTACCCCTTCTATGACAAATCTCACAAACATGCATATAAATGGGGATGAGATTCAAGGTCCACTAACCAAGAACATTAAATAGTATGCCTATAGAGTATCCCCAACTGATATAACTCTATCTAGAAGAATTTAAATAACCCAAAAATATACCAAAATTATTTTATAGTTTGAAAGAAGTAATTAAGTAGTGTGAAAAATAGTGAATAGATACAAGTGTAATGAAATCCCTACCCACAATAATCCTCATGAATATATAGAATGATGAACTGGATAAGAAAAAAGAAGATCTCTTGCTTAGGATAAAATGATGAGGGGTAGATGGAAGAGGGGTGAGGGTATATACCCTGGTCAAATGTGGAACCCCTAATTTATCATAATTTATAACATTTAATTTATTAAATTTTAAATTTGAAAAAATTACATAAATACACATAAGAACTCCATTAGGCTAAATTAGAATAATAATGACATCACAAATTTCCCAGTTCATCCCACAATGATTTTAGTGGATCTAGAAGTACACATTGTCTCTTCTATTAGGGTTCCTATAGGAATCTTCTAAAAATATTTTTTCACGATGACTCTACTTCCTCGAAGCCAAGCCTACAGTCTCTTCTAACACTTTTAACTCCCTATTTGGTCCAAATACACATGGTATAACTAATATTATACTCAATTTATTTAATAAAAACTTATAGGACAATATAAAACTAACAAATAGTATCCATCTATAAGCGATTCTTTAAAAGTGTTGATAAATGACATACATTTAATGTCCTTTATCCGTATTTTTAAAAATCACAGATAAAGGAATAATTTTTATTACTATTTTTATATTAGTTAATATCATACAACCAAATTATTTTCAAAAGTAAAAACAATTAAACTATGAAAATTATTAAAAAAAGATACCCCTGTAATGTTATTTAATCACTAAGTCATGAACTAGTAAGGTCTGTACGTATTGAACCCATATTTGTTATGTTTTTATTATTATTAACAATCATTTATTGCAGTATGTGTTGAGAGGATAATATTTTAAGGAGAGTGAAGTTCCTAAGAATATGTGGTGAGAAGATAAAGAGTGAAGCACCAAATCAATTTTTTCTATATATGTCGAGTTCTATATATAGGTTAAAGATTGATAAAATCCTGATAGATTGTATTTTGATGCAATATAATTTATTTATTTATTTGATATAATGGAATCTAGATGATAAATTTCCATTAGAGATATTATTAGGTAACATTTCACATGTGGAAAATTTTAAATAAGTTAATAATAATTTCAATTGTGAATAAATTTTAATAGATAACATGATATCTGTCTTTGAAGATACAGGAAAGGTAGTTGTTGAGAAGCTATCTATGATAAAAAATCCTTGTGGTCATATTGCTTGAAAATTTTTGTTCATATGGATATATATATTGGATTTAGATAAGGTAAATAAACTGATTTGAAGATAAAACTAGTTCTTCATTGATTGGAAGTCTATTTTGATTAAGCTATGAGTTTAATAGAAGATATACAAGTTCCAAATACTTTAGAAATTAATATGAAAATATTTTTGAAGGTTTGATAAATTTATAAAGTAATTTCATGTTTTTTAAATGAAATAAAGTGTATGAGAATTTTTAGAACCAAAATTTAAAGTCTATAAAAAATTTTGGAAAATATTAGAGTTTTATATTTTTTGAAATTTAAAAAATCATTTTATACATATTCTTATGAAGATAAATAATTGGAAAATTTATTAGAGTGTTTTAATATGAAACATAATTTTTCACAAATGATATTTATGTTTTTCTTATTGATATGTAATATCTTTTAGAGTATATTGGCGAAGTAAATGAAAAATCCTACACTGTGATACATAACATCAATTTTATGATATTTATGATCTTCAAGATGATACATAAGATATTTTAATTAATGCATATGCTTTTCCAAAAAATATATGAAAGATGAAGTATAAGTTTCAATAGTGTATATAAGATTAAAAATATCACTCTTAAGATTAATGATGAGGTTTCAAGTGATTTGAATAATAATCTATAAGATATATAATATCATTCCTTAGGATTTCTAATATATATCAAAATTTTAAGATTTATTAAATATAATTTTCAACATAAATAGTAATTTAAATCAATATGATACTTATTTTTCACTTTCAAATATTGATATCATGATGATTTTGTGACTCATCTGTAATTTACGATATTTTTGTTGATGTGAAGAAGGTATTTTCACCTTGATGATTGGATTCACACTATAATATTATTTTGGGTGTGAAGTCATGAGCACATGAATGTGAAGATGTAAT
This sequence comes from Viscum album, assembly GCA_963277665.1. NCBI lineage: Eukaryota > Viridiplantae > Streptophyta > Magnoliopsida > Santalales > Viscaceae > Viscum > Viscum album. Next base: position 1,794,387,470 of record OY728131.1, read on the forward strand.
TTTTATATAATTCTATAAGATAGAAAATTTGGAATATTTTGGAGAAAATGATTTCTAAATATTTATAATGAAATAATGAAAAAAAATACTGAGAATAATAGGTTATAATTATTTGGAAATCAACTATAGATCTTCATTCATAAAGGTAACAAAAAATGTTTATTATTATTTAGTAGTGAATGAATATTCAAAAGGTTGATTATCATGGAACAATTCATAGACATATATTGAGAATGTTATTTACACATTTAATATTGAATTAAAATATACATGATAATTTGAAATAATAATTGACAATGAAGATTTATGGAGGAATGAATGGTTAGATCATAATGTTGTGATTAAAGAGATTTATGTATATGAATTATGTAAACAATATTCACATGATTGAAGTGAGTTGGATATTATTACTAATTATATATATACATATATAGAATATTTGAGTAAAAAAGAGTGAAATAACACTACACTATTATGATATTATATTATTATCAAAGGAAATGAAAATAAATTGATAGATTTGTACACTACTGTGAGAAGACCATCCTTGATTTTTGAAATATATGATTTGATTGAGATTGGCCAAAGTTGACACTACTAAACATCTCAACTATCAATGAATTGTGAGAAGACTACCCTATGTTTTATTAATATCATATTTTCTAAATATTAATTGAGATATCTTTTATTATTTGTATATATGTGTGTAAACACGTGTGATTTCCACACACCAAAAAGGAAGGCCAGCTCATGTACAGTATAAAACTGACTGGTATTTTCCTACTGATTATTTTTCATGTAGGATCCATCCTAATAATTTTATTGAAGAGGAATACATGGTTAGTTCTAAACTCTAATGAATTTACACTATATTATTTCTTTTCATACTAGTTCTATGAAAATATCCCGGTTGGAGATAGGAATATAAGTTCAATGATATACCCTTTCCTATACTTCATCGTAATAATAATAGTTATGTAGTTTATGGGTGGGATGATAAGTAATATACAATGAAAACATAGTATCCCATGTTGGAGATGAACGTCATAAAAAATTCATGCGTTCCTTTTTGTTTTAATTCATATTTATATTTGCATAAATACAAACCTTGTGATAAAATAAGAGAGTATGGTCTATTCACCCTGATAGGTGTAGAGATTAAAATAAAATTTTTAATATGTATGAGTGGACCACACTAATTGAACACCTAGATTTGTGTTTTTTCACAAATATTGATGTTGTAACAAATGGAAGAAAAGCTCTCATATAAAAAAATTATTAATCTTTCTTCATTGAAAGATTAAAAATTTGTTTTTCATTTCTAAAATGTAAGATAAACATCACAATTTGAGAAGATAGGTATATTTTTAATCTAAATCAAATATCTTCCATGATAATAAAAAAATAAATGGATGATATAGTTAAATAATAAATTCATATTTCCAAAGGAGGAAAAAATACACATACGACTGTTGTACTAATGAATACATCGGACCTAACTTGAATGAAGAAGTCCAAGTGAAAAAATACATGAGTGTGAAGATATAAAACCCTTCTCTCTCAATTTATTTTTAATATTTACTTAAAAATAGGTAACTCAATATTCTAGTCAAAAATGTCAATTTAATGAACATAGTACAAGTAGGGAATATTAACCTATAAAATAGTTATATATTAATATATACATGTATTTGAAAAGAAACATATAGAAACTTCCCAAAATATTGTCACTTTTATTTTTGTAACTTTTATATATATATATATATAATTATCACATAACACAGGAAGATAGTGAAATAATGGAGGAAGAACTTCATCGAACTATATTTTCATGTATAAGTACAATTAGATAAGTTGATTCCAAAGTTATAGAAATGTAATTATTATATATTAATACCACAAAACTATGAAGTATTTTCTTTTATAAATCCATATAAATACATTTTGTGGATTTATAACTTGTTTTATGAATTAGAATAAAATCATTGAATATCACTGTTGTATAAATGTTAAACTTGAAATTAAAACCAACAAGATAAAGGAGCTTGAAAAATCCATTAAATTTAAAATAAAAATGAATATATAGAAATGAGAAGAATATTTATAGGATAAAAATAGTGTGATAAGAAAAAATTAATCCAGTTGAATATGAGAAAAGTATTCTGAATATGAAGTGTCTTGAGCAAGAATGAAAATTGATAAATAAAGAAATTGTTCAAGACGAGTCTTTGAAAAAATTTGACTGAAGAGCTTATAACATGAAATCTTTAAAAGGGGATGTTTAGGATAAAGAAATATATATTACGGAGAAGGAAGATTAATAACATCCAAATATAAATCTACTATGATATCAATAAAAAAAGTAACCCTTGATCTAGAAAACAATATAGAAAATAATATTGTTTTAAGGAATGCTGAAGGATACAAATTAAAAATTAAAAAAATATGGTTTGATTAAAATGATGATAAGTAAACTTATATAACAATGGTGGATGGAAAAACCTATTAAAGATGTATCCTTTGAAAATATTCCAAAATTTAAGTTATAATGTCCCAAAAATAGAAAGTTATTAAGGATATCCTGAATGATGTTCAAAAGGAAATATAATGATTTGTGAGTTTATATTACCGATTTGGGAGGTTTGGAAAAAGTATTTTTTATATAATATGTCAATTTTGAGAAGAAAAATAATTTCTACATCTAGGAAGAGAAAAATGAGAGTTGATAAAAACTATATAAAATAAATTTAACAATTTTTCTGTCTTAAATAAAATTTAATGTCTTGAAAATATCTATGGTATTTTCAATCATTTCCTTCATTATGAAGAAACATGTCGGCTGAAATCATAAAATTATGTAAAAAAATATATTGAGTAGAGAATAATGAAAAAACTAAGGAATAATCAAGAAGGGAAGAATGGTATGTTTTCCTTAGGGTCAAATCAAAATAATCGCATTGAAAAAATACTCTCAAGAAATTGAAGGAGTATACAATAATTAAAATAAGTAGGATATTATTTTATTATTAAATAAGAAAACATAAAAACTATTATTAAAAAAATACATGGATAATAGTTTTGATAGAGGACTATTAATATAAAATAGAGAATCACAAAAAATGTAACTGAGATATTGATGAGTAAAAAGGTGGTATATTCAAAAAATTTGATAATTGTTTTAACAAATGAGTGATTTTTCGAAAAGATAAATTAGAAATATAATGAAATATGAAAGAAATATAAGAGAAATTATGTTTTATAGGGAAATAAAAAATTCTACAAGAAGATGAACCCTGATTTCATATGTGGTTTCCAAATAAAAGTAAACGAAGTGTTTATAAGAACCTATGTGTATGGTGAAACAAGTTAAATAAGTCTTAAAATATTGGTTGATCATATTTAGAACTAAATTTTAAATTATTAAGTATATAAATATTACACCAATAAGTTCACATGATTTAATTTATGAAGTAAAGAAGGTGATTCAGTAATAAGGGATAATCCAAAGGAAAAAAACAATCTTCTGAAGAAGACTATTGATTTTTAAAACCATAAAGAACATATTGAATAGTTCACATACTGATGTAGCAGAAAATAAAGGAGTTATTGGGTTGAGAATAAAATATCAACCTTTTGTCTCTCATTAATGGCCTTTATATATTCTACCATATTCATATACAAACCACATTTTTTTTGTTCATGTTTAGAATTAAAGGTGATGTATGTAAGGAGATCACTAGAATAGTGTGAAAGCTATGTAATGTTTACAAATTTAAGAAGTCTCTATCATATTGTGAACATAAAATTCTTATTTCATTTTATAAAGTGATTAAATGTGATAATTATGTTCATGGAGTGAAGTCACTGTTGGGGAGAAGTTTGAGAAGCCTTCAGAATTTATTTTTTCTTGTGAATTTTGATTTTTTAACATGTTATTGAAATATTACATTAAATAAAAGCCCTTTTTTTTAAGAGGAACAATATGTAAAGTTTGAAACTTGTTAAAATAGATATCTCACATTAAATTAAAAACACCCTTGTTCTATTGAAATTAAGATCAATGACCCAAGGGATACGAACTAAAAATAAATAAAAAATAAAAATGTTCAAATTTTATGGTAAGCTCAAGGATTGTAGGACCATGCCTTGATCCTTTCACATCAGGTGTAGACTAAGGTTATTCCTCTTAAAGTATTAATAGTTCATAACTACCTATTAAATAAATAAATCCTCAATAAACTACCAAAACTATAAATACCTTCGATGTTGTCTCTAACTAACGAGAATAATTAAAAATAATAAAATTTCATCATAAACCAGTCAAGAGAGAACCTGTCAATTAAAAAACTATTATACCATTAAGAAAAACAATATTAGTATTCCACTAAATATAATTACTAGGATACCTGAGGAAATACATCCACTATCAGGACTACTGAGTCACTGAGAAACAAACGACATAACCCTAACCCCATCATATAGAACCACCACAATGAGAAAACCCCAATCTCACCCAAACAAAAAAATATTGGATCCTATAATAAACACTATGAAACCAATATAGACAAAATATGGATTTAAAAACAACCAATACTACTGAGGGATATAATTTCAAATAATCTAGAAAAGCTAGAAATATGAGCACACAAAATAAAAATTCCAAAAAAACAAAAATAGAGAAGCAAATGTAATGAAAAATATTCACATAGGATTCAACAAAAAATTCACAACCTATAAAATCTAAAGATACTAAGAGATCCACCATTCTATATCATAATGTTTTCTAACATGATGAGTTAATAAATAAGGTATTTCGAAGGGGGAATGCATTATAATACAGTGGCAGGGATGATAAATGGAAATCCAAATAGAACAAGAAACCCCTGAACTAGATAGACTGAAATATCCACACCAATGCTCCAACATCACTATCCCAAGCACTAATAAAACTATTAAATTAGAAAATTAAGGTTTCTATCATGATAGGGAGGATTATAATATTATTTGAGGGTAGATATTGTATATTTTTCAATATATTAACATAAAAAAGAATAGAAAAATTATGTAAGAAAATAGTATAGAAGAGATACCAGAAAATGAATGTCGTTCAATTGAAATATCGAAGCTGATAGATGGTTTTTAGGGTGGAACCCTATATGTCGCATGATTTGATATTAGTATTTCATTGATGATATATTTTTTCACATCTGTATTTTTCAATAATTATTTTTAGTGTTAATGGGTTTAAATTATTTTTGATCAATGACATGAAGGTGAGAAGAATCTGAGGAATACATTGTTGTGAATTGTAAGTGTTTGGAATTTGATTACTCATACATTTTTTTCTACACCAAGCATTATTCAATATTACCTAGAGCTAATTAATTATTTAACTAATAATTTTTCATAAAATTTGGAATTTATTTCTAATATGGGAGATAGAAAAGAAAATTAAATAGTGGAAATAATAACATTCATCTTAATTATTGATATATTAAAAAATTCAAATGGGAGAGATTATTAAATCCATTAATATTTTGTTTTAATTTTTAAATAATATTTTATGTCAATACATACTTATAATATAATCTCGGAAGGAGAGTGATATGACCAATAATTTGTGATGATAATATGAATAGTAAATCATCCATGCAAGGTTTTATATATATGTCGAGTTATTCATATTTCATGAAGATAGATGAATACCTTTGAACTTGGATATTGATGTGAGTTTTAATTCATCATTTAAATGTCAAAATATAATATTTATTATATGATTACATTGTATATATTATTTTAGATCCATTCATATCTAGAAAAGGTTCATGAAGTAACTGAGAAGTCCTATGGTGAATGGGATTAAATAGATCCTGTGACACCGCTCTTTTTAGATACATGAAAACAAGTTGTTGAGATTCTAGCTATGAGAACACATACCTGTGATCATAATTTTTAAAGGATTATAATTATATAGATATTTATTTTGGGTGATTATTTTTTAAAGACACTAATTTTAAATTGAAACTGGTGCAATATTGATTGGAAATCAATTTTTATGAACTTCATTGTTTAATATTATTTTTAGACCTTCGAAATGCTATAAAATTGAATAAAATTTAATTTTAAAGGAATATTTTTATTTTAAATTATTTGTGAGAATAAATGATGATTTTAATTTAAATAAATGTTTTTTTATTTCTAGATATTAATTTTTTTAAAAATGGAGTTTTGTATTTTTTGAAATTTAGAAAAGTGATATGTGTGTGTGTGTCTTTGTTTTCTAGAGAATGAATTTGAAAATATATTGGTGTTTTTTATAGTGATATGTCAAATATTATAAATAGTATATAAGTTTTTCTTATAGATATGTAATATCTTCTAGAGAACTAAGATATGAAAAATGATTATCTTAAAATTGACACATAATATATATTTAATGATATGAATGATTTTCTTAATGATATTTATTATTATCAAAGTGGAGTGTATGTTTTTCTAGAACAAACATAAGATGAAGTATTAGTTTCTTGAATATATTTATGTTTAAAATTGGAACATGTAATACTAACACTATTATTTCATGTGATATGAAAGATAACGTATAGGATGTATAAGATTCATTGTAAGGTTATTTAATATATTTCATAATTTAATTGATGATTAAAAATAATTTCATATGTTAATTGAATGTTAAATCTAGATAATTATATTTACACTCATTCAAATAATAATATTAAGAGGATTTTGTGATTTATCTATTTTTTATGTTGAGGAGTTTTTTAAACTCTGAAGAAGGTGTTTGTACTGTGTTGATAGGATTCACCCCATAGTATTATTTTATTCATGGAAGTATTCACATGTGAATTTTAAGGTGTAGAAATTGTTTAATTACGAAGATATTAGGTAACTAAATAATTTGGATAAATGAATTCTGATATATTCATTAATAATTAAATTAATGAAAATAATTAGAATAATTTTCCAAGATTAATGGGAAACAAAATCTGTATTGGTGTGCTTAAAGTTAGTCAATGATTATTATTATACTGTAACTATGATTTAATAATTAAATGGTTTGTTGTAAAGTATTAATTTGTGGAAATATCATGAGTATGTACTCTATACATTTAATATTGGAGGAAAATATCCTTGACCAGAAGGAATTTTAAATTAAGACAATGGATAATGGATGTTTGAAGTGGAAGATCATGATGTCAAGATTGAAATGATTTTTGAATTTCAATTACATAAATAATATTTTCATTATTAAAATGATAAAGATATTATTTATATATATATATAAGAAAATAAGAATGAAGGATGGAATATCACTATGAAATTTTTATATTCAATTATAATAGATGAAAAAGAAAAGAAAATGATAGATCTGAATGATGTTGTGGCAAGATGAACCTTTAGAGTTGAAGACAAAGAAAATATTGAGTGTTTCAATGATGTTTCTTTTTAAAATCTCAAGCATCAAATGGTAGTAAACATAATAGCTTATTATTTTATTTATATTTTAAGGATGAAGATTAAGTGGAAAAAAATATTATGATTTCTATATTGAAGTTGAAACTCTTGTGATTACTTTATACTAATGTAGAAGATCAGATCATGTATGTCCAATAAAAGGATTTTATTTTCCCAGTAATCACTATTCATAGAGGACCCATCATAATAAAGTAATTAATGAGGAAGTATTGTTTTTTTCCAATGTATAATGAATTGAATGTGGATTCTTGTTGTGATGATTGGTGTCTTACATTTTACCTTGTGGGTCTTAAGAATACGGGTTTATGGTTATGCATTTGATTTTTCTTTTTCATGATAATAAAAGATAAATAGTTTGTGAGTGGGATCACAAATAACACTCATCATGGTGTAGTCATCCAAAATGGAGGTGAACAAAATTTATAAGTTCCCATATTCCATGTATTTTTATGTCATACTTATCATTTTCGACATACAAACTAATTTAAAAAATAATTGATTGATATCCATTAAAACTAAATAGTATAGTGGTAAAAATAAAAGGGTATAATTAGTATTAGTCAAAAACAGTAATTCACCCCTCCCTCTTAGGTTGGTCACACCGATCCTTATGGAACATCATTTGATATTAGAGATCTAGATTCCATCTCAGATCATATTCTCAACATAGGAATATTTGATGTTTTATGTTTCTATTCTTAAAGGTATATTGAATATTATACATTTAGAATAACTGTATACTAATAATCTGAGTAAAATATCCTACATGAATTTAAATAACATAAAAATTAAATAGATGAGAAAGATGAATTATAATTCTCTCTTTTGAAAATAAGATGAAATCTATAAATCCACATGTTTGACTCCTAACAACATTATACATAACATAAATGATATTGGATTAATATAAAAATATACTAGTGTGAAGATAGACATCAATTCTACCCTAGGAGATTAATTATATTTTAATGAAGAATATGTCACTAAATACTCTTTTCATAAATTTATTTTTAATGAACTAAGTAAAAATGTGGAAGTTTATTCTATGAAGAGCTATATATTTATTTATAGTTATATTTAAAAAGAACCTTGCAATATTTTCTTATATAATTTATTGATTTTATTTGGAGATATTTTAATGATATGTTACATAGAATAAAATAATTTGAAAATTATACTGATATAATAGAGGAATCAATGGATCAAATGACATTGGCATATATAATTATCCTAAGAAAATTTGACGCCAAAATAACTACAAATGAAATGCTAGTATATTTTAAATCCAAAAATAATAAATAATTTATTTTAAAAATTCTAGATAAAGGAAAATGAAATGAAGGTCTTGAGAATAATTTCTATTTATTGGAATTAAAGAAAAAGTATATCATTGAAGTTAATAAAGCTCAACATGAAATTAAACCAAATATGAAAAAAGATCATGAAAATTCTTTATATGAGAAACAAAAAATATAGGAAGTACGTGATATGAATATTGAGAGGATATAGATTAAGTGTGAAAAAATAAATTCAATTTACGATGATAAAAATATTCTCAACATGAAGTTACTTGAGCTAAAGTGAAGTTATGTAATAGAGATATTATTCAAGCCGAGTCTTCACATACAATAGAGACAATATATACTACCATAAATAATTCAAATAGAGATATTTATAATAAAATAAATATAAATATTGTAAATGAGAGCTTGAGGTCATCATAATATTAATATATTATAGGATTATAGATAAAGGAAATCCTTTATTTAGAAAATATTTTTTGCCAAAAAAGTTTTTCATGAAAAGTGTAGGTTATGTTAAAAAAAAAGATAAATACATGGTGTTAAAAATTATTAAAAAAACCCCTACATCAATGGAATATATAAGTAAAATTATTAGAAGTTTCCACTAAAAATATTCCCAAAAGGAAGGGTTAATGATGATGAGAACAAGCTATTGAATACAGATAAAATGATTTTCAAAGGAGCAGAACAGTATTTATTGGCTGCCACTAGTGTTGTAGAAGGTTTGGGGATAAGGATATTTATTTTTGGTATAATATATCAATTTATGGAAGAAAATAAAATTCTATATTAATGGATAAGAAAATATAGTTTACGAAAAACTCACAAAATAATGGCAAGAATATTTCCATGTCACATATAATTTAATACCTTGGAAATTAATGAGTTATTTCCAATCATAACGGTCATTATGAAGAAGATTTCGAGTTCAAATAATCATAGTATGAGCCAAAGTCTACTAAGTATAGAAGAACAAAAACATTGAGGAAAACTAAAGAATATTAGAATTGTAATTTTTCTTTGGGATAAAAAAAAGAATTATATTGAACAAGATACTCCCATGAAGGGAAATAAATATGATACAAAAACATTAATGAGGATATTATATTATAGAAGGGGAAGAAATAAAAATGACAATTTTACATAAGATATGGATAATGGGTTTGATGGTGGAAATATGAATAAAAAGGGAGAATCAATCATTAATGTTAATAATGGATTGTTATGTTGGAATAAATTCATAAAAATGAGTTTTAATCTTATAATAAATAATACAAAAATTGAGAGTTAAATATTTATAAGAAACCATGTAGAAAATTCAAACAATATGAGCATGTTTATATGGAATTCATGATTATTTTTCCAAAACAATTATAAATAAAAGTAAAAACAAAATAAAAATTAGGAAATGAATGTGAAATAAAGAAAAAAGAAATTACTTATGAAGAAGAAATTAAAATTCCATGTGGTTTCCAAAATAAGATCACATAAGATGTCACAGCCCCTCTCATCAAAGGTATGAATCTTATTATAGCAATGAGAGAAGGGAGATGATGACCATTTGAATCCCACCTCCAATAGGCCATGGGATAGAGACAATAACTGAAGGTATAAAATACATACAAATGGAAGGTATTACCCTATAAAAGAAACATGTATAAAAAGAAATAAGACACATAAAAAATCAAATACTTATCATATAAAGATATAATAAATATTATGTAAATACATGTAATGTGATACAAGAACTAAAAATACTGTAAAGAAACTACAAGTACCAAATGAAATACTTATCAGTAATGAAGAAACCCAAACAACTCTTGATGAACATTGAATATAAAAAATACATCTACTCTCAAAACTACAACTACTGACCTAAAAATTGATTATAGATACATATTGTGATAATAAAAATTGTACCTAGTATGATCGTCCCCAAATCCTCTCATGAAAATGATAAAGAATGCATAATAAATCCCAGTGAATAAAAAAGATGTTAACTCATCACGTAAATTAATATATGATGTTCCCAGCTTCCCCAAGAATATCCCTCACCATGTATCCCCAAAAAAAGATCTTGGAATATAATTTCAAATGTAGGTATCCCACTATCTCTACCCAACATTTTCTCTACTCAGAAACAACATCATACATCGAGAACCATATCTCTCCAAAAGAATCTATCTTGAAAAACATGTCTAAATATTCGTAACATACATCTCATGCATCAAATCATCTCATCATCCCATACCTCATATTCATATAATAACGATGTTGTTTTTGGTACCCATTCAACCTATATGTCTTGTATCATACATATAGAATTATACCTCAAGCCATAATAACTCACACACCAAGTAACATACCTCATGCCATCACATCCCATATAGATCACAACTATAATAATCATTAAGATAATATATCCAAAGATATATGTGTGTGAAATGAAAAAAAACCACCACAAACCTCTATAATCAAATATCGTAAACATAACCATAGTGTGTACTGACACATAATAAAAATAGGATATAAAAGAAAGAAAATTGGGGTAGTCATCCAACCATACCTCAACAACCAGAATATTAGGGAAAACACCCACCCAAAGTCCATAAGGTGTCATTATACCTATCTAAATGGGTGGGTAGTGTATGAAATTATAAAACATAAATGATATAATATTTAACACAACCACTCTATGTTCATTGACCTATTCATAGGCTCAACAACAGCTATCGCCTATTAGAGACCCGACTTCTAATGCTAAGAATAATTTATCCTATAAGAAGACATGAAACCAAGTTGTTCTAGTAAATTAATTATTTAAATTTTATCAATTAACCTAGTAGTAATAAATTCATTAGAAATAAATTAACATTAGTCAAAATTACATTTTATTAACCGTCAAAGTGAATTCAATTACCTCAAGGCATAGTTCAACAGAGTCCATGAGTTATCCAGAATAATATATTTTTCATTCTACTAAGAACCAACCCCATTGGTTAAAAAATTAATTATTATTTTACCATCTCATAATACAAGAAACTCTTGGAAATATCTTAACCTACAATATAACCAAACATAACCCAACACAACCATCTACCTCATGTAGTGGTAATATTGAATGAAAATAAATATGAAACTCATCCATCATGCTAATTTAAGTAGAATAACAAGAAAGAATTTAGATTAAGCATAATAATGAGTAAGACCAAATTAAACATGTCATATCAACACTCATTTCACGCTTGAAACCAACATACATATCACTATTTTCAATGACCCACCGTAGTAAGGCCCATGCCATGACTCCCCAATCCCACCTACAATATGATAGTGGATGGTGAATAGTACTGAGTAGGCATATCACTGACATAAGAGGCCTTATACTAAGTACACGCGCACACACACACACATCTTCATTCTGATAAAATAACAAAATATAAAAGCAACTATAAAACCATACATGCATACATCTAAATCCCACAACTAGAGTTTGAAAGGATTTAAAGGAAGGTAAATAGGGCTCAATACAAGCCCACCAAAACAAGTATGAAAACACAAGTCCATCATGAAAGTAAAGAGACTCTTATCTGAATACTATAGGAACACAACCTGGTCTATCTTGTCCCACTAAGAACCATCTAGTTCCATTCCTTAAAGGAATACATAAAAATGTCGATCGTCTGCACAAGACACAACACATGCAAAAAATTCCAAGGAAATAGGGAATAAAAAATACTCAGTAGGACACCTAGAAACCACAACACTAGAAAAAAATAAGTATAGTCAACTCTACATAGGTATATGTCTACAACACATATAACAAGAATATATAGATATACTCAACAATGAAAAACAATATATTGGTAAGTCACAACCATAGTAACCATTGTAGGATCCCTACTTGAAGGTTACAAAAAGATCTCATTTAGTAGAACACACTCCTGAGTCTGATAACACTGATAACATCTAAAGATATATGATAAAAATATGAGGATCACAAAAAGGCCATGGGGGATGCAAAAAAATAAACCAGGATTAGCCCACTAACTTGAGGATCGATTCCCACAAAATTTTGGTCCCAAAGATACCACGAAATCCACTTAGGGAATGAATATGTATATAATATATCAATCTAGGCCACAAGGAAGGATTCTGAAAACTATACCCAAGAAGTCTGGCTAAATAAATCATTGTCCATGGAAGAGAAAATGATTCTGTACTAACCTGGATGGGAAATATATTTGTAACACACTCTAAGGAAACTTTTCCAAGATAGAGAGGAAAAGGGCTCCATGCCATGTATACAACAGTACAAGGTGTGTAGTAGGGTTCACACACCGTGTCCCTTGACCCTGATTCCTACCTATATAAATGGCATGTGTCTCTTTCCCAGGTCTATGAACAAGTACATGGAATAGAGTCTACCTGTTTAGTCTACACATGTTCCAATATACAGCTTAACCCATGTACATGGTTTAGGTCGTGCCAATGTGGGGGGTACAAGGCATGCTCCCAACCCATTTACATCAACCCTTTCTCGTGTACCTCTAGGTTACACACCATGTCTTTGGGGATGGTTTATCCACCGTGTGACTGGGTCACATTCCATGTGATAGGGTCACACGATGTGTGATCCTTAACTCTTACTTGAAACCCTATACAATGCTCATGGGGAACCACATGGTGTGTAGATCCAGTTTAAATTCAATGTAGTGAGAGATTTTTTAGAAATCCAGATCCACAATCTTACCATTTCCTTCATTGTTCATCATTTGATTCGACCACGCCATTCAAGAAAACTCAAGAAACCACCTCATCTAGGCCATGACTTCGATAAACAATGACTTCCAGCCCTCAAATATTTTTGGGAAATAGAATCATATTCATTATTCAATGATCTATGAAGAAAACTGCTGAACATAAAATTAGGTATCCACAATCTTCTCATTCATCATTGATTCCACTTTCACTCTACCATTGTTCCATGATGATCTCAGATCTACAATATCCAATTTTTTTCCCAAGAAATGGGTGCATAATGATCGATTGATCAGGATATGTTGAACCATGGTATAAATGTAGAACCCCCATGATGAACGAAGAACTTGGGGGGAAAAGAAAAAGAACAAATTAGAGGAACGAACCTCAATCAATGTTTGTGTCAATCATGGTTCATTGTTGTGATAATAACAATGAAGAAATCAATAATCACAATTTCATTATTCTGAATAAATCCCCTCAAAATAAACCCATCCTGGATAACGATTGAACCATAGATCACTCAATAGATTGACTGACTTTTGTTCATCATATAAATCTATAATGTTGTATAATCAAATAAAAACATATGACCTACTTTGATTTGGATCATTCACTGATAAAGAACAATGTAGTGTTATTTTTGTTGGAGTGATCCTTTGATTCCATTGTGTGGTGATCATCGATCCATGAGTCGTTCATCATTTTCCAATGGGATATCTTCCAATAGCTCTCAAATAATCCTAGGGCCGTGAGGATAACCCAAAAATTATAATATAATAACATATTTAAAAGAAATATAATTAGGTCACTATGTCACTGTGTTAAAAATAATTTATTTTATTATTTTATTTATTTTATGCCAGTGACAGATTCTCCACAAATGAACCATACCAGAAAATGTTATGTAGGGCCTAGGGTAAAGCCCACAATATTAATTCAATAGTGCCCTCAATTTTTTATTTGATCATCTATTCATATTTTATTCCACTTTTTCAGGAAAACTACACAGATATACTATTTAATAAATTTAATATATTTTAATCATTTATTATGGGCATGCTAGGCCTCATAATCTCATGTCTTCTTAGTGTCCGGTCTCGAAAAAAATCTATAAAATATCAAAAAATAATACTTGGAAAACCCAAGTCATTAAATTCTCTCAACCTTTGGGTTTTACATACCGAAAAGATAAAATAATAGCTATACAAAGAGATGAGGGTTTTGATCTTGGATCTAATCCTCCCACACCAAAGTGCTCTTCTAATGATTATCATGGTACCACCGAACATGCACTAAAATAATTTCCCACCCATGGATGATCCTCTCTTGTATATCCTAGATATCTAATGGGTACTCAGTAATGATATCTCCATCCTCAATTTCCATCTCACCCCATTCGATAACGTGTGATGGGTTATGAACATACCTCCTCTGTTGTGACACATAGAAGATTTCTTATACTCAGTATAATTGCGGAGGTAGTGCTATGTAGTACACCACCTCTCTAACTCTATAGAGTAGCCAAAAAGGTCCAATGGATCTTAGAGATAGCTTACCACCCTAACCAAATCTCCATAATCCACATTGAGGATAAACCCACAAGAACACATGGTCTCTATCCTCAATCTTTAAAGTCCTCCTTTCTCTTTCTACATAATACCTATGACATATATAGGCAATATTCATCCTCTCCTAGATGATATGTAATTTTTATATATTATCTCACACCATCTCTTGCCCCATAAGTGCTAACATTCATTGGTTTATCTAGTATAATGGTGACCTACACGGTTGCCTATAAAGAGTATCTATTGGATCCATAAAAATGGTGTAATGGTAGCTATTTTTGTATTAAAAATCACTCAATGGTAGCTTATCCTCCTAAATATAGACAAATTAAATCATGAAAGTTCACAATTTGTCCTCCAGAACCAAGATGGTCCACTCAGTCTAGCCACCTGTTTGGCGGTGAAACAATGTGCTCCAACGTAACTATGTATGAAATGCCTCTTATAATCCCTTACAGAACCAGGATGTAAAGTGAAAATCATGATCATAAATGATCATTGATAGAACTCCATGGAATCAGACTATCTTTTGAATGTAGAGGCATCACGAGCTCTCTACTGAACTGTGTTATTTAATAGCTTGGAAGTGTGACAACAATTGTGATTTAGTCTAAAACCACCTAGATGGAATTGTGTCCCATGGATTTACATGGTAATCCCATCATGATTTACATGAATATTATATCCTATATCGATTATTAAACCTCAAGGTGTTTATCTAAACCCCCTAAAACTTGTTTCTCGGGCTTTACTTACTGAAAGTAAGCCATCGAGAGACAGACTCTCCAACTCATTTCTTTATCCCTATCCACAAAAACTAATGCCATAGCACCTGGTATATCTTTTCCAAAACATTATATACCTCCAAAAGAGATGTGTGAAACTCTCTTATAACCTCCTCCCATTATTTCACTATCACCAAGGTGAATTCTTTGAAAAGAATGATGTGTAACCCTCATTCAATGGACCGAAGGCCTTAATTATTTATTGATTTTGATAATCCACCTTTCAAGGGGTGATGTGGAACCCATAAAGGCCCGTAGGCATAAGTATTACATGCACCGTAGGCCATAGAGGAATTCATTTCCTTTAGGATTTAATCATTACATACAACCCAGACTAACTACATGGAACTACTCCCCTCAGCATATTTACCATGAAATCAGCTCTCCACCTCTGCATGGTTGTTCGGCTAGGCATTCCCGTGCATGCACAGGCTTTTCCTGATTGCAGGTTCCATACCCTCTCATTCTTGCAATCCTTTTAGCTTCTACTATGGTGAAATCCCCTTACTCATCCTCCTTGTAGAGCTTTTTCCTTGTTGGTTGTCTGGTTTGTATCTGCACTTAAGGTGGCTCGATGGCCTTGAGGTGGCCCTAAGGCCTTACTGACCCGATGTCCTAGGTGGCCCGAAGTCATGAAAGGACTCAGGGACCAAATCAGTGGCCCGAAGCTCCAAACGGGGGCATATTCCCTGCTACTATAGTGCCAAACAGTTCCGGCTACAGTTTCCTCTATAGTACATTCTACAGTACAGTACAGTTTCCGCTACAGTACTACTACAATACCCTCTTAAATTCATCCTATGCCTGGATTTGATCCCTGGTCACTTGGGTGCACTTACACAATCCTTACCAATTGGGATATGGCTCATGTGTGTGTAACCCACCTATATAAAATCCATTAGAAGGAGGTCCATTAGATATCTATGTACGTAGGGTCTTAAAGTCAATATACCCAAGTTGTGCCTCCTAGAATCACTATAGAAGGGAAGCAGTAATGACCATTGACTAGAGGTAAGCATCCCATCTCCATCCAATAAGGAAAAATACAACAAGTCCAACTTCTCAGACACCTTGTTCAGAAACTGAAAACGTGATCTCCCTCTAATACCACAATGTAATAACCTATCCCAGTAGGGCCCATGACACAGCTTCCCAAGCCCAACCCCAGTAGTCCATTGGATAGACACAATCCCCATGTAGGAATATCAATAACATGGGAGGACATAGCGTATGTACATGTACACTTGAACACTTCTTTAAGACTATAAATTGGTGAAATGAAAAAAAACTGAATAAAAATTTATGCATATGTCTAAATCCCACAACCAGAGTAATACATGAAGTAAAATAAGTAAAATAGGTCCAAATACAAGCCCACCACAATGAGAATAAAAACAAAATTCCAACCTGAAAGTAAAGGGACTATTGTCTATATACTAATGGAACACACCCTGGCCTATTCAGTCTCATTAGTCAAAATCTGTTGGTGAGTATAGAAACACTCATTAGGACAATCTGAAAGCAAAAACCATAAAACAAAAGAATTACAGTTAGCTCTATAATGGTATATGTCTATATCACATACAAAAATATTATCAAGATATACTCAAAATATATATATATAGTCTAAAGGTAATTCACAACCATAATAACCAGCTTGGGATCCCAACATGAAGGTTCTACAAAGAACTCATTTGGGAGAACACACTCATGAGTTTGATAACAATGATAACATCTAAAGAGATACAATACATAAATTAGGATCACACCCAAGGCCATGTGGGGGGGGTAACAACAAATAAATCAATATTAACCCATTAGGTATTTGATCTATACCTTCATACGCCAAGCACTCCACATAGGGCATGAAGATTAATATAGGGTCTCAATCTGGGCCTCATAGAAGTATTGAAAAAATATAACCAAAAAATCCTACTGAATGGATAACTATACTTGGAATAGTAAATCATTCCATACTATCAATCAAGGAAAGTGTAAGGGGAACATATCCTATATAAACATTTCTAGGATACAAAGTACAAGGGCTCTGAGACATGTATAAAAGAGTGCATGACGTGTAGTGAGAGTCAAATATCACATACCTTTTCTCTGGGTCCTACCTATATCAAAAAAATGTGTCTCTTTCCTATGTCCATATTTAATTACACAATGTGTAGGCTTCCCATGTAGTCTACACATGTGCCAGTACATGACTTATCCTGTGTACTTGGTCAAGGCCTTGTCCATGTGGGGGTGTGCATGGGGTGTTCCTTACCCGTGTACTCCACCCCATGTCTATGTACCTCTATGTTATGTGCTGAGTCCTCAGATATTGGTTACAAATAGTGTGAGAATTTCACATTCCATTTGATGGGTTCACACGCCATGATATCCTTAAAACCTTCCCTAATGCCTAGCCACCACTCAGGGGGGGGCACATGATGTGTAGATCCCATTTACAAACTATGTAGCTTGAGATTTACCAAAAATCCAGATCCATGCTCTAGTCATATACTCTATCACTCCAACCTCCAATTGAGACATCCCTAGTCAAAAAACTCAAATAATTACCTCATCCAAGCATTTTAGTTGATAAACAACGAGTTCTGACCATTAAATCCGTTAAGGAAATGAAATCATCATTGTTCTTTCTAGCGCACTAGAGAATGTGAAACCAGGTATCCAATATCATCTGATTCATCACCACATCTTCTTTATTTTCACCTTAATGCCATTTCAATCCTATATCTATGATATCATATCATTGTTCTAAGAAATAGTTGAGAAAATATCAATTGATCAAGAAATGTTTTGTTGTGGGCCAAATGAAAAACGCCCATTATGAACAACGAACTGAGGGAGAAAAGTACAATCAAACTTTAGAGTAATGGGACTTCATTGATGTTCTTTTCAATCTTGATTCATTACCATAAGAATAAATAATAATAAATCAATAATCACAAAGTAACTATCCGAAAATAATCCCCGCAGAATAGACTCATCCCACATAACGATCAAACCATGTATCAATCTGTTCATTGATTGATTACTATTAATCTTAGAAATCAACAATGAGGTATAATAAAATAAAAAAATACAATATATTTTAATTTTGATCAATCAATTATGAAGAATAATTTGGAATTATTGTTGTTTACAAGATCCTTTGATTCATTTGTGTGTCGATCATCGATCCACGATCCGGTCGTCATTCACTAATGAGATCTTCTCCAATGGCCCTAATGGATCTCATATAATTGTAGGGTTATGCAGTTAACCCTAAAATTCTTCCATAAGAACATATTTAAATTAATTATAATTTGGTTGTTCTTTCGCTGTGTAACAAATAATGTAGATAATTTTTTTATTTACTTTACACCTGTAATGTATTTTCCAAAAATTCCCATCGTTGAAAAAGTTTATGTTGTGCCTAGGGTAATACCCACATTCTGAATTCAATGGTTCCATCATATTTCTGATTCAATATCTGTTCTGATTTTATTACATGTTTTCATGAAAAATGATCATACGTGTAGTTTAATATATTTAATATATTTCGAACATTTTTTACGGGTACACCGGGCCTTAGAATCACATCTTGTCTTAGTGCCTGGTCTCAAAAATAATCTATAAAATATTTACAAAATAATACTTTTAAAATCTGAATCATTCCATTATGAATCATTCCATCATAAACATCACAGATACTACAAATGCAAGTCCACTCCTCTTATATCTTATTATCCAACATCTATCCGAAGCTCATATCACATCACATAAAAAATTCACATATTCAAGGGAAAAAATGATGAAAACCACCATTATGGTGGAAAGGGATACTAGGACCTAAAAATAAGGCATTCAACCTTTACACAAAAATTACTCAGTCAGCCCCAAACCCAATTCATTCATCCTACATAAGAAAATGATATTTCTCAGTCCCAAAAATGTATCTTTATAAAACAAAAAGTTTTATTACATATTTAATTAAATAATTCATTTACTATAAGTTACAAATATGGTATTCCTAAGGGATCATCTATAACAATATATTAAAAGTATTTAAACATTCTCTCTATCATAAATTACAGTTTCAAAAAACTGTGTGATAAACAATCTCATTTAATATGGCCTTTTTCTATTAGCAGTTGTCATTATAGATTTAAATCCTTTATCTAATTATATTAGAACATAGATGAAAAAATCAACAAAAATTTCATCATTCACTAATATTATTATAAATAAATTATAATAATCTAAGGATTCTTTAAATATGAATATTTAATTCATTATCCAAGAAATAAATTACCAGATTTAGGTTTATTAAAAATTTCTCTAAAATTAATCATCCTAACACAAGAATAAAACACATGTTAATAAAGAATATAGATAGATTTAATACTACTATAAAATCCAGAGGCAAACCATTATCACCGTGGAAGAACACATATGACCGCTACAACTATAAACCAATCATTTTCACTAATCTATTTTATTCTTTATTATGGTTGCTTCCACTTCCACCCAAAAAACTAATCAAAAGTAAATATAATATATCACATAATATAGTTAGAGAAGAAAAAAATCCCATACCTAAAGGTTTCAATTCACTTTTAATGAGAATAGACCCACAATTTGGTTATCTATCGCCTCTCCCGAAAAGAAACTATGACTCTCCAAGATTATAGAACCCCAAATGTGCCAAAAAAAATAATCTTTGTTATAATGATGGAGATAAACATCTATATTTTATAAATATATAATATGAGTAAGAAATATTGATCCATGTGGAATCCAAAATAAACAAAGAAAGAACATGGCTCAAATCAATGCATATCGAGCAGGGAAATACAGGCATTTAATATCACCAAAAGAGTATTTAAATGCTTTTAACGAGATCCATTGGGTGACCATGGTTTGATATAGAAAGTGGAGAGAAAAAATGGTTTGGAGGGGGTTTGAGTATTTACAAGAAAATAAAATATTATAATACCACGTCTCAATAAACTTGACCATGGTTCATAACTTCATGACACCGAGCATACTACGACACATGTTTTAAGACCACACCAAATCCTCCCTAGTAAAAGAGAATACTCGAACCATGAAACCCTACATGTCATAGAATCTATAAACGGTTATGAGTGAATACAAGTCATGGAAACCCACTATGCCTAAGAAAACATTTTACATGAAGGGATGATACACCACAACCATCCTATACCACACAAATACCCTTGAAAAGGAATAATACACTCAAAGAAATACTCTATACCTCGGTGCAGCACATTAATGAACCCCAGATAATTACACCACAAACCTAATCCATAGTGAATCATTATAGAAAATGTAATTGGATTCTAATATCTCGTCTCCACTTCTCACACCAAAACCAACCCCACTTTGACGAAACAATCACCCTTATAGTATATCCCCTTGCTCCATGCCCCAACCATTCCAAAAATTGACGTGGAACCCTTCTGGGCCCCCACATCCTCTATGATCCTCCTATGGTAACCTCCAACACTTAAAACATGCTAATAAAAGGTATATTAGGATACAATACCTTATATAAGAGTTCATGAGAACTGATGTGAAAGGTGAAATCAAGGTATTTATGTATCAGATGTGTAGTGAATGTAGGAATATAGAAACCAATTTCCATTGTGTAAAAATGTTAGGATAGAAACACAATGTAGTATCTAAAAAAATTGGAATTTGTTTTATCCATGGTAAATAAGGGAATATGGAATAAAATTTTATAATAAAAAATGAATATTTTAGTGGACATGATGAAAATAAAAAGAGTTCAACATAAGGAACCAATAACATCTTAATGTATTAAATGTGGAAACATTGTAATTTATTAAATCAATTCTCTAATAAAATTGATAAAAAGGATGAAAAACATTATAAATTTCTATGATAAAGGGAATAAGGAAGGCCTATCGAACCATAACATCTAAAATGAATTTTGAAAATTATGTGGTTTGTGGAACACTGATCAACCAATAATGAACTATTACTATTGGATTTATAACTTTTTCTACCGACTTATTTGAATATATTATATTTTATAAGAACATTAGATCATAATATAGATGAATATATGTTTAATTGTTAATGAAAACTCCTAGTGGTGTGATATTTTATCCCAATATTATGTTTTGGGGAAAGTTCCATGTGAAAATCTTATCCACATTCATTTAGATGAATTTGATGTGATCATGGAAAGGGATTAGATATCCCCACATGCACTCTATATTAATGAAATAGAGAGATCATATTTCAAATCTCAAAAGAATTGTGATCACTTATCATTTCAAGGATTATAATGAAATGTAGCACATTGGGTTTCAAAAAATTAACCTTTTATTAATGTATTTTAAGTATATAATATAATTGGGATTAGATTAGGATGTTTTAGAGGTGTTTTGGAATATTTTTAAGGATTTTATGGTGGTGAATAGTTTGATCACGCTTAGTAGAAACCATGAAACACCACTAGAAAATTGTGAAAAGGGAAACATAGGTCTCTATGAAGGCTCAAAATTGGTGCATAGTTTGGCCAAACCATGTAGCCACCTAGGGGATACTTTGCATGTTATGGATAGATGAAAAAGTTTGGTTGGTTTAAAGCTTGTCTAACCATGTGATCTAACTATGTGAGGGGAATTTTGAGACAATGATTGACATTCATTTAGTGCATGGTTTCCCTAATTATGCCTAAACTGTGTACTGTTAAAAATGAGATCTAGATTTTTGAATACAATATGGTTTTACCTTTAACCACTCGTTTTACTATATAATGACCCTAATATAATTTATTATCCCCCAATGTCTATGGATTTCATTCCTCTTGATCTGGTAACAATCTGTTGGTGATTCTTTGTGTGTTGGAGGGTCATAATATTTAGTAACTCTTTATTCCTGGTTTTTTCTATATAGTTCATCACCTTTTTTATATTTGATTCATATATCAAATAATTTGGTGATAGATGTATGTTTTTTGATTAAAATCCTAATGATATATTATTTTTTGGTGGATGGGGAGAATATCTAAAGTGGATTTTAGGAGTTTCGACACAGTTTCTTGAAGAATTTGTGATGTTATTCATTTTTTAATAAGTTCATGATGTAGGTGTTTTCACTCTTAACTCCTATTTCTAAAACTATAAGTCTTTATTTCAAATTTTTTTAATATCTAGTTTGAATTGTGAAATGTTTGTGAGAATATTTTTGGAAATCCGATTTAGTGATGCTTTATGGAATTGTAGAAATTAGTTTTTTTGTGGAAAGTGTGATTGATTACATGATTTTAAAATGATTATTTTTAGTGGATTTATTTTTTTTGATCTATGTAAAATTTATTGGGAAAGTGTTTTCAATAAAATATTTTTTTTATTAAAATGTTTTGGTATAATCTTTTTGGCATGGTTTTTGGCATTAGTGATTGGGCATGAGTTGAAAGGGATGGATAATGGATGGGAAGTAGCATTATCTAAGTGATGGAGTGTAGACCAGATCTTCCACCATCAATGATAAAAACAATATGGAGTTTGTGTGCATGTTTGCGTGGAATGGAGTGGGTTAGTTTAGAATAGAATATTATAAAGTATTATAAAGATTTTTTTGGTTTATTTCCATGGATACTATTTTGGTTAGAAGATTATTTTGGAGTTAAATAGGTTGGTTTTGATATAAGGGGATAAAATATTATAAATCATTTTATATAATTTTTTTATATTATTTTTCTAACATGTTCAATCCTAGTGAAGTGAGTAGGGATGCCATTTGGGGATAACCCGATGAGATTTTTAATCACCCCCTTCATGGGAACTATTTTTTATTTACAAATTTTTTTATCAATACAAAGGTGAATGTAAGGTATTTAATTTATTTACTAATGCTTTGTGATACCTTCATCATGGATTTTGGAGTTGGGTATTCGGTAATGTGTACTATGTGGAGTTAATGAATTTTTTTTCTTTGATATTGGTTGGTTTTAGTTTCTTCTTTGTACTATAATATTGTTCATCATTGAAGTTTTCTATTGATTTTAGTTGTTATTTCCTTGGGTTGTATTGCATTATTCTAATGAATAATATAGTAGTTGTTTGATTATGGTACACTTGGTTTTGTTGATTTTTAAAATGTAAAATCATCCAATAACATTTATTAATCCATTATAATTCATTATCATCCATTGGTGTCTTGGGGTGGTTACCAAAGGCCTAGAAATTTCGTACCACCTTCCCAAGTAAATGCGGAGGGGTGGGATGTTACAAATGGTATTAGTCATGGCCGGTATTTCATTAATTTGTTGATAAGTGGTATTGTTATGTTGGTATTGGTTTTGGAAAATCATTCTTAATTAATCCTTTAGTTAGGTTGGGGGAAAGGATTTGGATCTTTGACACATTAAATATAGAGCATAAAGAGGCAAAACTAACCAATTTATAATGAACCTCACGTCACCAGGGAGTTTGGGTACATGAGTATTTGGAGAAACTTATAATATTTGTAATATCATTTTCATGGGATTATATAACGACAAGAATATGATATTTATTTTTATAAATGAATTCCAACTACTTGTTCATATCAAATTTTGAGGAATGATTTATTATTGATGAATTATATTTTATTTTTTGAAACATATTGAATGATTTTTCAAATGTGAGATTTCAAAAAGGTATGGTTGTGGTATTTTTAAAATGGTTTGATTTTCAAAAGTATGGTAATTTTTTTTATTTTTTTTGAAAGTGTAAAAATGATGAATTTTGGAATGATCGATTTTGTTATGTGTGATATGGTAAATTTTAAATTGATATGACATTAGTATCTAGAGAGTGATACTAAATGAAATTTCGTTTTTGTTATAGAAAATGGCATTAGTTTGGCATTGAAGAAACCATATAGAAGATGCTCCGGAGAATGTGGATGCACCTGAGCCACCATTGAACCAACAACTGGTTCACAGTATTTTACAAGCTTCTGTTTCTATAGATATTGGGAATATAATGAATTAACCAAGACATGTTGATCATTACAATCAATTCCAAAAGCAGAATCCACTCATATTTCAGGGTGATTTACAACAAAAATGTCAGAAGTGTGGATGAATCTGATGAATCGAATCTTTGATTGTCTAGACACATTCGTTCAGTTTAAGTTAATGTTGTAAATATATATGTTGTAGGATCTTCTATAATAGTAGTGGGATTTAGTTTCTTAGGATAAATTAGTCAAAGGAATTGAATTAGAGGATTTTTAATAGTTGTTCTACAAAAAAAAAATATCCTCACACATTCAGGATTTCTAGGAAAAAAGGCATTATCATCTTTAATGAAGAGAACCTCTTAGTGATATAGAATATGGATAAATTAATTATTTTAGTCCACATGGCACCTGAAGTTGCTGAAAGTGAATCCTTGATGTTATGAATTTTTTAATCTGGGTTGAGTCCATAGAATCACATAATGATTTTCATTCTCTGTATAATGGATTGTACAGATATGGTCAATAGAACAATGGTGGAAGAAATGGGCATCTTTGGAAGTAAGGGTGGAGGAATCATGTTGATTCCAATGAGAAATGGTAAGAACTATAATACTGGAAATAAGAGGAAGTGAAAAACCTATTTATAGGGTATTGGAATAACTCAAAATTGGATAGATATATTAGTTAATCTTCCTAGAAAACCTAAGAGTACTATATAAAGTTTCTAATGTGGTTCATTATATCACATGAGGTGAGATTGTTCAGCACCACCCAGAGCATGTCATATTTATAAATAGATAGGACATCTACAATTCTATTATCCCAGTTCTCCAATGTCATGTACCAAGGACACATCTCATGTTTCACATACATCATACAATTTAATATAATGAGGTAAGTAACATAGTTCTCATTAGAAAAACCGATGATTCCATGGTTATTCTATGAATACAACAACACCTAAATTATATAAATATCAATATAAATATTAATACCATTGTGTAGCAAGTAAGAAGTCACATGAATATTTCTAATTGATTATGTATTATAATTTTTTTCCATTTATGGTGAGAGGTATGGTTATTTTGAAATCCACCCTTATGCAATCATTGTATGATACGAGTCCATCCCATTCATTTGTTTCTTCTTGTGTGGTTGAACTTCTAGGTTTGCATATTGAGATGACAAATTTTGTTTTGAAACATCAAAATACTCTTGGACAAAGAGAATGTTAAGGCTTTACATAAAAAGTTTATAATATAAATATATATGGGGTTAAATTGATATTTTATTTCTCTATTATTGGGTTGGATTTATATGACATAATACTAGGTATGTATTGGTTCCCAATTTTTCACGTTTACATCAATTGTTATACCCAAAGGGTTATTTTTACGACTAATGATAGCACTGATCATCTCTTTTAGAGGAGACTAAAATGTAATGGAAGGTGAAAAGGCTGTTTGGAACTAGTATGTAAAACTATATTATTTTGGTTAACAAATTTGACCTTCAAATCAATATATGATATCAGATAAAGTGGTTTTCTAGTAATTGTTAGTAATTTTACAAATTCTTTCAGCTGATAATTTATTCGGGGTTCAAACCAAAAAGAAAATTGGAGTTTATGAATAATATCATATTAGTGTTTATTTATATCTAACTTTAGTTTTATAGGATGGAATAAAAATAATTAAAAGAATTGAAAGCCTATTTGTGAGAGTAGGAATTTAAAGGGTTCATTCGACCCACTACATCTCAGTGGGCTACATTAGTCCATGAAATAAGTAGATAAAACACTAAGGCCTTTTTTGGATTATCTTGAACTGAAACAAGGTACAATAAATAATTGGTATCCAATTTTATGAATTAATAATACGATCGATCAATTGAGGAGATCCCAGTGGTTCTCTAAAATTTGATTTCAATTTGGATATAAAAAACTATTGGTTTAAAATGTAAATATTCAGAATAAAAATTTCAGGAGTTGATATGGCCATTATGAGTTTGAGGTTATTCATTTCGGTGTTATGAATGCACCAGTGGTATTTATAAAATTGATTCATAGGATATTTAAAAGGTATTTGTGTTTTTATGCTCTTTGTGGATAAAATATCGGTGTATTATAGTCTAAGGGATGATCATGAGAAACAATTGTTGATGGTGATGAGAATCTTTATAGACTTCAATTTGTATTCCATACATTCAAAGTATTAATTTTAGATAGAATATGTACACTTCCCTATCCATGTTATTTCTAAGATGGGTGATTCTATGTGTAAAGACACAAACTTTTGTTAATGAATATTCCTCTTGATCTAAATAAATGTATTATTATGTAAAATGGTTATGTAAATCATATGAACATACATTCTTTTATGTTTTTGGATATTAAAATACCTTTAAAAATTGTTACCATTGCTAATATAGTCGTTGAACAGTGATCGCATGATAAGTATAAATATAGGGTTTTAACAAATCCAATTTACTCGGAAAAAGGATGCAATGGCCTCATCCAATAGACATTCCCCTTACGGAGTCCATTTGTCAAAGATCAGAAAATAGGTGGTTACATTAGGCTTTGCACATGACCAAACCCCAAGATGGACTTTAACACGTTAAGCTTGAATAGAAACACATATGGTAGAAGTGGATGTTTTTAGAGATTACCACCCGAGCGATGTTATTGGAGACACCACATGAGTCTATCACCATCGCACTCCTTACCCTTCAGTCCTATGTCGATGTTATAAGGGGTTATGTAAGAAGACCTAAGAACTAAGATAATGTAAATTATTTTTTTATATAATAAATAATATAAATTCATTTTATTAATTTTGTGTTGTAAAAACATTTTAAAGAACAAGTAGTATTTTTAGTTAATATTCAATTATTAAATATATTTTGATGAATTAATGGATTTTTTCATTAAATAATATTTTAATAATATATTATTACTAAATCAAATTTTATTAAATATAAATTATCATATATTTATTATGAATAAAATTTCAATTTTTATTATGGTTTGAAAGCCGTTTTTTGTCAAAACCCACAAGTTTTTGATAAATGTAATTTTTTATTCTAAAGGAAAAAATTAACATATTTATAAAATAATTTAGATGAAATGAATATTATTTTTGGAATTATGACATATAAATTATCCAATGGTGAATTTTTCATAATTTGTTAAGATAGTCATATTTTTGGGTAAAAATTAAATATCTTTTAAATGTGTAATGTGTATTATGACATAATGATGACCCAATAGTGATGTAATAAAATACTATAAATTTTTTTTAGGCAAATAAATGTCCTAATATTAAATTAATGTAATTTTAGGTTACTTTGATTTATTTTAGAAAGCCTTAGTGGACCCACCATGAATTATAAATTTTTTTATATTTTTAAAATGATTTCCTTAAGAGTGTGACTATGATCCACATAAGAAAGCCTAATATTTTAATATGTTAGGAAATTTTCCTTATATAATAAATTTTTCTAATCCTATTTGTAAAAAAATTGGAAAATCCATGGGATGGTTTGTGTTTTTTATTTGTTTAATGTGTATGGTCCAAAACATAAATAATAAATAATTCTGTCTCCTTTCCTATATAATCCCACCCAATATCCCACTTAAACATCAATACAATCCCTTGGATCATGACCAACCTCTGCCCCTCGTATATCTATAATCTTACAAGGGTTCCACGAGCTCCCATGAAGCCCCTCCCAATCCCCTCCCAAGACTTTTGGATCACACTTTCATGTAAGTGATTTCTTCCGTTCTCATTTTTTCCAAAATTAATTATGTTTTTATGCCCTTTTCATTTCAATTAAAAATAATTGGGTATGATTTCTCACCTCCCCCGTACTGCCTTTTTATTGTTTTAATAATGAGATACACATTTCTCTCTCATTAATTCTTCCCATGACAACTCATTACCATGCTAAAATTCGGTAAATAATTTATCTCTCTTCATTTATATTGAAGAAGTTTTTTTCATTATGAATCTAAATTTCATTAATTATGTTGGTAAATTTATCTATATGACTCCTTACTATCCTTTTCAAGTATATATGATGATAAACCCCTTTATCTCTAATCAACCATTTTTACGAAGTCTTATTTCACACCGTTATGCTGCCGAAATGGTACCACAATTTTCCCAGCCAAAATAATTGTGTAGTGAATAGCACACCCATTTCTCTATCAAGGATATTCACCATTATGTACATTTACATATTTATGGAAGATTTTCTTTTATGAATTCTACATTAATTTATCATGGAATAAATAATGATGTTTAATGAATATATGTTTTATGATCTTATGGCGCACTTATGCATGAAATGAAATGATTAAGATATGTGCACCATTATAGCGCTCCAATGCGTTGTGTAAATATTAGTATATTAATACATCAAGTGCAATGAGAGTTTACTAATGATAATTCAAGTGAAATGAGGTTTTAATCATGCTCCAGGTACAATGATCCTTGTCTCATGCTAATACCACGTTAAGTGTTGTTTCCACATTTCCATATTTTGATAATCATTCTATATCTTCCCTTTATGTTCATGTTGATTTTATGTTACATTGATATTCCTACTGCCTAAAATGTATTTTATTATTCATGTTATGCCTTTTTTAGTCCCTTACTGGGATTTAGAGCCCACCCATTTCTTAAGAATGTCCTCAGGTTATCCCATACAATGCTCAGTACGAGGGAATGTAGTGGTCATGTAAAGGATGTTTTCAATAAAGATGTTGTGTTTCATGTTTTACGTCATTCTATAATGTTCCTAAGACCCAAAGACACTATACCTCTATATCTTCTATGTTGAATCATGTGATGGTTTTATGTGAGAAATCATGTTTATGTGTGTAATAAATAATCAAGGTTCTAATAGTTGGTATCTGAGTATAGGTTCAGTTAATTTTGGGATTCAGATTAGAAAATTTAGTGAATGCCTTAGGGATAAGACTAAGAATAATAAAAACATCCCAAAATTTGTGTGTTTATTTGTTAAGTGGTTTATCAATAAAATAAATCCCTGTCTGGATACGATAAGGTAGAGGTGGCTCCAGAAGAGATTTACCTAGGAGGGAAAACTCCGACAAGGAGTTTCAAGCTTGAACTAGGATATCTTGGTACACAACAATGGGCCTTGCTACACTCTTGGTAATGTGATGACTATTCTTATGATATGCCCAACCTGATGGGAGTGGGAATAAAGAACAATGTCATGATACACTCTTAGTTAACTTAAGAATTTATTAGAATCATTGGTAAAGAGAAAAGTTCAACCCCCACCCCAATGAACAAGTCACAATCGAGAACTTCCTGAGACAAATACATCCTACTTTTAATGGATAATTTGATCCCATAATTTCTGAAGAATAGATGTATTCTATTGAAAGGATCTTCTACATCCTTCAATGTTCCTAATAAGAGAAGGTTCTTCTAGATTTTTTTATATGGAGGGTGAAGCCGATCAATTGTGGACATTGATAAAAAATATTAAGCCGGAGGAGGAGATCAAGGCATTGGAATGGAAGGATTTCTGGAAAATGTTTTATGTTAAATATTTTCCTCGCACCCTAAAACATAAGTTTTAAAGGTACTTCCGTGTTCTCAAACAAAAAGAAAATGAATCTATCAAAGAGTACGAGGAAAACATCACAAGGCTTTCCCAGTATGCCTCTGGCTTTGTCGCTGCCCCTGAATGCTTGGTTGACTGCTTCTTTGGTGGGATAAAACATATCCTATGCAAGGCTCTGGCGATCTGTGACTTTAATAGCTATGAGAAAATTGTTTTATGTTCCCTCAAGGTCTAATTGGAGATCAATGAATCTCAAGGTTAACATGGAGATAAGAAGCTTAAGGTGGACTTCAATTCTAGTGGTCTGATGGAATAATCCAACAGTGCTATGAAGATTCATCTCCCTACTTGACAATTGTGTGGAAAGAAGCACCCTAGAAATTTCTTAAAGGGGAAGAGGAAATGAATTATGTATGGAAGAGAAGGGAACCTAGAAATTAACTACAGTCAAGAAAAACCCATGTCTATGATAGAGGATAGGAACACTCTGTTCGGCTCTCAACATGTTGTCCATTTCTTCAACTACAAAGAACCAGGGAACCTGGAAAATCAGTGCCCTAATCCAAAGGTTTTTTGAAGCAACCAACATCCTCCAAGGTATAAAGGGAGATATTTTACCATAACTACTGCCAAAGTAAACCCTAAAAATGACGTGGTGACATGTACACCAGTTATTCGTTTAAAAATAGAGAACATACTTTTTCATTCTTATTCTACACATTCTTTGGTATCCTGAATGATTGGTAGAACAATACCAATACAGCCACATATCATGGAAGTAAAGAAGTCGGTGAGTATGAAAAATGGTGTAGTCATTTCATCCCATGAATATTTATCCTCCCCTATCATAATCGGTGGATTGAAATTCCCGACAAACCTCATCATACTCCCAATGGTGGAATTTGACGCAATTCTTGGCATGGATTGACTTTACCTATATAGAGCTAACATAAATTGTTGTGAGAGTAAAATCACTCTCCATATAGAAAATCGACCCTCAATTCTATACATGTGCAGGGAGGAAGATGAATCTTCTTTAGAAACATCATATCAAGCATGGATATTACTACACTATGAGCACATGTATCTGACATAGATGCTTGAGTCTAAGGAAACAGCCATCCTTGAATACATGCCTATTGTGAGGGAATTTTCTAATGTGTTTCCCATGGAATTTCCTGGTTTTCCTATTAGAAGAGATGCTGAATTGTCAGATGACCTCATATGTAACGCCCTGACCCCAGTTACCCAGAGTCGGTGCATTATTGTGTAACATTGGCATGGTCACAAAAGATCATGTCTCGAAAGACCAATTAGTTTAGTAGACTTGGAAACACTAGATACATTCATAAATGTCACATTACATCGCAATGTGAAAAAATACAATAACATAGTCTCCATTTTCCACACTCATATCCCATTCAGACAATTCCTTTAGGTCATTTCTAAAATACTTCTTCACATCCTGAAAAAATTAAAACATTGAAAGGGGTGAGCTCAAATGCTCAGTAAGGATAACAATATTGCGGAAGCTTTCATAAATAAACATAAACATTTAAGGCAATGTATAACTAAAAAAAAATCCTTTTAAACTTGAAATTGAGCATAATATGGAAAAAGTAGAATGAAATAATTCCATTTACATATTCACATGGATATTCTACGGGTCGAATAATCAAATGCAATATCAATAACCACTTTCATAATGATGGAATGAATAATGCCAAACTATCATAACCACGTTTCCAAGGCCTCGTGCCAAGACCACAAATAAGATTTTGTCAAGGCCTCATGCCAAGACACTAGTTTGTCTCATGAGACCTACCGATGCATCGAGAAGCTATACCGGGCTCCACCCGTCACTTATTAAGTCCAATGCATTCCTCATATGAATAGGTTTAAACATATCATAAACCATAACATAATCGTATCACATAAAAAATGCATAAAGGAAACATAACATTTCAATATTTCAATAACAAGATATCAATACAACACATTTATATAATAAAAACACTTTCAAAACCATTTTCAATACAAAAATAAAAGAAAGTTAAAAATTTGTATTTATTTTTCATTAAAAAAAAGTTATGGCTTGTAGAGGAAGCCGAAATTCAAATAATAGTCACGGCGGCGGAGAAGTCGTTGTCGCCGCATACGTAATAAAAAAACATTCCTTTTGTCATTTAATAAACTCTTTGTATAAAAATATTCCTTTTGAATAAAAGTAAAAGTCAAAGGGGTTTATACACCGTATAAAATAAATTTGTGTATAAAACAAAATATGCCTCAATGAATGGAGATTGAGATGAAGTCCCTTAAAAAGATCATTTTTTAAATAAAATAGATCTAATATGTGTATTCACTATAAGTACACATAAAGAAAGTACAAATACAAGATAGGACATAATAATATCATGACATAATTTGAAAGTATGAGATTAACCCAAAGAATAGAAATTGGGTTAAGAAGTTCTCTAACCTCGTGTCCGACTTGACTCGACCATAATTTAACCTCTTGTATAATAAACTAGAGTTAATTTATAGTTTCTTAAGAACCTTTTTTGATGTTTATTATTCCTTTTATATCACTTATTACCATGTTATGAACATTATGTAATTATTTAAGTTAATAACGGACGTTTTGTCGATCTTTGGTACTTGAGTCAACAATAAACTTCTTATAATTACAAGTTCTTCATGTGGTGAAATATCCATTATATACAGAATTATATTTATGATTTATATATCATATATATCATATATATCCAGTATATACATGAATTTATAATATTACGTAACATTTAGAGGTAAGAAATGAAATGCACCGTTCATGGAGACGGTAAGTCGTACGTATGCGTGAACGCTACTTTCATTTCTATTTCATATTTAATGGAATGAAATCATAATTATATAAAGGTATAATATAATTCCAGTATAATATAGTGTATAATACCATTTACTCCATCCTTTATACATCCCACATATGGCATTAACGATTCAAATCACTTTGTGGGGGCGGTAGTCCGCACTTCCTAAAATGAAAATATCGCGTTTACCCATAATGGAAACCATAAAGGTATGAAATGAATGAAAAATACAGAAGCTTAAGTAAAACATAAACATATTATATATCATATATAAATATAGTGACATCTTAATGTCCACCTTTGAAGGTGTGATATGAGTGTTGAACAATCATCGTTTCGTGAGGCAGAAATTCACCATCCACAGAAACAGTATGTTCTTTAACCATTAGATGTAGGTCTATGTATGTTTAGCTCTAATAATTCTTATAAAAACATCCTAGTATATTGAGGATACTTGTTTTGTTACAAAAGAAATGAATAAAAAGAGTTTATGGGGTTGGAGAAGAAAAATAAAATAAAAGAACACAAGAGAAGACATTACCTTAAAATCGGGTAACTCTTTTTTTATTTGAGACAAAGGCTTCCTTGGGAAGGGTTCTGCCCGAAGTGAGGCTTCTAGGAGTAATAGAGGGAAGTTGGGAGAGTATTTGGGCAGAGTTCGGCCGAGCCAAATGGCTTGATAGTGTGAAAAAGGTGGTAGAGGTGGGGGCCTTTTATATGAGGAGAGAAGGGGCACTCTGGGAAAGATTGGAATGTTACATTATTATGAAATTCTTTTCGGATAATAAAGGTACCACAATGAAATATTTAGAGTCCAAGGTGATAAGGGTTCTAAATATACTCATCAAATAGGTTTTTTACAATAGTAAGCCTTAGATTCTACATTATCTTTCCATTTTATTTAAAACGTTAATTAATGAGGTAATCGTTGCATCATCATTGTGTCATAACAATTTTAATTTATTTAATGTCTAAAAATTATAAAAAAAGTATCATGATGTAGGAAATATTTTTAGACTTCTAATTAATATTTATAGTCAAATAGATTACTTGTATAACCCCATTTAAAAATTGTTTTAGTAAAAGAACTCATGTTTGTGACATTTTTATTTTAACATTAAATAAAATGTTTTTAATGTCATTTTCCTACCAAAGTGGCTCCATGGGGTCCCCAAGTTGACCGATGGATTTTATTGGTCGGCCATGACTAATCCAATAGAGGTAGTACAAGTGTAAGGGTCATTTCATATTTTTATAATATCATTTTTACCTTAAATTTCACTAATTACCTTTAATCGCGATTAATTAAACTTAAAAGTTACTATTCACCAAAAAAATTATTTCAATCCCATTGAACCACATTTTACTTCCTAATGACAACCATGTATGTAGGATTTTTGAAAATCAGAACACAGAAGTGGTAATGTATCATTTAAACGAAAAATCAGTTTTTTAACTACTACTTAGTGGTTTCACTATTCATCAAAAATTGAAGTTTTTCAGAACAATGCCAAAATTTCACCCTTATCTATAATTGATATTCTGAATTAAAAAATGATGCCTATTTTAAAAAATTCCAAACATATAAGTTGCATTAATTAATTTTATAAATAATTCTTGCTGTCACAACAAATAGCGTGTTTTTAAGAAACAATACATATCAAAAGATTGACAATTGTTTATGTCCAATTTCAAAGTGAAATTAATTCTAATAAACACCATTGGATAAAATGGTGAAAATATATTCTAATTATACTTTAAAACCACTGAATAGTATAATATATCACTATCAATTATTTTGATTAAAAAATTTGTTTTTAAGTATTATTCACTATTCATAAAAAATTGGAAGTTCTCCGAAAATTACAAAAAAAATCAACATAGGATAATTTCGATATTCTGAATCCAAAAATAAAGTTTATTTTGAAATATAAAATATATATAATTTCAAAAAGTTGGAATTACTATTCATAATGGATATTTTGATTGGTCGCGGTGCGTTAGAATCTCGAACTTCCGTACAATGCAAGCTATTGCATTATTGAAAGAGAAGCGTATTGTGGAAGCTCGGGGTGTCACATTCTCCCCTCCGTCAATAAATTGCATCCTCGCAATTTGAAATTTTTCTTTGAAAATAAAAGGTTGAAAATAGAAAATAACTTTTTGGAAAACCCACATCGGAAATAAGGTTAATAAAAATATAACATTAAAAGAAATAAAGAGAAGTACAAAGGTCACCCGAGATAGCCCATACTATAATTCTATGAAAATATGGATATGGAAGAAAAACAAACCATCAAGGTCTGATGGAGAGTTGTAGAAAACTAGATTAGGAGAAAGTTAACAATAAGAAAATCACAAACTTGTGATTGCTTAAACGATCATTGAATCCCCAGTTGAAAAAGTTAACAGGCAATGTTTTTGTTTTATGTTACCCTTCATAAAGTTGAGGAATTTATTTAGGAGATTTACTAATAACGTAAGGAAATATACTTACTTGTCATGTGGACTTTCATTCTTTAATAAATTTTTACAACAAACCCATCTTTCACTCTAAAAGGTAATAGAACTCAAAAATATTCTATTTATCCTAATTTTATAAGGTTCCAAATATTAACACATACCATTTAGATTAGTAAAACTATTTTGTAATAACCAGGGACTTCTTGTAGGCTAGTGGTAGGTAATAAAGGCCTATCGCACTATGGTTGTGGGTTCGATTCCTGCAACTTTGTCCGAAACGACGGGTTATGCCCCACCCTACAGGTTGTCCTTTTCCTAAAACTATAGTATTATAATATTCCAAAAATAATCTTCAGAAATGTTTTAACCTTAAACAATACTATCCAAAGATCAACTTGATCTATTCCAACCTTTATAGTTATCCTAAATACTTCTTTTCCAACTCACAGTCCATATTTTATAATGATGGTAAACATAATGGAGATCCTTTTTTCCATGTAACAACATGTGAACACCTTCATCATGTATTCTTTTAAAACAATGCAACATACTAAATTAACATAAATCCTTATTGATTACATTCCTGATCTCTTATTCCTTATAGAATACTAGATATACTCCTTCTATCCAAAAATGTATACAAATCATTAATCAATTTCAAGGAAGTTAAGAATATCCAATATAATTTATCCAAATAAATCATGTATTATTCCAAAATCATTATCTCAGTACCAGAACCATATTATGTTTTATGTTTCTCTCAACCATATATTTTCCAAAAATTTAACCTGTTGTGGAGTCACTTTTCTTGGTTCCACACAATCTCAATCCTTAATGAAATAGTACTGCAGTACAATCCTTATATACTCCATAATTATTATAACCAGTACATCATTGATACAACACTTAAATGACATAATTATTTAATAACAACATAAGAACTCTAATCATTCCTCCTCATCTGTGGTATTATCATAACATGATTATTATCCAATAAAATCATTTGGGGCATACTCTGATGATTTGGACATTGGTTTGCATAGTGTCCCCACTCCTTGGAGATGAAGCATAGTACATTTGAAACCTTTTTCTTGCCCTTTCAGTCGTGCACTTGGTGTCCTTTTTCTTTACACTTATAACAAACTCCCATTCCCTTCATGTAAGTTCCAAGGTGTTTCTTCCCACAGTTATCACATATTGGAAAATTCTTCTTTTCCCTCGTCCCTTTATCCATCATTCTCTCTTCCATCCTTTTCTTCTCTTTCATCCCTTCAAATCCATAAGACTCATAGAATTCTCTACTTATCTTATTAACACATGATACTATTTCTTCATATGTTGATAACACATGGGAGACTATTTCCCTTCTAAATGTTGGCTTAATACCGTGAAAGATATGATCCTTCTTACTCTTTGGATCATACGTATTGATGGAGTTCACATAACTTCTACTGGGCGCCATTTCTATAAAATGGCATAAAATAGGTTAGTTTATGAATCAAAATACATAATTCCATACGTATAAAATAATTAACATAAATTGAACTATTTATGGATATAATCCATAATAATAAAAAAAATTTCTTTGAGTAAGTATATACTCATAACCCTTCATAGTGGTTTGTAAAGAAAATGAGAATTATCCGAAGCATATCCCCCGGGAGTGTCGTAACCAAGAGTGCAGAAAGGCCAGTTTCTATGCACCAGTTCCCGATCGAGTCTATCTCAAAGCGGTGTTTTCGGGTTTTACCCCTAGGTACATCTGTTCCAGATCCTCCTCTACCTGCTCGTATCCAGACATGGATTTATTGCTCGGAAAACTCACAAAATCTATATAATACCAAAATTCTAGGAAGTTATTCTATACTAATCATCAAAGTCTATCTTTTGGCTATGTTCTCTAATCAGAGTTTATCTAAATCTAGCTTCCAAGGTTAGTACTAAACTGCCTCTGATACCAACTGTAACGCCCCTTCCCCAGTTACCCAGAGTCGGTGCATTATTTCATAACATTGGCATGATCACAAAAGATCATGTCTCGAAAGGCCGATTAGTTTAGTATCCTTGGAAACACTAGATACATTCATAAATGTTACAATACATCACAAAGTGAAAAACTACAATAACATAGTCTCCATTTTCCACACTCATATCCCCTTCAGACTATTCCTTCAGGTCATTCCTAAAATACTTCTTCACATCCTGGAAAAGTTAAAACATTGAAAGGGGTGAGCTCAAATGCTCAGTAAGGATACCAATATTGCGGAAGCTTTCATAAATAAACATATACATTTAAGGAAATGTATAACTAAAACAAAAGCCTTTTAAACATGAACATGAGAATAATATGGAAAAAGAAGAATGAAATAAATCCATTTACTTATTCACATGGATATTCTAATGGTCGAATAATCACATGCAATATCAATAAACACTTTCATAATGATGGAATTCATAATGCCAGACTATCATAACCATGTAGCCAAGGCCTCATGCCAAGACCACAAATAAGATTTTGTCAAGGCCTTGTGACAAGGCACTAGTTTGTCTAATGAGACCTACCGATGCATCGAGGAGCTGTAGCGGGCTCCACCCATCACTTATTAAGTCCAATGCATTCCTCAAATGAATAGGTTTAAACATATCATAAACCATAACATAATCGTATCACATAAAACATGCATAAAGGAAACATAAAATTTCCATATTTCAATCACAAGATATCAATACAACACATTGATTTAATAAAAACACTTTCAAAACCATTTTAAATACCAAAATAAACGAACGTTAAAACATTGTATTTATTTTTCATTAAAAAAAGTTATGGCTTGTAGAGGAAGCCGAAACTCAAATAACAGTCACGGCGGCGGAGAAGTCGTTGTCGCCGCATATGTAAGAAACAATCATTCCTTTTGTCATTTAGTAAAATTGTTTGTATAAAAAGATTCCTTTTGAATAAAAGTAAAAGTCAAAGGGGTTTATACAACGTATAAAAGAAATTTGTGTATAAAACAAAATATGCCTCAATGAATGGAGATTGAGACGAAGTCCCTTAAAAAGATCATTTTTTTAAATAAAATAGATCTAATATGTGTATTCACTATGTTTACACATAAAGGAAGTACAAATACAAGATAGGACATAATAATATCATGACATAATTTGAAAGTTGGATATTAACCCAAAGAATGGAAATTGGGTTAAGAATTTCCCTTACCTCGTGTCCGACATGACTCGACCGTTCTTTAACCTCTTGAATAATAAACTATAGTTAATTTATAGTTGCTTAAGAACCTTTTTTAAGTCTATTATTCCTTTTATATCACTTATTACCATGTTATGAACATTGTGTAATTATTTAAGTTAATAACGGACGTTTTTTCGATCTTTAGTACTTGAGTCAACAATAAACTTCTTATAATTACAAGTTGTTCATTTGTTGAAATATCCATTATATCCAGAATTATATTAATGATGTATATATCATATATATAATATATATCCAGTATATAAATGAATTTATAATATTACGTAACATTTAGAGGTACGAAATGAAATGCACCGTTCATGGAGACGGTAAGCCGTACGTACGCATGAACGCTACTTTCATTTCTATTTTGTATTTAATGGAATTAAATCATAATGATATAAGGGTATAATATAATTCCAGTATAATATAGTGTATAATACCATTTACTCCATCCTTTATACATCCCACATATGGCATTAATGATTCAAATCACTTTGAGGGGGCGGTAGTCCGCACTTCTTAAAATGAAAATATCGCGTTTACCCATAATGGAAACCATAAAGGTATGCAATGAATGAAAAATACAGAAGATTAAGTAAAACATAAACATATTACATATCATATATAAATATAGTGACATCTTAATGGTAACCTTTGAAGGTGTTATATGAGTGTCGAACAATCATCGTTTCGTGAGGCAGAAATTCGCCATCCACAGAAAAAGTATGTTCTTTAACCATTAGATGTAGGTGTGTGTAAGTGTAGCTAGAATACTTCTTATAAAAACATCCTAGTATATTTATCATACTGGTGTTGTTACAAAATAAATGAATAAAAAGAGTTTAGAGTGTTGGAAAAGAAAAATAAAATAAAAGAACACAAGAGAAGACATTACCTTAAAACCGGGTAACTCTTTTTTTATTTGAGACAAAGGCTTCCTTGGGAAGATTTCTGCCCAAAGTGAGGCTTCTAGGAGTAAGAGAGGGAAGTTGGGAGAGTATTTGGGCAGAGGTATGCCGAGCCAAATGGCTGAAAAGTATAAATAAGGTGGTAGAGGTGGGGGCCTTTTATAAGAGGAGAGAAGGGGCACTCTTAGAAGGATTGGAATGTTAATTTATTATGAAATTATTTTCGGATTCTAAAGGTCCCAAAATGATATATTTCTAGTATAAGGTGATAATGGTTCTAAATATACTCATACAATAGGTTTTTGACATGTTTAATCCTTATATTTTACATTATCTTTCCATTTTATTCAAATCGTTAATTAATGAGGTAATCGTTGCATCATCATTGTGTCATAACAATTTTAAATTATTTAATGTTTAAAAATTATAAAAAAAAGTATCATGATTTAGGAAATATTTTTATCCTTCTAATTAATATTTATCATAAAAATAATGACTTGTATAACCCCACTTAAAAATTGTTTTAGTAAAAGAACTCATGTTTGTGACATTTTTATTTTAACATTTAATAAAAAGTTTTTAATGTCATTTTCCTACCAAAGTGGCTCCATGGGGTCCCCAAGTTGAAACATGGATTTTATTGGTCTGTAATGAATCATCCAATAGGGGTAGGACAAGTGTAAGGGTCATTTCATATTTTTATAATATCATTTTTACCTTAAATTTCACTAATTACCTTTAATCGCGATTAATTAAACATGAAAGTTACTATTCGCCAAAAAATTATTTTAATCCCATTGAACCACATTTTACTTCCTAATGACAACCATGTATGTCGGATTTTAGAAAATCAGAACACAGAAGTAGTAATGTTTTTTTTAAATGAAAAATCAGTTTTTTAACTATCACTTAGTGGTTTCACTATTCATCAAAAATTGAAGTTTTTCAGAACAATGCCAAAATTTCACCCTTAGCTATAATTGATATTCCGAATTCAAAAATGATGTCTATTTTAGAAAATTACAAACATATAAGTTTCATAAATAATTTTATAATTAAATCCCGTTGTCACAACAAATATCGTGTTTTTAAGAAACAATATATATCAAAAGATTGACAATTGTTTATGTCCAATTTCAAAGTGAAATTAATTCTAATGAACACCATTGGATAAAATGGTAAAAATATATTCTAATTATACTTTAAAACCACTTAATAGTATAATATATCACTATATATTATTTTTATTAAAAAAGTTGTTTTTAAGTATTTTTCACTATTCATAAAAAATTGAAAGTTCTCCAAAAATTAAAAAAAATCAATATAGGAAAATTTCGATATTCTGAATCCAAAAATGAAGTTCATTTTGAAATATAAAATATATATAATTTCAAATAGTGGGTATTACTATTCATAATGGCTATGTTGATTGGTCGTGGTGTATTAGAATCTCGAACTTTCGTACAATGCAAGCTATGGCATTATTGAAAGAGAAGCGTATCGTGGAAGCTCGAGGTGTTACATCATACTTGGGGCATTGACAATATCCAATACTCAATATAGAATTATTATTGTGGAGATTGAGGAGCTAAAGAAACAACTATAAGAGAATATGGATAAAGGGTTTATACACGCTAGTGATTCACAATGGGGTGCACTAGTCCACTTCGTCATGTAAAATGATGGGTCAATGCACCGTTTCATTTATTATCGTGAGATCAAAAAAATCACGATAAAGAACAGGTATCCTCTGCCCCAAATTGAAGACTTGTTTGATCATCTACATGGAGAAAAATACTTCTCCAAATTATATATTCCGTCGGGATATTACCAAGTAAGTGTGAAAATGGAGAATATCTTCAAGATTACTTTTCGTACAAGGTATATGCACAATGAATACGTAGTAACTCCTTTTGGACTCACTAAGGCTCCAACAATATTCATGGACTTAATTAATAGTGTCTTTAGATATTTCTCAACTATTTTGTTGTAGTTTTTATAGATGATATTGTAAAATAATCCAAACCCTGGGAGGATCATGAGGAGCATCTAAGAACTATACTAGAGACCTTGAAAATGAGAATCTCTATGAAATGTACAACAAGTCTGTGTTCTAGTTGAAAGAGGTCTCATTCTTGGGTCATATCATCATAAGAAATGGAAAATATATGGACCCTCAAAGACAGCTGTAATAGATGGATGGTTGAGGCCAACATTGTTAATAGATGTTAGTAGCTTCTTGAGCTTAGATGGATATTATCGCTGATTTTTGAGAAATTTATCATGATTTTAAAAAACAATTACCAAACTAACTCAGAATGGAGTCACGTTTTCTTAGAGTGATGAATGAAAAGAGAGCTTCAAGGAGTTGAAACAGAGACTTATCATTACGCCCATGCTCACACTACCCATAAGTGGAGAACAATTTGTAGTGTATAGTGATGCTTCAAAGATGCTTTTAGGCTATTTTCTAATGCATAATGATAATGTTATATCCTATGCCTCAAGTCCGCATGAAATCCATGAGAAAAAATATCTTAAACATGATCTGGAGTTGGAAGATATGATCTTTGCATTGAATATCTAGAGTCATTATCTGTATGGACTGAAGTATGAGATATATACTGATCACAAGAGCATAAAATATATTTTCCAAAAAAAGAATAATATGCACCAACAATAATGGATAGATTAATCAAGGATTATTTCTGGTCAATCCACTGCCATTCCTATAAGGAAAACAAGGTTGAAAATGCTCTAATTAGAAATAATCCTACATCTTTTTCAATGATGAGAATTGAAAAGGATTCAATATTCTGAGATTTTTAAAACATGGACATGAGAATCATTAAGGGAGGAACATCATCAATACTTCCTCAAATGATTATTCAACCATCCCTCGAGGATAAAATAAAGGACGCTCAAAGATAGGGTGTGGAAATTCTAAAAATGGTGGAAGCTATCAAAAATGGGAAATCCTTTGATTTCATCGTTGATAAGGATAGAATTGTGAGATTTGGGACATGATTATATGTATCATCTAATCTAGAGATAATGAATGATCTTCTAGATGACACACATAGCTTGACCTTCTCTATTCACCTAGGGAGCACAAATATGCATCGAGATCCCCAAGAAAAGGTTTAGTGGGACAATATAAAAAGGGAGATTGCTGAATATAAATCAAAGTGACTGGTGTGTTATCAAGTGAAGGATGAGAGGAAAAACTATAAGGGGATTATGCAAACACTACCCATACCAACATGGAAGTGGGAGAGCATTACCATGGACATTGTCACTAAACATCCAAGGACATCCAGAGGAAACAATGCTATATGGGTCATTATAGATTGTCTTACAAATATAGATAACTTTATTATGATTCGAGGGGAATTCTCATTGGATCAACATGCATAGATTTATATCAAAGAAGTGGTAAGGCTACTTGGAGTACCACTATCTATTGTATCTGATTGTGATATGAGATTGACCTTGATGTTCTGTAAAATTCTCCAACATGCT
This sequence comes from Viscum album, assembly GCA_963277665.1. NCBI lineage: Eukaryota > Viridiplantae > Streptophyta > Magnoliopsida > Santalales > Viscaceae > Viscum > Viscum album. Next base: position 1,794,431,011 of record OY728131.1, read on the forward strand.
CTAAGCACTAAACTAAACATCAGTATGTCCTGTCATCCTTGAACTGATGACCAATCAGAGAGAAATATTAATACATAAGAAGATATGTTATGATCATGTTCTATGGGATTAAATAAAGGATGTGACCAACATCTTCCACTAGTTGAATTATCCTATAATAATAGTTTCCACTCGAGAATCTGAATGGCACCATATGAAGATGTTTATGGGAAATGGTGTAGAACAGCAGCTTGTTGGGATGAAGTCAGTGAGTCTAATCTATTAGGACATGAAATGGTCAAATAAATGGTGGAGAAGGTGAGAACCATTCTCCAGCATATCAAGGCAGCCGAAAGTCGACAGAATAGTTCTGTAGAAAATTGTCGATATGACCTTGAGTTCAAAGTTAGAGACATGGTATTTATACACATATATCCATGGAATAATTTCATGTGGTTTTGAAAGAAATGGAAGTTATTTCCAAGGTAAATCGGCCCCTTCGAGATTCTTGATCATGTCTGGGCTATGGCCTATCGACAAGAACTTCCAAATTCCATGGCCAAAGTATATGATATATTTTTTTTGTATCCAGGAAGTACATACCAGACCCTTCACATGTACTCTCTTTAGAGGCGGTATAGTTATAGTATGATCTTTATTATGAAGAGAAACCAGTGATGATCTTTGATCATAGAGAAAATTTTCTACAAAATAAGACAATGCCCCTCGTCAAGGTGTTGTGGAGAATCCACAAGTTAGAAGAAGAAACTTGGGAATCAGAGGAAGTGATGAAGAAGAGTTACCCACATCTATTTTAATGTGGAAAAAGTAAATTTCAACATAGAAATTTCTTAAGGGGGGAGATTTTAACGACCCAAGCTTTTGAAAATGGAAGTTTCTATTGATCTAATTAAATGTTTTATTATGTAAAATGGATATGTAAAACATATTAACATCCTTGGTTTTATATTTATGGGTTTTAAAATACTATTACCAACTTTCCCTATTGCTAATATAGACATTGAACAATGATCACACGATTAGTACAAATATTGGGATTTGATAAATCCAATTTACTCAAACAAAGGAAGTCATGGCCTCATCCCATAGACTTTCCCCGTATGAAGACCATTTAAAGGAGCTTCGAGAGGAGGTGGCATCATTAGGCTTTGCTCTTAACCAAGCTCAATCTGAGCATCAACATGTTAAGCTCAGACATAACCACATATGGGAGAAGTGGAATTTGGTAGAGATTACCAACCGATCAATGTTATCTGATCCACCCCCAGAGTCTATCACTATCTCAGACATTACCCATCGTTCCTATGCGGGTGTTATAAGGGGTTATGTAACAAGACCAGAGAACATTGATTATATGCATTATTTTTGTATATAATAAAGAATATACATTCATTTTATTATTGTTATGTTGTAAATAGTATTTAATGAACAAATAGTATTTATAGTTAATATTAAATTATGTAATCTATTTTGATGAATTAATGGATTTATCAATTAAATAGTATTTTAATAAAATATTATTATTAAATTAATTTTTTTTAAATATAAATGATCCTATAATTATTATAAATACAATTGTGGTTTTTATTAAGGGTTGAAAGTTGTTTTGTCAAAACCCATCAATTTTCGATAAATGTCGGTTTTTATTTTAAAAGTTAAAATTCAAATATTAAGAAAAATATTTGGATAAAATGAATATTATTTATGGAATCAATAAATATAATTTATCTAATGGTTTGGTTTTCATAATTTTATAAGACAATCAAATTTTTTGGTAAAAATTAAATACCATTTAAATATATAATATGTTTTATGACATCATAATGTCTCAATAGTAATGTAATAAAATACTATAAAAATTATCTAAGGAAAATAAATGTTTGACCGTTAATATAATTTGATTTTAGGTTTATTTACATTATTTTACAAAGCCTTAGTGGATCCTCCAAGAATTATAAATCATTTTATCTTGTTCAAATGATTTCTTTAATAGTGTGACTCACCTCCATATAAGAAAGCCTAATATTTTAAAAAGTTTGTCCATTGGACTTATAAAATATTTTTTTCAACTCCCCTTTGGAAGAAACCATGGGATGGATTTTGGTTTTGATATGTTTAATGTATAGGGTCTAAAACCTAAATAATAAATAATTCCCTCTCTTTTCCTATATAAACCAACCCAATATCCCACTTCCTCTTCACTCAAAGACCTTGGAGATCGACCAACCATTGGCACTCCTCTGTCTATAATCCTCCCAAGGAACCCCATGCTCCGATTAACCTCTCTCAAGCCCCTCCCTTTCCATTGGGATCACACTTCCAAGTAAGGGATTTCTTCCTTTCTCATTTTTTTCCTAATTACATTATGTTGTAATGCCATTTTATTTTCAATTAAAAAAATTTGGGTATGATTTCGAGCCTCCTCTATAATAGATTTTCCTTTGAATGATGATATACCCCTTTCTCTCTCATTAATTCCTCCCATGTACACCCGTTACTATGATAAAATTCCATAAGGAATTTCTCTCTCCCCATTTACATTCAAGATTTTTTTTGTATTATGAATCTAAATTGCATTAACTATGTTTAGAAATGTATCAATATGACCCCCTTACTATCCATTTCAAGTAAATATTATGATAAACCCCTTTATCTCTCATAGACCATTATTACAAAGTCTTGTGTCATGTCGTTATGCTGCTGAAATGGGACCAGAATTTTCCAAGCCAAAGTCATTGTGTAGTGAATACCGTGCCCATTTCTCTATCAAGGTTATTCAAATTTATAAAAATTTACTTGTTTATATATGATTTTCATGTATTAATTACACATTAAATTATCATGTAATAAATTATCATGTTTATGTAATCCGTGTTTTATGATCTTCAGGCACACTTATGCATGAAATTAAATGTTTAAGAAGGGTGCGCCCTGATAGTGCTCCAATGCCTTGGGTAAAGATTAGTATCATAACACATCATGTGCAATGAGTGTTTAATCATTCTTATTAAATTAAAATGAGGTTTTTCTCATTCTCAATGTTCAAAGATCCTTGGCTCATTCTAATACCATGTTAAGTGTTTTTTCTATATTTCCATGTTATGATAATCATGTTATATCTTGACTTTATGTTCATGTTTCTTTTATTCCCCATTAATATTCCTACTACCTAAAATTTATTGTATTATTAATGTTATGACTTTTTTAATCTCTTACAGGGATTTATAGATCACCCTTTTTTATGAATCTCCTCACAGTATCCCATGCAATTCTATGTATGAGGGAATGTGGTGGTCATTTAAAGGAAGTTTTCAATAAAAATGTTGTGTTTCATATTTTATGTTTTTATGTAATTCTCTTAAACCATAAATACAATAGACCTCTCTATTTTCAAAGTTTTATCAAGTGAATGTTTTATTTAATAAATGTTGTTTATGTGTGTATTAAAAATCATGGTTGTTATACAATTTAATCTAAAAATATATAACACTTTATCTCTTAGAAACCTCCAAAACTTTTCTTTGAGATATGTAGTTTCCTTGGTTTAGCTAGTTTTTATAAATATTTTTTTCATGAATTTCCATGACATGATTCACCCATTAATACATTTAGACGTAATGGATTTCCATTGTAACAGAATGAGGAATGTTATACGTCTTTCCAAGAGAATAAATTAATCCTTATATACGCACCAACCATGCTTTTTCTAGACTTTGGATAAGGTTATGTTCTCTATTGTGACACTTTAGGATCTAGGTTGGGTTGTGTTCACATGCAGGGAGATCATGTTATTATATATGTCTCATAACTGTTTTGGTTGCATTAGAAAACTACCCAACATATGATTTTGAGGAAGCTATTATACTCATTCCTTGTATTACTTGAAATCTTTTCCTATTTGGAGATAAATTTAAATTGTTTAAATATCATAAGAGCTCAAAACACATTTTCTCACAAATAAATTTAATCATGCGACAAATAATATTGATGGGGTAACTTTAAATAATTAACAATAAATAAATATAAACACTAGGTAAATGAAATTTGATCGTGGATAATTTAATAAGAAAGTCATATAATCTGTCGGAGAAATGAGAATTTAGATAACTGTCTGTTTATGTTGGTGAAAGCTAACATACACTTGGAATATGACGATCGAGGTACCATTTTATTTTTATTTCTAGTCTATTTTTTTTATGTTTTGGTGGAGATGGTTAAGAGGTGCATACATATAATTTGGAATTCATTTCAATAATGTCAAAACTGAATAGTGGGGATATCATTGAGGTATGGAAGGTTGAGGGGAAATTAGTTTTGTGTTTTGAATATTGGATATTCATACTTATAGAATGTTAGGAAAAAAATTCATACTTTATATCATTCAATATAGGCTCTTCATCTTTTAATATAAAAGATGTATAAGGAATTGAAACAAAAGTTTTGGTGAGTTCTCATGAAAAGAAAAGTTGTTTACTTTATTCCAAGATGTTTAACTTTTCAGTATGTGAATAAAAATCATCAATGAACACTTGGTATGTTGTAGTATTTACCTATTATTTTTTAGAAATGGGAGAATATTTCCATGGATTTAGTGATAAAACTCCCAAGCAAGGTTTGGAAACATGATTCCACATGGGTGATAGTGTATCATCACAAAAAGTTGTCCCATTTCATCCCTATTCATGGATCTCATATATTGGATTAATTTTCAAAATTCTTTATCTGAGAAGTGGTAAAGAGGAATGTTATACCAGTTTTCATAGTATTAGACTGAGATCAAAGGTCTAAATCTTGTTTCTAGATATACATATTGTAAAACCTAGGGAATCAGTAGACTATATGTATTGCGTATCATCCTCATATAGATGGAAAATCTGAAAGGATGATTCAAAATGTAGAAGAAATGCTTTGAAAATCTGTAATAGATTTTTGGTAGATCATGGGAGGATCACATATCGTTAGTAGATTACTCATATTACTATAGTTATCAGTACTTCATATATATGACTCATTTTGAATATTTTTATGAGATTCTTTATCGTTCTCCACTTTGTTCGGTGGAAACACGTGAGATTTCACTATTTGGATTGAGCCTTGTGTAAGAGACAACATAAAAGAGTTCGTTGACCTGGAAAAGGATTGTGATGACTCGGAGTTTCATAAATCATATAAAGAGCATAATCTATGTCAATTGTCGTTCAAGGCAGTTTATCATTTTTTATAGATAATTCATTCATGATTCGGGAATAATAATTTGTGGAATAAGGGAAAGATATCTCCTAGATACATATGTCCTTTTCGGGATACTGGAATGGTCTAGTGTTGTAGAATATCATTTGGATTTTCCACCATAGTTCAGTTTTATGCACAATGTGTTTTTTGTATCTCAGTTGATGAAGTATAAACATTATCCAAACCATGTGATTCTATGGGGCCACATTGACATAGATCCAAATCCATTGTTTGTTCATGTGTCAGTGCATATTTTGGATAGGTAGGAAAAAGTATTTAATGGGAAAATCAATACTCTTGTGTTGGTTTTTTGGAAACTTGGTTAGATTTAGGATGAAACATAGGAATGGTATAATGGAATTGTCCCAAAATTTCCTAAACTCATTGAGAAAAATTATGATTTTATACCTTCTAGAGACATAAATACCAATAGTAGAGAGAATATAATACCCCCGGTTTTAGTTAATTAACCGTTTATTAATTTATTTTAATTATGTGGCGTAATTATGTTATGTTTTGGATGGTTTTGAGGAGTTTTCACATATTTTGAAAATTCTTTAGTGTTTCATTATTTGGGAATGTTTAGTAGAAATTATGAAAGGAATATAGGAGCCCATGAAAAGGGAAAGAATGGTTAATGGATAAGGGCAGGATTGGAACACGATTTAGGAAAACAATGCATCCATATAGTGGAAAACATTTATGTTGTGGATATAGATAAAATCATGAATGGTGCATGGTTTGTCTAACCATTCAATAAAATTATTTGAGGGTCATTTGAAGATAGTGAATGGAACACAATTTGTTCATGGTTTGGATAAATATGTACCGAAACCACGAACCATTAAAAATGAGATTCATATTTGTTGAATCTAATCAGGTTTATCCCTTTAACCATTATTTTTACCCTATTATAACCCTAACCTGGTTTCCCCTCTTCTAAAATTTTGTGGACACCCTTCCACTTGATCCATGTGAAATCGTTTGGTGATTGATTGTTTGTTGGAGTCCCGTATTCCTTTATAAGTATCTATTCATAGTTGTTTTCAATAGATTTAATTTTCCTCCTTATCTCAGATTCATATATCTAATCCATTTGGTATATATCAAAAAAAAATTATTCCACTCAGGATGAGATATAATTGTTTTGTGCATACAAAATAAGATCTAAGGTTGGTTTTTGGAGTTTCAACCTTGTCTGGTGAAATTTTTTTGTTGTTATTCATTTTTTACTATGTTTTAAAGGTAGGTGGATTCTCTCTTCACTACTCTTGATAAAATAATTGGGAATTATTTCGAATTGGTAGAATCAATTTATTTTAATTGTGATTTTTTTGTGAAAATATTTTTACGAAGCCTTATTTCGTGGTGGTTTTTGGAATTATATAAATTTTTTTTTTGTATAAAGTGAGATTGATTTCATGATTTTAAAATTTTTGTATTAAAATTTTTGTTTTTTTGATATAGGTAAAATTTTTTGTAAACTATTTTTAATAAAACGTTTTTTTATTGAAATGGTTTGGAATAATTTTCTAGCATGGTTTTTGGCATTAATTTTAGGGAGTGAGTTTAATGAGATGGATAATTGTCTTGAAGTACCACTACAAAAGGGATGGAGTATGGACTTGATGTTACACCATCAATGGTAACAAAAATATTTGGTGTGTGGATGTGTTTGTGGTTTTTTGAAATTGAATGGGTTATGCCAAAATGGAATTTGAGAAATGTTTATAAAGAGTAGTTTGGTTTCATTCCAAGGAAATGGTTTTGGTTGGAAAACTATGTTGATGTTAAATATATCAGCTTTGATATAAACTAATAGAATTTTTTAAATTGTAATATATATTTTCTACCATTTATATCCTAGTTGTGTGAGTCAGGAATTTATTTGGGGAAAACATACGGAGTTTTATACTTACCCCCTAATTAAGATTTTTATGTATATGTAGATGTTATATATCAAGTCGCATGTAAAATAAAGTTATATCATTTATATAGTGATGCTTTTTAAAACTTTGGGCATGGTTTTTTGAGTTGGAGCTAAGAGAATGAGGGAGCTATGGAGTTTATGGCTTGGTTATCATTCTGTTTTTTTTGTTTTTGTTTCCGATTTGTACTGTCATATGGTTCATTTTTGTAGTTTGGTATTTTTTTTATATTGGTAGTACCTTAGTTTTTATTACATTATTATAATGTATCATATTGTAGTTTTTTTATTATGTTACTCTTGGTTTGGTTATTTCTTTAAAAGTTAAAATCATCCACTAACTATTATAAAACCCTTGGAATTCATTGCTAGACTTCAGAATATTTTGGATTACCTTAGTATTATTAATGTCTTACCACCATTCTAAGAAAATGGTGGAGGGGAAGGATATTACAAGAAATATCTAGGAAAATTGATTCAATTATAAGGTCCTTAACCCGAATCCTGAGGAGAATTTTGGGTAAATGGTTAATAAGAATCCCCATACCGGGATATGTAAATTATGAACGTATAAATTAATTTCTTTGACTTATATAATTTACTAATATTGACTCCTATTTTGAAATAAAATATCATGTTACTTAAATCTTATGGAATTCCTTAACTATTTCATTTCTGTTTAAGAATTGAAGTCGAGAGGATACAATTTATCTTGGGGGGAATGTAACACCCCAAGATTTTACTATATTTTATTCTTTAAAACCTAATACTTTAAATAACTTATTTCATAGGCACACTGAACTAAAATTAAACTATTATACATTAAAATAAAATTATTCAATTTGAAAATTATAATCCTTCCATTAAACTTGTGGGTATACAAAGATGTTACCATATTATGGAATATATGAATAAAAAGGAATGAAATGATATTGGGTAGAAAATGTCCCCTTTATGAATCACATTTCATTGAGCTTAGAAAATAGAAAGTTTCTATTGGGTTATACTTAGACCAAGACTATGTTGAACCCCAACAATTACAGTATGAGAGAAATAATATTTGTGAAATGCTCAATATCATGGAAATTTACACTAGATACATGCTAGCAGAATCACCATAGGTGACCACCACCTGATATTTCCTTATGTTTATATATTATGAAAAGATATTGAGAGACTATGTAATTAAAGATTTCTAATACATATACATGTAACTATTAATGTAATAATATATTTGGAACATTTATTTTTTAATATAAAAATTCATCTCTACTTTTAAAGAAAAATGAATTTTATTTACTAATGCATTGATAAAGTTAATGAGATAAATTTATTCTTAAGAATATATGTTTTATAAAATTTGTTTTTGTGAACATTATTTAATAAAACTAAATATATTATATATTAAATATAATGACGATATGAAAAAAACTAATTTACTTAATAATGGTTAGGAACTAATAATAAAAATAGTTAATATCAAAAATATTATTTTCTTATTAAAAAAGGGGTTCCAATATATTTGTTATTTATATTTAAAAGTTAAATAACTAAGTTATGTAATTTTAATTTGGAAAAAGTAAATTAATTTTTGCACATAAAAGAAGAATATATTTTTAGGATATTTTTTTGTGTATTTTTCCAAATTAATAGATTTTAAATTTAATAGTAAAAAAAACCACATTTACACCAGAACTATAATGTTCATAATTTTATCATGAATTAAACTTAAATTAATTTTTTTTTGAGAAAAAAAATATTTATGGGTTAAAGGGATTTATTTAAAAATAAAATGTTGAATTTATATAACCAATTTTTATCATTTTTGATACTCAAGTAATATTTTAGTCTAAAAACTATTTTTCTTCTCTTATATTAAAAATATGTTTTCATCATTCAAATAGAATAAATATAAATAAATTTATTTTGTATTTTAGATCAAAATGTTAATATTATTTAATAATTTCAAATTTATTTTTTTCATAAAGTCATGATTACTATGATTATAGTTAATTCCATGATAATGGTAGAGCTATTATTTTCAAAGAATTATTTTATTAATTTATTTAATATTTAACTAATACAAAAAATTACTATCTTCTGAAAAACTATTCTACTTTATTTTTTTAATCCTATATTCAATAATATTAACAACTATATTCAATTATATTAGTAATCGTTCATTTTTAATTAACACTGAATATGTTATTGAACACATAATGGTAAAAAAAATTCCCAGAAAATAAATTATCAATACATTATATTTCATAATATAAATTTAATTTTATCTTATTTAGTAATTGACATGATTATATGGGTCATAAATATTGGCTCTTAATATCTAATTTTGTAATAATATATACCTAATTTTCTGAATTAAATATAAATTATTTGGGTAAAAACAAATTTTCATGGTAGAAACCAAAAAGATAAAAATTAAAATACTAAAGCTAAAATACTAAAAAAATTATTAAATCATGGAAAAAATAACTATTGGAGGTATGCTAGACCTACCCACATTCCCCAGTAAAGTATTTCCCACTTTTGGATCCACTGACCATTGAATATTTACATACCATCACTAAAAATGTTATGAGTATTTACAATGTTCAATTTTAATCACTTATAGAATGATATAATTTCTACCTCATTTCTCAACTAATTCAAAAACATATCTCAACCAAATAGTCTCTTATAAACCCTCTCCCCACATCCTTTTAATACTTTTTCTTTCTAATACACTAGGATAAGGATGCTTATGGTGTTACCCGAGAGAGAACTTCCAAAGAAAGAGGTGATTCTCTCAACCAAACTCTAATAGATTCTTTCTACTTCTACCCTATCAAAATTTTATATCCATTAAATAATGAGAAAATAAATATTATTAATACATTTAATTTTATTATTATAATTTTATATCACTTAACTACCTCCCTTTAAAACCATTATAAAAATATAGGTGTCATCATTTGTTTGAGAGAACTATCCTTTTCCTTGAACAATGAGTTATATTTTTTATAGCCACATTGCTTGGATAGTCTAAAAGTTGTACAGAATGGAAAAATAAAATAATTATAACATGATTAATTTTAGAAAAGGATAATTATTTTACTGTATGACCCCACCCCATTCAATGAAATGTGAGACTATTATCCGTGTATACGTGAAGACTACTGCCTCAACAGAATGACATATTATATTTCCCATTATTTTCTATAATGGATGAATTATAAAATTTAATAAATATATAGAAAATTATATTTATAACACTATTGATTTTATGGAAATATTTTAAATAATATAATTGAAATTAATGATAAATGATCATAGTAAACATAACCACCATTGATGAAAAAATCAACCCACATTTATTAATTTGTGTCCATCTTGAGAAATCCTATTGAAATGTATATATTATTCACTAATGAAATAATAAATGACATAAAACTATACAATTATATATATTATAATTCTATTTTGTGACACATTTTACCAAAATCAATATATTGACAACGTTTTCTTAGAAATTTACCCAACCTCCATGTGTATCTAACATAATAAAACACTAATTAATTAATAAAGAAAGTGTGATAATAAGTTGTCCATATAAAATGAAATATAGATTAAAATAACCAATCATATTTTATTTAATAAAAATTAGTTTATTATCTAGGATTTTAGGTACACATGCAGAACGAATTGGTTCCTTTGATAATAGATTGTAGATCTGAATTTTGTTTAATTGCGATATAATTTCTATTCTCGAATAATTAATTATTTGAGGTGTATGTATTGAAAATGGATTTATTATTACTATAAATATAATTAAATAAGGGGTATTGAAAAATAAATAACATGTTCTGCCTTTTAGATATTTTCAATTTGAATGATTATGATTCAGTAAGGGTTTTATTTAACTAAAAACCCTTTCTTTGAGTAATTATGTTTCATATAGAACTTATTAATGATATAATTTGTTACTTATACCATAAAGTTTTCTTTAATTGTACTTTATAATAAAATGTATAAGAGAATTATCTTTTAATTTATTGATTTTACCATGATTAATTTCTTCCAAAAATATTATATCATTGATGATTATAAATTGCATCCTATTTAATGAAGGTTTCACCTCCTTGTCCATATTTATCTTTACAATGACTATATATGTGTAAAACCAATTATGTATTTTCTCATGTACACACACATTTACCATTTCAAATTTCCATAATAAATCTTTATTAACCATTTTAATGAAATAGGGTTCCCAAAAGGTATTTTAAAACCAAAAAAGGACATTAAAAACCAACTTTACACTTTTGGATTACACATGCCATTTAATTTTCCCCATTTCTCCCAATCTTCTTAACATGAATGTGACTTCCAAGAATTGGTTCACTCATATTTTACCTGACTCGGTTGTCCATGTGGACTCAACCATGCCTAACTATACACAAATGGCTTCTGACATTCAATGAGGGTCTATGATGGTATGATAGGGAGACTACCGTCATAATCAGAGTGGATCACATTGGGGACATATAATGAAAAAAAACAAATGTAATACATTGTATAAAAATTATTATAAGAAGTTTAAATAAATATCTAGATAAGATATAATAACCAATGACTATAAGAATTAATAGATAAAAATGATGATTTCATGGTTTTATAAGAAATTGAGTATAGGGAAAACACTGTTGATGGCATATAGTACAATACAAGATATACAGAACATAAGAAAGGACCAAAGTATGTGTCTAATAGTATTATAATCACATGATCAGTCCTATACTCCCATAATCCATCATAGTATATAAAATAAACTATCCATAGAGGTGCACTTCACTTTTTCCCTACATGTATCCATGAAGACTATATAAGTACTAAATTTTGACTACATCAAGGTGTGAGTAAAAATAATTAGGCTAACACAAATGGTGTTTAGAACCATCAAGACTATCAATATAAAATGATCAGTGCGAATTTATAATAAATAAGATTACTAAATAAATAACTATGCAGATCCTAGTTCCTTGTGGTATACCCATCTGATACCACCTATTTGAACACATGCCATAAATTCTGAGATAATTTAATTTTTTGATTATATTTATAATATCATAATTGAAGGTATTCAACCAAGGCATCCAAAATTTTTGATATTAAATTTAGGTAACATAATTACAATGTATTTTATGTTTTTAAATTCTAGGTGAAATCAATAGGGGTTAACCTAGGAAATTCACCGAAAGGGGGAGTTCTACCTCAGACATAGGAACATTTCCTAGGTATCCTTGGTGTAATAAATGAATGGAACCCAAGGATTATACATGGTGATATGTATCATCAAGAAGAATCCAAGGATTTTTATCCAGGGCATTCAATTTATTTTTCACCAATATAGGGAAACCACAATATAAATACGGTACATTTTCAATCTATGTCAAATTACAGATACAATATTGGTCTTTCACTTAAAATATGCATCAATGAATCAGTTTGTGTCCCATGAGTCCATATAATGAAAACCAAAATGGGATTCCATGTATCACTCATTTCATGCCACACCATTAATATTAATTCAGGTATATGACCATTTCCGAGAATAATGTAATTATTATTGATGTATCCACAATCATAAAGATAATCATGATTGAAATTCATATTTAAATAAGGGAAAGATGACATGGTCATCCTATTAACCTTCATTTTAATCCCATTTATAGAACTAAATAATTCAAATTTTAACCAGTTTTATGTAACTTAGACATTCCATTCCCATTCTATTTAATTAAATTAACATTTCAATTTATTAAATTCATTCAACTGAATCATAATAAACCATTGAAACCCACTTAGTATGTAGTTTTTTTCTCATTTTTATTTATAAATGTTCCAGAGGAAAATGATAAACACATAAAAAGGGTTGTTACATGTTGAAGTATACAAACTTCCACAATATTAGGTGTCTATGACAGTATCTAATCAATTTCCAACCATTTAATTAATGGAAATTCACATTTCATTGGTGTCTCATGGAAATTATGGTGTACAACACAACATTGCATGATATATACATCTAAAATATTCATAATAAGGGATAAAACATCTTCCTTATACCATAGGATGAATCATTGTATGATATCATCTTCATATTTGAGTCTTAATGAGAGAAATATATGAAATTAGGCAAAATACTTGAAAATAGAAAATATCAGCTCTCATGGGTATAATGTTTTATAACACACGATGAACCATGAGAAGACGGAAGAGGAGTATAAGATTTGCTGATAAAAATCCAATGAGATGAATGATGATATAATTGGATCTCAAAAGAATAATATATTTGAAATCATAGGAGGAGATGAAAATGGGAGCTTCTATAGAGGTTGACTTCTAGAAAAGAAGGAAGAAGAAAGGTGGGTCATTAGTTAAATGGATGGTGGGAAAAATGGAATTTCACACTGTTTAAAAAAATCACATGGCTTGGCCAGATGGGTTTCTAAACCATGTGATAATCATGTGTCTCAGACTACATAATAGCCTCACATCACATGGTTCATGCACATGATAAGAAAATTCTTTCACAAACCACGCATTTGGAAGTGTTTAATACACTACACCCCACTGGGCCAAGGGGAATGTTTAGAAAAATGTGAACAGACTATTCATCGTACCACTATAGATTATTATAGATTTTTCATGGGAATGTTCCTCAACTCACGTGGATAAAAATCATGATCATCCTCTTCGGGGTCGTATTGCTGAGATGCACAGTTACTGCTAACCATTCTCCAGTCATATGCCTCACTTTGGTTCTCCAAAAACTGGACCTACATGCTCAAAATAATTTATATATATTCTATCAAACCCTTATTAACCATTAAGAAATATTAAAATAATTAAATAATAGGTTTAAAATAAATTTAAATAGTCCATAATTCATAAATAACTAGGGATCTAACTACCTCCCCTCATTAGAATAACATATCCCTGAGTTTCTTTGAGGGTGGTTGAGCATTATCTGAGAATAAATCCAATAATTGAGCAAGTATGTCAACATATCACTCCTACTTATCATCCTATACATGTTTAGGAATCCATAGAACCTAGATTAATGGAATTAACCTACCTCAGATATCCTTCATGATATTAACAACGATATGAACAAGATACTCTTTAAAAGGAGCATCAGCCTCCTACTCAACCTCATCACGCTGGAAGGCATGACATGGGTCTAAATATTAAGAAAGGATGTTTGAAACATGAAAAAAATAATTAATATCCCTATTTTTCTAAAGAATATTTATCTGATAATATACTTGTATGACCCTACCTAAAACCTCAAAAGGTATGAAGAATCTAAGAGATAACTTTCCATGCATTTTAATTCATCAATGTCCCAATCTAGGAGAAACATGCCAGAATACCCGATCATCCACCTCAAAATATATAGGTGTATATTGGAGATTATAATAATACTTCCTCAAATATTGAAATATATAAATACACTTTCTGATAAGATATACCTGATATTATGTCTCCTGCGCAATATGTGGTCCTAGTAGCACGGTTTCCCCAACCTCTAACCAATATAGAGGTGATCAACGCGACCGACTATATGGGGCCTCATTTGGAGTCATCTGTATAGTCAATTGAAATCTATTATTTTAAGAAAATTATGAAATAATTAAATTTTTCTAAAAAGAACCTATAGAATTAATGATACATTCTCGAATCATGTCATGTAGTACCTGTATAGTACACTCAAGAAATATATAAATATGAGGGTCTCATGCTATGCTCAAAAGTACCGATGGACACTCTACAACCATTTCTAGAACCGTGATGTAAACCAGGTATCCTTGTCTTACACTATGGTATATAGGACCCCATTGAGGCATATACTCACTTGAAGATAAACTCTTCCATGATTGTTTGCTGAGAATGTCTCGTTGATAGGCAAGAAGTGAGTGACTTTCATTAGTATATCCATAATAACCCATACTAGGTCATTTTAATGAAGTAATTATAGTATACCCAAGAGAAAACATATAGTTAAATTATCCCATTTCCAGTGAGTAATGGGTAATGGATGAAAAATACCAACATGCCCCTAGTTTTCCACCATCACCTACTAATAGGTTGAACACCGAGTAAAAAAACATACTATATTCCTTTCTATCATTCAACACCAATTATGGAAGTTTCAATCATGATACATCATGTTATTTCTGGGAATTACTACCCAACTATAAGTATAATATTATCACATAAATTTCTATCACATATTTGTATAAACCCAAAAACGACCACGAATATAAAATATATCATCCTCATCTACAACATAACCTAGGGGTGGGTTTTAACCTGAAACACATTCCCTTATGATCATGTCTTTTGGATCAGAGCGCAGTCTCATATTCACTCGATCCAAAATTGAGTATATCACTCATATATCTTAAAGAATAATATTTTTGTGACACTCTTGAAACATTAGATTCATTTTATTAAATAGATCTATAAAATTCCACTCACAACTAGCTTTGTGAATATCTTGTATTTGAGCTTTTTGGATTGGGAATCTTCAACTACATTAGCTTTTCAAGGATTATAAGATATCGCTAAATCCAAAGACTGAAGTTATTCAAAAAATATTCATTTTTTTGGATTTAAATCATACTTATTAAATATGTATTTGGCTTAGGACATCGGCATGGACCACTATTTCTATCTCAAGGTCATGCATCATGTGATTACAATCATAAGGTATATGATAACGATACTCATATTGCCCAAATCAAACCACTTTCCTTATAATGGATCCTAGACTTATGCCTAATGCATAATAATAAACTATATAGTCTATGGTATAATCAAGTATAATCATAATGAGAACTGATGTAAGCCTTTCTTTAAAGTTATGAATTTTTTTTAATTTTCTTCATACCTTATAAATTTATTAACCTTCTTGGTCAAGCCTATAAGAATTGTTGCAAGTAATGAAAAGGACTGAATAAATTTTCTATAATATATAGATATCCCCATGAATCTAAAAATATCGAATAGGTTATTATGTTGATTCTAGGAATCCATGAATATCATCATTTCTTGTCCATAGAAACTCTTACCTTTGAGATTATGTAATCCTAATAGTAGGATTTATCAAACCAGAAATGATTTTTTAGAATAACAAAATTATTTTTCTCTCTTGATGACTTCAATATTATTTTAAGTATTTCAGTGTGATCATATAGATTTTGAGAATACACCTAAATATCTTCCACAAAAAACATTAAAAAATAATATATGTATGGGTGTGAAACCCAATTCCTAAAAAATTATAAATACTTCTGGGACATTTATGACACTGAATAACATAACAAAATACTCACACAATCTATATCTAGTATGGAATTCTATATGTGGTAAGTATAAAAACCTTGATCTTTATTTAACATTTATTTAAGATTTATTAAATAAGATTACACTTAATAAAACCTAGAAGTATTATAAGTCTAGTGGATTTGTGAATTTGGTACATTAAATAACAACTTAAAACCTGAAAACACATCATATTTATTGAAAACTACCTTAACATGCTCATACTTAAAACTACATGAGATAACCCGAGGACACACAAATGAAAGGGCAGATCTATAAAGCCTAGTAAGTGAACAAACATGTCATAATAGGAAGAAATAAATACATGTTATACAATGGGAATATCAATGGGAAATAAAAGGATTGATAATCATAAACCCAAACATTGAGGCATGGTATTTCATGGTAATCAAAAAGCAAACATTGGAATGTGGTAATGAATTATAACACTGCACCATAAACATAGTTCAAGGATAAAAACCAATACACCATGATGGTAAAAGTCCCATAAAAGAATCAGGTTCACTCCCTATCCCAATATGGCAACTCATGAGACTAAACATTACCAAATGCCTTGGATCACTATATAATTCTCAGTGCACCCATCACTTTCATTTCATTCTCATGCTTCTGTGTTCTACATAGATCAAACAACATGGATACATTCATCATAATATTTTTTTCATGATTAATGGGTGTGGAATACATACATTTCTGTCCCTAGTCAAAGAAGTATAAGTGTATAAACGGTAACACCCTTGATAGAAAATGGACACGATATTCAATATATAATAGTTTTTCCATGAAAAATCACGGTGAAATTTTAGAAACATAATGACTTCACTTAAAGAAAAATAAAATTGGTTTATCGGGAAAATGTGTATATAATCATTTCGACATAAAATATATAGTAATAGGAACTTGGAAAATAGATATCCCAACATTTATAATTGATAATAGAAGTCATAAGATAATAAATAAAACTTTAATATATATGAGAATAAGATGATCCCTTACCTTGAGAGTGTGACTTCAAATTCTTGGGAGGGGATTCTTTTGAGATTGGGTGAACCATTAGAGGACTCTAGATAGGCAAGAGAATAGCAAAGACGTTATATAAATAATTTTTTGAAGATAACTGGGAGCTTGGATGGGTTTATATTGGAAAAGTGTTGGGATTTATTTATTATTTCCCAAACATAGGTTTTGGACTCTATATAATAAAATAAAAAAACCACTAACCTTACAATGTGTTTTAAAATGGTTTCTATCAACTTTTAGTGTTTTTAGTTATTTTATAAGTCCATGTGATGAACATAATAAAATAATACCCTTATTGAAGTTGGAGCGAGTCATACTCTTAATGAAATGATTTTAAAACCATAAAATATATTAACGGTTTTTTAGGATTCGTAAAGGATTTATAAAATTAAAAAAAACAATCATAAAATATATTTATTTTAAAGTTAAAAAATATATCTGGTCATAGATACCATCTATAGTACTTTTTACATCACTTTTGTGTCATTATGTTGTCATAATACACATTGTATATCTAGATGATATTTAATATTTACGTAAAAATTCAACTATCTCAAAAAATTATAAAAAATTAAACATTGGATAATTTTGACATTGGGATTTTAAAAATATTATTAATTTTATCAAAATATTTTTCTAAATATTTTTATTTTAACTTTTAAAATAATAATAGACATTTATTCATAAATGCTGGGTTTTTTGTCAATAACAGTATTTGAACCCTTATAAAAATTACATTTGACTTCATAAAAATAACATGATAATGAATATTTAATAAAACATATTTATGAATAATAATTTATTTAAATATTATATACTTCTAAAATCCATGAATTCTTGAAAGTTAATGACTTAATTGAATTTTAATATTATCCAAAAATATAATTTGTGTTTTATTGAATAAAAAATTAAAATCATTAATAAATAATGATAAGAATATTATATGAACATTATTTATTGAAAAAAGAAATGATACATATTCCTTTTATTATGGTATTTATACATATACCTTTCATATAATAGTGAATACACCAAGTGTAAGGTGGGTGATAGTGATACTTTTAGGTGGTGGTTCGATGTACATGGTTTTGGTTGTGATCATGATGATCTTAAAATTCTCCGGTAAATAGTTTATCACTTGTTAAAGTTGTCAGATCAAAAAATTGGATTATTCAAGGGAAATACAAGAGATTCTTACTTCATTTTAATATCCAATAAATGAGATTCATGGGGTAAAATCCTACTGTTCGAGGTCATCACTTCCTTTGTGTGTATCAATTGGATTTGTTTAAACCCTATATTTAGAATAATAATAGGATCACTATTCAATAGTTGTATAATCAATGATAATTATGATTAACTGTATTATAAATATTATATAATATAATAAGACCATATATGTTCATATGTCTTCTAAAACCATATTACATAATTAGAAATTTAATTAAACAGGTATGAGAATTTTATTTATAATAGTTCAGTTTGTTAGAATCTTCCCCCATTTAGAAAATTTTCCATTTAAATTTTAATTTCCTACAATAAAATAGATATGGGAAACATTGTTTCATCAATTCCTCCATTTCCCAAGTAATTTCGTGAAACTTCTGGTTTTTCCACATCACTATCACCTGGTGCTGTGTCTTATTTGATTGAACTTTGTCTCTATGAAATGCCATTTTTACCAACTGATCATCATATGAAAGGTTATTCTCCAATGGAACCACCCTTATGTGAGTACATGTGAGGGGTTGGGTATGTACTTTCTAAAGAGGGATACATGAAATACATAATGAACTTGAGATTGGATAGGTGAGAGTGCTGGTTGATAGGCCACCGCTCAGATGTGATCAAGGATTTCAAAGGGTCAAACATATATTAGACTAAGCATTTCCCTTTATCCCAAATCACATCACATTCATCAATGATGATATGTAGAGGAATAACATGTCTCCAGCATCAAAATATAGGTATTGTCAATGATGGTCAACATATATCTTCTATCGACTATGAGAAGCCTTGATGTATTGGGGAATGGTCATAACCTCTCCCACCATTTCTTCAACCATTTCAAGACCTGTAAATTTTCATTCCATAACTTCATCCCAGAATGTAGGTATTTTTCACCTCTTACCATAAATGGATTCATAGATATCTATTTGGATTCTTAATTGTAAATTGTTATTGTATGAGAACTCAAGTTGAGGAAGATGATGGTCCCATCATATCCTGATGTCAATCAAGATTTCTCTAAACATGTCCTCTAGTGACTGAATAGTCCACTCCGATTTTCCATCATTATGAGGTGATAATCGATGATAAAGTTCAAAAAAATATTTAGAGCATGTTGAACACTCTTCTCGAATTTTTAGGTAAATCTGGGGTCTTGATCGGAAACAATCGATAGTGGTGTTCCATGTAACCTCACAACTTATCTAATGTATATCCTTTGATGTTGATTGAGTGAGAAGTCCTCTTTAATTGAGATGGAGTGTTCTGTATTTATAAGATGATCCACCAAAACATAGATATAATTATTTCCTCTTCATTCTTTTTGGAAGATTTGTTTCAATGTCCATGACGATGTTTTCATATTTCCTTATTGGTATGGGTAATGGTTGCATCATCACCCAAAAGTTTTTTCTTTTTTTCTTCCAACTGCTAACATAAATGACATGTTGATTTATATTATCTGATCTTCTACTTTGTATTTTCCCAATAATATTTCTCTTATAGATCGTGATGCATCTTTGTTCTTCTAGGATGGATAGAGATGGTAGAACTATGTTCATCATCAAACTACTCCTTCTTTAACTCATAATTTGATGGTAAACATAGTCCTGACCAAAATATTATAAATACTTCTTCATTAACATTAAACACATAGGATTTAACTTTTCTGATAGTTTCCACTTTCTTTTTAATTTCCAGATCCTTTATTTGAGTGTCCTTTATTTTTTCCAAAAGCTATGATTGTGCAGTCATCTGTTAGAGGATAGGTTATGTTATTCAATTTTTATTATTATATCCATCCTTCCAAAATTTTAAAAGATAATATCCCTCTCAATTATTATCAATGATATAATTTTTAGATACATTCTACATAGAGCATATTCCACATTATTTGCTATCCCAGGATGGCAGTGGCTTGAGCAGTCATAGTCCTTGGTCACCTCTAACCATCACTGTTGGTGCATATTCATCTCTTTCTATGTGACTATATACATTAGGATTTGTGATCTATATATATTCCATACATCTCCTTAAAGAGATAATGTTGAGATATTTAAGTGATGATTACTGCAACCAACTCCATATCATGCATTGGGTAGTTATGTTTGTGAACATTCAACAACCTTGAAGCATAAGCTACCACATTATCATTTTCCATTAACACACATCCCAATACCGTCTTTTAAGATTCTCTAAATAACACAAAATATCTCCACTTATGGGAAGTGTGAGTTAGGTTCAGTGATAGGCCTACTTTTCAACTTCATGAAGCTCTCTCTACATTCTCCATTCCAAGATAACTTTACTCCCTTCAAGTTATCATGGTTAGTGGGTTTAAAAATCCAATGACGTTTCACAAATCGATGATAGTTCCATGCTATTCCATGGAACCATAGATATCGGTAATAGATGTTGGACTCATCCATCCATAAATTTCTTCTTTCAATGAAGGGTCCAAAAATATCCCATTACTTGTGATGATATGAACCAAGAATGAGACATCTTTCAACCATAACTCACATTTGATTTAAATGGAAGAATGCTTCTCCTTTTGTAAGGTCTTTAGAATAGTAATCAAATGATCCTTATATCCCTCCTTGATTTTAGACTATATTAGAATATCATCTTTAATAAATACCAAATATATGTTAATGTAATCCCAAAAAACAATATTAATCACGTCCATGATGATTTTTTTAACATTAGTGAGTCTGAATGGAATTACTATGAACTCATAGTTGTTATACATTGTACAAAAAACTATCTTGAAGGTATCCTCCTTCCTTATCATAACATGGTAATACCCCGACCATAGATCCACCTTGTAGAATTATTGTTATCCACATAGATAATCAAAATAATTCATTCATCCCTAGAGGATAATTTTTCATTATCATGATCTTATTAATCTTCAGATAATCAATTCAAAGGGGAACATACCCATCCTTATTCTTGATAAAGAGGACTCACGTACCCCATGGTGAAGAACTAGGGGTAGAAACTCTTTATTTAGATTCTCTAATAGTTTTTTTAATAATCTCAAGTTCCACAACATCCATTTTATATGGAGTTATAAATAATGATAAAAACCTTGGTATAAGATTGATTGAATGCTCAACCTCTCAGATAGAAGAAAGAACAAAAAATTCTTTGAGAAACACATCTGTTTATTTCCTCATAATGGGCATGTCTTGAAGGTTGATTATGCCCTTAAACTCAAACATTTTACCTAGATATGCTTCCTCATAGGGAAATAATATCCATTATTGATATGTTTTTTCTAATTAAAATTCATTCATATCCTTAAATTTGTATATAATCAGTGGTGAATTATTGATACAGAGAGTGAGTTTCTTCTCACTGCAATTTCTGTTGACTCTATATAAGGAAATTCAATATATACCGATAATTAAATAAAATCCCACCAAATGGAGTATGGAATGGTTTTTTGGGATGATCCACCCATAATTTATTATAGGGGGAATTATATACTAGGGATAATATAATTTCACAATTTTCTGTTTTCATCGACATCTCTACTTCCATGATTTGTGGTGGTGTTTAAATAGTTTTACTAAAATTTCATCATATATAAGAATACATAGTACTAGAATCAAAAATTACATTCGATATTATTGAATTAATAACTAGAATACTTATCACCAAATAATTATTCAGATCCACATTAGTAGTTGTGATGGAAAAAAGATCTCTCATATTTCCTTATAGGTTTTGGGTTGTCTTTGAAAACCCTTGGATTAGTGAATTGGATTGAAAAGGGCCATGGTTTTTATAATTTAAGGAATGAATATTGTACTGATAGCTAACCATGAAATTTCTTTCCTCTATCACTTCTGTGGTTTTCTCATGTCAGCAATCATTAGCTAGGTGTCTTTCCCTCCCCCACCTAAATCATTTCTTCATCCCCATTAGGCAATTTTCTGGGCGATTCTTTCCACAACATTGACAAGTGGGATGTTGAAATTTCATATCAATGTTAGATTTCTATATTGGACCACCAGAATTAGATTCTATTTTAAACTTCTTATATTCATGATACACTTCATATTCACTAATCTTTATTTTGATATTAAGGGAACATCATATAATTTCCTTATAGCTATCAAAGTCACAAATCTATAAATATATTTATAGACTTGGTTTTATCAAACCAAATATGAAGTCAACATTGAAATAAAGGGTAACAATAAAGTCAGTATCATATCTTACAAGTATTATGATGTTTCCTCATACACCCCAGTAGATTTTTCATCTTTTTTCTAGAGGGATAGGATATAAATTTCCATTTAATGTTAGAGAATGTAATGAAAATATTTATCAAAAAAAATCTAGATTTCCATCCACCCCATCACATTGATAACTTACTTAGGATTAATATTCTTAATAAATTTTCACCATTTATCAACTTATTCCTCTTATGAAAAAAATAAAATAGAAACATATATTTTTTTGAAACATTTATGGAAAATGAATATCTACTCCATAGAGTTACTCCATTGTTCTGTGATTAAGGGATGAAATGGTCCATTGAAAATCGAAGGACCTTGTGGCATAAATCCCTCAATTGTAGCTTGTAATTGCTTATAGGGATTTGGGTGGTTCAAATGATCCAATTTTCGATTCAGAACCCTAATAATATGACAGATTATCATCAAAAAGTTCATGATTCCCACTCTTAATGGGATGGGCTTCTCATTGGGGAATTTATTACATTCCCATAACATTGATTACTTACTCGTTTCCTCCCACTTCAGGCCATTGACTAGAATGAAAGGAATCATAGTGATGAGTTTTTTTAAACTATTAAATTCATAGAATGAGATCTAATGAAATTAAAATTATTACTTATAAATTACATGTATTTTATTAACATATAAATTTATAGGCTTCAATATATGTTATCCATGATCTATTTCTTAATATACACTCTTATGGGATTTTTTCTATTAATAATAGTTCCTAATGGTCTTTTGAATTTACTAAATAATATACCATTGGTGTGTCAAAACAGTTATGCAATAAGGCCCATATTCATGAACCAGTTCTCGATTGAGTCTAGCTCAATGCAGTGGTTTCAGGTATTACCCCTATATACATCTCTTCCTGATCCATATCCACTTATAGTATCCAGACAGGTATGTATTTACTATTTAAAATACGTACTCTATACTAACCAAAATTTTGGTATGTTTTATTACACTTATTCTTTTACATAAGTCTCTCACAAAAGTTTTCTAATCAAAATAAAAAAGACTAATCTTTTACTTCGATACCAACTATGAAAACTCTTCTCTTTATTTCACATTAATTCATGATTTATTACACAAGATCACACTTAATAAAACCTAAAAGATCTAAATGTATAGTGTCATTGGGAAATAAGTTCATTACATAACAACTTAAAATAGGGAAACCATTAGCTTTTTTTTAAAACATCATTAACATACACGTATGTAGAACTAATTGTGATAACCTAAGGTCAAACATATTAAAGTAGAGAGCTATGAAGCTCAATAAACGAATAAAAATGCCATAATATAAAACAATTAACACATATTAGAAAATAGTCATATCAATGTTTCATAATAGTATTGAAAATCAATAACATGGACAATAACACATGATATAACATGATAATCATAAAAGAAACTTGGTTAATGTGGAAAAAACGTAAAAAAATGCATCATAAACATAAGTCAAGGACAAATTCTAAGAAATAATGATATAAAATGTGTCATAAATGAATCAGGTTCACTCCCTATCCCAACATGATGTCACATGATAATAAAATTACCTAATGCATTGGAGCGCTATATAATTATGGGCCCTCCTGTCACTTTTATTTCATTCTTATTCATAAGGGTTCCAGATTGATCGTACAACATAGATTTATTCATCATTATCTTTTATTCCATGATCATGGAGTGAGGAATAAATACATGTATGACCCAAGTGAAAGAATTATTATTGTTTTAAAGATGAACACCCTTGATCGGAAATTGGTATGATATTCACTACACAATTGTTTGGGCGTGAAATATCACATTGAAATTTTGGAAACATAACGATGTCATTTAGAGAATCATAAAATGGGTTGATGAGATTGAAATGGGTCTATCATCATTATGACATGAAATGTACAGTAATAGGGATTTGAAATGAATATATCCCAATATTAGGAATATGAAATTGAAGGCACAAGTTCATAAAAAACATTAATAAAGTAGAGAATGAGAAGATTACATACCTTTTATCTGTGACTTAAAATTCTTTGGAGGGGATTCTTGAGAGTTTGGGGAACCTAAAAAAGAATATAGATAGGGGAGGGAAGAGTAATAACATGCTACAAGTATTTTTAGTGAAGTGAAGTGAGAGATTGGGTGGGATTATATATGATGAGAGTGGGTATTAATTTATTATTAATTAAACATAGGTTTTTGACTCTATATAACAAATTAACCAAAAACACTATTGTTTAGAGTGAGTTTCTCAGGTGGGTTAATAGAGTTTTCAATAGAAATATATATTTAAATTGGATTAATTTTAAAGCACCCAATTAATATAAAATGGCCATGTTAATCAATAAGGAAGATTGTTATAAGTTATAATATTTAAAAAGGTTTCTCAAATATTTATTTGTTCTTAGGTAAATAATATGAAATGTTACTTTTTTCATTAAAAATAAATTTACATAATTAAAATCTTATAATAAACTAATAATTATTTTCTATAATAGTGTTAGTTTATGTTTGGTTAAAAAATTTCAGTTTTAAAAGAAGAAATAATGTAAACAAAAAGACATAGTTAAAATTTGAAATAATTGCTTCTGTCTCAAGATGAGACATAGTCTTCTCTACCTGGTGATCACCTAACACCAAACAGTTTATATAAAATAAAGAAGTCGATCCAGAACATGGATAAAGTTTTATAATTTTTTACAAATAGTTCAGGTCATACACGATCTCTTTTATAATTATACATTGGAGTAATCACAAACAAGACACACAAGGTCCTCAAACACTATTATTCATGGAAGTATAGGTGTAAAAATAACTAAAATAATATATTTAGTATCTTTCAATTTAGTAAACGAGACAATGTACATGTGTTAAAATGAAGTAGCACATGCACTGTTCAAAATGTAATATTGATAAACCAAGCATAACAATATAAAGGTTTAGAGATATGAATACATAGTCTATTGTAGTGCAGCATGAGACTCTTGATTTTATTTTTAGTGAAGCTTGATTTAGGTTCTATAGGAAAAATAAAATGAATTGAGTTTCAAAGACCCTTATTCCTGACCGAAGAAACTTCTTTTGATGTAATGATATAGTTTAGATTCCTAGTTGAGTATGCACTCCCTGTTTTCTTGCCATAAATTTTCTCTCTAGGAGTGTTTTTAGTAAGTGTGTCCTCTTTGGTTACAATTGACGTTTTATTTCATTTATATTTCATCTCATACATACAAGGGAGTCTTATTCCTTTCGAAAAGTAGCATCCAAAAAAATATCCACCTGTATTCGGATATTCTACTTCATCATAAAACACATGTGACATCCTCCTCAATGAATTGTTTCTATCATTTAATAGGTAATAATTAAACAAACAAATTGTCATTAACTTCAATAATATAGCCATTAGAATAATTTAAATGAAATGGATATGTTTATAAATAGTGGCAGTAAGTCCAAAAATGGTGACTCAATATTGGAGGTGTCTAAGATTTTGGTGCCGACTCGAACTAGCAGTGAATTATTTTGGTGACATGACACTGACGACACCATATACATAGAAAAAATTTCACTTCCATGGTGGTGAATCCTATTATGGTAGGTAAGGATAGCGTTGTCTAAAACTTTTCCAAATTTACATTCTACCAGCCTGGCATCCTGATGGGGATATATGTTGGCGGTATCCCATACTTTAGCAATTTTTCACTTTGGGGGTATGTCATCTAATGGTGAATCAGACATAGACATATTTTCATACTGATGGAGAGTCATGGAAAATGGTGACACATATGCAATGGTGTCTCATACTTTGTCAAAACAATTTATTAGCAGTGACATGTGTGGTGGTGTGTCAACTCGAAAATGAGTTGGTCTTGACGGTGACTTCGACTCAGGGGTATATTAACTTTAATGGTGACCCCTACATAGTCAATTTAATCACATATCTGAGATTATGAAATACATAAAAACCTGAAATATATTAATAACATTAGAATCATTATTTTGTGATAATTAAATGAAGGAGTTCAACAATATCCCACTTTATGATGATCACAAATCATGGCATAAAAGGTATCATAAATATAAAGCATGATATCAAGTGTTAAATAAAAATATAAACCATGAATTATTTTTTAAAATATGCACATATGGTATCAAGGATAAATTAAAATAAAATAATGGTAATTATCAAGTGTCAAATGAAAACATATTAAAAACAAATAGTAGAAATGTTAATATAGAAACATCATTACAACAGTAGTAGAAATAAATTTCATTCATGTATTCTCCCCCTTTTGGGATTATAATAAAGGTAAACATTATTATATAAAAAACTATAAATATTGGAATAAAAGAAATAATATAGAAATATTCATGAATAAATTTGATGAAAGGTAATGAAAAAAGTATCAACCACGAAATTATTAAAAAATTGGTCCCATAAAATTAGAGTATTTAATCCAATAATAGTCTCAAGGCTTGGTTGTAAGATCCACTGGTTATTTTCCTTTTCCATTATATTTATGATTATCTAAGGCAACAAGATGAACTTGAGGTAGTGTGGATGGAACACCAATCAAAGTTCGAACTGTCGTTCTAGGTGGCTATTTCTTAGGAAAATCAATAAGTCTGCTTTGGCGCATTTCATGAGTATTATGAAGAAGGAAACACTAAACATATACAGGCAGAGGTGGTCATGGATCTTTGGAAACTCTTGGCTAAAGAGAGGCTTATGGGGTAATTGAAATGGCTTCATGAGAAAAAGAGTTAGTGCCTTGTACATGAATAAATTGATTAATTGTGTTTATAATGTCCATAATAATATGAACACCTCTTTCCATTTATCTAAAGAAATCACCCTTCTCTTCCATGAATATTTGAAGCATTGGATCCATATCATTACATTTTTTTAAGTTCTCTTTAAAAGTGCGAGTCATGGGGGGAATCCACATATTTTTAGAAAAAAACATGAATTTTTTATCCATATCATGCTCTGTGTTGATCATTGGTAGATAATAATTAATGAACATGGTTATATTCTCCCTATCATATTTAAAATCTTGATCATAGGAGGTTATCAATATAAGCACATGATCACTATCATATCTTATCTAGCTCATGGTTTCTGGGGGATTATCAAGAATAAAAATTGAAGAACTAGCTGAGGAAATCCTCAACACTTATTTGATAGAAGATATGATCAATTTGTTATAAAAAACTAGAGTATCACTTGATCTAGGGGCCATGGAGGAAATATTTTTAACCCTCTCGGGAAGAGTATCCATATTAGATGAAGATGTAGATTGAATTCCTTCAAGCACACACATTAAGGATTCTAACTCACCACTTATTATCATATTTATAATATAATGTTTTTGAATGAAATGAATCATCTTTGGTTGTATGTGTTGAATTATTAATTTTAAAAACCATTGGCTATCATTCTTACTAAAATTTGTTCGAGGTGGAGCTTAATTCATCAAAATCTTCTCAAAATTAGAAATCAATTTTTTATCACAAGCATTTAAGACACTCCTTATGAAAACATCAACTAGCACAAATGGTGGATATGGAACAGAAGTTTCAGGAATAGAAGGTCTCACTGTGGAAAACTTTTCTAAGATCCTATTGAAATAAACATGGGATATCATTGATCCCTTATGATCTCCTTCATTTCTAACCTTCGGTCCACCATCCTTTGGTGGGATCCCTACAACACTTGAGAACGTTCCTCATTCTTTCACAATAGGATCAACCCATATTTAGGAATTAGTATCAAAAAAACATTAAAAGTAACATGTACCATAAAAGAGGAATGTGGTACCACTTCAGAGGGTACAACCATAGCTGTGTGAACACTCCAAGTAACAAATTTTGTTCACTAACTGGCCCTTCTTCCATATAGACATCAGGTTTCAGAATAGTTGATCTCTTTATATCAAATTTATATCCAACAATAGGTTAAAAATACACATGAATATCAATTGGAGTATTATAATATGTTGTATCAATCAACTGTACATCGTTTCGTTTTTCAGAATATGGTATCTCATTTTTATCTTGCTCTACCACATGTTATTCCACAACAACAATGAAACCCATATACTCATCCAAGGAAAAATTAGAAATTGTCTAACCATAAACAATTAAACTCATTTTAGTTACATCAACGTCCTTATCCTTTTGAAGTAATTCCAAAGATGGAGATTTTTCCCCCTCAAAAAATGAATCTTTGGCTTTAATCTATTGTGGTATTTCTATATATCTTCTTTTGATCCTCCCATATGAACTATCTAGGTCATACTGATCATCATCATTATCACATACACTGTTATTATTATCATTCCCATTTCCATTTTCTTCTTCCTTCTCATAATCTTCATCATCATCTTTATCATCCTTAGTTTTTGAACTATTATTAAAATGATCTTATCCTGAAACGTTAGTTTCCTCTTCAAAATTTTAACAAACTTTTCTCTTTTTGGAAGTCTCTTAGGCGGACTAAGAGCTCCATAGGCGATGGGATAAGATTTTGAAGATAGGTATAGATAAATTCCTCCATCAGTATAAGGATCTTTTTTACTCCTTGTTTTCCCAAAGATTCATCTTCCTCATCAGAGTATTCTACATCCTTATTAGCCTCAAATCCTAAATCAAGTGATACAATTTATTTTGATGACAATCATACCTTGTCAAATTGAGTTTAATTGGTAGTCTTTTTGGAAGTCTCTTAGGAAGACTAAGAATATTCTTTTAGTTGTGTTTAAATTTGTCATGGTATGTTTGGGAATGTTTGGAATGTTTTTGGAAAATTTTGAAGGCATTTTTAAGGCTTCAACGTTTGAAAATTGTTATAGGAAACCGTGCAAGAATCCCAGGTAAACGTGTGATTTTTCACTATTTAGATAGTATCATTTTCACAACTAAAACATGATTATTCAAAACCTCTAATGTAACTGTGCAGCCCATTAAAAGCTGGTTAAAAAAATGGGTTTAGATGGGATTTTTTTAAACACCCATTTCTTCCCCAACTACTGAATCACTGAGGATTTCCTCTCTTAAAGGGTTAGGGAAGCTCTCAAACTATCATTGGAAGAACTTTGAAGGTATTTCTTGGTGGTTTAAAGGTGATTCCTCTCAAGTTAGTCTCCTCTCTTGATTTCTTTTTTTTTCCTTAGATCTACTTTTTTAGATGACATTGTTTCTAAGATCTACTTCCTTTTCAGGTAGATCTAGGGTTGTTTCTTCCAAAAAATGAAGAGAGTGGGGATTTTTGATATTAGGAAAAGAGATATAAGGTGGTTTTAGTGGGGTTATCACACATATTTGTGGTGTGTTTGGGAGTTGGTTGATTTCATTGAAACCACAAGGTAGGTCAATTTCCTATCGAGTCTAATTTTCTAGAAATTGAGGCCTTATTTGCAGTTAATTTGTTTTTCTTGAAATTAATGGTTGATATGATGTGAAAATCTTAAAGGAAACCCATTGGGTGATGATTTGGGGACTTTGGGTAAAATGGGATTTTGTTGCAAAAATGGGGTTTGTTCTGTTATTTTAAAATGTTGATTTTAAAATTGGAAATGGATTGAATTATGGAAAATGTTTATAAAAGATTAATTTCAATAAATAAGTTGTTATATTTAAATGTTGGTTGGCATATAAAATTGTTGAATGGTGCTTTCAATAAATGGGTGATTTATTGATGTTATTTGACATGTGTTAGAAATGGTTGGGTGCATAATATGTGAACATGGTGTGCTATATGCTAGTTGGTGGTTAAGTATTATGGTTTGTGATGATTTTATGTGATGTAGTAATGAAGTCTCACTATAAAAGGTGATGTATGGTGGACATAAGGGAAACCATTAAGGAAAACTGGCCAGTAAGTACCAATAGATTGGGAATGTATTAAACAACCTTGGATGAGAAGGACCACCGTGTTTAGGTGTCTTGTGTGTGTTTTTATGAAAAACAATAATTGTTGGGATAATGTGCGATAGTGAAATGGATTTTGGAATTACTGTTTGGCTTTCCCTTGTTTTGTGTGGATATGGGTAATGGTGACTTGGTAAGGGAGTGCTTTGATTGTGGTAATTGTTTCACTTTTTGATGTTTTATATACACTATTTTATAATATAGGATATAGATTTTTTCATAGTGGTGTGTGTTGGGAATTTATTTGGGGAAATCCTACTGAGAATTATTACTCACTCATGCTTTGGAACTTTCGTGCTTTTTCAGATTCTATATTTCGAGACAAAAGTAATGATCAAGAATCTCGTTTATATAGTGGGTTGTAATGATTCTTGGATTTTTGGGGGGTGCATGGAGTTGATATCTTGGCTTGGAGCTAACGAATTTTGTAATTGCTTCATTGGTTCTAGCCTTCTAGTCTTCCACATGGTACTTTAATTATGTTTTGTTGTGTCTTGTTTTTTTGTATTTTAGTTTGTTTAGTTGGAAACCTTTTTTACATGAATAATATAGTTATGGTTTGTTATGAATTTTTTATTATATAGATTTATTCTAAGGTAATATCATTCCCCAATTATCCTTGAATCCCTTGGCATTAATTTCCAGCCTTTGGAACCTTTGGAGCATCAACTAAGGACAAGTAGCATCTCACCACCTTCTCAATGAAATGAGGAAGGGGTCAGACTTTATAATAACCATTTCTTTGTCCTCATAAATTAAGCCCTTATCCTTTATCATTACAAAACATAACTTAGGATTGATTAAATAGTTAGATCTCGAAGTAGAATTTATCATCTTAGACATATGAACCATGAGATTCCTACATAGATTGATCTGATGACCAAGTTTTATAAGACATTGGAAGTATACATCTTGTTATCTCATGGTTGAAAAATCACAATTCCTTGGGAAAAACATGTGTTGTGTGAACTTAAAAAACAACATACACTCCACATCCAACTATGGGGAAATAGGACTTCTGGTTATCTCATTTACAGTGAGTTCTGTAAGAGAATCTTCATATATAAAAAATTTATTTCCCTTAAGAATATATCCTTCATGATCTTCATAGATTTATTCATGGGGTGAACCTAAACACATAGCCCAATGTTTTTAATAAAATAAAACATTTTGAACATCTATTATGGATACCATCTTGTATTCTTCTTCATTACTAAATCCAAACTCAACATAATGATATAATAGATTCATTACCTTTGGATAGAAATGTCTCTCTTGTGAGGAAAGATAATCTATCCATTCATTGTTCTATAACACTTTAAAAAATAAGAGACTTAGTAGACATCAACATCCTTTTCTAAACCACCCTTTAATCTACTATGATTGTGTTTCCAAGGTCGGAATTAACTAGTGAAACTGATGTTGAAATACATGGATCACTTTTATGTTTCTTATTACATCATGACTCACCTATAAAAGACTCAGAAGGGAACTTATTCCTTGGTATATAGATCGTTTTGGTTTTCTGAGGTAATGCCAAATGAAGGTGATGGTTAGAAGAAGAGAGGTCACATTGGGCATGATAGAAAAAAGGAACGAGAGTATATATGTGTTGGAAATATATAATGATTCAATTTCATATCTTTTGTATTTAGAGTTTGGAAAAATCAAAATAATACTTGAAATTGAATTTTGAATCTATGAAAATATATGTATTGGGTTTTGGAGATAAATCATAATAATATAAAACTAATAGTTTAGAAAGCATTAGAAGTTGAAAAATTCACAAATGAATGAAACAGTCAATAGTTTGTAAATCCCAATGGTGTGATGGCCAAAATGATGTGACCCCTAACAATTTTTCACCCAATGGTGTGTCCCCCAACGGTGTGTCCCCCAACAGTGTATCCCCCAATGGTGTGTCCCCCATTGTTGTGTAACCCGATGGTGTTCCACCCAATGATGTGTCACCCAATAGTAAGTCATAAATGTTGTAAAAATAACCAACATTATTCATTCCTATTTCATGTTTGTTATATTTAATTTTCTTATAATCAAAGTCTTTGTAAATATATTAGTTAATTGATTTTCTATGCAAATAAAATCAAGGGTGATATCACATTTTTGAAAATGGTCCGTCAAAAGGTGATGAATTATATCAATGTGTTTTTTCCTAGAAGGTGATGTAGGATTCTTAGAAATTTTAATAGAACTTGAGTTGTCACAATTTATGGGGACATGCTGGAATTGATATCTATAGTCTAGTATAGTATGTTTTATCCACAAATTTGTGCACAAAATTTCCTATAGATATGTATTAAAATTTAACTGTATAAAATAAAACAATTGTTTTCTTACTATACCATGAAACTAGAGACATTCCCAAATAGTTACTTGTTATAGTGGTTATTTTTTGTCCAATTTGAATCCACCAAAATCAGCATCATAATAACTAACTAAATCAAATTATTTTCTTCTAGGTTAAAAATATTCTCAATTGGTTATATACTTATGGTACTGGAAAATAATTTTAACAGCATTTAAGAGTAAATCGTTATGTTTTTCATGAAAGTGAGAATAAACACACACTAAACTTAATATATAGTCAACTAGTAGTAAAGTAGGTAAGACTACAAATCATACATCTATAAACGGTTTGATTCACAGGTTTCCCAACTCTATCAATATCCAATAAACTGGTGGTTCTCATATGAGTATCACTACTTTTTGTTCTATCCATGTTAAATCATTTTAAAAGATATTTTGTATATTTAAATTGTTTTTAAATAATTCATTCATTATTTTAAAAAATCCTAAATCCAGGAATGATTTTGAGTTCACCCATTAAACTCATTTTAAATTGATTTTTCATCATTTTATTAAAATGAGTACATAAAGAATTTTCTGAAGATCAAAAAATAATATCATCTACATATATTTTTAATACTAAAAATCATATTAATTTCATTTTGTAGAAAGGGTAGAGTTAGATTTACATTTTAAAAATCTGTTAGAAATAATAAAATTACTGAGCCTATCATACCAATCTATAGTAACACATTTTAATCCATATAAAGAATTTTTTAATTTGAAATGTTGATTTAGATAATATAGATTTTTAAAACATAGGGTTTTTACAAATATACCCTTAATTATAAAACCATTCTAGAATTTACTCTTGACACCAATTTGGTAAATCATGAAATATTTAAATGATGAATAAGAGCGAAAAATTATTATGTACTCTAGTTGGGCTACAGGTGAAAAGGATTCCTTATAGTTTATCCCTTATTATTGAATATAATATTGTGAAGCAAGTTTATACATTTTTTTAACTATAGTGACTAAATAATCCACTATGTTCTTAAAAAACTGTTTAGTGCCAACAGTCATGGTGTCCTTGGGTCTATCTACAAGTTCCCATACTTTTTTTACATTAAACTAATTTAATTCTTCTTCGATAGATGTTACCCATAATTCATCATCAATGTATTCATCGATGTTCTTAGGTTCAAGATGAGTTAAGAAAGCTTAATTTTTAACCTGATCTCTTAGAGAAGCTCTAGTTTGTGTTCCTCTATCTAGGTATCTGACAACAGTATATAAAAGATGACACTTATGGGTACAAATAGCTCTAAAAATGGATGACTGGTTACTTATGGATATTTAGGTTCAGGTTCTAGAAATTCTATAAATTCTTCAAAACTAGATTATTTTCAAACTATTCGACAATTGAGTATAAAGGTTTAGAATTTAGGTTCATAGAAGATGAATCATCCTTAAGGATTTCAATGGAGGTCTCAGTATCACATGGATCAGTCTCATAAAATTTTACATGAACTAATTCTTACAATGTTTTGGACTTCTTATTGAAAACTCTATATGATTTTCTAGAGATTTAATAACCAAGGAAAATAAATTCATCACTTTTGGAAGCAAAATTTTAATGGCGATCCTTGGTGTTAAGAATAAAGACTTTGCAACCAAAAAATATAATGTAATTAAACATCGGTTTTATAATGTTCCAAATTTCAAAAATGGTATTATTAAGGATTGGAATGATCAAAAAACTATTTAAGATATTTTAGGCTACATTGAAAGATTCTAGCTTAATAGGTAGATCACACTCATTCAACATGGTTTGAGCTATATCTTGTAATGTTCTATTTATCCTATCTAAAACTCCATTCTTATAAGGGTTCCTAGAAGAAAAATAGTTATGGGAGTAGCTATTATGTGAGAAAAAATATAAAAAATATTTATTTTTAAAATCATGGACACGATCATTTCTTATGATATTAATTATAAGCCCACTGAGATTTTCTATAAACGTAACATACATTGTAATGTTAGAGTAGAATTTAATTTTGTGAGCTAGAATGTATACACATGTATACCTAGAGAAGTAATCTATAAGAACATAAACATAGTGCTTCCCATTAAGACTTGAAACTCTAGAAGGTCCAAACAAATCCATGAGAACTAAGTCAAGGGGTTGATATTTGACACTTAATTATTTAATTTAAAAGAAACTATCTGTTATTTCCCTTTTTGAAAAGGATTACAGACATTATCATTCGAGAACTAATGATTATTTGGATCCCTTACTAAACCTTTCCTAGTAAGCTTATTAAGAGAATGAAAGTTCTAATGGCCTAGTCTCTTATTACAAATCCGAGAGTCTTTGTGAAAGTAACTTAAGCATGATACATTTTGAGAAACTAAAGAATTTAAATCTACAACATAAACATTATCATTTATCAAAGTAGTAAATACTAAAATAGGATTAGAATAAAAAATATTACAGGCAGCATTTTTAAATTTTACATAAAATCTATCATCACATAACTGAGAAATACTATGCATGTTATATTTTAAACCATCAACAAATAAACCTTTAGAAATCAAAACTGAATCATTGTTACTAATTTGGCCTATCCTGATGTTTTTTTCATTTTAAATTATCTCCAAAGGTGACCCTACATCTGTAAAAATTTACAAGAATCTTGAATCATGAATAATATCCTATCATATTCCTTCAATAACCATGACCCAAGTACCATAGTCTTCTAATGGAGGTCTTGAAACAACATTCCAATAAAATAATTTATGAAAGATATAACTATGGAACACAAATCATATTGAGTCCATAAAAATTATTAATAAAGTCTTTGGGTACACACATTTTTCTAATGGGTTTTCTATACACAGAATGTGAACATTAAAAAATAATTAATTTATTAGGTCATTTAGAAAAATACACGGCAGTTCATATTTTTGGTCTAGTCTTAGGCACCAATTTGTTCTTTGTAGTTATCCTCTATCTTGGATGATATCCATTTCTAGTAATATATATATGTGAGTCTTTGTTAACTAAAATATGAGTAATCTCTTCTCTACAATTTTTATACTTTTCTAGATATTTCTATAATATCTCATTCAAATTTTTATGTTCTATATTTTTCAGTAGCAGTTTATAATTTCACTCTTTTTCAATAAACATTTAGATTTTATTTTCACATATAAAGTATGATATCTTTTGAGAATATTTTATTTATCTCACAACTCATTAATTCTGTCTTCTAGCATGTTCGAATCTTCCAAAAATTATTCATTTAATATATCATTATCATCATTTTGGTCATTGTTAGTTATATCATCATTATTTTATGGTAAAATATTAGAGAGATTAGATACCTCATTTACTTTTTTTATGTGTCACATATTCACTTGATCAAGATTTTACGCATGTGACGAATCTGAATTACTAAGGATATCCTCTAATGCAATCTAGATTGATTTCGTAGCCTTATTTTATCTTTTTTCCTTATATTCATACTTTTTTTATACTTCATCTTGGTAAACTCTACTTTTATAAGTCATTTACTTTTACATTCATAATAAACAACATATTTTGGATCATCATCGCTATTCGATGCTTTCTTCAAAGTTCATTTAGAGATAAATTTGAATTTTTAATTTGATTTTATAATGAAATTTTTCTTTATATAAAACATTTTAAATCTTCTTTATAGGTGATCCATTACATCATCACTGTCTGATAATGATTCACTGTCACCTGAATTTATATCTTGAACATTATCTTTTTATTTTTGTTTCGATGTAGTAGTTTTGAAGGCTACTGATATTCTTTTTAGATATTATTATTACTTATGGTTTACATTTATCTATTCTTTATACATCATACTATTACCAATCAACCACAATACATGAATCTTACTTATATCTCATGATACTAAGATTGAAAAAGATGTGCCTCTCCATCATTTAGGTTGGAATCATAAACATTGCATGATTTGATCCTTGGTTGAAACAAGGTTTCCAAGAGAGCTCATTGTATTTAAAATCTCATTGAACCTAAGATAAATGTCATATATAGGTTCATTAGGGTTCATTTTAATGTTATCAAATTTAATAGTATAATTAAAAATCCTCATATATTTAACATTTTACGTTTACTTATGGGAAACAAAGAATGTTTCCCAAATTTCAGAAGCATTTTTCTTGCAGAAATTATCTTAAACTCTTTATATCCTTGTGTGTAGTAAAGAGAATTTATATATTTACAATTATTATTGTAATAATTTTTAGTAGTTTCATCATAATGATTTCTAGAAATTTCAGTAATAACATATTTATCATCTATAACATACAAAATATAAAAACCCATGATTTTTGTATTCTCTCATCTTAATCTTCCATTGAGAATAATTGTTTCCATTATATAAATGAGGCCTATTTGTGATAGAACATTATTTTCATGAATCCATTTAAGTAAACAAATTTCAGAATAACATAAATTTAAGATCCTTAATATGAAACTAAAATTATAGTAAAAAATATATGAAAACATTAAGAGTAAAGAAATAATCCTTTGATACCAAATATTAGTCAGAGTGAATATCTCAAGAATGGGTGAATTGAGTACCCAATAAAAAAATCTATTTAAAATTTATTAATTTGAAAACCCCTAAATAATTTAAAATGTCCTAGTTAATCAATATAATAGATCATTATATGTTCTAATCTTTTAAAATTTTATTCAATGATTTATTAGTTCTAGGGTAAGTATTATACAATATTACTTAGTCCCTTGAAATCAATTTACTAACTTAAAATCAGATAAAAAACTAATAAATGTTAACTATAAAACTATTATTTTTTGTTAGGTTAAATTTTTTTTAGTTTTTAAAGAGTAAATAATGTAAACAAAAACACACAGTGGAAATTTGAATCCAGAGGTTCAGTATCAAGCTAAGACTTAGACCAATTCACTTAGTGATAACCTACCACCAAATAAATTATATAGAATAAAAAATTTGATGCACAACCTGGATCAGTTTTTACAATAGTTTACAAACAATATAGGTCCCACACGACCACTTCTACAGTTATAAATGGGAGTAAAAAAAACAGGCCACACAAGGACCTCTACCGTTGTTATCAATGGGAGTATAGGTGTAGAAATAGTTATGATAATATATAAAGTATTTTTCAATTTAGTACAGGGGATATCGTGTGTGTGTTAAAACAATGTAGTACACGCAATACTTAAAATTTAATAAAGTTAAATAGAGTTGTGAAATATAAAATTATAGAGATATAAATGCTTAATATTTTTCAATAAATCTTGTAACTCTTGATTTTATTTTTAGTGAAGCCTGAGTTGGGTACTCTAGAAAACATCAGAAGAAAAAAAAATTCAATGTATCTTATTCTTCACTTTTTTAAGTTCTTTGTTATAATGATGTAGTTATAATTACTAGTAGAGTATGCACTCTTCATTTTCATTAAATCAGGTTCAGCTCTATGAGTGTGTTCAGTAAGTGTGAGCCCTCTAGTTACTATCATTTTTTCCACATCTATTGCATCTCAAGCACATGAGGGAGTTTGATTCATTGCTTAATAGTAGTTGAAGGAAGAATATCCACATGCATTCAAATATTAAAATTTTCATAAATCATGTATGAAATCAAATCTAATGAGTTCAGTCAATCATTTAAGAGAAAATCATTAAAAATATCAATTGGGATTAACTTCAATAACATATCTATTAGAATAATTGAAATGTAAAGTGTGATTTTAGAAATATTGGCGGTGATCCATTGAATGGTGTCTCAATAATGGCAATGTATAAAAGTATAGCGGTGAATCAAATTGTTTGTGACTTGTTATTGTGTCATGATAATTATGGTGTCTTATACTTAGCATAAATTTCACTTCATTTGTGGTGACTCATATGATGTTATGTCAGGATGTTCGTGCCTCAAACATTGTAAAATTTACATTCTGGTGGAATGATATCCTGGTTGTCAGATATCTTCATGGTATCCCATTCTTTCGTATTTTTTCACTCAGGTGGTATGTCATATAATGGTGACTTAAACAATGAAATATTTACATGCTGATGGTTATTCATGGATAATGGTGACTCATATGTGACAGTGTCTCAGGCTTTTTCAAAATATCTCTTGATAGTGACATGTCTGGTTGTGCGTCAGCTCAGCAGTGAGTCAGTCTTGATGGTGAATCAGACTCATAAGTGTCCTAAAATTAATAGTGACTCATAATTTTAAAATATCATCACATGTATCATATTATTAAATACTTACAAAGAACGTGAAATTCATTAATAACATTAGAATTATGATTTTCTGATCATTAAAACAAGGAGGTCAACAACCACAAGCCTTCTCATTATTTTTCCCCTGGTTTCTGAAAAATGGTAGTGGGTTTAATTATTTTATATGGTCAAGGGATTAACATAATAAAATAAGACCCTTGATTATGTGTAAGTGAGTTGTACTCTTAAATAAATTATTTTAAAACATTAAAATATATTAATGGTTTTTGAAGATTCAAAAAGGCTTTATAAAATTAATCAAATAATCATAAAATAAAATTATTTTAAATGGAAAATATATATTTGTTTGGGTATAACATTTATGGTATTTATTACATCCCTTTTGGTTCATTACGACATCAAAATACACATCATATATTTATACAGTATTTAATTTTTACCCAAAAATTTAACTGTTTTCGGAAATTATGAAAAAATCACACTTGGATAATTCTAGCATTCAAATTTCAAAGATAATATTAATTTTATCAAAAAAAA
Source organism: Viscum album (assembly GCA_963277665.1). Classification (NCBI taxonomy): domain Eukaryota; kingdom Viridiplantae; phylum Streptophyta; class Magnoliopsida; order Santalales; family Viscaceae; genus Viscum; species Viscum album. The sequence goes on from OY728131.1 coordinate 1,794,471,161, forward strand.
ATTATAAATATGTTTATTTCCACATTTAAAATAATTATCAATATTTATTGTGAAATACTGAGTTTTTTTAACTATAATAGTTTTCAAACCCTTATTAAAATTAAATTCAAATTTACTAAAATTATGTGGTAATTTATATTTAATAAAAAAATTTAATAATAATATTTTTTTAAAATATTATTTATATAAAAAATCCATTAATTCATGAAAAAAATTTCTTAATTGAATTTGAATATCACCCCAAAATTCCTATTTTCTTTTTATTGTATAAAAATTAGAAAACCTTTATAAAGTATTGATAAGAAGAAGACATGAACAACATTCTATTAAAAAATACAATTTACATACTCATATTATTATGTTATTTATGAATATACCTTTAATACACCAGCGAATGACCTAAGAGTAAGGTAGTTATGGTGAGACTTTCATTGGGAGGTTTGGCACACATGTTTGGAGCAATGATCTTGATGACCTTGAACATATCCCATAAAGGGTCTCACTCTTGATTAAGTTATGGGATCTCAGATTTAGATTAATCATGGTCAAATCCCATATATTTAATTTACAATGGAAGCTCTAATAAATGGGATTCATAGGGTACGATCCTACTAGTGGCGACTATCACTTACATCATCTTTTTTAATTGGGTTTTTGAAAACCCTATATATATACTAATCATAGGATCACTTTTCAATGGATATATTATCAACAGAAATGATTCTAAACATTCTTTTAATCCGATATGATATAATAAAACTAAAGATGTTCATTCATTTTCTATAACCATATTACCTAACAATACATTTAATAAAATCATAAAGGTAATTTTATTTTTAAAAGTATAGGTCCTTATAGTATGTATGAGGGCCTAAATCACGACTAATAATGGCCCAAATTCAGATCAATTTTCCTAAAAAAATACGATCCTTGAAGATGATCATGAGATCATATATTCCATATAGTGGATAATAGTTATGTACATCAAGATGATTCAATTTTTGGTAATTCACATACATTTAGGGGGCCCATCATCCTTCTTGGAAAAAATCATGGGTGAATAATAACGTAAATAACTAGTTCGTATTTATAAGCCCACAGGCTTAAACATTACATATCCTAGTGTTCTTGAAATATAATTGACATTCAAGGATATTTTTAGTTTAAAGCTTTAGATAATTAGGAAAAACTCTTACAAAGTAAACCCATCCATTATAAGTGGACACTTATTCTTAGTATCAATTTTTCTCACCAATGCAAACCCTTTTAAAACAAAACATTATTTATTTTCGAGAAACGTCTTCAATTATTTCATCATGACATACTATTTTCCCTAAACAATATTATAACCTATAAAAAAATTTCAAAACATGGGATGAGAACACATTTATTATGGGACATAAATAATGAAAACCATTAGTCGAGTGAAAACCCATAAAATATTTCCCTATAATAAAACATACCTTTTTACCCTGAAATGGATATCATCATTTCAAAATGATCTTTATCTTACCTATTAAAAATAATATGTTTTCAAGAAAAATCATTAAAAAAATATAATATTTATATAGGTAACTAGGGAAATAATTATTCTAAAATGGAATAACCATATGGTAAACTTCCCAACATGTAACTCTTAGTAATGGAAGAATGATACAGTCAACAACCATATATGTCACTCTTACAAATGGAATAACCATATGACCAGCTTCAAAACCAAATACATTGAAGGTTATAAAATAACCATCCATACTTGGTTTATAACATAACCACCTGTCAAATGTACATGTACCATTAACACATAAAATCATTCATTTTCCACATTTCACTCTTAAAATTTCGTTTACACTCACAAGAAAAAATTTCATGTAATTTAAATAACCACCCCATTTTCAAAAAAAAAATTCAAACATCTATAAAACAGATTTTTTAATCAAAGTGTCCCATACCACATTAAAATTTTGTAAATATATTTGAAAATTACCATTTTAAAACATTCATGTCTATTCAAATACATTCATAAAAACCATTTTGAATGAATGAACATGAATTAGAAATATTTTGAATAATAATTCGATAAAACATTTAAAACAATGTTTTTGTTAAAGAGTCCCTTATCTTGTGTTTGACTCATCATGTACTTTATTTATTGTTAGGTCCATAAGGATGAATACCTTGAGAGGCGGGGTGAATCAGGTTTTGACTAATTTAAAATAAATCTCATTCTGATCTTGTTTCTCTATTAAGAAAAACACTCTTCTCTCTCTTTCCTGTTCTACAATATTAGAAATAAGTAAGCATGCATAGGACACAACAATTTTTACTTGGATCACCCTCACAGGGCTACGTCCAAGGAGAATACACCGGCAATGTGCCGATGTACAAAATTGACTATAAGAACATGTCTATTTACAAGGTTCGGGATACATCACTTTTATTACCAGGTTCACTGCCTTTACAAAGTTTAGGGTTAGCTCACTGCTTTCCCAAGGGTCACTCCATGTTTCCCTCTCTCTGGCTCACTGCCAGTGGAGAGGATTGCCTTCTTCCTCTTCCTTTGCGCACTGCTCTGGAAAGGATCCAATCACATTTTATAGACCAGTAGGTCTCTTCATAATCACTAATGAATACATCCTCTGTTGTATTTGGATTCTCTATTGAAGTTCAACTTTGACCCATATATGAATCTCACTTTGCGCTGAAGGTATTGGGCAATCTTCTAGCTTTCTTGAAGCCCTGAATCTCTATTGTGAATCAACCTTACTTTGTACCCATCTCTATACCAGCGTTCAATTCTCATCGTGCAAGTCAAAACGGGCGCACATGTCCACCTCAACCACTTGCGTGACACAAGCTTCTCTAACACCAAACAGGTGTGATGAACACCCTTTTACGCCCAAACCAATTTTGGCGGGCAACCAAAAACTTCCGCGCTTCTTCAAAACATGGCACACAAGTCTCACCAAAACACTTGTGAGACACTTCCCTCTTCAACTCAGAACCAACACGGCTCTCTTCCTTCCTCTCCCAGACCACCATGGGTGAGCAACTGTCACCTAGCGTGCAACCTCTACTTGCACGACCCCACACTACTTGCGCGACCACCACACCTGCATGACGGGAGCTATGATTTTTCTAAGTGTTGACCTTATCACCGAATGAGGAGGGGTCGACCTGTCTTTATTGGAATTTTGACACCATTCGCGACGGCATGCAAGTCTCCCCTCGACATGCAAGTTTCGGCATGCAAGTCTCCTGCCGCGCAAATAACATGCATGACCAACTCTAAAACATGGGCTCCCCTTATCACTTTCCCATATTTTGAAGCTCTGATCTTTAAAAACATAGGGCGCACAATTTTCCTCTCCATTAATTACATGGAGCGAAATTCCCTTTTCCAAAAACCTCATTTCTCCATTTGTCGATTTTCAGGCCAAAATTTTTGGAAAACAATAGAAAACGGCGTCACCTTGTATCTGATCTTTTTTTATAACTTCCAGATCATCCATTCCTTTTTCGACATTCTTGAATCAAACATGGATCGTTAATCACAACCCTTGAACACGACATTCCACCATGAAATCCCATTTGTCAACAAATTTGTATGTCATGGGTTTCTTTTTCAACAATCACAATACATATGTCCACATTTTCAACAAACTAAATCATCTTAAAAATGCTTCAATGATACCTTGAGGGATTTTTTCCCAATAATCTCCCCCTTTGGGTTTGTTGACAACTCTTCCATAAAATGATACTTCGTTAATTCTCCATCCACTATTCACCCATTGCGATTCCTAATAGAGATCAAGGATTTACTCAACATATTCTCTAGGCCCACATGAGCAATGCTCGGCATGAGAAACAATAGTAAATGAAAACTTCATCAATGAATCACTTATTCTCTGACATCCTCTATTGACACCAAACTGATACAAATTTTTGGAAACATTCTCACTGCATTCCTACACCACCCCTCTGCTTTTATCACAATCCTTAGCTGTCGCGATATCTGTTCGTTGAACGATCACTTCTAGTATCGTCAAATTTAATATGCCCCCCCTTCTACTCACAACGTTAACTCTTTTCAGCTGTAAATCATCTTTATAATTATTTCTTGTGTGCTCCAAGCTATCCTCTGGCTAATCACATTAAACTAGCTATAAATCCCCCTATCTAGCTACTCCACATGTCAGATTCTCCCCAATCTGTCATTATTTCCCAAATAGCCACACTGTCTCCCCTTAAACAATCACTATTTTCTCCCCCTTTGTCAACAAACCCAATGGTCACTCTTGTGTAGTCTGTAACAGAGTACATAACACATATCAGCACATTAGGGAAAAATACATCATACATCGGGGAGAGGGGGTGTCCACATCCACACTCTTTTAAGTGTGGGGAGTCGACTGAACTCCCAAAGCTAGTCGATGTCTCTCAAATTCTTCCTTGGGTAAGACCTTTGATAGAATTTCTGCAACCTGTAGCTCTGTAGGCACATACTCCAACTTCACAATTCCCTGCTCAACCATCTCCTTGATAAAATGATACTTTATCTTAATGTGCTTTGTCCTTGAATGATGGACGTGACTTTTTCTAAGATTGATATCACTTGAGTTATCGCACTGGATTCCAATTGGAGACATCACTTCAAGTCCCATATCTTCAAGCTGCTGCTTCATCCATAAAAACTGTTTGCAAGCGTGAGTGGTCGCAATATACTTAGCTTTTTCGGTGATTAATGAAATATAATCCTGCTTCTTACTTAACCAAGAAATACATAGTCCACCAAGATATAATACACCTCGAAATGATGATTTTCGTTCATCTACTGAACCGCCCCAATCCGCATCTGTGTAACCCAATAACACTGATTGAGATTTGTCATTATATATCAGACCGAAATCCACAGTGCCTTTGATATACCAAAGTATTCTTTTCACTGTGAGCATATGGCTTTCCTTTGGATTACTCTGATATCTCGTTTCGTGGCATGTGGCGAAAAAAAATTCAAGCCTTGTTGAAATTAAGTACAATAGACTTCCTATGATTTTCCTGTATTCTGTGATATTAACTTCCTTGCCATCCTCATCTTTTGATAATTTCATCCAGGTAGAAACTGGAGTCTTCATCTCCTTGGAATTATCCATTCCAAACCATGTTAAAACCTCTGTGGTATATTTGGATTGAGAAATGAATGTTCCATTTCTTCCTTGTGTCACCTGAAGACCAAGGAAAAATGATATCCCTCCAATCATTGACATTCCAAACTCATTTTTCATGAATTCGGAAAATTCTCTCCACTGAGCTTCATCAAATCCACCAAATATTATGTCATCGACATAATCCCACACCATCATCCTTTGATTACTATCATTCTAGAAATAAAGATTGTAATCAACTCCCCCATGCTGGAAACCAGGCTTCTTCATGTACTAATCAAGCCTAGAGTACCATGCTCTTGGTACATGTTTTAGCCCATAAAATGCCTTCTTTAGCCTGAAAACATTATTCTCATCCTCATTAATGAGAAAACCATATGGCTGCTCAATGTACACCTCTTCTTCCAGAACCCCATTTAGAAATGCATATTTGGCATCCATCTGGAATACATTGAACATTCCTTGCAATTGTATGGCTAAAAATAATCTGATTGTCTCCAGCCTTAAAATAGGTGCAATTGTCTCATCAACAACAATACCCTCAATTAGGTAGTATCCTTTGGACACCAGTCATCATTTGTTTCGAATCACTGTACCATCTTCATTCATCTTGTGGAAAAATACACATTTAATTTCGATGACATTCTTATTTTCTGGCCTCAAAACAATCTCCCACGTCTGGTTCTTCTCAATCTGATCAAGCACTTCATTCATAGCCTGAACCCAGTATTCATCTTTAGCTACATCAACAAAGAATTTTGGCTCTTCCTGGGATAGGAAAGATGTATGCTTTAGTGAATTAATTCTTCTTGTCAGAACTGGAGCTGCCTAATCACCAATGATATTTTGTTAATCAATTTCAGCTCAACACGTTGGCTACCATACATACACAGTCTTGAAACTTTCTTGTTCTTCATCAGTGTCTTATTATGAATTATCATCAGCCACTTCTGCTCCTCCTACGTTACTTTCCTCCTTATCACTTTCATCCAAAAACTGTTCACTGAGTCATTGAGTATTATTTTCATCTTCTATAATAGTGACCTCATTGCTCGCAAAAATTTTTCCCTGCCTTTTATTGAAGCATTTCTATGCTTTTCTTTAACCTGAGTAGCCAAGGAATATCCCCTCATCTCCTCTTGACTCAAACTTCCTGTGATTTTCTTTGTTGAGAATAAAACCCTTACATCCAAGTATTATAAAATATTTTAATGTTGGCTTCTTTCCATAACACATTTCATAGGGATTCTTTCCTTGCTTCGGACACAACAGAGCCCTGTTCGAAATATAGACCGATATCAAAACAGCTTCCTCCCAAAATTTCTCTGGTAGGTCCTTTTCAATAAGCATTATTCTGGTCATGTTGTTGATGATCTGATTTCTCCTTTCAAATACTCCATTCTATTGGGGAGTTATTACTAATGAAACATGATGCATTACCCTTTGTTTCTCAAGATAGTCTTCAACATGACTATTTGGGAATTTTGTACTATTTTCAGTATGAAACTTTAGAATTTTATGCCCAAGATTCGTTTCTGATTCCCTCTTATACTACTTGATACAACTAAACACTTCTGTCTTATGGGTAACAACAAATACCCAAGCCATTCTGAAATAATCATCAATGAAATGGACATAGTACCTTTTCCCATTTATGGCTCGTGGTGAGATAGTTCCACAAACATCAGCATGCACTAATTTAGGAACTCTGGTTGATTTTTGTTCCTTTGGCTTGTATGTCTTTCTGATGATCTTACCTTGTTGGAAAGCATTGCACGTATGAGTGCGATCATGTGATGATTTGGGAAGGTCTCTAGCAGAATCACACTGTACAAGATCTTCCACAGATGGTTGAAATATATGACCAAGACGCTTATGCCACAACTTGTTTTTTTCTTCTCTGGATAAGAGACACATATATTCTTCCCCACTTACAAGGTAAATATTTTCCTTTGTCCTTCTTCCCTCTAGAAAAACTGCTCCATATTTTCCATTCACAACACACATATTCTTGGTAAATCGGATAGAGTTCCCAGAGTCACATAGTTGACTCACACTAAGCGTGTTATGACTGAGGCCCTCTACTACCAAGAAATTTGCATGTCTCATTTTTCTTCTCCAAAAATTTAGCCTTTCTGGAACCAATAATCTTCAGCTCTTCATCGTTCCCAAACATGACAACGCCTTCTTTTTCATATTTAATGCATGTAACGAGGTCCTTGTTCCCTATCATATGGGATGTGCAACAACTGTCAAGGATCCATACTCCTGAACGATCTGATGCTTTAAGGGAAATTTCCACAACTACTATATTCTCATCCTTTTTCTTTTTGATCCATGTCTTCAACTTCGCACCCAGTTTTGTTTAGAGAATATGATATTCCTTAGAGTGTGATGGACCAGCTTCATCCTTTAGAGCTGCAAATCGATTTTGTGTTTTCAGCTCACTTGACGATACCCTAACATGCTGCTTATGACTGCTTGAGTTTTGCTTTGGCACATTCCTTTGTATGATTGATGTGCAATATCTATCCATGTGTCCAAATCCTCCACACCAAAAAACAATGACCTTCAAAGGATGTTATATAATATTGAGCTATGATTGGATGTCTCTGTTTTTCTGGTGCCATTCGGTATCTCTTGGCTATAGAACACACATTTTGTGAGTGTCCCATCTTTCCACAGCATTAGCACCAATGTAAGGAGCATTCCTATGTGTCACTTCTGTACTCCTGGTTTTCACTTGGGAGCTACTAATATTCTATTTCATACCCAAATCTACCTTCACTCTCGGAATGGGTTCTTGTGGTCTGACATCAATTTTCACAGTTTTTGGGTTCGATCAAACCCCAATTCTGCCTTAGCATCTGAGCTTGATTGCTGCTTCTTTCATGCTGAACAACTAGCCTCCTCTATCATCTTTTATATCCTATGAATGACCTGCTTCCCTGATATCATTTTGGGAGTCCAGAGTTTATCTTGATCCTTTATTTTTCGTCCTAGACTGACCACTTTTTCTTCAAGCTGTTCGATACAATTGACTTGATATTTCACTTTCCTAATCAAGCCATCGATCTCTCTTTTCTGTTTTTCAATCTTAATCTTATACTCATGAACTGATTCTAAGTTCTCTGGTGTTGATTACTTGAGTTTCTCAATTTCATCCATCAACTCAGACTTCTCTTCTACTTGATGAAACATATAGAGTTTGACATCACGAACAACTTTGCTAGCTTTATTTGTTTTGGCTCTCCAAACATCTCTCTCCTCAAGAGAAACCTATAACTTAGCTTGCATATATATTCTTCCTTCAAATTCTTCTTCTTCATCATAACCTTTGATTTTGTTCTTCTCTTGAGAACTACTGACGACTGCCACCATAGCATTTTCTCCACGATCTTTGAAATTATAAATCTCCTCCACCACTTCAACCTCAGACTCATCTGAACTGTCTATTTCTTGTGAGTGAATATTATTCTTCTTGAAGAAATTTATCTTGAACTCCTTCTTCCCTTTCATATAGGCTGAAGATATCTTCTTGGGAATTTCAACATAATCTTCATCATTTTCTTCTTGAATCTTTTTGGGGCACCTTTCGGAAAGATGAACAACTATTCCACAACTAAAGCAAGCAAGTTGAAGTTTCCCTTTGAACATTCCTTTTCCTTTTTAAATATTTGAGGAGAGGAATGACATTACCTCATATATTTCCTCATCCTCCTATGAATCTTCAATGGTGAGCTTCTTCATGGCCTTAAGTACCACCTCTTTGGATTTCCCCTTTTCCACGACATTTTTATCATTAATTATCATTTCATATGAAACAAGAGTGTTGTGTAGGTTATCCAATGTCAGCTCTTTCAGGTCTTTATCTTCCACAACAAAAACATTCGGATAGAACTGAGGTGGAAGTTTTCTCAGGATGCACTTCACAATTTTTATATCTTTAATAACTTCTCCAAGACCTCTCATGTCCTCCACAACAATATTTAACCTATAAAATAATGCATCAATAGATTCATTTGAGTTCATTCTCAGACCTTCATACATGTTCCACAACACTTGCAGCATTTCCTCTCCGACCTTTCTATCCCCTTCATATATATTCAATAACTTTTCCCACATGGCATGTGATGTTTTTCAAGGCATATCCTTTGTATATATAGGATTGGATAGGGCTCCCCCTAAGGCATTGATTGCATTGGAATTAACATCCAACTATCTATGATCATCTTCTGATAATGCAATACTATTAATATCACTTTTTATGCCATGCATTACTGTTGTGAATACATCCATTTTCAAAGATCGAAAGTAGTGTTGCATCCAATTCGTCCATTGTTGAAAATTGTTCCTGTCGAAGATGTGAATCCCTTTATGATTGGTTACCTCCATTTGAGAGAATAACTAATATTAACCCTTCCCTCAGATACCAATTGTTAGGTCCACAAGGCTAAATACCCAGAGAGGGGGGTGAATTAGGGTATGACTAATTTAAAATTAAAGCTTGTTCTGATCTTGTTTCGCTGTTAAGAAAAACACTTTTCTCTCTCTTTCTCGTTGCACAATATAAGAAAAAAGTAAATAATGCACAAGACACATCAATTTTTACTTGTTTCACCCTCACTAGGCTAGGTACAAGGAGCATACAACGCTAATGTGACAATGTACCAAATTCAGTATAAGAACACTGCTGTTTTTCAAGGTTTGGGATAGATCACTTCTATTCCCAGGCTCACTGCTCTTACAATGTTTAGGGTTAGGTCACAGCTTTCCCAAGGGTCACTCCCTATTTCTCTCTCCCGGGCTCACTACCGGTGGAGAGGATCACATTCTTCCTCTTCCTTTGCACACTTCTCTAGAAAGGATCCACTCATAGTTTATAGAAATTTAGGCCTCTTCATTATCACTAATGAATACATCATCTGTTGTAATTGGATTCTCTTTTGAAGTTCAACTTTCACCCATAGATGAATCTCACTTTGCACTGAAGGTATCAATAAATATTCAATCTTTCATGTAGCTTTGAATCTATGTCATGAGTCAACCTAACTTTGAGCCCTACTCTATGTCGGCGTGCAAGTATCTGCACTCAAGTAAAAACTGGTGCGCAAGTCCACCTCAACCACTTGCGCGACACAATCCTCTCCAACTCCAAACTTGTGTGACAGAAAAACTTTTATGCCCAAACCAATATTGGTGTGCAACCAATAACTTTCTCACTTCTTCAAAACGTTGCACACTAGTGTCACCAAACCACTTTCAGAAAACTTCCTTCTTCAACTCAGAACCTACACGGCTCTCATCCTTCATCGCCTAGACCACCTTGGGTGTGCAACTATCACCTGGTGTTCAACCTCTACTTGTGCGACCACAGACCACTTGCGCGACCACCACACCTGTGTGATGGAAGCTCTGATTTTTCTAAGTGTTGAAATCTTCACCGAATGAGAAGGTTTCGACCTTTATTTATAGGCATTTGAACACCCTGTGTGACGGCGCACAAGTCTCCCCTCGGTGTGCAAGTTTCGGCATGCAAGTCTCCTGCCGCGCAAATCACTTGCATGACCAACTCTAAAATTTGGGCTCCCCTTATCCCTTTGCTGTATTTTGATGCTATGATCTTGAAAAACATAGGATTCACAAGTTTTCTCTAATTCATGTACACAACGCACAATTCCCTTTTCCAAAAATCACTTTTATGCATTTGTCGATTTTTAGGACCAAAAATTTGGCAAACACTAGAAAATGGTGTCACCTTGTATCTACTCTTTTTTTAACCCATCCAGATCATCCATTCCTTTTTCAACATTCTTGAATCAAACATGGATCATTAACCACATCCCTTGAACTCTACATGCCACCATGAAATCCCCTTTGTCAACAAATTTTTATGTCATGGTTTTCTTTTTCAACAATTACAACATAGATGTACACGTTGTCAGCAATCACAATCACCTCAAAAATGATTCAATGATACCTTGAGGGATTTGGACCAACATTTATATTTCTGAATAATAAAATTAGATTAATTCATTACTATCTTGATAACCTTTTTACTGTTTATTATTCATTTTATATCACTTATTAAATTGTTATTTAATTTCACGTCAGTTTTTTTGATGATGTTTGGTATATGAGTCCAAAATGGATTTGGTAAGTTGTGAATAATAAATTTTTTCATTAGAAAATATTCTACAAAAAATTATTCATGAAATAAAAATCACTTTTATGTATTGATTATACTTTTTAAATACATCCATTACACATGGATTTGAAAAATGTACTATGCTACAATCCTAGAGATGGTAAGTAGTATGTACGCATGAGTAATGTATCTATTTTTCATTGATCATTATGGAATGAAAGAAAGTTTTAGTTTATATTTTAATATAATGATCATAATATAATTAATATAATTTTTTTAATTTAAATATAATTATATATATTATTCATGTGATGTGGGGATAAAAGTTGAATCACATCACTTTGTGGAGGTGATAGTTCACGTGTACGTACGAACAATGTTATAATTTTTATATGCATGAAATGTAAGAATGTAATTGATATATTATTCTATTATAATGATACATATTTCATGAATATCATATATAAAAATTAATTCTATCATTATAACCATTATTTTTGAGATGGTAATAGAAAATGAATTATATTAGTTTGTGGTGGTGAAACTTCACATGTACGCACAAATGATTAATTGTTTTTCCCATTTATTATAAGTGGAGACCGATTTAGGTGATAATATAAACATAATAACATCTCAATATATGTAGGATACTATTTTCATTATTTAATAATATTTGAAGAAGTTTTTAAGGAAGTGGGATATGAAATAAAAGAGAAACACTAAATTAAAACAACACCACTTCTTCAGATGACCTCATTTGATTAACACCTAACACTTCTAAGGTTACTCTTGTTCCCAAAATTAGAGATCTATAATGCGGGTAGGGATTATAGGAAGGTATTTTGGAAGATATCGGATGATCCAAAAAGGTTTTTATGTATGAAAAATGATAATAAGTAGTTTCCATTTATAAGAGAGGGGAGGAGGACTCTAAGAATTCTTCCAAAAATGAAATAAATATAAATTAATTTTCAATTAAAAATATTTCAAAATTGAGTTATTTATAGTATATTATGAATATGGGTCCAAATAAAACCATGAAATAAAAATTAGACATGTTTTTAATATTCTTTTATTTTTTATATTTTTATTTCAACCCTTATTTTACCCTATTAACTCTTACCATGTTATCATATAATTTACACTTTGAGGGTTAATATAATATCTATAACATTCTAAAAGATCAATAAATGAGGCTTTTGTGGATTTTTAGACTTATCCGAATAACTTTTTCATATATTAGATTTTTATAAATTTTATATTTTTATAAAATATTTTGTATGTTAAAATACCATTTCTGTTAATTTTGACATAATTGATTTCTTGACTTTTTGAAAAATATCATAATAACCTGATATATTAAAAACAACCCTATTAACATACTAATAACATGTCAAAGTAGTCCAAAAATTCACGTATGAAATTAATTCCCCCATATTTTATTTATTTTTATATTTTTAATATCATTTATTCAATTCATTCATTAATTAAGCAATAAATGCCTCATCATTGGGACACCATTTAATTTAATTATTTAGTTCCTAAAAATTATAAATTAATTAACATGATTTAGGTAAACATTTTTTATTTCTAAATACTATTTATTGTCTAACAGATCTTTTAGTGACCCAGATTTTATTACATTATGTTTACATCATTTTTTTGATAAATAGAAAATAAAAAGTACATAATGAGTATCCAAATGTTTAGTGTCTTTAGAAAACTAGTACCATACATAAAAATTTACAACATAAATCATAAAAATTTGTTTAATTCCTTCTTCTCAAGTTTCTTATTGTCCCTTGTGTACTTTTTAGTATATATGGTCACCTGAGGATATACATCAAAAAGGGTGTGCTAACAACCTATTAAGTGGAAATATAAGAACATTCAAAAATGGAACATGATGTTAGAATAATCATAACCTCATTTATATAATATCTTGGAATGTTGAAATTCCAAAAAAAATGAAACATCATGACCTAGTGGTTAACTGCCACACATAGTTGTGAAAAGAGATAGAATCATGTTTACACATAATTTCACATTTACACATGAGATAAATCACATTACAAATTGCATTGGAGACATGTATAATTCTGGGTGCATCTATCACATTCAAACATTCATATTTTTCTATATAATTTTTGGTGCACCTGTCACATCAGAACATTTACAATATCATGCATGACACATAGAAAATATGTCAAACATGATCATAAAATAACTCATTGAAAGAAATGGGTTTCACATCATAAATCATACATTCATAAACATTTCATTCCAAAAATAAAGATGGAATATCATTCTTGACATAGAACTATTATCCTTGAGTGAAGAGGGAAACAATCTTCGAGAAGTAAAAAATAATGTGTTTATTTGCGAGAAGAGTTCTTTTGGAACACATTGGACTTTTTAAAAACTCAATTAGATAAAATTTATATCCCTTAAAAGTTAAGATAATTATTAATAAATGATTTTAAATCATATACATACTAAAAATGTGTTGTAGAGGGAATACCCAATTAAAGAATGTTGGGTTCGAGAATTTCCCCTTATCATGTGTCTAAAAGATTTATTCTTTTTAAAGATTTTTATAATGACATTATATTAATTTATTAAAAATTAAATAGAATTTAATACATTAATTTGATTGATTATTGTTTTATTAAGTTCTTTTATGGACCTTTGGATGAGTTATAGAGCATAAATTCATTGTTTGGGAGTATTTATTTTCTTAGCTTTTATGAACGCTTCACTTGTATTCATTAATGGATGTTCATTTGAAATGTGTTTAAACATAAATAGTTGTTATTATATATTATTAGTGACATTAAATATATTTAAATGATCTTATAATGATTTTTTTGTATTCCATGAGGATGAATAATTAGATAAAAATTTAATGATAAATGCTTGGCTTAATTTGGTGGTTTTCCTCACATTATACTAGATTTGTAATATTATTTTATAACATGAGTGTGTAAGAATTACTTAACATCACCAAAGGTAAAATAAATATATTATGATCTTATTAAAATTGTTTCATGACCAGTCTCTAAGATGGTAATGAAAATTTAAAACTCATCATCCTTGAATGTGATAAATAAACACATCTCAGATCGTGTTTTCATATATAGTATAAAAGGAGAGGGATGGTGATATTATGATGAACTATCATATTATAATAATATAATTCTAGTATATTTATGTTACTGGAGTTGTCATACCATTGTGGTGAATGTCGGTGAGGAAATAAAAAGAAAAAAAGGAACTTGACTGAAAAAAAAGAAACAGAAAGAGGAATTTACCACTTGAGTTTATATCCATTGAGAGCATCGTTAGGGGAGTTGATTTGGTCTTTTGATGAAGAAAAGAGATTATAGACATGTTTAAGGAGATTGGGGATATAATTGGGAATAATTTAGTTAAGTCCTGAAGCTTTAGGGTTGTGAGGAAATGAGGGTGCGAGGGGCGGTATTTATAGTGGTGGGGAGGAGGGTTTTCATAATATTATATTCATTAATTTATTATTTCTAAATAAGATAATAAAAAGTGATGTTTATTGTGACTAAAAATATTAACAGGTTCAATTGAGTTTTAACCAATGGCCATTTTAATCAGTCATGAATCAAACATGATGTAGAAATTCAATTATTTAGCGTATTTTATAAATTATCGAATTTCACTATCCACCAAAATTGATGTATTTCAGAAAAATACCAAAAATTTACCCTATCCATTTTTCAACATGTATAATCCAAAATAGAACACTATTTTTGAAAATAATTTTCTAAATATGAATAATTTAAATTTTAATTGAAATCATAATTTACTTAAAAAATACAGATTTTAAAATTAAAACTGATTTTATAATGAATTCAAAAATTAAAGAAGGTCTTATAAAATTATCTTAAAAACGTAAGACATAAAATTTTTAATTTATGAACACTTTTTATGAAAATATTTTTTTTTAAGATTTATTAACTAATTATCAATAATTATTTATGGCTGAAAGAAATACCAATACTTTTACTATTGTCATATTGTCACTTATAAGATGCCTAAACTTCATTTATACATTCATGTGTGGGGTAAATATACTTTTGGATGATTTAATATTCATAAAACTCATATTACTATTCATAGTGGCATGTTACTTTTCATAAGGGTACGTTACTATTCACAAAAATTATGTTTTTTCGATATGACTCTAATCATCATACTGATCACAACTCTGAATGTCAGATTTTTAAAATTCAAAACACAGAGGTGGAAATTTTAGGTTTAAAGGTAAAATAGTAGTTCAATTAAGAATGATGAGGAATTGTGTTTCCTAATAAGATTTTATATGATAGTTACATTACTACAATAAGGGAGAAATTGTGTTGATAAAATTTTGGGTCATTACATTCTTCTCCCCTTTTGAAATTTCACCCTTGAAATTTTGTTTCACATAAAAAGGTGAGGTTACTTCTCCTTCATCGCATCCTCTGGTTCCCAAGTTTCTTCTTCATACATATGGTTCATCCAAAACACTTTGATAATATGGGTTCTCTTATATTGTATAACCTTATCTCTTTAGTCCGGAATCTTTACAGGCAACTCCTCATATGAGAGATCATCTAGTAGTTGTACCGCCTCTGAGTTCAATACAAATAAGGGAACTTGTATGTACGTCCTCAAGAGTGTTACATGAAACACATCATGAACTTGATTCATATTTTGTGGAATTGCAAGCCAATAGGCCTTGAATTCTTTGCAGTTAAGGATCTCAATGGGGCCAATATACCTTGATCTTAGCTTCTCTTTCCTTCCAAACCACAGGTATCTCTTCCATGGTGATATTAAAAGGAAGAATTTATCTCTAATGTCGAACTCCAAGTCCCCTCAATAGTTGTCAACATAGAACTTTTACTAACTCTAAGTAGATTTGATTTGTTTTTGGATGAATTGAACCTTCTCTGTCATCTCTTGCACAAGATCAGGTCGAAATAGATTTCCTTCTCCAGCTTCACCCCAACTGGTTGGAGTTCTACATCGATTTCCATAAATAGCATCATATAGATCCATCTGAATGCTCGAGTGGAAGTTGTTGTATGAGAACTCAACCAATATGAGATGCTGATCCCATCCACCTTTGAATTATAAAGAGTGGGATCTTAGCATATTGTTTAGTGTCTGAATAGTCCTTTTAGATTGGACATCAGTTTGGGGGTGATATACCATGTTAAAATTTAATCCAGTACAAATTCATGTTGGAGAATCCTCTATAATTTAGATGTGGACTGTGGATCACAATTAGATATAATAAAGAGTTGAACCCCATGCAGTCTCACCACTTCCTTCATATATATTTTTGAATTTTTTTCTAGAAATAGATCTTTCTGAATACCGATAAAGTGGTCCATTGTTGTGATTTGGTAAACCACAACCCATTTAGCATTATTTCCCTTAGAGGTCATCGGGATCCCCATGACAAATTCTATAGTGACATTCACCCATTTCCATATGGGTTTAAGCAATTGTGGCATCACCCCTTTGATCTTTTTTCGCTCTGATTTCACTTGAGGACATATCAAGAACCTTGGGATATGTTCAGTAATCTTCTTCTTCATGTTGTCCCACCAGAAGTGTTCTTGGTGATCACGATACATCTTGATTCTACGAGGATGGATAGAGAAAGATGAGCTATATGAATTTTCTAATAGATCATTCTTTATTCTGGATGATGATGGCATGCAAATACTCATTAAAAATTGAATAATACCATCATCATCAATATCGAACTCTTGAAGCTTCCCTTTCTTTACAACATTCACCCTCTTTTGTAGCTTCAGATCTACCCTTTGTGTTTCCTTAATCTTCTCTTAGAAAGATGGTTGTGAAATCATTTGGGAACGGTAATATTTATTCCCCATCATTATGATTTCCAAATATATACTTTTCATATCCATGAAGATAGGGTCTTTCTCAATACTCAACATGGATAGAGTAATAGGTTCTTTTAGGCCTAGATCATCAGCTACATTATTTTCCATTCTAGTATGAGAGTTAATAGATCAATCGTAATAGTTGATTAACTATAATCACATCCTTTGACACATGCTGAGATCCTCTTGTGTGAATAAATAATTTATACTCTTGGGATCAGTGTATATGCCACACTTCTCACCATATAGGCAGTGCCACCAGATTTTCAAGGAAAAATCACAACAACTAGCTCTAGATCATTTTTCGGGTAGTTCGGTTCATGGATCATCATCTTCTGTGAGGTGTATGCTACCACACTATCATTTTTCATGAGTAGAAAACCCAATACATTCTTTGAATCATCACTATACATCATAACAAATTATACAATCTTCGGTAATGTGAGTACAAGTGTAGCGATCATCCTTATCGTTAGCTCCTTGAAGGTTCCCTCACATTCATCCATCCGGACAATCTTTACCCTTTTCCTTGTTAACTTAGTTAAATGACATGAAAACACAAGGAAATTTTTCAGAAAACATCAACTCTACCCTGATAATCATAGAAAACTATAGATTTATGTTACACTAAAGGGTTTTGGGCCATTCCTCATTCACCTTTGTTTCTTAAGGGTCTACAAAAATTCCATCACTTGTGATCACATGTCCCATGAATGTGACTTACTTCATCCAAAAGTCAAACTTGTTGAACTTGGCATAAAAATTCTACTTTCTCAATGTCTACAACACAAGTATTAGATGTTCTTCATGTTCTTCCATTCTATTAGTGTATAGGAGAATATCATTGATAAAAACTACCACAAATTTTTGGAGGTAATGTCTAAAGACGTTATTCATCAAATCAATCAAGATTGTAGGGCATTAGTAAGTCTGAAGGGAATAAATAGAAAATCATAATTCCCATATGTTGTACGAAATGTTGTCTTCTGAATGTATTCCTACTTTACCTTTAGCTGATGATATCCAAAATGGAGATCCACCTTTATGAAGTACTGAGATCATTGTAGATGATCAAACAAATCATCAATCCATGGGATAGGATGCATGTACATTATGTTGATCTTGTTGAGTTACAAATAATTGATACATTACCACATTGATCCATCCTTGTTCTTCATAAAGAGAATTGGTGCACCCCAAGTTGATTCACTAGGGCCTATGAACCCTTTTTCCAAATTCACTTTCAGCAACTTCTTAAACTCATCCAGTTAGATAAGATCCATCATATAGGGACACTTTGAGATATGAGTAGCTCTGAGTATGAGTTCTATGGAGAACTCTACCTCGTAATATGAGGTAAGTTTTGGTAACTCTTCGGGAAATACATCATTGTATTCTCTCAGTATGGGCATTTCTACTAGGTTGACACTTTCTTTTGACTCAACCATTTATGTGAGGTATGCCTCCTCCCTGAGAATCAACACCCACCCTGTTTAATGATTTTTAAAAGGATATTCATGATCTTCCTAGCATTTTTATAGAAGCATGGGATGGTTTAGAATATTAAAATATATTTCCCTTTATCTATAGTTGATATGTGATCTATATAACGAGATCCAATCCATTCCCATTATATCTCCAAATTCCACAAAGGGAAGTCACGTGAGATTCACTGGACGAATATTCCCACATACACCAACATGAAAAGATTTCAACATTAAGGTTTCAATTATTTTACCACAAGGTGTTTTTATGGATATCTATACTAAAAGGTTTTGGGGTTTTGATTCCATAGTTCTAGAAAGTTGGAAAGATATATAGGAATGCGTAGCACAAGAATAAAATAAGGCTTTTTCAATTATTGAGTGAATAGTAATTGTACCTTGTAAGACTTCATTTTTTTTCTCAACATATACAGTAGTGATAGCATAATTCTTCCCTTGTCTCTTTGTATTTTGTGGCAGTTGAAATTGATTACCCTCGAGGGCTCGATGTTTAGTGCACTGGGTTTCATAGTTCACTTTCTCACTATAGTTGTTGCATTGGACTATGGGCATTTATTTCCATTCTTCCACCAAATTGTCATACCTTATCATGTATTTTCAACATTCAATATATTGGTGGAATTATCTTCCACACATGAAAAATTTCCCCATCCTTTTGAGGAAATTCCCATGATGATTCTTCACACGTTTTTGTCAAGTGGGTGGTTGATTTTTCATCCCTTATTTATCATTAGATCATCCAACTTGAGACTCCACCTTTCATTTCTTATCACCATATCTATGAGGCCATTATCCAAACTTCATCTCTAATTTGAGAGTACATCAAAAAACATCTTCATAACTCTCAAAGACTTGAATTACAATATCCTTTCAAAGGTGTGGTCTTAACCCACTAAATAATTCATGAATTTCGCTATCTTTATTGATAACAAAACCTAAAGCGTACCTTGAAAGCCATTTAAAATTTTCTT
Source organism: Viscum album (assembly GCA_963277665.1). NCBI lineage: Eukaryota > Viridiplantae > Streptophyta > Magnoliopsida > Santalales > Viscaceae > Viscum > Viscum album. The sequence continues at coordinate 1,794,490,880 of OY728131.1, forward strand.
TATAGGTCGTGAAAAATTCTCCATCATTTTTCATGAGCTCCATGAATTCTCTCTCCATATTTGTACAAATATTTAATGGGAAATACTTATTAAGAATCATGATCTTAAAGTATTTCAATTCCATGTCTTCAATTTCATCACCCAGATTGGTGATCTTAATCAGATCCCGCCATTGATCAGCCTCTCCATGTAGATGATAAATGGCTAGAATAAACTTCACCATCTTAGAATAGTGAAAAATAGAAAAGATCTTCTCCATGGATTTGACCCACTTTTCCACAACTAGTGGATTAGAATACCCACTAAACGTTGGTGGTCGTTTCCGCTTAAAACACTCAATATCCAGATACTCCCTCTTAATTGAAGGAGGATGTTACACATTATTCATGTTATTGTTCATAACTAGCGAATACTAGGTAATAATCACCATGATGGTTTGAAATCCACATCACAAAGCATTGGGGGTGTCATTCGGGCAATCGTTGCATTGGCCCTTGCACGGGTTGTTGGCATGGTTTCTCTTAGTTCCCACCATTTTGTATAATAGAAAAGGTCAAAACAAAACATTAGTCATCGATTCAAAAATCAATAACTTATTAATGTGATAAATTTACACTAAAATCATTTCTTATGGGATACCTATGTTTAGTAAAGAATCATGTGTGAAAATTTGTTCTTAGTCTCATAGTACATGTTTTCTCTAGGGTTCACTAATACTAATTCCGAAATTAACTAAACCTTGAGTCTAACTCCTACTATAGTGACCCTGATTTTAATAAATTACATTTAGATTATATTATGGATAAAAAAATATAAACATTATACCATGATGATCCAATGGTTACTGTATTGGGAAATCTAGGTCCCTACATAAAATTTAGAACATAAAGCATACACATTTATTTAATTTCTTCTTGTCTAGATTCTTATCGGCCCTTGTGTACACCATAGTACATGTAGTCGCAAAAGGATATACATAGAAAGTGGGTGAGATAAAATCATAGTAAGAGGGAACAAATAACATTAAACTATGTAATATAGGGTGGGAAAAATCATAACATCATTTATATAGAAGCATGGAATGTGGCAAATGAAGAAAATGAAAAATCAAGTCTTAGTGGTTTACAACCACACACAGTTGTGAAAAAAGATAGGATCATGTTTAAACATAATTTCACTTTATCTCATGAGATTCATCACTTTACCCAATTCATTAGAGAACTGTATAATTCTAGTCACACCCATCACATTCAAACATTCATATTGTGACATACAATTCCAGGTGCACTCATCACATCATAACATTTACATTATCAAGAATTTCGCATAGAAAATATGTCAAACATGGACATAAAATAATCTTTCAAAATAAACGGGTTTCACATCTTAAAGAATACATTCATAAAAAAATTTCACAAAATAATTTGGGAATATAATTTTTGACATAGAACCATTAACCTGCAGTGAAGAGTGAATCAATCTTCGAGAAGTAAAATGGGTGTGTTTATTTGAAAGAAGTTTTCTTTTTTAATGAAATGTGGCTTTTTATAGAATATATTATAAAAAATTTATATCCCAGAATAGGTAATATAATGATGAATAAAATAATTTCAAGTAATATTAATTCTGAAAATTGGTTGGGGAGGGAAATCCCAAATAAATATTGTTGGGTTTGAGAATTTCTCCTTTCCTTGTATCCAAATTATTTATTCACATTAAGGACATTTATAATGATATTATATCAATTAATTAACAATTAAATATCCTTTAATACATTAACTTGATTCATTATGATTTTATTAATTTATTTTATGGACCATTTCATGAGTTATATAGCTTAAATTCATTGTTTGAGAGTGTTTATTTTCTTAGCTTTTATGAACAGTTCAATTATATTCATGAATGGATGATCATTTGGGATGATGTTAAACTTATAAAATTATTAATATAAATTATAAGTGGAATTTTATATATTTAAATTATATTATAATTAATTTTTTATATACCGTGAGGATGAATCATTATATAAAATTTTAATGATATATGCTTGGATTAATTTGGTGGTTTTCCTCAAAATGACCTTATTTTATATTATTATTTTATATCATTAGTGTATAAGGTTTCTAGAACATCCCATAAGATAAACTAAATATATTATGATATGGTTCGACCATTAAAATGGTTTCATGACCAGTTTCTAATATGGTAATGCAAATTGAAAACCAGTCGTCCTTGAATGTGATAAATTAACTCATCTCGGATGGTGTTTTCATTTATTGTATAAAAGGAGAGTGAATGTGAGATTATGATGACCTATACCATTATAATAATATAATAACATTACATGTATTTTACTAGATTAATCATACAATATTGGTGAAATTAGGTGAGGAATTAAAAAGGAAATGAAAGATCTAGAAAGAAAATCAAAGGATCAGAAATCGGAATTTACCTCTTGAGTTTATTTCCCTTAAGAGTATCTTTAGGGGAGAGAATTTTGTATTTTTAAGAGACCAAGGGATTATAGACATGGGTAATGATCATGGGGGATATTTGAGAAAAATTTAGTTAAGTATTGAAGCCTGAGAGTTGTCAAGAAATGAGGGTGAGAGGGTGGTATTTATAATAGAAGGGAGGAGGGTGTTCTTAATATTATAAATATTAATTTATTATTTCTCCAATAGTCATGAAATACTGAAGAATATTGAGAATAAAAATATTAATAAGTTCCTTTTAGTTTGAACCAATTTCCATTTACATCAGCCATGACTCAATCATGATGCAAAAAATATTTTATTTAGCATATTTTGTAAATTATCGAATTTCACTATTCACCAAAAATTAAAGTATTTTAGAAAAAACCCAAAAATTATCCCAAACCATTTCTCACTGTGTAGAATGAAAAAATGAATTATATTTTTTAAACAAATAATTCTCTAAATAAAAACAATTTAATTTTTAATTAAAATCATATTTTACTTTAAAAATAAATATTTTAAAATTAAAACTGATTTCACAATGCTTTTTAAAATTACATAAGGTCTTCTAAAATTATCATAAAACCATTAGACATAAAATAATTATTTTATAAATACATTTTAGGAAAATAAATTCTATTTTAAATTAATAATTTATTTATAATTAGTTATTCTATACTTACAAAAATACCATTACTTTTACATTGGTCATATCGTCACTTATAAGATGCCAAAATTTTATTTAAACATTAATGGGTGAGATTACTGTTCTTTTAGATGATATAATATTCAAAAGGGACATATTACTATTCATAAGGGTAGGTTACTATTCATTAGGGCAAGTTACTATTCCCAAAAATTATGTTTGTCCTATCGATCACGAATCATTTTTATGATCTCAACCATGTATGTCAGATTTTCAAAATTCAAAACACAGAAGTAGAAAAATTATGTTTAAATATCACATAGTAGTTCATTTAAGCATGATGTGTCATTTTTTTCTAATGTGGTTTAATATGATTATGAAATTACTACAAGAAGGGATAAATTGAATTGATAAATGTTTGTGTTGTTTCAGATCCACGGTATAACCCCATATTAAAAATAATTTACTTGTTAAACACATGGGTCTGACAAAATTTGTCTTCTCTTTGAATATCATATTATAAATGTATAAATCACACCCATGTGGATTCAAATGGATATAAATTCCGTCCAGTTATTGTTTTTATCGAAAAAAACTCATCTAATTAAATCAATATAAGTGTTAGGGTGATTTTATATTAGTTATAATATTATTTTTATCTTTAATTACCCGATTTACCCTTAACTATGGTAATAAATATATTACTACAATTACTATTCATAATGTTCAAAAATTAAAGGGGCTTATTTACCTAATTTGGACATTATTATTCCAAATATGGAATCAATTTTTCCATATTTAAAACACATAATTGGTAGAAATTAATTAAAAGTTAATCTCATTGACGGAACAAGAAAACATGTTTTTAATGTAAAAACATTCAAAAGTTCTCAATGATTTTATATCCTATTTAAATGTGAAATTGATTACAATGAATTTAATTGGATTAAATTTAAAATATAATCTAATTATAAATTAAAACCATTAAAAAATATATTTTAACACTATAATTAAATTTTATGAAAATGTAGTTTTCAATTAAAATATATTATTTTTACTATTTATCAACAAATGAATCTTATCGTAAAAATACAAAAAATCAACAAAAGTAAAATTCGATACACCAATTTAAAATAAGTGGTTTATTTATTAAAATAGAACTTATAGAAGTTTCAAAAGCAAGATTTATAATAGGTTCACCATCAAAAGGTAAAAAAACTGCCTTTTTAGAAAAATACTTATTTATGTATAAAATTGGATTTGTTAAACACATAAAATTAATTTTAAAAAACAGATTGAATATATTTAATATATATTTAATTAATATTACCTTAAAAGTGTTATTTTTTTATTTTTAAAACACTCTTGTGAATATTTAAACAATTTTCCTATAAAACATTTTCTTTTTTAAAAGGTTTTACATTCATTTATAATTAATTGGTCACCGGAGAATTATTTAAACATTTATAAACAATATTTTCATAATTCAATTAATAATACTCATTCCCACCATTCTAAAAACTATATTATAACAGTAACATGAAAATAAAAATATATAATTTTTTATTTAAAATTGATGCGGCATATCCTGTATTTTATCGAACATAGTATTTCTTTTTAAAAACTCAATATGTTACAATATAATTCCTTTAGCTTATAGAGTTCTCATAATACCGCTTCAGTTCTTGAAGATTAATAGGTGTAATCCTACAAGGATGAATAAATACTGGTGCTACTCTAGAAAGAATATCAATATTGACCTATCTCTCTCTCTCTCTCTTTCTCTCAAAAGGTAGTCTAGATTTGTCATTGGGAAAGGAATCCCAAAAATGATCCACCAATGGAGATAAATTTGTTTGTATTTTTCATGGAATGTATATGAATAGAATAGAAATACATGCAAACTCTCCAAATATCCCATCATGATCAGGTACATCTGAAATATGTTGGATGTCTCGTTCATCCTTGTAAATGTACTTACCCACGAGTGACTTGAAGGAAACCCTATAGTAGTAACCATCAATACGATCTCAATATTGAACCAAATAGAACATCATGATAATTATATCAAATCGTATTATCTCAAAGGTAATGAGGTTCTATAAGAAATTATTACTTCGAATCTCAAGTGGAAACTCATTGAATTGGAATACACTTTATGATCATACTCCTAAAAGAGTATCAAGAGCCATTTTTTAATAGATATATTTAATTATGAGCCCATGAAACTCCATGATAGCCACAAATATGAAATTGTGTGAGGTTCCTTTATTAAATAATATAGATACTATAGTATATGATCCTATGATAATACCTTGTACGGTTGAAGGACTGACAAAATGATCCTTAGTTATAGGATATTGCACTTATATTTGGACCAATCCACAATCCTGAGATAAGAAATAACAAATTTGATCTGGTTTTTCTTACTAGATCTACATATCAAAATCCTAGATTCCACATCCAAAACTACCACCTCATCCCGAATGACCTGTTGTAGCCTAGCTCCATGCCTAATGTGGAGTTACTAATCCCACTCCAGTATCTGAGGCCAATACTGAACCTCTCTCACTAGTCAATGGTGGAATGGTCCTACTAACCCATTTAAGATATCCCATGTTTCCATAATCCTGACACTCAACGGTGTCATTTCTGCACTGGGTCATCATATGTCCGTGCCTACCGTATTTGGGAAAAATCACATGGCTACTGAATCACAAACCCTAATTACTATTGTCCTTGAAATAAATCCCAAATATATTTTTTCTACCACTCAATGGAATACCGCCGTACCTCAACACTAAACCACCACTCCTCACAGCTTCATATTTTGTGAGGTTGTTCTTAGAGATATGGTCGTGGTTCACTTTCTTAGTTACTGTAGTAAAGAATAAATATTTTACCAGGGATCAAATGGTGTGTATGATCCCATCCTCAAATATCATTACTCTAGTTAATGCCTCACCAGTAGGAATATGAATGAAAATTTGGTCCTCTGTGAAATGAGTTGAATATTCCATGATAGACATAATAGCCTACTATAGGTTTGTAAACTATCTTGATCATTCATATCACATCATTTCAAGAAATAAGTAATCATAGAATGATTTTTGGAAATCCCTCAAAGCCATACCATGTGGCTGATCTTCCTTGTTCAAAACATCCCAACACCACTTTGAAAGCCCTCTACAAATATATGGTTTATACTTCTCTCTTATCTCAAGAGACATCTTTAAATTCTTAATAAATGATAACATGGCCTATACCCATGACTCAGAATCATAGGGAACACCTTCACCTAAAATGGTAGGTGGGGTTTTCTATTAGAACTTCCTAGTCAACTCCTCTATACTAGGGAGAGGAAATGGGGATCCCTTTTTGGACTACACTACCCACAAGAAACCCTCTCCAAACTGAGTGTCATTGTCTATATTAGGTATAAAAGTAGGTTCCATAGCTAACACTAATGGAGGTAACACCTTTGGTATAGGTCTCACCACCACTCGATCATGGTCATCACTATCTTCTTAGCATTCAAATCGAGGATTTCAAGGGTAAATACATCTACAATTCCAAATGAATTCCTTAAAAGGAGTTTTGATAATATAAAATATCTCATATAAAATAATAGGGATGGTACAATGTCATCCTATATAAGTTCCAATTCCTATATGTCTACTCATAAAGCTTGGTCTAGTGAACTCAAAAGATCTTGAAGAACATATTGGATACACCCAACTTCCCAATAACCGGTTACTACAAATTAAGAGTTCTATTACTTCATAATAGGGGTTTTGTTATACAGTGTGTATGTGAAATGTTATAGAGGGAATCATTGTTTTGTTGTAATTTCAATTCCCATTTTAAGAAAAATTATTCACTAGGCTATTTAGAAATAATAAATTTTCAATTGTATATATATAAAATGGTCTTGTTATATGATTTAGCATTCCAATGTTATAAAGTCATAAGAATTTAAAATTATAATTATCATATCATGTAACTATAACCAAAAGTTTTCATTTAGTCTCAAAATGTATTTTTTCATGTTTTTTGATTCGATTATATAGGTCATAATTCCCAATTTATAGTATAAATTACAAATATCATCTATTTAATCTCAATCAACTAGTTTTTCAACCTATTTTACCAAAATTACTTAGTTCAATCACATGAAAATTGGTTATTTCAGGGTTCAAGATTAATCTATTTGTGAAACTTCTATTTAGGTAGATCAAACAGTTTTATGTTACTAGTAATTTTATCCTTTTCATACACGAAATGTTAGTAAAAAATAATTATATCAATAAAGAAACACATATATTTCTACAAGAAAAAAAATTAAATAAATAAAACAAGGCATGGAATATGAATGACATGTAATTCCACTTGTTACTATAATAATGCATGATCAAATACATAATTTTCAAACTACGCCAAGGGTAAAAATCCATAATTATAAAAAATGTCAAAATTACATGCCACCCTAAGGTAGAATCAGTACAACTTTAATATGAAAAAATTAGGACAAAAACTCAAATCCCTAGAAACATGGATTTTCCCTTATACGTAGCCTTTACCTCCTAGGCACAATCCCATTACCAAATTTGATCACATCATATTCTAATTTATATCAATACAAAAATGTAATATAAAGGAATAAAGAGGCTCCGATACCACATTGTGATGTCCTAGAACAGGTTCACTCATATGTAATCGGATTTAGTTGGCCACATAGCTTAAAGCATGCCACCTCGTACACCAGAGTATGCCGACTATTGGGGATGGTCTATGTTGGTTTGGTAGGAATACTATACCAAAATAATTAGAATCGATGAAAATAGTCGTATATAATGAAACAAAAATTGAAGTAATACGATGTAGTATAAATATAATAATACTCAGAAATAAACATCAAAACTATAAGAAGTTCCATATTCAAAAGATGTTGTCACGATTCTATAAAAAATTAAATGTATGGAAAATAGTGTAACGAACATCCAGTATAATACATTCTATAAAAATCATAAAAACGATAAAATACTATCTCCAAAAGAATCATGTGGTCAAGATTGGTCCTCTACTTCTGTACTACATCTTTGTATAAAAACCATGTGTCCATAGTAGGGTGATTCCATTTTTCCCAACCTGTATCCATGAAGTATGTCTCCATACCAAATGGATTGATGAATAGGGTGTGAGTTAAACTCACTAGGTCACCACCAATAGTGACTAACATTGTGTAGTCTGTCAATATAAAATCAGCAGTGTGTTGGTATAATAAATAATGGTTGTAAATAAAAATCATTATTGTTAAGAGTCCATAATGGAATATCCATTCGATAATATCTTCTTCAGGCAAAGACAAAATTTATCTGAGAAATTATCATTTAAAATTATATTTATAAGTTCAAGACCCCGATCATACATCCAAGGTGTCAATACATAGTGATATATTTGTATGGTATCATAATCACCATCAATTTTGTGATTTTATAAGTTAGGTGAAATCAATAGGGTTATACCCATGGAAATTCACCAAAAGTGTAGTTCTTCCCAATACCTAGGAACATGTCCTAGTGAGCCTCAATGTATGTCTTTGAAGGATCCCATACAATGATCCAAGGTGATCCATAACGTCAAGAATAATCCAAGGTTAATTATCCTAGGAATTAATTTTAACTTCTAGAAATAAAAGAAATCCTTTGTACCAAGTCGATGCATTAATAATCTAACACAATGTATAAATCCATGATTGGTCTTTCACTTGGAAGACAAGTCAATGACTCAGTTGGGGTATCATCCTGCACCTGCCCATTGGAATAGAAATAAGGAATGACATTACTTGGCCTTATGTGACATCCAGACGACACCAAAGTCTGGAAATGAACGATAAGTGATTCATAATAGTTTGGGGATTATTTTACCTTTGAAAAAAAAACATACCAAGATTACCATAATCAAACAACCATTATATGATGCATGAGAATAATATAATACATCACAAGGTAATAACAACTATAAATAATACCAAACGACAACCATGAACCATATCAGAGACCAAATATGTAACTAAATCCAACTAAACTCAAAGACAACCAAGTCATAAAATCTATAACTCTCACATGATCAAAGGTAAAAGTCCACAAACCATGCCCAAGGTATCCTAAAACATCACTAAAGAAATGAGATACCTTAAATTTACCTGTGTCTTGATATAATACCTATGAAAATGCACAAAATTTCCCAAATAGGGGTGACTATATAACTTAGTAAAATTTTCTCAAATTATTTCCCTAATCACACCACAAGTATAGAACATGTTATAACATGTATATATAACAATTTATACAAAAAAATTTAAAATATTTTAACTATTTATATCAAAGTCAAGTAGTTTTCCACAAAAATAGTTTTGAAACCAAAACACTTTATAAGGAATGTAACCAAACAACTATTAATAACTAGTTATCAGATTCGATTTATGTATAACCCATTCCATTCCACACAACCAAAAACACACATACACACACATACACACATACAAACACTCAATCATGTTGTTACCATTGGTGCTAGAACATCATATCCATACTTCATCCCTTTGATGATGGTAATTCGTGACAATAATCTAAGCCAGTGAAATCATTCCCAATCATTAATGCCAAAACTACGAAAAAAATTGTTGCAAAAATTTCAAAAAATAAACATTTTATTGAATGAACTTTTCAAACCAATTTTCTATACATAGAAACCAAAAAACTTTTAAAACATCATTTTAAAATCATGTAATCAACCAAACTTTCCACTAAAAAAATTTATTTCTACAATTACACAAACCATCACTAATGAGGGTTTCCAACAAACATTTAACAAAAATTTTGAAATTCAAATCTATAAATTAGACCAATTGTAAATCAAGACTTATATTTCTAGAAATAGGTGTTAATATTGAAGAATATCACCCAAAAAACTTATGTGAAAATGATGAATGACACAAATTATTCAACAAACCAAGTTGAAACAAAAAATCCCATATTATATCTTATTCCATATCCCCCAATAAACCATATCACATCATTATTGTAATAAATACTTAGATCTATCCATAATGTATTAGATCAATGAATCAAAGAGATGTAATAAGATGAAATCTAAGGAAACCAACCAAGAACAGAGACTTACCAAGGAATATAGGCCTCCATATACAATGAATCACAAACATATTTCATTCAGATCATGTGGGAGGGTCTCTACAACCTTTTAGAAGATATGAAATCATGTCAGGTTTATAATAGGGGAATAAATAGAGGTTTATGGGATAAAACTTATCAGATACACATGAATATTGTTCTCACATTTACTAATGAAAAGTTTTGTCATACGGTTAGGCAAACCATGAGAAAACCATGTGTCGATCACTATCTCCAAACACCAATAACATGGTTGGATCACAATATTAGAAAAAAGATTTTCCAAATATTATTTTCCCTTAGTCTATAACATGCATGGTTTTCCCAAGGGGGCACACAGTTTGGCCAAATTGTGTTCCAACTGTGCTCCTTCCATGTGACCTTTGATTCCATTTTCTTGGTTTCTTAGAGTTCTTGAACAATTTCTAGTTAATGTACTCAAACACTATACACCCATAAATCCCCCAAAACATTTCAAAACACCTCTATAAATTCTTTAATATAACCTAATTACTTAATATACATAAAATACATACATAAAGGGTCGAATATATGAAATCAGGGGTGATGCATTCTCCCCACAATTGGTCTTTCTATCCACAAAAAGTAGAAATTCACCATTGTGATCAATGAGTTCAGGGCTTTCCACAACCATTTCATTTTCCTATTCTATCAATTCTACCTAAATCTGGCCGAGTTTCCATAAAACCTTCACTAGATTGATCCTTTTTTCATGCAATAATTTCTCTTTCCTAACCACAATCTACACTAGTACATGAGCCATCGAAGCATCCATCTCTAGGAAAAAATGATACCATATAATCAAATTTTCAGGATTAGGCCGATGTGTACTTAATTGTGACACATAAAACACATTATGCATATAATTGAACCATGGTGGAAAAGAGAAATGATATTCCACCTCACAAACCCATTCAAGTAACACACAATGGACTATATATCAAGGAGATACTTTTAATTTATTCCCAAGATAATGATACGAATGTATTGGGGATATTATCAAGAACACACGATCACTCCCCACAAATGAAAATGAAATTCAACAATAATCCTCATATGTTTTTTGGAGACTCTAAGTCATCTCCATAATTTTTCTAATAAAATGAATCTTCTATGTGGTCTCTCTTATATGGATTTCTCTAACATAAGAAGTGTAACCAATTTACACGCAAAAAATATGAGAACGATAAGGATTCTCATACAATGATTCAAAATAATCCATATATATCAATGCATGATAACTATTGTTATACGAGAACACCACTAATATTATTTCCCCCTCTCACGAGCCTCTAAATCCATTACACAATATTGAAGAATCTCTTCCAGTGTTTCTATCATCTTTTCAGGTTTCCCATCCATATAAGGATGATATGTCATACTCGTAGTAAATTCTGTCCCATGGTATTGTTATAAGGATTTCCAAAAATGAGATTCTAATATTGAATATCGGTCGGATACTATCAAAACAATTATATGACTCTTTACCACTTATCAGATATAGATTTTTGATATTTCCTTCACCATAATGATTTACAAATAGGGAATAAATGGGATGCCTTTGTGAGCTGACCCACTATCACCAATATAGCATCACGTTTTTTAACCATCATTGGGAGACTTGTCACAAAATATATGTCTGTATTCTCATATTACCAAAAAGAAATAGGTAAATATAACAACATAACTACTAGTTGGTGATGTTATGCCTTCACCAGCTGACAAGTTAATAATCTTAAAACAAAATCATCCACTTTTTATTTTCATGGAAACCCACAAAAAAATTTACTTTCATTACGTTATACATATTTTTATTCAAGATTAAAAACCCATCTGGAATGATGGTAAGTATGAAAAACCTATTCCTAAAAAGAAACAGATAAAACCATCTTATCAAAAAGCCACAAAATAGATTTCACATCCATCCTCTATACCTTAATGGTCTCCCCACCATTTAGTTTTGACCTCATTACAAAAAAAATGTGAATTTGATGTCCGTTCCTTGTTAACCATCCCCACCAAATCATGAATAGATGAAACCAGATTGAAAACTACAATGGTACCTCAATATTTACAATCCAAGTGCATATCATATATCAACGACATCAACTACCACTGATCTGAAGCTTGTTTTCCCAATTGACTCTATGGATTTCTTCCTAAATCATCTACCACTACATTTTCTTTACACAATTTATACATTAAGTTAAAGTTAAACATTTCAAGGGTACTCATTCCATATTATTGTTCTCTAGTTCAATTGTCTTTGTGATAAAATGAGTTTCAAGATGTTATGATCTATAAACACCATGAATTTCTCTCTAAAGAGTTAATGATTCCAAGTATTGAAAAAATGGACTACAGAAGCTAGCACCAAATCACATGTTTTGTATTTTTTCTCATGGAACCTTAATTTATGTGATCTATTGGAAACAACATGATCTCCCGACATGATAACAAAACCCTACCCAAATATTAGAGCAAAAAATAAACCACCTAACCCTATCTCAAGTCCAGAAAAATAGAGATTATTAGTAATGTAAGGCAGACATTAAAATCTAGAAAAGTCTAACAAAATTATGTGTTCCTTTGGAATAGAACACCTTTCCTTGTCAAAAATTTAATGTGTAAATCTAGTCATGTAATTTCATGAACAAAATTTCAACAATTACTAGTAAAACCAAGGAAAATACATATAATGGAAAAATTATTTAGAGGTTCCAAAAAAGATAACAACCTATATCATTTTTGAATAAAAAAATTCCCCTTTCAATGATAACATGTCCATGTAAATGTAACTACTATATCCAAAAATAAAACATCTAATGTTTGGAATATAGATGGTGATCCCTCAAGATTCCCAACACTATCACCAAGTGTTTCTCAGGATCAATACTAGTAAAAAAATACACCAATGTGTTATCCATAAACTCCATAAAAAACAATCTAGATACCATTGAAATATCTTATTCATAAGTTCTATAAATACTGCTAGTGAATTTGTAAGAGTGAAATGCATAACCACATACTCATAATGTGCATATCTACTCTAGAAATATATTTTTAAAATAACTTATATTTTGAACTATAGTTTGTGATATCCTGATCACAAGTCAGTTTTAGATAAAAATTAGGCTACTAAAAAATAATCAAATTGATCATCAATAAATATAAATGGATACAGATTCTATATTGTAAATTTTTTATGTTTATAATATTCCACACAAATCCTAAGAGTAACATCTTACATTTCAACAAACATCACTAGTGTTTCACATGGAGACATATTAGGCTGAATGAACGCTTTTCATTATAACTATTCCAACCAGGCATTCAATTCCCTTAATTTTGTTGGTTACATCCAATAATATAGAAGTGATATAAGACTGGTCACCGTTAAGAGAGAAATGATAAATTCTACTTATCTTGTGGGTTGAAACCTTAATAAATTATCATGAAAAACATCAAGAAAAAGATCAAAAATTACTGGAAAACCACTATCCCTAATCTCATTCATAGATTCCAAGACCAAATCTTCATATTAGTATGATATCATTTAAACTAATGGTTCCAACGACCCTATTTCAAATTCCCTTACATTCCAGTATCCTCTAATGATTTCATCATTTCCATCATCAATAGTAAAACTAACCCGTAGTGTGTAACAATTAATGGGAGCTTTAAACATTATAAACCAATGCACACCTAGGATTATTTCATAGACATCCATATCAAGCCCAGGAAAATACCATATCAATTCTTCCCTATCTATAGTTATAAAACATGATTTTCACATAAAGGCTTGACATTCTCTTTTTCCAAGTGGAGTTTAAGGTTTCCAAATAAAAGGCATTATCTCATCATGGAAACCCAGACAATCAAAATCACAAGAAGAAATAGATGAATGCAATGAAACCATTAAAAATAGAGCATTCATAAGGATATAATTCAAAATAATGATACCTATCATAATATATGGTTTAGATTGATCATCCAAAATACTTATCTCAACTCAATACAACTGCTTACTCACAGCACTTTGCCTTTATTACCATATTGAGATTGTACTGATTGAGGGGTCATGGTATTCCTAGAAGCACCATGACATCCTCTGTTATACTAACAAGAACTATGATGATACCTACACCCCATCGAACCATATGCCATCAATGAAACATGATATGTGTCTTGATCACTCAATCTTGGAACACTGTGATAATAGTGATAACGATGCCCCATATGGTTGCAATTGTGACATGGTATGGGTGGCGTCATACAATATAACTTCATGTTATCAAAATAAACACATCGAAAACATACCATCTTACTTTTTGGTTTTGGAAGAAGATTCATTGATCCAATCATCTAAATCTGAGTCATTTAATTAACATCGATATAAGTTCCCCTTTTATGCTTATTCCCAGCATTAGGTTTCTCATAATTTCTCATTGGTATCAACATGATTCCTCCACCCTTATTTTTTGAAATGTCCCATTCTTCCACATTCTCTCTACTGACCATAACTATATAATATGTTATATGAAAAAAAAAATATTTGGATGAACCTAGGTCTTTATCCCCATTTCGAAAACGAATGCCTTGAATGAGACAATCGTATCAACCATATTTTAAAATAATTTTAAATTCATGAATTTATCTTCAAACTCTATCACTAAAAGTTTATCCTATTTATATCTGAATAAGTACATCATTCTAGAAATTTTGAACATTCGAGGAGATAATTTTTTGTTGAACATATCTTTAAAATCCTCCAATGAAATGTGTTAGTCTAATTTCACATGAAATGATAAATCCCACCACTATCATACAATATCCTTTAGCATATACATTCAAAACTTGAATTTTATCTTAATACGTGTGTGTATAAATTTGATGATTTGATTCATCTTATTCACCCGTAATTATTTCTTTTTCTATTTTGAATCTCCTTGAAATGTTGGTGGATTTTGTTTTTCTGGAACTGAAGGGAATGATCCATTTTTCTTGGTATCCATTATGTTCCCTCTATCCACAGCTTGAAAAGCTTGGAAAATAATCTAAGCCAACTGTTAGTTCACCTGTGGCTCAGGTGAAACCATATTCTCACCAGCTTCAAACTATATGTTTCTTCTACGCCTGATAGATTTTATTTTATATAATTAAAACAAACTAAATTTAATATCACTCTCTATTAATTGACTTCTTTGCAATTAAAACTTTACCATATCACACATAAAATAATCAGGAGTTCCAAAATTCATCATTTTTTCACTTTCAAAATTTTTTTTAAAACTCAATAATTATTCTGAAAATGGAACCATTTTAAAAATACCACTACCGTGCCACTTCAAAAACTCACATTTGAAAATAATTTCAATATTTTTCAAAAATAAACTACTTTTCCCCGAATAATAATTCTTTACTCAAAATGAAATATGCATTCTATGTGGAAGTCATTCTTAATGATGCATGTCATGCTAATCTAATTAGCTAGACCCATGATATTGAGATTAAACCTCTTATTGGTACTACAAAACACTGATGTACCCAACATCAATAGTAACTAGAGGTTTAACATAAATATTTTAGCTACGCCTCTTTATGATCCACATTTTATGTTCCAATGATCCTACTCCCTACTACCAACAAAACACAGGGACCAATCAGGAATGATTTTCTTAATCCAAGAAAAAAAACCAATACCATTAGTACCAAAATGAATTTTGGAACGGCCAAGACTGATACCATTTGTAACATCCCACCCCTTCCCATTGACATGGATTGGTGGTAGGACTTCATTAGGTCTTAGTTTACTTTCCTAAGACACTAAATAATAGAAACAAATACCAAGGGATTCATGAAATTTGAGGGATGATTTACCCTTTGAAAAAAACCAAGATTACCATAATAAAAAACCACTATATGATGAATGAGAAAAATGAAGTATATCCCATGGTTATACCAACTGTCAAAAATACCAAACTACAACCACGAACCATATCAGAGTAAAACGTTAAAAATGAAATAAAAAAGTATCAAATAATACCATAACATAAAATCCATAGCTCCAACATTTTCCAAGCTCCAACTCGTTAAACCATGGGTAAGGTATCATGATGCATCACTAAATAAATTAGATACCTTTCCTTTACCTGTGTCTTAATAAACAACATTCGGAAACACAAAAAAGTTACCAAGAAGGGGGTGAGTATAAAACTATTAGGTTTTCCCCAAATTACTTCCCTACTCATGTCACAAGGATAGAAAATGTTATCACATTTATATAAAACAATTTATATATAACACTTTAAAAAAATAATAGTTTATATCAAATCCAAGCAGTTTCACACCAAAACATTTTTCTAAAAAAATATTCTAGGAATGATCCAAAAACTCTTTTTAACCATTTGTCAAATTAGATTTTGGAATAACCCATTACATTACGCAAAACCACACCCATACACACACACTCAATCTAGATGTTTCCATTGGTGTTATAATTTCAGGTTTATACTCTAATTCATTGATGGTGGTAGATCACGACAATCCATCACATTCAACTCGTGCCCAATTATTATTTCCAAAACCATGCCAAACAAATTGTGGGAAAAAAATTTAATATGGAAATAATTTTATTGAAAACCATTTTTCCCACCAATTTAATATAAATGAAAACAAAAAAACCTTTTGAAATCCCAATTTTAAAATTATGTAATCAATCTCACCTACCACTAAAACTAAAAAATTTATACAATTCCCCAAACCATCACTAAAGAGGGTTTCCAAAAATCATTGCATAATAGTTTCACAATTCAAAGAAAATAATTCATCAAATCAAAAATCAAGCCTTCAATTTCAAGAAAGGGTAATCAATTTTGAATCCACTTACATTAACAACTCAGACATCAATGAAAGACGACATAGATTACCCAAAAAAACATGTTCTAACTCGAAAAACCATCCTTATATATTGTTCCTTAACTACTATAATATTCTATATTTTCTTTATTGGAATACAAAAACATATATATATCCCAAATAGATTATATATATGAATCTTGTATAAGTAATAAAATGAAATCTATGGAAAAAAATCAAGAATGATGACATACAAAGAATCCTCAACTCCAAAATACAAAGATTCTCCAACGAATTTCTCTTTGATCAAGAGGAAGGGTCTTCAAAGCCTTTTGGAGGAGTTGAAATTATGTTAGGGTCATAATAGTTGAAAAACGTGGTGTTAAATGGATAAACGAGATTAGGTATAAAAAATCTGAATCTCACTTTTAATGGTATATGGTTTAAGTGCATAGTTAGGAAAACCGCGTGCTAACCATGCACCAGTCACTATCTCTAAATGTGCATGACACATTTATATTGCATAGTTATAAAAACTATGAAAAAAAGAATTATTTTCCCTCTATCCATAACATGCACATTTTTACCTGATTGGCCACATGGTTTCTCCAAACCATGCGCTAACTGTGTGCTTACCCAGTTACCTATGATTCTATTTTCATAGTTTTCGGGAGGTGTTTCATGGTTTAATAGCTGCACACAAACTGTTCGCCTACAGAAAATCCCCAAAACATGTCAAAAATCCCATTAACCTTCCAAAACAGAACCCAATTCATTCTTAAAATACAAAAATAAAGGGTTAATTAACTGAAATTGGGGGTGATACAGTTGGAGTATCATTAGTACATCCATGTAAAACCATAATGGGAGTCAATGTATCTCTATGGGTATGCCACACCTTTTAAAGTAATTCTTCTCTATGACCATATTCAAGGTTGATACAATAATTATTCATGTTTCATCAATCATAAATAAATTCATTATACAATTCATAATTAAACAAGGGATAGATAAATGGTCGTTCTATTTACCATCCATTTAATAAGATTTGGTTATGGGAATAATTAATAGTTTAACCATATTCATGTGACATGGCCTTTTTATTCACGTTCTATTCTATTAATTTATCTTTTTAATTTAGTCAATTTATTTGAATTACAATAAACCCTCCAAACCCAAAAATGATGTGTTTTTCTATCATTGGATATTATAAAGGTGACAATAGAATATAATAATCACACCAAAAGGGGTGGTTCTTGTTAAGGTAGAAAACCTCTAAAAATATCATGGGTTTATAGGAGTGTCTCATCAAGGTCCAACCATTTAGTTAATAGAAATTAACATTTTAGAAGTGTGGCTTGGAAAGTATGGTGTGGGGAATATTGAAACATGATATATACATCAAATCTTTTTTGGGAAATTGTTAAACCAGCTACCACATACTAGTGGATGGAACCTCATTGAATATCAGGTCTACCTTCAATATAGATTGATAGAAAATAGAGAAATTAGAAAGGATACATGAAAATATTGTATATTATCTCGTATGGAAATAACATTCAATGCCATGAGATAAACCAAGAAAATAATGAAGATGAGTAGTGTCCATATTGAGAGGATTCCAATGAGAAAAAGAATAATCAAATTAGACTCAAATGATGAATATCTCACAAATCCTAGAAGGTTATGAAAATTGGATCTCCTACGGTGTATTTCTACTATAAATGAATAAGGAAGAGAGGTGGGTAATGGGTTAAAAGGATATATGGAAAACTAGAATTTTACCCTTTTTAAATGGTGCATGTTTTGGTTGTATGCTTTGTTAAATGATGTGCCAAATATGAGGCTCAAATTTTCTAAGTGAAAAATCTTGAATGGTTAATAAGAACAATAATAAAAACATTATGTAAATCATTTATTTTTCATTGTCTTATACGTAACACCCCAAATGGACGAAGCACATTTGTAGACAATATTTGTACACACCTTTCACCTTAAAAGGTTGTTTTTTTTCATGTTTTCATCACTATATTCCTCTTCATACATGGTCAAACTAAAATGTTAATCCTATTTTGGGTCATACATTTGAGCTTCACAATTACTAATAACCATTTTCCTCATTCCATTTCTCAAAAAAATTAATCGCCTTAGATACAAACAAGCTTCATATGCCAGAAAAACATTCCTTATCTGTTGAGAATTATTTTAAAGGTAAAATAAGTGGTTCAAAATAATTTCAAGAGATACATAACTAACAAAAAAATCGGGATCTTAAAATTAATTTAATATATCATATATATATATTTTCCTTACATATGTAACTAGTTTATATAACCTTCCTTTATTTGGGATTATATATGTTTTCAGTTTTTTATAAAATTATCACTTTTAATTAAACCTAATTTAATAGAATTATCCCTTTCTTATTTAACCTCAAATATAACTAACATAAAACGCTTTTAATGGGAACCAATTTCCTCTTTAATTATTTAAAATATCATTCACACATTTCATAATTCATAACCTAAGTGGTTTATTTTTATTCTTACTTATCTAGTATTTCTCATAAATTTCTATACATTAGAACTTAATGTTCAAGAGATATGTTTATTTTTCAAATATTAATTTACAAAATAATCTAAGTAATTCTTCTCTGGGTAATCCTTATGATATTTTCTTCAATAATGACCTGATACAAGCTTATGATTATTATTTCCTTCACATGATTTTTATCAGTATAATTATTTTTATATGGTTTATATTCCTCTTATGGAACACATATATATGTACATGTTCTAAATATAAAGGGTATACATATATAGTTCTCCAAATCATTGGGAATCATTTCTATCTCATGATATACCATGTATGGTGCATGTGTGGTAAGACTAAGCACACTATGTTATGGTGTATTGGTGGTGATACATGACATATGATTATGATGTCATTTGTTTATTTTTTATAAATATTTATGATTCAATAAACTTGTGGTTTCATTCCCTTAGTCAATTTTTCCATGATTATGTAACACTCTTATTCTTTAGTATATGTTTTTATAATTTAGATTACATGTTCTTTATCATGACTTATTGTAAACAATTATTATTCCTTGTTATTTTTAATATTTTTTTTAACTTTGTCATGTTTTCTCATATGATTATGATCATACCCTTTATGATATATTGATATTGTTTCCCTAACAAATAATTTTACATCACCCCAGACTCAAGTTTCCATTATATAAGTTATAATAATCAGTATAACATAGGATATGTCATGAAGGTAGTATTGTATGGATTAATTATTAATAAATATAAACATGTATCAAAAAATATGTTTTCTATAAAAATGATCATTAAATAAATAGAACCATCCATTTTTGGAATGTTTATTTATTCTGAGATATAATGTTAAAATTATAGCAATGACGTACAATAATGACATTATTTCATGGTTTTCTATAATTGTTATTAGAGTACTTTTAGTTACATTTATTGATTACTTTATTTATTTTTGGGAATTCATATTATATAACTTTAGTAAAATCCCTATGGACAAGTCTATGTGTTGGATACTGATAAACATTTTTTAATATAGAGATTTTGTTTTTTCCTATAAATTATATATCTATCTAGATAATGTAAAGAGGAATTGGTTTTGGAATAGATGTACATAGGGGTAATCACCTGGTAAAGGATTTTTAAGTATCAAATTGATCTTTACACAATGAAAAAATAGTGATCCTAAGACAATAAACTTATCTAGAAACTCCTTGGGGATATTCTTTCATCACACATTCACATTACAAGACATTATGAGTGATTTATTTTGTTATAGAATTATATCAAGTAGTAATAGAGAACCCACCTAAATAATCTATGATGGAATCGAGAGTGATTAATGTTGAACTGAATGGTAATATGATTGTTTAAAAGAGTAATACATTTCAAGGTTGAGTTTTTCATGAGATCAACTACGAAAATTATTTTATTATTTTAATTTTTCATCACTCGTGTTAACCCCTCTATGGTCTTATTAATGGATGAAAACAGAAGAAACCATGTTAAAAATTGATTTCCTAGACAATGTATAGATTTTACCAATGAGTAACCTAATTATATATGAGATAGAGTGAGAAATCATATGATTATTCCAAACCATCTATCAGGAACAATATTAAATATCTGGGTTTTTTTGATTTTCCAAAAACTATAATGAATATAATGATAAAGTCTCCCAGATGTTTAGGTGATGAAAATTATAATGGACAAAATATATAAATTTTTTCATGTAAAAATGTAGGAAGTGGACTTGGGGTTATACCAAAAAGGAATTGTAACATGTTTGATTAGTGGTAATGGAGGAAATATAGAAAATAATTATTAAAAAGTGAATATCTTAGAGGACATAGTGAAAAGAGAAAGATTTTGTTCTGATGTACCACTAATAGTTTCATTTATTAAATTTGGGAAATATAGGTCTTTCCCAAATCAAGTCTCTAAAATAAGGGAAAATAAGGATGAAAAAATCCGAAATTTTCATGACCATGTAAATAAGGGAATGCCTATGAAACCAGAACTACTAAAATGAGTTCCAAAAATGTTCTTCGTTGAGGAACACAAATCATCTCATCAAGAACTAAAATTATTGTATTTATATCATGTTTAACCAAATCCATTGGTCCTAGTACATTTAATATAAACATTAAATCATCACCTAAATGACTAGATGTTTCATTTTTATTAAAAAAACATTTATATGCATGATTATTTTATCCCATGTTTTTGTTTATGGTAAAGTTCCTTTTTAAAATCATATAATCATTCACTTAAATGTATTTTATGTTATTTTAGAAATTAATTAGTTATATCTATATATAATCCGTAGTAAACAAAATATAGAAATTATATCTCATACCTTTAATTATATTTTTATCAACTATGACATAAAGAAAAAATATGAACTAACATGGAAAATTAATTCAATTATGTAGGCCTTAACCTCAATTAGGAGTTGTATTTAACTAAAATTTTTTGGAAGAAACTCCATTTAACACCCTTTCTATAGTTACCTAAATCTAGTGGTTATTTTACTATATCATCAAAATATACAATGGATATCATTCCAAGGGACCAAATAACATAGATGTCTTGGGAGACTAGATACATGCACGATTCTCAAATGACTATTGAATTCTGAAAATACAACATAAATTTATTATTATAGCTTTATTATTTCCACCAGTATATTCTTAAAATAATTCATATATCTCTTCACTGTATCATAGGGGATGTAAAAAATAATAATTGGTGAGTTTAAATGCCTTGTAAAGGAAAATGTAAAATAGAAGTTATCATAGAATAAATAAATAATATAATATATTGAAGAGAAAATAATAATCATATAGTCCATGTAACTAATATCATAAAAGGGTAATATATCCATGAATGAAATAACAACATAAATAATCACATATATTATAATAACTTGTCTCAGGAATATAGATTTCTTGATGATAGGCATCATAATCATACCACTATGTCCAAATTCTAAGATATTATATATATATATATATATATATATATTGGTAAAGCGTACATAAAATACCCAAAACTAGTTTATCTTATAATACCTAAAAATGCTTCATGGGAATATAATGGGACATAAGAACCACATAATAATTCAAATTCATTCATCTTAGTAATTAAATTAATAATAAAGCAAAATAAAATCAACATAAACATTATGATGGAAAAAATATGTAATGTTAATATTTTAAATAGTTAATCACCTGAAAACATGATCATAAGACATCTAGAGTAATATGTTGGATTAAATAAATAGACAATATCCTCCTTAAATCATAATATTCATCAAATTATATTAACATGGATGAAAATACTTTTAAAAGATCACTAGAATCGTTATGGAGGAAATCAATTTTATTTTGGAAACCAAGTATTTGGAATCATAAAATTTCCAAAATATTAGGAAAAAAATATTATTTGAAAAAAAAAACTATGACAAAATGTAAATGAATATTCATGTAAAATAGTAGTTATGATGGTAGGAAAATCTATTCAATTAGAAAGCATTAAAACAATTATTATATTCATACCATTATTAAAAAGTAACTTATTTAGAGAATTACATGATGATTCATTTTATGCATTTTTATTAAAAGTCTAACATGTGAAAACATTACTTTAATCGGTCTTGGAAAATAGTATGAAATTTAATGAGAAAAGTTTAAACAAAATATGGGGAATGACGAAAAATATTCTAAACTGAAATAAAAAGCTATGTAAAATTTTATAAAAAAAGTACTCCTTACTTTTTAGTACATAGAGAGAGTAAAATGGAAATTAAACAAGTAATTTATAGAAAAAAATGGATAAAAAATACTTCTGTTTTTTGAGAGGTGGATTATATAATTTCTCTAACAAAAAAACTTCATCTGATGCGACACATCACCTAAGAAAATCTATGACAACGCCTGAGGAACATTCCCATTCACCCAGGGTTTGGGAAAATTACTAATGAATAAAAATAGAACACATGGGAATGATTTTAACCATATTAAAATAAGGATAAAAAAAGTTTCCATTGTATAAAATGGTATGAGGCATCCCAATATATTTTAAGACCATGGAAAATAACTAAAATGATATTAAATTAAACACCAACCAAACATGGAATACTAAAGATACAAAACTAAAAGATTTTTTTTTTCAAAAAAAATCTTTTTTCATAGATGGAAAAAATAAAAAAAATGTTTTAAAATTCAAAAGGGAAACAAAAACGATGGAAATAAATATAGTTTGGGGCGGAACATTCAACTAATAGACCCAAACGGTCTAAAGAACTTTGGTGACAAACCCCAACATATTTATATGGCTCTCAAGTCATCAAAATAACACAAATATTACACACTTCCTAATAAATAATGGTAGAAAAACAACATATAAACCATAACCCGAGACAATATTGAAAACATAAAGACATTATAACCATAAAAGTTTGTTTGAAAGGTGTGAGCTATATTCTAGTAAGATACCATAATGTGACAATTACATTCCATTTTTGAAGAAATAAATAATTATATATTGAAAATAAAACATGTAAAAATAGTTTTATCATTTCCATTATACAGTATAAAAATAAAAAAATTAATATCATAGAAGAATAAAATTTTTTATATTTGAAATAATGTTTCTTTTCAAAATAATTAAATTTCAAAACAAAAAATTTATCATTGAAGCCTCATACTTTTAAAGAAACTGGTCAAAATGTTTTTTATTCAAATAATAAAATTTTATAATAAAGCATCAAATCATTTAATTTTGTTTTTCCAAAAGTGTGATTTTACATATTCTTGTATTTAAAACCCCCTCATATTTTAACTTTTAAAAACATTAACCCACACAAATCCAAAATTTTAAATGAACAAGTCAAAATAAAATAAAAATACATAAAATTATAGATAAATGACAATAATCACACTAGGTATGTCATTCCCCCATAATACTTAATCACAAATAATGAAATAACCTAAGTAGAAACATATTTCGTAGAAGGAAACTCATATTAATATAATAATCAATAATAATTACATAAATATTCATTCAATTAGGCAACACTATATGGACTAATGGTAAAAATACTCAGCATCAAAAGGTAAAGCCCACAACTGAAAGGTTAACAGTCACATTAGTCATCATCAGAATCACTATTTTATTATCCAAATTAATAAAAATTCAGATATCTTCGTAAAAAATTTTACTAGGGTTTACTGGCCAGAGTATCACACTCAACATGAAGTAAAATGACCCTAACTTCTCCATAGTACCCTTCGATACTCAGGTAATGGAAAATTAAGGTGGTTATTATCATTTTAACGTCATCAAGTGACATGAAAAATGCCCAAGGGTTGTATAACATGGAAATAAAATAGGAATCCCTACTCTTACACACACTATTTTTGATAATTATTCCAAAACCAAATATAGAAACATGAATGGTAATTAATTTAACAAATATCACATGCACAAAAGCATAAAAAATGGGTAATAACGGGGTTAACTAGATTTTAAACCATAACCAACCTAATGTAATAACATAAATTTTGAACTAGGCCATCTATTAATACATAAAAACACTACTCATAGGAAATCACATTAAAAATAATTATAATAAAACCCCCCTGGGAATTCACACATAAAACCAAAATAAATAAACTATCCAATTTAGAAACCGTTTTTCAAAATAACTTTCAATAATTGTTGTAAATTATAGAAAACATGTAAACCACATAAAATCATCAACACTCCCAATCAACTAAATGATTCTTCAAAAAAAACCAAAAATTAATCACACCCAAACCTTTTTAAGACATTTAAAAACATTTAAAGCATGAGAATCCTACTTTATAAAACCATGTTGGTTAAAAAAACCCCAAAAAAATAAATTTTCTTATAAAAAAATTGAATAGAAATTTATCAAACACTTTAAATTCACAACATTCCAATTTAAAATAATGTTCCAATTAACCAAAAGATTCACCAATTTTTTACAAAGTAAATCTCATAAAAGAATAAAACATATTGACCATTCAAACTCAATATCACATATTACATTTATTTAAATCAAGAAAACAATTAATATGAAAGATTCAATGTAATTATTTAATAAAAAGGAATCATAATTGAAAAACATACCTCGAAAGTTTAAACAACATAACCATCAATGATAAACCTGAAAATATGTCTCCTAGGATTAATCAAAACATTTAAAACCCAAAATCCACAATTTTGTATAACCCCAACAATCAAAAGAAAACCACATGTCTATTACGGTCATTGGAAAAAAATGAAAAATTCATAATCATACCAAAGTAGAAAGTATGTGGCCTTATCATATGATCTAGATGATGAAATTCCTAGAAAATACTCTAAATCCACCCTTTAGGAATTTAGAAGAGAAAGAGTGGTCTAGGAGTTGCTCCACAGAGGATGGGTTCAAAATTGGGAGGCTTAGGGGAGAAATCTATATTAAAAAGAACAGAAAATGATAAAAATATCACAAATGGATAAGGTCACTTGATTATCTTTCATGAATTACCAATTCATGAATTGACCATGTGATAACCATTATTCCAAAGCACCAATGTCACATGGTTTATACTTATAGATGTCCCAAACTATGATCCTAACCATAAATTGTAGAACTCTATGTTTCTAGTATATAAAAAAATTATTTGTGTTTTTTGTATATGAATTATAAGGGTGATGGTTGGAAGAGTCTAGGGAACATTCAATGAGTTTTCAGGGCTAAAGGGGATGTTCAATGGAGGCGTACAGTTTGTCTAAACTGTGTGGAAATCCAAGGAGAAAGTCTGAACTTTGGCATATTATGGATAGTATCCTTGAAACGGTTTGCATAAGGTTAGGGATACCATGAGAGGTTTTCGGGAAAGGTTCTATCCAAGCAGTAGCTGACACATGGTTAGCACACAATTTGTCTAACTATGCAAACCAACTGTTTACAGGGTCAAAGAGAGATTATAAAAAAATGGTTTCCTCATGTTTTGGAATATAACTACATTTTTTTACTTTTCAGTCATATCATGGTAATATTCTCCATTTAAGGTTGTAGAACCTCTCCCATGTGAATTGGAATCGAGCTGATGTCTTCTTTTCTTGTTTAGAAGCATGATTATTACAGTAAGTGCGTGTTCTTCACCGTTCTTGTCATGTTTCCTTAGATCTACATGGCCCCTCTTCTTAGTTTCTTATATCTACACGCATTATGGGTAGATATAATATTTTGTATTCCATTAATGATTCTTTTTGTCTTGGGTGTTTATAGGGGAAGAGATCTGAGGTAGTTTCATATAATTCTTACCTGGTTTTATTAGAGTTCTTAATCTGTTTTCAGTTTTTATAAAAACGGTCAAGGTAGGTGGATTCACTCTCGAATCTTATTAGTAGAAATGATTGGAATGATTTTAAATTGATTACCTTATGATGAAGTGAGGATTAATTTTCTGTTCTTGATTGTTAGAAACCTTCTTGAATTTTGATTTGTAAGAATATTGAAAATTTGTCTTCTAGAATAAATATTTATTATTCTTGATTTTAAAATAAATATTTTAAAATGAAGATTTTAAAATTGGATTTTTCTGGAATTGTGGAAAATGGATTTTACTAAAGTGTTTTCAATAAATGGAATGGTTTTATTGAAATGGAATGGTTGATTGGAATTGGTTTGTTTAATGGTTTTCAATAACATAAAGGTTTTATTAAAATGGTTTGAATTGGTAATTTGAAATGGTTTTTCAATACATTGGGTTTTTTTTGAATTCATGCTTGACGGGCCCTAAATAAAGGATGTCTACCATTGGGGTACAAGGTATGTGACCTTGGATCGAGGGTGTGTGTTAGTGGGACATGAGGTGTTTGGACAAGATACCTCTCTTAGTACAAAATGGTCTAATTGAAACATTCATAGTTGGGTGTTTGAGAAATGGAATAGATTGGTGATGCCAAAATAACATTAAGAAATGGTTTTAAATCCTTATTTGTTTTTTTTTTGGAAATTTTACTTGATAGTTTTTTTTTGAAATTGTACGTTTTTACTCTTGGTTATAATTGGTTTTATAAATTGTTTATATTTGGTTAGAAACTATTTTTTAGAACTATTTTATATAATTGGGTTTATATAAATGTTGCTAAATTTTCTAAAAAAGTGGCATGAGTATGGAATTCATTAGGGAAAACATATTGTGTTTTATAATCACCCCTACTTTTTCACTTTGGTAATCTTGCATATGCTATATTATGGGACATGGGAAAAGGTAAAGTGTCACACGTATTTAGAACCACCTCAGGATACTTAGGATGTTTAGTGATGTTGGGGAATGGATATTGTGAAGCAAGGAGTCTTTTGGTCATCTTGGAGACTTTAGTCATTTTTTTGGTTTAATTTGATGATTATATTATCTTATATTGTTTCACAGATTGGTTGGTTTTGTTATGAATAATGTTGTTTATTTGTCTTTTAATTAGTCATGCATCATATGGTGGTTTTTTTGTTATGGTTATTGGTTGTGGTTTTATTCATAAATGGTAAATTATCCCCCACATATATTTAAAAACTTTGGAATTTATTTTTATCATTTGGTGTCTTGGGGATGTCTCTTTAGTTCAAGTAGCATCTCACCTCCCACATGAAAATGAGAATAAGTGGGATGGTTCAAATGGTATCATCTTTTTTGCTCCTAGCCTAATAAGTGGTATCCAGTTTCTCAGTCTTGGAGTTGAATTAATCCTTATTTATTTCTTAGTTTGAAATATTATAAAGGAGTAGGATTATTGGGAATTGAAATGTAGAGTATAAAAATAAATATCTATCACTTTTATGCTGATTTTAAAGTTACTAGGGAGTTGGGTACATAAGTGTTTTGGATACAATTATAATAAATTGGAATCTTATTATCATGGGTTTATCCAATTAGATGATAATGAATGAATTTTAGAGGAATGATTTCCCACTAGTAATTAATATTTCATTTTGAAATATGATATATTATTTGTGGAATTTTATTGATTTTTGGAAAATACAGAAATTTATTTCTAATAAAAGACATTGAAAAGAGAATGAGAGATTTATATTGAAAACGAGTTTATTTTTAAAGGAAAGAAAGGATTTTTCAAAAACAGTTAAATGTGGAAAATTTTGATTTCTAAATCAGCGATATGATAGTTGATCAGATAGAATTTTAAAATTATAAGCCTTTAGTTTCTGGAGAGTGAGACTTATGACATTATTTTTTATTTAGGGATGTAGGCGTAATATGAACCAGTCAGAAGAGGCCATTGATAATGTGGCTGCACTTGAGCCATAGGTGAACCAATTATTAGTCTAAATAAATACTCAAGATTTTCAAGCTATTGATTCAGGATTGCAACCAAATACTTTTTAATGATATCTATCACTGCTAAAATTACATGTGGAGAAAGTATGGTTGTTTTAATAATAGGTTTTGAGAACTATAGTATTAAGTGGAATGGGAAGAGGGGAACATATTCTCAAGGTGGTGGAAAACATCAGAATTGGATACTAGGAGTATGTAAAACTCCTCCCTGACCCAAGATCGAGACTATGTTTTCAGTGTGGTTCAATTAGTCACATTAAGAGAGAGTGTTTGACACAACTTAGAGCATGTTAGAGCTACAATAATATGTGGAATCTTCAATGCTATTTTCACAGTGATCCATGGTCAGGATCTCGAAAAATCTATCATGTGTCTCAAACATCGTATACTTTGATAGGATAAGAGAAGAATAATCGAAATCATCAATAGATCTGAGATAACCATGGTGATTCTATGAATACCAGGACTCCTCAGTAAGGGGAATATCAGCAAGGCAATAAGGAACGGAGTGAAGTGATGAAGAACTTGTATGGAGATGAGCAGTTTATTTTGGATGATCATAAAAGACCATCAATGGTTATAGGTGTGATTATATTGAATTATACCCTTATTAAAATGTTGTTTGATACTGATGCATTTCAATCCTTCATTGCTTCTTGTGCTGCTGATTTTATAAGTTGAAAACTTGAGATGATGTCATCCATGATAAATCTCTAAACACCTCTCAGTGAAAGAGAATGTCGAGCCTTTATGTGTAGAGAATATTTTATAACTATTGATGAGTTGAGTAGAAATTTGATATCTGATGGATAGAGAATTATTTATAAAATGTAATCCTATGTATGGATTAGTTGAAAACAATCAAGTCTCACATCAAATTTTATAGCAGAATGGTTAGTTTCACTACTGTGGACAACGTTGAGAATGTCATCAGAGGATAGGGGTGGTAAAGACTCGTTCAATGAAATTTTTGACTCATGTGGTGGGAAGGATCTCTTACCAATTGGTGGATTTGACATTAGAATATATATAATGGATTGAGGATATCTTTTTACCAATAGTTGGGGATCAATTTATAGATGTCATTCCAAAGAAATTCATAGGGTTATCACCAAAATGTTGATTAGAGTTTATGATTGATCTCCATCCAAGGAACATTCCTATTTCCATTTTATCTTATAGCATGTCATGTAAAGAATTAATGGAATTGAATATGTAGTTGGAGGAGCTTGAAAAATAGGTTTCATTCAGTTGATCAAATATATGTGAGAAGCACCCATTTTGTTCATGAAGAATGTAGATGGATGTCTAAGGTAGTGTGTGGATTATCATAATCTTATCCAAGTTATGTTAAATAATATTTATTCACATCCATGAATTGATGACCTATTTGATTAATTTATGGGAGCTTAGTGGTTCTCTAAATTTGACTTGTGATTAGGATAACACCAATTACTTGTTTGGAAAGTGAATATTCTGAAGACAACTTTCTGAAGTGGATATGGACAATTTGATTATGTAGACATGCCTTTTGGTATTAAAAATTCCCCAACAGTATTTATGGCATTGATGAATCTGATATTTAATGATATCTGGATTCTTTTATTGGTGTTGTTTCTAGATGTCAAATTGGGGTATTCAAGGACAAGTGTTGTTCATGAGAAACACTTAGACACAATGTTGGGAATATTTAGAGATCATAAGTTTTGTACCAAATTATCTAATTGTGATTTTTAGATACAGGAGTTATGATTTCCTGGCCATTTAATTTCTAAAAAAGTTTTTTTAGTGGAACCAAAAAATATAGAAGTTGTTATCTCTTACAAACCTCCAAAGAACGTCCTTGAGATATGAAGCTTTCTTGGTCTTTCTGGTAATTATCAATGTTTCTTTTCGTGACTTCTCACAACTAGATGCACCGATGAAATATTTTTAATAGAAAAATGTTCCATTCTGATGGAATGAGGAATGAAGATTTATTTTTAAGAGATAATGGTTATCCTAACATCAACAACAATATTGATTTTTCAATAATTAGGATAGGGGTATGTGGTGTATTATGTTGATTTTGTATCTGGGTTGCTATGTGTTCTCATGAAAGAAGACCAAATGGTTTCTTATAGTTCAAGGAAGCAGAGAGTGCATTAGTATAATTTCCCAACACACGATTTGGAGTTAGCTACAGTCATCCATGCCTTGAATACTTGGCATCATTATCTCTTAGGTGAGAAATTTACTATGTTCCTAGATCATAAGAGATTGAAACGTATTTTCTCACAATGGTATTTGAATATAATGTAAAGGAGATGGATATAATATCTTCAGATGTTTGAATTTGACATAATTTATACACTGGGTAAAGGTAATTTAGTGGATGAGGCATTAAGCAAGAAGTCATATACTCAATTAGAAAAAGAAGCTTTAGATTAACGGTAGTGGATGTTGGACCCAGATGACATGCATATCGAATGTGAACACCGAGGGGATGTTGTAGTTTTCTTTTTTAGTTTTTAGGATTCCCGATTTAATAAATATGGATAATGGGGCGCAATCATCCAATTCATAATGCCTGGTTATGAGTTTAAAAAACAATGGTAAGGATACCTTTGAGGGTTGTAAACTTGATGAGAGTTTGGTTTTATGGTTCATAGATCAGATGATTGTACCTATATGCCATTCCAAGAACAACTTATTCATGTTTACTACCATTCTTGATGGGATATAGATCCAAAAAACCAGAAATTTAAAGGGTGTTGAAGGTGAAGTCTTCGTGGATTAGTATGAAATAGAACGTGGATGAGTTCATTTCAAGATGCTTAAGTAGTTAGTAAGTTTTGAAATAACATCAACAACCAATGGGTATGTTTCAGGATTTAACATTCTTAGTGTGTTAATGGTAGTAGATATATTTGGATTTTGTTTTAAGTCTCCCAAGAATGGTTTAAAAACACTATTCCATACGAGTGATAGTGGATCAACTCAAAAAGTAAGCTCATTTCATCCCTAACCATGAAACTCATACGATGGAGGATTAGTGTAAAATCTATTTCAAAGAAGTGATAACGATAGATGGTTTAGTAGTTTTGATAGTTTTAGATAGATATATGAGATTTAGGTCACATTTCTATAAATCCATACAGAAAACCATTGGGACTCAATTGACTATGAGTACGACGTATCATCTTCAGACAGATGGTCAATCCAAAAGGATGATATAGATGCTAGAAGACATGTTGTGAGATTGAATAATGGTTTTTAGTGGCTCATGGGAGTATCAAATACCTTTAGAAATGTTCTATTACAATAATAGATATTAGGCGTAGATATATATGCCTTCTTTTGAAACATTTTATGGGCGTCCTATTCATTATTTACATTGTTTCGTGGAAATAGGTGACAATTCAATATTTTGTATGAGACTTGTACAAGAAACAATTGAGAAGATTTAGTTGATTAGAAAGAGAATGGAGACGGCTCAGAGTTTTCATAAATCTTATATAGATCATCTTCAAAGACCATTGTCGTTCATGGTTAGTGGTTATGTGATCTTAAGGATATCTCCAAGGCTTGGACATCGTCAATTTAGAAATCATGTAAAGTTAACTCATCGATACATTTTAAATTTAAAGATACTAGAATAGGTTGGAGAGGTGAAATATCATTTGGCATTACAACAGTGGTTTATTTTGGTGCATAATGTCTTCCATGTATCTCAGTTGAAAAAGTATCAGCCTGATCTTGACCATGTGATTAGATGTGATCACATTGACCTGTAGTCAGATGCCTCATTTGTACATATCTCAGTGTGAATTATGGATAGGTAGGATAATATCTTAAATTAAAAAAGTATCGGTCTAGTACATGGTTTGTGGAGACATGGTCAAATTCAGGAAGACACTTGGGAACACATGAAGGAAATGAAAGAGTAATGGTGGGGACTCTTTCAGGGAAAGGATGGTTCTCTACATTCTGAGGATATAATGACCAATGGTGGGGAGAATGTAGTACCCCCAGTTTCTAGTATGCAACCATTTAATTTTGTTTTTATGTATATAAATTATCAGGGCGAATGTTGGGATATTTTGAGTAACTTTCAAGAGTTTTGGGGGGTATAGGGGAAGCGGACGGGTTGCACATTGTTTGTCTAAACCGTGGGGAAATCCTAGGAAAAACCTTTCACTATAGTAGATGTTGGATAGTAGCTTAGTCAAGTTGTGTGCATGGTTATGGAATCTTTGTGAGGATTCCAGGTAAGGTTTTTCTAAGATAGTATCTAATGAATGGTTATTAAAGCCTTGTCTTACTATGCAAACAAACCATGCGGGGGGTCATAGTGAGATCCTAAAAAAGTGGATCTCACACGTTTTTTAAGAGAACTCTATAATTGTTCCCATTTTTTCACAAAATAGGGATTATTTTCCATTAAAGGTTGGATATTCTCTCCCAAGTGAATTGAAATAAATACAGAGCCTTCCTTTGGCATTTAGAAGCCTGATTCTTGCCGTTAGTACCAGTACTTCACCGTTCTAGTCATGTTTTTTTAGATATACATCTCCCCTCTTCTCAGTTTCTTAGATATACACCAACTGTGGGTACATCTTAGATTTTGGATACCAATTATGATTGTTTTTATCTGGGGTGTTGAAAGGGGAGGAGATCTTTGGGTGTTTTGTAAAATTCTTACCCGGTTGTGTGAGCGTACTTCATCCGTTTTCAGTTTTTGTCAAAACGGTTGAGGCATGTGGATTAACTCTTGACTCCTCTTAATATAAATAATTTTTATGATATTAATTTATTAACATGTTATGAAATTATGATGAATAAAATGTTTTATATTGCTAGAATCCTTTTTGATTTTCTGTTTTGTGAAAATCTAAAAAATTGATGTTCTTGAATACAGTGATTTGATTCTTGATTTTAAAATAACTATTTTAAAATGGGATTTTTTAAAAAATCATTGTACATGGATTTGAATAATGTTTTTTCAAAAAAATGAATGGTTTAATTGAAATGAAATGTTTGATTGTAATTGGTTTTTTAATGGTTTTTATTAAAAGAACGGTTTCACTGAAAGGGTTTGAAATGGTTATTTGAAATGGTTTGGGGGTACGTTAGGTTTTATGTGAGTTCATGATTGAAGGGCCTTGGATATGAGACATGTTCCATTATGGTAAAATTTATGTGACCCTAGATTGGGGGCGTGTGTCAGTGGTATATGAGGTGATTGGACAAGAGACTGCTCATGAGTATGGAACATTCAAAATAAAACATGCACGGTTGGGTGTGTGAAAAATTGGAATGTAACAGTTATGCCAGAATAATATTTAGAAATAGTTTTAAATCCATGTTTGTAAGTATTTCTGAAAATGTGACTGGATCAAAAAATTGGTTGAAATATCACTTGTTTACTCTTGGTTATAAATGATTTTTGGATCTTTTTTGTATTTGATTATAAACTATTTTGTAGAATTGTTTTTTATAAATGGTTTAATATTAATGTTTCTAATGTTTCAATCCAAGTGGAATAATTAGGGATGTCATTGGGGAAAACCTACTGAGCTCTATACTCATCCCTGATTTGGTAATTTGGTTCTTTTGCAGATGTTATCTTCTAGGACATGGGTAACTGTAAAGTATCACATATATTTAGCACCACCTCATGATACATGGATTGTTTGGTGATGTGGAGCATGGAACTTGTTGAGCATGGAGTATTTTAGTCATCGTGGAGTCATTATACATTTACCACTATTTACATTGATGATTATTTTGTCTTCTAATATTAAACAGATTGGTTGGTTTTTTATAAAGGATGTTGTTGAGTTGTAATTTAATTAGTCATGCATCATATGGTGGTGTTTTTGTTATGGTTGTTGGATGTAGTTTAATTTTTAATGGGAAAATCGTACCCCACATGTATTGAAACACTTATGAATTTATTTCTAGCCTTTGGAACTTTGAAGATGTTTCTTAAGGTTATATAACATCTCACCACCCTCAAGCCAATGATAATAAGTGGGATGTTCCCTAAAAAATATTGAATCTTTTCAAATTCCAACCCAGAGACTGTCATACCTCGACAGGGTAAATTTTTTAATTTTTATTATTTTAATTATTATTTTGAGTTCAATTTCTTTTTCAATATTGCACGGTCAACCCAAATGGTTTGTAGTGACTGTGTGGTGCCCGCAGGGTTGCACATGTGGTTTTGGTTGTGGCATGCATCTTTTTCACCGTCTATTAAGTAATGTGAGGAGTGTTTGGATCAGCGATGTAAGGCAAAAGAGCTAGGTGGTGTAGGTTGAGCATGACATGCTCAGCCGTGTGTTTGGCTACGGGTAATAGTGCACGGACTACGCGTTTACCCAGTTTTAAAATAAAAATTAAAATCACATGGAAGATAAGAGAAACAAAAATGAAATAAAAAATTAAAAGAATGTTTGATAAAATAATATTATTATTATGATTAATAATATTATTATTATTATTATTGTAATTTAGGTTATTTTTCCATTATTATTATTGTAATATTAATTACTATTATTAAAAGAAAATAATGAAAAAAATAACAAGGGAGAATCCCAAAGGGGGTCATTACCACCCCCTTCTCCCATTCGCAGAATAGCCACCCACTCCCCCATGGGGTTCTCCCTCCTTTAGTGGCATCCTCCCCTTTCACTACCCTATGAGATACCCCATCTGACCACCCTTCTTGCTGGTGGCCCGAACCCCTCACCGTTGGCCAACTTCCGGGCCGTGACCCCCCCCCCCCACATTATCCCACTTTCTGGCCACTACATCCCCCGTTCTCCACATCCTGATGCCCTCCAGCTCACCGATTCGAATTCGTCATCCCAAATACATCACCATTGGTGTATTTATATCCTAATATTCGTGTTTTTCTTCAATTTAACAAAACCCTATAGCCTCAGTTCATAAT
The DNA here is from genome assembly GCA_963277665.1 of Viscum album. Classification (NCBI taxonomy): domain Eukaryota; kingdom Viridiplantae; phylum Streptophyta; class Magnoliopsida; order Santalales; family Viscaceae; genus Viscum; species Viscum album. The sequence continues at coordinate 1,794,526,950 of OY728131.1, forward strand.
TCGCATATTTCCCTCATTTTCTAGGCACTACAGGTGGTCCGTAGAGCATTATTCCACCATCCTTTGATGTTCTGTCACATTCACATGGATTGAGGTTGGAATTCCAAGACTTTTATTTCAATTTCAACCCATTTTATTCTTTAATTTTATTAATTAATATTTAATGAATTTATTATATCATTATTTTATGTATAGTTCATTGTTGGTGGCATTTTCTTGTGGGTGGATTTTACTAAAAATAGGTATTTTTACTTGAATCATGGTTTATTACCATGTTTATTTGTGACATAGGTGTTTGATAAAATGTTTATTGAGCCCTTTGGGTGGAATTGGGTGGTTGTGTGAAGTATTTCAATTTTAAATGTCTTGTTGAATTGATTTGGGTCATGTTTGTTGATTTAATATGTGAAAAAGGTGATTTCCTTTGATGTTGTTTGGAAATTGATTTTAGACGTTATTCTTGATTTTGAATTTTGGTGATATTTTGTAAAAGGGTGAAATGGTTTTTTGTGTGTGTACACAGTTTTATCTAGTTGAGGAGTTATTTGGTATGTTTTACTAATTGGTTATTTCTCAGAAAAATGGGTTTTTTTGAAATATTTAGTTTTAATTATGTTGTGATGGTAATTTATTATTGGTCAACATGTGTGGGTGTTTATGATTGGATAATGACATAACATAGAAAAATGTATTAAAATGTTTTAGACATGGATTTATGGTTTTAAGGGAAATTATTTTAGGTTCTATAAATAATGCGGGTGGTTTTATATGGTTGTAAAGCAATAAGTGTTTTGTGGAATTAGTTTTGAGTGTCTCATTAAAAGTTTGATGGGACAATGGAAGTTTTCACATCCATGGTTGAACTGATTGCACACATGTATGAGCCCAAAAATGAAAACGGTGCACTAAATTGGAATTTTTCACCAAACCTTAGGATTCTTAGTATTTCATGTTTTTATTAGAGGTATCTTTGGGGTTTGAATTGTATCTTGATTAAATTTTTTTCATTATTTATATTTTGTGGTTTTGTGGTGTTCTTTATTCTTGGGGATTTATTTTAGGGAGTTGCGATCAGTTTTTAAGGTATGCACACATATTCCTAGGTATGCATATGTGTGGATATATGTGTATCTTCTATGTGAAAGTTCTCTAATGGTGCAGGGAACACATGAATCAGTTTAAGTATATATATATATATATATGGAAGTGGATGTGAGAGAGTGAGATATGACATTAGTAAGAATTATCGGTATTGGCCATCCTTTGAGGTAGGTTTCCCAATGCATTAGCATTTTAAATTTATAGAATTATTGATTTCTTTATTTTCGTACCTTTATTTAATGTTAGTTAGTAGTGTTTAGTTTATAGAATAAATGATTCTTTTAAAATTGAGTGATTCCTTATTTTTTACATGAATTACATGAAATTTCTTATTAAATGTGCATATCAAGTTCTTGGTGAAATTCCCCTTTGGACATTATAAATATGTGTTAGTGCTAAAAAGTGAGACGTGGGATTCTTAAATGAGTGTCTAAGTGGATTTTGGTTTTGGAAAGTGGTATGTTTTGTTTTATTTGGAAAATATTTATTGTTAAATGGTTGATTGATCCCCGTTTTTTACTTTTGTAAACCTAATTACTTTGAAAACCCTCTTTTGGATGCACATTTTGGCTTGTTTGAAGTTAATGGGAATGGGTGGTCCACAGATGAGACTTCCCCTTGTGTTAATGGTTGAAGGTAATAGGGATAATACCCCTTGGAGTGATTCAGGGGAGATTTTATTTTGTGTTTGTTGATGGCGTAAGATGAAAATATGGGTGTTGGATTACTTGGTTGGTATTTGTTGACTCATGTCCTTTTTAGTCTGAACAAGGGAAACTAGCATAGGGAGCGATTTTTTGGTGAACTATTTCTGCACTTGTTTAGAATACTCTAGTGGCCCATAGAAAGGGGTTATGTTTTTATCATTTCTATGAGATTGGGCCTCTAAATCAGGTAAGGTATAGTGACAATCGGGCATTTGGGCGTTATGATGTCATCGGGCAGGGCATGCCATTGGGATGAGTCATATGTATAGTATGTTCAAAATTATTCATGAGCTCCTAGGTTCTCACATTGTGTCTAGTAAATAGTTATCTATGGTATGTGAATGAGATGCATGTGATGGTTGGTTACTGTTATGTAGTGTTTTTCCACTGCCAGTGCTGTATGTTTGCTGATTTTGTTTCCTTGAGTAGTGTAGCCACATTCTAAAAGTGATAAAATGGTTCCACGTGTTTATGAGAAAATATTTTGAAAATGTTTTACACTCCTTACTTCCTTTTCAGTGTAAAAATATAGTCCTTTAAAATGGAAAAGTCTTATTCTTAATAAGGGAATCTTATTTTTATCCTAAAAAGGGAAATGAACCAGGGTTTTATTTTATCTGAAAATGTGTGTAAAACTTGCTGTTATATATTGTACCTCAAACCTAAAATTGATGATTCATTATTTTAATGTAAATTAATTTGGTGATAGATTATTTGGGTGTGCCTACTGATATTTAATACTCGTGCCTATAGTTTTATCTTTTCTTTTAGCTCTTGGTGTTGCTCCTTGCATGGATTTGGTCACTATAGTGCGATATTGGTTCGAGGTCGGTGTGACCCATAGGGTCACATGGAGGTATGTACATGTTTATTTTCTCATCGTGGCTAGTTTTTTTAGTCTTTAGTTTTTGTTTTTTTATGGGCCAAATCATTCCCACCTAAATTAATTTTGATGTCTGGCATTAGTTTCCATCACTTGGGGATTGGGAACGCCCTTCAAGCCATGCAGCGAACTGAGTCAGATGACTGGTTTAGGGTCTAATCAGGTTGGTTTCTGAAAAAATGTTATTAAACGTGGCCCTTGCTATTGGGGTGTCTTTTAGATAGATATTAGGACTGTCGGGACTCTAGAGGTAGGTTTGTGAAGAGCTTCATGAACTCTTGGTCACACTGATCCTTCAGTCACCAGGGGTAGTCTGAAATTTTTTGTCTTTTTACTTGTGTTGTTTTCGACTAGGGGATGACAATGGAGGAGGATCAGGCCATCTTGTGGCCTCACATGGGGTAGTGACCCATGTGGAGTCTTATTTCCCAATTTAAGGTACTCTTTGTGGTATGCCTTACTTAGGGAATGACTCACCAACATGTCACTGAGTTAGGTAAGTGCACTAGTTCCCCAATCTGGGGGCTTGTTGGTTGTGTTCGTTATGATTTTGGTTAATTTGAGAGTATATTAAAAGATTTGTATGATTTTGAAATGGAAATATACTATCAAACTGAAATATGACTTTTAGAATGAATGTGATTTTGAAAAGGAAAATTGTTTTTTTTTCAAATTGGATTTAAATGGTAAAAATGGGTTTTTAAAGAGGAAGTGTTTCGATTTGGAATGTTTTGTAATGTGTTTGGATTTTATAAGGAAAAGAGATATTTGAACCTTGTCAGTACTTATATAGGATCACATGTGCAAAGGTATGTATGTAGAGTGCATGGGAGAACTGGTCCACATATGATGCAATCGTGATTGGATTAAGGTACATGTGACAATTCATAAGGTTCCATAGGTGAGTTTTGAAAGTTAAAATAAATGAATGTTTTTGGGAAAGTAATTATTTCGTGTGTTTATATATGATTGGCTTGTGAGCCAATGGACCTTGGCTTGGGCTCTTTCTTTGTTTGAGATATGGATATATTCTAGTTTCGGTTTGTGTTCTTCGTGTTGTTCAGGATGTGCCACCAAAAAAGTGTCTCCATGGTTGCCAATGAGTCAAGCCTAGATTCTATTTCCTTTTATATGTTGCCAATTTATTGAATTAATTGATATGCATTAGACGTAGTTTTGTGATTGTGGAAGTGAATTGTGATCTTCGGTTGATGGGAACTCCCAGGGTTGTGAGAGGTTGTTCTGTCTCAGGTTTTCCTAAGGATCTATTTCAGGACCAGTAAAGATAGGACGTCTCATCATTGTTAGAGTTTTGGGTGTAGTTGGTGGGGGTTAGATATCATGATGGTTCTCCATCTAGAAAGGAGTGAATGTTGTAGGAGCTTCTCTCCAATTAGGTATCTGCATTGGTACTGACTCCTTGTTTGTACGAATTTTCACTTATGTGCCACTAGTATGGCCATTTTTTGGAATTCTAAACCATAATATTTCATCCCTCTGAAAACATACCACAATTTTTTTTGTTTTAATCACTAGGATTAAGGAGGAGTTGGATACTGAAGGATTAATATGCCTAACTGTGATTTAAGATATGTTTCGTCCCTCAGGGCCCCAGTTTTAGGTCTCGAGGTGAAGCTCAGGCATAGTTAGGAGTTATCCGGAGTGTGTGGAACCTGGGTCTGGATCATGTTTTCAGCATTAGGATGAACATATCTGAAGTTTCCTTGTTCTATTATTGTCGCTATAAGAAGTTCATCATGGTTGTGGGAGCGTGATGAGCTTATTTCACAGTAACCCAAGCGGCCTTATCTTCTTATAGTGTGTTTCCCTAATCGTTTGGATTCCTTGAAGGGGGTGGGCTTGTGAATAAACGAACCCATTATGATATTTATTTTGGTCTTAGTTGTGATCATTAGGGAAATTTTTTGTTTCTTGAAATAAAGGGGTTGTATTTCTGGGTTGTTTATTAGTTTAGGCGCCTCTCTTAGGGTTTTCCTTCAATGTGTTTCAGTTTTATATGGGATCCCTTCAACCCAGATTCCTGGTGTTTAGGTTTTCCTCAAAATGTGATTAATAATAGTTGAAAAGTTGTTCCATTAGAATAGAGAATGTGGGATGATTTTTTGCTAGGAATTCACTAGTCTTCAATTATGGTGAGGATTTTATTTGCTCAGTGTGGGAGGTGTTGAGTTATTTTCTCATCCTCATGTTGTTGAGTCATTTATTAGTAAGATCATTTTTTAAATCTTTAGGGTTTTGTTCAGACCATGTGGATAAATTGAATGAGCTTGGATTGGGAGTCCCCACGTTTCCCTCTCGGGGGGTTGTTGGTTCGGGTTTCAAGGTTTTTATGTTAGTGGTTTATCATGGTGGGTAAAACCATCTCTAGTTCCCCCTTCAATCTCGAGTAGTGGTTTTTCATTAATCTGTTGCGTGTGAAATGTGCTGAAAATGGTCACCTCAAGGCTCTCAATTTCTTTTGGTTTTGTCAAGGAATGGACCAGAGTTTTGTTAACTATCATCTTGGGGACTTTCTGGGGGGGAAAATGTTCTTTGGTGGGGATAATTATCACACCCCAACCTAGTAGATTTGTTATTTTTAATTTCATTAATTATTATTTTGATTTCAATCTAATTTTCACTGTTGAGCTATCATCCTGCATGATTAGGAGTGATTTTGCGGTGCTCACAAGGGTTTCCTAAGTGGTTTGGGTTGTGGTGTGTGACATGTGCATAGTTTATTGAGCTGTGCGATGAGAGTGTGGATCAGCGTTGTAAGCTGGCAATGCTGGGTGGTGCGGATTGAGCATGAATTTCTCAACCATGTGTCCGACTATGAGCAACTGTTTGCAGACTGCATGATTAACCAATTATAAAATAAACAGTACAATCGCATGAAGGATAAGATAAATAAAAATGAAATAAAAATTTAAAATAATGTTTGATAAAATAATAATATTATTATTATGATTAATAATAATAAAATTATTATTATTGTAATTAATATTATTTTCCCATTATTATTATTATAATACTAATGAATATTATTAAAATAAAATAATGAAAAATAAAAATAAGGGAGAGACATTAAGGGGGTCGTTACCTATCCCTCCACCTCTTCTCATGTTCATAGTACATTCCCCATGGGGTTCTCCCTCGCACGACATCCTCCTGCCGTTTACCTCCCATATACGTCACTTCATCCGTTCACCCTTCTCACCGACAACACCCTGCTCTTTGTGGCGGGAACCCCTCACTGTTGGCCAGATTCCTGGCCATGATCCCCCTCACCGCCGACCTTCTTTCTAGCTATGCCCCCCCCCCCTCACTACCGAGAAACATTCCAACCACGACCTCCCCTTCTCTCTAATTTTTGGTGCCCTCCAGCTCACCGATGCGAGTTCCCAGTCTAGAGACCTCACCTCCATTGTATTTCTATTCTAATATTAGTGTTTTTCTTTAATATAACCATAATCTATAGCCTAATTTAGTAATTCGTGCATTTCCCTCGCTATCCAGGGTGTGTAAGTGGTCCGCAGAGAGTTTTTCCTCCATTCGTTGATGTTCCATCACATTTTCTTTGGTTAAGTTGGATGTCCCATGAATTTCATTTCAATTTCAATCCATTTAATGCTTGGATATTATTAATTAATTTTCAAAACATATTTTCACCATTATTATATGAATGGTTCATTATTGATAGCATTTTCTTGTGGGTGGATTTGAATAAAAATAGGTTTTTACATGAAACTCGGTTTATGACCATGTGTATGTGTCGTAGGTGTTTGATAAAATGTTTATTGTACCCTTTGGGTGGATTTTAATGATTCTGTGAGGTTGATCAATTTTAAATGTCTTGTTGAATTTATTTGGGTCATGTTTGGGGAATTTATATGTGATGGAAGGTGATTTACTTTTATGTGGTTTGGAACATGATTTGGGAAGTTTTTCTTGGTTGTGAAATTTGGTGGCATTTTATAAAAGAATGAAATGGTTTTTTTGGGTGTGTACTTGGTTATATCTAGTTGAGGGGCTATTTGGTATGTTTTACTAACTGGTTGTTTCTAAAAAATATGGGTTTTTATGAAATGCTTAGTTTTAATTATGTTGTGATGGTAGTTTTCTATTGGTGAACTTGGTCAGGTACTTATCATTTGATAACGATATAGATTGGAAATTAAATTAAAATATTTTAGACATGGATTTATGGTTTTTAGTGGAAATTTTTTATGTTCTCCAAATAATTTTGGTGGTTGGGTATGGTTAAAAATAAATTGGTGTTTTTTGGAAGTGGTTTTGAGTGTCTTTTTGGAGGTTTGATGTGCCATTGGATGTTGGTACATCCATGGGTTCACTAGGTGCACACACAGTTGTTCCCTCAAATGAATATTGTTCTTTGAAATGGTATTTATCTCAAAACCATGGTTTTCTAAGTGGTTATTGTTTTTATTAAATATTTCATTGGGGTTTGATTCGTATGTTGATTTATTTGTTTGGATTGATTCTATTTTAGGTATTTGTGGTGTTTATAAGTACTGAGGATTTATCGTAGGGAGTAGTGGTTGGTTTATAATGCATGTATACATTTTCCCTAATATAGATATGTATAGATATACATATATATATTTATCGTCTATGTGAATGTTCCCTCATAACGTGTGGAACACGTGCATTATTATAATAATTTATATATATATATATATATATATATGGAAGTCTGTGCGTGCAAGAGAGTTGTGACTTGAGTTAGAAATCTATGGCTTGGCCACCCTTTGAGGTAGGTTTCCCTATGCATTAGCCTTTAAATTTAAATAATATTGGCTTCTTGATTTTCAAACCTTTATTTAATGTTAGTTAGTAGTCTATAGTTTTTAGAGTTAATGTTTATTGTGAAATTGGGGGATTCCAACACTGTACATGAATTGTAATAAATTTTTTATTAAAAGTGGATATAGAGTTATTGGTGAAATTTCACTTTGGACATTATAAATGATAATTACATTTAAAAGGGTGACTTGGGTTTCTTAAATGAGTTTTTGAGTGGATTTTGGTTTTGGAAAGTAGCATGTGTTGCTTCGTTTTGAAATTATTTTGTGTTAAATGGTTTCTTGAGGCCTATTTGTTACTTTTTAAAAACTAATTACTTCGAAAATACTCTTTGGAATGAACCTCTTGCCTTGTTGGATATTAATGGGAATGGGTGGTCCTCGGATGGGACTTCACTCGTTTGATGATGGTTGAACGAAAGAGGGAGAAATTCTCTTGGGTTGATTCGGGGTTGATTGTCTTGTGTGTGTGACGATGATGTAAGATGAAAATACATGTGTTGGATTTCATTGTTAGTAGTTGTTGAATCACCACCCATTTTTTCTAAACATGGAAACCTAGCATAGCGAGTGAATTTTCTATGAATGATTGCATCCCTAGTTTGGAGTGCTCTTGGGGCCCATTGCAGGGGGTTATTTTTTAATCATTATTATGGGATTGGGCCCCTCAATCAGGCCAGGTAGGGGGAAGATCGAGTGTTTGGGTGTTATGATGTAATCAGGTAGGGAATGCCTTCGGGATGAGTCACATGTATAGTATATTCTATATTATTAATGATCTCCTAGGATCTCCAATGTTGGCTGGTAATTTGTTATCTATGGTAGGTGATTGAGATGCATGTGCTGGTTGTCTTCTGTTGTGTCTTGTTTTTCCATTACCCGTGTTGTATGTGTGTTGGTCTTGTTTCCTTGCATAGTGTAGCTTTTGGGTAAATGTAATAAAATGGTTTCAAGGGATTATGGAAAAAGGTTTTAAAAGTGTTTTACACTTCCATCCTCCCTTTTATGTGTAAACATCACCTCATTTAAAATCCCTATGTCTTTTTCTTAAAAAGGGAATATGGGTATTAACTAAAAAATGGCGGTGGAATGTGATTTTATTTTTCGAGAAAATGTGTGGAAAACCTACTTTTATATATTGCAGCTCAAACCTGAAATTGATGAATCGTTTGTTTAAAGTAAATTAATTTGGGAATATATTATTTGGGAAAATATACTGAGCTTTAATACTCACACCTACAGTTTTATATTTGTTATTTGATCTAGGTTTTGTGCCTTTCTTGGATTCAGTTACCATAGTGCGATGTTAGTTTGAGGTTAGTGGTGAACCGTTTGGTCAAATGGAGGTATGCATAGATTTATTTTCTCACCATTGCTATTTTTTATTTCCAGTGTTTAGTTTTTTTTTAATTTGTTTTAATTTATGGTCCAAATCATTCCATCGTATTTAATTTTGATTCATGACACTAGTTTCCAGCCTATGGGGATCAGGAACGCCCTTCGGGACATGCTGTGAACCGAATCCAGTGACTGGTTCAGGGTCAACCCAGGTTGGTTTTTGAAAGACACCCTCAAGCCCACATGATAATTTAACCAAAAAACAAAATAAAGAAATCGATATTTTTTTGTTTTATAATTCTCCCAATAATTTTACATTCTTCCTCTTCAAATTAAAATCATAGAAATTCATTGGTAATTATGTCAAGGAAATGTTAACAACCAACTCAATGTAAATAAGGATCTAACCAAAGAGGCCAAATCTAGAACTCAAAACCAAAAACATGGGACCTGAACAAACCATTTCTCTAAAAAACTACAAAAAACCAATGATTTCCCAAATACTAAATCAGTATGAGTACTGAGAATGGATTCTTCAAACAATGAATCATTAAGATGACTACTCCTTAAAAACAATGACAATAAAAAGATACAAGCTGATGAAAAAATCTAAAAAATCATTATTAATAAAAAATCCATGGAAAATCGCATTTTTTCTATCCTCTATTCCTTAGACCATTTTGATTTGATCTAAAATGGTGAAACATCAGAAAGAGAAGCTCAAAGACTGATCATCTCCAAACATACACAATCTACTAATAACAAGACACAAGATCTAAAAACTACAAGTGATGAAAACCTTAAGAAGTGACCAATGATCACTAAGACAATGCACTCCTAAAAATAGGAGGAAAACAAAAATATTAAATTTCCTCAACAAGTAATGACATGTATATAACTTTAGGTTATGAGATATAAATAAGTGAAACTCAAGGAAAATCATGTAGAATACCAACACACAATGATTATAAAAGATAATCCCATATCTCCTTCTCTCATAATCTACCTAGAAATAGAAATCTTTTCCTTATTACCTGAACCCTCATCCAATCCATTCACACTTATTATATCAAAGAAACCTCAAACCATATCCCACTCCATGAACACTAATAATGATCACTAGAAAGAAAACAGTAATTAACAACAAAGAAGGTAGTAGAATAAGGTCAAAAGAATATGAAACAATTAAAATGTAAAAAAATATTTCTACAAAAAATATGGAAAATGGGACATAAAAATGATAGAATTTTTTTTAAATATTACACCCTGAGATGGTCAAGGGCATGAAATAAGCTAAAAATGCTTAAAATTATTATTCTGTGATTATTGATCTTATTATATCACCTTGATGAAAAATTTAATTTTTCTCTCTTCTTCCTCTAAATGAATTATGAATGTACTAAATGACATGAGGGATTTAATGTGGTTCACCCAAACCAGGCTATATCCAAGGTGCATGCATAACCATGTTCTTGTGTGCCAAAATAACCAAGAGATTTCTACATTACTGTTAAAATTTTAGACTAGTCTTTCTGACCCTCAATAAAATATTCATGATAATGTTTCTAGACAAAAAAATCAATAAGATCGTATAGATTTATAAGTACATGTTTGGATCAATCTCATTGAACCTCCTAATTTACTACCATGAATGGTTGGAGGACTCATTGATCATCTTTTTGATCTTTTTCTTGTCCACAAAAATATAATGAAAACATATGCATATAATAGTGTTTCTCTTCAACACAAAAAATGTTGACTTTTAGTGAGAGAATATAAATCATGTAATAACTCTTTCTTCAATATTCAATCTTTTCAATGTGATATAGAATAAAACCCGATTTTTCTACATTTATAATACACCAAAGTCATAAATAAAATCTATATCTTGATTTTTTATGTGCTTTTCCCTTTCATCATAATATCTTATTAAATATAAACTTATTATTATTATTATTATTAATTCCCTAAAGTTATGAATTAATGGACTTCAAAAACCAAAATAAAACTGACCATTAATTAGTGGTTACAACTTCTATAAAGTTCTATGGGAAATTGCAATGTGTTTATTCCAATATGAAAATCTGTAATTAAAACATAATTAATATTGTGTTAGTATAGAACATCTAGGTTTTGTTCCTTAATATTCTTAGAACCTTGGGAATATAATCATACATGATGTATTTTCTCATAGGTAACCTTCCTCAGTGACCAACCACTGATATAGCTGCAGTGTAGATCACCATGGTTCATATGGTGAACTAGTCTCCACCATGCATGATTAAATGGTGTAATAAAACTTTTTTCCACCCCCTATATCAGTGGGCCTCAACCACAATATCCTACATATGGTCTTGTTTATATATGTCTTCTGTTTTGATCTGTAGATCTACCTATCAACCATGACCATCCCCAAAATAGGTGTGGTCACATACATTTCCCATTTTTTTAGGAACACTAATATTCCACTTTGGAGAGCACTATAGCCATGGTCCCTTCTCAATTTCCAATTTTTGGGTAGTTTCTCCTAAAAAAGCATACTGTTATGGGTATGGTCCTCTTGTATATTTCCACCATCACTATTACCGCAAACCAAGGCATGTCCCAAGTCATACTGAATCTCTACTTTAACAAATATGGGAATATCATTCATTTTACTTATAAATAATCATCCTTTAGCAACCTTGTTTACCAAAAAATACCCAAAAATCCTTATGAGATAATTTTTCTCACAATATCTCCCTTTGGGTTTGTTGAAAACATTCTAAATAAACCAAGAAATGATTTCCATTCCGTTAAAATTGATATCTAAATTTTTTATTTGTGAGAAAGTAATCACTAATTCTAGGCTCATATCTTCTTTGATTGGTGTGAGATATAATAATTTGAAGAAAATATTTTCAGGACCACTTACCTTGAATTATTTTAATAACCATGTATGTCCCCCATGATTTTTCATAGACGTAATACCCTTACCACTTCCGCCCATTCAAGTATACATTGATATTTATCTCTATTTTGCAATAAATCAAAATTGATCACATCTATGAAATGTTTATAAGAGAGGGTTAAAATATAAAAAATAGTTGTGAGAAACCATACCTGGAGTTTACAATGGGGAGTGGGGTTCCATTATGATCCATCTAGTGAGATGGATTTGATCATACTCTAAGAGGCAATAGATGATTCACAAAATCCACCATGGATAGTAAATTTATCATGATATTTTATACTTAATCTTGTGTTAAAACATGCAGAAAATTCAAAATTCCTTACTAAACCATATTCATTATGAAATGAAATTTGATCGTGATTCTCTTTGTTAGAAAATTATAGATATTTTTTTTCTAAGATTGAAAAGAGTAAAATTTTCACACATGATTGGAATTAGGGAAATTACCTCAAGAGTCACATTATTATGATTTTTATTCATAGTAATTGGGTGCACAATTTAGTGAAAACGATGTATTATAAATCCATATTTATCAAATATATCAAATCCTACTTTATGTTTTTCCTTGATATATAGGATCTCCATTGATTTAGAGCACCACATAGAGTAAAAGTTTTTTCATTTGTCTTACCAAACCAATCTAGATTAATAAATCCCAATAAATTCATCTGTGAATCATTAAAAAAGAATAACCAATAGTCAATATTATGATTGATATAACAAATAATTATTTTCAAAGATTATATGTGGATTCCATTTATAAAACATTAAGAATGAGCATCTTGACATGTGGAAAATTAAATGTATTGTGAATTGGAAGTAAAAAAAGGTAAATTCTGAATGATTATTCAATAAGAAGTCACATTAACCATGTTTCCTTATTCATATTTTATCAATTTCACTCTTTTCTTTACTAGAGGTTCTATTGGCCTCTAATCCTCCATATGAAATATTTTTAAAACCTCTATGTAATATTTATATTTGGAGACAAAATTTACAATAATTCATGGAAATACCATCAAGACAAGGAAAAATTAATATTGACTAATGAAGGACATCTAAAATTCATTATTCTTGTGATCTTTTAATTTATCACATTAGATATCATCCAAGCATCAAAAAATTTTGTAGTTAATATAAATGAGCACAATAAATCACTTCTCATTCTTCTTCATTATATATAGGTTATGATAAACCTCTCCATGCTAAAAACCAAGATTATTCATGTATTTATTTAAAATGGATTACCATGACCTTGGTGATTTTTTATTCCTATAAAAGGACTTTCTCAACTAGAATACATTATTTTCATCACTATCAATGTGAAATCCATCTATTTGCTTGATGTAATCTATAGTGAAGTAAACTTTTATCAATGAAATTTATCCCTTATTGTAGTAATTTCATAATCATATAATGTCACATTAATAAACACAATGCCACATCAATCTTAAATGAACTACTATGTGACCTTTATACATAATTTTTTCACTTATATATTTTGAATTTCAAAAATTTGACATACCCAGCTACAATCAGTAAGATTTTTGGAGTCCTATAAAACAAGTTTAAATTTTTTGAATAGTAACCTACTTGTGTGGATACTAACCTATGCATAGGAATAGTAATATGACCTTTATTAATAGTAAATCGTCATAAAGAATAGTATCCTCAACCATAAATGTATAAATAAAATTTAGGAGTTTATAAGTGACAATATAACCACAATAAAAGTATTGGTATTTTTTAAGTCATAAATAATTAATTATAATTAAATAATTAATTTAAAATAATTTTTTTTGAATTTTTTTTCATAAATTAGCAATTTTATGTTTTCTGCTTTTATGATAATTTTTTAGGACCTTATGTAATTTTTTAAAGCATTATAAAATCAGTTTTATTTTTAAAATCATTATTTTTCAAGTAAATTATTATTTTAATTAAAAATAAATTGTTCATATTTATAGAACTAGTTTTCAAAAATGGATTTCATTTTTAGGATTCTACATAAGAAAAATGGGTTGGGTGAATTTTTGGTGAATAGTGATATTCGATAATTCAGAAAATATGAAAAATAAATGAATTTCTGCATTATTTGTGAATCAGGGATGATGTAAATGGCCATCAGTTCAAACTCAAATACACTTATTAAATTTTTTTTACAAGAACCATTTCAATTGATTTTCTTGTAGAGAAATAATAAATTAATGAATATAATATTAAGAAAACCTTCCTCCCCTTCATAGTAAATACCACCCCACACACCCTCATTTCTTTACACCTCTCAAGCTTCAATCCTTAACTAAACTCTACCCAAATATAACAAAAACTACTCCCATGAATCTAGAATCCATTTTTATCCTCAAAATACCAAATCTTTTACACTAAATAGACTCTCTAAGAAGACAAACTCAAGAGGTAAATTCCCCAATCTGATTTTATTTTATTTTATTTCATGTTCATTTGTTTTCTTTTATTTTTCTTTCCTCACATAGTTACACCCAAATGGTATGATAACTCCTGTAATATATAGGTAATAGAATTATATTATGCTAATGGGATATTTCATCATAATAAAACCTTCCCTCGGCTTTGATACTATAAATGAAAACACCGTCCGAGATGTGTTAATTTATCACATTCAATGATGACATGTTTCCAACTTGCATTATCATCTTATAGATTGGTCATGAAACCATTTTATTGGTTGAAAAAGAAAATTATATATTTGTTTTATATTATGTGATGTTTCTTTATCCTTATACACTCATGATATAAAATAATAAAACAGAACAAGTTTATTGTGAGTAAAACCGCCAAACAAATCTAAGCGTTTATCAATAAAATTTTATCCAATGATTAAACCTTATCATATAAAATATCATTAAAAAATCATTTATATCTCATTAATTTCACTAATAATATATATTAACAATTCTGGAAGTTTTACCACATTTTAAATGAACATCCATTCATGCATACCAGTGAACCGTTCATAAAATCTTTGAAAATTGACACTCTCGAAGTATGAATTTGAGCTCTATAACTCATCAAAAGGACCATAAATGAACTTAATAAAACCATAATAAATCGAATTCATGTATTAAAGGATTTTTAAGTGTTAATTAATTAATATAATATATAAATATATATTACTTTGAAGTGAAAAAATCATTCGGACACAATGTAAGGGGAAACTCTCGAACCCAACTCTCTTTCTTTGATTTTTCCCTCTTCAACCCATTTTCAATATGCATATTCCTTCAAAATAATTTATTCATAATTATCATAAATTGGTGGGAGATAAATTTTATTTAATTTATTTTATGAAAAACCTAATGTGTTCCCAAAGAACTCTAATTTCAAACAAATACAACCTTTTTTACTTATCAATGATTGTTTCGTCTCTTTACTTAGGGTTAGTTGTTCTATATCATGAATGATATTAACTCTTTATTTTGGGGAAAATGTTTATGAATTTATGATTTATGTTTTTAAACCCATTTATTTTCATGGGATATTTTATGTTAATGTTTTACATAATTTCTATGTGGCATGCATGATAAAGTAAATTTGATGACGTGACAGGTGCGCCCAGAATTATATAGTGCAATATGAATGTTTGAATATGACGTGTGAACCCATAATTATATATCACCCAAATTAATTTTGGAAGGTGAGGGATCTCATGAGTTAATGTTAAATGTTTCGTGAACAAGATTCTATCATAGTTCTCAACTATGTGTGGTAGTTAACCACTAATACAAGATGTTTTATTTTTATGCATTTCCACATTCCTAGCTATTATGTAAATGATGTTATGATTATTCTCACCACATGTTACATTGTTGTAGGTTCCTATATTTCCTTTTACAAGTCTTTTATCTCACCCCTTTTTTAATTATATCCTCAGTTGACTACATGTACTAAGGAGTACACAAGGGCTGATAAGGAGATAGAGAAGAAGGAATTAAATAAATGTTTATAATTTATGTTGTAAATGTTATATATGGTCCTTGTTTTCACAAGACTAAAACCTCTAGATCCTCATTGTGTAATGTTTTTACGTTGTTTATAATTAAAATTATATAAAATTAATTTAATAAATGTAGGGTATCTATAGTTGGTATCAGAGGTATGGTTTTGTAAATTTGGGAATTTGGATTAGTGAACCCAAGAGAAAACCTCTAGTATGAGACTAAGTACAAATATGAACACAAGAATATTTTATAAACATAGGGATCCCATAAGATTTTTTTTAGTGTAAATTTAAAAAAATGAAGAATTAATTTATCCATGACTTGTTGACTTATGTTTTGTTCTAAGCATTTCTATTTTAGAAAATAGTGGGATCCTAGAGAAACCAAGCCAACAACCATTGCAAGGGCCAATGAAACAATTTCCTGATCAACATACCCAATTCTTTTGGAGGTGGAATTCATAAAATCATGGTTATGGTTACTGAGATACCATAGTTTATGAACTATAACTTGAATAATGTGGAAAATCAAACTTCATCTAAGAGGGAGAAACTGGATATCGAGTGTGTTATGCGGCAACGACCACCAATGTTTAGTGGATCTTCTGATCCACTAGTTGCAGAATAGTGGGTCAACTCCATGGAGAAGATATATTATGATCTTCCATATTATGATATAGAGAAGTTGATTCTATACATTTATCAAGTAGAAGGAGAGGCCGATCAATGTTGGGTTTTGATTAAGTACACTATGTCGGTTGACGAAATTGAAGAGATGGAATGGGAAGACATCGAGACCACATTTCATAATGAGTATTTCCAAAGAACTATTTGTACAAATATGGTGAGAGAATTTATAGATCTAGAGAAATATAAAGGATAATCTATCACAGCCTATGAAGATAATTTCACATGGCTGTCAAGGAATGCTTTGAGATTTGTTTTCAATGATGATAGAAAACTTGATGGATTCCTTAGTGGGTTAAAACCACACCTTTGAAAGGTCCATGAAATTATAGACTTTAAGAGTTATAAAGAAGTTTTTTGATGTTATCTCAATGTATAGATGGTGTTTGGAGAATTTTTTCATGGATATAAAGATATTAAATGCAAGGTGGAGTTTTAATATAGAGGATATAATGATAAATGAGGGAAGAAAACTCAACCACCCACGTGCCAAAAATGTGGGAATGAGCATCATGGGAATTGACTAAAAGGGTTGGGGAAATGATTAAACTATGGTATGGATGGCCACTAAACTCTTGAATATAAAAAATACATGAGAAGTTAGGATAATGTGGTGGAAGAAAGGAAATCCCAACCCAAGGTTCAATGCTACAACTATATGGAGCAAGGGCACTATGCAAGCCAATGCACTAAACCTTGAACCCTCAAGGTTAATCAGTGTGAGTAGCCACCAAAGCCAAACGAACAAGGGATGTCTTATGTGATCACTACTATTGAATTTGAGCCACAAAATGAAGTAGAAAATGGTACAATTACTATTCACTCAAGAATAGAAAAGTCTTATTTTATTCATGTTATGCACAATCCTTAATATCGTGAAAGATTTCTAGAACTATGGAATCGAAGCCACGAAACCTTGAAGTAAATATATTCAGAAAAAAACTAGTGGTGCAGTTATTTCAACCCAAGTGTTGGAATCCACTATTGTTGGTTTATGTGGGAATATTCTTCCAGGGAATCCCATGTAACATCCCTTCGTGGAAGTCGACACTAAAATGGGAATGGATTAGATCTTGTTATATAGAGAACATATCAACTGTCAGAAAAAGTAAATATCATTTCTTATTCAGAGCCATCCCATTCTCTAATACAAATGTAAAGAAGATCATGAATCTCCTTTGAAAAAAATCATTCGATGGTGTGGTTATCTTGCTCAAATGGTTGAGTCAAAGGAATCATTCAACCTAGAAAAAATTCCCATCATGAGGGAATATGGCGATGCTTTTCCCAAAGAGTTACCCAGAATTCCCCCGATCATGAGGTAAACCTCTCCATAGAAATCATACCTTGACATAATCCAATATCAAAGTTTCTATATAGGATGGCTCCTATAGAATTAAATGATTTAAAGAAGTAGCTTCAAGGGAATTTGTACAAAGGGTTTATACACCCTAGTGAATCTCCTTGGGGTATGCCAGTGATATTTTTGAAGAAGAAGGATGGATCAATGCGTCTATGTATTGATTATCATGAACTCAACAAAGATCACCATAAATAACAAGTATCCTCACCCAAGGATTGAGGACTTGTTTAATCAGGTATGAGGATCTTTGTACTTCTCAAAGGTGGATCTTTGTTTTGGATGTCATCATCTAAAGGAGAAGAAGGAATATATTTAGAATATTGCCTTTTGAACAAGGTTTTAGCACTAAGAGTTTATTGTGATTCCCTTCATACTTAATCATTCCCCTATAATCATAATGGATTTGATGAATAGATTTTTTATAGAATACCTCGAAATTTTTTGGATGTGTTTATCAATGATATTCTCATCTACTATAAGATAAAGGAGGAACATGAAGAAAATATAAGACTTGTGTTGGAGACATTGAAAAAGGAGAAGCTGTATGCCATGATTAGAATGTGTGTCTTTTTTATGAATGAAGTAACATTGTTGGGACATGTGACCATAAGTGATGGAATTTATGGACCTTTGAAAAACAAAGGTGATTTAGGAAGGGAATATGCCCTCTAGTGTTAAAGGAATCTATAGTTTTCATTGATTATAATTTTACTAATAACGTTTTGTGAAACATTTATGATGATTATAACTGATTATAACTATGTTAACAATGAAAAGGTGTAAAATATGTCTATATAGAAGAATGTGAGGGAAGCTTCAAGGAGCTAAGAGAAGGATGATCACTACACATGTACTCATATTACTGAATAGTTTAGAGTGTTTTGTGATATAAATTGATTATTAAAAGAACGTATTGGGTTTTGTAATCATGGAAAATGATAAGGCGATAGCCTACACCTCATGGGAGTTGGATATCCATGTGCAGAAGTACCCGATTCATGATCTAGAGCTAGGACCTATGCTTTTTGACTTGAAATTTTTGCGGCAATACATCTATTGTGAGAAGGGTGACATATACACTAATCAAAAGTTTATAAAGTATATATTCACTCAAAAGGATCTCAAAATTTGTCAAATAATATTGTTAGAGATAATCAAATATTACAATTTATCAATTCACTATCATCCTGGCAGGGCTAACAAGGTAGATAATGCTCCAAGAAGAAAAGAACCTACTACTCTATCCATGTTGTGTATTGATAATGACCATATATACATAGATATGAAAAGGATGGATTTAGAAATCATAATGGTAGGGAAACAATCCTATCTTTTCCAAGTGATTTCCCAACCATCTATACAAGGGAGGATTAAGGAAGCACAAAGGGATGATCTGGAGCTAAGAGGAGGGCGAATGTAGTAATGTATGGGAAGGAACCGGAGTTCCATATTGATAAAGATGGTGTGATTAGGTTTGGAACATGGATTTGAGTGACTTCATAACCCATGATAAAGTAGTAGGTATTGGGAAATTCACATAGATCGACATTATCTTT
This sequence comes from Viscum album, assembly GCA_963277665.1. Lineage (NCBI taxonomy): Eukaryota > Viridiplantae > Streptophyta > Magnoliopsida > Santalales > Viscaceae > Viscum > Viscum album. The sequence continues at coordinate 1,794,546,343 of OY728131.1, forward strand.
CTATCCCGGTAGTACCAAGATCTATCGTGATCTCCAAGAACACTTCTTGTGGGAAAACATGGAGATGGAGACTACTAAATATATATCAAGGTGCTTGAAATGTCATAAAGTTAAATTAGAGAGGAAAACGTCCAAATGGATAATGAAAAAATTTCCTATACCCATGTGGAAATGGGAGAAAGTCACTATGGACTTTTTCATGGTTCTCCAGAAGACGTCGAATGAAAATATTGCAATATGGGTTATGGTTGACCGACTCACTAAAACTGCCCACATTGTAAGTATTCAAGAAGATATCTCTCTTGAACAGCATGTAATTATATATATGAAGGAAGTGGTGAGACAACATGGGGTTCCACTCTCAATTGTATCTGATCAAGATCCAAGGTTCATTACTAAATTATAGAGGATTATATAACATGCTTTGAGTACTAAATTAAAATTTATCATGAACTATCACCCCCAAAATGATGACCAATTTGAATGGACTGTTAAGATGCTCGAAGATATTCTAAGAGATATCTATTTATAATTAAAATGTGTATGAGATCATCATATCCCATTGGTTGAGTTCTCGTACTACAATATCTTCTAATCGAGTATCCAGATGGCTCCATATGAATATCTATATGGAAAGCGATATAGAACTCCAACCTTTTATGATGAAGTTGGATAATGAAAGCTACTTGGACCTGATCATTTGAAAGAGATGATAGAGAAGGATAAGGTAGTCTAGAAACATATCAAATCTTCTCAATGTAAGCAAATGATCTATACTGACAATCATCTAAGGGACATTGAGTTTGATGTTAGAGATAAATTCTTCCGTCGAATATCACTATGGAGTATAGTCAAGCTATTTGCAAAGAAAGGGAATCACTACCCAAAGTACATTGGTCCCTTTGAGATCATTGATTCTTTAAGAGTCATGTCCTATTGACATGTAATTCCACCAAATGTGTCTCAAGTTCATGATGTGTTCCACGTATCACTCCTAAAGATGTTCCTACCATATCCCTCACATGTACTGAACTCAATGGTTGTGCAAATGGAATATGATCTATCTTATGATAAGGAACTTGTAATGATTTTGGACTAGAGAGAAAAGGTTCCATATAACAAGACCACCCACCTTGTCAAAGTGTTGTGGAGGAACCATAAGTATGAAGAAGAAACTTGGGAACTAGAGGATGAAATGATGGAGAAGTACCCTCAATTGTTTATATAAAATGAAATTTTGGGGGTGAAATTTCAAAAGGGGAGAAGAATGTAGCGACCTAAACTTTTATTAATGTAATTTCTCTATTCCTGTAGTAATGCCATAATCATATAAAATCACATTAGGAATCAAAGTAACAAATCATGCTTAAATGAACTACTATGTGACCATCAAACATAAATTTTCCACTTTTGTGTTTTCAATTTTGAAAAACTAACATACACAGTTGTCATCAGAATGATGTTTTGAGATTGATAGGGAAAAATTAATTTTTTTTGAATAGTAACATACCCCTAAAAATATTAATCTACTCTGATGAATAGTAATATAACCGTTATAAATTGTAAATCATCCACAATAATAGAAACCTCTCCCATAAATGTATAAATGAACTTTAGGCTTCCTATAATTTACAATATGACCATAGTAAAAATATTGGTATTTTTGTAAGTCAAAAAATAATTAATTATAATTAATTAATTATTTAAAATAAAATTTATTTTTATAAAATGTGTTCAAAATTTAAAAATTTTATGTCTTATGGTTTAATGATAATTTTATAAGACCATATGTAGATTTTGAAATCATTATAAAATCACCTTTAATTTTAAAATCGATAATTTTCACGTGAATTGTGATTTTAATTAAGAATTAAATTGTTGAAATCTAGAAAATTATTTTTGAAAATTGGATTTCATTTTTGTATTCTACACATAATTATATGTTTTGGGATAATTTTTGTGATTTTTCTAAAAAACATTAATTTTTGGGGAATAGTGAATTTTTATAATTTACAAAATATGCTAAATAAATGAATTTATACATCATGATGGAGTCGTGGATGATGTAAATGGACATTGTATCAAACTCACTTGAAATTAATACTATTTTTAGTCACAATTATCCTCACTATATCTTCTCATGTGGATAAATAATAAATTAATGAGTATAATATTAAGAAAACCCTCCTCCCCTCCACTATAAATACCACCCCTCACACCCTAATTTATTCACACCTATTAATCTTAAATCCTTAACTAAATTATGACCAAATCTCCCCCAATATCTTTCATAATTTACCTCATCCCTTGTTCTCTTCAAAATACCAAATCATCTCCCATAAAGAGGCTATCAAACGAGATAAACTAAATAGGTAAATTCCTCTTTCTGATTATTTTATTTTCATTCAATTTCTTTTCTTTCCATTTTATTTCCTCACATAATTTCACCCAAATTACTTGATAACTCTAGTAAAAAACATTTAATATAATTATATTATTATAATTTTATAGTTCATCATAATATCATCTTCCCTCTCCTTTAATACTTTAAAAGAAAACACTGTCTGAGATGTGTTAATTTATCATATTCAATTACGTCGATTTTTCAATTTGCATTCGCATCATAGAGACTTGTCATCATACCATTTTAATTATTGAACCAGATCATAATATATATTTTTTCTATTATTTTGTGTTCTATAATACTTATACACTCATGATATAAAATAATAATACCAAACAAGTTCATTGTGAGAAAAACTGCCAAATTAATCCAAGCGTTTATCATTAAAACTTTATTTAATGATTAATACTCATGTTATATAACTAAAATCATTATAAGATAATTTATATATCTTAAATTTCACTAATAATATATATTAAAAATTTAGTTTGTTTAACCACATTTCAAATGAACATTCTTTCATGAATATAAGCTATCAATTCAAAAATGCTATGAAAATTAACACTCTTGAACAATGAATTTAAGATATATCACTCATATAAAGGTCCATTAAAGAACTTATTAATACCATAATAAATAAAATTCCTCAATTAGAGGTTATAAATGATGGTAAACTATAGAAAACATGAAGACACAAGGTAAGGGGAAATTCTATAACCCAACTCTCTTTCTTTCAGTTTTCCCTCTTCAACCCGTTTTCTGTATGGATATGCCTTGAAAATAATTTATTAATCATTAAATTAACTTTTATGGGATATAAATTTTCTCTAATTGATTTTATGAAAAACCCAATGTTATCCAAAATAAATCTTATTTCAAATAAAAATACCCTTTTTACTTCTCGAAGAATGTTTTACTCTTCACTCAAGGTTAACGGTTCTATGTCATGAATGATATTCCCTCGTTATTTTGGGAACCAAATGTTTATTAATGTATGATTTATGATGTGAAACCATTTCTTTCAATGGGTTTTTGTCCATATTTGACATATTTTTTATGTGTCATGCATGATTATGTAAATTTTATGATGTGACAGGTGTAGTTGAAATTATATAGCGCAATATGAATCATTAAATGTGACGGGTTCTCACAGAGTTATACAGTGCTCCAATGCATTGAGAAAAGTTATGAATCTCATGAGTTAATATGAAATTATACATGAACATGATTCTATTTTTGTTCACAACTATGTGTGGTAGTTAACCAATATGACATGATGTTTCAATTTTATACATTGCCACATTCCATGCTATTATAAAAATGATGTTATGATTATGATCACCCCATGTTACATTGTCTCATGTTATTATCTGTACTCATACTTAGATTTTAGCTCACCAATATTTTTTGTATATATTTCGGTTAATACATGTACTATGACATACACAAGGTCTGATAAGAATCTAGAGAAGAAGTAATTAAATAAATGTTTATGATTTATGTTTAAAATTTTATATATGATCCTTCTTTAGCCAAGACACTAAAACATTTGATCCCTATGGTGTAATGTTTTCTGTTGTTTATCATTAAAATTATGTAAAAGTAATGTATTAAAATAATTTTTTCTGTATAAAAATTTTCTTCAGGAATCCCATTAAGAAATTTTGATTTAATGTCTATTTGGTACACCATAAATCCTTTTTTCACCACATTGAAAAAGAATAATCTTATTGTGTCAAGTCATTCAGCTGTTGAAAATGTATCATCAACAATTATTCCTTAAATTTTGGAATTACCCATGTATAAAATCTATGATTTTTTGGAATAAAATTTCTATATTTGTTGATTTTATTTTAGTACACCTACCAAGATCCATTACCATTCTTATCACTTAGCCTTAGAAAAACTACCCATGTATGTATTTTCATAATTTGGTAAAGATCAAAATTCATATATTTGAACCGTATATCATCATTTGTAACCACTGTAAAAGATATTTTTCCCACCAATAAAAATAAATAAACCTTCTAATAAGCCTTCATTCTTCTCATATGAAATGGGGATGTTTAATCTCTAACAATGTTTCCTTCTATTATTTCATATATACCCACTATATTTTTGAACCTACTAGAGTTAATTTATATTATTTAATGTATAAGTCATCATCATAGTTTTAATCGTTCAATAATTCCATGAACCTTGCAATTCTTCTTCATATTCAGATTACAAATTTATTAGCTTTCAAGAAAATACTACTCAAGTACTTCTTCTATCTTTCCACTTTCAATCACCAAAACATAATTTCTCACAATCATATTTTCATGTCTCTTATTATAACACATAGAAGAATTCACCTTTGATGATCATATAAAAAATAGGACTTCATCACACCTATCTAAAAATATTCTTCTCTACTTATTGTTGAGAATAATACAATTACATCCAAATTCCATAAAGTACTTGAGTATAGGTTTCTTTCCATAACAGATTTTAAGTATTGTTGTCCCTTCATTTTAACATTAAAATTTTCTATAAGATGTGTATAATGTTAAATGAACATCCTCTTACTAATATCATTCCTATCTAATAAGGTATATATTTTCCTTGGTTCATCTTCCTTTTGGAATAAGAGAACTATCACTAAATTTAATATTACATACCATTTTTTTGAATGCCAACACAGGATCATATTAACACAATTGGATAACATTGATATGGTTTTGACATAGAGCATAAACCATGATAATTTAATCCCACCTAATAAATTTTCCACATATTTTGGCCTTTCTAAAACCAACTATCTTAAGATTCTCTTAATTATTTAAATGAATGACACCATCATTTTTTTACTTTATATTCACAATGTCATCACTATTTATGGCCATGTGTCATGTGAAACTGTTTTCCAATATCCATGAGAACTAATTGACTATTTACCTCACGGAAATTTAAATTACATCATACATCCCCAAAAACCCTTTTATCACCCTTGATGGTGATATATGTGTGTTAACAAATTATGTCTCTATATTCTATTTCTTCCATAAAAAACATATAATCTATTATCAGTTTCTTTTCTTTAATATAAAGATTCCATCTATTCATTCATCCACTATGAGACAGTATTGATAATTTTTGTTTCATTCTTGTTTCATAGTTGATTTACCAATATAAAAATCCTTTAAAAACCATTATCCATTTAAAATGAATGACTGATTAGAAATTACACTTTCTTGTTTGGATTGCAAGTTCTCCTAGAATGAACACATGGAAATAGAGAGATCATAGTAATTTTTTCCTACTTTTCCATAAAGAAAAACATATAACTACTTATGTGTTCTATTTTTCTTGATCCATATAATTTCATTCCTTTACAGTTTTAAAAATAATTACATTCTATCATGGAGACAATTCTTATGGTTTCGAAACAACAACAAATTTATTATTTTATTCAATATGATTCACATCAAATTTTCATTTATCATTGACTCAATGAAATTGAGTAATATATATATGTTAATATTCAAAAATTCATTAGTATGGACTTGATGACAATTTATTTTAATTCACTATCATTATACAGTGTGTCGATAATCATTATTGATCTTTTCACATTTGATACCAATTCATAACATTGTTTTTGATCTCCTCATTTATCATAACTATATCACTGATTGTTTTAACTAAATAATCAATGTTTGGGGTTTATTATATAAATTTATATATGCATTCAACATTTTTTCCTGAGTATCAAGAAATTTTATATTTGAGTTTTTTTAAATCTCATACATCAGTTCTAACTATTATTTTCTAATTTTTTCCTGAAAATATATGAATCAGGGACCACTTTGTTGGAAATATAAATATTTTCTACCCAAACATAAATTTTTTCAAGGGATTCCTCATGCTTTATCTTTAAATAAAACATTATAATAAAACTTCTATTCATATCATCACTATCATAAAGTCTTGGATTACTATAAATAGACATATACACATGATCATTCTTATAATGTTCATCATGTTCTAAATTTGTTTCTCTACATCTAAATTATACATTATAAATAAAATTTTTCTTTTTGAAGGACCTCCATTGATAATTATTTAAACATTATTTTTTCATATTTTTTGGATTTTTGATTCTTCATCATCTTCTTGACTATTTTTGGGAAATTTATCGGCAGGATGTCCCATATTTCCACATTTTAATTATGTCAGGGGAAATTTGACATTAGAATTTCCCCTCCCTATTTTTTTATTAAAGGTAAATAATGATATAACCTCATCAACCTCATTGAATTATGGATTCTTAATTATTGAGATATTATTTATGAAATTTAATTCCACCCATTGGGTACTTTTCTTCATTATTGACTCATTGTTAATGTTTCACAACTCTTAATCCAGAAGAGCACTATGAAAACTATTGAGTGATATCTATTTCATATCTGTATGTCTTTTAACTGATACTTCTATGTTGAAATAATAATGGAGTCTTATCATGATCCTCTTCACTATATCTTCATATTTGAGATATTCACTAAGGCACCACATGTATTTGAAAATCACATTTTGATGATTAGAGAAGGCATTAATATCCTCCTTTAAATTCAACCTCAATTATTCATATTTTTTCCATTAAACAAAAAACTTTGACTCTCGAGCTTTATAATATCATTCAAAAGTATTCAAATTTTTGTCCAATATAAAATGAATGGTCATACAAGATAATAACATTATATATATATACTGATTTGGAAGGATAACTAACCAAGGAATTTATGGATTTGACCTCCAAATTCAATAATCAATGATCTTTCTCAATCAAGGATATTTTTTCAATATTGGAAGAAATTCCCTAAATTGATTTTGTGTAGATGTACATTCCCATATAATTACCTTGATTTCAAGAGAGAGATAGAAAAGCAGCCACTTTAATACCACTTGTTATATTCTTATCCAGGATGATACCCTAAGGGGTTGAGGGTAGGATTGTTAATTTAGGTATACAATTTTAATATTAATCTTCCATAATTATGGATATTATTCTCTCACCTTATATAACACTTCAATTATTCTCTATTCTTTATTTTCATTGAGCGATGAATGTAGAAAATGAACAAAGGAATTATACTTGATTTAACCATAGTATGATACATTTGTAGGGAACTAAAATTATCATACTTTGATATTACATATTTTAGATTAAAATTCATTACATTAAAAAAACACATGACTTATGATCTTTATGTTTTAGTTAATTTGGAGACTCAGTACACAATCACCATATATAGTGAACAATCATTAACATCTCACATAATGATCTTCCCATTTTCAGATCTTTAGAAACATACAATATCAAAAACATTTCATTATAACCTGGGACGGAAACATAATAAAGGGTGAGATTAGATGCATCGTAAGGGTAAATATAATAAATAGGTCAATATAATGTGAGCATAAGTGTCTGAGAATGAAAAATTAGAACATAACATTCCCATAAAACATATATATTGGGCATAAACACAAGAATATAATATTATTTCCTTAGTATTTCCAGGTTCATATCCATGAAAATCATAGTGTAATGGGTTTACTCCCCAAGTCATCGTAGTAGTCAAGGTTACACTAGTAGAAATTGGTTTTTTTCACATTTTTTTAATTTGTTTTTAACTAAAATGTTTCCACCGATATTAGTATTTGGAATTTTGGCATCTGTTTTTATTAGATGATTTTATATTTTTATATTTGAAAAATAATATTGAAACTATGATTCCACAATTTTTTTCATAGTGGTTTTACAAAAAACTACCCTAAAGAAAAAAAATAGTTTCCACATCAGTTTTAGTATAAAATGGATTTAAAACATTGAAAATAAGAATATAAGAGAATATTTTTTTACCAAACTTCGATTTGAATGGTCTTGGAGCTAAATTAGTCATAAAGATAAAAAGTCATTTCCCTAGGAAGGTGGAGATCTCTATTTTTTGATAGACACTACCCTCTTCAATGAAAAAAAATAAGAATCATGAACTAAAAATTGTAGACACCAAATGAAAAAACAAAGAATAAATTTAAATCATCAACCTAATTTCAATACTTTTTGGGGTGAGCTTCGAATTAGTATGTTATTTTTCATTGTTTTACTTTTTTTACAAAAAAAATTATGTGGTAATGAAAACAATGATCAATAATTAATTATTCCCATCGGTTGGTGAATCTCAAGTCGATTTTTTATCTTCTTATCTTGACCAGAAGAATTAGTTATAATAATTATAAAAAATATCATGATTTTTAGTAGTGACGGAAAACAATATTAAAACAATTATGATAATAAATACCATGTACAAATCATTAATTGAAGAAGTGTTGAAAATTTGGTTTGATCCTAAAGGTTATAATTTTTAAATTAAATGGAATGATTATTTATATATTATGAATAAGAATAAATTTAGTGGTGTTGTATTGAATTTAATTGAGATTTTAGAAAGTCAAATGTGTATTGTAAAAAAAATATTGAACTCACATATTCAAAATTTAACTTTTAACATCAGTTTAATATATAATTGAAGATAAACCCCTTATCATTTTGTTGTTTTAACAGCGTTTTTAAAAGAACATTATTAAATTATCATTGTATAACTTTTTATGTCGGTTTAAAAAATAAATTGACATGAATTGAAAAAAAAAAATACTTTTGACACCGTTTTTCCAAAAAAAGACATCAAAATTGGAAAACATACTTTTGACATCAATAATTAGTAAATAATGATTATTTTTTTTAATATATATTTTTATAAACAAATAAAATATAATATGTTAAAAAGGTTTTCATTTTTTATCATGTTTCTTTTTGACTACTCTTCTCAAGATGAATTACAAATTAAAATTTATGGTTGTTGAAAATTGAACTTCTCTATGACATAAAATAGAATAGTCAAATGTTTTATGACCATAAAATATGATCTATAAGTCCAATTGTGATCCACCATTTGGAGAAAAAATCATGGAAAATTTACTAAAACCTAGTAAATAATTTTTCTGTTTATTTTTAGTAAAAACTAAACTTAAAACTACTTTTAAAATTTATATTCCAACACATTACATCAAAAGTCTTTTATGATAAATTTTAAAGTCTATTTTTAGTAATAAACAATGTTAAAATTGGTTTTAAGTTCATTTTTAGTACAAACTAAGTTAAATAATAACAACAATATTGTAATTTGTTTCATAATATTATTTGTTACCACTGATGGGGCTCAAATAGATTCATGGATTAAAAGATAGGGATATTGAAATTTTAACTTATCTAATATTTCACTTAGAGAATTTAAACTACAGTTGGTCATAACAATTGATCCGTTATTTTTTTTAGCTCCACTACGAGTCAAAAATATGTTTGTGGAATTAAATAAAACTGGATAAACATTTTTTATGTTGATTGTTTTGATAAGATAATGGTAAAATTATTCTATGGGGACTTTGAACACCATATTTTTAAGAATCGACAATAAAAGTGAGATTTTAATATCAATTACTAGAAGACCGACCTTAAAATTATTCTATGGGGACTTCTTACATCGATATTGAAGAACTAACGTCAAAATCCTGACATTAAAGACCATTTTTTAATGATCACTCCAATTACTATCATTGTAGATAGGGTCCCATATTTAATAGGGTTCACTCCCTATTCTTATACTACTTATCTTATAAGATATCATCATTTACCCAATGCATTGGAGGATGATATAGTTCCTACCCATATAGGTTATAAATAAACCACTATCTTGGGTAATAATGTTTCAACCATCACAAAATGAAAATCATATATATGTTTTCAACAAGACCATAAATAATTTATCACATCAAATTCCATGACATTAAAGGGATATCTTAATCGTTTTATCATAATAGAACCTATGTAAAATAAATAGGATTCATAATTATTTCATCATTCCATTTCCCATAAAAAAGCAAGTTTCATAAGTATTATATCATAATATTACCTGTTGATGAGAAATGGATTTAAAAAAATCATATAATTGTAAATATAAACCCTTAAAATAAATAATAATAAAGCGGTTATTGTATCATTTCCCCAATAAATAATATATAAAAAAGGATATAATCATAGATAGAAAATTATTTTTAAAGATTACATGAAACATTTCTTTAAGAAAATATCCTTTGAACTTTCAAAAACACATTTTAAAATAAATATTTTTTAAAATCTATTTCTTTGAAAATAAACATGAAAATTTATAAATAATCTTTAATCAAATAAAAATCATGTTGGAGGGAATTTGCATCCATGCCCTACTAGTTAAAATAAATTTTCCTTTTATATTTTCGATAAAACACCAATAGTCATTGTTAGGAAAAAGACAGGTAGATTCCAATCAATTTTTTTATAAATTATGTTTTGGGTAAAAAAATATTTAGTAAATCTTTTGAAAATTTTAAAAACATTTTTTGAAAACATGGTTTTTGAAGAAAGATGGGTTTAAACCGAAGAGAGAAATAAACACAATTGTTCGTGAATGCATTATTTTGAGATCATGAGTATATAAATAAATGAATATAATGTAAAAATATTATTTCCCCTGAAATATCTAGAGTAAAATAAGATTATTCAGTTTCAAGGGAGATAGAGCATAAGATGTCGTCATTTGAAGCATAGTCTTAAATAATGAGATTCTGACATAAAACAAATTTCAATTTGGTAACAATGAATCGAGATCCCCATGAAAGAATAAAATTAATTGAAGCACATAATATGATGAAATAAAGTATATTCAAGATATAAAATGTTAAAGGGGAAGTATATACATCTCATAGTATAAGATAGGTTCATAACATAACAAACATCCTGAATAGGGAAAATTGAGGAAAAAATCCCTAACCGATTTGGTAGATTTTGATCTATAAACCACATGAAAGAGATATCCTATAATTGATAAGTAAATAAAAAATTCTAGGATAAGAATCATAAAATACATTCCCTATAAGTATACACATCACATAAAATAAAGAGGTGGTGGATATGGAATGTGTCTCACAGACGTAAAAAGTGAGATGGAAATCCCATATCATAAGTCTTGACATCCCTTTTACACATAAGAACCTACTTTATAATAAAACTAAGATTATTATACATATACTAAATAACCAAAAATATATATAATACCATATATGATTTAGTTATGACTTTTTATAATCCATTTATTAATATTTCCATGATGAAGTCAGGTTTAAGACAATAACTTCTTTGTTTTTCATGTATGTTTTGCTTTGATAATTTTAGAACAATTTCATTGATCAGAGGATCCATTATATATAAAATGATAAAAAATATATCAATATAATATAAATTCAATATTTTTTTATAGTTTTCAATAAATATAATAGATAGAAAATGAAATACATCATTTATGGTGATAGTATGTCATACATACGCATGAACAATAATTCTATTTTCTCAACGAATTGAATAAAAGAAAAGTAAATAATATATTAAAATTATATAATCATTTTTACGTTATATATCAAATATTTTCAATAAAACTATCCTTATTACCTTCCATGTAAAGTGTAAATTAATCAAATCACTTCTTGAAATAGTAGTAGCTCACACACACACACACACACACAGACGACATTATCGTGTTTCCACAGACTAGAATGTAATAATAAATATGTGATATAATTATATAGTAAGTATAAAAATATCATATATATCATATATAAGAATTTAATCCATCATTATATCTGACTTTGATAGGTTTTAAGGGAGAGATGAATGAAATCAATTCGTGCGGCTGCATTTCATTGCACAAACGAATGATGCTTTGGTATCCAATTAGATGGAAAAAATAGGGGGTCAAGTTATTACACTAACATAATAATATATATTTATATTTAATATACTAATGATATTATATAATCTTCACTTAATTTAATTGAAGTATGTGGAGTAATAAATAAAATAAAACACTCAGTTAGGGATGTTAACTCTTATTTAGACAACATCATTTGGTTTTAACTAAAAATATATTAGGTTGCATTAATGAAAAAAATAAGGACTATAGATGATAAGAGGTATTAATTTAATTTATTTCTATAGTTATATTCCAAACCTATTGGATTTGGAAGTGTTAAGAGTATGGGAGATTGGGTGGCCTTTTATAAGTTAGGTGAGTGGAACACTTGTAATTTTTTAAAGGAAAAAGGCATTTGTTGGTTTTTCACAATAAAAAAGTATAGAAAACATAAAAATTACAAATCCTAGAATATATAAGGTAAAAATATGGCATATAAATTTGTTTTTGACTTTTTTTGGTTCATTTTTGACCCTTATCTTTTTAGTTTAACCCTATCTAAACCAATTTTTTCTATAAATGCAGTTAACATACTTTTTATTTTATAAAAGTTTTATTGTATTAGAAAATTAATTTTAAATTAATATATAATATAAATTATTATTATTAAAATTAATTATTCTATTTTCCAAATAAAATTAATAGAACTGGTATAGCATAATTTAAATTAACCTCATTGATTTGATGAGAAAAAATGTTTTTCAAAGAGAAAAATTTTATTAGTAAAGAGAGTTTTAATATCCAAACTCAGCATGTAATTAATTAAAATTACCCAAATTGGATTAATAGATATATAATTGAAATAATTTTACTTGTTAATCATTCATAAAATAATTTCTACGTTTTTAAATTCTTCAATAGAAATGAAAATTCATAATGGAAATAAGTATTTTTCACTATTTATCAAAAAAATCTATGTTTTCAAAAAAAATTATAAAAAAAGACCTAATATAATTTGGATTTTTAGATTTTGAAATGGAAGTATATTTTTTTAAATAAAATTTTTAAAAGATTAAATACTCAGTTTTAAAAATAAAATGTGCAAAATGAGATAACAGTATTTTTTAAAAAAAATTATGAATTAAGAATAGAATTGTATTTATTCTTATTTGTCATCTAAAAAAATGTATGTTGAATGTTAAAAGTTTTACAGAATATACTCTAGAAATTCCACTAAACTAATTCTATTAAAGTGATTTGTTTAATTTATTGAGTTATAATGTGTTTGTGTTTATATGAATGGTTTTTTAGAAAATGTTTTCTTTGTTCTCAAATGGTTTTTAATTTCATTTATAATTAATTTTCACTAAAGAATTAATTATATATAATTTTGTAAACAATATATTATCATAATTATATTAATCTTATTAATATCTTCCATTCTAATGGCTATGTGATAACTATTATATTAAATAAAAATATTTTAATATTATGTCACATTTTGTGTAAATCTAGTATTGTATATATGAAAATATTAAATTAGTGTTGTGGGTAATGAAAATTATCATAAATATTAAAAAACTATTTTACGAATTCATTTGGTGTCACATTCTACCCTCATAAAATGGATTTCACCCACAAAACGCACCATTTATGTACCAACAATAGTGGATACTTTTACCTCATTAAATCTTCAAGGTTCCCACATAACTTCCTCAAGTAAATGGTTTTACGAAAAAAAATATTTACCAACTGAGTGGTCATGTTTTGTCGAAATTTTTATAATCTAGAAAATCAACTAATTGTTCCTTATAATAATTATCATGCTACAATGGTTAAGCCTTTTATTATAGTCACTACTATAAAATGGGGCTATTCTAACACATCTACACCCACAGTTTAAGATAATCATTTGTAGAGATGGTATATTTTGAACTATACCCATGTATTTCTTAAATCCATGGGTATACTAAACCTAATAGGAAGTTTTTATCTGGATTCCCCTCCCAATTTGTCACTTCCACCCCCATGTCTCTCTTGTGTCTCCCTCGAGCCCTAGACTCTCAACCCTCGCCTCCCCTCTCCTACCTCAACCTCACACCCACACCTCCACCACCTGGCCCCCACCTCCCTCCATCCACCTTCTTTCCCCCACCTCCCATCACCCACATCCACCTCCTAGCCCTCTCTTCCGCCTCCACGGCTACCACCACCTCCACCTCCCTGACTCCACCTCCAAGCCTCCACCTTACAGCCTCTTCCTCCTAGCCTCAAAATTTATTCCTATTCTCATCTCCTCTTCCTTTTTTTCATTTCATTTAATCCTTGTTAATGAATTAAATAAGTTTAGGTGAATCCCTCCTGAGCATGGTGGAATTCATCTTGGATCAAGGGGTTATCTATTCTCTTGTATAAAGGACACTTCTATGGGGACCATGAAAACCATATTCTCTACTTTCATAGAAGTTGACCAAGTTATGTTTTTTCCCAGGGTTTTCTATATTTTCGGGTGAAATATTTGGATACTCTATTGTAGTTATTTGGTACTTTAGGCATGTGTAAATTTGGGTAAATTTTTTGGAAATTGATTGAATTGGTTTCTCTTAGGTATTATTTATTATTTTATTGTAGTTATTATATAATTGAATGTAGTTATTTGGTACAATATCCTATGTTCTCTATGAATGGAACTTTTTGATTATTTCAAGTGAATCATAATGAAAAGGTTACATGAGATAAGGAATGAAACATTTTATCACAATTTTTCTATCTAATATATATATTAATAGAGAATTTAAGATGTTTAAAAATGTTCCTTTTAACAAAGAATCAATTACCATCTATTTTAGTGAGAAATTTTAGATTTCGGTTAAGACAGTACCTAATAGGAAGAATAGGGTGGTCAATAAGGAATGAAATAGCACAAAGTAGCAATATAAAATATCATAAATGAAATTCAGTTAGGATGGTAATGATATAATTTTAAATTTTTTTTCTACCATTATGGTTGTGAATGTAGATCAAACAGTGGATTTTTTTTGATTAAAATGGGAGAGGACGTCTATATTGAGGTTAAGGAACATTTAAATATTTTACTGATTGATGGATTAATATATATATCTTCATATTCATTGAGGGACATTATAACGAAAGAGAACTACATGATATGAGGTTGGTGAAATGAAAAAAAAGCATTAGAAAACAACATGCTTTCCAAAAACAATATAACAAAAAATGTAAAATCCAAGAATGAATATTTCCTACATTAACATGAAATAATGTACTGATATAATAAATAACTCTAATGATATGAATTTTGTAATTTTTTTTAATAATTATATGGATTATTTAGTTTATTCATTTCATAAGGTCAAAAAATTATCTATGAATGTTAAGAATGACATAATAAAAGTTAAATAAAAAATTTTTAAAGAGGAGGATAGTTCATCAATATATTCAAATAAAATTTATTAGGATAAAATTTTAATTTTTAAGAATGAATGGGATGAAATGTTGATATTAGTAGAAGAATATAAGAACACACTAAACCTGAAATGAATAGAACTAAAAAATCAACTGAAAAATCTAGAAGATACAAAATATGGACCTTACCAAAAATATATGAATTAGATTTTTTCAACTCAAAATACAAAAGTGAGTTCTTACAAATATGGACATTGGGTTTTTTTATGTTTTATACATGGTAATGAATCTCAAAAAACATTAATATATTTTTTTAATAATTAAGGTGGAGTGTTAATATAATTAAATGGTCAAGTAACATACCTAGACTTGAAAATTATGATGTGTTTTTCCAGATTAGGATTGGTTCATATAATTGTTTTTTGAATCTATTCAGTAAAGTCCCTTGAAAATAAATCATTTAGTTGGTATCACATAGATTGTAGTTATGGACATTGTTGTTCTATAAATTAATTACTCATGTTTTTTAGATAGGGGTTTCCCATGTGGACTTTGAGATGGTTGGTTAAAGGAACACAACATTGGAACAAGTGATTCTACTAAAATTTATTTTATTCATATGCTAATCTTCATCTATGAAATTCATATTAAACTGGTGTGTATTGATTCAAGTTGTATTCCTTCTAAATAAAAGGTAGAAAAACATTAATAAAATAATAGTTATTTAGAGAGTATCCACCAAATATATGGAAAAGCGATTCCCCATGAATTATGTTTAAAGATGAATGGATTTGGTTTTCCATGTATACCCAGATTGAGAGACATAAGGGGGAATTCAAAAATATTATAAAATATATATATTTGGTCCTAATGTTAATGAATGAAACTAAAATGGTTGAGTGCTTTGTGAAAAAGAAAGAGAAGTTGATCAATGGGAAGGAAAATGTAGATTTGTAACGAGTTTATAACTATTCAAATAATTCTTATTATTTTTTGAAGATTTTTTGAGATGATTTTGAGAATTTGGAGATTCCCAAGAAGAAATTAGATGCCATTTCATAATTACCTTCAGAAATCTTGTTCCTGGAGTTATTGAAAAAGTGTCTATGTACAAAGAATAAATCATTACATATGACTTGAAAGTCATTATTCCCAATATAATACATTTGGTGATGGAATTTAGTATTTTTTAATTGTAAGGAATCATCATATCTATTGGGAGTCAGAATACAATTGAAAATGGAATTGATTGTATTCCTTCACCAACATAGAGCTTGTCTTGGGAATACCGAGTGTGAGTCTCCATTATATGACTTTGTGAATATAAGGATCCAAATTTCCTTATTTAAAGAAATAATTATTGGTAAATATTTAGAACTCATTAATATTTTCATAGATTTTATAGATTAATAGATGTACACAAAGTATAATTTAAAGTATTATTATAAGGAATTGTGAATTTAAGTCATTGAAGCAACCAATATTATTCTTTGACTGTTAGGAAGATTTTCATGATCTCACAGATGAAAAAATGAGTTTCAAAAATTCCAAATTTTATAATGATGATATTAAAATATGATAATTCTGATGATGGTCTCAAGTGTCATAAACATTACAAAACCAAGGTTTCCCATGATTCAAACCTGTTTAAAAAACATTTATGTTATATTGGAATGAGTTTCAAAATTCATAATAGTGAAAAATGAATTTTTCAAGATGTTAAGAATATTGCAAACATTATTCCATGAATAATTTATATTTATACCAAAGTTCAAATAAGTTTAATCCAAGAATATTCAGTGATTATTATGATATTTTTTACTAAGATACATGATATTAATGGAACATATATAGATGGAATGGAATTTTTTAATTCATGGAATGTGAAGAGAATTCATGATTTTAAGATGTTGTTAATGAAAAAATTTCTATGTTTTATTATTATTATGATCCAAAATCACCTACTAATGAAGTACAAATACAAATTGACTTGTTGATATTAGTTTTAAAAGGGAATTTTATATACAAATACTTTCCACAAATTCCATATTCATGGAAATACTATTTTAATGTAATGTATCTTACTTTAAGAGGAATTTTCACTCTATAGAAACAATAGATTTTTCATACTTTTATACATTGTGATAAATTTAAGCTATGGATTTTTTAAAGATAATTTTATGAATAATAAGTTATAATTATTTTTTATATATTCGAACGATATTTTGTGATGAGATTCCGAAGGAAAAACATTAATAGATGTTAGTCTCAGTATTTCACCTGAGTAGAAAAAGCAGCATATGATGTATCATGGGAACCCATATTTGGTATTTTATGATAGTTATTTATATGTGATATGGAGAATATACATATAATATTACATTTAATAATTATAATTGTGATAAGATCAATTTATTTCTATTTTCCAATGCAACCCATTGAAGTGAGAGATCGAGAATATAAGAGATGAAGATAAAAAACAAGAAGGTGAAGCCGCTGGATGTGTGAATTTCTTAGGATCCAAAATGTGAGAATCAAAGATATCTCAAATTTTAAATTTGTTTTACAAGTTTTAGAAAGTAATAATAGGAATGTAATATAATTATATAATTTTTTATTCTTTGAAGGTAGAACATGAAAATATCAGAGAATAAGTCGGAGTACCATATGAGAAAATTTTATTAAAAACATGGAATATGAGATGAGTACTGATAGGGTTGTAGGTACATCTATTTAATATAAGGGATGTAAAGAAACTGATGTGAAATGATAGAGATCTAATATTATGTATTATGGAAAGTCTTTTAGCCTTATGTGTTGGTTTTAGATAATTAAAATGGTGTTTATAAGCTTTAATTTGAGTGAGGTTTTATTTAAAAACCATATTGGGTAATTAGATCTATTTAAAATAAATTTTCTAGTTAAACTCCTTCATTCCTTTAGATGTTTTATAAAAACTTTTTTATAAATTAACTCACTTTGTTTCCCTTTTTATATATTATTTTTATCTATTATAACAATATATTCTAAAATATGAGTTGTAACACTTTATTAAAATAGTGATTGAGGAAGTTAGTTTCCAAACAATCTTTTAGATCATGGGAAATTTTAACTTAAAAAATTACTTACTTACGTGTTCTATAAGAGATACATTTTTACTTAATGATAAAGTCTGAAACTAATATAGTGGTGGTTTAAAATATATTTTTCTATATTAAAATTTATGACCAACCCATTTCTGAAAAATACTACCTTTCTACCACGTACTTTCGATTATTGGCAATGTTTGGATACCTTATTCCAAAAACGGCAGTTGGTCTCTAGTTTATGACTCATTTGTGTTTTCAATACCATGAGATATTGTTGAGGATGATATGACTATAGATTCATTTGACATCTCCCTAGCATGTCTTAAGGATTTAAAATGGCATATATGTTCTTTATTTGGATTGAGATTATCATGTTTGATTGTGGTATTATTATATTTTATTTAGGGATAGTTTAAAAGATTTTTCATGTTTATACACCATGGTTATTATTATCATACTAGCTTGGTGTTATAATAGTGTATTATGATCAAGTGCAATATGATTTTCTGTTATTGCATGTTTATTTACTTTATCATGAACCTAATATACTATTTTACCATAGGATGTGTTTACAACGTTGACATAGAACATGTATACTGCTATAATGTGAAGTATTTTTACTATTTTATATAGAGAAAATTTTGTGGGTTTTTTCATAGGTTGATACCTTATGTTTATGTCTCTTTGGTCCAATTGGACTTTATAAGAAAATTGTTCCATATATAATGAAAATATCATTTTGAAACACAAATCTATTTCCCCCTTACTTCCAGGAACATTATTGGACCAATGGGTGTTGTGGTTCTAATACGTTGGGCAGTGACTTGTTTAATAATATGAGATAGTTATGTTGTTGTTTAGTTTTTATTTTATTTGCTTTATCACATTAGATACATAATCCTTATAACACTTTATATGGATGGAGAGTGATTATATTCTTTTAAGGGGTCTAGAAGGGAACTGGAGGAGGATACACGGTTTTCTTTGTTTTGGAGGGAGATCTAGGTAGTTTATGGATTAAAAGTGTGTTTCATTTTTGTTTTATTTTACAGTGTTTATTCTATTTATTTTCATTTCATTTGGTATGGACATCTGAAATACGGATGTTTCATGCAAAATTATTATTTATTTTCCATATTTGTTTTAAATAATTGTTAGTGGGAGAAATTGTTCCTATATAGTGATTCCCAAACAAGATAACATGATAAATTCTAAATGAAAACTAGCCTCAAATGATCAAACCACCAACCTAATTCATGGGTCTAAATAACTTCTCCCAACAACCATTAAATGGGATAAAAATAAACAATACATCTAAAAAACCCAATTAAGAACAATCAAATTTTACCATATATCTTTCCAAGGGAGGGGGTCACATCAAACAACATGATACATATACCCTTATGTCGTTAGGTCCCTACAATCCCACCATGTTGTCATTTCACAAGGGGTTAAAATATTTACTATGATAGTCAATGTTTTATAAAATAAAAAGTTTGAAAAGAAAGGAACTATTAATATTTGAGCCTTATTTAATCTAAAACCAAATGGAAATCATTTTTCAATTCAAACCTTAGGACCTCACATGACATGGTTACTTTAAAACGTCTCCAAAATAGATTTCAAAAAAAACACCACTTATTTTAAATCCAAAACACTATTAATTATATCATAATAAGTCAAGAACATTTATTTTAAAATTGTTTTCAAATCCTTTACCCTTTTGAAATGCATTCACCTATGGTAAGACCCCAAACACACTATAAAATCCAATTGAGAAATACCTAGTCTCCCATAATATAAAACAACAACAAAAAATATTTTTTATTAAGGGTAAAAGAGAGTAAAAATATTCTCAGGGGGCCTATAGTAATGTAGGCCTAGAGTATCAATAATCACAAACTCAACAGTCCCATGGGAGAGAACCACAAATATCAAATGCCTTGAATGGAGCATCCAAAGAAGCCTTCTAAGCCAAAAAAAATTAGCTACTAGGTTAGTCTCTTCT
This sequence comes from Viscum album, assembly GCA_963277665.1. Taxonomy (NCBI): domain Eukaryota; kingdom Viridiplantae; phylum Streptophyta; class Magnoliopsida; order Santalales; family Viscaceae; genus Viscum; species Viscum album. The sequence continues at coordinate 1,794,567,088 of OY728131.1, forward strand.
ATGGTAAAATAGTGGGGAATAAAAACTCTACTCTATGAGTGTGGAATCCACCAACATATCACATACAAATATAGAGAAATCATCTCTTAAATCATCTGTGACTAGAGGTTGGATCATTGAAAATGGACAAGTTCATCCCTTCATTATAGTGGAGATAGATTTTTCTATGGTGGAATCGTGCATATAAAAAGATGACCCCATGGTCATTCATAATAATATATAAGGGAAAACTCAAGAAAACACTGAATGAAGTAAAAATAATCCGGTTATTTATTTCATGTATTATACCAAAAAATTATGAATCTTTTTCCTTAGGGTTGGTTCTGAGTCTATTAATATGTTATTAGTGTCTTTGCCTAAGATATCTGATCCACCCAAACCAATAAATAGTTTCTTTTGTATGTTTACTAAACTCAAAACACGTTAACATGTCTTCCTTAGGTATCGAAAAACAATTTATCTCAAAACTAATAACTCCAAACACTATATCAAAGAGTAAAAAAAAATTGGAAACATTTGTACATGACCCAACCCACTGGGATCATGCATGGGATAGCTGTAAGATTAGTGTGCCACCCCAGGCTTACCTTTAATAGGATTGGGGCCAATTAAGAGAACCTGGAATAAGTATCTCACTAATCATATGAATTAGACGATAAATATTTATACAACCAAAAATATCTAGTACAAGGTATATAACAATTCATTTATTATTATCCATAAATCAATAGATGTAAAATGTGCATGAGACAAAAAATAATTTTTTCAACATTGTAATAGATACCTCATACTATATAACCTATGAAATCCCAACAACCAATGATGAATAAAAACATCAATATAAAGAACAATTCAAATTCACATCATTATAATAGAGACATGAACACCACTAGAAACGAACACCACCAATTATATATTTGAATGACCTCCATATACTGTAGGAGAACCAAAAAACTATGAAGGGGTTGTAGGGGGCTATAAGTCTATGAAGTGGTTGTAGCTGGGATTTGTAAGGGGATGTAGGGGATCTATGAAGGGGGATATATGGGGCTCTAAAGGGGTATATGAAGGGGGTTGGTGGGTCCATATGAGGGGGATATAGGGGGCTATGAGGGGATTCAGGGGTATGTGACGGGGGGTGGAGGGGCTATGACAAGGCTACAAGGGGTTTTGAAGGGGTTAGTGAAGGTGCTATGGGGGGTATAAAGGGGGACGTGGAGAGGGAATTGGATCTATACCCCTGATTTGAATAACCATGGGTATAGGTTCTATGATATTTTATGTTTTACAATTTTACCCAGGGTTTATAAAAAGCATGGGTATATAATACTTTCAAGGATCTATGCCCATAGTTAGTTAAAAACCATTATTATATGTCAATACCGATTCCTTATTATCCCGTGGTTCATGAAATCGTGGGTATAGCCTATACCCACGGTTTCAGAGGCTATACTCACAGTTTCAAACCATGGATATAAGGTATATTTCCAGTAGTGATTACATGTTATGGATCAGCTGTGTACCTTATCAGGATAGATACATGGAACACATCATGTACTTGAGAGATGTTCTGTAGAAGCACCATTTGATAACCTATAGTACTGATATGATGATGAATAAAAAATGGGTTGATATACCTCGGGTTTATTTTCACCTTCTTTCTTCCATAAAAAATTTTGTAGAAACACTATCTCATGAAATTGAATTTCAAGATCAAATTGAAGATTATTAAAATAACATTCCAATCATTATTGTAATGGTTTTATATATATCCAAATGTATCCAACCTTCTTTACCATTTCATCAGCTAGATCAGGTCCCAACAACTTTAATTATGTAACTTTGTTCTTGTACGTTGGATTTATACAATTTATTACAAAAAGGGATTTATATAGAGCAATATGGATTTTTGAGTGAATAATATTGCAATAAGAAAACTCAACTAGTGTAAGGTGTTGATCCCAACCACGATTGAATCCATTAAATAATATCATTTCATATCCACTTCATTTTTAATTATTCTGTCAGACTGGCCATCTATCTATGAATGATACACTGTGCAGAAACTAAAATTTATATCCTGATATTTCTGAAGATTTTTCCAAAAAACTAAGTTAAAAATCGGATCCCAATTTGATAAAATTGAATCTCCTATTTATCAAAACCCTAACATTTCATTATTTTATATTCTATAAATATGAACCAAAAAAGAAATCTTCAGTGATAGTAATGAAGTGTGATGACTTTTTATGGTCGTAAAAAACATCATTATCTTAACATTATAGATAATATTATCCCTCAGGTTTACCAATATCTTTAATTTTATGCCCAGAATGTGTAATGTCTTTCCTCCTCAAATACATTTTTCACTGAATCATGTACAAAACCAAATGGTTTTATTGTAATATATATCTATAAAAATATCCATTATCTTGATAAACTCATAACACATGAAACCTCAAAAGGGTGTCAATGAATCAAAACTTATCATCCGCCTTAAACTCATTAACCTGTGATGGTATCTCTAAATATTTTTTTAATCAAACAATAATTCATATATACTTCTCAAATATAAATCACCATTTATTACTTATATATTATTTTATCATATAAAAAGTTGTTTTAATTATGAGCATAGGTTCATACTTGTATTGATATAATAACAAATTAGATTTCATTATTATATAATCCATAATGAGTTGAGATAATAATGAAAAATTTCACTAAATGATTAAAAATAATATTTTCATAGGGCTTATTCATAAAAGAACAATCTTGAAATTATGATCCGTGTAGGTGTGGATAAGTGTGAAATAATTATCATGATTCACTTCATCTATTATGATTTCCCAATATTTCCCATTTTCCATTGTCTTAAGATATTATTCTGGCTTATCACCAAAACTATCCTTTATATTGGGGAATTTATTTGATTAATTCCCAAATTAATTTCATTTGAAACAGTGTATTAATTGCAGTGCATTCTGGTGAGATCTATATCCATTTATCTTATTAATTATCATATTTTAACAAATTCAACATTCTTCTAATCATGTCCAATTTTCCCACATTTTTAAAAAAACACTTTTTACTTTTATTAATTCACTTTATTGCCTCCTACCACATTTATGGCATATAGGTGAGTGAAATTTATTTGAACCATGTGATTTATCTGAGTTCACATGAGGCTTGATCTTCTTTTTCATACCAAAACCAAGGGAATGAGAAGAATATAAAATTTATATTTCTACCTTAAATTCATAGTAAATAAGTTCCTAAAATATTCTAATGTCTCCTAAAGATAGTTCATTTTAAATACATTGTCTTCAGAAACTAATGAATCGATAAATTTTTCATTCTGGACTAACGATTAAACCATAATTTTACCATGCATGTCTTGTAAAATTGTCTTCGTAGGTGCCTATGGATTCAAAATCCTTCTACGTGTGTTTGATAAATTCCATCATCATATTTGTTCATATAATATGAGGGATTTAATTACTATAAAATATCATCTTAAACTCATCCCATTAAAGTGAATCAAATAACTCATCTTGACTCATTTTTATTTTAATTTTCAATCATTTTTATGCTTATCCTTTGAAATTATAAACATAAAAAATGATTTTTTTCATTCTTCCAGCACTATATAATGAAAAATATCATTTTAGTGGTACTGATACATTGCTCAGTGTCTAGTGTATTGGTAAACACACAAATAGATGGTGGTCGATTCTTTATGGAGGATTAAATATAATTTTATTCCCTCCTTTTTTATTTTGAATATCAATATGATTATTACCTTTAGTAAGTTTTGTAAGTATATCAATGAGGTTTTTCATTCCATCTCCTATAACATTTAGTTTTTCATGAGGAAAATAACTCCAGTTCTCATTTCCTTTATCATTAATATAGTTACTTCAAGTTCTATTAATTGACTAATACCAAGAAGTATAGTGTGAGAAACACTAATCATAGTGTAAAATCACTTAATCATGATAAATAATTTATTTTATTTCCAAATAATTGCACCTTTTAAATATCTGACACCTTAGGATTTACCTAGGTCATTCGTAGTTATTTTTTATATCCTTCAATATAGATCATACAGATTTTTTTAATTTACAAAACATATCCCCTTGGAGTGTCAAACTATTTCTGAATCAAGGCCCATTTTCGTGCACCGTGTAACAATTATGACTAGTTTCATACAACATTTTGGTAGTTATTAACTCTATGTACCAATTTTCCAAATCCAAAAATACATATATTTTGAAAACGGTGATTTAATAACTTGTAAACCACTTACTCTATCATTTACCAACATTTCAGTACATTTTTTTATACTTTGACCCATTCATAGACTTATCCCTAGTCATATCCCTAGATATATCCCTAGAAATACCCATAAGAATATCACTAATATTCTTACATTTTGTTTAAAAAGGTTAAATAAAACTTTTCTTTGATTCCAAATTTAGAGACCAAAACATATCATATACAGATATTAAATAATTTAGATGAATATTCAGTAAAATTCAAAAAAACACCTAAGGATCATAATGGTTTATTGGCTTCAGAGATTAGATACACGATCATCTTGTTTAGTTTAATATCTTCAACATCTCCCATAATGATCTTCCCATTTTTTACAATTCATAATCATACCCTACTTGAGACCTCTATGAATAATGCGGGAGGGAAATTTAAGAATTGTATCCTCAAATTCTCAGTAAGGGTAAATATGGGAAATATATAAATATAACACAAGAAATAGGATATGATAACCTGATCATAACAAAAAAACATACCCTACCTATCAAAGATCAAAATCATATGTCATGTCATAATGATTGGTAGTTTATAAGACATGAATCATAATGGAATCATAGAATATAACATTAGAATCATAAATCGATTTTTATGATAAACATAATTATATAAATTTATTTCCTTAGAATTTCAAGAATCATTTCAAAGACTATCATTATAGAATGGGTTCACTCCATAAATCATTGGCGTAGTCAAAGTTAACCCCAAGAATTATCATAGTTGAAAAAGTAACTTATAAAAATATGATCAATCCACATTCTAGTCCAATTTATCTAATGAGATATAAATATTTACCCAATGCATCAGAGGGAGATATAGGTCCCACCGGTTTTGGTTCTAATGTAACCACTTTCTTTTCTTATAACATAACAACCTTCATATGATAAAAATCTAACGTATTTGTGATATATGATCATAAAAAATTCATCATATAATAACGCATGAAAATTAATGATTTTAATAATAATTTCAACATAACATAACATATTTAATATAAACTGGTTTCATAATTATTTCATCATTTTATCAAATAATAAGCTGTGAAAAAAGAAGTTAGTTTCATAAAAATGTTATCGTTGTATATCCCATAGAAGAGAAAAGGGTTTTATGAAAATCATTTATTCATAAAAATAAACCATTCAATTAATGAATAAAAATTATTTCCTAATATCATATCCCCTATAAAAAAATAGGTGGAATCAAAATATTTCATCTTAGATGGAAAATAATTTTGAAACATTTTATAGAAATGTTCTTGAGTAAAATAGCCTTTACAATTTGAAAATTTATTTTTAATGTCACGACCCGTCCTCAGGGCCCATGCCGTGACTACCCCAAGCTCGCCTTCCACAGGCCAGGGGCTGGAGACTAGCACCAAAGGCGTATATCCCGATAACTGGGAAGGCATTGCCTTTATAAAAGTAAGAAACACACCACAGAGTACAAGCGGAAGTAAAAACTATGTACAAAAGAAGTTCTGAAAAGTAAAAGGGCCAGAATACAAATCAAACTGATACGTATAGCGAAAAATGAACAAAAGTACAACAGAAAAGAAAAACAACTGGAAGTATAGGAACAACTCCTGGTTCTTCCACCTCAGATCCTACCTGAAGGGTAGGTATAGATAGCATAGCTCCTGGATTGTCCACCACGGATCCTACCTAAAGGGTAGGAACAGATAGCCTCTACAATGCCCTTGCCCGTCAACCTCCTCCGAGTATCGTCTTTCCATAATGTCCACCTCCTAATACTGACTCGCCATGAGGTCCACCTCCGGGTATCGTCCATTCTTCGAACACTCGGCATCCGTCAGCACTGCTCGTTGTCTGCAACCAACACAACGAGGTGCAGGCATAACCCGTGTAGGGGATGAGTATAACGATACTCAGTAGGGACCCCGAGACCCTCAAGGTCTCACTAAATCCAACAAGGATAACCACAAAGAAGATCTCAAAAGATAACATCTACTTAGATATATGCCCATACATATACCTAAGTTATCAAGTAACCCATCTCAATCATGAGGAAACACAAAGATTATGAAATCAATGGATAACCACTACCCAGGTATATGCCCACACATATACCTAACTTATCATGTGACCCACCTCAAACATGAGGTAATCACAAAGATCATAGACTCAGCTCAAACCAGTATTTTCATTATCGAAACCGTAACTACTGAAGATCCCAGTCTCTAGAGTGTACAGTGGTCCTGTCACGACTCTGAGGTACTTCTCACTAACCTAAGACAGCTGAGGTACTCCTCCTGTCGAGTACCGCGGGTTTTCCACCTCACACAGTAGTGCTCCACCGCCATGGGTCTGCCACCTCACACATTAGTGCTCCCCCTCATAGCCTACAGAGGTACTCCTCCTGTCGAGTACCGTGGGTCTGCCACCTCACAAAGTAGTACTCCTCCGCCATGGGTCTGCCACCTCACAAAGTAGTGCTCCCCACTGGGCTATGCTAGTCACTCTGAATCGAATCGAACAAGTAGTCATCGGTCACAGCCAGCTAAACTGTCTCCGTACTCTGTATGCTCGTCTCCGGGAGGGTCCGCTCCACGAGATACAGGTCGATACTCCAAGTATCATAATTCCCATGAAGAAGTATCTCAATTTACCGTCTCGTCATAGGGGTATCAACTCAACAGACGGCGCGTCAATCGGACGCACGGTTTGTGAGTTATTAGCCTTTTCGTCCCAGGGGCCCGGTTGGTTTCGTGTGCGAACCAACCCGGCCGTATCTCAACTCTACCCCGAATTCACTTAGGGTATACTCATAGGGATCGTTTCTCAATGTGATCACCAACGCCGCTGAAGGTTCATCAAACGGACGTCTGGTCTGAAAGATATCATCTATTCCGTTCTAGGGGCCCGGTTGGATTTTGGGTACAATCCAACCCGGCCATACTCCAACTGTGTCCAAACATCGGGCGAAGTATGCCAAAAGTTTCTTCTCCTCAAGAGAAATCCAACAAAGTCGATGACACGTCAATCGGACGTCCGGAGCTCAATATATATGTGTTTCTGTTCCGAGGGCCCGGTTGGTTTCGTGTACGAACCAACCCGGCCGAACTAAAAGTTCTCCGAAACCTTGATGGAAATAAATAGAAATGACCGTCTCGATCCAAGGATCGCATTGCAGCTGACGTTTCATCGATCATATGTCTGTGGCCCATGTTATGGGTGTTCGAATGGAAACAATCCGAAATGGGGGGTATGGGCCCGGCCCAGCCCGGCCCAACCCCCCTAGGTCGGCCCGAACCGAGTCGACCCGACCCGGGATGGGTCCGGCCCATCAGGGTGCGGCCCGGCCCAACCGGCATGTTCAGCCCGCCAGCTTGGCCAGTGTGGCCGCTCGGAAGCCACGGAGCGGGGGGGTGGCGCGGCCCCCTTGCCGCTGATTAAAGCCGGTGGCGGTTTGTGCCGCTGTCGTTCCTCCGGGATCCCACGCGGCTGCAGGATCCCCCATGCTACACCGCCATGGCAAGTGGCAGCTATTGTTTCCTCCGGCGGCGCGCTAGGGCGCTACCGCCTCCTTGCAGCCGAACGGCTCCAGCCGCCGCCCCCGGTCGCCGGCGGCGCCATGCCAGCGACTCACACCTCTAGGGTTTCTGCGGGCCACCAGAGTTGTTCTGGTGGTCCGTTTTCAAAACCGTCTGTGCCAGCGTTCATCTCGGGTCCCAAATTTTACTGCGGGAGCTTAAAAATTACCTTTCGGCCCTGTTTGTTGTCGCCCGTCAATCCGTGCTCAACGTTCAATAATCAAACTGCGGCCTCTTAGTGGTTTTCTGGCACGGCGCGACGGCGTCACGGCTTGTTCGACTTCAATGGCGTGGCGTGACGGTGCCACACATCTTCGCCCTTTCTCATAGTTTCCGCGTGGTGCAACCGCACCACGCCGCCTTTCACATGCCACAACAAATTCAACAAACAAGGGGGGAGGAGGGTCGGTCGTGTTCATGCGGTCCGACCTCCTCCCATTATTACTATAACAGGAGGCCCAATTAAAACCAGGAAATGTGACAGATGAGATCACAATCAACAATAAAATAAACCCCTACCTCGTGATGTAATCCCTTGATGGATCTGCGGAGAGGTAGCGTTGTTCGTTGATGTCGAAAGTTGATGTCGTCGTTTGCGATTTTCCCACGGCGGTGTCTCCTCCTTTGATGGAGACCAGGAAGCATTCTTCGTCGAAGGTCTTGGAAGGACCGACGTCTCCCAAGTGTACTCAATGATGTGACGTATCCCCTCTTGTCACAGAGAAGGAAGAAAGGGGTACATCGCCGCTCTTTGGTGTCGGCGTTCTTCATCGGTGAGTTGCGTTCATCGCATTCTTCAAGAAGGAAGAAGTTCTTCAAAGATTAGAGATTCCTCTTCAAATCCTCCTCACACAACAAGCAACTCTCTCAATTAAAATAATAATTATCTTATTTTATTACATCAAGCCAAGAATTTTGAATTTTTAAAAATCAAACACTTAACTCACTTAATTAATTAAGTTAGTTGGCATGATTTAAAGAAGAGAGAGGGGAAGGTGAGTGGTCTCACATTAAAGGGGGGTAAAACATGTTAATAAGAGTTACCAATTAATGAGAAGAGAGGTTTAAGGGAGTTTAGGGAAGATGAAAGGGGTGGGGTTCGTGTGGGACCCACCACACCTTTATTCCACTCATGGGATGTTGGGTGGTTACCCCAACATCTACTCAATGGATAAACCACTTAAAAGAAATAAAAATTGTAACTCAATTTTTATTTTATCTTCCACAAATTTTTAACAACACCTCTCATGAATACACAACTCCGAAAAATATCTTCTTAAGCAATTATCGGTGCTGCGAATCCATCGGTGCCCTCGGAATTCGATTCCGAGCACCGGTTCAAAAGTTAGAAAAACCCGCTCGTTTGTTCACTGAACGTACCCGAGCTAAACTTAGGAAATTGATTCCCGGCACACCGGCCCTTGGAATCAGGCACCGTCAGAAACTACGTTCTTGTAAAATTACAAAGAAAATAAAAAAAAATCCCTAGAATTTTACAGGCCTTTAAATTACTCCCACCTCATTGATTTACATCCTCGTAAAGCTTAAACACAGACTACGGATACAAAAGCGGTATTGAGCACGCATCTGAGCCTTCTGCTCCCTTGTGCTTACCTGGAGATTCTCATACAGCCAAAGAAAGTGCATATGAGGAATCGACCATCCTCGTAGGATCCGCTCCTGTTGATCCTCGTTCCCCACTGGAACCTCCGAGAATTTCACCCCATCGCCCAAGTCCAGCTCCACATGGTCGATGATATGCGAAGGTTCGAGCACGTATCTCCTCAGTTGAGATACATGGAAGTCGTTGTGCACCTGGTGCAACTGAGGTGGTTGGGTCAAGCGGTAAACCACCTCGCCTACCCTGCTGAAGACTAAGAAAGGTCCGTTTAACCTCGGAGAGAACTTGTCGCCTCGGTCACATCTCCGTAATTCCACGTCGAGATGAGACCCGTAAGAAAACGTGGCCGCCATCCTCGAACTCTAGTGGTCTTTGCCTCCTGTCAGCATAAGATTCCTATCGGCTATGAGCTGTCCTCATCCGCTCTTTGATGACCTAGACCTTCTCTAGTCCCACAAGAGCTGCTATGATTTATTCTTTGCCAATAAGAGAAATCTGGTCTCATCCCATGGATGAACCACGTTCTTGGCCTAATACAGTCAATACGGACATGAATGATGTATTCATACCATGGACGACATCGTAAGGCCTCAACGTTACTACCAAGAGATCCAACCGTCACTCTCGCCTCTAAGGGTCGAGTCACACTGTCGGCATCAGTGTGAGGTCACTCGGTCTCTTCCAGTAGGAATCTCGAATGTGAGGGTCAAGTCAACAATTTAAATCGGAACCTCTTAGTACTCAAAAAGGAAGGAAGCAAATGTCAGAAAGGTAAGTGTCTTTATATTATTGAAACATATGGTACAAAGACAAAAATTTAACAACAACAACATGGAACTAGATATACAATGAATAAAAGGAAACCACTAGTTCTGCTCCTGTCCACTCGCTTCCGGAGCTCCGTAGTCGTAAGCTTCTACTGCCTGAAGCTGAGATCTTCCATGTCCACCACTTCCCTGCGGTCGGGCTGGACCTCCTGGTGGTTGTGGTGGGAACACCTCAAAGCGTCGTCCACCATCAGATTCATGGCCAGCTCCCCTCCCTCGGCCTTCAGCTCCTAGCAATCTGCCTTGATCGAACCTCTGCCCCTACCTGGGAGGTTCTTCATTTAACTGCTAGTCATCTGCATAGCGGGTCTGACAGTCACATGCCATGTGACCAATCCCGCCACATGAGTAACACTGCATGGAAGGTCTGGCTCTGTCCTCCCCCTTGGTGCCTCGCACTACCGACCCTGAGTCATGCAGTCAACCACCTGTAGGTCTGGTCCTCTTGGATCTCTGCGTCATCTGTCTACTGCCTACTACAGAAGACTTTGCCGCATGCTGGCTAGTGGTGGGTTCTACTGCTGGAGACTGCTTAGCAGAGAAACTCTCCACTAAGAGGGCTCGCTCCAACACCCCTGTCTGCGTCGAAATGCTAGGAGAACCAATATAATCTCTAATCTCTCGCCTGAGCCCCTTCTCGATGGTTCGGGCCCTGAAGAACGGGTCTCGTACCATATCTGTGGAGTAGTGCGAGAGGTCTGTGATCCTCACTGAATATTGCGCCACTGTCATGTTGCCCTACCACAACTGAATTAGCTCCTGTATACGCACCACTCGAAGTGTGGCTAGTACAAAATCTGCCCGGAACAGGCTCTCGAGGTCTAGCCAAAGAAGGGTCACCTCGTTATGCATCTGGAGCATCAGGCTCCGCCATCTGCCTGCTGCTTCCTGAAGAAGGCTGGCAAAGATCACCATGAAGTCTGCTGGCATCCCCACTTGCCTGAAGACTCTCACCACAGCCTCCAGCCAATCCTCAGCAGCCTGTGGGTCCGTCTCTCCCCTGAACATGGGTGGCCTTTGGCGCTAGAACTCGTGAAGTGCGCTCAAGTGACGTTCACCCTCTACTACTGGGGCTGGTGGCATCGGTGGCCCAACGGGTAGTATTACCACTAGTGCCTCTGCTGGGGCCTCAACTGGGATAGGGCCCTGTGCTAAGGCCACGTCGCTCGGCGGGCTGTCAGTACGAACAACTCTCGGGGCTCCAGCTGGTCGTCCGCGGGGAGGCATCCGGAAAGAAACAAACGTGACACGATCAAACGATTTATACCTGGTGAGCTGACCTGGTTTGAACTGACTTTTAAAACCTTTTGGAAACACACACACGCAATCAGTGTTTTTGTGCACAATGTCGGAAATCAGTTGTCAGGGTTCTCGTGTATGGATACGTTGGTCGCCCGCACCATCACTAGACTCCCGGAACAAAAGACCACACTCGGTACCCTTAACACAATTGATTCACAGAAAGAAAATATAAAAGTTACATGTTCTGTGGTAGAACCGACTCCTCTGATACCAATTTAACAACTGGGCCCACCAGGTGCCACCAGTTTCCCCGCAGACACGTGGTCCCCAACCTGGGGCCCACCCACGTTCCTGAGCGGGTCACCTGACTAATGATAGTCCCCATAGACCAACACATGTCCTTTCCATTGTGCTTTTCCCTCACTCAGACACACCCTTGGTAACTTCCCAGAAGTTCACACATCCTGATCACTACTACAGGGCAAGCACACTTAACTATGTGAGTCTAACCAGGTAGGCTCCCGAAAAGGAAGGTGCACCTTGTTGACATGAGTCGTATCATTTAATCATTTAACCCTTTATCATTTGGGGATGTTACATTTAAAGAATAAAAAATTTCAGAATAATTTTCATTGAAAACAACCTTGAAAACATGTAAATTAATATTTAATGATAACAATGGTCATGACTAAAATATATTCTGTTTATACTATACACATAAAAAACCTTCCTTTTAATTTTATAGAAAATCGAAAATGAAAATTATTTGAAAAAGGAAATTAATATTAATTTAAAAATATATTTAAAAAGCAAAAAATGGTAAAATTTTCGTTATTAAATCATTTTAATAAATTAGAAATTATTTTTAAAAACGTTTTTAGAAAATAAGGTTTTTGAAGAAAAAGGGTTTTTGACCGAAAGAGAAATAATGATGATTTTTCATGTAAATATTATTTTGAAAACTTGAGTATATAAAGGGAGATAAATGATGGAAACACATGTATTTTCCTAAAATAAATATAGTATAATATAATTCATGTGTTTCTTGACTGATAGATAATAATATTTAATCTTTCGAATCGTAATCATAAACAACCCTGATAAATGATAATAGTGAAACATAAGACACTTACAAATTTTGTAACATTGAATCATAATATCTAGGAAATTGTAATATAAAGTGAAAGTTATAATATCATTATAAAAATTATATTCAATAAATAACATGTAAAAGGGGAAGTATATATACCTCATATAATAACATACACACATAACATAACTTAGGACCCTAGGAATGCAATTTGAGACAAAAACCCCTTACCATTTTGGTAAGTGTTGAATCGTAAACAGCATGGGAGAGGTATAATAAATTGGATATGTAAATAAAAATATTAAGAATTATAAAAATTATAAAATAAATTTATGTTCAGTATATAAACCACATAAAAATATACATGGTAAATATTACATGGGTCTCACATAAGTAAAATGTGGGACAAAAATCCATTACCGTAAGTCTCAACGTATTTTACACACATTCATACCTATATTATAATAAATATTTGTTTTTTAGAATAATATTGTATAACCATTATTTTATATATCATAACAAATATTATTTATTTATGACCATCTATTACACATTTATTAACAAATACACGTTAAAGTCAAGTTTCAGGTAACAACATCTTTTTTCATGTATGTTTTTATTTGTTACTTTTTACCGTATTAATTTGATCAAGGTCTCATAATATTAATAATATTAACCATTATATAAATATAATATACATTTAGTATATATTTATTTCTATTAATCTATAAAAGATGGATTTCGAAAATTAAATACATCGTTAATGGAGTAGATAGACTGTACATATGGATGAATGCTATTTTCATTTTCTCAATGGACTGAGGGGAAGAAAGGAAAATACTTTATTACCGTTAATAATCAATTTTATTTAAAATATATAATATTTTTCATTAAATCCATCCATATTATCATCCATGTAATGTTTGAACGAATCACATTGCTTTGCGAGGTGGTTTTCCGTTGTACACATGAGCGCCAATATCTTATTTTTCACAGAATGGAAAATAAGAGGTTAGATGTTATTAAATTATTAAATAAGTATAAAAATATAATATATATAATATATAAAAAATTAATCGATCATTATATCCAGTCTTTAGAGGTGATAGCATAAACAATAATGACATAGGTTCACAAGGTGGTAGTATGTTGTACATATGAATTATTATTTCATATCAAATTTCATGGAATATGAGTAACATTTAGTTTATTCAATTTACATAATGATATAAAAATATATGGAAGATAAATAGATCATTATATCATTATTTTTTAATAATAATTTTAGTATATGGAAAATGAAATAAAATAAAATTCATGGTTAGGGACGTTAGATAATCTTAAGAAAACTTCTTTTGGTTTACACCAATTGAATTATTAGGATAGATTTATAAATGAAATAAAGACTATATGATAAAATAAGGGAATTATTTAAGTGATATGGGAATGATATTTCAAACAAATGGGGTTTTTATGTGTGAAGATGAGAGAAGACAAGGTTTCCTTTTATATGTATGGTTAGTGGCGAAATTGTAATTTGTGAAAAAAATGTATAATCTTATTTTTTTACAAAAAAAAATCCAAAAAAATAAATTTTAGAACTTAGGTGATATAACGTCTAAATATGACCATAAAATGGGTGTTGTAAAACATTTGAGTTATTTTTATCCCTTATCTTTTATGTGTAACCCCAAGGTAAACCCATTTCCACCTTAATCGCAATAAATATTATTTTCTATTTTTATTATTAATGAAGGTAAATAACATTAATTAAAATTATTACATAATATAATTTATTATGATTCCAAATATAGAATTAATTTTTTCAAATTTAATTCACATAATTAGTTGTATTTAATTTAATTTAAACATATATATGAAAAGAGAAAGCGAGTTTTCAAATAGAAAACCTTCATAAGTAGATAATATTATAATATATAAATTTAATATGGAATTGATTAAAATAACATAAATTGTATTAATAGATATATAAATAGCCATATTTTATTTTAAAAACAACTTAGTTTTTTTTTTATTTTTTAAAATTATTTTATAGAAATTACAATTCTTAATGAAAACTAGTAATTTTTACTACTCAACGAAAAATTAGGCTTTTTAAAAAATTATTATAAAACCACCCTAAGATGATTTTGAAATTTAGATATAAAAAATGAATAATATATTTTAAAATTAAACTTTTAATATTGTAAAAATATAATTTTAAAAATATGGTTTTAAATGGAGACAAAACAGCTTTTTAGAAAAATACAGATTTTAAGTGTAAAATTTGATTTATTCTTATCTATTTTCTAGAAAACACCAAAAGTGAATTGTAAAAAATTTAATTAAATATATAATATATAAATTCTACAAAAATAATAAAACCAAAGTAATTAAACAAAAGTAATTAGTTTAATTTAATTAGGTAAAATTCATTCGTGTATATAAAATAGTTTTTTAGAAAAAGATTTCCTTTATTTTCACATGGTTCTTATTTCCCTTTCTTGTTAATTTGTCATAAAAGAATTCATTATATATACTTGTGTAAACCATATAATTTGATAATTTAGTTAATCTTTTTAATACCCACCAATCTAATTTCTAGGTGATAACTATCATATTAAATGATAATATTTTAATAGTAAGTCGTGTTCTCTTAAAACTCAGTTTTGCATGTAACCCAATCTGAAATTAGTATTTTTTGTGGGAAAAAATACAAAAAAGAAAAAAATTATTGGAAAAATAATTCAAAAACATTTAAGGAGTAATAATATGTAAATAATATGTATGACAATGTTCATATGTACCAGAATCACTAAAAGAGCACTACTTTTCAAGTACAGGTTTGGAGATTTCGAGTCAACCCTCCTGGTTGACTACCACAAACAATTTCGAGAACTCAATGCCCTATTTCAACAGAAACCCACTATTTTTCTTTTTTTATATTCTTTTTATCCACACAAATTAATGAAAACATACACCAAGAATAGTTTTTATCTTTAGTGCATATTATATCAACTTCTAATGAGAGAATGGAACATTAAGAATAACACCTTCTTGAACTATCGATATTATAGATGAGATCCTTAATAACACCTTATTATTTTTCACTTCTAATTCTATGAAATTTTAAAAAATATTTCTATATCTAATTTTTTCTCTTTTTTACCTTTGGCTATATCATATTACTGAGTTTCATATTTTTATGTATTATCATCTATTCCTTGAATTGTCGGATTAAAGTCCATAAAAAACGAAATAAAACCACCCATTAATTAGTGATTAAATATTACATATTTAGTTAAGGAAAATTTCAATGCATTTTTCTAGATCAATAAATTTAGTTTTTAAATGACATTCAACATGATTTAGTTCACAATATCTGATCATTTACCATAAAACACCTAGAAAAAAAGGGACCTACCTCTTACATGATGTTGTTCCACATAGGTAACATTCCTCTAAGTCACAACCACTTAAATATCAATAGTATGTCTCCCTTTGGTTCACATGGAGAACCAATACCCCCCACACCATAATAAATAGCTTAGTATATCCCATGTACTCCCCCTTTAATTATAGGCCTTGACTACAACTTCATCTCTATTATCTGGTGCTTATATGTTTTCCATTTTGTAAAGTAGTTACACATATCATCCACAACCATTCCCAAAACTTGTGTAGTCACTCGTATTCCACATATTAAAGAGGAACAATGAGATTACATAATGGTGACAACTATGGGAATGATACCTTCTCATTTTATTATTTTGGTATGTTTCTCCTCAACATTCCCAATGTTATGGGTATGGTAATATTGGATATTTCTCAACATTCATAACTCCCACTAATATAGGTATGGTCTGGGTTTTGGTAAATATAAATTTCAAAAGACACGTAACATCCATTATTTCACTTCCCAAAAATATTCATCCATCAACTTTGTCAACAAACACAACCTGAAAATTATTAAAAGTTGTTTTTTTATTGAAAATATCTCTCTTTATGTTTTTTGAGAACATCTCAAACACTCCAATAAAATATTGTTCTTCCATTGAAGATACCACTTTCAAGATGCATATCAACAATCCACTAATCATCAATTATGATATCACAAGATCTATTCTCGATTTGAGAAATAAGAATTGAATGAAATGTTTTTCCCAACCACAAACTAGGAATTCTTTCAGCTTCAACAAATATATCCCAATAATTTTTAATAGATATACTATGACCCTTATCACATTTCCCCATTTTAATAATATATGGATATTTAACCCCCTTTTCTATAAACACAAAGAGATAAGTTCTCTAAAAAAACATATGATAGGATTACAAATCCATTAAATAGACATGAGAAAATATTCCATGAGTTAACCATGGGGAGTGGGGCTTCAATCAAGTTCTATCTAGTAAAATTGATTTTGGTAGACTATAAGATCCCACCAATGCTTCTCAAAATACACCTTTTGTATTTTTTTGTTTATAAGTCTATTATCTGATCATGAGTTGACACATTCACCAAAATCACAATTCGTTGTTTTACCTTCTCCTTTATGAAATGATATTGGATCTCAATGGGCTTTATCATCAAATTTGGACAATATTTTTTCTAAGTTTGAACACATATTAATTTTCACACATGATTGCAGTAAGGTTTATCAGTTCAATATCTACATCATCTATTTTTTGTTTCATTCATAGAAATTGGGAGCATGGTAGAGTGTTAATAATGTATTCAACCACCATGGTTCTCAATGATATGAAATCAATATTTTTTATTTTCCATGATATACATGTTCTACTAAGAAATAAATCAACAAATAAATTCAACCTTAATTAATCTACCGAACCATCCCAATCCACAATTCTAAACACCCATACATTCCTCTATAAATCATTGTATTAAAAAACTCATAAGTTGACATGTGATAGGTATATTTAAGAAATATTTTTGCATCCATTATATAGATATATTTGGGATCACACCAAAAATTAGTGGATTGAAAAGAGGGGAATTAAATTTATGGTCATGTGGTACTTAAATAAAGTAATATTCTAATGAATTTTCAATAATAAGTAGTTTTTACTTCTTGTATTTTTTATATTTCATTCATGTCTTAAAAAAAGTATAAATATGCCTTAAATTCTCTATCTAAAATATTTTTAAAACTATTTTGGTGTATTTATTTTTGAAGATAAATATCACATCCATTATTTGAATTACTTTCAATGCAATAAAAAATAAAAATTCACCAATAAGTGACACTTGAAATTCACACATCATGAGAACTCATAATTTCTTACATTTGATGACATTTAATCCGCTAAAAATATTGATTCATCATAAATAAGAAGAATCATTGTCCTTTTAATCTAATTCTTGATGTAAGGTTTATGATAAACCAATCCTTGATACAAACCATACTTCTATATATATTGGTTTAACCTGGAATACCCTTCCCTTGGTAATTGATTTATCCCATACCGGGTCATATTCAATTGGCATACTATATTTTCATCATTATGAATGTGAAATCCCTTTGGTTTCTAAATATAAATATCCAATTCAAGAATTATATTATAAAAGGATGATTTGATGTCTATTTGGTACACCTATAATCCTACATTCGCCTTAATATCCACGAATAGTATTATTATTTCATGTTTTTCCACTGGTTAAAATTTCCCATCAATAAATATTACATTAATTTTGGAAAAATCCCTTACACAAAATCCATTCATTATTTCAAATCACCTTGGCTTATTTTTTGAGTTTATTCATGAACACCCTCTTGGTTCTTATATCATACCTGTTAATTGGCCTTAGAACAACTTCCCATGTATCATTTTTTTTCTATTTTTTGATGATATTAATTTATAACCTTGACCCAGTAATCATCATATAAAACCTTCACAAATGATTTTAGTTCTACCAATGATAATAAATAATACCACTTTTATGCCTTCTTTCTTCCCAATTGAACAAAGGATGTATGGTATCTAATAATGATTCCTTTAGTGTTTCATCACTTCCCATTCTTATTTGTTGAATTACTAAAATTCTTATATCTTATTAAGTTTCTAAGACATCAATAGACTATTCTTCATTCCTTTACTACTAAAAACATACATATAACCACCGTTTAGAACCGTGCGTATAGCCTCTAGAACCATGTATATAGGTTATACCCACGGTTCTATAAACAGTGGGATATTGAGGAATCGATATAGATCTATACCCACAGTTTTATAGAAATAATGTGTATAGGCCTAGATATTTACGTTATACCCATAGTTTATAAAAACATTAGGTATATATATATACCCATAGTTCTTTAAACTATGGGAAAATACGTAAATAATATAATTTTGGTTCATAGAACCATGGGTATAACTTATCACAACAAAAACAATATACTCATAGTTCAGGGAACAATGGGTATAGGTACTTCTCTAGGACAAGCCAAACCTGCATACCATCTTGCCATCCTTCACTTGTAAAAAATAAAAAACAATCCAATATATTTACAATCGAATTCCTTGAAATCATTAAACAATTAATCTCAAAAAAAATTATTAAAATGATATTGATGAGCCACTAGATTTTAAGTACTCTAAAATTGAAAATGGAATTCCATGTATGTATCTATGGTTGAATAACTTTGAGTTCAATTTTCACTTCATTTGAGTGGATGATTTTTTTAGTCATTGAAAATAGAATTTAATAAATTATGGTTCACCTAAAGACAACACTGCCCAAATATCATGCATTCATAGACAGCTGGCCAAGCATAAAGGATGGATGGTTATAACTACAATGGGGAGGGGAAGAGAGACTATACAGTAGAAATTAGAATTCAGAATGTATGGAATGGGATATGAAAATTTTAAAAAATGTGTTAGTAAACTATTAGTTTTGAAACCTGCATTGGTCATGTATTTAACAGAAATTAAATGTGAAATTAAATATGGAATTTTATGTTTCAAAAATAATGAATAACTACAGGAGGTGACTTGAATAACATTAAGTGAGGTAGAGGATTTCCTCATTTGAATAATAGTTCAAAAAATATGCAACAACCTTTATTGGTTGATCAGTAAAGAAGGTTAGCACCTGAAAGTAGTAAAAAACATCTATTTTAAACATTATCATGCATCTGGTTTTAGTGATATGATTAGAATGAAAGAAATTATGAAACATTATATGGATTAAAAAAATATAGATCTTTTTTATTTTCAATTATGTGTGTGTCATTCGTTTTCAAAGTGAGTTATGGTGAGGGAAAATAAAATAGTTAAAAAATATTAATTAAATTCAATCGAAATACCTTTATATTGGACCATTTTGGTAGGAGTGATAAATATTTTCCTCACATTCCGTGCTAAAAAGATATATTTGGAAGGAATACCTATGAAACAAAAATAAATGATTTAATGATAATTAGTAAAAAAAAATTGACCTTCCCCCCTTCCCCCCAACAACCTATAGCGCCCCACTCCCAACCTACAGCCCTCCCTCCCAACATAAATCCCCCTACCCCTCCCAACCTTAAGCCCCCTTGCCACCAGTATCCCCCCTCGCAACCTATAGGCCCTCGCCTATTTTGCTTATTGGACCATATTTTAAATTCTTATTGGGTACCTTAGAAACAATTCATTTAATGACATGCATTTGACCTCTTCCTTGACTAATAAAAAATTATTTCTATTTTATAATGTTTTGAGGTGGATATAGATCTATGGTTTACTAAACGTTATCTTATTCCTCACCACCAACACCTCTTCTATATCCGTCTATGGGAGTTAAAAAATTTCCACCTAATAGAGTCCATTGATTTGACTTTTCCATTTTAGAAGTGGTATATACATAATTTTTCCATTTATATTATTTGATTCACTTCAGATTAGAATGAAATCATATAACCACATTTAGTAAATTAAATAAATGATTTTTTTCATTATTTATGAAATGAATATATAATCCATTTATCACAATCCATTTATTTAGAGATCAAGAATTCACTTATATTTGATGATGAGATTCATTTAGCTACCAACAGTTAGTTATCTCTAAAAATAATTTATCCTAAAATTATGAATCATACTCAATAACTAGACTATGAATCATTAATGAAACTCTTAACTCTAAAAATAGCTCTAAAATTATATCAAAGAAGGTTATTCATAGTGTCACTTTTCAATCATGAATTTTTATCCGAAGTAAAACTTTATCATCCAATCCAAAAGGCATCAATCAAGAATAATTTCCTAAGAGTACATCATCTAGTCTATGAACATTAATGATTATTGAGGTATATTTATATTTCATGGATAGAGGCCCACCCACTTCAATAATTATACCATCATAAGAACATGTAAATAGTTTTCATCCCTTACCAAGAGATAAAACTTTTTCTATGGAATAATGAATTTTTTATTATGTGCGATAAAATTAAACAAACTGATAGATAGTAATTGAATAACACTTATCAAGAAAATTAAGAATCTGGTAAGAAGGTTTCCAAACTAGAGTGATATTTAAAGTAACTAACATCATCTAATTCATTAATTCCTTATGATCAATATCACCTTAGAACAATTCAAGACTCTAGAATGGGAACTGATAAAATATAATCAACCTTTGGGTATTCCCATGTTTCTATAGTAGAATAAAAACAAGTTCTATGATTGGGTCTTGTAACTTTTAAACTCATGGTTGATGTATTTCCCAATTTGGTTCCTATCCTAGAGTCATCTCTAAAATGAAATATTTCTAGATATGGAATAGAATTTAGGGGAATATCAAGACTATATTTTCTATAGTTTGACATATTGACTTTGAAATGTTGAAAAAATTTCTATTAATGAAAATTGTATAGATATGGTTCAAGAATGATGGGCCTGAAAACACAAAAAACATGTTATACAAGATATAAATGAAAACACTACCAACATGCTATAGTTAAATGAACTCAAGAAGCACTGTTACCATTACCCCATGTTTCCCAAACCAATAAATTCCAAAATAAAATATACAACCTCTTTACTTAGGAATGTAGTATCTTTAATAAGACCCTAACACTACCTCAGTAATGAACACCACTAAGATTTATTATGTCTCGATTCTATTAACACGTTGTCCACCAAATTCACTCATGAACTATGAATCATATGTTCATAAAAGAAACATTTGTTTATGATGACAATGAAGGAATGAGAATAAGAATACCAATTTGGACTTCACATATACACAAAGGAGGGAAAATATAGAATGTGTGATAAAAACAATAGAATACCAAAAAATCAAAAGGATTTAAGAAAAATAATTAAAAAGGGGAAGTTAGATATTAGTATCAAAGATTCACATATATTATAAACCAATGGGAACCCAGAGAACCTATATAGTCCCTTTAAACAATGAACCCAAATAAGTACTTAAAGTACATGAACAAGTATCCCTACCAAGTCATGAAATGGAGGGTATTAATATCCCCCCATCACAAACATCCCCATCCCAATCCCCATGACCATATCATCACCATCAACAACCTCATCACCAACAACAGCATTAGTAACATCCTCAATACCAATAGATCTATCTCCACCACCATTATCACCACTATTACCATCATTGGAATCACCCAATGCATCATTTAAAGAATTAATTGAAACTATATATGATTGAAAAGTAGTATTATAATTTTATGTAAGTGGACGACTCAAAAATTTAATAACTTTCATGAAATGCTCGGTCATCATCTTACTTCTATCAGGATCTTGTTTTCTTCTTTCACGCTCATTTGAAACAATTTTATTTGCCCCAACTGCTTCAACATAAGTGACTTATAGCTTAGAGGTCTAAAAGGATTGAGAAGATCTTGATGACAATCAATACCTTGAGGGGATGATGTTTTTAAGAGGTTGATCGCATACTCTCCCCAAGTGCTCCTAAACTAATACATGACTTAAATGATCATGTGGCATGAATTTTTCATCTTCCTTATCATTAAGGGATTCCATATTAGAATGTCGAAAATATATAAATATTAAATTATGAATTTTGTATAAATATTTGAAACATATATAAGAAACCTTATAGTCTTATCTTGTGTAGGTGCATTAACTGCACTTACATCCTTTTTCATTTTACTAGAGAAAAATAATGCGGCATAAGGAAAAAGTCCTTCGATTCCCAATATAGCATAATTAAAATGGGAAATGCACAAATCATTGTTACAACTATATATAAGAAATGATAAATTTTTTCCTATGCCTATTCACTAATATTTCTTGTAGAACATCTTGTATAACATCAAAATACCAGGTAAATATACCTGGTGCTTCTCATTATGGCATTTTAGTAAGCCACAATGTGTGAAGATATGTTATTGAATCTTTTTTACATTGATTTTTTCTCTAACACTCCATAAAAAATTAGAATACAATTAATAGGAATAAAATTTATAAGAAAACAATTAAAGATTTGAATTACCTTAAACTCAGTGGTCTTCCAATGTGCAATCATTTTTCAATATTGACTATTTTTACAGTGATGGAATGTGGGTACACCCTCTAAGTCAATACCAACCCTGCTCATCCAACCAGCAAAATACTCATTCATGTACGATCACCATAACTCACCAACATCCATCAACCTTGTAGTCTTAGTAAGATCATCTGTTAGGAAAGTTAAAGTTACTCTACAATGAATATGCAATTTCTTTTAAATACTACATTAATAAAGATATAACATTTAAAAAAAATTACCTATATTTTCTCCCATGATTTGTCTTTGATCTCTTTACGGATATGTATCCATGACATATGTTTCATTGGAATGATATCGTGATTCTTGGCCAAAGTGGACATGAAACTTCTACAGTACCTTTCATTTAGACCTACCATATGATTTTCTCAATTGTTATCCACCATTAGCTATGTCTGGTGATTGTAGGATTCCTTAGTCCATGTGTTCCCTCATCACATAGGAGAAGATCCCAATTAATAAGAAAATTATGGGGGGATATAATAATGCAGTCACAGTTCAACATGAAAAAAAATAAAGTGATCTAATTTGAAATAGTTATAATAAAAAAAGGCCTTCTGTAGGCTCCTCAATAGATCGTGATGGATCTATGGACTATCCAGGCTCAACAGCCTCTAAAGGAAGTGTTAGTTCTTGTGCATTTCTTAGGTTTCTTTCATGCACTAGAGTGGAAAATGAAGGAATATAGTCATCAGATGTATGTCAAATTTTAGGAATTGGAGGTGGTGTAGAAATGGAAGAATATGGGTAATAGGATATTAGATAAATCATCAGAAGTTGATATGGTAAATGTGGAAACATGTGTGGAGGGAGTATAGTCATGGTGTGGCAAGAAGAGGCAAAATAATATGATGGAGGCATCCATGAAATAATCAATGATGTCGACAAATACATGGAATGTGAATAAAAGGATAGTTGATATGATGATAGAGGGTTGGATAAAAAAATCCTTGGAGACTCAAGTGGAATATGGAAATGTGTGGTGGAAGGGCTATCTACTAGTGGGTTAGTGTGGGAACAGGTTTGATAGGTTCCCCATTTATGTCTAGGAGCATCCCCACTCGAACCCATGCAAGAAGGATGAGAATTCATACTTGGTGGAACTGAATTACCTTACAAAAGTTGATAAAGAATATTAACATGAAATTATATGTAATACAGAAGATACAAATTACAATTGTTATAGTCACTAATGGAAGCGAAGTAGGCAATATACACTCACCAACCAGTCAATCAGGACAGAATAGTCACATCCTTCAACCATTTATAGTATTTGTCATAATATTCTTAAGAATGAAATTTAAATTTTTTTAAAACAGTTGTTTACAAATCATGCATAAAAATACCATCTGTCAACATTTCGTGAGAGGAACCAATTTGAATTTTTTTAATTACTTATTTCACTAACGATTAGAAGGAAATGACTAACATAGTTTTTAAATTTACATTACCATGTTATAAATTTTTTAAAATTAAAATTTAAACCATGTTTTTTACATTGAAATAAATTTGATTTATTAAAAAGAAAATGGAAAATAAAAAACATATAATTCCAAATAGAAACATAATTAAAGTAATTATAGAATAACTAAACTATAAAACTCAGGTCAACGTAAAATGAATGACCAATGAACTTATATGGTTGCTACTATATATTACTCACCACTAATTTCGGTTGAACATCAACTCTCATAATGAGAAAATTTGATTCATCAAATGAAATATTTTGGCCAACACCAATGGGGATGTCAATGGTGTAAATTTCATCCCCATCATCATGGAAAATATCTACTGGGATTAATTCATTCATGAAACCATTGTCATGTCTTGGATGATGTTTCACATACAACATAAGATTAGACATTTATGCCAAAATGTATGGTTTATCGGTATGCAGGAATCTACTCATGTCAAAAAAACTAAATATACAATCATCAATAAATGTACAATGTCGTCTCATTAAATCTAACCATTTACATTACTTCATAGTTACTCTACCTTGAGAGTAATAATAAAATTAAAACATTTTCTCAACAAGTCCATAATAATACACATCTTTATTTTGAGGCCAACTATTTGATACACTTCCATTACAATCTGTTGTAGCAGTTAACATGACAATATCATGATGTGTTCTCATTTTCACCACGCTTCTAATTATTAAAAAATTATACCCACTAATTATTAAAGATTATCATTCACAGACAAAATAATTTGGACCAAAAGCCAAAGTTCATAAGTCATGGGAAACAGATTCAACAGGTAATATTAAAACCTAAAATATATATGAAAAATAAAATTAAATGGATATATATATATATATATATATTAAGCTAATTAATGTAATGGTAATACCTATAATTTCAACCAAGAAGGAAACTCTAGGCTTTGCAAAGCCTCTTTACTTCTCAAAGGAAAAGATCGATGAACTCCACTTATTTTTTTTATGTTTCCTAAATAAAATGACTATAAAACTGTAATGTATATGTGAAATTTCATAATATATGAGAACATATAAATATCCAAATTACAAACTTGATATAGTCATCGAACAAAGCATATTTAAAAAAGACTGTGTAATGTGCCATCTCTTGTTCTTTAAGGATCAATGTATCCAATGTATAAGACCCAAATATTACTCATGTTTGGGTAAGAGATGGAAATGAGTTCTTAATTTCCCCATGCTGATCATATTCCTTTCTCATAGGCTGGTTAAGTCTTATGGCCTCATCAGAAAAATATATTGAACAAAAACCAATACATTCTTGAGCCAGATAACCCCTCATAACTGAACCTTTAAGATAATTCTTGTTTCTGAAATATAATTTCATTGTGAACATATTTCTTTTAGTAGGACACATCCACAAAAAAGTAACAGGTCCCCCAAGAAGTGTTTCAGTTATATGATTAATTGTTAAATGCAACATGCGAGTGGAAAAGGATGGAAGAAATTTTATCCATATCACAAAAAATTAATGGTTCCTCCTACTGCATTGTTACCAAAGAATTACTTGGATAAAATTTCAACACAATGGCCACTAAAAATTTCACAAAGTGAATCACTATCAATTTAACACTATTTGAAAATAAATGAAAAATTTCTATTGGAATCAATTCATGAAGGAGGATGTGAAAATGATGATTTTTCAGGGATTTTAGTTTCACATCTCTTTGGTTGACTCATTTAGATATTTTGATAGAAAATACATTAGAAACCTTCATATTCTCCATTATTACTAGAAATATATCTTTCTTTGATTATTTCATCACAAAAGAAGCCAATGGAACTTCCCATTTGATTTCACTGATACACACAGGATGTAGTTCTGGTCGAATACCCCAATCTAACAAGTCTTGACGAGACCAGAAGTCATCTATGGTATTCCCCTTGATATTAAGAAGAATTTAAAGCACAATTTCACATATATTTTACTAAATATGAATTACTTATAAACAATGACATAAAAAATTTGTAGAACAATATAGAAACTAAAAAAAATACATCTCTTTTTTCAATTATAAGTGGTTTTATTGTCAACATTCTTCATCTTTTCATATTTCAACTGAACATTTCCTAATGAAAAACTAATAATTTTCAATTCATTAAGCACATCCCATCCCAACATAGGTTGAGGTGGTTGTTCTGTGTCAACAGTATTATCAAACTTCTGTCGATTATTTTGGTGTTTTTGATCCACTGGAAAGAATCGTTGATGCCCCGTGAAACTGAAACTATGATAATATTCATGACCCATCGATCATGCATTCTTCATAAAAACAGGACATCATAGTTTTTACTTATTTCTCAACATAGACATCATTTTATAAGAAATGAAATCATTTATGGTCCATATAAGAGTTTCAAACATATAAAACGTATTCTTTGAAGAATCATTGAATGTCTGCACACCAATATCCCAATGTTATTTAAACTCTATTATTAAAGGCTACAAGTAGACATCTATATCATTACCAGGATCAGAAGGTCCAAATATCTATATACTCAAGAAATTCAAAGGTATTTTGAAACACATACATTATGGAAGATTATAAACATGAATAAAAACTGTTCATGTGCAGTGAGAAGTAAGAATCTGACCAAACAGATGAAAACCATCACAGGATAGACACAACCTGACATTAAAACCGTAAGCTGCAAGATCCGGATGTTGTGCCTCAGATGTCTTCCATTCCAATACATCTATAGGAAGAACCAACTCAACATTACCATTAATTATCTCATCATTAATTCATCACATATTGGTTGAGATTTCAAAAAATATGAATAGGTTTTGAAGTGTAGGAATTAATGGAAAGTTCCACATGACTTTTTGTGGCACATCAGATTGTGTTCCATTTGCATTTGTCTTCCAACAATACGTACCACATTCTTTACAGAAATTATAGTTATCTGTTTCACCCCAAAATAAATTGTAATATTTTGGACAAGCATGGAATTAATTTTAAAAAAATCCAAGATTCTTAATTAACATCAATTCCTTGTAATGATTTGAGGGAATATATGCACCATCCTAAAGCAAGGCCTTAAAAAATGTAAGAATGTGATCAATGGAGGTATTAAAAATTCAATACATTATTTTCCCATGAGATAACAACATAAAAATTCTATCTTAGTCATTTTAGTACAGTCCTCATATACTAGAATTTTGGCATCATCTAATAAAATTTTCACTTTCTCAACATCATCATATTCATTATTTTCCTCATTTATACTGATATAATTGCCTTCTTGCACTGACATATTATCTCTCTTGGGATTATTCAAAAATGGAAACTGATCAAATATCAAATTCTCTGTGTCACTAATTTTATTTTTTCAGGTATAGTGGTAGATTGACTCGTCTCTCCATTGTGATTCCAAACAAAATATTTTCCTTGAAATACAAATTTTTTTAATGTGATAGATAACTTCTTCCCAGATTAAATTGGACTTCTAACACAATAATAGCATGAAAAATGTATACAACCTTCATCTGAAACATTGTCAAATGAAAAATCATAAAAATTATCCAAATAATTATGAAACTTAGTTGAAATACAATCTGTATGATACATCTATATTCTATTCATTATATAATAAAGAATGAAGTTGTCTTACTATCAACATTGTAAACCATAATTAAAAAGGGATATGTATTATAAAAAATTAAAATATTAGAACATAAAAACATAATAGTTTAATCTAATTAACATTTTAATTTTAAGTACCTTATTTTTTATCAGCAATTTCACCCCTTTCTGTATCATAGTTAAAACTCTTACCTCAATACTCTAAAGAAATGATCAACATTGTAAACCATAATGGGCCAAGGAAGTTTCTATGTCTATAATTGATTTTTATGCATCATTATAGTTGAAATATATCATGATAATGTTATTATCCTATATCTAACTATAATCTAACATAAAATAAATTTTTTATATCATTTAAAACATAAAAGTATTAATTTTCATAATCGTTAATATAATGGAGTTATTTTTTAATGATCCATTCTTTGGTCATGAATTCATCATACAATCACATATATAATTAAGATGTGAACCAATTTTCTTTTAATGAAGTGATATATCCTACCTTATACAATTAGAAAATATAATTTATCTATAAGAATCAAAATCCATCTATTAAACTCTAACCATGTATAGTATGGTAGTGGGGTGACTTCGTGTGATTTTAGAAGCCAATAGAGGTGTTTCACCATAGAGAGGAGTGGGGGGGGGGATTGAATAAGTTGATATTTTATAACCTTTTCATTATATTTACATTGACCAATTTAAAAAATTTAGGACCTAATATAAATTTTTTTAAAACTTTTTTACCCAGATGTAGTAAAAATTAATAGAACAGGGACATAATATTTTTACATGTTTTAGTCTCAAAATGAGAAAAATCATTAATATTATTGGTATGATGCACCAATAATAGATTAACTAATATAATCCCAATTGGTTACTCCATAACATCCTCTCCAAAATAGAGAATATTACACTTTTATATCCTCTGAGATGAAATGAGTAGCATGTTTTTACTTATTCATGATTCCTAACAAGAGATAATTTCATTATAGCATAGTTTATGTAAAATATCCCTAAATTAGATAATGTTTAATGTATTTAAATTATTATCATCTCAAATTTATGATTATTTTAGAGTACATGAAATTATAATCACATAAATTATATTATCCATTCATATAATATGTATCCTATATCAAGTTGTTTGATCAACAATTATAATCTTAATCAACTATTTTTTCACAAATAAGTTAAATGATGTTAATTATTCTCAATGAATACTGATATAAACATCACATGATTGGAAATGTCATAAAACATGCAATTACCAGATATATATTTATCTGTGAAGGAAAATAATTTTTCAAAAAGAATCCTTCATATAGTGTTCTTAATTCTTTGAAAAAATCAACATGAAGAAAATACTAAAATACAGTCTTGTTAATCACGTCTCTAAGAAAGATTCGACACAATTCCAATGAGTTAATGCCATATTTGTAGGGTAATTTGAATCTAGATAAAACATTATAATTCAATAAAATATGGTTACTCATTAAACTATTTGTGAATCAAGAAATAGAATCACATTTATCCATAAACCAATTTCATTTTACATACATGATGTGTATATTTAAATTGTATGCATTAAATACCATTTTCATTTTCAAATTATAACACACAATACGCATGACAACTAAATTCACAAAAAATCAATGGTATGAATAATTCAAAACATAAAAAATTCATAAAATTATTATGAGATCCAAATTATTTCATATAGAATATAATATTCTTTATGAAACTACAAACACATCATATATTATTCACCTAAATATCTAAGAAATCTTGTTTTCATGGAATCTTTTATGTGAACTTGTACTGATTTATATCTAAAAACACAACAATGATAAGTATTTTAATGTTTTTAGAAAACAAAAATCAATAAGAAATCAAATATTAATGAAACAATATGAAATGATACAAATAGAATCAACAAAACCCAAACTAAACTTGAATAAATTATCCATACGAGAAGAAGGATTAGGGACTAACTGTCAAAGAAGACCTGAATCAGATTAACACCCAATAGTAGAAGGAGATGCTT
Organism: Viscum album; assembly: GCA_963277665.1. Taxonomy (NCBI): domain Eukaryota; kingdom Viridiplantae; phylum Streptophyta; class Magnoliopsida; order Santalales; family Viscaceae; genus Viscum; species Viscum album. Next base: position 1,794,597,440 of record OY728131.1, read on the forward strand.
GTCCAGAGGGGATGATAGACCTAGGGGGGATACTCGACATCGTATAAGGGGATTCTTGACCTAGGGGGATGCGTGTCGGGTGAGGGAAAGCTTATCTCAGGGGTTATTTTCCATCTAAGAGGGGATGCTCGACACAAGGAGGAAGAGGATGGGGGTACATGCTGACCAGAGGAGGAGGAGAGGTGGTGATGTTTGTTGACTAGAAGAGGGGAAGGGGTTTCGAGTGATGGAAATGCACAAGGAGGAAAAGGGAGGTGGGGTGGGGTGGTTTTTGTAGCCTGATGAGTGAGGGGGGAGGTGGGGAGTGCGTTGGGGAAAAATTATTCACCAATCTTTAAAAATTATTGAATAAAAAGCATTAGTATAAATTTTATATACCCATAGTTTATTCTAAACTGTGGGAATATACAAACCCTTATCATGTTATTCCCATGGTTCATAAAACCATATGTATAACTTCATTGTGTTAGCCCCTCTTTCTAGTAGTGCTTCATACTCTCCCAAATACATTATATTATTCTTAACATTTAGATTAAAAATTTTGTTGGTTTTCAGGAACAAACATATCATGTAATGATTTCATTTAATAAATTTTAGTCACCACAACATCATTACTCTCAATCTTCTTTTCAATTATCTTATTGTATCACTTATAGTATTTACTCTTTGATGAGTATCTATAAAATATTCCTTCATAGCCCTCATATTAAATATTTTGGATCTTCTAATTATTGATAATAAAACATATACATAAAATTTATTAGATGTAATTGAGTATAGGTTTCTTTAAATACCAAATTCCATATGTATTTATCCCTTTAGTTGTACATAACAATTCTTTATTATTGATTTATACTACTACATGAACAACTTATTTCCAATATCTGTCATATCTAATTAGGTATAGATTTATCATGGTACATTGTCCCTATAGAATAACTAGAAGATATTTATTATTAATAATAAATTTTATTTTATTGATATTTACCACATTTATTTAAACAAAAAATTCGATAACACTAAGAATATTATGACATAGCCCATATAGATAAGGTTAGTACACATGAGATATTTTTCCCCCTAATTTAGCATGTCCAAAACAAAAAATATTAAGACCCTCATCGTTCATGAGATGAATAAAACCATATTTTTTTAGATTGATATTTATAATGAGGTCTTTGTTTTTGGTGATGTGTGATGTTTCACTGAAGTCCAATATTCAAGAGCATGAAACATCCATTGTTCTCGAAAATAATTCAAAAAAATTATCCTTCTCTGAAATCTTTTTTGTTATATATTTTGGTGAAAAATTTCCACTTCAACTTCAAACTCCATGTTCTCTTCTTCCTCTAAAAAATATATATATTAATTTTATATGATTTTTCTCATGGGGTGTTAGCCGAGTGGTACCCACTGGTTGTACCCCTTGCTATCCATGGGAACTGGTGCAGGATCGAGTCCCACTAGGCTTGAACAATGTTAGTATTAGGAACAGGGTGATTCAAATACATTTCTTAGCTGGGGAACATGGCGGGCACTTGGGATGGTGTGGGCCCCCTCTAGGATTCGGTGTTAGAAACACACGTTTTGCACATGAGCCTCAGCCCAGCTGGTGTGGTATCATTATTTGCATCCAGAAGACCCAAGTTCAAAACCAGGTAGAGGCATATTTCCAGGTACTGTAGAAGTACTGTAGTAGGTACTATAGCAGGAACTATAGAAGTACTATACAGTGTGTGGTACTGTATCAGAACTATACACCGTACACGTACTGTAGTAGAATTGTACGATGTGTGGTATTGTAGCCGGAACTATAGCAGTTACTGTAGATGGTATTGTTCGATACTATAGCAGCTGGAACTATTCATCTTGGGCCACCGTTTTGGGCTTGGAGTCCTCAAGGCTTTCAGGACACCCATGCCTTCTGGTTAGTAGGGCCTTTTGGCCACCTCAAGGACTTTGGGCCACATGCAGTTCCCCTAGACACACTTCAAAAAAAGGAGCACCCCCAGAAGAGGATTCGGACCAAGTGCACTCACCAGAGCAGTTCCAAATTGATTTTTCAGAATGAGAGGGTATGGATATTCCATCGAGACTAGCCTGTTCTTGCACAGGAAGACTAGCCAGACAGTCATGCGAAGATGGAGAGGTACTATCATGATGCAGATGTTGGGGTGGGACAGTTACTTGTAGATAGTCTAGTTGAATTCCCTAAGACCTTTGGGTCATGTAATCTTTCAAGCCTATGGGCCATGTAATCTTTGAGCCTACATGCCTTGTAAGGGTTCCACCTCATCCTTTTAAAGGGAGGTTATCAAAAATAAATAAAAAAGAAGGCCTTCGGGCCATTCAGGAAAGGTTTATATGATTTTGGATGAAGATTATAGATTATGTTTTCTTCTGTATTGATTTATTATTGATTCCATTTGGTGAATCCTTGATGATCAATTAAATTTTTTAATGCTTCAAAATATACAAATTATCCAATAAAATAAATGGAATGGTTATAAATTATTCTTTCCTATTTAGATTGGTGTTTCTCCTAGAATGACCTCTAGGAAATAGTACACACATAATAATTGTGTCCCATTTTTTAAATAAAAATCATCTAATTCTTGATGAATTTGACTTTCCTTGGACACATGTATTACTTTCTTTCCAGTGTTGTAAATATATATATTCTTTTGAGGAGTTAGTTTTGATGGAATTTAAACAACGATAGATTTATCTTTCACTTCAACATTCTTCCCCACCATTTTATCAATATCATTGAACGAATAAACATGAAGAATATGTGCATATTTTACCCAAAAATTAATTTTATTGACCCAATGAAAAAGAATTTGAATTTAATATCATCATATGGGGTTCCAATAATATTTATTTATCCCCTATCTTCTTATGATAATTCAAGCCTTCCCCTTAGATCACATAAATTCTCTTAACTCTATCTTTGATATGTTTATCCAAAATATAAATGATTTAGGTTTGTTAAAGAAATTAATATTTCAATTTAACTTATTTTTATGGGTATCAAGATGTTCTAGAATTTGGTTTTCCTATTTAAAATCATAGTTTTTAGTTTTCTTATTAATATTGTTTCACACGGGATTTGGAATCATGCACCATCGCATTTCACTTAATAGTATTTGTTCTACACAAGAAAATTTATTCCATGTATTCCTTAAGTTCATCATGAAGAAAAATCATTTGAATAAAAACATCATTATAATTATAACTATCATCATATATTTTATTATATATAATATACATCTATATGAATTCACCCTTACAATCATCAAATTCTTCTACTTAAAATTCTCAAGAACTATATTCTTCTTTATAAAGAAAATTTATATTTTTGGAGGACCCCAATTTATTTATACATGTACCTTCTTATTTCATATTACCATGCTATTTATGGTCAACATCATCCTATATATTGTGTTTGGGACGTTTAGATGAAATATGTCCCAACATTGCACATTTGATGTTGTAAAGAGGGAGCTTTCCCTTAAATGTTCCCCTCTCAATATTAATATTAATGGATAATAATGAAATAAACCCATCAACTTCATCAGAATATAGAATCTCTTTGATCTGAATATTATTCCTATAATTGATGTTTACCTATTTTGAACATTAAATTTTTCTTTAATCGTTGTCTTTCTTTCCTCATCTCTAACCCACAATTGTACTATGAATTTGTTTGAGTGAAATATAATTTAGATCATTATCTTCTATAATGAACACACTTTAATTAAAATGAGGAGAGATTATTATCATTATTTACTTCACGATATTCCAATCTTAGATATTTTCATCAAGGCCCCATTTATCTTCAAAAAGGAAATTTTGTTAATCAAACATGGAATCAATCATCTTATTGGAATTAATCCTCATATCTTCGTATTGTGGTCCATATAACATTAAACATCACCACATGAATATCTAACTATCCTTCATATATATTCATGTTATTTTTACCACATAATATTAGAATTATTACAAGACATCACCATTTTGTTTATAGGATTAGATAGAGAACCTACCAAGTAATTTATGGCTCTGGAGTCAATATTCAATAATCAGTGTTCATTCTCCCTAAGTTCCCTACTTTTAATATAATTTTTGATTGCATAAATGTCCACTGTATAGATGTCCATGACCACAGATCAGAAATAATGTTTCATATAGAATTTTTATGACACAAAATTACATTATTCAGAAATGTAGATACCATTATAGATGGAAATATTTTATTTTCTTTTGAGATAGAATGAAATAACACCCCTTTTATTGCACATATTAGATTCTTATTGAAAATTACACCCTGATGGGGGGTGAATCTAGTTATAGATGTTTAAAATGATTTTTTCTCAATTACGGATATTGTTCTCTCAACATCAGGTACTCTAAAATTTGTATTTATCATTATCCTCCATGAGTGATGAATGTCATAACTAGAACAATGTATTTTAGTGGGTTCACCCACAATAGGATACATCCAAGGAAAATGAATGATAATATTTATGTTCGTAAAAATCGCCAAATGCTCACTAATTTACATGTAAAAGTTTGGAGTGATCTCATTGACGATCCTAGTTCACTACCATGAATAGTTGGAGAACATAATTCCCTCCTTCAAAAAAAACTCACTACCATGATTTTGGAAATTAATTTTTTTCATAAAAATATTATAAAAACATCCACTAAGAATAGAGTTTATCCTCATAACATCAAATGTATACTTCCAGAGAGAGAATGAAACTCCTATAATAACATGTTATTAAACATTCTATCTTCCAGATGAGATCTAGAATAACTCCTTTTTTATTCTTTTAATTCTTTAATCTCATGAAATTTATATGTATCACTAATTTTTATCTATTTTTACATTGGTTAGATTCTCTAATTAAAGGTAATACTTTTGTGTATTATCTTATATTCCATGAATTACTAGAATAAAGGACTTCAAAAAGACAATAGAAATAATCAATTAAGTGTTGGTTACAACTACTATAAATACCAAACATAAATTTCAATGATTTTTTGAATGTATTGAATTTGAGAGCCAAAATGGCCTACAATATTATATGGTGTTTAAAATATGGTCATTTTGTCTTAATTAACATGGATCTATGGGAGTATCCTTCAAAATGAATCAGTTTAACAAAGGTAACCTTACTATAATCCATGAACATTAAAATTGGTCTATCACACGAGTATATTAAAATATTTTCCATCACGAATAAATTTAATTTTTTCGATAGCTTTTAGTGCACGCAACACTTTCTTAGCTTGTGTTACATGTACGAGTGACTTGTACCGAACAATAGTATATTATAAGGATAATATTATTTAATAAAATTAGTTATAACCTAGCTATTAAATTGGCATTTATAAATAGGGATAACTAATTTATAAACATATTATTGATTTATATTGTTAAAAACTATATAATATCAAAACCAATTGAATATATAAGACTTATTTTTATAATGAACCATTTATGCTTATAAAGGCGTTTTATCATAATAAATAAAATTAATTAATATTAGTGACTGATATTAATGAAATATATTTATAATATATTCAATAAAATATATTTTATACTCAAAAAATCAATTTTATAGGCCTAAATATAGAATAAATCCAATTTTTTTGCTAAAAATTATATTTTACTGAAAAGGAAATTTTGCAGCATTTTAATGGAGAACAAATTTTAAATATGAATTTTAACACTTTCATATATTTTATTTAAAAAAATGTAATTTTTTAAACAATAACTTTTAAATTATCTTAGGGTGGATTTTTGGTATTTTCTTAGACGTTTCATTTTTTGATGAACAGTGAAAATAATGAATTTTAATTGAAAACTAATTTTTGTATAATCTATTTACAAGGCTAAACTCTATTTGATTATTGATTTTAATCTTTAATTAGATAACATGAATCTATATTAATCTAATATTGGTAATTGGAGTCAATTTCACATTGTATTAAATTTTACATTGAAATTGGATATAAAAACATTTCATAATTTGGAATATTTTTTGTTGAAAAACAAGCTTTGTCGTTGAGTCCGCTAGATTAATTTTAAATTAATTTATGTCAAATTTATGCTTTGAATTTTTAAAAATGTTATAAATATTTGGAATTAGAGTAATTTTTAATTTATAATAATTTCAACTAATTTTTTTGACAAAAAATATTAGTGTAAGTAATTAAAATTACTTATTGCGATTAAATGAGAAATTATTTTGAAAAGGGACTAAACCGTAAACATAATGGGAAAAACAATCTTGAAAATTTGGAAAAAAAATTTCTGCCATATATAGACCATATACACTATTTCATAAAATTTGGTCCATTATTGGAGCAAAATTACATGGAAAACAATTGGGGTGGAATCCCCTCTTTCAAAAATTTACAACAATGCCTCTCCTCCTCCACTATAAAAGGAACTATCCCCTCCCACTTATTCACAAATTTAGATCCAATTTTCTTATACAAAATCTCCCCCAAAAATCTCCAAATATTCCTTCCCTGGTCCTAGAATCCTTACTTTGGTCACAAAGAAAACCAAGGATGTATTTTGGTATAAACCAATAGGAGTTACCCAAATAAGGCATAATGTTCTTCAATGATCACTATTATTTCATTAACTTATCAACACATTAAATTATTTTTATATAATGATTATATAATATCCTTATTATATTCAAAATAATAATACGTTGTTATGATAATATATCAACATACACTTTACAACACACTTCCATCAAATTGGATAAACAATCATCTCTCGTGTGTGTGTCAGACTACTACCTCACGAACCGATATTGTTTGTTCTTCCATTACCACATTTCAAGGATGGAAATAATGATATATTTATAGTTTACATATGACATAAATGATATTTATAATTTAAATATTTTTCATTAATTGTTATATATCACAAACCTTTAATCATTCCATTTAACGGGGATATGATAACATTGTTTGTGGATGTGTTGCCTGCCACTTCTTCAAAGAGATGTGATTCATTCCTGTTATACCTGGAATGTATTAAGGATTTTTGTAATAATAATATGTTATATATATATATATATATAATTAATATAATTTTTTAATAATAAACATATATAAATATATCACTTTATTTTTAAATATGTCAGAAAATTGAAATAGTGTTCGTGCGTACGTACGCCATACCGTCACCAGGAATAGTGCATTCAATTTACTATCTCCAAGTTTTATGTATTACTCTAAATAAATAAATAAATATTATATATGATATTTAACTCATGAATTACATTTTTTATATGGTTGAATCATGATCAACGTAAGAATAACAAAAATAACAAGTCAAAACATACTCGAAAAAACTAGGCAATTAACACCCAAAACAGTGAAAATAATGAAATATTTATAAAAAATGGGTAATAAAATATTATAATAATATATTATATTATATTATAAATATAATTATGGTTCTAGTATAATTTAATAACCGTATTAAACCCATTATATAATAGGTTAAATGACGATCATACCAAAATAAACACAAGGTAATAAGTTTCATCTCAATTTACATTCCCTTGAGATTTCTTTGTTGTTATGAACCAATGAAATTAAATAATGTTTATATTAAAACCATTTTTTATTTAAAATCATGATTCAATCATACTTTATGGTATTTTAATTTTAAATTTGACTCCTATCACCCAAGGTGTTTATCTTGAAAATTACAAAGTGGTAAAAGTTATCCTTGAATTGTCACTTAAATTTTTTATTGTTAACATTATTTTCAAAAAATCATTTTATTGTAAACATTTTTCGATGGAAAATTCATAAAATATTCAAAATATATATTTATGGATATTATTATTGGTTAAAACGTATATTTTTTTTACATATGGGGTTTACTTTTAAATTTGTTTGAATAACTGGGGAAATATTGATATATCTACATATTCTAATCAATATAAATATTTGATGATAAGGCTCATTGATCATTAATTAAATATAATATTTGATATGTGAGGAATGATTTATATTTGAAATTATGGTTGGTGTATAGAATTTATATACCCCCTTTTTGCATCGACAAGTTCTCATAAGACATGTCAGTTGGCAAAATTAAATGAGTTTTCAGCTATAGATTTAAACCGTCTTATAAAAGGACTCTATGCTATAAGTTTTAATGTTCCCGAGACATGAAATCTAATAATTAATCATTTCATACATTTATATTTTAATTATTATTATTCTTATCCATGATATTTTAATATGATAAAATCTATGGATGCATTTCATTCTTAGATTACTAATAAAATGGAATGTGTTTTATTTATTTACCATGAAATATTTATTGTATAATATCTAGTTTTTGACTGGAATGTGTTCATAGTTAATTACCATTCCATTTTATTATGATTATTGATTTATTATTTATTTAGTTTTAATTACCCATTACAGATCATTTGAGATCACACTAATTATGTTTCCTTTCTCCAAGTTATGAAGAAGAATCCTTTGAATGAGTTTCAATGATTTCAAATTGTTACTTATGTTGTGCATCATTTTCCATTACCAATTTATTATGGGTATCAGGTATGTAATATGTGTTTCCAAAACTAATAAATTCTTTAGTAATTTGGGATTTAATATTTCATCTAGGACAATGTAATAAAGTAAGGCACCAGCCCCAGGAAACTGCGATTGGGTTGTTGTATTTTATATTAGATCTAGTTTAGCAAAAACATTGGAAACTAGATTTAAAAAATATATATTAGGAAACATAAACCTAAAATTTAATTTGAGGATAAGTATAGAGTACCATTTCAAAAAAAAACATGTTTATGATTATGTTATTAAATACACATTATTTTTTGATCTTATGTTAAGTATTTCAACAGTTTTGTGATTTTACATTATTTTTCATAATGATATGAACAAATCCAGTGCATGACCTTGTTTGGAAATGGTTTATGGAAAATGATATCAATAATCATGGAAAATATAGAGATTTCCCTACCACGGAAACCAATATAGATGGTATTTTAATAGAAAAAATTATGGATATATTAGTGTAGGTTAATCTGGTTAGGAAAATTAACCTTTCCCCAATGATGAAACTTATTCCCCAATGAGAATATCATATTCTAGATCACATTATTGGAATGAAGACCCCTTAGTTTTGTTGGGATACTATTCTAATTTTAGCTGAGTAATGGATTAAGAATTTGAAGAATATATTTATGGCTTCAAGATGCAATGAAAAAGCAAATATTTCACTTGTAGTGTATTGTATCAAAGTATATGATGATCAATGGTGGTATTTGATCCATAATACTAGAGTGTAATAAGAAATAGATATCATGTAATGAATAACATTTATGGAGGTATAATTTTATAAATACTTCCCTAATGATCCAATAAATTTAGATGTAGAGAATGGTAATTATCTTAAATAAAAATGAAGAGAGAGCATTGCATATTATGAATACACTTTTACAAGGTTATCCAGTTATTCTTTAGATAATATACACAATATAGAGTGCCAGATTGACCAATTTTTTAAATGGAATAAGAAAAGTCTCTAATGTGAACTGGTGTCCCAAAATATTTCTTCATATGATAAAATAGTTTTTAGGGCCATCAAGATAGGGAAAAAAGTTTCTAGAATCAATAAATTCATGGAAAACCATGATAAGAAGAGGCCATATGAGCACCCTAAGAAAGGGAATGCATCAAAGAAGAAGAAGAAGTTATTAAAATTTCCATATAATGAAGACTGTGGGAAAACGCACCTTGGGAAATGTTGGAAGGGATTTGGAGTCCATTATATGTGTGATGATTGGGGAAACTAGGTTCAAGAATTAAAGGGGAAGAAACGAATCTATTATTTATAGTGTTACAATTGTAATGAGATGTGACACTATAAAAATTAATTCCCCAAGAGTAAAGGGAATATTACATTGAAGAGGATAAGGGGAAATAACATTGATTATGAGATCACTATAACTAATGTAGATGTACACAATATTGTGGTGTCTGGTACATTAATCCTACATTCAAATCTATCCAACATATTATTTTATTCCATATCATCACACTCATTTATATGTTCCCTGTTTTCTTTAAAAAATAGACTTTTTATTTTGATTAAATAATATAGTTTTTAGTCAAAACCTAAGGGACGTCTTATTATAACAATGATGTATCAGGCTATCCCTAATATGACACATAAATGTGCTATATTTTTTGAACTAATAATCATAACTATGGTTGAATTCAATATAATCCTCTGTGTGAACTGATTTCAAAATATGATGAAAAATGTTCTACAAGAATGAAATTGCGATTTTTGTTGAAGATGTAGAATACTGTATCTTTAGAGTATAGACTTCATCATCTGATTCATATCTAGATCCACACATACAGACCTACTGAATGAAATTTTTGGGGATGATAAATAAACAACATCTAGTGATGAATAAGGTAATATTAAAACTAAAAATAACCTATTATACATGAATAAATTGATGCATTTCTAAAGGAATTACCTAGGCATCCCCTAGAGTGTGAAGTTGAATTTTCAATTGATTAATATCTGATGAATGTATAATATCGAAGATTTTATATAGAATGGAAATTATAGAATTAGTGGAGTTTAAGAAATAACTTGTGTAATTGGATAATAATGGATTTACTCTCCTTGGTGTTTCACCAGGGTGATCCCATTTTATCTTCATTAAGAAGTTGGATCCATGTAAGTGTGCATTGATTAGAGGGAAATCAATTCTGTTATAATAAATAACAAGTATCCTCTACCTCGTATTGATGAATTTTTTGATCAACTTCATAGATCCCAATATTTTTAAAAGATTTTTCTTCATTATGGGTATCACCAATTGGGATTAATTATTGAATAAAATTTTAAGATAACTTTTCGAATGAGGTATAGATAATATAGGCTTTCAATAATTCCATTTGGATTTACTAATTCACCCAATGTTCTTATATAACTAATGAACAAAATATTCTATGAATATTTTGATGATTTTTTGTGATATTAATTTATGATATTCTAGTGTATTCTAAAATCTTTGAGAACCATGAGAATCACTTGTTTATAATTTTTAAGACTCTTTGATGTGAAGAGTTTTATTGAAAATTTAGTTATTTTAGCTTTTGGATTCAAGAGGTTTTTCTCAGGGATACATTTCCTCAAAATATGAAATATCAGTTGACCATTCAAATAAAAATGAAATAAGATAATTTTTTAAAATAACAAACACAATTGAGGTAAAATGTTTGATCAGTTTGGTAGGTTACTTTCGTACATTTACTTAAAATTTCTCTCAATTGGATAACATGTTAAACAATATTACATGTAAAGTGGTTATGTTTGTTCGGATAAGGAAATGTGAAGAATGTTTTCATTAACTAAAGAGGATAAATGTCAATGCTATTATTTTTACCCTTCTATCTTGATGTGATTGGTTTGTAATATTTAGTGATGCATTAAATAATGGACATGGTATTATCCTAATTAAAATTGAAAAAGTAATTGAATATGTATCAAGGAAATTTAATACTCATGAGAAGAGTTTTCTAACCCATTATGTTGATTTAGCTTCTATAATATTCACTTTGAAAATATGGATACATTATCCCAATGCTGAAAGATGTGATATGTACACAAATCATAAGAGCTTGAAATACATCTTCTCAAAGAAAGAGCTCAATATTTCAAAAATTTTATTGCTCAAGCTACCCAATTATTTTGATTTCTCAATACACTACAACCTAAGGAAATAATATAAAATATAAGATACATTGAGTAGGATGGATAATGGAGTTCTAGCCCAAAATAGGATTGAGGAAGATCCAATGATAATAGTTCTCATAAAAATAGAAATAAGAATTTCGAATAAAGAAGATACATCGATCATTTTTCCAATGATTTAAAACAATTTTTATTTCACAATATAATGAATTTAAATTTGATAATGATAACATTCAGAAGAAAATTAAATCCATGAATGATGGAAAATTATTAGAATTTTTTTTAAGATGGTGTTAAAAAATTTGAATGAAATTTTGTGGTCTATATATACATGAACTAAAATAGTAATTTTTGGATGATTCTCATCAAAAACATTTATCTATACACCCTCATAGAAAAATAATGCACAGGGATTTTGAGGAAAATTTTGGGTAGGATAACATGAAGTTGGAAATTGCTGATTATGTGTCTAGATGTCTAGTTTTTCAATAAGTGAATGCTCTAAGGGAGAATCCTAAAAGAATCCTATAACCTATTCCAATTCCCATGTATAAATTGGGTAAAATTAATTTATAATTTTTCATAGGAATACAAAATAATCCTATAATGAATGTTGCAATATAGGTTATCATTGATTTCATAAAAAAATATGTACATTTTCCTACCACAAGATATGATTTATCTCTTGAGAGCCTCATAAGGATCAATATTAATAGAGTCTCTAGACTTCTTGTTGTACCTTTATGAATTTTTTTTTACTGAGATCTCCACTTAAATCAAAATTCTAGAAGAGTCTTCTGAAGGCCCATGCTAATGAGGTTCATTTGAGCACTGCCTTCCATCCTCAAACTAATCGATAGTATGAAAGAAAAATTAAAATAATGGATGACATGTTCAGGAAATTATCACTGAACTTTCAATGTGGGATCATTATTTACCTTTTTTTGAGTTTTCCTTTAATAATAGTTTCCATTAGAGTATTAAAAAGTCACTATATAAAGCATTATATGGCAAGAGATGTAGTACTCGTACTTTTTGGGATGAAGTTGGTTAAAGCAAACTTATAGGCCCAAAAATGATTGAATAGATAGAAATAAAGGTAAAGTCTATTCATTATCATATTAAAGAATCTCAAAGTGTGTAAAAAATTTATACTATGAATTAGAGGAAAGATTCATAATTCTAAGTGAAAGATCGTGTTTTCTAGAAATTAACCTTATAGAAGGGTGTTATTAGGTTCTATAAGAATGGGGAAAAATCCCTAGATACATTGTACCATTATATATTCTTTAAATAGTTGGATTTGATTATTATTGTTTTTAAAAGCCACAAAATTTCTCACCATTACACAACATGTTCCATATATCTCTTCTAAGGAAGTACATTATTGACCCAACACATACAATCACCTCTGAATAAATAGATATGGAACCAGACCTCTGATTATATGAATAACCCAATCGTATTATTGATAACATAGAGAAAGTATTGAGGATTTGAATGACTTGTTTTTTAAAGGTACTATTGAGAAATCACAAAATACAATAAGCAACATGGGAACGAGAGGATTTTATGTAATAAAACTACCAACATATTTTTATGAGGTAATACACCTAAAATTTATATGATGAAATTTTTTAGGAGTGTAGAATGTAGAACCCCAAGACTTTACAATATTTTACTTTTAAAATAAATTTTTTTATATCGTACAATACCCGCAATACTGAGTTATCTTACGTTACATGTAAGGGTGAATTTTACCAAATAAAAGTATATTATTAAAATATTTTTATTTCATATAATAAGATACAAAATACCCATTGAATTTCTGTTTTTTAACAGGAATAACTAATTTATAAATATATTTTTGAATTTATTGGATAACAACTAATTAATATCAAATCCAATTGAATATATTGGAATTTTTTTATGAAGAACCATTTTTATACTTCTAAAGTATTTTTTCATAATATATTATATTAATTACTATAAGTGAATGATATTAATGAAATATATATATTATATATTAAATTAAGTACTTTTAATATTAATCTAATAGATTTTATAGTCATAAGATAATAATAAATCCAATTTTACGCTTGAAACTGTATTTTTCTAAAAAAGAAATTTTGTAGCCTTTTAATGGTCCACATATTTTAAAACTGAATTTTGAAACATTTATAAATTTTAATTTTCAACATAAACATCATTTCTGAAATTGTATCATTAAAATTATCTTAGGATGAATTTATTGTACCTTTTTTTGAAGTTTCATTTTTTGAAGAATAGTTAAAATACGAGATTTTAATTAAAAAATTCTTATACATATAATTTATTTATAAGATTTAACTATATTTTTTATGTGATTTAAATTTTAATTAGTTTAATTTTACATTTATTAAATCTAAATTATTTCATTGTAATAAATTTCCCATTTAAATCAGATATAAAAACATTTCAAACTTTTGTACATTTTTACTTTAAAAACTGCTTTGCCATCCCTTCAAGGGGGTTAATTTTAAATTAATTTCACCCAATTAAGTGACTTGAATTTAAAAAAATGGATTATATATTTTTAATAAGTATAATTCATAATTTATTATTATGTCATATTAGTTTTTTTACAAAAAAGTTTAGTGAAATTAATTACAATTAAATACAGTGATTAAGAGGAAAATTATATTAGTAAGGGAATAAACCTTAAACTTAAATGAAAAAATGACATATAAAATTGACAAAAATATTTTTTATGGACATATTTAGAACATTTTATCTCTTTAATATACTTTTTATCATTATTTTATGCACTTTACATGGAACAACATGGATGGAATTTCCTCTTTAAAACCATTACATGAATGTCTCTCCTCCTCCACTATAAAAATGCACTCAACCCTCCAAATTATTCACACCAATTAATCCAATTAGATAATAAAAAATCTTACCAAATAATCTCCCAACATCCCTACCCTCATCCTATATTCCTTAATATTTTCATAAAGAAATCCAATGAAGTATTTGGGTATAAACCAAAAGGTGCTACCGAAATAAGAGGTAAAGTTCTTCAATGTTCACTTTTATTTCAGTTACTTCTACACCCCATCATTTTTTTATATCATGATTATATAATAAAATAATTATAATCAATATTATGAGATCTTATTTTTCTAAAATTAATACCTACAATTTTACACACATCCATCAAATGGGATACACAATCATCATTCATGCGTACGACGAACTACAACCTCACGAACTGACGTCGTTCAATCTACCATTACCAGTTATGATGGTAGAACATAATAATGTATATATTGTTTATATGTGATATATATGATATATATAATGTATTTATTCTTCTTTAATTCTTATATAACACATATTTTCATGATTTCCATTTTGTGTGGATATGATTACATCCTTTTGGGACGTGTGGTCAACCACATCATTAAAGTGATGTGATTCGTTCACACTACACATGAAATGTATTAATGATGGTTTTAATAAAAATATGTGATATATATTACATGAATATAATACTGTAATGATAATATTAATATATCAATTCATTAAATATTATTTAAATGTGATAAGAAAATGGAAACAGTGTTCATGCGTACGTATAACCTACCATCTAAATGAATAGTGAAATCCATTTCCTATATAGAAATTTTATGGATTACTATAAATACATATATAATGAATATATATGATATTTAAATCATTTATTTCATTCTTTAGATGATGAAATCATGGTCGGCAAAAGAATAAAAAAATAACAACTCAAAACGTACTCGAAAAAACTAGGCAATTGACTCCCGAGATATTGAAAATATTGAAATAATACTAAAAAATTGTTAGTAAGATTTTATAAGAAAATAATATATGATATTGTATATATTATTATGGTTCGGGTATATGTTAATAATATTATTAAAACAATTATATAATAGGTTAATGGTTTTTTACCCAAAATTAGTTGTAAGGTAAGAGATTTCATCTCAATTTATATTCCATTGAGAATTATTTGTTTTTATGAACATATTCTCTTTAATGTGGTTTATATAGAACTCTTTTCTCATTTAATATCATGATTCACTCATTAATTAGTGAATTTTTAGTTTCATATTGATGTATCTCACCTAAGTGGTATAGCTTGAAAATTACCACATGGCAAAAGTTATCTTTGCAATCTCACTTGGTTATGTGATTGATAACATTATATAGAAACAATATCATCATTGTAATAATTTTTCATCAGAAATTACCTTAAATATACAAACTAATGAGTGATGGATATTATTATTACCTAAAACATACACCATTTTTATATACAATATTTTCTTTTAATGTTATTTGATTAACGAAGGAAATTTTGATAAATCATTATCTTCTACTCGATATAGATATTTTATGATAAGGACTATTATTCATTAATTAAATTGATTATTTGATATATAAAGAATTCTTTGTACTATAAATGATTGGTGGGTCCTAGACTTTTTATTGCCTTTTGATGCATTGACAAGTTCTCATGAGACAAATCAGTTGGCCAAATTAAATGGGTTTCTACCTATAGATTTTGACCATCTTGTGAATGGAATTGACGATATAGTTTTTCATTTGAATCATACCTGATTTCAAATAATTGATAATTGAATTAATTTACATTTTAGTTATAATTATTAGTATCTATGATATTTTTACATGATAAAATCTATTTATTCATTTCATTCTCAGTTTATTTATTAAATGATATGTGTTTGAGTTATTTACATTTCCATTATTACTATGACTTATCCAGTTATTTGAGTGGATTGTATTTTCATTTAATTACTATACCATGATTATTATTCTTATTAATTCATTGTTTCTTTGGTTATAATTACCCTTACAAATAATTTTTGCTCACCCTTATCATGTTTTCATTCCCCATGTTATAAAGAGAAATCATTTGAATGAGTTTCAAGGATTCCAAGATTTTAATTATATTATAATTTATTTTATTTTCCCAATGTATTTTGGTTATCATGTATGTAATATAGTTCTCAAAAACTTCTAAAATATTTGGTCCATTGGGATTTATATTATACCTATACTAAAGTAATAATGTAAGGCACCGAATTTGGGCTACTCGGGTCGGGTCATTACAATGGATGTAGTGTGGCTCAACACGATTTATAGGTTGAACCAATCTCTAACAATCCAGATGAGAATACATAAACTTTTCCATTTCCACCTCCTTTAATTCCAGTAATCAAACACCAAATCATCTCTAAGTCTTGGGGAATATATTTTGGCTATTTTTATTGTGGTTCTACTAATGTAGATAATATTTTAATTATTCTTCATATGTTTTCAATGATTTAATCCCATACCATTAATTTATTTTATATTATTTTAATCATTTATGTATTTTTTGTGCATATTGGTCTAAAATGTAAAAAAAATTCCATTATGAAATTTTCATAGTTTTCTATCACCTATGTATTTTGAGCATAAATTTTATGATTCTGATCAAATTTTAGTGATTATATTTTTTAGGTTTAATTTTTCAATGGGATGAAACATATTATTGTTATCCTAGAGATAATTTGAAATCTATTAGCCCATAAAAATAAATCATGTTAACTAATAATTATGGCTGATAGAATGAATTTCACCCCAATAATTGAGACATAAATCAGGTTAAAGACGTCTAAATTTGGTGATTCCTACTGAGAATGAATGCCGACTCGAAGTCTCATTTTCAAATTAAAATTATGGTAGATTTTATCTCATTAAGGGATACATTTAATGTCCCAATACAGATAGTGTTGAAAAACCTTTTCATCCTGAAAAAAAAGTGTTTGAGTTATTAAGGGATAATGTATCGTAAACATATCCAAAAAATATGATATTTTGAGAGAGCATGTCAATGAAATATATGAAAATATTTATGAATAAAACATGCTTTGAATTAGTCATTTACAACGAAAAATGGGTTCAGATATTTATTGGAGGGAAACCATTGATATATTTTAACACCCCTCAACCCTATAAATATGTGCATCCACGTCCATTCAAATTTTATGAAGAAGTAAAAAAGGGGATGTGATGGAGTATTGGTACCTTTATGTGATTTATATTTTCAATTTCCAATTTTTCTAATGAATAGTTTTACTTTTAAGTGGTTGAAGATTAACTTGGTGGGATTTTTTGTCTTTTTTTGGTTTCATTTATTTTTTACATCTTTTGTTTAAGTACTTTAATCTCTCTCTATCTAGTGTAGTTTGACTCGATCAAGCAGATTATGTTAGGGGTAAGTAACTATGATCATTGGAATGTGTGGGGAATAAGTTAATTTTTTCTATATTTTTAATTATAAAAAAATTACTATAGGTATTTGACTTAATAGTTTTGTAACTTTTTGTTGATTTGTGATCACACATGAGTGCTTTTTGTAAGGAACCAAAATTTCTGTGTAATTTTTTTAATAAATTGGGAATTTTTTGAATCTGTGAAAATTGACAGCGTGTATTTCTAAGGCCCGGTCTGCCTGGAATTAATTTCTGAACTTTTGTTCAGGTACCTTAAGTAAACTTATGATTGATTTTTTGTATCTTTTTAACTGATGCTCAGAATTGAAATCTTAGGGCACCGTTGAACTCGCAGCATTGGTATTCTCTTAAATAGACCTTCAATGAAAATGTAGTAGGTCGAGGGTGAAATATATAATTTGGGTTTTTCGTGAAAGAATAAAATAAAATAAAATTGTGTAACATTTTATTTTCATTGGAACTCCCATGTGGATATTGAGAGGTGGGTACCACTAGAAACAAACCTCCCTTGAGAGGATATGGTGGTGGGGACCACCCACGACTAAAACACCCATGAACTACATCTTAAATGTTGGGAAGCCTCTTAAACCTCCCCCACATTAATGGTTCCACCCCCTTTAATATATTATACAAACACAATTAATTAAATAAAAAAATTAAATTATGCCAACATTTTCTATAATGATGGATAATACATTTTTGGGTGGATTGGGGGAATGTTTTTGGAAGAGGAGAAAGATAGATATTTTTCAAGAATTACACTTCTCAAACGAAGACCTTCTTCCATGAAGAACGCTCGTCCAAAGAAGAACGACAATGCACGACTTCGACGTCATCCTTGGGACATCCTTCAACCTGGGGCGTCTTTAATTAATGATAGTTCATCCCTCCTCATCGACATCAACAAAACAATGAGGTAGAGGTGTGTTTAATTTTGATCAATTTTAAATTCCCTCTCACATTGAATCATCTTCCTTGAGTCATATGCTACTGCCCTAACGCGGAGGGTACGGGCCAAACAAAAATGGCCCAACCCCTCCGCAAATATTGTGGATCTTTTTTGTGATCTTCATGATGGTGTTGGTGACTAGTGCTAGTAGTTGGCACTAGTGTCACTCGAGATCTGCGATGAAGGCGATGAATAAAGGGTGACAGGTCGAGTCGGCCGCCAATGATGGCGCGACGCCTCTATCGCACTGCTCTGTGGCTTTCTGCACTGCCCTGCGGCCTTCCGCACTACCTCGGGGCCTTCCACGCCTCCTTGCATCCTTCAGCACCGCCATGCGGCCTATCGCGTCACCCCGTGGCCGTCCGCATACCCCCCCTCATGACCTTTCGTGCCACCCCACTGCCACGTTGACCCCCCCCTGCTGTGCCGCCCCGTGACTTGCCTCCCCGCTCGACGGCCTATCGTGCCTCCCCGTGGCCTCCCGAAGCCCCCATGGCCCCCATGGGGCCTCCGCAGTTCTCATGTAATCTGCGCCACCCAGGCCGGGCCATCGGGTTGAGCCTCCTAGTGCGGGCCGGGTCGACACAAATTGGGTCGGCCCATGCTGGGGGGGGGGGGGGGTTGGGTCGGTCCGACCAGGTCGGACCGGACCCGGACCCACTAAATATATAAAAATAATATATATTCAATATATACATACTAATAACCAATCATAAAAGGTATAGGAAAAAAATGAATTACATAGTTCATGGAGATGATAGTCCTAATTTACACATGAACACTGTTTACATTTTACAATGAAAAGAAGGAAGGAAAGATAAATAATATTTTATCATCACATAGACAAATTTATATCTTTAATATAATATATATTTTTATTCAAAATCATTATATCCATCAATGTGAGGTGATTATTGAAAACATATCATATAATTATGTGGAGGCGATTGTTTACACATATGAAAGGTAGATATTGTCATTTCACAGAAAATGGAATGGTGGGAGATTTTTTTCCAATATTTAGAAAAATATATCAATATATCGATGATACTATATTCATTATGTTATGATAGATACAATAGATTTAGAGGATTTAATGGAAGTTAGAAAATTTATAAGAGTTGGTTAAAATGACAATATTTTCATTGAGAGTCTGCCTTCTGATTATATTTTTTCCTTTATTAGAATGGTATTAGGCTAATAACATAAGGTCATTAATTAAGTTATGGAAGCTAACATGTCTTTTTGGTAGGTCTTTGTCAATATATAGGTATCAATTTTTGTGAATAATAGAGGATAATATGTGCCCTTTTATTAGTGAGGGGACAGACACACAATAAATTACATAAAATATTTAAATAATATATATTCATTTTCTTGTGAAAGTGGAACAAAATGGGTTGGAAATTAGGTATAAGAAAATTAAATCTCATAAAAATATCCAATTAACGATATTTAAATAACTTTATGTTAAATGTTTACCATAATATCTTATTTTACCCATGATAAACCCCTTTACCGTTAACCGTAGTAATGATTTTTTAATGTATATACATTTTATTATGACCAAAAATTATGTTGAACTTATTAAATAATATAAATTTTGATTATTACAAATATGTAATCCATTTTACAAGGAAGATTTCTAGATTTGGTAAAAATTACATTTAACATATGTTTGTAAAATGAGACAAAACCTTTTTTTAGAAAAATGATTTTTTAAGAATAAAAATGATTTTATATAAAAATAAAGTATAACGTTCATTATAATAGAATTAATTGGATTATGTCAAATGATACTGAATTTTAATTAAAAACAAAACAAAATTTCAAAGAAACTTTTAAATATTTATTGAAATAGAAGAACAAAGCTAACATTATATTTTTATATAAATTATATTTCTTATTAAATAGAAAACTTTTATAATTATAATTTTACATAAACATTAAATTTATTCTAATATCATTATAATATAATAATGGCGATAGTTTTTTTAAAATATATATTTTCACTATTCACCTAAAAATCTTCAATTTTTAAAAATTCTGAAAACCTCACCCTAAACTAATTTTAACATTATGAATTCAAAAATGAAATACATTTCATCAAATTCAAATTATAATATTTTCGATGTTTCATTTTAATCACATCCTTGAGTAATAATAATTCAATTAAACTATTGTTTTTATAGAAATAAAGGATTAATTACTATAATTGAAGCTCAAGTATTACGCTCCCTATTGTTATATGTCTATTATGATGGAATATATGATTTTAATATGATTAAACAAGTTACTAAGGTGGATAAATCTATATTGTTCAAATCCCAAATGGTGACTATCTTAAATATTTCCATAACTATTTCACTAAATTGTAGTAATTAAAATTTAAAAGAAATAATTAACTTAGGGGTGGGGTGGAAAATGTAATTCCCACATATTTTATAATATATATATATATTATTTATAACATAGTGCATTAAATATCTTGTTTCAAAAGAAATACTAATCTAAAATGAGACTAAGATACTTTTAAATTAAATTATTAAATTTTATAGTTGTAATGTATCCTTTAAATTAGCAGGTCTAAAATGAAGTAACCATATTAATAATCAATGAAGAAAAAAGAATGAAATGACATTGGGAAGAAAAATTATCCTTTATGAATCTCATTTTTCCATTCTTATAAATGTGGTATCTAACTAAGGTTTTCCCGATACAAAGCACAATATAAACTCTAACAATTATAAATGGAATTTTATGTGAGTTCATTTCAAGATAAAAAAATTTAAATGAGATCCATGTTAAAGGAATCCAAACGTGTGACTGTCACCAGAGGTATCCTTAAGCTTATATATTATGAAAAATGATTAGGGGATCTGTTATTAGAAATTTATATGATATAAAAATATAATTATTAATGTATTATGTTATTTATCACATGTATTATACACATTTCTCATTTTCACTTTTAATGAAAAATAATGTTTATTTACTAATGCATTAATAAATTTAATGAGATCAGTTTATTCTTAAATATGTATTTTTTTCTAAAATTTTATTTTATGCACTTAGTTTTAATAAAATATATATATATATATATATATATATATATATAATATTTTTTATGTGAACAGTAGTTTTAGCTAGAAGTTGATAAGAATTATGAATAATAATTCTTAATATCTAAAATTTATTTTTCTTTTAAAAATAAATCCTAATTGAATTTAATATATCTATTAAAAAGATAATTTACAAAAACTTTGATTTTTATTTTGACCAAATTAACCATTTTTAGACTTATAATTAAAATAATCTCTTAGGATATTTTTTGGTATTTTCTAAAATAATCTATTTTTAGGTTAATAGTAAAAAATTCTTGTTTTTACTAATGTTATGATGTTTATAACAAAATGATTATGTAAGTGAGAATTTTGAACTTATAATATTATTTATTATTAAAAAATATATTTTTGTAGTAAATTTATTTATTTAAAATATACCATGTCAAATTTATAAAACCGTTGTTTAACATTTTTGAAACTTAATTAATATTTTTCTCTAAAAACTATTTTTATCCACTAACATTAATAATTAATTTTCATCACATATAGAAAATAAAACATAAAAAATTTATTTCATATTTTTGATTTTGATGTACCTAACTTGTGGTCTACCATTTCAAAACTATTATTGAGTATATAAACATGTTTTCACTGGATACAAGTTCTTTTGTTGATAAAATGATTTATTTCAGTGTTCTTCTTAACAGTTCATGAGAACCCAGCCAAAATCAGAAATCAGTAGTGATCAGAGAAAAAGTTCACATATACATGACAAGTAATTTATAAACGCATGCTGCGTAACTTTGCCTCTACAAAATTCAGTTAGACCGAGTACATGGCCATGTATCCAGCTAGATCATACATGTCATGTACGACATGATTACATGTTGTATACATACTTCTCGATAAATTTAGTGGATGTATATGATTATACACACCATGTGGGGTGTCACGTCTTGTCGTGTACCTCACCAAATGACCACCGACGCATTCCAAATCATGAAGCAGTGCACAGATCAACTACTTGAAGAGAAATAAAATTTAAAATCCATTTGACCCAAGTCCATTACATGTAATTTATTGTACAAGATATGTAATCAAATTTTATTTAAATAGTATGGAATACCTCTATGTTAAAGTTTGGACATCTAAGGGTGCTTTTTCACTTCTGATTAATCTTCCCATAGATCTAAAATAATAATAATTCATTTCTATAGTATTTTAATTCTTCTTCACCCCTTTATCCTTCTAATATCGATAGTAGGGATTTATTTTCTTCTCAAATCACACACCGTGACCATGGTCATACTATTGTAGTGTTCTTGTGTTTATTTTTTAATAGTATTCTAGTTCTTCATGATTTAAATTTTGATGTGTTGATTTTATTATCAATTTCATTATATAAATCCATTAGCAAGTTGAATTCAATATTAACTATTGGTGCTGTATCAGAATAATAACAAAACCAATGGTGAAATTTAAAAGTAGTTACTATGGGTTAATCATTGACCATTAGGTGAGCTCGTTGCCACTTTTTTAGGGGTAAAGAACCTAAACAGTTTTTAAGTAATTAATCGCCAAACCAATGGATTAGTCTTTTAATCACGTAATTGTTTGTTGTCGGACCAATAAGCAATAATTTATTTAATCCCCATGGTTAACTATTTTCATTAATACTTTTAATAATAAAGAATAACCATTGTAATAATCCTTAACCAAATTTAAAACCCAACACACTTGTTTTCTAATTTTTATTTCATTTATTTTATTTTAATATTTATTTTCACAAATAGATTAACTCTTCCACTATTTCATTTAAGTTACCTACAATGGTTTCATCTAGATAATCAACTTAAACTAAGTAACTTGAGCTAAACCCGTTATTTTTTTATTTTACCTATGGGGTTGACGAAGGATTACTACAAACTACCTAGTTAGTCGAATCAGAAGGGAACAAAAAATCCTTCCACTACTCCACACCTCGCGATGATAGCAATCAAATAATGACATTATTGCGGGGGAATACAGAAACCAACATCGTGGGTCTGAGTTAATGTAGGATTACCAAGAGTTTTCTTGTTTTCATTTTCTTGAATCTTTGTGTTGGGACACATGACCCACATTCTATGGATTTATATTCACCTGAAAAATGGTATAATCCACCTAGAGAGTTTTTTTATCTTCATGATCCTACAGTGTTGTACCCAAAACTAGATGAATATTATCCATTCATGGATGTTGAGTTTCAATACAAGGAATAACCCGATACAATCTTTACCCCACCCACTCATCCTTCTCTTTCAGAACCATATTCTGGTAATACCGAATGATTAATATCATTGATGGATGACTTTTCCATATTCTAGTTGAAACAATCCAAAAGGTTGGGATGACTTGGTACACTGGTCAAGAAAAATCTAGAGATAATTACTCATATGGATAATCTCGTTTATTTAGATATTGTGTTCTCTGCCCCTATTTAAAATGAGGATACATGATATGATGCGGGTCCAACCTTTCATTCACTGTAAATTTCTAAACAAACTTTTCTGAACTCAATCTTAGAATATGGGGACACATCACAACATGTAAATTCTAAATTTGATCATTTATTTCCTACTAACCTCTCAACTGATGATGTATAACCTATAGATAATTCATGTTATTATTTTAAGGTATTCATCATAACGAAGAAGGAACCCTATAAGGTGGAGGATTTACATGATTGAAATAAGAAACAAGTTGACCTTCATCATCCACTGTCTATAGAGAAAGGCTACTACAGGCCACCACCTAGACCACTTGATTGGAAAGAAACTGGGATAAAAGATAAAGGCATCAGATATATTTGGAGGTTCATGAAGTGAAAACAAAATCTACCTTCAGATTATGGGTAACTTCCTTGACTCATGTCAATCCAAAGACATAAAACAATGGGGCTTACTGGGAGGAAACCCAACCATTATTATTTATATTTCTTTTTTATCTTTTATAAACACGTAGCATGTACTTATTCTCCACACATCATGTATCACTTCTTTCTTCTGGCCACTATTTCAAAAAGTGTAAAACTGGGTTACCCGCTTTGTGTATCCTTATACACGATGTGTACTTATCTTTTTAGTGTATATATTATTATATGTTTTAAAATAAGTAAATATTAATGAAGTAAATAATCATGATTGAAGCCTCTACTAATGGAAAGGTCACTAGATTTTATCAGAGCCATCATCGGTTCAAATCGCTCAGCACCTACCTTTAGTACAGGGATTGTAATTTTTGAATCCTTGTTTTCCTTAAAATGTGTGTCAGATATTTTCAAAAATAAATAAACCCCTTTAAAAATAAATAAAAACCAATAGTGAGGCTGAATTGATTGGAAGATTTGTAGCCCACAAATTCAAAATACCCATGTTCGAGTCCTGCTAGCCGGTTCAGTTCCATCCCTTTTCAATTAGATAAAACCACAATGTTTTTATTTTGAAAAACATCGTGTGAATCAAAATTTCATAATAATTTAAAACCTTTTCAAAAATTATAAATAACTTAAGGGTGATGTGTGTTGATTGGAAGAGTTGTAAACCATGATTTAAAAGACCTGGGTTCGACATCGACTAATCTTCCTACATCAATCAAATATTCACTAATTTAAGCCACACACAGTGAACTTTATTTCCCCATGTAGTATTGTAACTAAACTATAAGTATTGTATATTAATAAAACCATGCATCATGGAAACCCTTACTCTACTGGTTGAGGGATTTCATTCAAATCGATTAGTCATCAGTTCAAATCCCCCACCCCACCCAAGTATTAGACCATGGGTTGTAGTTAAATTTTTTAAATTTTAGAGCACATGATATGTATTTCTATGATCAACTACATGTATAGGTTAATTTTTGTTTATATATATTTTTATTTATTTTTATTTTTAACTTAAAATTCAAATAATAATTAATATTTAGTTTATTATAATAATTATACATTAATAATAAATAAATAATACTTTTTCATGGCATGTAGTGTATCGCACACGCGATGTGTACTGACTATATTAGATGGGAACTCTACCGGGCTTGACCCTGTGTCCCAGACCCCCTCTTCCCATTTTCTTCTTCCCAAGGATTTCATCACTTGTCTTCCCACCTTACCTTCCTCAAACTCAAATTTTCCTTGAATTTGGGCCTTGGTTGCTCTCTCATTTAAATCTCCACACTAGATTAGTGGTTTTTTGCCCTTTAATTCTCCAATTTTGATGATTTTAGGTGATATAGGGAATAAGATAAGTATTCGGTCAATCCCAGCAGTATATGACCATTAATGTAGAACAAACATCTTGAATTATAAGTACAAAAACACACATCAACACACACACACTCTATCTCTCTATCATTTACTAATTTAAAAATCACATGGAGTATACATTTAGAAAATTCCATGTACAACTCCACTATCCCAGTTCAAGAAAGAACCCATGTTCAATTCCCCACACAGGTGGAAATCCATGTTACAAACACAATGTGTGTGTTCAACACACATCATGTACCAATTTCTTATCAGACATGGTTGGGTCATAAGTGTACATATGTTACATTCCCATGTTCTCTAACGCTATGTGTACCATCTCACACGTGAAGTGTCCATTATTTCCCCCTCCACAATACCTCGAGTTCGTGTCTGTGAATTTAAATGAAAAACTCCCGGTTTTCCTACAACATGGCGTGTATCCCCTACACACAACATATACTTCTTAGGATATATAAATTCCCACTCATCGTATGTATATAGAGTACATAGGCTTGAAACCCAATCACCCTACACACCATGTAGTCTGGATTCACAAGTTATGTCCTTTTCATTTTTTTAGTCTTATCACATTTAAAATATTCTTTTCATTTTCACTTTTATTGTTGTATTTTGATCTTCCAGTCTAGAACATGGAAGATAGAAATCACACTTCATGGAAGTGGCCATATTCTAGTACTAATTTATAGTGACCCCATCTGACCTGGTTCAAGGGTTTGATGACTCCTTTAGTGATAGATAGTCTGATTTCGTAGATACAATCCTTGGAGTCACATCGTCCTTTCCTATTGGCACCCACCTCTTCGACATCTGCTGGTCCAAAAGACACCACAACACCCTCTACGACTTCCACTGATTCTACCAATACTACAACCACTATATCCATAATTGTCAAGGGATCCAACACAGTGGATCATACTTCTAGGGAAACCCCATAAGATCCCTTCAATATAATAGAATACTCGACTACAACCAAACCACGATCCACAACTGCAATGACTTCATATCCATCTATGTTCATATTTTCTTCACCCACATTCTTGACAATCAGAACATTGACGCCAATAGCTACAGCTTCACCAAATGAAGCTATGGCTGATTATCGACACCATCCAAACCCCTACATAATCTTCGATGATTATAATCCTGTAGAAGAGAGTTTCCAATGAGTTTCATTGTGCACGAATTAGTTGAGTGGGTGATTCCAAAACATCATGTTTTTACAACATCTAGGAATCTTGTATATGATTGAGAATATTCTTGGCCACACCCACCTCATCGACACATTCTAGGTCAGCACTCCCACATTCTGAGATTTATTTTTAGAGTATGATGCAACATTTGAGTTTGATGGGCCCGTATACTACCAGATTACCCTAGAAACATCAACCCATTCCAGATTCTGAGTTGGAATCCATCCCTTTTCCCTGAACATGGACAATTTCAGATGAGGGTGTGTCTTCTACCCACATCCAGCCACCCCACCCCCCGTTTCCACCCTTATATTCCCTGAGTGATCTGAAATCATTTGCATGTGGTGGGACCTTACTAGTTGTGACCATAAGTACACCCCTACTTCCCAGCTGATCAATCTGATAATTTCCCCTCACAACCATTTAATTCATCATTTTCTCAGTTCCATTCTCTTCCATCACCACAAGGACATAGGATTCATGTACGGACGTGATACGAAACTCCTTAAATGAATTTTTTGGTAGGAAATCTGTGGCCTCCCCAATTTCACTACAACCTACTTCCACTCCATTATCAACATCCATAAGGGTGTAATAAATGGTAGTTTATATTCCTCCCAATTTGCATCTTACATGGGGATGTTTGATCCACCTCTACCTCAGGATCTCTTAGGTTCTCCCCAGTGTATGTACTTTCACATGCTTTTATGAATGAGGATGGTTGAGCATCGGGGTGTTGAATTTGTTCTCTTGTAGGATTCCCAAACTCTAGCTGAGGAGTGATATGACCCACCTACCCTAGTGGTGTTACTGATTAGGTACCACCTATCCACCAACAGACATCCCTTATCCACCAATGGATCTTCTTTCTTAATACCTTACATCTTTTTCTTCCATCCCTTCTTCTCCAAGACCATACACAACCCCACATCCACTCGTACCCTTAACTGATATCCCCATATCCCTATTCCTCTTCATAATAGAGAAACACAAGGTTACCTTGGATAAAACATAGGTAGTGATGGGTGGAATGTTGCACCTCATTCTACCGCACTTGGGCCTTTAACTTCCACAAGCACCTGCTCATTCATCTGAACCTCATCAATCAGTCAAGCCCCCAAGATTGTAGAATTAGACACAGATTCAGTTATCCTCTCAACTAATAGAAAATATGATACTACTAATACTATCATCTAGGATGTTCCAATCGATCCCACGACATAAAGTGTTGATTCAGTGCTTCTAGAATCCACTATGGCTGGTCTTACTCTACCATATCCACTTGTTTCAGATAGTTCCACCATTGAGGTGACTCAGTGACTATTTTTTCACATTTATTTCATTATATATATCCCTTTTGTTCTATGATTGTGATTTGATGGTTTATGTGCATTAAGAATTATTTTTTCCATTTCATCAATAGTCTTAGGTACTCCAGAGAATCAGGGGCATCTCGTATTTGACTTATTTCCACCTTTCGAGCTCGTCATGAGGAGAGTAATATTTTGGTGTTTCTTTTCATTTATTTACTTTGGATATATTTTTACATTACTCCACCTCACCCTATCTTATTTTTTATCCCAACATACTCTTATCTTTCTTAGTATTTCACTTGGAGGACCATGTGATATAATAGGTGTTGGGGAGAGTCTCTTACTATATTAGTCTTTTCTTTTAAACTAATCTAGGAGACATCATTAACAGATGAAATATTTTAAAATTTGGATTTTATGTATTAAATATAATTATAAATAATAAATAGATAAATGAAATTTTTTTAAAGTTATTTGATTATATTTGTTTTACTGTATTTTAAAATCATTGATGATATAGTTTGATTTTTTAGATAAATTTTGGGTTATCTTTCATTCATTATACTGTTCATTTTTATTCATGTCACGAGTGGATTAACCCATTTTAATCCTCATGCCAGATAGGTATTGTAAATCCTTTTACATATTCTTTCTTACACCCTCTTTCTTTAGTTGTTCTAGAATATGTATAACTATAAGAAGTTTAAGTATTTATCTTAAAAACAAGAATATTTTGAATCACTTTAAAATTATTGAAGAATTTGATTGATATTCCCCCCCCCCTTTACCTTGATACCCACCCAACATTTGGCCATCATAAGATCCCTTGAAACCATGACCTGTCATGATAGGAATCCACATTATAGGACAATTTATCCTTCCAACCATAATTATTTTATAAATTTTCATGATTATTTATTTTAACTTATAAGAGGGAGTTTATATATTCATCATATATATTGGTGAGCTGCCATAAAATTATGTGTGGGGGAGAGTGAAAATTTTTTCGTTTCGGTAGAATGTTTCCAAGACCATATTTCATTATATCACATAGTTTCCCCTATCAAAAAATTTGATGATGAAAAGGAGGACAAAATATATTAAATATAAATATTTATATTTTATAAACTTATATTGGTAAGGGAATATCATGGTGATGGTGACCTTTGAGAGATCTTATTGGGGATTTTTTTTCATTATGCATTTTTACTTAATGTCGTTCTCTGTAATTTAATAATTCATACCCTTTTTTCAAGCCCTTAAGATTATTTTTCACATCATTACCTACCTAACAAATTTCCTCAGAATCATTAGAACCTTATTGAAATACCTCATGATATTTTTGATTTGATTTCTAATTGAAGAATGGGAATACTTACAAACCTATGGATATAATATATACACTAGTGATTGAGCATAACTTTGATCAAATGATCTTGAGTGATGAGTGTGTCATTTTTTAGTGAGGTAAATCATCAAGTGGAAAGTGTATTTATGGAAAGTTGAACAATGTGAATAAAATAGGATGGATGTATTTAATTGAATTATTGAAGAGGAATGATTAGAATATTTTTTGAATTGAAATATTTTTTGTGATTTTTAAAATCCCTTGTTATTGATATAATGTTTATATGCATAATTAATTGAATTCGGTCTTTTTTAGAGTTTGGATTCTATTAATTAGATATTGAGATTTTTCCTATGGGAAAAAAACTAACTATGTCTGGGAGAGTTTGATTTAACTGATTTGTGGTGTAACTTTTCATACCTATTATTGATCATAGAAAAAAAAATTCAATAGATACATGTTTATTTGTGGATAAAATTCTTTATTTTGGTGTTCTTTTTAATCTTTCAGGAGATTCTATACAATATCACAAATTGGGAATGACTAGAGAAATAGTACACATATACATAGAGTGTAATTATTAAACACACACCATGTAAACATTCCCTAACACGGTTCGACTAGACAGAGTACATTCTCATATACCCATCATGATCTTAAATTCCATGTACTAAATGTTAGACTCCATGTATGTCTTTATAGATGTGGATGGTGGATGAATTAGATTCTATATGCCATGTGGTTCAGAACGACACACTGTGTACTCTTCCAAATGACTATAGACGTGTTCATAATCAAGGAGCGGTACACGACTAACATACTGATCGATAAAACCAAGGAAAAATGTCAGTTGAACCAAGTACACGATGTGTACTTTATTTTACCCACCGTGTAAAATAATCAAGGAGCGGTGCACGACTCCCCTCATTTCCAAATTTTATTTTTCTATTTTTATTCATTTCTATTATAGTGTAATTATTCTTTACCCCTTGGTCCCTCAAATATTGGTGGTAGGGATTGAGTTTCATCTCAATCATCACACTGTGACCATGGTCAGAAGAGGCTAGTGATCTTATGTTGGGGTTGTAATATAATTCTTATTTGTCATGATTTAAATTCTGAAGTGTTGATTTTTATATGAACTCAATTTTATAATTCTTTTAACAAATTGAATTCCATGTTCACTGTTTATGCTGTATCGGACCCAGAAAAACTCCAATGGAAAAATTTAAAGGGGTTATAATTGATGAATTCATGACCATTGGGTGAGCCCATTTCCACTGTTTAAGGGGTAAATAACTTTAACAAATTTTATGTTATTAATCATTGGACCAGGGGATTAATATTTTATTCAAATAATTGTTTTTTTAGACCAAGAAAAAATATATAACTGAATCCCCATGGTAATCTATTTTCAATAATATTTTTAATACTAAATAAAGACCATTACAATAAACTTAATCAAATTGAAATCCCAACATTCATTTTTTTCTAATTGTTATTTTATTCTTTTTTGTTTTTAATTTTTTCATAAAAGTATGATTACTATTATTAATGTAAATTACCACAATAATGGTAAAGCTATTATTTTCAATGAATTGTTTTATTATCATTGTATAATTTTTATATAGTAAGAAAAATTATTATCCTATCAAAAATAGATATAATAAAATGTTTAAACCTTTATATTATTATCTTTACAATCATTCAATTAGAAATAAATATTAAATAATATAAATAATAATTAATATTAAAAACAACATTTAGCAAAAAAACAATAGTACTATATATAAAATATTTTAATTTTAGAGTCAAATTTATATTATTAAGAAACTGAATTAGATTATATAGTGATTAAATTTACATTCATAATATAATTTTTTTATTAAGGGTTACTTTAAATTTTTAATAAAATATAAATTATTTGGGTAGAAACTTGTTACAGAGGTAAAAAAGAAAAATATAACGGTTATAAACCTGATGATAATAGTTTGAAACATGTTTATAATAAAGAAAAAAAGAATTTTGAAAGGGATATTAACCTATAATAAGCAAACAATCAATTTTTTCCCACTTTTTGAGACATTAACCTTTTAATTGGGTCACACCATCACTGAAAAAGTATTGTAAATTTATAATAGTTTCATTTTCTTCATTATAAAAGGACACCACTTCTAGCACATTTATCCACCAATATCAAATCCTCAAAATAAACTTACATGGATCGTAAAAATTACTATTTAAAAAGAATATATAAAAATTATAACATGATAAGTATTTGTAAATGTTAATTTTTATATTTCTATATCCACCTCCCATTCTATGAAAAATGATTTTATCATCCGTGTTTACATATAAGAAATCGCCTCCAAGGAATTACGTATTTCATTTTACATCACTACAATCTATGTCCAACATTGAAAATATATTTAATATATATAGATTATGCTTATTTAAGTATTAATATCTTGTAATTTTAATAGTTTACATTAAATAAGTGATATTAAAAATAAATGATCAAAGTAAACATAACCTCTTTAAATGAACATATTAAAGTGCACTTTTAATTTGATTCAATTTTGTAGAAAACCTATAGACTTATTTAAATTTTTGTAAAATATAATAATAAATGAAATAAAAATTTATAATTATATATATTTTGAATATATTTTATAAAACATTTGACAACAATCATTTTACTGAGAAATTGACCTAGAAATTGACCAGAACACCTTATATAAACATCACAGGCCAAATATAATTAATAAATGATGGAAAAATAATAATAAATAAATGATAAAACATGAAATATATATTAAAAAAATAATTTATAATGTTTTTCATAATGATAATTTTTTTATCTAGTACTTTAGGCATACACACATGAAAATTAGGACCAAATGTAAGTGTTTTTTTGATATTATTTTTTTCGTTGAAATATAATTAGTATTTACGACATTTTTACTATTTTTGTGGTGTATAAATTGGATATGGATTTTAATTTTCATTAAATTTATTAAATATATGGTATTTATAAATTCATCTCATTATCAACCTTCCATGGGATTTTAATTCAAAATATAAAAATTCACTATGCTATTTAGTTTACTCAAACAATGCTTTTTTTAGTTATTATGTTTTATCATGAACTTATTACATATATGATTAGTTGATAACACTATACATTTTTATTCCATGGTAAATTATTTTCATCTCTTGGGGATAATTAAATATCTATTAAAATATTTTACTATTTAAGAACTCTTCCTCAAAAATTAAATCATCTATGTGAATAACTCATATCCTTTTAAATGATGGGTTCCCCTTGCTGTCTATATTTTCATTTTCAGCCAATTTAATCCACTTGATTGAGAAACTAAATTATGTTGTATCTCATTTTACCTTAAAATATATCTTTTCATCTTTTAAAATTAATGTTTTTCTTACCTTTTTAATGATATGGGATCCAACAATGGTATTTTAGACCACAAATGGGATATTCTGAATCAACCTCACGACTTTTGGACTAAAACTTCTATTTAATATTCTATAATTTCCAATATATCATTATCATTTATTCTATAAATATTATTTATATGTGTTCCATATCAATAAAACTTGTTTAATTTACCTTCCTTTATTGGCAATAATATATTTTTTGAGTCCCTTTTCAATTCCCACCTTAAAGTAAACTTGATTTTTTAGAACTTCCCAATTTCTTATTTTATGTAAAATAACAACAATATCAAATGCTTTAAAAGATAAATATTTTATGTAAGTTGTGATTATTTTATATAAATATTTTCTCGTTTAATTATGGTTTAATGGGAAATAATAATATCCTTTATTCATTAAAATATTCTCTACCCATTTCAAAAAGTGTCACCTAAGTGGTTCATTTTTATTATTACTTCCCCAATATTTCTCATGGTTTTTTTATTCATTAAAAGTAATTGTTAAATAACTATTTTCGTTTTTAACATATAAAAATTAAAATAATATAATTCATTCTTCTCTTGGTAATCCTTTTGATATATCCATCATTTATACCTTGAGACAATATTATGAAACTCACTTACTTCTTATGGGATTTATTAAGATTAAAATTTATGTACGGTTTCTATTAATCATGTGTAACGCCTATGATGGTACATGTCATGATGAATAATTGTATGTTCTGATAGAAGTTTAATTCATTCGGTAACATTGTTATCTCTTGAGATACCATTTATAGTTCACGAGTAGTAATCCTAGAAACACTATGTTATGTTATTTTGGATGAGGTCCTTGAATTATGAATATGATGGCTTGTTTTATATTACATAAACATATTTATGATTAAATGAAATTATGTTATCATTCCATTATTCCATGTTTCCATTCATATGTTATAATCTTATTCCACGGAATATGTTTTTACAATTGAGATTACATGTTCTTCTAGAATGAATTATGGAAAAATATTACTTATCCATGTTCTTTTTAATAATAAATTACCCCTGATCATATTTTTCAATACGCTTATAATCACCCTGTAATGAAATATTGATTATTTTTCTCATATTGTAAATTTTATGCCAACCATTTCTTATGTTTTGATTCCCTAGGTTATGAAGATGAGTATAACATATGAAAAGTCTTGAAATGAGTCTAATGTCAATCAATTTTGAAGAAAGGTTCACAAGTATTGTAAGAGAAGTTGTGTATATACATAATTCTAAAAGACACTAAACCTTTAATTCGTGGTTATCTGTTTTTATTGTGAAATAAAATGGTAATATTATGTAAATTATGTAAAATAATGATATGATAAGCTCATGTCTCTGCAAATATTATAAAAGAATATATTACGAGTCATATTAAAAGAGAATAGTTTTTCACGAAATTAACATGAAACCCTTTTTTAAAATACAAAATTAAAATAAATTAAATAAGTTTTCATTGAAAGGATATAACTATAAAGCCCAAAAATGTAAACTGGAACCTAAAATACTTGATTGTAAATATAAAATCCATTTTAAAATTTAAAAATGATTTTATTAAAACATGCATTTTTTAAAAGAGTACTAAATAATATTTTGATAAAGGTAAGGAAAAATACCAAAATCACTAGAAATAATACATATTTGTATTTTTGAATATTTAAGGAGAACCTAAGAAGTAATGTAGACATTAAGAGAAAGATATAATTGGTTTGGATGATAATTATTCTTAACAATGTAAGTCTCTTATGAAAAAAGATATTCCTCATGGAAGAATATTTTACTTAAAAACTATTTCTTCCTGGAGAGTAAGAGAAACATACACATATTAATATTTAATGTTGTAATAAACTAATCATATAAAGAAAAAAGTTTTGAAGAAACATTATAAACAAAAAATGTGGGATTTGATTAATTAATATCCCAAACCTTTACTCTCAACATTTAAGAAAATGATTTAAATTATTGTATAATAAAATTAATTATCTTAATAAAATATTTCATAACCTTATTCGAATATATTATGCTTTGTATTCATCAACTATAATCGTTCACTTCCCATATATTTGGTAGTTAATGTTTATTTTCATCATCAGATGTTAGTAATTTCTATTATTTCTCACATGTTTCCAAATGATGATGTTGAAAACCTTTATTTGATACCAATTTAATCGTTATTAGATTAAGAAATATATTCAAATAATTTTTTTCATTGTTTTATACATCCCCATGTGCATTTTATGTATAATATGTCCATGTTTTCTTAGATCATGATCAATTATGATGTTGTTTTGGGTATTTTTCTTATATAAAAAATAACTTTATAATGATAGTTAATTTTTGTTCCATAATTTAAGAACCATATTCATGAAATATATTAATCCTTTATATTATACATATATGGATAAAATATATATTATAACCATTCATGTAAGGTAATGATGAAATATGAAATATGTTATTCATGGCGGTGATAATACACACATACTAGGAGGGATATATATATTTTAAATGGTTGGGAGAATGGTTGAAAATTTTTATTCCATAAATTTAATTAATTTTAAATATAATTATGATACAGATGTTATTATGTTATAATTTTTCAGATCTATTTTGAGGAGGTAGAATAATAAAGAATGAAGTATAAATAAAAAATGACTGATTAAGAGTTTTAATAATACTCTTCCGGAAAACTCCTAGAGTTTTATTAGAATGTTATTTTGGGGAGACCAAAACCTTTGTAAATAAGGATAAAGATTTAGGGATATATATTTTTAGAATTTGATTGATCTAAAATTATTATGATATGAGGATAAATTGGGCGGTGAAGGGATACTTTTATAAGTGAAAAGGATGACATAATTGTAATTATTCATTACATTAGGATAATGTCATGCAACATTCAAAGGAAATTAGCTTTAATAGTAGAAAATAATGGATAGAGGATATGTATTGATTGATAATCCTCTTCTACACACAAATAAGGGCTATTTTTTAGATATTCTTGGCCTTTCATTCTTAATTTAATTTTTTACCATAATGTACCATTACTATTGTAACTCATTTTTTAACATTGTTTTCTTATTTTTATAAAACAAATTGACCATGTGACCTTATTTTGAAATCATTATTCTAAATATTAAATCTAATTTATAATTTAATATTATTTATATGAAAAAAATTAATTTTAAATTAATAAATGTATATGCATTAAAATAGTTTTGGAAAAAAAATATTAATTAGGTTTCATGCAGTCAGAAAAAAGGTTGAAAATTTAAACATTATATCTTTAATTATTAATAACATATTTTTTCACAAAAAATGTCTCATAAATTTATAATATTTTAAAATTTCTATAAAATTCATGGTATTTGTAAAAATGGTATTTCAAACTATTAGAATAAAAATCAATATTTCTATAAAAATATAAAAAAATTCATCAAAGTTTAAAATTTTATTATTAATAACATATATGAAATTTATTTCTCTGAATTAAACTTCAATAATTTATAAATTTATATTTCATGTGGAAAAATAAAATGTAATGAGTTTTTTATGGAATATTAATTTTTAAAATCATAATAATTTTTATTCTTAGTTTCTATAAATTACTAATGAAATTAATTTTATTCGATTGTTCATATTGAAAAAATATTTTATAACCCATTTTTATAAAATATATACATTAAAATGATTCTAGAATAAAAGGAAATTTATATAAAAATACATTTTAAGAAAAAAATTATAAGATGAGTTATTTAGCTCAAATTTTTGAATTTTTCCAATGGAATTGTATTAAAATGAGAATTATTTTTTCTTATACATAAATTTCCTAATTTGGTTACCTATATTAGGTATTTACTAACTCAAATGTTATACATTGAACACATCATGTAATTGGGATTAGTTTTGTGGAAGTGTAAGATGATAAGATACAATTCTCAAGTGAATAAGAGTTTTAAAAGGATGAATGTATCTAGGTATTAACCTTATCTTCTTTTAAAATCCAATAAATTTCTTACATGTTCATACTTGGAAAAATACCTTATCTCTAACAACAAGCCCCAAATATCATTGATATTTGTCAGCATAACTCATATTTTAATTATACGTAGGTTTAATATACTGCTAAATTTTTAGAGATTCCTTGTCATTTCCTATGTAAGGTCAGGACTCATGAAGTTATTCTACCATACTTCTTTCTAACTTGTTGGATATCTCCACCATTTCCAATACATATCCTCATACAGTTCAATTCTAATTCTATAAGTGAAACTACATTTGTATGAGAAATCATATAAGTGAAGGTGTTGATCCCAATATCCTTTAAAATCCATTGAATAGGATACAACATATCCCCTAGAGTTTGGATGGACCTTTTATATTAAACGTCAATTTAAAGATAATAATTGGTAATCAGTAATGGATTTATATCTGATTCCCATTGAATACTTCAATAAAACATTAAGGTGAACTATAGATCTCATTTTTATACAATTGAAATTATAGAACTATGTATCCTTACCACATACCATATTTATATCCGGGAAAGTTTGTAATATAAAAAATATTTTTAAATAGTGTTAAAATGTGGTCAGTATATAAGGTTATTGACTGCAACCCGAGTAACATTATAAACTTGGCACATTTTGGTGAGTCTAATGATTAATTTCATGGATATGTTCTCTAATGTGCATACTTATACATATATAATTACACCTGAACATTATATATTACCACGAATTGGGATACATATTTATAAATTTCCCTTTATTTTTTATCCCACAAAAAATAATTGTTTGAGATATATATAAATTTTTATTCTCCAATATTGTATAGAGAATGATGAGATAAAGGGTAATGTATTATCATTCAATATATAATGGGTTTTCTTAGGAGAGGTATACTGAATTTTAAACATATGTATATTTCCATGCCAAACCAAATTTAAATATAACTGATACAATCAAAAGTATTTATAATTAAAAATATCTAATGTTTTTCCTGACTAAATACCACATATAATATTTCATCCCAAGGGGAATCTGATTGTTTAGTTTTCATAGAAGGATATAGATTTTCTCACATTGGATATTGGTTTTTTTCTTGATGACTAGTTCTATTCTCCTAATACATCACTTAAATTGGTTAACATACCCATAAAAATCGTAGGATTTTTATTCTTTGAAATGGACATCCATGATTCCATTGATCTTCAAATTTTCATCTTTTCCAATAATGAGTACTATTGTTATTAGTCTTAGGGATTATATATTTTTATAAGCAATTCCATAAATTTTTTAAGATTATATAATTACGTTGAATCCATTTTCAAACCTCATTTTTTCCTGATTTGGTTATGATTTTAAGTTATGAAAATGTATATCATAAATATAGTAACTAATTTTTACCACAACCAAACTTTTTATTATACCAACAGAAATTTATAAATCTAAATCTACATTATCTCATTAATCTTTTTCAATGATCTCTAATTAGGTGGATCTATTTAGTCATTTCCTTTTTTAATTTGGATAAAAATAGATACCTTAGATTATAGAAGATATTTATCTTCTAAAATATCATAGGTTATTGTAAGACCTGTTATAAATTTGGCCACCTCTACAAGTGTTTCAGCAAGGTGATCCAATAAATATCTCACTACGGAGTGACCTTCCATTTGGAAATAATTAACATGGTTGGAAAAAGGGAAACTACAATATAAGGATATTGTTGGCTACTCTAATGTTTAGGTTCCTTAATATTTGATTTCTAATTACTAGTTTTTAACAAATATGTCTCATGAATAAATTATTATATTGGCTCTAATTATATAAATGATTTTTTTTTCAATTTACAATTCTCACACATTCATTGATCATATGTGTTATAATTCCATAAAGTACAAAAGTTATCCCCCATATTATGGGATGTCGATTTTTATGTTACTACAGATCCATTATGTGTTAATCCCCATAAGAAGGCTGAGAATGGTGATGCCTGAAGTGAATTAATAGATTCTATTAAAGGTACACAAGAAACATTTAATCTGAATAATGATGATTAATATCATTCGAGTGTTAAAAAAATTAAGGGGCATATACTAGAAGAGGATGTCTCAATTACTCAACAGATAATGAATATTAGGAAGTGTAAGGATTAATCTAATATGGAATGTTCCATTTTTCTAGATTTATAGGGATCTACACTAAAGAGAGGAAGAAAACACCCAAGAAATGTGGAAGATGAATTAACATCACCCAGTTTCCAGAAAATTGTAATGAATCATATAAAGCTATAGAAAACTCTAATGAAAATGAAGGGTATTATTATAGAAATATATACATGTATTTAGGAACAATAAAAACATTTTTTTCATGAAATTTGAAGTTGTTGATATATCTGCTAATGAATATATTGAAACTACAAAATGTATGATATGAAAAGATATGATTAAATTCAACCAAATCCCCAACATAGACATTTATAAAATCTTATGTGTGTAGCTCTTTCCTTAAATTAATTAGGATCTATCCTTTTGGATTTTATTTCAATGTTTTTACTTCTCTTTCAATTGGATTATTGAAAATTCCTAGTAGTGAGATGTGTTTATTTTTTATAATGGTGGTTCAGATGAGGTTAGTTGGGTTTCATTTTTTTTTCTAACAGAGTAACAAGGATCTATAACTATGTTATTTATGAAATGTGCCTTAATTTTTCAAAGGTACAGACCATTTTTTTAGTATAAATTATTTTTTCCACAATAATAGTGGTTCCTAATGACTTCATAGATGCATAATGTGTGTTTGGGGATCATTCGGAGTCTGAAGCCCCGAAACGGGAAGAGGCAGATTGGTCTTCACGACTAGTAGCAAATGTGCAGCCCAACCCACACTGTTTCACTAAACCATGGATTTGCAGACAATGGGTAGCTAGGGGACACACACTTTATCTAAAATCATGAGACTCTAAGTTCCCCATCATATGTGATTGACTGCACTATGGATGTAGCAGTTTCACATGGTTTTCTCACAACGATGGAAACCCTACGCCTAACCGTGTGGGGTTCCCCTTTGATGAAGATCATGGCACACTGTTGTTGCACAGTTTGGCCAACCGTGTGAACAAACCATTAAAACTAGTCTTTTAGAGTTAATTTACCAAATATTCCCTCTGTAATGACTTAAACACTTTTTTCTTTCCATTATCCACATTCCTAATGGGATCTTATTACTCCCACATACGAAGCCTCATTTTTTCTCCTCCTATGTATCAAGCTTCCTCTTCCATGTGTACTTCATTTATCTATATATTGGATCCACCAAGAAGATATTTGTACATTCATAAATATTAACCCATTTATTTTAATTTATTCTTCTTATCTGTCATGATGTCTTGGGGAATGCTCACTTTCACCTTTTTCGGGGCACGTAATTGTTTCTTCGATTTTTTCTAATCTAGAATGAATGAGAGGATGAGGCTAAATTAGGGAATCACTATGAGGGTATGTTATGTTTTAAAGGTTATTTCCCATCATTTCATTTCATACTTTATTATAATCCATAATCTAAGGATCCAAGTCCTTCCAATGAAACCTTATAATTGCTAACTAAATTAAATTAGAGACCACACATTTCCTTTTGATACCCAAAATAGTGGTCAATCTACCCCTGGGTTAATTTCATTGATTTATTCCACCCCTTTGGGTATGACTTAACTTAGATTCCCCCTTTTACCTTATTCTAAATTTTCTAAGAACCCCCTTCTGTTGTGTTGTTATATTCTTGAGGCTTTAGTCGAGGAATTTAGTTGAATAGGGGGTTGAGCTATTAGTTGGACACATACCTCATGCCATAAATGAAATGATTGAATTAAGTTAATAATCCAAGTAATCAAAGCATTATAATAGATTCTATAAAGTTATTTATTTATTGAATTCCATAGAATATCTATTAGATCATGTTACAAATGAATTGGCTAGAATGTTAGGCCATATGCCTTATGTTGTATACCATAGATGGTATGACCAATAAAGTTTCAATGTCCACTATTCCATTTTTATATAAATTCTTAATTAAATTATTTCACCTCAAGGAAGAGGGTGATAAAAGAGGATTAGAATTAAGTACCCCTTGGAAATTCTCTTCATTCCGTAGTTTTTTTCTAATGCTTTTCAAACATACTAGGGGAATCAATAGTTATTCCTTGGATGGAATATCTATGAATATTATTTTTTACCTCTCGACAAGTGACAACGATTCCCTAGGGGATACCAATTGGATGGGTCAATGGAACATTGGTTTTCCCTTTCCATGAGAGAGACAAGGGTCCCTATGTGTGATTCAAGAAATAGACTTGGAGGCCAGTCCTTGACATTATCAAACTATGACTAGATTGACACTTGGGAAATCTTCTCGGGGACGTTGGATGGACTCCCTAAGCAATGGACATCTGCAGATCTCTACAAGAGGTACTTGGAAATTCTCTCTGAGTTGATAAGGATGGGATTAGCGTGACTATTTATTCTTTCATAGAATGGTTTTCATTGAATTTTAATGTAAAAAAATTTTTTAAAATGAAAGTTGATCCTTTTTTCTGGAAGGGTGGGTATTTTTCCTCAAAGACCAGTCAAAATCTTGGGAATAGTCCACCTTCTCACACACAATTTCAGTCATCTTACCTTTGTAGGATCCCATGTTTAAGACTCACTAGCTTAGCCAAAGTAGGTAAATCGGATAGATGTCCAAGTAGAACCCAATCCAATGAATTTATTTATTTTCTTACATTTTTTATTTTTTATGAATGACAGTATGTTCATTTTATAATGAATATACTAAGTTGATATAGACTCTATTGGTGGTTTCCTACTAACATTATATCTCAAACCTCTCTTGGTCTGCCTTTTGTACCCAAGAATTCATTATGGATGCATGTGTTGATAAAGGGAAGATTAAATATTTAAATGTTTTATTTATAGCCTTTGGATGTAGTATGGGGTAAAGGACCGATCCTATGTTTGAGAGGCTAGTTGTATCAGTTTTTGACCATTTTTCATGTGGTATATGATTGTATCCCTATCTCCTACATTCAATTTTGTATAGATACAATACCATTATTCTAATATTATATCTTTTTTTATTTTCCATCCTCATGTTATTTATCTAGCTTTCATGATTATGTATTTTTTTCTGAAGCATTTTCTGGTAGCTAATTCTTCTTCTATTTCTTAATATATTGTATATATATATATAAATATCTACTCTCTAGTCTGATCAATAAGTTAATAGTGTTCCCATGGATACCCTCTAGGCCCTCATTGCTGGTCGTTAGCCTCTGGAATTCTGGGAGGCACTCTATATTCCTTCTCTCCACCATCTTAGGACTTTTTTATGTGAAATCAGAAGTGGGACACTAAAAAGTGGAATTATAGTCTTTTTCTATTTTAATTTATTCTTATTTTTTGGATTTATACATCAGACTTAGATATTGGTATTTTATTATGAGCATGTTCCTGGGATTAGCTAACACACGTACATGGAAAACCAAAATCTCTTAGGGTTGGTAAATGTTTTTATTTCTTGAATTATTACTCTTTCCATGATTTCACTATTTGGTGATGCGCTTTCTT
This sequence comes from Viscum album, assembly GCA_963277665.1. Classification (NCBI taxonomy): domain Eukaryota; kingdom Viridiplantae; phylum Streptophyta; class Magnoliopsida; order Santalales; family Viscaceae; genus Viscum; species Viscum album. The sequence goes on from OY728131.1 coordinate 1,794,640,844, forward strand.
TGTGATACTTTCATTATTCATAAAATTAATAATAATATTGGAATCATTAAACATGGCCCAATGATATGAGGGAATAAAAAGTTTATATATCATACTTGGAACCCTAGGATTTAAAATTTCTTGCATTATGTCATGCCAAATTTAGTTTTATACATGAATTGAATTTTTTTCTTATGATTGATTTATTGTGACTTAGTTTCTATGAAATGTAGTTATTTGATTTTAATATATAGAATTGTATTGATATTTTCTTATATGATTGAGAAAACATAATTTCCACTTAAATCAACTACCTTAAACTTACATTGTTTTCCTACCTAGGTTAAATCATATTCCTTAAGCATCCAATTGTGGCATTTTGAGAAATGGACCATTGGTTTCATGGGTTAGAAAATGTTTTGGTTAAGATTAAATGGACACCAACATATGATTTATATGGTGTATGGTCCCTTATAATTAGGAAATGGCGATCAATTCATTTCAGCCATTAAAAGAGAATTTAAATACCAAAATTAATCAAAATTAAAATGATATTTAAAATGAAATGGTCTCTTAATATGTGAAATATGAGACCCTAACCTGGCCTGGTAGTGGGAATTAGGTCATGTTTCCTATGATCTGTATGTGACTCATCCTTATCACCTATACCTAACTCCAGGAGTAGGAAGAGGGATGTATTTTTTTAGTGGGATGTCTTGTGCCTATCCTTTCTTTAACAATTTCCCTATTTTTTATAAATAATATATAAGTCTTGAACGTGGGAATTTTAGATCTATTCCACCACAACATCCTCATTTTTTACTCCAGCAATTTAGTAAAGAGCATGCTTCTGAGGTGGTGGGACCTAAACCACCTATGATACCTCCTATAGTGCCACCGAATTCACCTCCTATAAATTTTCCATTGGGAACTGATGCTTAGTTCCGTGAAAAATTATTACGCTTTATGAAATTAGTATAAAGTGCTCCCTTATGTAGACCTTATATTGAGAGAAGACTTGGGATTTATAATAGTAGCATCTTCCCACCTTCTAGGGGTATATAGGACGTCAGGATTTTGAGTCATGTATTGAGGAAATATTGTCGATAATCGAGTAGATTGGGACACATCCAAAGTGGAAGGTCAAGATCCTGACCAATATGCAACATGACTCCTCCTACAATTGGCGGGTCATTCTAAATCAGGCTTATCTAAATCAAGGTAAGGTCAGGGAAGACATCAATATAGACTTGTTAAACTACATTTTCCCACAAACCTTGAGAATAGATCATTCTTAGGAGTTCATTTACCTTCTACATGGTGACATTACAATGATGGAATACTCATGTTGCTTCATTGAATTATAGTGTTTCACATTATCCTTGTCTATTAATGATTTTACTACTATGAGGTTCTCTGAGTATGGGATTTTATATTCCATATGCTCGTAGGTGAATGTCTTTAGGCTGACCATCATTTTGGAGATAGTAATCTAGGCCCTCATGAATGAGAAAAACCATATAAAATCCAGCAACATGAAACATGGATGTTCTGATTCTTGTAAGTGCAGTGGTTTATCTAGAAGAATGAATAGAAATTTCATGGGTACAAACATGGTCAGTACCAAGTAGGCGGTGCACATTGATAGCTATGTGGTGTGTCACTAGTGTGGAAATCCATAACACAAAATTCCCTAGTATACAAGGAATCCAATCGAGTGTTGGGATTGTGCTAGGATAGGTTACCTCTAGCGTTTCTGACTATCCTTCCCTCTAGTGTGAATTTAGAGGGGTACTATGGTAGTATTATAATTAGGTACAGGATCATTAGATCCTCATTAGGTTAGAAGTTAGTCTTATACATGCCATTTGGGTCATGAAGGTGGTTGAGGTTGAGGAATTCAGGCTTTAGAGTTTTAGCGTTAGCACACTTGACCTGCTCATGATAACTATGCAGTGTTTCAGGGTTGTGGTTTGACACATATTTAAGAATTTATTCCTATTCCATAGGATAATAGTCAATGGATATCAACAGTTATAGGTACTATTCATGTAGCCTTTACTCTAATGTCTTCCTTAATTGATATAGGTGCATCACAGTCTTTCCTATCTACTATGACTATGGGATTTCAGGACTAAGTGATAGAGTACTCCAGTGGCGTTATGAGTCTTGAAATTCCTATAAGTGTTCAAGCTTTGGGTTTAATCAAATGGAAGGAGTGCCCACTTGAGAGAGGTGGGTAAGGTTTTATGTGGAGTTTCTCTATTCTTGAGATGATTTTCTTCATCTTCATTTGTGGTATGGTATGTATTGTGAATTATGATGCCCGTGTGGATTATAATTGGTGACGGGTATCCTTCACATCACCTGAGGGAAACCCATTTCTTCACAAGGGTGAATGTGATCTCTAGGCTAGTTGATTTGGAATCAAGCACACTTGGCTAGGTAGAGTGACAGCCTATATGGACAGTCTCTTTATAAGCGATAAAGGGTTGTAGTTAGTAGTATTCCCACTTATGGTGGATCATTTTAGGGAAATCATCCATGATGATTTCTTTATATTTCATGGTGAGATAGAATTTGTGTTCACCATCAAACTTGTTCCAGGTGTGGCATCTGTGTCCATTCCTCCTTATAGGATTTCACTTAAAGAGATCTAAGAACACAAGAAGTAGCTTAATGTTCTAGATGATAAGTCTCTTATCCAACCCATCACATTTATATGGGTTTCACTAGTATTTATCCCCAATAATTTTGATTGTGCCCTTATATTGTTCATGGATTACCACTGACTAAACCAGCATACAGTGATGAACCAGTACATGTTTCCTGGTATAGAAAACCACTTCAACTAGCTTCTTAGAGCAACTATTTCTCTAAGATCGATTTGTGTTCAGTCTATCATCAGGTTCATGTGATACCATCATACATTCCATGTACAATGTTCCAATGTATCTATGACCTGTATGATTATTTGGTTATTCCATCTCGTCTGAAAGAATCACTGATAGTATTTATAGCGTTGATGAATTAGGTTTTCCACCCATACCTTGATTCCATTTTGGTTGTCTCTGTTGATGAATTCTCATTGTACACTCAAACCATACAGGACAATGCAAACCATCTTAGATCTTGTCGATTACACTAAGAGAGAACCATCTATATGAGGTGATCATAAAATGTCAATTTTGGATCAGTAAGGTTCACTTCTTGAGACATGTCATATCTGAGGTAGGAGTATTAGATGTCTCAGACAAGGTGAGTATCATGGTTTCCTATGAATAACCCAAGAATGTGTTTGAAATAACTAACTACTTCAGACTAGTGGGATATTATAGGATATTCATTCATGATTTATCATTTATGGAAGCACCACTTACTATCTTGAATTAGTAGGGTGTGAAATTTATCATGAATGAAGCTTGTGAGAAATGTTTTCAGTAATTGAACGGAAGACTCACTTAATTACTAATCATGATTCCTCATAATTTGGTTAAATGTTATACAATCTACTGTGATCCTTCAAGAATAAGGCTGGGAGGAGTTCTAATGTAGGGTGATTGGGTTGTCATTTACAGATTCATCCAGCTAAGGCCTCATGAGTTTAATTACCCTAATCATGAACTCGATCAATAATATGTGGTTAATGATATACTTTATAGGTGGTATTACTTGTTGGGTGAGAATATCACTATCTACATGGACTATAAAATTCTCAAATAAATATCCATTGATTAAGAATTGAATCTGAGGTAGTACGGGTGGTTGGAATACCTGCAATTGTTCTACTTTGAGATTCATTAAACACCCTGAAATGTTAATTCTATAGATGAAGAATTTATCCAGAAAACTCAAACATAGGAAATCAAGGAGGATAGCTATGACTGGCAGTTGAGGGTGTTATTTTCTAAAATACATCCTGAGTTTTAGGAATAACAAAAGTAAACTATTTTGGTAGCTCTAACATTGACATCATCCCTTATAGATAATGTTTGGATAAGGAGGTTATATTATTATGAGGGCTTCATAATGAGGTAAAGTTTCACAGGAGATAACACACCTCTAAGATGTGTTGTTGATGCAAGTGGTACCTTACAATTTAGTGGCCAAGTATGAGTGCCTTCTGAAATATAAGAATTGTTGGTGGGGGAGTCGCGTGGATCATTATGGGAATTTCATCCTAATCTTAGAAAGATGTATCAAGAAATATCTCATCAATGTTGGTGGCTAGGAATGAAGAGGTAGATAAAATGTTTTATCACCCTATGCTCTACCTGTCAGAAGGTCAATGCATAGAACCAATGGCATGTTGGACTTCTATAACCACTCTCCATTCCTAAGTGAAAATGTAATGATGTTACCATGGATTTCATTATTGGAATTTCAAAATCCCATCAAGGAAGTGATGTAGTATGGGTGATCATATACAGGTTGACCAATGATGCACACTTTCTACGTATTGAGGAAACCTTCCCTGGTGATGAGAAAGGAATGATTTATATCTCGGATACAGTGAAACTTCAGGGTGTGCCCCATTCTATCATTTCAAAAAAAGATTCCCATTTCACATCACAATTCCAGAAATGGTTGAAGAAGGCTTTTCATTCATAGGTTTTCTTAAATTCATCATATCACCCTCAGACAGATGGGCTATCTTAGAGGCTGATATGGGTGTTAGAGGATATGATTTGGGATAACATCTTTGATATTGGTGGTTTATAGTAAAATAATATCATGTTGTTTTATTATTCCTAAAAAATATTTTTCAGGAAATGATTTAGAGGGATCCATATGATTCCATCTATGGAAGACCATGTCGTTCACCACTATGTTGGCTTGAGGTAGGTGAGGTAGCTCTACTTGATCCTCATCTAATTTAGGAGACATTAGAGAAAGTTTACCAGATTCAGAAGTGTATGGAAAGAACTCAGTCTGGAAAGAAATCTTATACCATTATTTTTAGGTGGTACATCAGGTATGTTTTCCTGAAACAACTATACTAAGTCATAAAAGAATTCAAAGAAAGGGAATGTTATCATCATGATATGTTGGGCCTTCTGAGATAGTGGAGATTGTTGGACTGGTATCCTATTTGTTGATATTACCTCAAAGGTATCATTCCAGGAATAATGTATTCCAAATATATTATCTTTAACAGCTTCATATTAACCCATCTCATTCATTTGACCCTGAGGAAATTGAACAAGAGGAAGACGCATCCTTTGAGAAGCATCTAATATGTATAGTTGATCAGTGCATGAATACTCTCTGAGGTGGGTCAATTATTATGGTCTGAGTGCCTTTATATCATATATGCATTCATTATGAGAACACGGATCAAGAAGACTATGTACATTCATAGTGGCTATAACTCTTCTCAAATGATGTTCCACCACCCTCGGAAGGGAACTCAGGGACAAGTTTTCTTAATGAGGATATGTTGTAACATTCAAAATTTTTACAAAGTAATAGACTATTTTTTTCATTTTGAATTATTTTTCTGGACCTAAAAGTTATGCCTTAATGAGTTCAAGGATTCATCACATGTGTTCGAGACCTTTTCAGAGCCTGAAGCTCCAAAATTTGAAGAGGAAGACTGGGTCGTATGGTTAATAGAAACTGTGTATCCCAACTTGCATGGTTGTCCTCAACCGTGTGGCTAAAGATAGTGGGAACCTAGGGGATTCAGGGGTTTTTTCATCCTTGTGACCCCAACCACATGACCTCATGTGATTTTAAACTCTCTAGAAAGATAATTTTCTCATGATTTTCACATGGTTAGCCAACCCGTGTTTTAAACCATGTGGGTGCCTCTTTAAAAGAAATTGTAGCACATTGTTAGAGCACGGTTTGGACAACTATGCTTCCAAACAATGTACCCTTTTTTTAGGTGGAATTTAGCATATTTCCTTTCTTTATTATTTTAAAAGCTTTCTTAAATACTTTATTCTCATTCCATGTGGGAAATTTTTCCACACACATATTAAGAAAACTCATTCCTCATTCTAGGATTCAAGGTTCCTTCTTTATATGAACTCTGTTTCAATCACTATCTGACCCATTGGGAAGCTAGAGTTAAATTATTTAATATCATCCTATATATTTCAAGTTCTTCTACCCATCCATTACGCTATCTCTATGTAATCTCATTTGCCGCATTTTCAGTGCATTTAACAGTTTATTTAATTTCTTCCAACATATCTTAAATAAAAGGTGGAGGCTGGATGAGGGAAGATATACTATATAAGGTAGGTGGTGTTGGTTCTTTCCCATAATTTCATTTCATAATATATTATTAACCATTGTTTCGCGAGATGTACCCTTATGTCGATGCCTTATAATTTCTAACTAAATTAAATGGGAAACCATACCTTGCCTTTCATAGCCAAAGCATTCCACGAATCAACCCCTTGAGTTGATCACCTTGATTTATTCCACCCCTTTGTGTGTTATTTAACATAGATTCCCCCTTTTACCTTATTCTATATCAAATAAGAATCCCCATCAGGTGTTTTATTGTATTCTTGATGCCTGAGATAATTAATTGACCTAAATAAGTTATTGATCCTTGATTTAGACCCCTATACCTCATTACATAAATAAAATTCATGAACTAATTGAATAGGAAAACTAAATATTTCCTTATACTACATGAAAAAAGGTTTATATGAATTGAGTTCCATGGCCACCTTATTTAATCATGTTACAAATGAATTTTCCAGAAGGTTAGTCCAAATGCATTATGTCGTATGTCTGATATGGTTTGAAAAATAAAATTACCTTAAAAACTATACGTTTTTTAGATAAATTCATTATTAAATGATTTTACTTTTTATTCAGGAGTGATACAAGTGGTTCTAACTTAAGGATTCCGTGGATATAATTTTTGTTTATTAGTATGTTTTTTTAGTGATTTGCAAACATGTAGGTGGTTACACTAACTATGCATGGGGAAATCTCACCATGAGTTTCCAATTTTACCTCTATACGAGTGAAATCAGTTCCATAGGAAATTCCCATTGGGATGGATTGTTGGAATTTTGGTTGTACGATTTCACAAGGGAGTCTCTAGCCCCTATATTCAATACAAGGCATGGAATCAGAGGCATGTTCTGGACATTATCACACTATTCCTAAACTAAAACTTGGGACTTCTTCTTGGGCCACCCTAGACGGACTCCCTAGGCATTGGACATATGTTGATCCCCTTGAGAGATACTTGGAAATTCCCTCTGAATTTCTATGGATGGGCTCATGGTTAATCTCTATAACTTTTTAAAAAGGGTTTCATTGAATTTAAAAGAAAATAAATGTTTAAAAATAGAAAGTGATCCTTTTGTTATGGAAATATAGGGATGAGTACTCCAAGCCCCATCACATGCTTGGGGACAATACAAATTCTCACACATTATTTCACTCACATTACATTTTCAGGATCCCTTGGTTTAGACATGTGGGCTTAGCTGATACAGGTAAATTAGATAGGCCCTTAAAAAGAACCCTATCTAATTTATTTATTTATTTATTTCAATTTTTCATTTTCTAACAAAGAATAATTGCTCATATTATAATTCATGTACAAGATTTATCTAAAAACCATTAGTGGTGGCCTACTAAGATTGTATCTAACACCCTACTGGGGTCAGCTTTAGTACTGAATAAGATATTATGGTTGGAGGTGATAATGAAGTAACGGATCTAGCTTTCTATGTTTGATTTAAAACATTAGGATAGAGAATGGGGGAAGATGACCAAGCCTATTATTGAGATTTTAGTTTTAGTATTTATTTATCTTTTGGTATATTTTATTATAATGTGGAATATTCTTGTATCCCTTGACCATAAATTCACTTTTTATGGCTACAATTATATTATCATCATATTCTATCTTTTTTTTATTTAGCTTCCACCAGTTATTTAACTATCTTGAAGGATTATGTATTTTGTTTCTACTCATGTCTTTTGGATGTTACTCCTTGTTCTCTTTTTTATTATATTGTAAATTCACACACACACACACACCCAGATATATATATATATATATCTTTGTGTGTGTGTGTGTGTTACTGAGCTCCAATATGATCAATGATGGAATAGTGTCCCCACAGACACACCATAGACCCTCACTCTTAGTTGGTATCATATAGCATTCGTCGAAGCGTGCTTGAGGTATTGTGGCCATCGTCTTAGGGAATCATTATGTGACATCAAGGTTGGGTTTATACAATTTATACAAATATCTTGAATATAGTCTGATTGACTGGGTTATTTTTCCTGATGGATTCAGAGTCTTGAGAAGATGTAGGGGTCCAATATTGTTGATTTTTCCTTGAGTGCATGAAAAATGAAGTTGGCTAGTGAGGGAATGTATGAAAGATGAAAAATTATTTGGGAAGAATTTAAATATAGTGGTATGTTTGAAATTTTTTTAAGGGATTTCATTAATATATCTACTAGTGATGATGATCAAGAGTTTGGGAAAAATTGTTATGTTGAATCTGAGGATGATGAACCCCAGTGATAATAATGCTTACTAATGATGTCATGTTTTCTAATATATTTGATCTTTTTCTCATTGAATTTTATCCTATTGAAAGAACATTATACATAATGGATTGTTTTTGAATTATAAAAAATATCTAATTTGATAGAGAATAATGAGCTATGTACATACCCCAACAATAAATTCTTTAATATTTTTAATTTTTCAAACACCAATCCAAATTATGAATCTTATAATTCTATCAATGTCAATGTTGATCACAAGAATAATCTCAACCTTCATCAAGAACTCTTTTTTCTCATTTTATCACTCCATTATCTTCACATGGATGGATGGTTGAGCTATAATTTTGGTAAAATATGATTCTACCTTTCAATTGTGACATCAAGGACCATATTTCAAAAGTTCATGATGATAGGGCCTCTTTCAATCCTCATAATGGATAATGTAGCATTATCATTTGTGATTAGAGCATTGAACACCTTATTTTTATTTAAAGGGTGGTAATGTATTAAGAAATTATAGTATTTGACTAATTACAACAAATAAATTTCCCAATGTTCTACTCATTTTTTATGAATATATACATTAATCACTCATAGTCATTCTAAATATAAGGCATTTTATAATAGAGATAATTCAAAAAAAATATATATACAGAGACTGTTTCTCCCTTATCTATGTCATGAACTGGGTAATTTTTCTCATGAGTATATATTTCAAACGAACAATAATCTATTACTCCGTCATTTTTAAAAATTATCTATCCAAAACTATTTAATAGAGCATTAATGTATATTATAAACCATTATCCACTACAAGGTAATGTTATCATGGATGTGGTCACCAATATCTTTTTACTGTCCCTAAATCTTTTATCACGTTCTTCTATCTAGGGGAACATCACTATCATTCATGTAAACTTTGTTTTAGGATTTTCCAATCTAGAAACATTTATCACAAATCGTCAGAATTATCTCTCAAATCCAAGAAAACACTGGATTTCTGACATAGAGGTTGGCATAAAAAATTATTCAATCACTTATATCATTGATGGATCCACTAATATACAATAACTTTTTATTACAATTCCTAACAAGCATACCTTTATTGACCAAATTTACACTCTCTAAACATGGAATATATTTACTCCTTTCCCAAGGTGCTTAACACAATAGTAATATACTCTCCATGAAGTTTCTTGATCTTAGAATATATGAGAATATATTCAATAAATACTAAAAAAATCATGCTAATATCTAAATATTCTATTTATAAAATCAAAAATGTTGGAAATTTAATTTATAATTAAAAATGGAATCCCCATGAATTCATAGTTTCCTTACCTTGTGTAGAGAGATATCATGGTTATATCTTAACTTATTACTATTAGTTTATGGTATTTGAATTGTATATCCACCTTTGAAAAGTATTGAGTTCCTTTATCATGATCAGTTAAATAATCAATATGGGGAAGAGGAAACATTATTTTGATTATAACATGGTTAAGATCATTATAATCTATACAGAGACTCATTCATATATACTCTTTTTGATAAAGGGGACCCATGTTCCCCACATTTATGAACTTGGGTGTATAAGTCCCTTTTATATATTCTATAAAAGTTTACTCTTTAATTATTACAGTTCAATGGGGGATATTTGGTAAGGAATATTTGATAAATGTGTGGAAATACGTATGACTTCAATTCAATACTCAACATCAATGTTTATGGGAGGTCCAGTTTCTCTATATAATAGGAATACCTTCATTGTTGACTTCCTTTTAGATCATTTAGGAAAAAATACCTTTTTATTGGGCCTCAAGATAAAAATTAAGGGGTTGTATTCTACGGGGGGGTTATAATCATTCATCCATTGATATTAAATAACATGATGATTTGGGATATGAAATGGGATTTACATCTCCCCAAATGTGACATGAGTTATATGTAGAGAGATCCAATCCATGCCCAGTATCACAAAAAATTCTAACAAAGGAATGATTAAAATATTTCATGTAAGCACACTACCATATACATCTATTAGAGATGACTTATTTAATTTATATAATATTATTTCTCCAATATAGCATTTCCTCGATAAATTATTATATAATCATTTGGTTAGAAATTTTAGTTAATGAGAAAATATTCCATATATAATAGTGTGGGTAGAACAAAAAATAAATAAAACATTTTTTGTTATAGATTGGATGATAAGTGTACCTTTTAACAATTCATTTTCAGGAACAATTTATATAGTTTATATAGCATAATTTTTACCTTATTCCCTTGGATTATGAGTTCTATGATGTTTACTTTATCCACTAACCCTTGGGTGGGTGTAATGATTTATGTAATACCCATAGTCATTAATTTTAGAGCACTAGAATGTGGGTGGATAATTATTCATAAACTTTTTTTATCTTTCATATTAATTTGGTTTTTTGTTCTTTTATAATAGTTGTGTGAATAATGTCCTACAATACAACTTGAAAAACATCTTATTCACCATTTTATGAAATTTATCAAGTGTTTCCCCCCACATTTTGGGTATATAGGTAGTTATAATATCCTTCCTCTATGAAATATTCTAATAGATCTTCCATAACAAATCATCTTCATTTTCTTCTACCTAATTAAAGAGGGTCCCAGGTTTCTATTTCCACCTCAACGGAATATAAAAAAACATCTTTATATCTAAAAAATTCCATTATAAATAACATCTTCTGAAAACCTTTTATAAGGGAAACATAGAATCAATTGATATTTTATTCTTGGTTAGTGATAAAAATATAGGTTTACGACATTAGTCTTGTGAATTTTTCTTCATACATTCCAATGGATTTATAATACTTATACCTTAAATCTAGGAATTATATCTCTATTTTTGATTAAATAGTTCCAGATAAATATTTATTGAAGAATATATTCTTGAAATACTTCCATTCAATAGATTTAAATTCTTCCATGAGAGTTATATTCATAATAGGAGTCCACTATTGGTTATCCTGAAATTCTGAATTATAAATTATTAAAACAAACTTCTCCTTTTCTGAGAACTAGATAATAAAAAATATCACTCATGTTGAAGTGATTTGTTTCTTGAAAATTAGTGGTTTTGATGTCCAAAAAATGTATGGTAGATATTACTGCAAAAAGTAGTGAATAAAGTATTTTCTTTCTGAGTTGTGTTTGAGAGATCAACATGGTGTTCATTATTTTTATTATTTTGGGAGATTCGGATGGGAATATCTAAAATAGTATTTACTCTATCCCATATCTCAGTTTTTTAATTCATTAGGACAATCACCTCATTTCCCATCACATCTACTACAAACATGAATTCTCCATATACCAACAATATCTTTAAATAAAGGATAATTTTTCTTTGAGAGCATTACTACATTTATAAAAAGAATCTATTACCATATATTAATTAACTAATAAATTATGTGCATAACTTAACCTATGAATCACTGTGTTTCAATCCTGGTTATCAATGTCCATTTTTCTATTAATTTCCCCAACCTAAATAGTTATATATTACATTATATAAGCCCATTAAAATCCTTCATAATGGGTTCTAAAGAGACTGTGAATTACCCAAAAATATATCCCCTAAGAGTGTGGAACCTCGTATACCCAAGGGCCCAAATATGTTTTTCACTGATTAAAGATCAATATAAAGGCCCCCCAAATGTTTTTTGGTTATTACACCAATGTGAATATTTGATAATGATTTCATCCATTTGATTGTGTGATGAAATTGACTTAATTTATAAGAAATCAAACTATCTATACATTTCCATAAATTAGGATATTTTAATGTAATTATTCATATCCCTATAGTTTTTAGTAATGTTCTCTTGTAAAAATACCCCATAATAACTAAAATAATCCAAAAACATTACTAATATAATAAATAAATATAACTAAAATATTAAAAAATAATAATTAAAATACTACCCAAAAATAATTAAACCCTTCACAGACACCAATTTGGTCACCCTAAACCAAAACACCCTAGTATTAATCTTGAAATACATTATTTAATTACAAGATTTTATTCCAACTGAGATAACATAAAAACTCTTACCAAATTTTAATTATAATCTCAATTTTTAAACATTCCATCTCAAAAATAATCCCACAATAATAAAACTCAATGTTTTGGTGTCAATATAGATTTTTCACATAATCATCTTAAAGTAAAAGGTATTCCGAATCTCCCATAAAACTATATTTTACATTATATTCGTTAGACACGTCATATATAATAATCTTATTCATAACTGTGGTAATAAGACATAAGAAATGGTTGGTATCAGACACATTGTAAGGGAAACAATTATAAACATATCATCAAGGGTTAGATTATAGTCAAGATAAATCAAAATCATGGGATTAATATGAGATTAAAAAGGGAAGGAACCAATAAGATTAGACCATGAAATATCAAATGATCAAGTGTATACAATGGAATAATATTGTAGAATCACGAGACAATAATTGTGTTCCAAAGAGATTATAAAAGAAATATATCATAGAAATGTGGAATAAACCTAATAATATTAAATTGTAACATATTGGAATTGGAATCACTATATGTTTCCCCTTTCATAGTGGTGCTGGAATCACTACCTGATTCCCATAACTTAGGGGAGAGTGATTTTATTCCAAATTCATAAATGTTGTGATCCTCAATACTCAATTTACATAATTATCTCATGAGATATAAAACCATAACAAAATAATTGGACGAATATATTGGTTCAGACCCACCATATAATAATAATACATACACATGTGTTCCATATGTAATCAATAATATATCATACCATGAATAACCCATTGAATGAATACAAATTTATTTTTGTTTCCAAGTTGTATTTCATAAAATGACCTAAAGAGTTTTATCAATTAATACTAGAAATATAATAACAAAAATAGTGCATCACAAGGGGTTTTATAGGTTGACTAATGGATCATTCTTCAATAATGGGCAGATCTCTAGGAGGAAATTTGTATCATCCTAACTCAAAAAGTGATGAAGACCAACCACTTAAAAAATGACAGATTGGACTTTCATCAAACAAATGTGTGATAATATCCTAAACTTCCCTCACCTATTTCATCATAAATATGAATATACAAAAAAAATGATCGGTAGTGTTACAACACCTAATCCTTTTACAACTTCATCCCCTATCACTGAAATAACATAAATACTCTAATTCCTAGGTCACTATAGTTTGTATATGACCTAAGAAATTATAATAATATCTCAAGGATTAAAGGAATACTCCAAACCCATATGGTTTTATATAACATTTTAATAACTTGATGGGTAATGTGTGTTTCTATGTGTACTACCATATGATTTCATCAATTGAATGACATGTCATTTGATACTATCCGTAGGACCATCAAACGTATGCATCAAAGTACCAAATAAGCCATATAAATGATTTACCATAGATTATTATTATCCCATATACCTATTAATCCAGCTGAATACCAATTAATATGTCCTGAAATAATGAAGAAGAAGGTTCCCATGACCTGCTATATAGCCGACCACGCACTATGCACCTATAACCTACTGAATTCGGGTATTACATAATGATAAAATTCATAGAAAGGGTCCATTCGACACATGACCACCCATAAAACCTAGGTTTCATTTTATGACTAAGAAATCTACATCAATTTAGATATTATAATAATGAAACACCTTGTGCCCATACCTTAAGGAAATCATCAGATGATGCTTACATTTCTAAGGTGCTGCCAAAACAGGATATACATATCAATACGAATGAACTTTTATATAAGTACATAAATGAAAGGTCACTAGGAATAATATAATAAATTATAGATCAATATAATGGTAATTACATAGAGTTCCAGGGGAAATGTATACATTTCCATTCAAGTAAACTCTTAAGGAAAAAGTTAAACTACCCTTACCCAAGGTTTTAAACTAAGAACACCACTTTAAGGTCTCATTTCAACCATTTTCATCTATTCACATTTATTATAAACAATAAAAGAACTTAAATTTATGAAACACCATGTAATTGTTATTATGAGAAACTACAGCTGGTACTTTATTAAACTGATTCCATAAAAGAACATGGGCATGTTATCTCTGAACTTCCTTGGAAACATTATTTATTTTGCTGACATCCTATCACATTTTAGGAATTTTTTCTCATAAATTCCTTGTAACCATTTTTTAATTCATAAATATTTCACAATAGGGATTATTTAAATAAAATTTCAATTCCAATATATAAAGGAAAAAACCCTTTACTTTTTAATTATTATTTCAAATAACTAAAACCTCACATAATGATATGACACAGAAGAAGAACACAAGTTCTCTATCATTTTAATAGAATTTATTCAGTAATATTCCATCATAATTATAAATGTAACATCATATAACAAGAATGTCACAATTGGAATAACCATCTATATATATAATGAGTATAACCCTTGGGGTTAAGTAATAAGGAATGTCAAAATAATGGAGACTTATGGGAGTCCATTCATTCTAACCTGCTTCCATCAAAATAAAACTAAATAAGAGTTGATTTATTAATAATTACCTACACCATTATTGGGTCTATCATATTTGTATATGATGACATGTCTAACATACTTGGGTTGTGTCTAGTGTATCTCATATGCATGAAACACTATTACTGACCTACTTGAGTCAAATCAAGTCTAAGATAAATATGAAACTAAATCATTTTATGAGCTATATTTTAACAAATTTTATTTTTATAAAATGGTCTAGTAATATTAATCACCACTCCTATGTTATAAATGTAGTTTACTTTATAATTTGCAATTGGAATTCATATAACAATGACATCATTGTTACATTTCATCTCAATGAATAAAAAGTACATATTTATTTTCTCGATCATATGGGTCACCATTTCTTATGAATAAAGGCCTATAATATTTATAAATTGAATTTTAACAGATTTTATCACAATCATTAATGGTTTAACCCATTAATCTAATGGTTCATGGATCAACTATTCTATAATTGGTTAATTAAGGTGACCCCATCAAGATATATATGAAAACACCATTTAGGATAATATAGACACATTAATAACCAATTAATTCATTATAACTATAATAAGACTTTCTAGAATAGAGCAATGAACATAGCTGAATACGGAAATATATCACAAAACATGGTGTACATGTAAATTTGATAAATAATCATGTGAGTCGTATCTAACAATTATGAACCAATAATGAAATGTGACCAACATGGAATAGTGTATGCATGGAATGTAAATATATTTGTTACTATAATGATTCATATAAGAATACAACCTTACCATACTAGGATAAGGGTAAAATACTCTAAATACCTTGAATTAGTACTCAGAAGAAGGTACACAAATAACTTAAGGTGAAATAATGATCAACAGTTATAAAAAACTACATGAATATTTGTCATATCTATGGGAATATAGTTATTCCCTCATTAATGGGATGATCAATTTCAGACACAAGATATATTCCAAGTTCCAAAAAATTACAATTCTCCAAACTATCATCTAAAAATACTATGAAAAAAGGAAGTAAATAATTGATACCACTTTATAATAGCTTGAACTAAGAGCTATAAAAAAAGCTGCCCTGAGTTCATTCTCCAAATACACTACAGCATGAATGCCTATACCCAGAGGCTGATGACTAGTAGTGGGGGTCAAATTAATTTATGGCAGGGAGACTATACCCTTATTATTAGAATAGCACAATGATATATAACAAATCAACCAGTAAATTTGTATAAATAATTTTAGTGGAAATAAATTATCTAAATAATAGTAAATGTTGAAATCCATAAGTAGTATCATATACAAGATGATTTCATGTCAATACCAAAGAGAAAACATGAATACATAGAATAAGTCATACAATAAATGGATAACAAAAAGAAAATAAATCTAAAAGGATATCTCTATGAGAATCATGAGCACCTTCTCATTTCTTTCCTCCAAAGATATAAAATCCAAGTGTACAACACATAGAACAATACAAAATCCAATTCACATAACCATGAGTTCTATCCAAGTACCAAATGGAGGTCTGAACAGTGTGTGAGATAAAATTTCTAGGCCACAACCAATAACACATAATTCAATACATTCATTGAATATAAAATACAGTAATCATGTATAATTAATAAGGCTATAAATAAATAAATTAATACTTGTTTATAATGTGTTCCTTAAAGGGAACATGGCCAACAATACCTTCTTCAACATAAATAGGAATGTGTTTGAACACATGCATTCATGTATATATATAAATATATGTAACCTTATATATATATTCATATATATACATGCGTTGTTGGTTACCTGAGGCCGAAGAAAAATTCATGCTTATATAATAGTAATGGGGATGGAAAATAAGCATTACTTTGACATATGGATATAATCTGAAGTGTCTTAGAGTATGTATAGAAAAAACCATTGAATGAGTCTTTTTCATATCATGCATCTGATTATATGACCAAAAAAGTTTCTACGTTCAATGGAAACCAACAACATCCAAGTATTATTACAAATAACATGTGTCATGTTGATTAAGTATATAATAATTTTGTAATATCCTACTAGACTTTTCATAGATTTCCTACATGGGATTTGATGTATTTCTCAAGGAGTAATGTAAAACATTTTTTCCTATGTGACCATTCAAGGAATTATTACATGGGAATACAAGGATTGGTCAGAGAATAACAATTCTTTTAACATATGAACCAGTTGATGGTAGTCCTAAATTGTAATCCTAGGTTCACTCAAGGCATAATAATTCAAATGATTAATGAGCTTGTACAATGGTTCTATTTAAGGAATATTAATTTTTCTCTATGTTCTAATAAAACTCACTTAACTAATGTTACTATCTAATGAATTAAAAAAATAGAACCTGAGTATTACTCAAGGTGTTATATAAGGGTATATGAAAATTGTAATTAATATGAAAAAAATCCAGGATTTTATCCATTCAATTTTCCAATTTAAATACATGTAATAAAGAAGGACTTGTATGTATGTTTGTTATATTAATGTTCATGTATGAATAATAAATAAATCATTTTCATAAGCATTCCATATTATAATTCAAGTATTAAATCGGGGTCATTCCATTTATATATAGATAAGTAGGACATGGTAAAATCCCTTTCCATTTATCATTTCAAATAATGCTATTTTATTTACAATATTATTAAATAACACACCATACCTCATAGGTGGTTTTATTAGAAATGGTTCATTTTTGAAAAAAAATAACTCATTTTATTCAATTTAAACATACCTTACATTAGATTAATTCAACACACATTATAGGTCCTTAATGTGTAGATAAATCAATGTAATCAAAAAATTTAAAAAAACACACATAAAGGGTGACTTAATTTACCATACAAATCAAAGGTCAATAGGCATATAATGAAAAAAAACAAAGGGCTATTTTGATTTGAAGTTGAGATCCTTCAATGGTGCAATTAATTATACACAAACTATTTAATTAAAGGTAATACGTTTGACATAATTAAGTTCCAAATTAAAGGGAAATGCATTGAAAATCCATCATGTGACACCATAGAAGAATTTTATTAATTGTTGAAATCTTTAGGAAAACGACATAGAAAACCTACATCATGCTTAGGATGATTCACTCAACTATTACCAGTATTTGATCAATATGGATCAAGAGAAATTATAAAAATAGGAAAATGATCAGAAAATAGAGTGAATCGGCTCCCATGGAAAAAGTATTAAATATTCCATGAGAAACCAAGATAAAAAGTTATAGGAATCATAGAATAACCATGGGATAAATATCTTGAGGAATGAAAACCAACTCCATGTTTTAAAATAGGAGATTCCTCCTTGTATACAAGGGAGGAAAAACATTCTAAATATAAGAGGGATATGTAGTGTGAATGGGGAGGAGAAAATAGGGACAAAGGTTAAGAGATACGCGAGTTAGAATTTTAATTTCACACCACTTAATTAGGTGAACGTCTTGGACACATGGTTTTCCAAAATGTGTGCCAACTGTCTAGTAATACTACCCCAAGGTTGCACCAATCGAACTTCTAGGTGTAAGGGTTTCCAAACCACACAAAATCTATATGGACCCCATCTACAACCTTTTGCATACCCCTACCATAACCATGTGTCATGAGGTTCATGGTTTTAGAAACTATGTGACACATTTCAAGCCTCACACGGTTGAGGTGGGAATCTATAATTAACCTTGTTCTAACCTTGGACCCCTATTTTTCTGCTCAGAAACATGGATTTCGAAGACATAGGATCCTAAAACCCAAAGGAGCACCCGAGATACCTTTAAAGACATTAACCCCATTTAAAAACACAACATTTATGTTTTACAAATCATGTAATTTCATTTATAAGATAATAGAATGATCCATACAATCCTATAAGTGAATATTTGTAGAAATTACATAGGTTTAAAATCTCTGGTTCCTATAAAGAGAGTAAAAAAGTAATCGAAATGTAAAATGATTTCTTAGAGAATGTTTAATTCCATTATCAGAAAAGATAAAGTTAATAGTTTCCATTAAATATAAAATTTTTTAATACCGTAACAAAAAAACCATTTTAAAATAAAATTTTTAAGGAAATAAAATAATGATGCATTTAAAGTAGTTTATGATAATTTAAAAACATTTAGTGGGGAATATAAATGAATCAACCTTGAAAAGAAGACCCTATTTTATCTTTTTAATTACCATTATTAGAACCCTTATAATTTAAATGGGGAATAATGAATAAATTTAAAAATATGTAAATATAAATATAAAGATAAAAATAAATCTTGAATTTTTTTTGTATAATAATGGATAATATTGGTGGGCTGAAAGTATGTAGACATGGAATATAAAGGTATTATTAGAGATGATTTGAATTATTCATAACTATGTTATAATGTTTTGATGAATAAATTATTCATGGAAGAGTATTTGAATTAAAATGTTAATTTACCCCATATAAAATTATAATGTATTGAGAATAAAAAATTGTGGTGTAATAAACAAGTAATATATAAATTATTTTAAAGAAGATACATTATAACAAAAATATATATTTATGTTATTAGTATGCCTTACATTTACAATAGACTTTCATTAAAACACATCATCTTAATGAATATTAAATTCAACCATTTTAATAAATTACTCCGTATACTTATTTTCACCCATTAACATTTATATTATTCAACTATAATCATTAACTACCCATATATTTGTTAGTTAATGTTTATTTTCATAATCAAATGTTATTAATTTCAATTGTTCCACTTATTTTTTGTAATAGTGTTGTTGAACCCCATTTATTGATACAAATTTAATCTCTACAAGATAATGAAATATATTTAAACCATTTTTGAAATATTTTTTGTATCCCAATGTTCATTTTATGTAAAATATGGGTAAGGTTCCTGAGAATGAGATCCATGACATGCTTGTTTTGGGTAATTTAACGTGATAAATAGAGTAATTTATAATTATTTTTTAACTTTGGGTCATCCTTTAAAAACAAAATTCATGACACATATTACTTATTAATATAATATATATTCATTATATGTATTTTATAATGAGATATGTAGGGTGGTGAAGAAAAATTAAACACATCGTTCAACGAGGTGGTAGTTCGCAGCTAACACATGCGACATTTTCATTTTTTGAATGATTTGGTGGAAGGTAAAAATTATTATTCCATCACCCAAATAAAATTTGAAGATAATTATGGTTTTTATTTATTTCTATTAAAATTATTATAAAATATTTTTTTATATATATAAGAACAAATAAAGGAATAGAAATGAAAAATGGGTGAATAGAATTTTTTACCTAACCCTCGAGGAAACTCCTTGAATCTTATTAGTGTTGTCTTTTGGTAAGACCTTAACCATTAGAACAAGGAAGAGAGTGTTAGAGAGAAATTATGAAATATCTATCTCAGACAATATGTCTTGTGGTGAGTGCATGAAAGGGGTTGCAAATTGAACGTTTAATAATTGAAAGGCGTAAATTTTTTGTAAATATTGATTATTTAATATTGAAGGAATTTCATTTTCATATAAAATTTGATCCAATAGTAGAAAATAATGGAGAGGGCATCCAAATGGGTCTATTAAAATCTCATACTCACAAAAAAGGGACATGGTTTATGATATTTTATTCCTTACCCAAAAATTTAAGATTTAATATAATTTAATTTTAAATGGTAACTCATATTTTAACCTCAGTAACTTGTTTTTCTGAATAAAAATTTAATTATCCACATTATAAAATATAAAAATTATGATTCCAAATATGAAATATATTAAAATATTAAATTTATAACGTTGATACAAATCACTTTTAAATTAAGAAATGTATAACATATAAAAAAATTTAGAAATAATATAACATTGATTTCAAGATGTCAAAACATGTCTCTAAATTAAAATTATTATTTTAAATTTAAAATTTTTCTTATTAAATACATATTTATTTAATTAAGTTTTTTCATAAAATTTTAATTCATTCTTATATCCTAATGATTTCATTGAATTCATGGTACTTCTAAAAAATGTATTTTGTACCATTCAACTAAAAATAAGTCTTTCTATAAGAATATCAAAATTCCATCATAATATAATATTTTATTGATTACTTTGAAAATAAATATAGTTTTTTGAAATTTATAATCTAAAGTATAATAATGTATCTTTTAAATGGAAATATAAAATATATAAAAAATGGTTTTTAATATGATCATGATTTTTAAAATATAAACTTTTCCAGTTATTATTTATTATTGGTCACTAATTGAATTCATGTTAATATATAATTCAACTCCAAGATTTATTTTACCATCATTTTAAATTTATATATTTAGATTAAAATTCATAGTTAAGAATGAAGTTTTTTTCAAAAAATACATTTTTAACCTTAAAATTATATTATTAGTTAGTTAGATACACTAATTGAATTTTATCAATGATGTGATATTAAAAATAAACTTAATTTAATATTCTAAATAGATTTCATAAAAAAAATAAAACTATTCATTATTTCCAATTTAAGAACAAAATTATACTTGTTATATTTACTACTTATAATTTTATCTTCATAAAAGGTGCCACAAATCATTTTAGAAAGGTGTTGTGTGTGAAACAATCTAGTCAAAAAATATTTATTAAAGGATAATACATTGTAAAATAAAGGGTAGTTAAATTAACATTATTTTATCAAAATTATCATTGTTCATATTGGTGAGTGGTCTCATAAATTATTCCATAATTCTTAATTATATAATTTTAAAAAATAATCTTATCAATCAATGAATCCCCAAAAACTCTCAACACCAATTTTCACCAATTAGTTCCCCAAAAACATATCCTCTTGAAATTTTCTCATTAGTATTTACCCCATAATACTTAATTTAGTTTATATAAATCACCTTGGGCTTCGGTCCATGTTTTCTTGAAGGAATATTATTAGATCATGACATCTTATATCATGATGAAACTTTTGTATAATTAAATCATAAATGATCCATCGTGCAATAAAAATTTGTGTGAATGAGTTTAATTATTTATAATATGAATATATAAAAATGAAATGACTTCTTCCATAGTACTAACTCCATATTATTTTCATTTCATAGTCTCTATCACTTGAACTATATCTCTGTGATGTGGCTACATCTCAGTTCCCAAAATGATATTTGACTAGTATATCATCCTCAGATGCATTCATTGAGATATATTTTATTCCCCATGAAGTAAATATAATCATATCCATTATTTATATTAAATCAAATATTTCTAATTATCCAATTATATTTGAGGTTTAAATGTTATAATAAAATCCGAAGATAACATCTGAAATTATATTGCATAATTCTTCAAGATCCTCACATATTTGAGACATTCAAAACATATTCATGAAATATAATTTACTATGTACCACATCATGAACAAATGTATATTAGCATTATTAGAAGTATCTTACACATTTAACAAGTTTTTTTTAAATTAACCACATTTTCTATTACTCTTTAAAACATCTTACGTACTCTACAACAAATATTACAAATCAAATTGATGCTTTAATCCTTATGAAAATTAATTAATCCTGTAAATTATATGAATTATCATGTAAAATATTTTATTTATCTTAGTAAACTCTTAGGAATTTTACAAACTCCCTAACCTGGGAAAGTATTAGGAATATTTTAATATTTCATCTATATCATCAAATATCTTATGTATACTAAATATTATCTTATATACCAAAGTATGTTTTTTATTTTGTTAATTGTAGAATCCATATTATAAGACCTGACCATAAATATTACTTAATCATGAATTAAATGAATACTTCACATAGAGGATCTTTTTAGGTTTAGTGTTTTAGAGAATTAGGTCATAACTATTACATCTCAAAAGATTACATAGTAGACACTTCTACCAAGTTTCCATAAAATAAAATATAAACACTTAAAAAGAAACATGTCTAGTTCCATGTTTTAGATTGAACGTCTTTCCGTAATCCCATACTTGACCCTATTCATCTTTAAGTCCTGTAGAAAACATTTCAAAAACATGGGATGAGCATAAAAAGACCAGTAATGGATACACAAAGAAGAAAAAATGTTAGTTTTTCAAAACAACAAGTAAACCATGAGTACTTTACCAAAGTAATACTTTTCACCTTTTTGAAGTATTAAAAACTATTCACTGAATAAAAGACCATTACATACCCTTTTGTAACCAAAAGATTACCATAAAACCCATATAAAGAACACATAACATATAAAGGTAACTTGGAACATAAACATACTTAAATGGAATAACCATACGGTCGACTTCCACACATACTTAATGGAATAGTCATACGGCCGACTTCCATACCCAATGCATTGGAGGTTATAATGTAACCACCCGTCCTGGTATTCACGGAACCACCAGTCATATGGTTTATCACCTAACCACCCGTCAAATGTCTAAGTACCATTATAAAATCATAACACATAAAACAATTATAAAGGAAAGAAAATATTTCCACATTTCAAGCACAATATATCACTTAAATATACTGACAAAACAAATCCATTATCAAAACCATTTTCAATACCAAAAAAGAGTATATGGTATTTATTTACTTTTAAAAATATAACGGCTTGTTGAAGAATCCAAAGATCAAATAATACTCGCGGCGGCGGAAAGGTCATTATCACCGCGTACGTTAAAAAGAAACATACTTCTTGTTGTTTAGTAAAACGCTTCGTATAGAAAAGATTCCTTTTTAATAAATGTATAAGTCAAAGGGTTTTATACATCGTATAAAATAAAGCCTTGTATTAGAACAAAAATATGCCTTAATAAAAGGAGATCGAGATGAAGTCCCTTACAATGACGATATCCTTGGATTAAGGATAACTCAATTACATAATTATGTGTGACAAACGAATACAAAAAATATAAGTGGATATTAAATGTAAAACAATCAGAGTTTATTCACACATATTCATAGAATGATATATTCAAGGATTACAAGTTTATCCCAAAGAATCAAAATTGGGTTAAGAAGTTCCTTTACAAAAATTTGACAGCCTAACGGCGTCACTTCAAAATTCAGAAAATGAGTTGATGAAAGATAAAAAGGGGTATCTCATCACTTGGACATAAAGTTTATAGAAATAACTATATATAGGAACATATCCCATCATAATAAGATTAAAATACCTAAAAAATTCTTTTAAAATGAGGAGGGTGAAAGGTTCCCTTAACGAATTGGGTAACTTCCGAAACGTACACCCCATGAAAGAAGGCCTATACAACATTGATGTAAATACCCATAAACGAAAGTATATTACCCCAAGAGTATAATAATGGGCAGTACAAAAACCACTCAAAGGAAAATGGTGGAAAATGTAGCATAAATCTCACAGGAATAAAAGTGAGATGAAAAATCCCTTACGAAAACTCGGCAGCCTAACGACGCCACTTAAAACTTCCAAAAATGGATTAATGAGATCAAATAGAATCTCTCATAATATGGACAAAAACATTACAGTGTTATGAATATAAAAGAACATACCCAAACATAATAATGATGATCTTATAATAAATTACATAAAAGAGAGTACTTAAAAAGAACGAGAGAGGTCGGATCCCTTACCTCAAGTCTAACTTGTCTTGTTCATTTCTTTATATTCTTGAATAATAAACTTTGGTCAATTTATAATTGAGTGAGGACATATTTTAAAGATTATTATTCAGTTAATATCACATGTTATAATGTTATAATAATTGGTTAATAATGTGAGTTCATATCAGACGTTTTTGTTGATGTTTGGTACATGGGTAAAAAATGAACTTGTTTGAAAATGATTGTCCATGTAGTTATAATTAAATCATCTCCATAATAGTATGAATTATTTAAATATCATATATATGCAGTACATATTCATTTTATACTACTCCATAACATTTGGAGATAAAAACGAAATGAAATGCACCGTTCATGGAGACGGTAGGTCGTACGTACGCTTGAACGCTACTTTCATTTCTTTGTCATATTAATGGAATTAAAAATAATTGAGAGATATATATATTATAATTCAATTATAATATATATGTTATATAGGTCACATATTTTCATTAATTTCATTCTTTATACATTCCATGTATTTCATGAATGAGTCACATCACTTGAGGGGGCGGTAGTCCACACTTCCTCGTATGAAATTATCGCATTTGCACAACATAAAAAGCATAAAGGAATGTTTTCAATATAAAATTCAGAAGAATATAGAAAACATAAATTCCATATATATTATATATAAAATATAGTGACATCATAATGGCCACCATGAAAGTTGTTAAGAGAAGATAGAACAATCATCGTTTCGTGAGGCAGAAATTCACCATCCACAGAAACAGTATGTTCTTTAACCATTAAACGAAGGTGTGTGTAAGTGTAGCTTGAATACTTCCCATAACAACATACTAATATATTGAATATACTGGTTTTGTTACAAAATAAAGGAATAAATATAGTTTAGTGGGTTGGATAAGAAAAATAAAACAAAAGAACCCAAGGGAAGACATTACCTTTAAATCGGGTAACTCTTTTTTATTTGAGCTCAAAGGCTCCCTTGGAAAGGATTATTCCAAAAGGTGAGGCTTCAATGATGAAGAGAGGGGTTTGGAGAGATGAAATGGGAAGGTTCTGGCCGAGCCAATGTCTTGAGAGGTGTGGGTAAGGTGGTATAGGTGGGGGCCTTTTATAAGAGAAGAGGAGGGTCACTCTTGGAAAGTTATAAAATATTACTTTATTATAAAATGATTTTCGGATTTTAAAGGTCCCAATAGGATATATTTCGAGTAAAAGGTGATAATGTTTCGAAATAAACCAATCCAATAGGTTTTTGACAAGTGTAGGTCTATATTTTACATTATATTTTCATTTTACTTAAATTGCTAAATAATGAGGTAATCGTTGCATTATCAGGGTGTCGTAAATAATTTAATTTATTTAATGTCTAAAAATTATAAAATAATATCATGATATAGGAAATATTTTTATCTTTCTAATGAATATTTATAGTCAAAAATATGACTTCTATAACCCCATGTAAAAATTGTTTTAGTAAAACAACACATGTTTGTGACATTTTAATTTTAACATAGAATAAAAAGTTATTAATGTCATTTTCCAACCAAAGTGGACCCATGGGGTCCCCAAGTTGACCCATGGATTTTCTTGGTCTTCCATGACTCATCCAATAAGGGTAAGACATATTTCAAGGTCATTTCATATTATTATAACATTATTTCTACCTGAAATTACACTAATTACCTTTAATCGCGATTAATAAAACTTAAAAGTTACTATTCACCAAAAAATTATTTTGATCTCATTAAAAAACATTTTACTTCCTAATGACAACCATGTATGTCATATTTTTGAAAATAAAATCACAGAAGTGGTAAAGTTTTATTTAAATGAAAAATCAGTTTCTTTAACTACCCCTTAGTGGTTTCACTATTAATCAAAAATTGTAGTTTTTCAGAAAAATATCAAAAATTCACCCTAAGCTATATTTGATACTCCGAATTCAAAAATGATGTCTATTTTACAAAATTCAAAACATATAAGTTGAATTAATTAATTTAATAATTAATTCCTACTGTCAAAACAAATAGCGTCTTTTTAAGAAACAATATCTATTAAAATGATTAACACTAGTATAAGTCCAATTTCAAAGTGAAATTAATTCAAATGACAACCATTGGATTAAATGGTAAAAATATATTCTAAATAAACTTTAATATCAATTAAAAATATAATCTATACATATAAATAAATCAGATTAAAAAGAGGTTTTGAATTAAAATGCAACATTTTCACTAAAATGATCTTTATCAGAAAAATAACAAAAATTTACACAAAGTAAATTTTGATGTCTAGATTCTAAATAAAGATTTTATTTTTTAAAATAAAACATATAAAATTTTCCAAACTATATTTAAAAAGGGTTTTCCATCGAAAGGCGGTTAATCGACCTTTTAAAGAATATTAAGAGATTTATGCTTAAAATTGGATTCATTTGCATTTTACGCCTCTAACATTTATTGGATAAAAGTAAAAATATTTGACAAAAATATATAATCATTTTGTATTTAGTTCCGTTCTTTCACTCCATTACAATGGCCAGGCGTTAACTACCATTTCAAATAATATTGTTTTATTATTAGAGTGCAACTTAAGATTTCAAAGGAACTCATTGTCGTGTATTGGTTACGCCATTGAGCATAGCATTCCCTTTAATTTAATATTAATATTTTATTCACAAATATGAGTAAATATAAAAATTTCATATTCTTTATTTACCTGGGGTGTAACATCCTTCCACCTTTTGGGAATTGCGTCCTCGCAATTTTAAAATTGGGCTCGAAAACTTCATTGAAATCCCCACATCGAAAAAGGAGTAAATTAAACAATCACTTTAAAAGAAAGAAAGGGAAGTACAAAGGTCACCTGAGTTAACCCATACTAGGATTCCATATATAAAAACATGGATAGGTAAGAAAAAAAAAAGGGTCATGTTCTGAGAGAGTGTGATAAAAAACATATTTAGGAGAAATTTAACCACCAGAAAATCACAAACTTGTGATGGGTTAAAAAGTATTGGATTCCCCAGTAGGAAAAGTTAACGGGAAACATTTTTTTAGTTACTTTTCATTGAGGAATTTATTTTTGAGCTTAACTAAAACATAAGGAAACATACTTACTTGTCATGTTGACTTTCAACTTTTACTATATTTCTTACACGAACTCATATTTTCTCCAAAAGATTAGTATTTAGGATGCCTTGTTTACATTAGGAGTGCTATAATCAACTTCTAGAGAATCACCTAATCCACAAAAGAGAACTGCATACTTCCCATGTCTTTAGACCTTAACCAAAACTAAAACCAAAAAGGATAGTATGAGATCAGATAATACCCAAAAAGGATAATCCTTTATAAAAATAAAATCTATTCTTAATCTCCAAAATTTGTCCAATAAGACCCAAAGGTCAACGAATACCAAAAGTAAACAAAAATAAGATTGAAACCCAAATATTTTAAGCATTTAATCACATAGTCTTCCTAGTTAAATTGTAACATTTATCTCCAGACAACATCAGTTGCTCTAAAAGTCTCATATTGAAAGCCAATTAACCAAATCACATATCCTCTATGATAGGCTAATCATTTCCATTGATAGCCCAAAATCAACGTACTCTAAATTCATAAAATCATCTAACTAAAAATAATCATTCAAACTAACCAGGGACTTCATGTAGTCTCGTGGTAGGCGATAAATACCAGTTGCACTTTGGTTGTGGGTTTGATTCCCGCAGCTTTGTCCGACGCGACGGGTTGTCACACGGTCTGTGTGTTGTCCTTTTTCCAATACTATATAATTCTTAAAACATTCCCCAACAAAGAGATAAAAACTTCAAAAATAACTATAAAATAATTTAACCTCAATTTTATCTCATGCCTTTCACTTTCCATCATAACATATAGTAACCCATAATTACCTCAAAAGTAAGGATCATATAAACCCAAATGGTTCTTTATAACTATTTCCACAAAAGAACAGATAATTATTCCTTGAATAAAATTTTCATATATCAAACATTAGGGTTACACATACTATAAAAATTCTACTAATGTAACCCCATCATCAAAAGAGACTTAATACTCTTAAGAATTTCACCATAACTCTTGAAGCCCTTATATGTTGATTTCTTACTCATTCAACATTCTTCATGATCCATTAACGATTCATTTCCAACTTATTCTGAAATACTTCTTTCCTACAAAAAAAATCATGAATCATATCCTAAGATTCCAAAATAGGAAAACAAATGTTAAGAAATAATCCATACCTTTGATTGGTCATTGCCAATTTCTTCATACTCAATCGGAAAGGAATTAGATATTGGTAAATGAATCTTTGTACGATCTTGGTGGTCCCATTCCCGAAACTTCTTCATAGGACATGTGTTTTCATAATGACCATGCACACCACATTTAAATCATTCAATTGATCCCTCAGAAAGAACTTCTTTCCCTTTCCTCGAGTCAACTGGATGCTTCCTTTTTCCATGGTAGGTTCTTGCTTTATGACCTTCATTTCCACATCTATAGCATATTTCTACCCCTTTGAAACATTTTCCTAGGTGTTTCTTTCCACATCTATGACACATAGGTTTTTGAACACACCTACTTTTATGATTATTACCTGTAGTTCTGTAGGGATTTGTTTCTCGCATATATGATGCCTTATAGAAATCACCAAGGTTTAGGTGGTCAATAATGACTCCAAATAGTTGGTTGAGGACAAAAAAAGAGTTCTTATTACAGATCCCATATCATTCAGTTGCTCGCTCAGAAAACTGTCACAGTTTTCTTCACATCCACTGTTACATTGGTGCCTTCTAGATCCAGTCATTTACTAAAACCAAAAAGGTCAGTGTGAGTATATCAACAAAACCATCATGTACTATTGATGAAGATAAACACTAAGATATACTTACTCATTCACTTTATCTAAAACTATAACTCTTTCTGAAATCCTAACCATTCTGGTAATGTCACTTATGCTTAGAGAATACCCTAACCTCTAAAGTTATCTAAACCGACATATGATACCAACTATAAGGCCCCAGCCTTAAACATTACATAATCATGAATTAAATGAATAATTCACCTAGAGGATATTTTTCAGGTTTAGAGTTTTAGAGAATTAGGTCATAGCTATTACATATCGAAAGATTTCATAGTAGACAATTCTACCAAGTTTCCATAAAATAAAAAAAACACTTAAAAAGAAACATGTCTAGTTCCATGTTTTAGATAGAATGTCTTTCCTTGATCCCATCCTTGACCCTATTCATCTTTAAGTCCTGTGGAAAACATTTCAAAAACTTGGGATGAGCATAAAAAGCCCAGTAAAGGATACACAAAGAAGGAAAACTGTTAGTTTTTTAAAACAACAAGTAAACCATGAGTACTTTACCAAAGTAATACTTTTCGCCTTTATGAAGTAGTAAAAACTCTTCACTGAATAAAAGACTATTACTTACCCTTTTGTAACCAAACTATTACCATAAAACCCATATAAATAACACATAACATATAAAGGTAACTTGGGACATAAACATACTTAAATGGAATAACCATACAGTGGACTTCTACACATACATAATGGAATAGCCATACGGCCGACTTCCATACCCAATGAATTGGAGGTTATAACGTAACCACCTGTCCTAGTATTCACGACACCACCCGTCATATGGTTTATCACATAACCACCCGTCAAATGTCCAAGTACCATTATAAAATCATAACACATAAAACAATTATAAAGGAAAGAAAACATTTCCACATTTCAAGCACAATATATCACTTAAATATATTGACATAAAAAATACATTACCAAAACCATTTTCAATACCAAAAAAGAGTTTATGGTATTTATTTACTTTTAAAAATATAACGGCTTGTTGAGGAAGCCAAAGATCAAATAATACTCACGGCGGCGGAAAGGTCATTGTCACCGCGTACGTTAAAAAGAAACATACTTTTTGTCGTTTAGTAAAACTATTCATATAGAAAAGATTCCTTTCGAATAAAGGTATATGTAAAAGGGGTGTATACACCGTATAAAATAAAGCCTTGTATTAGAACAAAAATATGCCTTACTGAAAGGAGATCGAGACGACGTCCCTTACAAAGACAATATCCTTGGATTAAGGGTAAATCAATTACGTAATTATGTGCGACAAATGAATACACCAAATATAGGTGGATATTAAGTGTAAAAAATCAGAATTTATTAAAACATATTCATAGAACGACATATTCAAGGAGTACATGTTTATCCCAAAGAATCAAAATTGGGTTAATAAGTTCCCATGCAAAAAATTGACAGACTAACAGCGTCACTTCAAAATTCAGAAAATGAGTTGATAAAAGATAAAAAGGGGTATCTCAACACTTGTACATAACATTTATTTCAATAAGTATATTTAAGAAAATACCCCATCATAATAAGATTAAAATACCTAAAAAAAAGTCTTTTAAAATGGGGAGGGTGAAAGGTTCCCTTACCGAATTGGGTAACTTCTGAAACGTACACCCCATGAAAGAAGGCCTATACAACATTAATGTAAATACCCATAAACGAAAGTATATTACACCAAGTGTATAATAATGGGCAGTACATACACCACTCAAAGGAAAATTGTTGAAAATGTAGCATAAATCTCATAGGAATAAAAGTGAGATGAAAAATCCCTTACGAAAACTCGGTAGCCTAACGTCGCCACTTAAAACTTCCAAAAACAGATTTATGAGATCAAATAGGGTCTCTCATAATATGAAAAAAAAATTACAGTATGATTAATATAAAATAACATCCACAAACATAAGAATTATGAGCTTATAAGAAATGATATAAAAGAGAGTACTTAAAAAGAACGAGAGAGGTTGGATCCCTTACCTCAAGTCTGACTTGTCTTGTTCGTTTCTTTATATTTCTGAATAATAAACTTTGGTGAATTTATAATTCGTATGTACCTCTTTTAAATATTATTATTCATTTCAAATCACATATTTTAATTTTATAATAATTGGTTAATAATGTGGGTTTATATCAGACGTTTTTGTCGATGTTTGGTACATGAGTCAAAAATGAACTTGTTTGAAAATGATTGTCCATGTAGTTATAAGTAAATCATCTATAGAATAGTATTAATGATTTAAATATCATATATATCCAGTACAAATTCATTTTATACTACTCCATAAAATTAGGAGATAAAAAAGAAATGAAATGCACCGTTCATGGAGACGGTAGGTCGTACGTACGCATGAACACTACTTTCATTTCTTTGTCATATAAATGGAATTAAAAAATAATTGAGAGATATATATAATATAATTCTAGTATAATATATATGTTATATAGGTCGCATATGTTCATTAATTTCATTCTTTATACATTCTATGTATTTCATGAATGAGTCACATCACTTGAGGGGGCTGTAGTCCACACTTCCTCGTATCAAATTATCGCATTTGCACAACATGAAAAGCATAAAGGAATGTTTTAAATATAAAATTCCTAAGAATATAGAAAACATAAATACCATATATATAATATATAAAATATAGTGACATCAAAATGGCCACCATGAAATGTGTTAAGATATTATTGAGTAATCATCGTTTCGTGAGGTAGAAATTCTCCATCCACAGAAACAATATGTTCTTTAACCATTAGATGAAGGTGTGTGTAAGTGTAGCTCTAATACTTCACATAACGACATCATATTATATTTAAGATACTTTTTTTGTTAAAAACTAAATGAATAAAATGGGTTTAAAGGGTTGGAGAAGTAAAATAAAACAAAAGAACACAAGGGAAGACATTACCTTTAAATCGGGTAACTCTTTTTTATTTGAGCTCAAAGTCTTCCTTGGAAAGGATTATGCCCAAAGGTTAGGCTTAAATAATGAATAGAAGGATGTGGAGAGATTAAATGGGCAGGGGTGGATGAGCCAAAGGCTTGAGAGGTGTGGATATGGTGGTAGAGGTGGGGGCCTTTTATAAGAGAAGAGGAGGAGCACTCTTGGAACGTTATAAAATATTACTTTATTATAAGATGATTTTAGGATTTTAAAGGTCCCAAAAGGATATATTTAGAGGATAGGGTGATAAGGTTCTTAAATCCACCCATTAAATAGGTTTTTGACAAGTTTAGGTCTTATAGTTTACATTATCTTATCATTTTATTTAAATCGTTAAATAATGAGGTAATCGTTGCATCATCATGGTGTCGTAAATAATTTAATTTATTTAATGTCTAAAAATTATAAAAAAACTAAAATTATTTAGGAAATATTTTTATCTTTATAATGAATATTTATAGTCAAAAATATGTCTTGTATAACCCCATGTAATAATTGTTTTAGTAAAATAACACATGTTTGTGACATTTTAATTTTAACTTTAAATAAAAAATTATTAATGTCATTTTCCAACCAAAGTGGCTCCATGGGGTCCCCAAGTTGACCCATGGATTGTATTAGTCGACCAGGACTCTTCCAATAAGGGTAGGACATGTGTCAAGGTAATTTCATATTATTAAAACATTATTTCTACCTTAAATTACACTAATTACCTTTAATCGCAAATAATAAAACTTAAAAGTTACTATTCACCAAAAATTATTTTAATCTCATTGAACCACAGTTTACATTCTAATGACAACCATGTATGTAGTATTTTTGAAAATTAAATAAAAGAATTGTTAAAGTTTCATTTAAACAAAAAATCAGTTTCTTTAACTACCACTTAGTGGTATCACTATTCATCAAAAATTGAAGTTTTTCAGAAAAATACCAAAAATTCACCCTAAGCTATATTTGATACTCCGAATTAAAAAATGATTTCTATTTTACAAAATTAAAAACATAAATGTTTAATTTATTAATTTAATAATTAATTCCCACTTTCAAAAAAATAGCGTGTTTTTAAGAAACAATATCTATTAAAGGATTAACACTAGTTTAAGTCCAATTTCAAAGTGAAATTAATTCTAATGACCACCATTGGATTAAATGGTAAAAATATATTCTAAATACACTTTAATATAAATTAAAAATATAATCTATCCATATAAATAAATCAGATTAAAATGAGGTTTTGAATTAAAATGCAACATTTTCACTAAAATGATCTTTATCGGAAAAATAACAAAAATTTACACACAGTAAATTTTGATGTCCAGATTCTAAAGAAGGATTTTATATTTTCAAATACAACATATAAAATTGTCAAATGTATATTTAAACAGGGTTATCCATCAAAAGGTGGTTAATTTACCTTTTAAAGAATATTAGAAGATTTATGCTTAAAATTTCATTCATTTGCATTTTACACCTCTAACATTTATTGGATAAAATTAAAAATATTTGACAAACATATATAATCATTTTTTAGTTAGTTCCGTTTTTCTCCGCCATTACAATGGCTAGGTGTTAAATACCATTTAAAATAATATTATTTTATTATTAGAGTGCAACGTAAGATTTCAAAGGAACTTGATGTCGCGTATTGGGTACTCCATCGAGCATAACGTTCCCTTTAATGTAATATTAATATTTTATTCAAAAATATGGATAAATATAAAAATGTCATATTCTTTATTTACCTAGGGTGTTACACATATAAACTTTCTTATTAAATTTAAATACATGTATCTTACTTATTTAAATATTCCATGTACCTAGACAAATTTTTGTAATCTATTAATAATATATTTTGTATACAGGGATTTCAAATAATTTTGTTTATCTAAGGGAAAACTAAAACATGTCATTAAATTTTAAAAATTTCACCATTGACTCAAAATTCTAGAGTTAATCATGTAATATCATAAATCCTTCAAATAATTTTAGGGAATCTCGAACCACACCAATTCATATCAAATAAAATTTTACAAATTTGGAAAATATTATATTATTTTGATAAATATTAATTTTTTTCAATGCCTTGTATTACATGAATACTTTATTTGATCAATTATACGTTTCTATACTGCATCCTCAGCTAAAATTCCATTTAAGACATCTATAGTGACTGAACAATAGTGCATTAATCATGGATAAATTTACAAAACCCCCTCTATATCAGCTCAACTCAATATTTTTTTATTTTTTTCATTGTTCAAGTTGGTTTCCAGGTCATGTTGTAGTATTATTTCTTGAGAATCCATGCACGGATTTATAAAAATTTAACCAAATTTTTATTCTGTAATAAAAAATTTAAAACTTGTTCTGTAGCTAGCTTCTTAATCATCAAGAATCTACTATAGATAATTATTTTTACTCATACAATATAAAATGTGTATGATTAATTATAATATATTACATTATTCAATAGATATTAAGGAATTTTTATTTTCTTTTTTTAATATTAACTTAAATTAGTAGTATCAATCCTTTGTCATTATTAATAGAATCATATTATTCATCTTCACCGGGCCCTTAACATCACCCAAATTCCTCATATATTGACATTTCTTTTCAATAACCCATTAACAACAAATAAAATACTCATATTCACCATACATTTTGAATCATAAATCAACATATTTTTATTTTTTTCAATTTTCAATACAATTTTAAAGGTAATATTATTATCACCATTGTTGACAATAAATGAAAAGGTGTATAAGAGTGTGGAATTCCTCCTCATTTGTTATTTTTTTATGATTTTAAATAAAATATCCTTATATTTATTCTCCTACAAATTAAGAGATTCAACGAGATTTATTTGAGATAAGGATTTCATCACATTTCAAATATAAATTATCCCGAAATTAATGAAATCTAACTCCATGTGAGAAATTACTAGTGTGGAAAACATCGGTTATGAACCTTGAAATAAAATATTTCTGTGAAATAACACAACATTTGATTCCAAATTAATTGTCTCTTTATAGGGGTTTTTAAATTAGTTTTACACGTATAAAAATATATAAATCTTCGAAAAACACATTAAAAAACATTTATTTTAATAGATTTATCTCCTCATTCATTGTACATTATAAAATCCCCTTAAAAAACATATTTAAAACATTCAATACAAGAATGAGAAGTTTTACTATTATACCATATCATAGCTAGGAATAAATTCTAGATTAACATGAAATAGTGATAATCTATTTGATTTCTATTCTCAAATATCCCTCATGGGATAAAATATATTATTTTATTCATGTATAATAATATTTATAATGTACTCCATTCATCCTTTGATACAACTATAATTGTTTCATTGAGGAATAAACTTATTCACTCCAGATATCAGCATGAGGGAATAATCTCTTGCAAAATATTAATTAAAACCCTCATCTTACTCTCCACCTAAATTCATCATCTTTAATTCCTTATATATAAGAAAAAAAATAATACATATGAGAATAAGATTGAACTCATATGTTTTCTTGTTGGAGAAAAAAGTATGAGAGTTTCTCCATAACCAAGTTCCTCCTTTCTTTCCATATCAAACTTTGAATGAACTCTTCATATTAGATTTCTTGAATTTTAAAACATAAGTCTCTATTGATAACAATATCTTTAGGGCCTTTTTCAACTATCTCATTGTGTGGTATATTCTTCCAAACATGATCTTTCAAAGATAATTTTTTTCTTAGTTCTTTCTTCATCTTCTTATGCATCGTTTCTTGAGATTGTAAAATTATAAAATATTCTTTTGAGTTATTTACAGAGTACTTTGAGATTCCCCAAACCAACAGTCTTGGGTCTTGTTTTAAAAAATATATAATTTACACAAAATCCAATGTCCCGAAGGAATTCATTTTTTATTGATTAATATACACACAAGAATTGAATTCCACAATACTTGTGAACATTTCATTAAAATTGATCCAGAATTGACTCCCTTCTATACCTATCATAAATAATACCCATCTTCATAACCCGAGGAATGGAAATACAAGAATGTGATGATCCTAAATGTGATGTAATGGAAAACTCATCAACATGTCATCAAGTGTTATATCATAATAGTATGAGAAAACATTATTGTTAGAGAAATAACCTATTAAAAATAATATAAAATGAATAATAGTTATATAAATTCATGATAAAGTGATATATAATATCATATGAATAATAATGTATGATGGGATTTGAATTTTACATAATAAACATGAGCCAATGAGAATAATAACATGCTTATAACATAAAAACATTTCATAACTTAGAAACATATAAAAACAAAAATTTATGACACAAAATAAGAATAAAAAATATATAGCATCTGTTTTTCAAATTCAATCAAGCACACACAATATATTATGAACAAAAACAATTTCCCTATGTGACTTTGAACAAAAAATGATCAAGCATCCTGTTATCAACAAAAAATTAACAGTATTCATGTTATGAATGAAAAAAATTTATACACATAACATAATTATATAATGAGATATAAATTCTCAACCAATGCATTTTAGGGAGAGATAAAACCCCATCCTTAATCATCCATACATATGTGTTCCCTAAGATATATTTCATTTAATATATCTTAAAAACCAATGGAATTATAATGGGTTTTGAATATAGTACATAATGAATTGTATTCATTGATACAAAAATATTAGTCCCAAAAACTAATTATTTCACAAGATAATTTAGAGGGTGATTTATAAAAGAACAAATAAAAGAGATAAATATTTTATAGATAAAGAAATAAATCTAATACAAATAGGGAAAAAATGTTTTCTTAAATCATTTTTAACATTATCAATGAAATATAGAGTTAGAAGTCCTTGTAAAAAAATTATTTTAAAGAAGGTAAAATGATTTTTTTTAAATACAATTTTAATATAAATCCCGACAATACAATCTAAAAAAATAATGTTATCTATAGGAAATGTGGAGTGAAAAATAAAAATATAAAACACAAATAACAATCCTTTTTAAAATATTTAATATTCCATTATGGAAACCCACACTGAAGATAGTTTTAATAAAATTTAATCTTAAAAATAGATTAATAAGAATATGAAGATAAAAATAAATAATAGAAATTCAGATTTCAAAATATGGAAGGAAACAATTTTTTGGAAGAAGAAAAATGGACATTTATGAAATATAGATATTTAGAAGGATACTAATTATTCTTAAAATAATTATATGTTTATGAGAAAGAAATTAATTTATAAAGAGTCTTGGGATTAAAATTAAAAAATTTCCTATAGATAAAGAGAAATTATCATATGATAAAATCTTACGGTCGAACAAACCAAAAAATAGGAAATAAGTTCAAGGAAAAGTATTATGAGTCAAATAAAGGATATTGAGTAAAGAAACCCCCTTATAAGTTTGGTAATAGTTGAATCAAAAGAATTGTTAAGAGGGATTAATTAAATGGAATATAAATACGATTAATAAAACATTAAAAATAATACTAATATCAAATAGAGAATGTAATTACATCATATAGAAAATGAATATTCACATTACATGAATAGTTATTTCAATGATAGGAAATTGGGACAAAACACATTCAAAATATTATATTTTAATGTAAGAATAATTTTAAATGAATTTTATAAGAGTTATATGAATATACCTATAATTGAAATACTTAAAATTTTATTTTAAAATCATATAGAAAAATGTAACCAACAAAATAAAATAAGGATAAGGATGAAGATTTATAACATAATAAATGGATACTGAGTTAAGAAACACCCTTAAAATTTTGGTAATAGCTCAATCAAGATAATTATATAGAGTTATTAATAAATAAAATAATAATTAACAATAAAAAACCTTAATAATATTATTATAAACCAAATGTAAAGTAAAAAATGTATAAAAAAAAGTGAATTACTTGAACAAATTCCACAATGACTATAAATTAATATAGAAAATCTTATAAACATCACATATTTGATGAAAGAATAACTTTTAAGGTATTTTAAAAGATATTAATTTATATACCTATAAAAATTGAAAAAATATTATAATATTATAATATAGAATAATTTACTCAATAAATAATAAAAAATCTCAAAAGGAAGCATTATAACTCAATGAAAGGATATTGAGTTATGAAATGACCTTACCTTTTTCTATGAAATTTAATTAAAGTTATTTTAACCATATATATAATAAAAATGTCCCAATTAATTAATTATTTTATAAAATTATTCTTATATATTACATTTTAGGTTTTATAATTGTATTTATTCACTACATTTTTATATGTAAGTTAATGATTATTTTCATCATTGGTTGTTAGGTATTCTAACTGTTTCATACATGTTTTGTAATTGAAACATAGAATCCCAATATTTGACACCAATTTACAGATTAAAGTACTGTAAATTAAATTTAAATCTTTTTTTCAAGTAACTATTTATCCTTAGGTTTATTTGATGGAAACTATGGGCACGGTTCATGAGAATGGGATACATGATATACAACTTTTGTGTAATTTAAAAATATTAACATATTAAATTGTAATGTTCATTAAATTTTGATTCAAAAAATAAAATATATATTCAAGAAATATAATAGTCTTTTATATCACATATATTCATCAAATATATTTTTGAACAATACAGGTTGGTTGGTGAAGAAAAATGGAAGATGTCGTTGCATAGAGGCGGTAGTTTGCACATACACATGAACAAAATTTTCATTTTAATTAAACAATAAATAATATACAAATTAACTTATCTTTTAATAATATTAAATTTTATATAAATATGAAATTTATTTGTTAAATAATGTATTTTATCCCATCATATATAGTGGTTATGGAAAATGGAACATGTCGCTCATGGAAGCAGAAATTCACAAGTAACATGAGCAGTGTTATAAATTTTAAAATGGGTGGGAAGGGGATATAAAATGGTTATAATATTCATATAATAAAAATACATTTTATAAATTATATATATTTAATTATATTAATAGATATATAATAGGATTTTAAGAGGAAGATATATAAGAAAAATCCTGTAAGATGGAATTAGAAACGTAGAGGAGATGAATCTTACCTTGAAGGATTTATTTTAAATATAGGTCTTATACCAACATAATGTGAATATATGATTATGAAAATGGAAGAGGGACATAATGGATTTATAATTGGTGTATTTTAAATGTTATTTTAAACAAGAAGTGTGGCTAGATGTTGGTGTAAGTAGCCTCTTTTTTATGTGAAATGGGGGAATTTTCCTTAGAAATGAATATTAGGTAACTCATATGAATGAAATGTTATCTAATTTTGGTATGTTATGTTGGGAATGGTCGGTGCGACACATGGGTAAAAATTTAAATCCTAACAAATTTCTTATAGGAGGTATGAGTTTCATGTTATGTGAGTAAAATTTGAGCCTCTGTAAATTTACAATTTTACCCATATTAACTATGATTAAAAATTCACCATGTTAAATATTATTCCGAATAAAAATATAATATGACCCTTTATACAAAATTTGGAGGTGATTAAATTGAACTTGACTCCATATTATTCAATTAAATATCTAAATATGAGAAAATTTGATTTTAAATTAAAGCATAAGAAACACAAAAATATAGTTTTGGAAGAAAAATACCTTTTTACACATTAAATATTATTATTATTATTTTCTATCAATTAATAAATAAATTATTTTTAAATATTATTTTTTATATGTTTAAAAATTATTATATTTTTATCATTTATAATTTATCAATTTAATTTATTATAAAAAATTACAAAATCTTTATAAAAATATTCTTTGAAAATTAACTGTTTTTATCATAGGAATTATGATTTATACTAGTGACTGAATTTTATACTTGAAATGAAAATTAACTTGTCAAAAAAATTATATTAGGATTAAAAATTTTAATACAATTATATTATAAAAAGTTATTGAGTTGATAAATAATTTATTTTAATATAATCATGCATAACGCTTAAAAGAAAGGTTTAGAGAAATTAATTATTTTAGAATAAAATGGAACTGTTCATATTCTATTCCAAATTAAAATATTTAGATGAAAATTAATTTTTCATGTGTATTTTATTTTATTCAATGGTGATAAATTGGTTTAAAAATACATAATAGATATAAAAAATACAATTCTTTGAGAGAAATACTTTTTATTACTAAATGATTATAATCCTTATTCATTTATAATGATTAATTGTTTAATGGGAATTAGATAAGAAATATAATTAAATTGGAATTAAACTATTTCTTTTAATTTTATAAATATATTAAATTATTCTATAAATAAATACTTATATATTTATAATATTATATTTTTATTAAATATTATTATTAACTTTTTTCATTACATTCTTAAAATATATTGATTCTTATATTAAATTGAAATATCAAATATATCATTGTAATATTTAGTTTGATTTTCGTGTGGATCAATCCATTAAATATAGTATTTATTTAAATAAAATCTAACACTACAATCTCATGGCATTATATTCTGCCAAATTAAATAAATTATGTTCTCACAATTTGAATAATATTTTTCTAATAAATGAATCTACAATATCTTTAAGAAACTGAAGGTATATTTTCGATAGAGGTTTCAATATCATAATCATTGATACTACGAGATTCCTCATTTATTTCATAATAGTCATCTGTTGATATTTTTCTATATCTCCAGAAATTTTTCAGAACATTACCCCTTATTTGGTTATAGAAGTTTGTACTGACAATGTGGGCACTGAAATATGTGCTTCGTGCACTTTTTAAGTAGAACCTATAGTGTGATCCTCATTTAGATGATGCATGTGGAGTTTGAAAAAAAAATAATCCCTAATTTGAAAGAACAAGTGTATGATATTTCCTTGGGTCTCGTGATTTATCACACAACTAGGGATGGATAATCCTAAAAAACATTTTTATATAAGTTGATGTAGGAGTGGGAACCATATTATAGGAGTATGTTGTTGATATGACACATCGATAATGAAATGGTTAAAAACATCAATACTGATTTTAATGGTTTTCCAAGAACAATATTTTAACAAAATAAATATTTCTAGGCCATGTACATTGTATCTTTGTGAATATTTTTATTCCAAATATTCAATTATTCAATTCATAGATCCCAAGGAGACATACAGATTTAAAGTTATCACTATCTAAATACGGACTTCATTATTCTGAATGAGACATAACATTAAACCATGAATTATCTAAGCCTTTAGTATGATGAATAAAAATTTTGACCTCTTGGTATTAAAAATAGTGATATTGATCCAATAATATGATGAACTGTGAGATTTTTCGGTGGGTTGAAGCACCATGCGGTCTAACCACTTGGCATCCGAGTGTCATTTTATAATACTCCACACTTTCTAACCATGTGGTGTCAGATAATCCCTTAAAATGATATATATTATTCTTTATCCCATCATGAGATTCGAACCCATGGTGTCAAAGAATATTTTTAATATGTATTGGGAGGTGACTCTCCCCAACATGTGGTCTATCTATATGATCTTTATGAATCTTTTTCTATTGATGTCTGATATTTGTATATTGATTTTATCTACCACTCCTGACTCAACAAAATGGACCTCTACATGGCTTCCTACAAAAAGAAACCAACAAGTCAAAGATGCCTATAAGTACCTAGCCCCTTCCCAAAAATTAATACACATTAATGATGTGAAAAAGATGAGGGATGGGATTTTTTAGTTATTGAAATAATACATTTGATGAAATATTTAGGTAATTCACAAATACAATATAGTAATAGGAGATGCACTTTATAAATGAGGACCATGAAGGACACATTACATTACTACATCATCAAGTAAAATTCTTTGATCCATCCTTCTCGATGTGCACTAGTATGTCAAGATATCCCTCCCTGATCTTTGGTTCTTTTGGTCCCTCTACAAACTCAACATTGTATACACCTCCCTTTATAAACTCAATTACATAG
Organism: Viscum album; assembly: GCA_963277665.1. Classification (NCBI taxonomy): domain Eukaryota; kingdom Viridiplantae; phylum Streptophyta; class Magnoliopsida; order Santalales; family Viscaceae; genus Viscum; species Viscum album. The sequence goes on from OY728131.1 coordinate 1,794,683,501, forward strand.
ATTCACCCCACCAATAACACAATAAAAAAGACTACATACTTATATGAATATTCCACACGTCTAATCCACTCCACAATCTATAGAAATTGATCATTATGGAGACCCATGATTTTTATATATTAATATTATTTTCTATATTAATGTTTAGTAAAAAATCACAAATAAAGACCCAAGTTTCATATATTTTTAGTGCCTTTATATATTATACACATAGTATTATTATTTCAGGAAATATATTAAATTTCTCACATATTGATCTCCCAATTTATTACTTTTTATAAGAAAGTCAAACTTAAGACCTCTCTCTATGTCCTTTCAAAAGTTAATATAATACTGGGTGAGCTCAGATTCTCAATAAGGGTAAACATGAGAGATTTCAATCGATATGGAAGTATAAAATAATCATAAAGGTTTTTTATCATGAAATTAACTATTCAAACTTCATACCCAATACGTGAAAGATCTTATAGATGAGTCCTGACATTAATCTCAGAAGTTTGTAGGACATTAATCATAAATGAAATGAATGGTCGGGATCTATAATATCATAACATAGAAATTTTAATGTAGAAAAATAATTTTTTATAACATAGTGAACACGTATAAATATATAGGTTCACCCATTATATTAATTACTCGAAATTCGGTTGTTGTATAAACATATGGTCATGAAAACCATGTCCACACATAATTTTATTCATATGAAATTGGTACCACACATAACACTATGAACATGAAATAAACTTCCTTCATAAGATAATAAGCTCATAATTTATCCACATTTACCCAAGTAATGATTGATTTATACAATGATAACCTATACCCGGTTTATATTGTCACCACCCATACTTGTTTTATAAGATAACCGACCATCCATGGTTATAATATAACAACCATCCTTGGTTTATAATAGAACTATGATAATCATAATTAAAACCTTATATATATATATTGATGTGTCACAATATCATAAAAACCTGATTATATCATCATTTCATAAGCCTTGAAAGGTAAATGGGTTTCATATACATTTAATCAATTTATAATATCATAACCCATGTGTATAAATGGGTTTAAAAAACAATGAATCATTATAATAAAAATCCATATAGATAAATAACTAATATGGTATCATTGGATTATATCCCCTAAAAACTAAAGAAACAAAAAAGGTTTTTTTTCAAAGAATATAAATTCCATCAAAATATCATTTAATCTTTCTAGATGAAATTAAAATTTCTATTTTGAAATCACTGGTTTAAAATAATTTATTTCTCAAAATAATAAAGAAAAAAATATCTTTCAAAAAAACCATTTAAACATGTAACATTATATTTAAAACATTTATTAATCATTAAAAAGGGAGATACCATTTAATCATTACATGCTAAGACAAGTATTCCTTTAACATTATCGGTAAAAAATTCATAACTACGTCATTAATAAAACCACGAGATGATTCCTTTTAAACCATTTCCGAAAAATTTATACAAGCGTAAAATTGAAATTGAAAAAATATTTATAGAATTTTAAAAAATTATTTAAAACATTTTTAGAAAACATGGACATGGAAGAGAAAGTATTTTCAACCAAAGGGATAAATAGTGTCGATTTCCCATAAAAAATATTTATTTAGTCTCTTTAGTTCTAAAAGGGTGAAAACTCAATAGAAAATATGTGTTTTCAATAAATAACCAAAGTATAAGACAATTCATGGGATTCTTGAGGTATAGATCATAATATTCCATCATGACAATAGTAATCACAAACAATGCTTGTAAAAAAGTTTATTGTATCATTAATCCCTTACCACTTGGGTAACATTTTAATCATATTCTCTATGAATGAAATGATATTATATGGATATGAAAATCCCCATAACATAGAGAATAAGAATACTAAAATACATTCATGGGAATTATAAACACCTCCAAAAAGAAACAAGTGGTGAATATGGTATGTTTATCAATGATATAAATGTGTCATTGGAATCCTTTACCTAAAGTCTCGACATTATTCAAACATGTTTGAAACACCTCTTCTTCAGAAAACCTCTTTAGGTTTGTGGATAAAAATTCGTAAGAGTGTTTACTAGTAAAAATAAATCTTATAGGACATATGTTTGGAATAAAATAAGATATTTTTGTTGGGTTGTCTGAATTAAAAAGCTCTATAATTGTGAAGATGACAGGCGAGGGTGTTCTCATTTATAAGTGGGGTAGAGGACACACTTAGAATTTTTCAAAAAGAAAAAGTGATTGACAAGTTATAAAAAATAAAATAGTATACAAAATAGATAATTATATAATTTTAGATGACACAATTTTAAAATATGAAAATCCAATAGGAATTTTATATGTTTTTGGTGTATTTAACCCTTTTATTTTTAGTTTAACCCCATGGTAAACCTGTTTTATCCTTCACAACATTAATTAATTTTTTCTGTTATCATTGTTAATTTTGAAAAATAATTATTTTCAAATTATTTTATTATATAAAATATTTTCATTAATAATATCGAATCCATTTTTCAAAATTTAATTCTGAAAAGTTGGATACTACATTTTAAAATTAAACCCACAGTTACAACAAAAACGTGATTTTCAAAAGAGAAAATTTTTATAAGTATAAAATGATAATACATAAAAAGTCAACATAAAAACAATTATAATGAGTTAAATTGAATTAATAATATTATTCTTGAACTAATTTTACTATTAATCCATTATAAAACTAAATTAATCCATCTAAATTATTTGGAGGAAAATGAAATTTAGAATGAAATTTCTATTTTTACTTATTCCTTTAAAAATTAATATTTTCAAAAAAATTATAAAAAAATTCACTCTAAGATAATATTGAAATGATAATTCCAAAAATGATTCTCATATAGTAAAATAGATTTTGTGAAATCTAAAAATTTTAATTTTAATATATATGTGAAAACATGATGAAATAGTTTTTAGAAAAAAAAATTTTAAAGCATTGAAATATATTTATTGATAGACAATTACTAGAAAAAAATATTTTATGAACATTGAAAACAACAAATTAATATATAATATATATATAAATATTATTAAAATAAATTACTAATAGTTATTAATTTAACTAATTAAGATAAAAAATACATTTCACGCCTAAAAGAAATGTATCATAAAATCATTATCTTATAATCAAATGTTTTTTATTTTTATTTCTAATAAATTGATAAAAAATGATTTTTTTTATACATGTGTAAAAAATATAGTTTTTTTAATATAGTTTTTCTTATTAATAACCTCCATTTTAATGACTATTTTATAACTACATACTATATTATTGTTTATTAAAACTCATTCTTATGTGTGATTTATACTATCAAAGAAATTATTTTGCTTGAAAAAATATACCATAAAAAATTTGGGTGTTACATTATACCCACCATCAACAAATTTTAGCCTCGTAATTTTATCTTGGTCACCAAAGGTTTATCCTTTTTAAAAAACCCACATTATACATAGTTATAATATAACATCATTTAAAATAGGGAAAGGGGAATATGATGTTCATCTAGAATAATTCAATAAAAGTTTTTCAAATAGGATAACATCAATAAGAAGTGAAAACATGGACATAAAGTATAAAACTAACAACCAATAAAATACTTAGAGTGATAGAAAGCATTTCCAGGAGAAGGTTAACAACAATAAAATTATAAATATTTGATGGGTCAAAATTTAATAGATTCCTTTTACATGAAGGTAATAGGACATAATTATTTTCATGAGATTTTTTTACTAAATTTGATAGCTTTTTACTATCATTTTAGAGAAAATTATTACCTTTACAATTCCTATTTAATTAAATTCCATAAGAGAAGTATCATCCTTTTGTTTTAAATTGATAAATTTTAACATCATCACATACTCCATGAAATGAATATTCAAGAAAAACTTTTCATTCCCAAACTACTAAAAGTATATTTTAATGGTTTATAATATCCATAAAAAAATGGAATGTTATTCATCGTATCTCTATATATTTACCAAAACCAAAATGGTTAGTATAAGTTAATCAATTCCTTAAGTTTTAGTACTCCAAAAAATAACACCCAAAGTTCCTCTTAACCAATTACATAAATAGTTATGCTTAAGGCTCCTTCAAAATATTTCTATCAAAAATTGAATCCCGAAATATAAGAGTGGTTTGATCTCATATCCTCTCATGATCAATCAACCCATTATCTTGAAATCATTTTACTCACTCTTAATGTCCCATACTAAAACATATATACATAATCATTTTCCTATATTAAATAGAATATTCATTGGAAATATAATTTTACCTTTATTTATTAAATAAGGACCATTCTTAGACAAAAACATTTCCATTTTAATCTTGGGGTCGTCCTTACCCTAATAGTTGATCATAAGTTGATTCAGAATGTAAAATGTGATTTCATAAATCTAGAATCTATGTAGAGAGAGATAATATATGCTTAGAATCGCATAAAATTTGACTAAATGATGAAAAATAATATTTTAATAGTGCATCTTCAAATAAATACTAAATTAAATTACCCACACTAAATTAAAGAACATGTTTAACCAAATCATCAATATTGAAATTTGATATTCTGATTGCATAAACATTCCCATTTTTCTATTGTCTTGAGGGGTTATTGTGGATTATTATACTCATTATCCCGTGGATTAGGGAATTTATTCACATAATTCCAAAGGAAATTGAATCTATAGAATTTCATTTTGGGTGGAATATTATATTTAACCTTACATTCATTTATTTCATTGACTAGATTCATGACATTACTTTAAAATAATTTTAATCAATGGATATGTTTTCCAAAATTGTAATATATTCATGTTTCATTAAGTATTTCACCATAGTTCTTCTTCACATATTTTTTCATATAATAGGTTTAAATTTTTTCTCCCCTCTTTATTATATTCCACTATAGCTTCCCTAAAACACCATATACCTTTTATTGTCATCAAAAATATGAGGGTATCCAGATTCCACATCGAAATTGAGTGCACATCCTACTATTTCTTAATATATTCCAAAATCCCATATATATAATACATTTAAATTACTTGTTTTCATACAACTAAATAATACAAAAAAAATTCTTTTAGGGGTGATGATTAAACATGAAACTTGCCTTTAATGTCTTGTTAAATTTTCCTCATATGCACCGTTGGATTCATCATCCATCCACTTAATCTCAAGGAATTACCTATCCGATTTAATGTAAAATAAGAGTTAATCAATTACTAAAAAACTATACCTTAAACTTATCACATTCCATAGATTCAATTTAATCCACTTCCTCTTATTTATAATAGTATTTCACCATTTATCTTCATCTCCTTCTAAATGGTAAACGACTTTCATTTTTTTTTTATTTTTTTGAGAAATGAAGAACATAAAATATCTTTTATAACACATTAATCCATTTATCAGAAACCAGTAGATTGAATTTCCAATAGAATGAGGGTATATGTGGTCACATTAATGATTTGTTATTATGTTTCTCCCTCTTTGGTAAATTCTAATATTTTACATGACTTGTTTTTTTAATTATAGCTTGAGAGATTTGGGTGAGGACATTGAAAAAAAATTAATTTATCCCACTTTATAAAACATTTGGTTTCTCATAATGATGTTTGTTTCATTTTCCATCACATTCAATGTTTACTTGATTTTTTGGGTTCCTGTAAGTGAAATAAACCAAAAAGAAAAGTGTGAGCAATAATAATCTTAATGGGAAACCACATAATCATGAGAAATAATTTATAATATTTTTAAATTAAAACTAATTATTATCAATCTATGACACCATAGGTTAAACATAGGACATTCTTTTCTATTATCTATTCAAATTCATCAGAATGGTTCATGAGGAGTTTATGAATTTCAAAAAAATATCCCCAGAGAGTGTCAAACATGGTGTGTATAAAGCGTCAGTGTCGTTCACCATGTGAATACAAGGTAATATATCAATTCACCCATTTAAATTTTATTACCCCTAGTTACAGTTATTTCAAAGTGACATCCACTTTTAATATCTATACTGGGATGTGAATTTTTGGAAACAACATGATCTATCCTTCAGCAAAATTTCAGATCATTTTCATATACATTGATTTAACCTTAAGGTTATTACAATATTTTTCCATCGTTAATTTATAATGATAGGTTAAACACTACTAAGATACCAACTATAATGAAAATGAATTTCATACGTTAATATTATATAATTTTTATGAATATTCAAATCAAATCAGAAATACACACATGAGGATCATATCAGTTTAGTGTCTTTAAAGGAAAGATACAAAATAATATTTTTTCATGAATGATACTCAATGTATTTCAAAAAGAAATCACAATTTAATATTATTCATATACATACCCTACTTAAAACTGCTATCCATGGATCAGGGAAAGGAAACATTAGAAAGGGTTAGCTCAAATGCCTAGTAAGGGTAAATATGGGGAATATAAATTGATATTGAAAGGAAAACATTCAGTCATATTAATGGTATGATATTGTGACTATAAATTAAAAACTCTCATACATGATCTTTCCAATATATTATACATGGATTAAAAATATGGATTTTTTGTTCATAATATAAGAATAACTAATTAAATCGTTGATCATGATTTATAAGAGGATAACATAGACATTGTAATGTGGAAAACATATAATATTAAAATATTGAGAAGATTTATAAAGAGATATATGTTCAATCATTACGTTTAGGAGATGAAATAAAGACCACACATTAACTTTGGGACATAAAACCAGTTTCACAAAAAAAATATTATGGGCACAAATTTCGGTCTCCCTATGAAGTTTTGACCATGAAATCATGGTCACACATACAATAAATAAATAATGAGTTATCCATAATTATGAAAATAATTGTAGAGATATCACATGATCACCCATGCTTATTTCACAATAAAATATCACATCCTTGGTTTATAATATATCCAACCATTCATTGTAATAACTTAACCACTATCCTGGAATTATAATGAAACCACCCTTAACATAAAAAGATCAATACATATGTGTTCCACATGATTATAAAATATTAATCATATCCTAAAATAATATTAGGTGAAGGGGAAACATGTTTCATAAACATTTCATCAATTATCAATTTCATTAACCACATGAATAAATGAGTTTCAAAAAAATCCATCATTATAGTCATAGAACATGTAGAGAAATTTTAAGGATGATACCATTGGAACATATTCTCAAATAAATTTTGACCACACTAAAGGTGTTTTTCATTGAAAATAGAAATTTTATAAAAAGTTAATTAGAAACATCATGAGGATAATATCCATTCCATTTTGAAATAACTTATTATAAAAAAATCCCCACATATTAATGATTTTTTTGAACTGAATTAAAAAATTGTAAGGGAATCATTAAATAATTGAGTGATAATGATGTCAGGAAATCCATTCATATTTTTTGTGTTAACATAAGGATTCTTTTCCAAATTATGGTAAAAAACAAAAAATTAAATCATTATGAAAATTGTAGGGATATTCCATTTGAATTATTTTTTAGATATTCATAAAATGATAAATATGGCTTTAAAAAATAATTAGAGAACAAAAAACACATTATTTAATACATTTTTTTAAAACATGGACATATAAGAGAATGGAGCTTTGGCCAAATGGAGAAATAAAGCTAATTTTTCTTAAAGTGTTCTTTCGGTCTCTTTAGTTCATAAATAGTAGAAAATGATAGGAAAAATTTTTTTTCATGAAATAACTATAGGTAAAAAATTACTATATTTAATGAGATATAGATCATAAGATTTCATAATTTTAATCATAATTATAAAAAATCTCTATTAACAATGGTATTGTATCATAAAACCTTAACCACTTTGGTAACTTTTGAATCTTAATCCCCAGGAATGAAGTGACCTTATATGGATATGTAAATCCCCAAAAATTCTTTATCAAACCTCATAAAATTCATTAGTGGGTAGTAAATGCACCACACAAAAGAAACAAATGTTGAATATGAAATTTTCCTCATATAGATAAAAGTGTGACAGAACTCCCTTACCTAAAGTCTCTAAATTTATCATATACATTAAATCTTCCTCTAATTTAGACAACATCTTTAGGTTTTCACCAAAATCCAATATATAAGGGTTTAATAATACAAATTAGGCCTCTAGAATGGGTGGGGGTAATAAAGTGACATTTTAGGTGATTGGACAAGCCAAAAATAATTTGAAATTTGAAGAGAAGAGGAGTAGAGATCCCTTTTATAAGTGGTGGGAGAGGACACCATTAATGTTTTTGAAAATAAAAAAGGTATACCAATATTTAAAACATCCCAAAAGGGTCCTAAATGGATAATTATCTATTCTTAGACATGATAAGTCCAATATAAATCAACATAATAGGAATTGGACAATTTGTTTTTCATTTTAACTCCTATATATTTTGTTTTACCTCGATATACTTGTTTTATCCTCAACCACGATAATAAATTTTTACTATTTTTACTACTTATTATGACCAAAAATTATCTTGAAATTATAATAAAATATTAATTATGATGGTTCCATATATGGAATCAATTTTTTCAAAATTATTTCTAAAAATTTGAAGAATATAATTTTAAATTAAACTCATAGATGTAGTGAAAAAGTGGGTTTCTAAAGAGAAATGTTTAATTATTATAAAATATTATTATATGAAAATTCATATTGAAAATGATTAAAATGATATAAATTAGATTAATAATATTATATTTGGAATAATTTTACTATTTATAAATTTTAAAACAAAATTTTACTTTCTCAAATATTTAAATGAAAATATTTTTTGAATAAACATCAATATTATTCAATATTCATCAAAAAATTACATTTTTCCAAAAATTATCAAAAATTAAATCTAATATAATTTTTAATTATTGATTCCAAATATTATTTAATTTTTTGTAATATTTTATATAAAATTTGATAAAATTATTTTTAATATATATACACAAAACATGACATAAACACTTTTTAGAAAAAATACACTTTTAACCATAAGATTGGATTTTTATTATATCATTCCTATAAATTATATTATATTATTGATAACCTTTTCTATTTAATATATAATATATAAATTTTGTTACAATTATTAACATATAGTGATTAATTTAATTTATTAAGATAAAAATACATTGCACACATAAAAACAGTTTTGTAGAAAAAAATTATTTTAATTTCAAATGATATTTATTTTAATTTTTAATTAATTGATACAAATTTATTGTATTTTATACCATTTTAAACTATACACACAGAATAATTTATATGCTCCTATTCATACCCATGATTTTAATGGATAGTTTATAGTGGTATAATCTATTTTGGATCGTTAAAGCTCTGTGTTTTGAGTAAAGAAAGTTATCAAAGAAGTTAAATTTATTTGAAAAAATATATTTCATAAATTATTGGGGTGTTACAAAGAAACTCCATGAGATCATGTATGTAGACCACACTATTATTTGATCTATAGTTCGAGGTCTAACCCCTTCAACAAAATTATGATGCAAACCAGATCCTTCAACAACCTACTATCTCACTGGTTCAAACCATAGGGGATCCTCCCCCATATCCCTACAACCCCACACCGTAGGATAGCTCTAGGAGATGGATAAATTCCAAAAAATATAAATTGATCTATTCATCGTGGTCTCCACACTTAAAAAACTAAACCCCATGAAAAAAATTGAGATGCACCGTGAACTTTTTGGGTTGGGTCACACATATTTTGGGTTTGTAAACATGTGACCCAAATCCTGAACATATATTATACCTTGAGTTGAGATACTCCAAAATTCATCCCAAAACCCCTTTCCCTGAAATAAAATTCTTGGTATCAAAAAATTCATTATGTTGAGATTGTTATCTTGGTTATCATATATGGACCATCTTCTAAGTGTATGGTCCAAACATACCTTCAAATGACTAACCTACTAAGTTAGGTATATCTGGATAGATCATGTATAAACTCCACTTAATCAATTTATGTTTCCCCTTTCATGGAACATGTATCCCCTATGTCCCTCCTAATAGTTTTTAGCCTGCATATTTTCTAGTTCCACCTGATCAAATATACTAGGTCATGTATAAAAAGGAAACTCATGCATAAAACCCACCCAATACTCTTTTGTTCTATCCAATACAATTTGAATGATATTTTATTTCATGTTTCTCTCACTAATAATTAATTAAATGGTTTTATATTTTTAGTTGATTGGTCCACATGTATAATTCATAAACATTAGTGGAAATAACTTTTAGACCTAGCTTCACAACTCTAAACAATATTGTGGATTTTCTTAATTCACAATGTTGAATTGAATGTACTTGTCCTCAAATATATTCATAAAATATATCCTATATACTATCTGTAATTTAATTCATATTGGCCAAGATATGTAGGATATCACTTTAAGGAACAATAATAACTCCACACTACCTTACCCCTACCTGAATAGTGGTGAATTCATAATTTACTAGTTATACATCCTTGAATAAATGCATCATTAAATATTAAAATATTGATAGAGAACCTATAATACATAAAATTTCTTATTTATCCAAATACATTTGACCATATCATGGTAATATTGGTAACCAGTCATGCACTAGGAATTGGGAAGTACTCATGAATACTTATTAAAACTATAACAGTCTCATAGTATGAAATAATTCCACCCTAAAGTGTTTGATGATCCCACCCTACCATCATTTCAAACAAAACACATTCTGCTGTGTCAATGGTAAGGAACCCCAATGACCACCTTCATTGAGGAACAATGTCTAAAATATAATCTACACAAAACTATTATGGACGCAATATCCATTAGAGTTTCCATCAAAAATTCACATACCATTCGCAACATAATTTTCATAATCCTATTTCCAAAGAAATACTAAAACCAATTTTTTTATATAAAAATATAATAATATTAGATTAAATTATCATATTAATATGAAAAATAAATACATATATGTATTGTCCTATGATACCTCCATATAAACCTTTAATAATATCTAATCCACTTTGACATAAAAAGATCAACCTATAAATCCTTTTGTTTAACCTAGGTATTGCACGGTCATTTTTGTATTGGGTTCTCTAACCTAAAAAATTATATTTTACATAATAAAATTCCATTTAAATATTTTATAATTGTTCATAAAGACGATATTAATTTTCCAAATAATATCCTTTGAATGTATGAAACCAATTGTGCAGTTAATATTCTTTCAAGCAAACTATGTGATGTTCAAGTTGGTACTTAACCATCCTTTTTGGGGTTATTATCGATAGGTGCATTATGAATCATACTAGATCCACGTGTTTGTATTTTAATATGGATTCAATTTAAAGGTAATAAAATACTATACAATTTACCAAAATTTAATTATTTAATTCTATACATAGACTTATCAATATTGTTTTCAATAAAGTTGTGTTATTTTAATCCATAGAAATAATAAATTTAATTTATAAAAATAACTAAATCTTGATTTGATGCCAACTGGGTCACCCTAGAACCATACTCTTGGGCCTTCTACTAAAACACATATCCATTATAACCATGTGTAATTAACCAAGATAAACCTATATTTATTTTATATCATTTAAAAATGATATATGTTACATCTCATAATTATCACACAATCTCAAGAACTATTGGATTTGATTCTTTTGGGAAAACCAACATATGTAATGTAGTTTACAATATTTTGGAAAATTTATCTATTATTAAGCCACACCAGAATCCCTTATAGACATATCATATATTATAATCATATCCATAACGTGTGGAATGGAAGCATAATAAATGGGTGAGAATAAATTCTTTATAAGGTAAAAAGTCATCAAAAAGCCATCATGGATTAGATCATAAGAGTAAGAGAAATCATGATCATGGGAGAAATATATTTTTAGAAAGAACTTAAAACAATAACATTTGTCCAAGTTTCATAATATAGAGGCTTGTAATAACAAATTAATGGAAATATACCTTGGAATAAAATTTTGATGTAATAAAGATAATACTTAGAGCATAATAATTGTCATATATCTTACAATATTTGGAATGTCATCGAAATATGAAAAAATGAGGAATTATGATACAATTATAGTATATAAATATAATTACATTTTGATAAACTTCTATCATTTCCACACATTATGTTATAAAGAAATAAAATGTACACATTCCATTATGAAAAAATGCTCAATGATTCCTATTTTGAATAGAACAATTAAAAAAATCATGTTGGGAGAAAACAATAATTACATGAATAACATCATTATCTCATTAGATATATATACTTAAAAAATTCCTTAAGGGTGATTTAATAACCTTCCCATCAAAAACCATACATATCTTTTCTATAATATATCAATCATTCCCAAAATCCTGAAAAACCAAAGGAAAAAAAATGTGTTTCATAAATTTTTTAAATGTTACGACAAAAAAAGACTTGAAGAATTTTAAAATTTTATGAAAACTATTTTCAAAAAAATATTTTGTAAGATTATTTGTAAGGTTATTCATTAAGAATAACTCTAAAAGAGATTTATTTTTTATAGATAACGATAAAAATTTAATTCCAATAAAAAAGATATATTATAATATTTTTAACATTATTATAGAATGAAATTGTTATGACTATCTTTAAAAAATATTTACCAGAAAAAAAAAAGATGGTTTTTTAGAATATTAATTTAAATTTAAAAGAAATAATGGAGCCTCTAAAATAAATTATTTTTTATGTATTGGAAATGTGTATTGAAAGAAAAAATTCAAGCAAGAAACAAATATTTCTTTTCATATTTTAAAAATACCTGTATTGAAAACCATATCATAAAATGTGTTAAAAACATCATTTTGAAATGGGCTAAAAAATAAAAACATAAAAATTTATAATAAAAATTTATATATCCAATTATGGGATTCAAACATTGTTATAAATAAATAATATGGATATAGAAGTAAAATATCCATTAAAAAGGATGTGAATTATTCTCTTCATCGTGATACTTTTACAAGAATGTTGTTTATAAAGGAAGAGGCTTGGAATTAAAATTTTAAATTTCCAATAGTGAAATAGAATGTATAATATAATAAATTATCCTGATTTAAGAAACAAAAAATTGAATAAATAAGTTCTAGGAAATTCATTATAACCCAAGGAATAGACATTATGTTAGTAAACCCCCTTACAAATTTTCAAAACGTAAAATATAAAAAATTAAATGTTGGATTCATTAAATTACATAAAAATCATATTAATTAAACATAAAAATATAATTATAAGCCAATGTGGTTGTAATTACATGACATAAAATAATAATATATAAATTATCTAAATACATACCTAAACGATTGGAAATTGAAGTAAAAACCCTAATAAAAAATATTTTTTATAAAAGAATCATTTTAAATATATTTTATAAGAGATAATGTAAATAATAAGAACGAATTGAAAAAAAATTATAATAAAATCATAGTTTTGAATTTACCCAACGTTTAATAGTAATGTTCATGAAGAATAAATATAAATCAATAAATGGATATAGAGTTAAGAAACAACCTTACAATTTTGGCAACAGTATAATAAAAATAATTGGATGGAGTTATTCAGAAAAATAATTATAAATAATATTAAATAAATATTTATAATATGTTTATAAGTCAATATGGTGGTAATTATATCATATTAAATAATAATATGTTCATCACATGAACACCAACCTCAATGATTGAAAATTGAGATAAAAACCCTTACATAAATCATATTTTTATGAAATAATAATTTTAATATAATTTTAAAAGAAAAAATTAAAATAAACGGATCAAAACAGAAAAATAATCATAATGAAATCCTAAGGTAGAAAATACCCAACATATACTAATAAGGATCAATAAGAAGGATTATAACTCAATGAATGAATATTGAGTTAAAAAACAACATTAACTACTTCTCCCAGATTTCAAAAAAGTTATTTAACCTCCTATATAATAAAAAAATTATATTAATAAATTATTTCATAATATTATTCATATATATTTCAATTAATATTCTTTATTTTTAGTCATTCTCTATGATGTATTAGTCAATTAATGATTATTTACGCCATTAGATGATATTAATTTAGACTACTTCATGTATATTTTTAATAGAAAAATAGAATACCATTAATTAACATGGATTTCATCATTAATAAATTATAAAATATATTTATATAATTTAATTTCAATGATTTATTCCTTCCCATATTCACTAGATGGAAACTATGAGCATAGTTCAGGATAATGGGATACATGAAAAATTTGTGTCGGTTAATTTAATCATATTAACGAATTACATTATACTGATGTTCAATTTTTGTATAATACATTAAGAACTTTATTCGAGAGATATAATTATACTTAATATCACATATATTAATAAAATATATTTTTAAATCATCCAAGTAGGATGGTGATGAAAAAAAGAACATGTCTCTCCTTGGAGGTGATAGTCAACACAAATAGATGGACAACGTTATCCTTTTCCAGAGTACAAAAAATGTAGAATTATATTTATCTTTTAAAAATAACAATAATGTTATTAATATTATATTTTATCATTAAATACACCATTTATCCAAAAATATAAAGATTTTATGAAAAAGAGATTGCCTCACACATAGAGGCGATAGTCCTCACATAATAGGATGCATGTTTTAAATTTTCAGATGGATATGAAGGGCATAAAAATCATTTCACCATGAATTTAACATTATTTATGTATATAAGTGATACTTAATTCATTATGATAATGTATTTTTTTAATGATCCCCAACCATAATAGGTATCACACCTTGGCCTATAACGAGAAAGTGGAAAAAATGATTCATGAATCCAACTTCCAATAGCCCACATATTGTTGAAAATCCCCCAGGGTATATAATACAATGAAATAGGTGGAATTAACCTATAAGAGAACATGACAAATTATTGATAAGATAAAACCTCCATAAATCTTTGATATAATATAAATTAAAACATCCCATGTATATGCATGCAATTCCATACAGTCAAAAACAACAACACATGTAACTAGATGTTCTAAAAGTAAATCCTCAATTGTTATCATGAATCCCAAAAAACTCATGAAAAAATCTATAATCATTTAATGTCGAGTATAATCACCAAACATCACTTTTGGACCTGAAAAGATGGTTATATATACATAAGATGAGCATAATATGTATAATCAGGTGGATAATCCTTAGGGCACCTCATGAAAAAGATAAGAATACTAAACCTAGTAAAGAATAAGTGAAACTAACTCATCAACTATTTAGATATACTATATTACCAACCTAACCATTGATATATTTCAATATTTATAAATTAAATAAATTATATAATATATATCATATAACAATAAAAGGTTCCCCACTACCACTTTCTCATTGGTTTTAGACTCTTCCACAACATCACACATCTTGAGCCATATATATCTAAAATTAATCCATACCAATGACAACTAGGCCATTATATCATATAATTAAATTCATTCATCACAACATCTCATAATTACATACCATGTGTTCATATAGTAACTTAGTAGTTTCTTGGATCCACTAAAGACTATATGTTGGGTATAACACCTCAAGACATTATATCCCACACAAAAAATACGCATAATAATCCATAGTACAATATATTTGTAGATAACTGTATGTGAAATAAATATAAGACATTACAAAACTCTATACAAATATATGGTAAAGGTAAAATCTGTTTAAAATATCGCACAATACTATTAAGAGATGAGTGTTTGGTTATATGATGTAGTTAGCCATCCATTCTAAGTCAACCAAGATGTTGTGGAAAACACACTCATAGAGTCCAGTGGATTTCTATAACCAAACCAACATGGGTGTTGTATTTTAATAAATATCATAACTTTTAGTATATACATAAATCTCACAACCACACTATGTGAAACAAATAATCCTTAGACTCAAATATATCTATCATCTTCAAGAAACCTGACTGCTAGAAATAAGGAATGGAAGTCATCCAGGAACATAAGAAATAAAGGAATTTCGTTTAAAAAATTCATTCATTTAAGAATTTCTTATTGTATAAATTATCAGTCATGCCTATGCCATCTCAACATAATCTGACTGATCCCACTGTTCCTTTAGAGTTCTCATATGAAATTACATTAAATCAAAAACCACATGTGTTAAAACATTCATTATTCATTATTCTTCAATAATAATAGGTAATATAAGACACATCCCAATCTACCATAAAATATATTAATAAACTAAGCATAATAAGGTACCTCAAGATGTAGGAAAAGAAATTTTGAAACAAAAAACCCATCCATCCATACATTAAAACATGTTCATTAACAATTATGAATCCCATATTTTAGTATAAAAATGGAAAGACAATATTTTTCCTATTAAATTGGTCCTCCTTCCATCAACGACTCCACCATGTATATAACCATGCATCCATCCATCCTGGATTAGTCTCAAATTCTACCAAAAACTTGAACATCTCCTTCTATATCTGAATAAGCATCGACCTTCCATACATACATGGCATCGCATAAAAATAATCACATATAGATAAATCACACAAAGAAATAATTAATATACAATTTATTCATAGTGGAATATAGGCCCAAAAAATAAATAATCTTGACTAAAAAATTTGATCACTATGTCCCAAAATATATCCCCATCAATCATCTAATTAATTACTATGCTGAATTAAATGATCTATTTATCATAGTCCAGAACCAAAGGAAACCTAATACATCATCTATATAAATCTATTCATTTTTATAACATGACTCAATCATAAAATACTGTTACATTGAACTTTAAGAATGAACAATTTCTTCTGATCATTTATCATTATTATTTATCCAAAAATAATTATCATCGTTTAGAAATTTAATATTCCTATTTTTTAGTTTTCAAAAAATAACTACCAAAATATTTTTTTACCTATTTTTAGTCATAAAAACATGATAAACCATAAAATAGACATATATTTTACACTATCTAGAAAAACAAGAGGCAAATAAGTAAGATATAATAAACCAATGCTATTTCTACAACCAAAACAATATTAATTTACTTAGTCATGTAAAATATTCATTATAGTTAATTACATTACTACCTAGATATATATATCATGGTAAATTTTGGATTAAAATTAAAATTCCAAATGAATTCATTCCCACATCAAGAAAATAAGGCTATCGAAATCATTACACAGAAAACAGGAAAAGATATGATGATGTCACCTTTTTGTTGTAATGAATGTAAGAGCTTAAATAACCTTCCAAATTTTTCAGAGATGGAGAAGTCATTAAGATAAATATATCCTAACTCAAATGTGACTTTTTGATGTTGAAAAAATAACATGAACCCAACTACTACAATTCCTAGAAAACATGAAAATGGCGGTCCCTGGTGGACACTAATGAATATATAAGGGTCAAGAACAAAAGAGGCTTCATTAAGTCACATGTATGGAAAGAGTATATTTTAAAAAAGGAAGGATATTACTATAAATAATATGATATAATAAAAATTTCAAGAAGGACAATCATTTATTATACTTTAACAAGGATCTAATTTAATTCACATGGAATATCCATATAAAAATATTTGATATTTTATAGAATGATGAATATAAATTTAAATTTTAAAATGGACCATAATTTCCCTTATTTAAAGACATAAATACATTTTTAGGTTAAATATTTTTATTTATGGTATTCTAGGAAGAATGAAAATTTTCAGAAAATACTAAAATATCCTACCATTAGACTAATCTTCAAATGTTACCCAATATATAACCATTAGAAAAAAAAATTATCCTTAGAAAATATTCTATCAACAGACCAAACATTCTAACTATTATCCAATCTGGTACTTCTATCCAATATACTATAGTTAGATAAATCCACCACCATTCGATTACCCACTATTTTTAGACCTATTTTCAACCATTATCCAATATGTTACTATTAGATCAATATTCATCTATTTTCCAATCGAATACAATTAGACCAATATACTATCATTTTCAAATTTTCTACTATTGGACCAATCTTACATAATTGTCCAATATTATATTATTAGACCAATATACTATCATTAGCTAATATTCTACCATAATAAAATTCTCTTCCATTAAACTATTCATCAATAGTTATCTAATTTACTACCATTATATCAATATGCTACCATTATCCAATATCCTACAATCATACTAGTCTTCCACCATCATACCATTACAGCACTAGTAAACCAATCTATCAACGTTATATTAGTATACTATAATAAAATTCACCTTCTACCATCACACCAAGGATAAATAGAAAATTTTAAAGAAAATGATCTAAAAACCCTATGGCGCCTCTAGGCCTAGGAAAAAGCAAAGGAATGATTTTTAGGAATTGATACATTATACTAGAAACCTATCAATTAATTATCATCGCTAAGGATTAAAATAAAACATAGAAATAAAAGGGAATAGATGCCAATCCCCTAACCCTAGAGATATCTCTTAGATATCTTGCTACATCAATAAAATACCCACTAATGGTAGAGACAAATAGATAACCATGTCAACTCATCAACCAGGGAAATATTTCATAATATTATCCCTGAGGCATAAACATCTTTCTTAGAGAAACAATATTCAAAACCTTGCAAACATATCCTACGGGAGACTACCCTCAAACATTGTAAAATTAATAAAAATAATCATGGAAGATAGATCCACCTCAAAACCATAAAAATATCATCATCTATAAAAGTATAGATACAAAATTAGAGATAATAATCAAATATCTCATATTAATAAGTGTGTATCCTTAACTCATGTTTAGATATTCAATCCTTCATAGTATTTTTCATCTAAAGGGATTGATCCAATGGAAATACATTCCCACGTAACACCTTTTCTTGATGATCCTAGATCTCCACATGATTATAATCAAAAGTCACATCATCATAAACATTGATTTGGTCTTATATTATGATGTGAAAACCATCATAAAGATAGTAGATATTCAAAAAGGTATGAAAGATATCTTGAATCTAGATCATATGTGGGGGGAAAGAACTATTTAATACAAAACTGTTTCAACATGATCTTACAAATTAAGAGACCCAAAAAACTAGGGGTAAATCTTACTACCACATCCAAACAATCCTTTTCCATGGTAGGGAGTCACCTTCAGGAACACATGATCTCAAACGTTGAACTCCATAGGTCTCACCTTATTGTCATCCAATAATATATGATGACCATGCACTATATTCATCCTCTCAGGAATCACCTAAAATAACACTTTGGTGATATACACTTTTTCTATATTTAGAATTAAAGACTCTCTAACCCCAGTCCAATAAACATGGGAAAAAAAGTATGTTGGTAGAAAACATCAAATGATATCATATATATGGCAGGGTGAAAGCTATTATTGTAATCAAACTCAATCAAATGATTATGTGTCATACAAGAACCTCCAAAATCTAGGACACATTCCGGAAACATATCTTTATATGTTGGGATGGTCCTCTTTATATGACTATTTCTTATGGATGAAAAATAATGAAAAGCATTAATTGTGACCCAAAATCGTGTTGAAGACATCTCCAAACCTCGAAGGTAAAATAAGACTCATGATAAGAGATAATAATTCATATGAATCCATGGATCCTAACCACCTTCTTTACGTACTTCCTTTACAATTCCTCTACAGAGATTGACTCCTTGATCACTAAGAAGTGTATACAATTTTTCAAAGGGTCCACTATCACCCTTAAAACCTTATAGACTCCCTGATATTGAGGTAAAATGATTTTTATTTCCATAAAAATTTAATCATATATCCATATAAGAACATCCATCAACTAATTCAGACTATGTGGAATATGATTTTAACTCTACACCTTTTCACAAGACAAACACCAACACAAAATCACTACGACTGACCGCTTTAGCCTAGGATATAAATGATAAACTCTCGAATCATGGTACATCTTTTTCACACCATTATTTTCTATGAATAATGAGATATAGAACTCATGGAGGAGCACTAAAAACATCACTAAAAAATGAAAAGTCTCCTAGGGAATAACACTCAATACTGATCATCATTAGAAAAACCTCCATGGGAATCAACAAAGATACCTTAATCTCACCAGTTTTCCACCTTAGAATCCCTCAAATGGGACTTCTACAACTACTTCAAAAAATAAGACTACACAATAATTTAGAAAAGGCCAACTCTTACACTAACCAATCTCATGTCATGATGTAGCACATATATCTCTTCCATCATACTCTAGAAATATCTAGATTCATACACACCATCACAACATGTATTCATACATAGAGCATCATCTAAAATATTACACTTTCTCGATGTATATGAAACCTTGTATTCATAATCCAATAATAACTCCATACACCATCCTTATCACAAGTTCATGTCCTGCTAAGAGAATACATACATCAGGCTCTTGTGATCGGAAAAACCCACAATGAATTATATGATGTGGTAATGATTCCAAAACATCAGTGTAATCCAAACCAACACAAACTTGAGATCATATATAGCATTGTTATGTTCATTGGGGTAGTAACATACATGACCCATAAGAGACAAATTATATATTGTTAATCAAGAAAATTCTCAATTCAAGACATGAATCATGATATTAAACCTCAAACTAAACACCCACTTCTGAAAAATGATGAATTGAAGTGCTGAAAACCTTCTCCTATAGATCTGAAAAGGAATATTCCAAGTGTTTATTCCAAAGGAATACCGAATTTTTTATTGTGTAGGTAATAATAGAAGTATCAATCTAATAAATTTTTGGTATGAACCTCATATAAGGTCTAACAGGACCATGAAAACACAAAATTTTTGTTACAGTCTTGGGGGAATCTGATGAAATGACCACATTGATAATCAAAGGATCCATATATACAATTTATTAGGAAAATAAATTATTTAATAATCAATCTTCCTGTTCCATGAAGTAACACTTTTGGTAGCTTCCTTAATAGCTACTAACAACGTATAACATCTAAAATGACCAAATAAATATCTATGTAATCCTTGTTAGATGAATACTATACAATGATGTTTCTATTTAAAAACACCATAATCCAATCCAAGAACTCCTTAAACACTACGTTCATAATCACCAGGAAAAAATGGATTGATCCTTTCACTTAAAAACATCACTAAAAACTCATAATTTCTGAAAATAAATTAAAAATTAGTCTTTTAAATATCCTCATCCTTTACTAGAACCTTGTGATATCTTAAATATATATCCATACATGAGAAGCAACTAACTCCTTTCGACTAATCGAATAAGTCATCAACCCATGGAAGAAGAAAAAAATCATTCTCTATCAGTGGATTTAAGTGATGATAATCAATACACAAATAGAGACTACCATCGACCTATATAATGATTATATCTAGTTCACCCCAAGGTAACATGATTGGACAAATAAAATCTTATAAAAAAATATGATTTATCTTTACCTGTAGATAATGAAACTCATAAAACACTATCCTAAAGAAATAGATCGAGATTTGAGAAGTTCCCAACTATAAATCTATCCGAAAGACTATATAAAATTGAGGGGGTAATTTCACAACCTCTTTAAGATTTCATTAACACCTTCTACAATATACATTGGAATCACGTCAAGCTAAAGAGAAAATAAACTCAACATCATCTTGGTCATCAAGAAAGATATTGATGGAACACGCCTCTAGACAAACTAAGGGCCTCACTCACTAATGAACATGGAATTATCTCCATCAGCGTCATAGAATATAATATTCCTCCTAATGAAATCTAAGATAGCTTGCACCAGATAAAACCAGTCAATGGTTATGGTGATGTTGTTCGCCTGTATTTGCAAAAAAATGAAATTTCTAAAATATTGGTACTACCCCAACACTAGTTCGCATTCTATATATACTTTATACATATAATATCAACCTAAAAATGATTTAGTAAACCCTACATGAACTAGAATCCTACATACCTCAAGTCTAAAAAGGTACTAAGATTGGTGACATGAAAGCATTTTTAGTTATATATTCAAGCAAAGCATGCACTTAAGTACAAGAAAAAAATGGAATATCAAATGACTTCTAGATTTACTAGATCATACAACTCCATAGTATGCAGCTGACCATGACCTGCTCCATGACCTCTATGACCCTGATTATGACCACCTCCATGGCCATTATCGGCTCTCAGTGGATAAGTAGAATCACATGGCTATCCTATACCAACCCCATCAACCCTATGATAATCAAGGGTTGGGCTACCCTACAACAGTTTCCATTGATGGAACCACAACAAAAATGGAACCTAAAGTGGAACACCTTCCACACAGTTCATACTCAAAAATGTAAAATACTACCGCCTTCAATGATCTCATCCACTATATGAAAAATACTTATTCAAAACTTTGTAAGTGGTATGAAAGTTAACACCTTTTGAGAAATGAGATTAAGTGGGTTGGGACATACCCCTAACAATCTAAAAACTCTTTAATATATGATAATAGGAACCCCAAACCACAAATATTCTATATGTGGAATCCTAAAAAATCATCTCTCAAAATGATATTGTCATATCCAACATCCGGTGAAATAATTATACTCTCTCTCTTACCTTACGATATGTTGAAATCATTAATGTGGAAACAATGTGTTGGATATCTAGATATAATTCTACCTAAAAAACCATTACTTGGACTCTACATCTAGTTATAGGTATGAGTAATATCATAGAATATTCCTAAAATAGATCCCAAACACCATCATCATTGAGCTCCCCTATCGAACAATATGAATCTCTTTGAGAATGGTCATCTGCATGGTCTAATAATAAAACTCCACTACAAACTAATCCACACAATTATATTATTAAATTTATGACTCCATGTGATCCATAAGGAAAAGGAACCAAAACTACATGGCTAATCCATAAAACATTTTCATTTCCAAAAAAACTCATTACTCCTTCCATTCATGAATTAAACTGGATTCTATCTTTATCTTCGACAAAAATTCCTCTATGAATGAGTCTAAAATGATATCCTCATTATTATAAATTCTATGGTCCAAAAACTATAAATGTTTCCTCATCCATGTTACATCATCCTTAACCTCTTCTATGAATGTATTTGGTGGAATATCTTATTAAACATATTTCATGTGAAACTGATGAGGACATCAATCGGGATCCCTTTCTATAACTGAACAAATGGTCAGGGACTTTTTACCACATAATATAAAATTTTATATATTAATTAATTAATTATTATTTAACCTAATCCCAATGTCTACCCATTTTAAGCACAAGTGAAATTAATAATGATGCATGTTATTTTCCTAGGTTTCCACTACACAACTAGTATCACTTCTCCTAATACATTTAGTAAACATAAAGGACCTCACATCAGAGCTCATGATCCCATAAATACTTATGTCCAAACTAATCACCCTTTTTTACCAGGAATAATAAACTCAACTGACACCATTTACCTAACTAAATATACTATCCACCTCATTTTATACCTATGAACTCAATAATATCCACTAACCTGACCTTTGATAATTCTTTTTTCGTACCCCTCATCCAAATTTTCCCCATCCAGAGCTGGTAATAAATGAAGTGATATAATGTTTCCTAAAGCATACCTCAAATAGACCATGTGTTGGAGACATGAATCGATGATATATAGTAGACACAAATTATTGGAATTAAACACTAAGAGAATAATAAGAATGTGATATAATATTGAACCACCGTACTATTACGTTTCAAGATAAAATAAATGATCACAAGTATATGAATGGACATCCATAAAGACCGAAACAAATGAAATTGAAACTACATGTTCTATAATTGATTCATCTGCAATAACCTCGAATCCCAATCATATCATAAAATGCATGAAGAGCTAGTAATGTCATACCTGGTCACCTAAAAAATCATTTTGACCAGAAAAATAGCTTATATATATTTAGGTTGAGCATAATATGTATAACCAATAATATTTTCCTAGGAACCTCTCATACAAAATATAATGAATGAACACCAAAGAACAGTAATCCATATGTGAAACTTACTCCTCCCCTATGTAGGTATACTATATTACGTGTATCAACATGGTTATCTCTCACCAAGTAAAAAACATATAAATAATATAATATCCAACATATATCAAAAGAATGTATACAGATAATACTTCCCCATCAGTTTTCTACTCTACCCCAATATCACACATCACGAGACATCTCTATCTGAAGGTATGAAAACCCTATGACACATAGGAAACATGTCATATCATCAATTCTATTCATCCCAAAATCTCCTCAGATTATCCCACATCTATATATAGTAACTAAGTGGTTTTTGGGAGCCACCCTAGTCTGTATGTCATTTATTATAACTCAATTCATCATATCCCATACACGATATACCAATAAAAATCCATAGGTTACTAAATCTAGAGATAACTATGTGTAAAATGACTAAAATCCATTTAAAATCTCAACACAAATATATGGGAATGGTAACCAGTAGGCATACCAACACATAATACTATCAGGAGAAAAGAACAATGATAGAAGGGGTAATAAGTGATATGTTCCTCATAAACCTATATTTTAGGGAAAAAAACCCTCTTATAGTCCATGGGTTGTTCATATCACTACTAAAATAGGATGGGTGGTGTATAAAATCACATAACATACATGATATACTTATATATCACAACCAAACCATATAAAAAACATAGACTTTGAATCAACTGCAGTTGTTGTCTCTTGAGTAGCTGACTGCCACCACTAATGAATAGAAATCCTATATGCACACAAGAATTCCAGGAAAATGATTTAATTAATTATTTCCATTAATAATTTATTACTAAATAAATTACCATAAAATTCTATATCATCGAGGCCTAAACTAACTGATGCCTTGATTCTTTAGTAGTTTTCATATGATAATCCATTCAGGGAACAACCCAGCGAGTTAAAACATTTGTTAATAAATATCATTCAATAATTACAAGCACTCAGAACTCATAATAGTCTATAATAAAATAGGTACATAAACAAGGTAAAACCACTTACCTTAAGTAGTTGAGAAAGGAATACAAAAACAAGAATCCCAACAATCTGACCATTAAGGAAGATTCATTAATAAAAAAGCGTCTAGGATTTCAGAATAGTAATGGGAAATCAAATATTTGACCTATTCCGTGAGTCCCAGTGTCATCCCTGACAACAGTATGTATCTTACTACACATCTATCCTACCTTAAATATCCCAAATTTTTTCCACAAACTCAAGAATACCAACCCATATGTTGTCAACCATCACCCTCCAGGATCAAATTGCATCACATAGAATTTCTCACATATAAATAAATCAAAAATGATATCTAGTAATAATAAATAGAGTTTGTAGGGCATCTCGACAAAAAAAATATTTTTTTCACAAACTAGTTGGCTCATTGTGACCCAATAATTTATCTTTTTCAAACATCTCATTCATTATCATCTTTAATTTAATGATTCATCTATACCAAGTTAACGAAATAGGATTCCTATCGCATTCAATATAAATAGATATTAATTATTTAAAAATTATTTAATAATAGCATCTATTTTTATCAAACACTAATGATGAACAATTTCATTTAAATACATGAAATTTTTATTTAAGAAATAAAAATTTATATATTTAATCTATTTAACATACAACATGATATTTATACAATAATCCAGATCGATATTGCATTGTTTATCCATTTTAATGCATAACTATAAACCAAATCATAAACATGAATATGGAAATATATATCCAAACAAGAGGAAAATGGTTAACTTGTTCTAAACACATGTGAATGCTACATCCAAAACCAAATTATATTATTTAATATTTAAATGTATTCATTAAGGTTAATTCCACCATTACTTTGATAAATAAATCATAGAATGTTTACTATTTCAAATAATATAGGAGAAGAAATCAATCCCCTACATAGATCTGAAATCTCCCAAACATACTGAAACAAAAATATATAAATATATGATGTGGTTTTCACATAAATTTTTTGAAGATATGATCATGAAATACCTTTCATCGTTAATAGTGGAAGAAAAATGAAATAGAAACATCTCCTACCTAAAAAAATACTTTTTTGTAATAGAAAATAGATTGCGAACAAAAATGTTAACATTACCAAAAAAAATTAAGAATGTTGTTTCCACTGGACCTTGATGACCCTTCAAGATTCATGATCAAAAGTCAGTTCATTTAAACCTAAATCAATCAATAAAATATTCTAACAATGGTAAGATATTTATTTTACATTTAAGTATATAAGACCATCATGATTTATCAAAGGTGAAACATCAATTAAACAATAATTTGGATCTCATTTAATTCTTCTAGAATAGCCATATTAAAATCTTTTATCTTTTATAAAATGAAAGATACAAATATTCAATTTGAAAAACCCATAATTTCACTTATTTAAAGAATTAATGGAAATTTATTGGGTTTTTTTTGAAATTCTATGAAAAATAAGAAATTATAAAAAAATATATAATATACAACCATTAAACTAATATACTATGGTTATAAAATCTTCTAACATTAGACCAATCTCATACCACTGGCCAATCCACCATTGTTAGGAATATCCACTATTTTAAGCTAATCTAATACCATAATAAAAGCTTCCATAACTAGACTATCTTCAAAAATTAGACCAATGCACTAAGATTAGATAATAATCTACCATTACAAAAAATTTATACCACTAGAAAATCTAATAATATTAGTCCAATATGCAATCAATATTCATTCTACTACCATTAAAACAATTTGATACCATTAGACAATCTTCTACTATTATCCAATCAACTATTATTATCCAATATTCAAATGTTAGAATGATATTGTATTATTCTCCAATCTAAAAACACTAGTCCAATATATAACTATTAGAACAATATTCTATTTTAGACTAATTTTATACTTTCATTCTAGTATGCTACTATCATACATTTCTGCCACCATAAGATAAAGGAAAAACATGATAATATTGTGTAACAGAAGGCCCCAAAAACCATCTTAGTACCTCCAGGTATAAGGAAAACTAAAAGGAATTGTTTTTATGAAATTGAGTTTTACATGTTTAGAATAGTTTAGGATGATACATATAAAGAATAAAAATACTTGGGATATAGTATTAGTCATGTTGAGGCCTTGCTTGTTTCCATTATAGGATTTATTAGAAATAGAGGACTTATGATAACTTCTTGTGACTAGAAGCCTATAAATATGGAACATGGATATAATATATTTAAAATGGTTATATATTCAATTCATTTTTTATCAAGGAATTTGGAATTATGTGGCTGGTTGTGGACTCCTTTTATAGGTGAAAATAAAGGGATTTTCATTCGAAATGAATGCTTTGTAAGAGGTGAAATGATGTGAGGTGGTAAAATGTTGGAGTGAAATGTCAGTAAGAACATAAATCCTATAAAATTAAATCTATACGGTCAAAGTATCATGTTATGTGATTAAAATTTAGGCCTCTTGAAATTACCCATTTTTACCCTTTTACCCTTTATAAAAATCAACCATGATAATTATTTTTTTCTCAAAATATAATATAGAAATTTTTACCAAATTGGGATATGATAATTCTAATTTTGGAATCCATTTCCTCTTATTATTTTTCTAAATTTGATAAATTTATCATTTAAATTAAATAATAAAATATGGAGAAAATTGTTTATGTAAAAAATGTCTCTTTAATCATTAAGGGAAATTATTATTAATTTATATAAACTAATAATTAAATGAGTGTAAATATTTTTTTTATAATTTTAAACATCATACTATATCCATCATTTAAAATAAGCCATTTTATTTTATTTAGAAAAGAATAAAAAATATAAAAAATTATTCTTAAAAAATAACTATTTTCCCATGAAAACTAATATTTACATTGGAAACTTATTTTGAAAATAAAATTTGAAATAATAAGGTTACTAATATTAAATATAATGATTAGAAATATTAAAATAATTTTATTACACTTAGTTTATTATATTTTTAAAGATATTAATTTTATTATAAGTGCAGATAACTCATAAAATCTATTTTGAGAACATGTATTTTTTTGAATAAAAATGTTTTATTCATATTCCATTCCATGTGAAAATATTTAGATAAACATTATTTATTTAAAAATAAGTTATATTTATATGTAGTGGTCCTTTTTAAAAAAAATATATATTATATAAAATATATAATTTTTTTAAATATGAATTCTTATCAATAAATGGCGTTAGTCCTAATTAATTAATATTGGTTAGTTTTTTAATAATCATTAAATAGTTTTTTAAATACATTGGTTTTAGAATGTTTTTTTAAAATTTTAATAAATACATAAAATAATTATTTACATATATATATACATATATGTATATATATAATAAAAAAATTAATTATAATTTTTGTTGTTGTTGTTTCATATTGAATTATCATAATGTATGAATTCTTATCATATATTCTAATATAAAATATATTATGGTTTTTTTCGAATCTGTGTTGATTTTGGAGACATATATTAAATATAGTTTTATTTTAGAGTCAATTAATAATAAAATCTTATGATGTTAAATGATTTTACATCCCATATAATATCTGATGTGCTCTATTGTTAATACTTTTAGACAAACTTTTTTGCAATCTAGCTTCCTCATTTGAATTTTATTGACTACCTTTATCATTTTCACTCTATTACACAAGATATATCTGAACTATTTCATAAATATCCTCACTTTCATTCTTCAATTGATCCAATACTCTTACCACATCTTATCCTAAAAACTTGTTCAACCTAGTTTGGCTAATATTTCCAAGACAGCTTTCTCTTATCTAAAGCTTCAAATCTCAAACAACCAGTAGTGTTTTTCCTTGAAGTGTTGTCATATAATCTTTAGTATTGTGAAATTTTTGGTCACATAATTCATTGATATCTTTTATATAATTAAATATATTTTCTGTTGATATAATTTATTAACTTTTTTCATAGCTATATTCCTTTTTGAATGATATCTTATCTTTCTTGAGATATTTCTCCTCATCACCAAGATGCATTATTTTTCTTTCTGATGTTACTCTACCTCAATTAGTTCCTAGTTAAAAGATATGATAAGTTGTAAAATAATCTATTGGAAAGATGTATAATTTTTCTACAACACCAACAAAAAACATTGAAATTTAAACTCCAATAATTTTTAATTGTTTATAGGTGAGAATCTACCTACTATCTTGGTGAAATCCAATAATAAAATTTTCTTTTATCTTGGGGATATATCTATTCTAAACTAACCCCAAATCCCCTTAATATATGAGTGAAGAAATCAGGAATTTATTAAACCCATAAATTTATATTTTATGTTTTAGGACTTTCAATATTTGATACATCCAAATTAGTATCATTAGAATAAATATGAATAATAATAATTTCTTCCATGGGATGGTTTTTAATGATATTTTATATAATTCACCATAAAAATATATAGCATTTTATAGTATTATTAAAGCATATTTAGGTTATTTTATTCTTCAAGATAACATTATAATCTCTTAATCAATTATTCGTCCACCAAACCAATTTTTTTATCAAGATCCATCAGTATTTTATCTTGATATAAAATTCTCACATTAAGATTTTATATTTCATAAATGTTTTAATTCATGTCATTGATTTAATCATCTTAATGATTTATCAAATTTTCATGTAGTTTTATATTTTTATCCAGTTTCATGTTTGGGCTAGGACATACTAAAAGCTCACCATTCGACATATGTTTAGTGTATCACTCTTCACTGTCCTCATCACTGTTATATGTCTCGTAATCACAATATGAAGTGACATAATAATTTTTAGCATGAACCAAGAAGGTTATGTGATTTTCATTGGTGCCTACCACTTCTAACAAACTACTTTGTGATAATTCTTATTCATTATCTTCCGTACTCATCAGAGTCTAACTAAACCATCAATGGATATTTTCCTTAGCATTGCTATTTTTACCTATTTTTATTTGTAAAATATAATTTTTTCATAATTATAAGTTACAATATTTTTTTTATTTTATAATCAACTAAAAATAGACTAATTATCCACAACTAAAGAACATTAGAGGAAGAATAAATTTTTATTTATCTATTCATTTTTTATTATTTTTTTAAATTAGGTACATGATCCTATAATTCCCTTTTTCTTTTTCTTCACCATATTTGGAATATGATAATGATTAATCTTTATTTTCTCCAAACTTGTGGGATTTGATGGATTTATATTCCACATCCTCCTTGATATTAATCTTGAAAACATGATATTTTCTGATCTTTTAGGTGATAAGTATATTATATAATTCATCAAGTGATAAATAATCTTTGTCCTATAGAGTATTTTTTCATTAAAATTATTTGGGATGTTTCTTTTCAATTTTTTTGAAAATTATTGAATATTTTCATGTATATTTAAAACCATTAATGTTTCTCATGATCTAATTAACTCTTGTAATTTAATATTCAATATTTTATTCATTACCAATACTTAGATTTTAAAATTTATTTCTCTATACTTATATATTTTCTTACTTAATGTTAAAATCCCCATAAAAAAGATTGTATCACCATTAAACATTATACTATCATATTTTCCCATTAGTATAGATCAAATTTATATAGTATCAATAACTTTTAGGAAAGGTAAAAGAAGATAAGGAATCATTACATTATTCCATCCATGATAACCTTTTTCATTGTTTTTGGGAATTCTTATACCACTAATAAAATTGAGATTCTTTGTCTTCATCTTTGTCCAATATTGGATCTTTTATAGGGAACTTGGTTTTATCGGATACAAGTTTTAAATCATGAGAATTAAAAGGGGGATAGGGTAAAGTATTGAAAGAACCTTTTAAAATTTATTCTTGGAGTTATTTTCTAAGTCCAGATAAATTATCAATCCATTTATTATTTTAAATTTTAACATTAACCCATATAAATAAAATTGTAAAACTAAGTAGAGTATAAGGTTTTTTAGGTTCAAAATCATTATGGTAGATTATGCCTTCCTATGTTTATATCCAGTCTGAGCCACATATTTTTATTTTTATTCTGTAAGTACTTTCAATGGGCTATCTCTCGATTTGACTTTTCTATATCCCGATAGGTATTATAATTTATATAATGTGGTGTTTACACTATCTCTCACTTGTTTATAAATATCTATTATAATAAAATAAATTAATAAGTATCCAAATCTAATATGGAATGTTTCCACATCAAATGATCATATATTCTTCCTTAATTAGAGTCTTTGATAACCAATGTGTAGTCTACTATAGTGAATGCACATTATCATATTCATGTTGTCATTTTTCTAGATATTATATAGAATCTAGATTTTGGACTTACTTAAACTTTTTTGATTATTGAAAAACTAGAGAGATAATATCATAATATATTTATATCTTTAGTAAATATTCTCCCACTTTCTACCTCTTGTTTTTCTACTCCTTCATCATCTTAACAAATATTTCTCTCTTGAAAATATCATAAGTGCCTCTCTATCTATCTATTTAATACTCTGTGATTATCTAATGAAACTGAATGTTTGGTTCTATTTAAATCACACTCTCCTCCCTACTAATTAATGATAAATAATTTTATTAGTCTCATGAAATCATAAATAATTCATAATTTTGGAATTTCTGGAATGAAAATTATGATCAAGATATTTCAGAATATTAATAAATATAATTTTCTCTGGTTAATTACCTATGATATTAACTACCTCATCATATCATGTGTGTTGGTCCCCCCATGATCTCTACTTAATTTATACAAATATAATAGTCATTGTATCAATGATTACATATAAAAATATCATTATGGTGTGGAATATCATATGAAAACGTAACTGTTATCTTTCTAAATATTGTGTGGGCCACCATGATGTGAATGTGTCTCACCATTTCTTATAACGAAATATATCAAATGAAATTTTTTCTACCAAGGCATGGAATTAATCATTTTCTTATTTCATACTTACCAAGTAGTAAACTTTTTCCCAAAGGGATGGAAATATATCAACTCTCAAAAGGAATCTTCAACTAGTATCTTATAGAAAAACTCTACTATAGAGTTATATTGTTTTACATGATGTGAAGATTACATTCTGTGTTATTTTGAATGAAAAATAACTTAATCATTATAAACTTATATTTCAGATTTTATGATTGGATCAACATTTTCATAGTTGACTTCCATATGTATCTTATATACATCTTTAAGATCCTCCAATTTATTAAAATATAAAAAGTAATGTATAAAATATAATTTATTATTAATCATAGTGTAAGATCATGCCTATTACTCACTACTATAATTCACTTACACATTACATATGTTTTTCTACATAATCTTATTTCCGCTTACTTTAGAAAATATCTTACATATTTCAAAAAAAATTACATATCTCAGTGATTCTTCGGTGCTTAATCAAATTATTCAATTATCTAGAAGATAATCCATATCATATAAAAAATGTTACTTATCTTTTTAAAATTCGGGGAGATTTCTTGATTTACTATCCAAAAAATAGTACATATCTCTAATTATTTATTATATATCACCAAATTTATTTAATATTTTATAAAATATCATACATATCAATGTATGATCATCAATTATTTTTTTATCGCCTTACTTAGTTTATTTGTTACACATCATCAAAATTACATTTTTAATAAATTGAATATTATCACACATAAAATTTATAATGGCCTAGAAAGAATATATTTTGTATGTAGTTTTTTTAATACATAGCCAAATTTATTATCTGGAAGCATTCCATGGATTTCTCAAAGAATCAACATTGACTACGAATTTAATAATTGTCCACATAAGCTAATAAACCCTAAAATTGATTATGGGAAATATCTAACCAATATAATTCCTATCAAAAAAATTTGAATGAATTTAGAAAATATCATAATATTTTCAATGCTCTTCATCTTTATTTTCAATTACTTGAAACATATAAATACCATGTTTGAGTGTTTCCATGTAGCTCCACTATATCAACAATTTAGAAACCTATTTAGAATTCTTTGGTGCTTTATTAATATTTATTTATATGTAGATCCACTACCTCGTCAATTGTATCTCCATTTTAGAAGTATCCAAAGCTTCATCAAATAATCTTTTTTCATAGATCAATCTTTTAAATATCATCCTCGTGAACTCTAATCAGAATTTTTTTCTTACAATCACTATCCATGGCGGTTTCTATGTAATATAATAGTATTGTTGTTTGGGACCCCATGGATGTATTCGCAATAATCCATATAACCATTATATTCTTTAATAAAATCTCTAAAATATATTCTGTATCTAGATTTTCAATATCCATGAATCTATTGTACAGAGTGCATTCTATTCTTCTAATAACACATTAATTTGATTGTATTTAATAAAAATCATAAATAATCTAATTTTATTTTAGTTTAAATGATTCTATTTATAATAGAAACATTAAGAATAAGTTTTAATCATTTCCAATTGTCAAGGGAAAAGACTTCACCATATTTTTTGGGAAATTAAATAGATGAAATCATCAATATTTATTAAATTTACATTTAACTAAATTTATGGAAAAAAATACAACACTCATTTTCACCTTACATTTGGGTTCATCATTTTCACTTATTTCATAATTTTTTACTTCAAATCATATAATACATATCCTTCTATAAAACTATATGATTTTATAATATATTTCTATTTAAATAAATTTCAATTCCTTGATATATTGTGACACAAACAACATCAAATTTCAATGAACCACGAAAAATGTATAAAATATTATTATATGAAATCAATTGTCTAACGGTTTATTTGGGGGATATGAATAAGATTAACCACATTAAAAAATCTTGTGTAAATATTTTATTTAATTTAAATTTATTGATTAACTCCTAGAAGATAAGTAATCAATTTTTCTTAAAGCCATGTTATTCTTTAATAATATATTTTCTTCAAGAATTTATTTTTAATAAATGTTAGGAAATGATATTACAGTCAATTGCAACATCTCATAGAAATTTAAATTTAAAAAAATATATTTTTGTGAAATTATTATTTCAATATTATATTAATTTTATTTTTTTCGTATTATTATAAAATAGATTTGTAGAGAATAGTGAAAACCTCCTATCTTTTTGTAAAACATTCATTCATTTTTTTATATAAATTAATTTAAAAGTTACATTCAATTTTTTTATTAAATTCATATAAGAACCATTTTATTTACAATAATTTTATTCATTCCATTTGTATCATAATATTACATTGTTTTTATATAAGTCAAATTGTAGGCTTAAAATGTGATATTCTTGGAATATATTTTTTCATTGCATCATGTCGGGTTATTTTTAAATTAAATAAATTTTTTTTAAGATAATATGATAAAATTGATACCATATTTGGAACCAAGAGGTTCACATTTGGTAAATATTATTGTTTTAATTGTATGCATTATGAAAAGTTACAGCGGTAAAATTGATCATCTCGGTAAAGGGTAAATCTGGTAATTAATGTTAAAAACTAATGTGATAGTGCATAAAATTAATTAAAAATGAGAAAAATTTCATTTAATAAGTATAATTAGTCTATAATAATATTAAATATGATAATATTACCTTTTTCATTTATATTTGTATATGGCCTTTATAATATTTAAGTAAAAGATAATGTCAAAAATGTCACATTATTGGTCTTAATAACTACAATATTTTTTTACCGGGATTAAAAAATACTTTAAGTTATAAGTTACATTTGAAATATGAATTAATTTTTTCATTATTGTTTATGTTTACTCTTTAGTGATGAAATAATTACCTTAAATTCCAACACAATGCTGACAAAATTCTTGTGCAAGCGGTAGAAAAATAATGTAAATGATATTAAAAACTCTATAAGTAATATATTTCAATTTAATTAGTGTTATACATTAATTATATTATAAATAGAATATATTAGTGATTATTCAAATACTTAAATTTAATTCCAAATATTTATTGATAAATTAAATGAATAGTGTCCAAAATGATATTAATGTTATTTTGAGAAAATAATGTTTTATAATGTTATTTAAAAATCATAAAAATCATAAAATATGATATTTGGGATAATATATGGTCAAATATTTCATCCATTAATCATTTTTATCCAATTTTAACCATATAAGTAAAATTATAATCCAATTATATTGAAATAGTTATTACCGTGATTGAGCTTAAAAATGGTTAACAAAGGGGTTAATAAAAAAGGTAAATTTTAAAATGTTATCTAAACCAATACATATTTATATGGATAATTAAATTATAAATATAACCTAATTTTATTATAAACCATTAAATTTTTGAATCATAGGGTTCAGAATGTGAATTTATTATATTTTTATATTTTTAAAAATTATAAGAGTGCCTCTCCCAACACATACAAAAGGATGCATGTTCTATATTTTAATTACACAATAGTGGGCCATATATATTGAAAAAAACATAAAAATATATCTCTTAGACTTACCAATAATTTATTTTTAGGTTCTGGTATTCTTATAATACCATTCCAAATGTCACTAATAAGGAATATAAAGGAAGTCTATCAAAGAAGAGGTAATTTCATTACTAACTCATTCATGTTTAATTCTTCTTCTAATTCCTCCAAATATATTGCAACAGTAATAATATAATAAATATAGTATCATAAATATTTTTATATGTTATTATTATTATGATACAACCATTTTAATTTTATATTACATCCTATTTGAAAGCTAAAATGCACCTCGTTCGTACGTACGACTTACCATCTCCAAATAGGAATGTAATTATATTTTCATATCTATTTTAATTTGATTGTTATAAAGATGGAAATAATGAATATATTTTATATTTATAATATAATTGTACATTTTTCAATTTAATATCATATATACCATCTTATCTTTTAATCCTTCAGGAAACGATAACATCACTCGTGCATATTGGTGGACTACCACCTATATAAAGTGTTATGAATTTTTTAATTTCCTATTTACAAGGAATGTAATATGGATAAATTTAATGAATATATATATATATATTATATATGTATATATTATATTATATAATAACTATTATGAAAAGGTAAATCATTTTTTTCCTTTTTGTTTTATACTGATTAATGTGAAAAGAATGTTCATGGGTACATGTAGTCTACCATCTCCATAAACAGTGTAATTCATATTTCTATCTATAAAATTTATGCATGAATATAAATATAAATATAAATATATTGAATATATATTCTATTGATATAATTATTAATATTATTGTGATGTTGGAACCATAATAAAATTAAAATGACAAAAACAACTGAACCAAAACAGATATGAAAAGTGAGACAATTAACTCTCCAAAACAATTATTTTAACACTAACTTATTAATAAATGGGTGTTGAAATAATTTAAGTGGATCATATATGGTATTATAAATATTTAAATGACTCCTCTATCGAATTGTAATAAATTCAATATTATTATACTTGTGTTTAGATCGCCTATGTGGAATGTCAAACTTTATTTAAGGGATTTCATCTCAATTCCTACTCCATTTAGACATATTTGGTACTATGAAACTATTTTCAAATATGTTGTGTATATAAAACCCATTTTATGTATTTATCATGAACATATATATATATATATATATATTATTAGTTTATCAATTCATGTTTACTCTTTCAAGGGGGTATAATTTAGAAGTTATAGAATGGGTAAGAATTTATTTTTTTTTTAAAATTTTTTTGGGATTTCTCTTATTTTCATTGAAGAAATATTATAATATAACCTTCATAAAAGTAAATCTATTTTTTAATCCTATAAATATTTATTTAGTTATAATTTTTTATCTAATGTTCCTCAGATTTTTCACAATACACATGAAAAGAAACATTTATAATAAAAACACATCCTATCACTATTTTTTATCATGTATATTTTTATCGCATGTCTGTATATTTCAAAATTATTTTATGAAATTAATATTTATTAACAAATATAGTTTATTAAGAACATTTAATGTTATCCTTATATTTTTAAAATATTTTTATAGAATCGTATTATTGTTTTTAATAACGGTCGAAAAGAATATTTTTAATGTATACGACATAAACATATTTTCCCACCATAGAAAACATTTTCATTATCATTATTCTATAACATAAATTAATTTATTACAAAACCTATATTTTCTATGAATTGATGGTTATTTTCATCTCTTATTCTTTTTCTAGAATTTAACATTATCTTGAAATATTCAAATTCTTGGGATAATTTTTCATTATAAATTAAATATCTATTACATAAACATATTCATTGAATATTTTATATGATTACATCATCAATTTTATACAATTTTAAGCTATTGTGATTTAGTATTAATGTTATTTTATTGGCTGGTTAAATCTCAATATTCCCCATTCTTTACTCAATACAGATGTTTGTTGATATAAAATATTATTAATGAAATAAATTGATCATTCAATATATGAGGAATGCATTGTAAATTACATGAATGGTGGGGTATTTTTTATAGATATCCCATTGATTCAACTAATTATCTCATGAAACAAATCCATTGGAAAAAAATTATTAAATGGGTTTTGGGTATACACCAACTCAATAATTAAACTATCTTCAAACAAAAACTTGAAATTACAAATATCATGATGTATGAGATCATGAAAAATAATAATAAGTATTTAATTCATTGAGAATTTAGTTATTATTATCCATGATATTTATTCATTAATATTTTCAATTGTTGAATTTCATTCTCAATCTATTGATTAAGTGTGATGTGTTTTTTGTTAGTTACCTTCTCGTTGTCGATTTTATGGGAAAACATTAAATGTTTTTAGAAATATTAATTAAAAAATAATACTACCATACCATAAAATACAAAAAATAATTCTTTATGCCATTGTGCCTTTTATCACCCCATTACTACTAAAAACTAATAAAGATAATAATTTATTTTTTTTAATTTGAAGGGAATAATTTCTAAATGAAAATGTTTAATGTATTGGCCTGAAAATTTTACATAAAAAAAGAAAATAATATCATTTTAGACACATATATAGTGTTTGAATTTTGATCCATAAATCTATTTAAGAGTTATTAAATAATATCAAATTCATTAATAAAAATTTATATTATTTATATTATTTATATTTAAAATCCCTAAATACTAAAATTAAATAGACTAATTCCATGACCACCTTTAAAAATATTTATAAATGATTCTTGAAGGAATTATTACTGAAAAAATCCTCCATAGATAAACTAGGATCTATCAATCATGAGAAATATATAATGAATAAATATTAAATATATCTAAAAACTAAACTCACTCAAAATTTCATAAATATTCGACCTAAGGATAAATTCTGTATTTCGAGTTCAATAGAAGCAAAAATTATTTTTTTGAAGTTGAAAAATAGGGTTGACTTAATATTTTACCATATTTAATGGATCCAAACAATGTTAGATAAAAATAAATTAATTCATACATATAAAAACTGTAGTTGGATACATCCTCCCCACCTTTGAGCCTTTCCATCCTTGAAAAACAAAATTTACGTAGTTAATCAAGACTATTTAAACAAACACAGGGGGAATACAATCAACCATCACATAAAAAAATACACTACTAATGTTTAGTATAATGACCCTCTCTTTTCACACATTAATATTATATCACTTTTACAGAATACTTAAAACATTATACAATTAGAGGCTCAATTCCATATTAGTTAAGTGCCTTTGGAAACATGGAAATATAAACAATGGTACATTAGTGAGATACATTATGTCCAAAAAGGTTATTAATGACTAGTACCCCTCTTAGAGACATCAAACATAATTCATAACTTCATTTCATGGGGAAGGAAACATAATAGTTGGTGATCTCAAATGCTTATTAAGGGTAAACAACAGATAAATGTGAGCATAAACATGAGCACATTGGTATGAGAATGTGATCATAACATTATAATATCATAACCTACATATCAAATGTCGTAAACACGAAACATAGTATAATGATTTACAGTTCATAAGACAAGAATCATAGTGAAATGAAAATCATAATCCATGAAATCATATCATATGAATAAGACATAGAATTTTGGAATACACATAATCATATAAAACCCTTATGTCACATATTCATACCAAGACCTTTGTAACATGTTATCCTTGGTATAATCATCCATGTAACTCCTTAGGGTTGTGGATTCCCTTCTGTGTTCCATATTATTTCGAGATTTAGATGCCCTCATATGTACCCTCTTATTTAAGTCATGGGATTCCCTCTTGTGTACCCTATTGTTTTGAGCTTTTGATTCCCTCTCATGTACACTCTTGTTTTACTGTTATGACACCCTCCCTTTTACCTTTTTATTTTGGGCTTCAGATTCCCTCTCGAGTAACCTTTGATATCATTAAACAATTACCATTACCAAATGCATTGGAGGTATATTTAGGTCCTAGACATCATATAATAAAATCATTCATAAATATTTCTCAAAATATTCATCATATCATTTAAATTAAAAAGATATGGGATTATAAAAATCATATAAAAACCCATGAAATGATATGTGTATCATTAACATTTCAGCATATCATAACCAATCTAAAATTGATAGGTTTCATAACCGTTTAATCAACGAATATCCCTTTAAATGAAGTTAGTTTCAAAAGCATATAACCCAGGGAAGAGAAACAATTGTCATAATAATTATTTCATCAAAACATAAGAAATTAATGAAAAAAATATGATTGGATAATTTTGATCATTTTCTGGAAAGGTTTGAGTAACATCAACATATATTATATTTGATAGAGAATAACATGGAATGATTTTTTGAAAACATGTCTTGGGGAAAATATTCTTTCTTATTTAAAAAACTACTTTTAAAACATAAAACCTTTTGAAAACCATTTTTATGAAAATGAACATGAAAACAAATAATTAAATCTTGAAAAAAATTTGAAAACCATTTTCTTTGAAAACTTATAAAAGATGCTTGAAAAGATTTGTAAACCCATTTTCTTTGATAACATATAAAATAAGCTTCAAAAAATTCTAAATACATTTTTATTTGAAAAAAAAATTAAAACATATAAATAATTCTTGTAAATTTAAATAAATATATTTATTTGATGATAACATTGAAAAATGATAAATAAATATTGAAAACTTTTTTGAAAACAATGTAATTTATAACACTTTGAAAAAATATAAGGAAAGATTGAAAATGTTTTGAAAATCATTTATTTGAAAATAAAATTGAAAAAAAAATAAAGCTTGATTTATTTTTGAAAACCATTTCATTGAAAACACCTTGAAAACTAAATAGGAATGTTTGAAAACGTTTTGAAAACCATTTCATTGATAAAAACATTGAACATGTATAATCAATAATTTGAAAATAATGAAAAATATTAAAATATTTTTTAACTAAAAATTATCTTCAAGGATCAATTGAAAAAAAATGAAATATTTTTTTTATTTTTTTTAAACATGGTTTCTGGAATATAACAGATTTCCAACTGAAGTGAGGAATACGGTAAGATTTTCATTAATTTTTTTATATTAATTATATTTAGAAACATGTGTGTTAAATGTTACTAATATATGGAGTTATATTGAATAAGTATTAAAGAAGGAATATCATGATTGTTCTTATGATATGGATCATAATATCACATCAATGGAAGCCTAATCCTAAACCATCATGATAAGAAATGAATTATTTCACCAAAATCATACCACATAGTAACTTTGGATCACACACTCAATGTAAGTAAATAAAATTACATAAAGAGTAAAATATCATGAGAAGAAGTATATTCCAAATATAAATTGTCAAATGGAATTATATACAACTTTTAAAATAATTTCGGTGAATAAAAAAACATGAGCCTCAAGGAAAGAAAATTGCGGCAAAACTATCCTACGAGTTTGGTTACTTTTGAAACATAAACAACCTGAAACAAATATCATATAATTTCTATGTAAATAAACTTAAATTTAAGTATAATAATCAAATGATACATTTATGGGTATTATATACACAAAAAAATATTAAACAGTGGTGAACATAGAATGTATCTCACAGATATAAAAAGTGAGATGAAATTCCATTGCCTTTTGTATTCACTCTCGTCATACTCATAAAAACCTCATGTATAGTATATATAAGTTTATTTTACCTATATCATGGAACCATATTCATATAGAAAATACAATATATGGTTCTCTTATGAATTTATATTACCCTCTTGTTAATAATTTCATGTTAAGGTTATGCTTCAGGTAATATTCGATTTGTTTTTCTCTTGTGTCTTAATTTGTTATATCATTGGTCCTTATAATTATATTATGATTTAAATAATTTAAAAAATGAAATAAATATAATTTATATTCAGTATATTTTCATTATAATGATCTATTTAATATAGATATATGAAATTAAATACATTGTTCTTAGAGACGGTAGGTCATGCATACACATGAATTTGGTTTCTATTTTGTTGTTGTATTAATAGAAATTAATTAAATTATACACACAAACAAGCACATAGATATATGTATGTATATATAATTATTATAGTAGCATTATTAGATCATATATATCATATAATTTTCCTAAAACTATCCTTAACATATTTCATGTAGAGTGTGAATGAATCACATCACTTTGAAAAGGTGGTAGTCCACATATACACAAATGATGTTATCATGTTTAAAAAATATAGAAAGATAAATAAATGTGTTATAAAAGAATTAAAAAATAATAATTAAAAAATATTTATCATATATATCATATATAAACATAGTTCCCATCATAATTTCAATCCATGAAAGGTGGTAATCGAGAAAGGAACAATCATAATTTCATGAGGTGGTAGTTCACTATGCACATAGAAAGTAGGTTGCTTAACCATTAGTTGGAAGTGTGTGTGAGTGTAGGTATAAAACATAGAATAAAAACATATTAGTATATTTTGTATACTGTTTTTTAAAT
Source organism: Viscum album (assembly GCA_963277665.1). Lineage (NCBI taxonomy): Eukaryota > Viridiplantae > Streptophyta > Magnoliopsida > Santalales > Viscaceae > Viscum > Viscum album. Next base: position 1,794,725,930 of record OY728131.1, read on the forward strand.
AATAATTGAATAAGGATAATTGATGGGGTGGATAATTGAAATAAAACTAAATAATTTGAAGAAGAATGTTACCTCTTATTCAGGTAACTCCTTTTGGTTTGCACTAAAAGGATTCCTTTCATGAATTTAAACTCAAAATGAGGCTTCAAGGAGTAATATATTTTTTTTAATAATTTTATTGGGTATGTATTGTCATAACCTAATTGGTTTGAGAGGTGTGAATAGTAGAAAGAGTTGATGTCATTTTATAGGGAAGGTAAATGACAAACTTTGCATTTTTTCAAACAAGTTAGGTGTACCCATGTTTTCCCCTAAAAAGTTCCATAATGAATGGACGATTTTTTGAAAAAATATGGCTATAAAATGGGGTTTTTACACGTTTATAGGTCATTTGGGCCCCTAAGTTTAAAGTTTATTCCCTTGTTAAGCTTAATTTTGCATTAATCACTATAATTAAATTTAACTTCTTTCACTAATCATTTTGGTAAAATAAAGAAGTTAAACTTATTTGAAATTATAAATTATAATGGTTCCAAATATGGAATCCATTTTTCAAAATTCCAAACGCATAAGTGGCATAAAATAATTTAAAAGTAATCCCTCGGATGAGATTACACTACGAGTTTTTAAAGTAAAATTGATTAAAAGATTATTAGGTTTTTATATCCAATTTTATTGTTAAATTAGATAAAATAAACTAAATTTTATTATTATATTTATATTTTATATAATTAATCTTTTAAAAAATTTAAAATTAAATTTATCCTTATAAAAAATTATTAAAAAACAGTTTTGAATTAAAATTGAGTATTTTTCTCTATTAATTAAAAAATTAAACTTTATAAAAAATACCAAAAGTTCACAATTAGATAATTTTTACATTTATATATCAAATATTGAGTTTATTTGGGAATATGATACTTATGAAAGTGTAAAAAATTGGATTTAAAAAAGTTTCTCCATTAAAAGGTTGTAAAAGTGCCATGATAAAAATATAGTATTTTATGCAAAAAAATTGGTTTGTTTTTTATTAATCCATTAAAATCAATTGGATGAATATAAAAAAATATTTTATTGACTATATAATATATAAATTAAATTAATATGACTTAATAATTGAAATTACTTTACTTTATTAGGATAAAACAACTTTGTGAGCATAAAAATAATAATATTTTCCCTTATATTAAATCACTTTTCATATTCATTTCTGAAAATTTTGTAACTTATGAATTCATTTCATATTTTTTGAAACCATAGATTTTTATAAGTTTGTTAACCCTTTTATTTTTTACTAATTTAACATCCAGGTTATACCATATTATTTTAGATAATATTTTAATAATATATCATTATTATATAAAACTTGGTTTTGTGTGTTACGCAAGACATCGTAGAAAGTTAATCTTCCATGTAACATAAGCTAACCATGGTGTTCGATTTAGTGAATTATAAACATTATATTGTTTGTAGTTCATGATTAACTTGGGTTTGTGTATAACTCAAGCTAAAAATAGTCTTCTAAAACAGAATATATTCAATTTTTAATGAAACGAAAAATAAGAAATTTTTAAAATTTATTCGAAGACATTTTCAAGAAATCTCTGGGTGTTACTTTCTACCACCCTAAAAATGAATTTCCTCCAAAAACATTTATGGGTTATTAAAGGTATAATACTTGAAATTTCATTTCATATAAACCCAAATTGTAGAAATAAATACTAAAAATTTCTATAAAAAGGGAATGATTAAAACATAATGGTAATACAAAGTAACTTATAACTAGATTACCACATAGAAGAACATAGGTTGGAAGTGAAAACCAGAACATGGAGGAAATTCATAAATATTCATAATGAGTGACTCTAGTTATCAATAAAAAACATGTGAATGATCAATGAGAAGTTGAGGGCCTCAAAGTCATAAATCTAGGATGATTTAAAATTCCATTAGTTCAAAAAAATAAAGCTATTAGGAAATCATTTTATTTATAGATCATTTCCCTAAAGCTAAAGAATTTTCATGAAAATATATACTTGCATTATTTTAGGACAACCTCGTCCTTTATTGTTCCTTGATCCACTTCACATCTTTCTCTAAAAGGGAAGGTGATTTTCCCATTCTAGAAGTACTAAATATCATGAGATTCATGATATTTCATTCTTTTTTTCATCAATTATCATTAACACAAAGTTGTTAAATCATGTTATGAAATATTTATAAATCCTCATGTGGTAAGATAACACTTTAATCTAACTTGCTTCATTAGAAGTCTAAATTAAATTTTCCATATATAGTCAACCTTATAAAACATATAAAAGATGAAAATAAAAATATTTAAAAATGACTTTAAAAAATAAAATTTACATTGAACCCCCTTATATAAAAAATTATCTCTTGGTTTTCACATTCTAAACATGTTATTAACATCAACATAAATCCTCTTGAAACAGGGTAATAAAATTAACTACCATAAATCCTTTTAGAATACATGCATTATTCCTTATTTAAATGGTTACTGGATATATTCCTTGAAACCCAAAAGTTGTTAACTTCATCCATAATTACATGTACCACTTTGGAAATAAATCCAAAATCAGATCCAGGGAAATTAGTTCTATAAATATTTAATTTATTCAAATATATTATCTCTTTATCCAAGCTAAATAAAATTTTATAAACATATTGATCACATTAAGGGTTACCTTCCATTATTCAAAATATCAATTTTTAATTCTTAATCACCATTAAACATATCTTTTTCAATTATTAATAAAATATTATACTAAAATTACTTATATATTTCATGATCATATAACATAATCTTTGAATTCCAAAACAAAAATACATCATTCATTCAACTTTATTTTAAAACCATTACTCATGTTTCATCAACTTATTATTTAATATCACTATCCAATAATATTAAAAATGAATCATTTATTAAGTTTCCCCAACCTTAAACTGATAATGTTTTTGATGTTTAATGAAAAATACTGGAAGAACATATCATACCATTGACATGTCGTTTTTGGTCTCTTTAGCTTCCTAATTATAAACAATAATCAAACCACCATCCTGTTTTTTTTATATTTACACTTGGGAAATATATTTTCATAATTTCTATAATTTCCACATCTAAAATAATCAATGTTAACTATGTTACTTCTAGTTATCTCCACTGACTAAAACCATAAAGCACAAGATGAGAAATACATATCATAGAAGAAAACCACATGATCATGAAAAAACACACTTTTAGGATGTCTAAATCATGGCTATTAATTCATCAATCTATAAAACATAAAATTTATACTAGGTTATTCATATTTATCTTCTAGTTAAATACTTAATGATGATTCATATAGAGTTTTTTAATTCCCATAGCATATCTACCAGGAGTGTCAAACCAGGTGTGTAGTAAGGTCTGTTGTCATGTCCCAGGTTCTGACAAGTGAGACCCGACACACAATTTCATATTTTTACCCATATGTACATCCATAAAAGAGGAATATCCATATTAGTTTAGTGCCTTTGGGATAATAGAAATGTAAACACTTGTTCATAGGTGATCTACATTATCTAACACTAGGATCCTCTTGAGTAGCACCTTTCAAAGACACATCGATCATAATTGACAACTTCATAACCTGTAGAAGGATACATAAAAAGGGGTGAGCTCAAATGCTCAATAAGAGAAAACTTGGGAGATATTTAGGCATATACATAAGCATATGGGTATGAGAATGTGACCATAACATTATAATATCATATACTACATATAAAATAACATAAACATGAATCCTAACATAAATATTGGCTTTTCAAAAGTTATGAATCAAAATGAAATAAATAACATAAGACATGAAATCATATCATAATAATAATACATGAAATTGTGGAATAAATATAATCAAATAAAAACCCTACATTAAGGATTCCTAACAATACCTTTATAACCTGTTAGTAATAGGATAATCACCCATGTATCTTCATAGGACTTGGGACTCCCTCTTATATGCCTCTTATTTTAAGATCCGGATTCCCTCTCATGTTCCCTCTTGTTTCGATCATGGGATTACCTCCCATATACCCTCTTACTTCGGACTTGGGATGCCCCCTTCTGTACCCTATCATTTTATTCTTGGGATTAAATCTCATATAACTTCATGTTTTATGCTTGGGATGACCTCCCATGTACCCTATGAGATCATAAAACATTAATCATTACCCAATGCATTGGATGGAGATATAGGTCCCACATTTCACATAATAAAATCATACAAACATGTTCCACAAAACATTCATCATATCATAAACCATGAAAAGGGATGTGTTTCATTAGCATTAAATCATAACCCATGAAATGAAATAATTATCATTAAAATTTTATCATATAATAAATTATGGGAAATAGACAGGTTTCATAACCATTTTATCAAATAATAACCCATAAAAGGAAATGGGTTTCAAAAGCATAATACCCATGGAAGGGAAATGTGTGTCATAAGCATTATTTCATAATAACAAAATCCATTCAAGAAAGAATATGAATGGAACCTTTTGATCATTTCCAGGAATGGATTGAGGAACATCAACATATTTATTCATAGATGGAGAATAACTTAGAAGGATATTTTGAAAACATTTATTGTGGAAAATATCCTCTCTTATTTAAAAAATAATTTTTAAAACATAAAACATTTTGAAATTTTTTTTGAAAATAAACATGAAAATATATAATGAAATCTTGAAAATATTTAGAAAATAAATTTCCTTGAAAACATATAAAATAATCTTGAAAATAATTCTAAGATCATTGTTGTTGAATACATATAAAATAATCTTCAAATCATTATAGAAACAATTATATTTAAAAACACATTGAAAACATATAAATAAATACTATAAATTTTTTGAAAACCATTTCTTGGAAAATAACATTGAGAACATATAAAGAATGCTTGAAAACATTTTGAAAACACTTTGAAATATTATAAGGAAATATTGAAACTATTTTAAAAACCATTTCATGGAAATAACATTGAGAAATTAAATGAAATATTAAATTTTTTTGGAATCCATTTCATTAAAAACACTCTGAAAACTTATATTAAATTGTAAAAATGTTTTAAAAAAAATTACTTGAAAATAAATTTAAAGACAAATATAGAAAGATTTAAAAAACATAACACTTTTTAAAATCATATTCCTTGAAAATTATCTTAAAATATCATTTGAAAACATTTTTGAAAATTTTTTGAAATTTTTTTGGAAAATATGGGTTTTGAAATAAAATATATTTCTGACCGAAGATATAAATATATTCAAATTCTGATTAATTTGTTTATTAATTATATTTAGAACAAAAGATTAGAAAAAGTGGTACAAATACATGGAGGTATCTTGAATAATTTGATGATAAAGAAACTCAAGATTTTAGTTGATATATGGATCATAAGATTTCATCAATGGAAGCATAATCATAAATAATCATGATAAACTGTGAGATTCTTCCCAAAAATATTTCAACATGGTTACTTGGGGTCATAATTTAAATGTAAGTAAATGAAGTTACATGAATCTTAATATATCATGAAAATAAGTAGATTCATTATATAACATATAAAATGTTATTATATACACCTCGAAAAAAAACTAAGGTGTATAACAAAACTACAGTCTCAAGGATGGAAAATTAAGACAAAACTATCTTACCGGTTTGGTAACTTTGGAAACATAAACACCATGAATGAAAGATCATAGAATGGATTTGTAAATACCCATAAATTTAATAATAATAATAATATAATACATTTTTGGTTAGTATATGAACCACATAAATGAAAACAATGCTGAACAATGCATGTATCCCACATATATAAAAAAATTTATGAAATTCTATTACCATGTATCTTGACTCTCCTCACACACATAAAAACCTCTTGTATAATAAATATAAGTATATTATAAATAATTAAAAATCCATATTATATATAATACCATATATTTTTTTATTATGACATTATATTACCCTCTTGTTAACACTTTCATGTAAAGGTTACACTTCAGGTGATACTCTCTTTGTTTTTCACAACTGTCTTAATTTGTTATATCTTTGGTCCTAATACCTTTATCAAAATTTCTATAATTTAATCCATGATATAAATATATTTTTTATTAAGTATATGTGTATTATAATGATATATTTAATGTATAAGTATGAAATAGAATACAACATTTATGGACACGGTATGTCGTATGTACACAAGAACATTGTTTCTATTTTGTTGTTGTATTGAAAGAAAGTAAGTAAATGATATATATATATATATATATATATATAACTATTATAGTATCCGTATTATATCATATATATCATTTAATTTCACAAAAACCATATTTAATACATTCCATGTAGAATGTGAACGAATCACATCACATTGAGGATACAGTAGTTCGCACATCCACAAACAATGTTATCGTATTTACATAAGATAGAAAGTATAAAGGCATGAATTATAAAAAATTATAGAAGAATAAATAAACAATAAGAATCATATATATAATATATAAATATATTTTACATATTAATTCCCATCCAAGAAATGTCATAAATGAAAAATGAACAATCATCTTTTCATGACATGATAGTTTTCCATCCACGTAAATAGCATCTTTGTTACCCATTAGTTGGATGTGTGTGTGAGTGTAGGTTGATATGTTTTTTTAAAAAATCTTATTATATTTAATATAATGTCATTTTTTTAATAATGATGGAATAATTAGTGTTTGTGGGATATATAACGAAAACAAAACTTATGAGTTTGCGTAAGAATGTTACCTCATTATTTGGGAAACTCCTTTTAGTTTGCACTAAAGTTCTTACTTGCTAGTATTTATACCTGAAGGGGGGTTTAAATAGTAATTTATGGTTTTTAGGAATTTTATTAAGAAGATATTGGCGGAACCTAAGTGGTTTGATAGGTGTTAATAAGAGGGAGAATGAGGGGACTTTTATTTGGAAGGGAAATGAAACACTTGTCATTTGGGAAAAAAAGTTCAATGTCACAATATTTTTACCAAAAAAATGCATAAATAACAAATAAAACTCATTAATAAAAATTTTATTGACAAAATATGTCAATAACATAGGGTTTTTATGTGTTTACAGGTCATTTTGGACCTTAAGTTTACTTTTTATTTACTTGTTAAGCTTAATTTTACATTTATCACTCTAATTAATATTAACCGCATTAATTGATATTTTTCTTCAAAAACTAAAATCACCTTATTATAAATTTTAAATTATTATGATTCAATATATGTAATCCATTTATTCAAATTCCAATCTTATAAGTGGATGAAAGTAATTAAAAATTAATCCTGCAGGCGAGATAACATTGAGGGGTTTTAAAGTTAAAATGATCAAAATTGTACTAAATTTTTATATACAATTTAAATGTAAAATTGGTTCCAATTAGTGAAATTGGATTAATTGATGTATATTTTATCTAAATAAACTTTTAAAAAAATTCAATATATAATTTAAAATTATAAATAAATTATATTAAAAATCAATTTTTAATTAAAATTCGGTATTTTTCACTATTCATTTCTAAAATGAAACATCACAAAAAAATATCAAAAACCCCTCATAAAATAATTTTAATATATTTATTTCAAATATTACGTTTATTTTGACATATAATATTTATAAATGTGTTAAAAGTTTGATTTAAAATGGATTATCCATTCAAAGGTGGTATAAGTGCCTTAAAAAAATTGTATCTTATACGTAAAATTGATTTGTTAATTCATAATCATATAAAATATAGTGGATGAATATAAAAAATAATTTATTGAATATATAATATATATTACATTAATATCAATTAATAATTCTAATTACTTTAATTTATTACGATAAAACAACTTTTTGAGCATAAGAATAATAATATTTTCTTTATATTCAATTGGTTGTCATATTTATTTATAATAAATTTGTAACCAATGAATTCATTTTATATTTTTGTTGAACATATATTTTAAAATTTTAGTTAATCCTTTTCAAAACTACTAATTTTACAGCTATTTTATAACTTATTATATTAAATAATATTATAATAATATATCATTATTCATTAAAATTCATTTTTTCATGTTACACAAGCCTCTGAGGAAAGAATGTTTTGTGTGTAACATAAGATAGCATTAGTGTTTCATTTTGGGAATGATAAAAATTATTCTATGTGTTGTTCATGATTAACTTAGGGTTGCATATAACACAAGACAAACTTAGTGCGATAAAATAGACTATTTTTAGTGTTGCATTAATTGAAAAATATCAAAAATATTAAATTAATTCTAAATTTTGTTCACCAAATCATGTGGTACTAAATCTAGGAACTAAGAATACCTAGGACACCACAACGGGGGTAAATGGACCTAACCACTATATAGGAATCATCTAGGTTAATCTTATTTTATGGTGGTCATAAAAAGGGGAATAATATTTTTCTGTCGATATTTTGAAAGGATTCCACAGCGACGACCAATATAACCATGTTAAATATTGTCCATGTTACCTAAAGTGAAATAGAAACAATAAATATTATTCTTATAATGATTTTTTATCAAGGTCACCATCATGTAGGGTTTCATTCTCTCTACATTTAATTATCATTAAAAACCCAAAATATTGTATCCACTATTGATGGATTCATAATTATGTTATTGTTTCCCTATGTGAAAGAAAGTGATGAGAATACTAAGACATATCGTTGACTTCCTTAAGAAACCATGAAATAATTCTAATGCTCATCGGTGAACCAATCCACTATAATTTGAAGTGGATGGTGATAACTATATAGATAATCCACTTTTATTAGATCCAAACCACATACTAACACCATAAAAAGTTAGGTGACTAAAACCAAAACCCCCAATGAAATGTCCTTCATTGAAATACTATAAAGTCCTCACAAAAGACACTAATTTCTTGGTACCACTAAGGTATCATACCATGAAGGTGACATTTGTTATCAACTTCTCATCGTCATCCCTGATGGGTCTTAAAAAAACATATATATTCAATTCTTAATGAAATATGGAATACAGACCTCATTTAATGATTTTTTTTAATATAACTATCATAAAAATACCATACTCGACATGAATTAAATCTAGAATAATCTATATATCTTTTCCCACATTCATAGTGATGTGAGGGCCATTTTAATTTGAAAAGAACATCCCATGTAACCATGAAATCTAATAACTATGGTTAGTTAGTCAAACCTCCTCCAAATCCATTGATAATGAAAAATATTTGTAGTGGTATCAACAACCAAACAACTATTCCAATTTTAACACCTATGTTATTATTACCTCATGTGAAAAATAGAGAATTAACTACAACACTATCTCAAATTATATTTCTTAATTAATGGATTTATCTAGCCTATAAATCATACTTTGAGGCTTTCCCATGACATTGGTTATTTGAAAGTAGGTCAACATAATTTCCAAACACTCAGGATTCTAAACTTGTGTTTTATCTAAAAAAAGGTCGGTAATAGTGATGAAAAATAAAATAAATTCATGGCTAATAGATTCATTACATGGAAATACTTACTTCTAATAACATTATTAGGATATTTTAAATTTTCAAACTATAATATCCCAACTATTACCAAACCATTAAATTTAGTTTTTGGGTATTTTTGGTGTCATTAAAAGCTCAGTGAAAGGAAGGTATGGTTGGAGATGATATTTAAGTTATGTGGAGTGTGTTACAACTTGGTCTTGGATATCACGGAAGAAATAGTTTTCAAGAAGAAATGGGTGTTATATAGTATGGTGAAAAACACTATGAAAGGTCTAGGAATGGTATACGGGGATGTGTTGAGGTGAGAGGATGTTTCATAACTTGGAGTTATAGTATGTGGGAGTTATTCACCCCCATTATTTCAGGTTATAGGTACTATTGCAACAGTAAGGTCTTTAGTCATGGAATGACTGGTTTATAAGGGGATTTTGAAATCAAATATACCTTAACATATTGAATGAGGAAACTTCGATATAGAAATTGTACACTCATTTATGAATCATTCATTGTGGGGGGGGGGCAATGAGTTATTGATTTTGGGTTTTTTTAATTATTCCATTACAATTTGTCATGAATGGCCATCTCTATCATAGAATGATACCTTGAGGCTATTTTTAGAAGTTTTCCCTTTTTGGTGTAGTAAAATTGATGTTCCCTTGTCACAATATGAAACTTATTAAATTATATAAAATTATGTGGTTGAATGTTTTTTAATGTGGGAGATATAAGGATTAATGATTTTTCTTAATTAAGGTCCAGTGGGTTTAATCCCACTATAGAATAGTTATTACCTATTACACCATGACACTATTAGTTTTTGGCTTTGTTATAAATTCATATTCCTATGAGAATTCTTCATAATTGTCATTTTTTCCCTAAAACTACAGGTGGATGATTCTATATTTTTAGGGTCTTGGGCTCCCATTTATTTTATTTACCTTTTGGATGTGATAGATTGACTGGTTTTCATTAGATGTTCCGAAATTGACTCTTTCTTTTTTGGTGCTTGTCTAGTGGAGTCTCTCCACTATATAACCCAATGATTTTAGAAGCTCTAGGCATGGTAAGGGGTTTAAGACTTATCCCTTTTTATTTGAGCCCAATTTTTTAATTTCCTTGATTTTATTGTACTTGAGTAAATGTAAAATATTAAGGTAATTAATATAATAAATGGGATTTCAAAAATAAAATAGCATGGGGTGATTCCCCTATTCTTACATACTTATTTAATATTTTTTGTGTTTTATTTCTTGTTTGATGTTTCTTATAAGAAAGTCTTCCAATTACTATTAATAATTATATTAAATCAATATAATATCCATTAATAAATTGTAAAATATATAAAATTTTTAATGAGATGGATGTTTTTAAATCTTGTTTTGTGGTAATGATTTGATGATGTCCATAATTTATTTTTAGGAAAATAATTACTAAAGTTATATTATAAATTTTTATCACAACTAGTTTTTCTATGTTTTCAATTTTTATTACATAGTTTTTTCCTTTATTAAATGGTCCTGGTTTGGAAATTATTATTGATGTTTTTTGGACTATTAACCTATTCCATAATGGGTTTGATGCTTTTTTTCTTTTGTTGTAAAAGTGTGATATGGTTGTCACAATGATTCTGGTGAATAGGTGGTTATGATGTCTTGAAAATTTCATGGGATGTTTTGTAGTAAGTTAATAGTTTTATGGAAGATGTGTGGGATTTTTACATACCTTCGAGGTTTATTTTGTAGTGGTTGGTTGTGTATGATGGGGATTATGTCATATATGTTCAATGGTATGAAATTTTCATGATCATAATGAATATAGTAACATGTGCTATATGGAATTTATTATTTGTTGGATGAAAATTAATTTTTTATGCTTAAAATAAATAGATAATTTTTAAGATAAACATAGTAAAAAATAATTGTCCATTAAAATTTAAATATAGAATATGAAAAGGAATGAACTAATGAATGTAATATGGATGTTTAAAATGTTAATATATAATTAGTAATTTTATGATTTTAATAGGACGTGGTAATTTTTTTTGGATGTTTAATTTATAATGTGGGGATGGTATGTGTTTTAGTGAAGGAAAAAATTGTAAGAATATCATAGACATAATGTAGTGTCGAATATGCGAATTAGTACTTTTTATTATAATACCATAAGATATTATTTTTATGGCTATATATATGTTTTATTTTCATTATGATATCTTATAAACACCGCCCAAGTTAGAAAACCATTCCCATACATGAAAGATCTTGGTTTAGGGTGTTTTCCCAAAACATCTTGGTTAGAGCATGAACATTTAGATGAAAACGACCTATTCATTAATCTCCATTCTCATTGTATTATAGGTTGCGATAGATGAATGAATGTAAGATAATATTCAATGTAATGGTTTAATGTTCCATTTTCTGATATACTGATTGGCATGGTTATGTGGTAGTGATAGTGAAACATGGTGGGGTCATTCATGGTAGGAGGAGGGTACAAGGTTGGTGTCTTTTATGATCATGATACCCTAATTTTATTAATATATGATGATACTATAATATACATTTATTTTATATTTTGTATTGATTATGTGGTTGTGGCTATGTGTTGGTGGATATGTGATGATGATGATGATATAGAAGTAGTATGTGGTGTGTAGTTGTGATATGGGATATAATATACAATGACATGGTTGTAGAAGTCTAAAAAACCCGATGATTTTTATTTTATGTGTGAGAGTGAAAACCGGTGGGGATGTGGAAACAAGATACCATGTCCTTTACTATATTGATATTATGTTATTATAATTTGATTAGGTTTTAAAGTTATCCTTGGTAAAATTGAATGATAATTTACCTAACATAGGTGCATATTAGTTCTACTATTTCTTTAGCTGGACTCATCAGACCACTGTGCTAGCCACCCGAAAGGTGAAGTGCATGAATATCCTTATCCCAATGTACAATATTATTATGATTATACACAAAGGATGGGTTTGGAGGACACTATTGAACATCCTCGGTTTTTGGAAAAGGATGATGGTAGCTGAGGGAACCTAATCTATCAAAACATGCTCCAGAGTATGCTGACCTCAACCATTATACTCTGAAGAATTCTAATTATAATGAGGATATCCAGAATATCTTCAATTCTTCAAGAATATCTAATAGTGGATGAATTTTTATGATAATAGAGAGAATGAAAACAAACCCTTTGAGGCTTCGATCAGTGGCCATGCCTCATTCGAGGAAGTTATCATATATGGAAAGAAAAAGGTGGTTAATAATGGGGATTCTACTTATGTTACTACAAAGAGTTAGTCACACAAAGATTCTTCCAACCTGCCAAAGGCTGTGTACACCTGATCTTCCACTAAGGTATCATGAAATACTAATTCCAAGATACTTAAGATATTTGATCAAGGTAATTCTCAATCTGAATGGGGTACTACTAATGATCATGATTATAAAATAGATCTTTAGTATTATGGTGTTTAACTACATTTTTTATAGACGATTTAAATCCTCTTTATTTGACCTCTCCATTTCTTTTTTTTCTTTTTATTTTATCTTTAATGAATATTCCTAAGCTATTCCTTTTGGTTGAACTTGTTTAGTAAGTACTGACAATCACCCAATGTAAAGGATAAATAGCAACCCTAATAATGTTAGCAACAAAATTTATAATTTTGTGTTTTTTATTAAAATATAAAAATCAACTGGTTACCATATTGACACCATGAATATTAATGAAATGTAAGTAAATTATATAAATTAGATAAATAGAACTACTTTACCCACATGTTTTATGATAAGTTTTATATGCTAATCTCAATTTCTATGATTGATGTTTTACAAGCCGATACTAATTAGATAATGAGCATATAAGATTCTATATTTTGGGATTTCTGGGTAATTAATATATATATTTTTATAAGGTATTATAGTGATCACATTTTTTTAAATTTTAAAGTTTTTTGGGTTGTATGTTGGATTAATAGAAATTAATTGAAAATTTTAATAAAGTAATGATTGTATCTTTAACACTATAGCATAGATTAAATGTTAACTTTGATAATTTACTACGTAATTAGGTCTATTTAGTTTTGTACTGAGATATTTATAGATTTTTTTATATTTTATCATGCTGATTTTGAGAAATATTTCAATACAATGTGATAATGTGAGTAGTGATATTTGATCATGTTTTCTTGACATTCATAAACAATTATGTGCTTTGCTGCTGATATGTATTATTAAAAAATATTATATTTTTCATTCTATGAATTATGAATTAGTTTTAATATTAGTCTTATAAAAAAAATTTGGAGTGTTTCACAATTGGATTTTTTTGTATGTTATTGTAAGATAAATTTTTAATTGTTTTTTCCATTAAAATTTACATTTTAAAGGAGGTTTTCAATAAACAATGAAATTGGTTTGTGATATTTTCAATATGTGGGTATCAAGAAATTTTTCATATTCTAAAACATTTTTTAAATAATATTTAGATTATTATTATAGAGATTATATTTATTAAGATTGTATTTTTGATTTCTTCTATGATTTTGTTGTGTAATTTTATATAATTGGGACCGTAGTGCCCATAGTGTGGTAGAGATGATTGTGGGGGAGAATAAGAAAAAAAAAATTATTTCATAATGGTTTTATGGATGATGATATGGTATTTATGATAAAAAATGTGGTTTGGGGAAGAAATAGATATTATTTTGAATGGTGAAAAATTTTTCCAATAATTAATGCATTTTTTCAGTGATTATGTTGCGTAATTGTAGATATTATTCAAATGGAAAGTCTATGGTATCCCTATTTTTAGGGTTTTATTTGATTGATAAAACCATATTTATTGATTTTTTTTATTAAAGGCATGTATTCATGGAATCAAAATTGGGTTTATCTGATGAAGAGGAAGGATTAATCATGGGAGTAATGTGTTGTCCAAATTTCAATAGAAAAAATCATTAATGTTCATTGGTTGGGTGTCGAGCCTCAAGGTTGATGAGTGGTTATAATAGGTCAAGTTTGTATTCAAATTCATATAGAATCTAACACTATTAAGAGTTCACATAAATGTTAGGATTCAATGAATGGTGGATTAGGAGTGGTGAAATGTAAATCATGGTTTATAGTATGGGGTTTATTTGGAAGAAATTATTATATTGGTCATACAAGATTTTTTCCAAAGTGAAAATTAATAATTGTAAAAAGAAGATCACGGAGTTCTTGAAAGGGGAGTCCAGTGTGAACCATATTGGAATTAATTTTGGTGAAATGAGTTTCCAGTTTCTTGACCACATTGTTATTGAAGTCATGCAAGAGTGGGATTTTGAATCTTACTTAAGGTTATATATTTAAGAGAGTTTGAAGAGTTTGTGATTGAAATTTTTTTAGATGAGGGATTGTACAATGTTAGTCAAGGGATTTCTGTTCTTTGATACAAAGAAGGGCGATGACATTAGCTTGATTTGTGGTTCTAACGATAGGGGATATAATAGGTTACGGTTTTCTTTTATATTTATATGAAAACTTCAATCCTTGAGATTGAGTACTTTGAGGTGTCCTGTATTTTTTAGGTTGACTATTTTAATTGTAAAGTGGTATTTATTTTTAGTATGTGTCCCACTGATTCATGGTGACTCTTATTTTAGGTTTGTTTATGGGGTTTTTATAGGGTGGTTAAGTTTTATTGGGTATTTTGTTGTTATGATTTATGATTTTGTTGATAATTTAAAAGTTATTATGTTATGATTTTGTGACCATATTCCTTTCATAATCAAAATTTTTTAAATGATCCCTAAAAATCTAAATTTGAAGTGTTTCCTTTTAATTTTTTCTGTCAACATTACATTAAATTATTTTCAAAAAAAATAAACATAACAAATTTCATTTCTTAATATAGAAGAAATTTTCTAGATTAATTAAATACATAAGATACTTTTAAAAAAAAGGTGTGATTATCGAAATGAATTTATTTATATTATAAATTTCATGAACATATCTCATAGCTATGATTGGATAAACAATTTTTATTAGAGAGGTTGGGTTTTGATATGAATTTTTTAACATTTCCTTCCCCATTATTTGACCTGTTTTGAAACACTATTATATTTTTATAAAATATTTATCTCTAAAAAATTAAATTGCTTCGATAGCTTGTGTAGAAGGAAACACTTAGTTCCAATGAACCACAATATACTATTAATAAATTAACATTACCATTATATCCTAGATGATGAATTAGTGGGAATGGATATGAATAACCATATTATGAAATATATTTATTATTTATTATGAAAGAAATACTTAATTTTTAGTAATTTCATTTTACTCTTCAAATATAAGTTTTGATCAAAAAGTGACTTTTATTTCTTTTTATGGGAAAATATGTATAACTAATTTTTTAAAATATCTTTACTAAATTGAAAATTATTTTTAAAATCATAAAAAAATTAGTCTATCTTAAAATTTTGATAACTTTATTTTATGTTTTTTATTTCATTTATTAGTGAAATAATATCAACTTCCATTGAAAATAGTATATCATTTTAAAGATTTTATAAATTAAAATTCTATTTTGGATTAGTTTTAAAATATTATTAGTTCATTCTGACTATAAATATTCTAAAATTATTCTTTGAGATTAATTTTATATATTAATTTAGTATATAAAAATTGTATTCTTAAAAAGGGAGCTTTTTGGAGAAGTTATTTTTCATAATATTTTTATGATTTAAATTTAAATAAAATTTTGAAAGGTTATGTTCTTAATTTGGAATAAATAATTTAATATTTAGAATTATATGATCAACAATTATTAAATAAACCCATTTTATTTTTTATCAATATGAATAGTAACCTTGGAAATTTCTATTACCACAATTAACGTTAAATATTGTAAATAAGAGTAAAAATAAAATTATAAGGGTCGGAAAATAACCTATAACATGTCCCAATTCCATTGGATTAGTATATTTCCAACAAAATCATGCATTTGTTGATTTCATGACCTATTTGAGCCACAATGTTGACATTAAGTCCCATATATTATTTTATTTAAACGAAAGTTAAACATGAAACACTATTATTTTAAATAATTATAACATTTTAATTATATGGTTTCCCAATAGATATGTCTGGAAATAAATATTCTTTAAATATATAAAAAATATTCTTCGTCATTGAAATTTATTTTTTAATTTTTATGGAAGCAATTAATACCTTAAATTTTTACATAACTATGAAGCAATAATTATTTAATTAATAAAAAATTGAATAAATGATATTAACATTTTTAAAATAAATATTTTTTGAGATAATTAACATTATCAAAGAATTATCTAGATTAATATAAAATGTATAGGATATAATAAAATTACTAGTTCAAATTTTATTCTTCATTTTGATATTTTTAAATTCCTAGTAATGAAAAGTATCAATTTTTACAATAATGATATTTCATGAATAAAATATTTTACTAAACTATCTGAAAATCCTATATATATTAAATAAGACCAAAGGTGATAATATATGGTATAAAATATCATCCAATATACATTATAGTTCATTTGGAAGCATATTTACTGTTAATTTTCTTATTATATTTTAATATTTTATGGAATTCCAAAAGTGTCCCTCACCTCATAGAAGTGCTGGTATGACCAAAAAACCAATTCAAATTTCCTTAACAGATCCTTCAAGGAGGTGATATTCTAAAGGAAACTTTCTTAAACCATCCCTCTTAATTTATTTTCTCCTTCTACCTTCCCATAAACTAATTAATCCTTTAAATAATAATAAATCCTATATCATTTATATACTATAATATTATATTTAAAATGGAATATTCTCTATCCATCTCTTTTTATCACCTCCTCTAATATAAAGAAATGAAACCATTGTCCAAATTATGACAATTAACTATCTCCGTAGATAATGAGTTTTTGTTTTCTATTACATCAATTGAGTCCTGCCCTAAAATATTATTGTGGATAAATAAGAATTTAATAATTATATTATGTCTAACTTAATTTTTTATTCAATCTAATGGTATAATATTATGTAATAAAAAACTATTTCTTGATCGATGGAAAAATAGCCAAAATAAACTAAACATTTATCATTAGTGTTTCATCAAATGAATCATCATAAAATCGATATATAAAATGATATATAGGACCATTTAAACAAATTTATGTTCACAAATACTATTTCATTCCACATTTGGAATTTTATTTCTATTCATCAAGAACTTCTATAATTATACACAACTGAACCTACCGTAAAACCATGAAATGAACTCTCCCTAAATAATGAAATTGATCTTTATAAATCATAAAAATTGTCATAAATTAACTTATTAAAATTATTATAAATATCATACATGTGGTAAAGGTTATTATTTAATTAATTAATTAATCTAATTGTATTATCTCTGTCATTATTTACAAGTGCATAATGCTTTCAGACTTAAGGTAGGGGATCTATTTGAACCTCTATTTAACCTTTAGGTTAAGAACTCTCTTGAGTTTCCTCAATTCATCACATAATTATTGTTATGTACATCTCCTATATTATATTTTTATGTACCACACAATTGTATATCTCTCAATTAATCATTATTTTATGGGAAATGACATGTTTTAAGAGGATCATTTCTCAATTGCTCTCGATAACCGAAACCAATTAAAGAGAACATATATGTTTTTTTACCAATTTTCAAGTACACCTCATACACTATTTAAGCCTCCATTTTTTTAGAAATCATTATATTTATCATGAAAAATAATTTTAGTTCATTTATAGTTTAATTATTAATTTTCCCTTTATACTCTTTAAAAACATTTTATTCCATTCCGTAAAATCACACTTAAGTGGTACATTTCAAATGCTAACCAACCATTATTTTTCAAGTTTTAAACTTAGTTAGACATAACTATTCATAATCTATTCATATATTTTCCATTATGAATTTACAAGAAAAACATAAATCCCTTCTTTCATGGATACTATAGTTATATTTCCTTTAGTTATGACTCATTATTGGATTACGATACCAATTTATTTACCTATTTAACCCTTATTTTTAATCCTTATATTAGAGTCTTTATGTGAAAAAAATATTCATGAACATGTTATGATGGGTTCTCCCATATATCACTCTAATTAATTGTGTAATGTTTTATTCTCAAGATACTCCATGTATGGGAATATGGAGTAAACCTAATCCATTATAAGACTATGTCCACCAGGTGATATGGTATTGGTAGTTAGTTTTGACTAATGTTTATGTCATGTTATACGTTGATTCCTCCTTCATATGTTTCCATGATCATAATATTACATGTTATATATATATATAATGATTCCATATTTATATTCATGATACATTCCATTTATCTTATCATGTTATTCATTCTAACTCTTCTGCTGGGATTAATTCTCATGTTTATTCCCTTATAGGGATTTTTAGGTCATCTAATTTTTATATATATTCCCTAGGTAATCCCATAAAGTTGAAGGATCTCAAAGGGAGTCGGGATATCACTATTAAGATTTAAACAAGTTATTTTATTCTAGTTTCTTGTTTTATAATTATGTACCAATTATTCCAAATACAATAGAACTTTCTATCATTGGTTTGTAATTAAGGGATAATTGTGATTAATATCATGTAATAATGTGTGTGAATGTATTACTTTTCCATAGATGGTATCAGAGAAAAATCTAGTTAATAATTAGGGATTAAGAATAAAAAATATATTATGAAACTTGAGGATAATTCGATCACCATGGATAACTAGGATTTAATCTCAGGGAATCAAAATTTATGAAATTATTTTTATTTATATGTTTATCCTTACATGTTCAAAGTTGAATTTTTTATATTATCATTAAATAATAATTCAACCACAATAATTATATATTTTCCTTTATTGTTATTGGATGGAAAAAGTATAACATGTTCTAACCACCAATTTTATAGGCAAGATAAATATTTTTCCAATGAGATTCCAAACCTAATGGTAAAGAGGGCTCAAAACTTCATAAAAATATTAGATAAACAGACTCGAGTTATGAAAAATAACATGAATCATGTGAAACCACATCCTTCCCCAATGAAATATAATGTTGTGGTATAATTCTTTATGTAACAAATGTATCCTCTATTTAGTGGATATTAGGATCCCCACATCACAAAACAATGAATTATCACCATTGATAAGACATTTGTAAATATCTAGTGCTCATAAGAAGAAAAAGTAATTATGGTAGTTAATCAAATTGATGGGGAAGCTTATTAGTGGTTGAGATTAATCAAAAAAATTATTTGTAAAGTGGAAATTGATTCCATTGATCGGTAAAAATTTAAGAAAATATTTTTAAACAAATATTTTACCCAAACTCTCTATCTTAAGTTAGAGAGTGAGTTCCTCAAACCAAAAAAAAAGAAGATGAGTTCATTCGTATGTATAAGGAAAAATTCACAAGGATTTCATGATACACCTTTGTATTTTTCATGGACACTTAATTCAAGGTGGATCAATTATTTAGTGTATTAAAGATGAGACTATAAAAAACATAGTAAATTTGAGACATTGTGAGAAGATTTCTTGTTATACCCATGAAGTTGAAATGGGGATTGGAGGATCTTAGTGGTATCATCTGATCAAAGATAAAAAAAAGTAATATGGAGTCTAATATTGGGGGATCAAAAGATAAATCCCAAAGAGGAAAAAAATCAGACATCCCATGTGTCAAAAGTGTAAGAAGAATCATCTTGTGACTTTCTAATGGGAACCAAGAAATTATTTAAATGTAGAGATGGGGGAATCAAAATAATAATTTCTAAAGGGATAGGAAGAATACTACTAACATTTGGGAATAAAGGAAGGTGTAGAACATAACTCAACTAGTATTATATTTTTTTTACTACAAATAACATGGGAATTATTTCAGCCAATTCTCTAAGACAAGGGGTTATCATGAAAAGATCAATGACAACAAACTCTCAGGTATTATGGAAGGGTATATGTTCTAACTACTTCATTGGTGGAACCTAAAAATTATGTGGTCATAGTTATTCTTTTTATTAATTAATGAATTGAAAACATACTATTTTATTCTGGTTCTATGAATTCTTTCATATCATGCATCTTTAGTACTACTATACAAACCCCAACTAAAAATATAGAATTTGAGTTATCCGTGAGATTAATGAACAGAATAATTATTTCATATAATATATATAAATCATCCTTGGTCAAATTTTGTGGAACGAACCTACCTAAAAATGTTATCTTAATTCCAATTGTGGAGTTTTATTCTATTTTGGGAAAGGATTTGGTATCTTTACCCAAAGTGAACATCAACTGTCGGGAGAGGGAGATCACTCTTCACATGCTGAAGCATCCTCCAATTTTGTACAAGTGTAAATAAGTGGATGAATCACCTTTGGAATTATAAGATTATGTTTGGATATTATTTCCTTATGAGTAATTAAATCTTGAATAAATTATTGAGGCAACAGAGATGGTAATGTTTGAATACAAGCCCATTGTGAGGTACTACACTGATTTTATCGTTGAAGAATTTTCTTCACTTATTCTTGATAGGGTGGCAGAGTTATGAATTGAACTTATACCTAGATATATTCCCATATCAATGAATCCTTGTAGGATGTAAACCATTGAGTTTATATAATTGAAGAAGCATTTACAATAGAATCTAGACAAGGGATTCATAGGATTGAGTGCTTCACTATGGGGTGTGCTAGTCCTATTTGTTAAGAAAAAAGGATAGATCAATGAACCTATGAATCTATTATCATGATCTCCACAAAATCAAGGTAAATAAAATTATCCCCTTACAAGAATATATTAATTATTTGATCTACTGCTTGGGGTTAATTACTTATCTAATGGGGAAATTTGGTTGGGATATCACCTTGTAAGGATGAGTAATGAAGATATTACCAAGAATTACTTTTTAATGATGTATTATCACTATGGGTTAATAGTGATTCCCATCAGACACATTAATATTATAGAAACTTTCATGGACATAATGAATAGAGTCTTTAGAAATTACCTATACAAATTAGTGGTAAAATTTATAGATGATATTTTGATATTCTCAACTATTAATGAGGAAAATGATGATTACTAAAATATTGTGCTAAATATTTTGAGAATAGAGAATCTATATGAAAAGTATATAAAATGAGATCTATAAATCAAAGACGTATATTTTTTGGTTCATGTTCTTACAAAAAGGTAGATGTGTGGGTTCTTCTATGCGAATTAAAATTGAGGAGTGTCCCAAAACAAAATATGAAATGGAGATCAATAGTTTCCTTATACTAGAAGGGTATTACTAATTATTTGTGAGAAACTTCTCTTGATTATAAAACCCACAAATCAATATGACTGATAATGGGGTAATATTTTTCTAGACTAGTTGATGTGAAGACTAGTTCAAAGAATTAAAAAAGATGGTTATCACTACACAAGTTCTCACACTATCAAAAATGAAAATATTTTATGGTATAAAATGATTCATAAAATAATTGATCATGTAATTTAATGATGAATAATGGTACGGTGATTGCCAATGCCTAAAGACACCTGTATATTCATGATAATAACAATATCACACATTGTCAAGAGTTGGCAGCTTGGATGTTTGTGTTGAAAATATGGAAACGTTATCTCTATGTGGATAAGGGTTAGATATATACTGATCTCAGGATCCTAAAATATTTATTCATATAGAAGTGGATTAATATGAACTAGTGAAGATTATTAGAGTTTATAACATATTATTAATAGTCAATCTACTACCATCCTGGTAAAGAAAATAAAGTTGTATATGCTCTAAGTAGATAGGATCCTGCAACTTTATCAATGATGAGAATTGATAAGGATCCAATATTCTTAGACTAAAAATGGATAGATATGGGAATCATAACTTAAGGAACATTATCATTACATTCTCAAATTATTTCTTAACCATCACTTATAGAGAAGATAAAGTTTACTCAAAATAATGATTTGGAAACTCAGAAGAAGGTAGAATCTATTAAAAATGGGAAATCTTTATAGTTTAAAATTGATGAGGAATGAGTTATAAGATTTGGATCATGATTATGTGTTCTTTAAAATCATGAGATAAATATTTTGATTGGAATTATTCACATAGATCAAACTTCTCTATCCACCGAGGGAGTAAAAAGTTGTATCACGATCTATGAGAGAATTATTTGTAGTAAAATATGATGAATGATATCACTAGATATATAATAATGTTCCTCATATGTTTGTAAGTTTTAACAGAATGGTAAAAATTTAAGGGGATGACGTAGCCATTAATTATATGTACATGGAAATGGGAAAGCATCACCATGAATTTTTTCACAAGATTCCAAAAGACATCCAAAGGAAATAATGACATATGAGTTGTTATGGATCTTCTAATAAAGACAACTCACTTTATTGAATTTATAGAGGACTTATCACTCAATCAACTTGCACTTATATATATCAAAGGAGTAGCGAGGCTACATGGAGTACCATTATATATTTTATCCTATAAATTCCAAAATTTACCTCTATATTCTGGAAAAGTTTAAAACTTGCTGCAAACACTGACATTAACATCAGCATCAATTATCAACCTTAAATTGATGGCCATTCTAAGAAAACCATTCAAAAACTTGATCAATTTTGAGATCATTCTCAATGGACTTTAAAAGAGAATGGGATCAACATCTACCACTAGTTGATATATCTTATAATAATAGTTTCCATTCAATAATCAAAATAGATCCATAGGAATTCCTTTATGGGATTTGATGTTCAGAACCAACATGTTGGGACAAAGACAATGAGAGTCGGATTTTAGGACCTAAAATTGTAAAAAAGGTATTGTCCAATCAACAACACATCATGCCTTCCAAAAGGACAAAAAATTTCTATTTAGATAATCATCTGTGGGACATAGAGTTTGAGGTTGGAGATAAGGTATTCCTCCACATATCTATAGAGAAAAGAGTCGTGATATTTGGTAAGGAGTTAAAGATATGTCCTAGGTACATCATCCCCTTTAATATTTTTGATTATATAAGAGTTGTGGCATATTGACTAGCACTTCCACTAACCATGTCTCATGTGTATGGTGGATTCCATGTGTCCCTCATAAGGAAGTGCATATCAGATCCCTCACATGTACAAAAAATATTGGTTGTATATATGAAAAATGATCTATCTTATGATTATTAGTTGGTGAGAATCTTGTACTTTAGAGATAATGTTCTACACAACAAGACCACTCACCTGGTTAAAGTACTATAGAGGAACCACAAATATAAAGAGGTGACATAGGAACTAGAGAAAGTGGTGAAGAAAAGGTGACCTCTCCTTTTTCACCCAAGTATGTAAAACAAAATATCTTGGGTAAAATTTTATAATGTGGCAAGAATGTAAAACTCTGCTATTTTTTTGAAATATTTCACTTCAAATAATTTGATTATTTTGATAGATTGTGTTCCATGCAATACTATGTTTAAATGAACCGTAATATACAATTAAAATATTAACACAACCATTATAACATAGCTCTAAAACTGGAAGGTATGTATATGAATTAAAATATTATGAAATATATTTATTAATTCTTAGTAATTAATTAATTAATTTTTAGAAAAGTCATTTTATTCTACAAATATATGTTTTTTTCAAATAGAGACTTTTATTTTTTCTATGGAATAAATAAATATAAATAATTTTTTAAATATATTTGATAAAACGAACTTCATCTTTGAAATTATCATATCAATAATAGTCTATGGTGAATTTTTTATATTTTTCTAAGAAGTATGGAATATTACTGAATTGTGAGAAATACTTGTTTACAATGAAAATTGTTTATTATTTTAAAGCATTCAAAAATAAGATTTTTATTTTAAATTTTTTTCAAAAATTTTTTAGTTAATTATGATTATAATTAATATATTTTTTCTCATTGAACTTAATTTTATAAATGATTTTATTATTAAAATATATTATACATTAAATGAAATTTTTCTAATTTTCTCCCAATCCTTTGTATGGTTAAAATTTCAAATAAAATTTTTTACATATCTATATGGAATTTGGAAAAATTTATTACATATTCATAATTATATTCTCCAAATTTAGAAAACACACCCCTTTTATTTTTGGTATTTATGAATACAGACCTTTGTAATTTTTTCTTTCCCTGTTAAGGGTAAATCAAGAAATTAAGTGAAAAAATGATAATGGTTAAAATATGGCCCTAAAAATGTAACAATTTTTTTAGATTAATTATTTTTGAAAAAAAATCATTCATGGCTTAAATTTTTTACCCTTTGGATCCACTTATTTGACATTAAGCCCCTTATAGTCTTTTATTTAAAAGAAATTCAAACTTCTCACACTATTGTTATCAATAAGTATATCATTTTTATTGAATTTTTTCAAAATATATGTTCAACCATTAATATTATTCGGAAATTATTAAAATTTATTTTCTTCATGGAATTTTATTTTTATTTCTAGAAAATAATAAATAAATTAAATTCTTACACAATGTTTATGAAGTCGTTATTAAATTAATTTAGAAAATTAATAAATGTTTTTAAAAATATTAAAATAAATATAATTTGAAATAATTAGTATTATTGATTAATTATCAAGATAAATATTACATTTTTATGACACAATAAAATAATTGGTTTGAATTCGACTCTTTGTTTATGTTTTTAAAGTCGTAGTAATGAATAGTTTAAATTTGACAAGAATGAAAATTCATGAAAAAAATATTTTATTAAATTATATAAAGTTCATAAAATTATTTAAAAATTATATAAGGGATAAGATATGGTTATTAATATTATACCCTATACATTTAGAGGTCATTTGGATACATTATATCTTGAAAAAAATTATTATATTATAATATCTTATGGAATTATCAAAGTTCACTTCACCTCAATTATAAAACGACACCAATTCCTTTAATTAATTTAACTTATTTTAGTCTTTTAGTTCAACCATACTCTTTAGAATTCTATTTTCCACATCCCTAGAAATTTTTTATAGGTTCTTGTCTCACCAAAAAACCAATTCTGTGATTCTTAAGGGATCCTTTAAGGAGGTGATATTAACGAGAAAACATTTTTAAACAACCTCTCTCAATTTCATTTATTCTTCTTCCATCAACTCAAATCATTATTTAATTAAGTCATAATAACTATAGTATTCGTACATACTAGAATCTTATATTTCTAGAACAATATTTTTCATCCATGCCCTTTAATCATATTTTCTTATTTAATGAAAGGAAACTATTGTCCAAATTATGATGATTAACCATATCTTTGTATAATGAGTTTTTTTCTCTTACAACCTTCATGTATTGTCATAAAAATATTATTATTCATAAATAAATTTTTATTAAGTATATTATAACTTATTATTGGTTTTATAACTAATATAGAACTAATATTAAGTAAAACAAAACTAGTTCATGATGGATGAGAAAACTACCAAAATAAACAAAAAAATTTCATTAATACTTTATCAAATGAATCATCATCATTATAGAATAAATAATTATATATGGGATGATTTAGAACTAAGTAATTTCATAAATACAATTTCATTTCACTTATAGAGTTTTATTTCCATTCTACAATAACTTCCATGATTATACACAAGTGAACCGATAATAAAACCAGAAAATAAAAATTCATTAGCTTCCAAAATTGATGTTTATTACTCTTCTAAATGGTCATTAATGATCATTTTAAATTATAATATATCAAATAAATTTTTAATAGTTTATTAACTAAGAAATTAATGAATCTAATTTTATTATCTAGGACATTAAGTATAAGTGTATAATGCATTTGGTCATAATGTAAGGGATATCTTCAAACCTCCATTTTACCTTTATGTTAATATTTCTTTCCATTTCCTACAATTTATCCCTAATTATGATTATATACATCTCTTTTATTTTTTTATTTACCACAAAAATGTATGTAGCTTAATTAAAAAAAATTTGATGGGAATGTTTTTGTTTTATAAGGTTCCATTCTCAATTCCTTTCAATAAGAATGCTCGATTAAAGGGAATTATCTGTTTCAAACACATTTTCAAGAACAATCTAAAAAATTATTAAAGCCTCAAATATTTTTCTAAAATATCTCAATTTATCACAAATTGTTTTGGTTTATTTTTTGTTTTATAAAAAAAAATTATTCCTCAATAGACTTTAAATACTCTTAATTTTTTCCCTAAAACCACACTAAAGTTAAAGATTTATAATGTTAACTGCCCTCTATTTTTCATATTTTCAATCTAGTTAGACATCATTATTCATGATCTATTTTTCTAGTGAATGAATTTCCAAGAATTACTAAAATCCCTTCTTTCGTGTATACCATTGTTATGTTCAATTTGTTTATTCCTTATAAGATTGTTATGATACCCATTTCCTTCCATGGGTTACACATATGCATATTAATAATGTTTGATTATTTATAAGGATCACATATGCATGAAAATTTTATGATGGATGTGTCCAATTAGTGCTCTAATGCATTGTGTAATGTTTTAGTCTCATGAGATATTATGTATGAGATTATAAAGTAAACCAAATTCATTATGGTCCTCAGTCCATCATATGATATAGTCCTAGACATTATCCTTGACTCAATTTTATGTCATTTTATGTGTTTATACCACTTTATTATCACTCCATGATCATACGATTCCAAGTTATAAATTTTATTATTCATTATTTTTATTAATTAACCATTAATTTTTATGTAATCATTTTATTTCTTCTAACACATATTTTATGCTTTATTCCCAAGTTTATTCCCATAATGGTATTTTTAGTTCATCCCATTTTTCTATGAGTTCCCCATGTGTTCCTATATAGTTGTATAGTATCAATGGGTGTTAGGATCTCATTATGAATATTTTTAAATGTTATTTTAGTTTCGTGTTTTCTAATTATGTACTTAGTTATAAAAATTAACTAGACTTTTGTATCTTGGTTTGGTAATAAATGGATAATTATTCATAAAAATGTAATAATAAGACTAAAAGGCTAGGTTGGTTATACGGTTGGACCATTTAAAAGTTTAATTCGTGTTTGAATGGTATCTGACATGGTTTTTTGGTTTTATAAATTTCTATGATATGGTTGGGATGAAGTTATATTTGAATTATTTATTTGAGTTCTGTGACTGATTTCTAGATGACTTCCCTTGGAAATTATAATCCCTATAAATTTTTTGGTGACTCCATAAGCTTCCTAGATCTAATTACATTTAAGAATTAGTTTCTTCAGATAAAATTGACATTTATAGGAATGTGTGACTCTTAGTGGTTAAATTTTTGGAGGTTATTTTCCCAAGTAATGATGATGATAAATTATTGAATCTGTATTGCTATCATTTTTCTTTCTATATCATAGATCTCATTCATGTTTTGATAGTGGTGTTGTATTATTTGAGTGGTATCTCATATGGTTTATTTGGTTTGATAGTTATTAAATTTTAAGTGTTGGTTTTGATTCTTAAGGATGAGAGTTATTTGATAGATATCTAATTTAATGTATCAACCCATCTCAACTTTTTATTTTGTTTCTTATGGGTGTTGTAGGTGTTAGGAAAAGTTTGGATGAAGAGGGTCAGGTTGGAGATGAAATTTCAGTTGGGAGCTGTGAGTCATAGTTTTTCCATGGGTGTTGTGATGTTAAAAATTGGGTGTACGAATAGTATTATGTACAGTTCGATGCATCACACTATTAAAGGTTGATTCATAGTAGAAGGTATTGTTTCATAGCATGAGAAAGTATCAAAACATGGAGTGTGTAGTCCATGGGAGTTAGGAACCACGCTATCTCATGTTGGGGGACTAGTCTTACTATGACCGACTTTGGTCGGTGCGTGGAGGTTTTTATGGGGGATTTGGGAAATGGGAATACCATTATTTATCCAAGTAAAGAACTTAAGTATGGTAATTTCACCATCATGTATGAATCATTGATTTTGTAATGGGTTTTTCTCATAACATATAGGGGTTTGGGGTGTTTATTTAATTCCGTAAAGAGTGGTTCTCAATCCCTGGATTTATCTATTAAAACATGAGTCCTAGAGGTCAATTGCAATGGATAAACCAATTAAGATGCAGAAAAACAATGGTGTTCTTTTCATAATATAACCCCTCATCGATTATATCAAATTAAGTGAATGAAAATATTTTCATGAAGAAGATATAGGGATTTATGATTTGATTTTAAAGGGTTCTTCTAGTTTATACCCATCAAGTCATGAACATTTCTTATAATGTAATAACCATGTCAATTTCTATCTTCAGTATAAATTTGGATGCCCATATCGATTTCTCATTATTCATTTTCTTTTCCATAAACTCTAATTATAATTAGGTTCTTTTTTGGGGACCCTTTAGTTCCATTTAATTTGACTTTTCCATTGGATTTAGTAGTTCACCCTCTTATGTTCTGACTATTTATAGATGAACCATTCCTATAGGGTTTTTCTTGAGTGTAGTTTCTATTTCATCTCACGCAATGGTTATAGAGACTCTTGCTAAGGCAAATGATTCGAGACTTATCCCTTTTATTTATCAGAACTTACGGACTTCCCTATATTTTTTACTTTTTGAGGAAAATAATGGATAATGTAATAAAGATAATAAATGGCCTAAATCATATATAATGTAATTATGCAACTCATAATTATTAACATGAATATGTGATATTTTTTTATGATTTAAGGATTGTTTTAAATTTCTATATTGACTATTTCCCTTTTACTATGACATATGTATTATCACTAAGACTAAATTGTTTGAATCACCTTTACTAAAAGGATAATTATTTATGGGTGGTAATGATATGGTTGTTTAGAAATTTGATGTTGCAGTAATTTTGTTTATATTGGTAATAATTTATTATTATGACAAGAATGATTTAATGGAGATTTTTGGTTTTGATTTCTTCTAGTTTTACTAGGCTTTTTTATTGATGATTATGATTATTTTTTTGTGGATGAAATAATCATGGTTTTGGATATCTTATCACTAGATTGTAGATTTTTCATGTATTTATTAGTTTTTATTGTAACATATCATATTTTCCATGTATTATTTTTAGATATTATATGTATTATTTTTAGATCAGGAAGTGAGACAACATGTAATTCAAGTCCTAGTGTGTTCAGAACAAATTTTTTAAATATATTTAAATATTTAATTACATGTGTGCATGGTTTTCCATAAAAATCCAAATAACTCTTAATGAGTTTTACAGATCCAAACTTTTAAGGCATAGTTGAGTTAATAATAGTGGATTTACCCAAGGTACTATCTTACATTGTTCGGCCTGGGTCTTCTGTGTAAATTCATCTCAGGCATTTTAAAATAATAAAATAAATTAAGAAAAATATATTTCATTATATTTCATCGATGTAATAGCACAACAATAGATTCATCATTAAATGAAGCATTTTTCAGAAATACAGGGTTAATATCATAACCTTAGAATCGTTTGGAAACCCTAGAGAGAGAGAAATAGAGAATTCCCTTGAGCTGGTAATGAAGAAACTTCGAATCTACGATCGAAGAACACCAATTTTAACAGATCTCACCAATGATGATGATATAGGTTATTTCTTCATCATTGATCAATCCAAATCAAGGTAGGGCATGTAATTTAATTCATTATACCATGTTCATTATTCCTACGATGGACACGAAATAAGCCACATATAGATTATCCCGTGGATCGATCATATTTGAGGGATGAGATTATTTTAGGAGTTTATTAGAATTTATTTCATTTGGCTTTCAAACCAAAAATCCCATATTATTGATCATTGACCATTAAATCATAGAATATGATGATAATCCTTTATTCATGTTCATTTCTCCCTCTATTATTCATGTTTTCACCGTTGGACCCTATGGTCCAGGATCGACGATGTCGGGACATTCCAAACTCAATCGAACCCACGGATTTTTGGAAAATAAACAACCTAGTCTGTATTAGTGTATATTGTGGTACAAGGATATTGGATTTGTGATCGTTATCATTTTTGAGTTTCTATGGAGGTTTAGCAACTCATGGGAGCAGAGGTGGCATCGACTGGAAAAGACGGATATGGTGGAATACCCAGATGCGGCAGTGACCCTAGAGATGGGGGTGACACACGTGAGATCTAGGTTGGATTTCAGTCATGATAGCGGGTCGAGATCTGAGTTGGGTTAGAACCAAGATGGATCTGGGGTAGAGCACAATTTCAATCGACCACAGAAGTCGACTGTGGTATCGCAGAAACTTGAGCTGCCATGAGCACAACAAATCTGCGGCCGGTCTGCGAACAATAAACTGAGGTGGTCGACCATAGTGGCCAAATAGGTGTGACAAGTGGATGGAACATAATGATTCATCTACAGGCTATCGTTCTGTGTTGTAGGTGGAATGACTGTGGTGGTAGGTGGACCGACGATGGCGGTAGGTAAACCAAGAATGGGGGTAGGTGGACCGACCACGACAGTAGGTGGACCAACCATAGTGGTAGGTGGACCGACTACAAATTTAGGGAGATCTACCACTATGCTAGGTCCACAAGCCTTGACAGCTTTTTTGGTAGCATTGTTCAAATGGTCATAACTCATAAATATAGCATCCAAATAACTTGCCATCAGTGGAATAATGACCCTGACATTAAGATGGTCGACCAAAAACAAATGTATGGTATGCTTTTTTAATGTAGAGGATCCTCATTTTTCTAGTTTCTACTAGTATAGGTTGAGTTTTTTCCCTAGGTCCTTTCTCGAGGGTACAATGTGAAATTAAATCCACACCACTATATTTTAATCTCCTCTAGAGCCCAAGTCTTAGATAGAGTTTTGGTGTTCATCTATGAGACTAGAGTCCAATGCTCTATCATATCTCGTGGAGTTTGTAGAATCAGTATAACCTCCCTAAGTAGGATGTTGATCCTTTATATAGGGGTCCACATTAGTAAGGTTTGTGGAATCATTGTAAAATGATCCCCTACATGGTGGTATGATCCATATTGGGTTCATGGGGTCCCATTACAGTTCTGGGAATCAAACCCACTCTGTGTATCATAGTATTATTTGAAAAACACGTTCTCTTTTCATGGGTACTGAATGTGCTAGACCTCTTCCCTGAGTTTCCTAAATTATATAACGACTTGAGGAGTGAGTTCCCCTAGAATGAGTGTTGGTTCGATTAGAATCTTGTAGTTAGCAGTTGTTTATTATTTCTGGATGGCATGGTGTCTCTCTTAAGTATATCTATTTTTTTCTTATACTACTTGTATATGTTATAAATTTCACTATATATTATTGAGTCGACTATACATGGTGCTTCATGTTTAGTTTTTTCGTGGTCTCCAACCAATTATAGTTGTACTCACATATACACGGTCTTTTCCCACATGTGACATGTCTTGTGGAGGCAACGACCTTTTTGACAGTGTCCTAGGAGAAACAATAGTGGGTGAAGCATATATATATATGGTAAGGATCATTTGTTTTTATGAGAGTGTACCTTCGACTTGGTCCTCTCCATTTGAGCAGGTTGGGCTCTTTTCAGTTTTAGTTGGACTTGTGTTACAGACTCTTTGTGTTGGGATTGTATTTAGCCCTATTTACTTTTTCTTTACTTCATTTTGTAATTTGGTTGTGGTATCTTAGTTTTATGTATTAATTTTATCTTTTTTTTTACATTTCAAAATTATTTGGCATGGATATATGTGCATGTGTGCATGTGTACATGTACTTTAAGATTATGTCTCCCATTTGTGGAAAATGGCTACTCGGTGTTAGTCACCATCCCCTGGCCGATTGGAGGTTGGATTAGGGTTTTCAAAACATTGGCTCATCTAGGACAGGTCAGGATGGAGTGGTATAGAGGTTTTCAGTTATACTTTTGGATCAGGTGTCTATGTGGTTGGTTTGGGTAAATAGTTTCAAGTGGTTTAAGTTCATATTTTAGGCCAGAGACTCAAGTGTTAGTATAGCGGCTGATATATCCATACATGAGGACCCTGAGCATCTTTTTCTAACTTAGTAAATCCTCTTTAAAAGGGAATCCCCATGTGTGGATTTTATTAACCCTCCATAGTAGGAAACCACCTCCCCACAAAGGGATAACTCTGGAGAGAGCCCCAGCATGGAAGGAGTCGTTTCCATTTGAGATTTCAAAGCATCCTGACGGGTGACAACCCGAACGACGATGGTTTGATATTGAAATCTATTAGCACATGAAGGTTTGGCCTCATATTTCCCACCAATTCATAAACCGAGTGAACTGGAAATTCGAGTGCATCCCGTAGTAGATGTTCTCCCCAAAAGTGGACCCATATGATTTGAACCTTGAACCTCGCAAAGAATGACGTGGTTATGACCCTCTCCTTCACCATTGTTCCACCGCCAAAACATCGAAATGTGTTTAAGGGTGACACACCATAGCCCATCAGGGGATCCACCGATATTGCATGCATCGTACAGTTCATAGATAAGAAATGACTTTGAATTTCCCTGTGCATAATATGCACCGTGTCCTAGTATTGTGGGACTCGATCCTGATCCAGTTCAACCAGACAACGAGCTAACCCAACCAGTGAACCACTCGACCTATGCCATTGAATAAAACGTGTATTTGGGTAAAACTTTATAGGTTCTTCTTCACCACTCGTACGCCACACATCCCACGTGAGGCCCAAGCTGTTCATCCTTGGGATTAGAAATGATCACAATATGGTAGAGGGCCCATGAAATTTTATAAAGGAATATAGTTCATGTTTCCTTACGATGGACTCAAACTTGGAACCTCGGGGTTAGGGATCCACCTCCAGTAACCAAATCACCTATGCCCCAAGGAATTTTTGACTCGGTTCATGAAAACACTACTTGTAGGGGAAAACAATGGTATATGCATCATATATGAATGGTTTGGTTTCCATGTCCTTAATGAGTCAGATCTCGAGATATACTCTATTGACTGTGTTGTATCTTTTTTTATTTTAGTATGCCTTCATGTAGACAACCATCCAAGATTCCATTATGTGATAAATAGGATGATCTATCTAGTGATGAGTTATTGGTACATAAGCCTATGATAGAGACAACACCTATGGGTGGTTTACCAGTTATAAAAACACACATCGAGCAGTAGATACTACTAGCACTATTTGATGAGGATGCAGAGAGGCTGAGTGGGTTGCATGAGTTTCAGAGGTAGTGACCTACCAGGTTTCAGGGTGAACCGGTCCCCCAGATGGCTGAGGATTGGCTAGAGGTAGTCACTCATTTTTTTCCTTATGAGGATGTGAGTTGATCAGATGGTGGTCCTTACTATGAGTCTTCTTTAGAGATATGTGGGGTGATGGTGGATCTGAGTGACTCAGACACATGATGAGACAACTCTCTCCTAGACATACATATAGCTTCTTATTAGAGAGGAGTTCTCTCTAGACACATTGATATCATTGTTCATACAATATCTTCTACACATTTGGCAGGGAAGTATAACTATGGTGGAGTATTCAGTGAAGTTTTATGATATTTCACGCTACTTATTGGTTATGGTATGTTACCAGTTCAGCATGGCTCAAGCCTCCGAGTAGGTATTATGTCTTAATATTAATGAATTAGTGGTCTCCCTTGTCATTTCTACTTATAAGGGGGTACTTGAGTGATCCATATTGGTAGAAAGTTTTATATAAGAGAATACACCAGTAGTGCGAGCTAGAAGTGGGAACACAATAGCTACGATCCTATTAGCAGGTAGATGACGGCATCCACATGGATCTAGGTAGGTCAATCACTTTTGGAGGTGATCCCAGGACTCAATGTCAATGGTACGAGGCTCCCAGGGAAGATCAAATCAAATAAGGGATATATGTTATTTCATTTGAGATGGTCAGGAACATCTAGCATGATATTTCCCCACCATTCATATAGATGACTGGGAGACGGTTGAGGGAACACCAAGATAGAGAAACATAGAAGATCAGTGTTCTCCATACGATGAAAGATGTGGAAGAGGGGTTGACAAGGAAAAATAGCTGGTCAGAGGTTCAACCTATTAACACCACCACCACCATGTGGTCCATGCCAAGGTCATGAAACTACTATATATGGATGAGGATAGATGCAAGATATAAGATCTGTGGTTTTTCGTGAGGTACAAGTAAATTCTTTTCATGTTAAATGTGTTGCTTTAATTTTTGTTCAAAGACCCTAGGCCATGACATGAGACAGTTGGGTTGTTTTTTGGAAAGAAAGTGGAAAACAGGTTGAAATCTAGTTTTACGCTAGGTACACGTCATGTACTTTGACTACACATCGTGTACATCTAGTATACACTGTGTACTAGCCGGTCCTGACGTGTAGCCAGTCTGGCTTTGAAAAAAATAAATTGGAGTACATGCCATGTACTTGTGGTACACGTCATGTACTTTCCCGGGGGGGTTATAAAAGAGGCAGTAGCTCATATTTTTACGAACAATATGTTTTTCTCTCTTTTTTGAAACAGAAAACCCCTCTATTCTAGATTTTCTTGTATTTAAGCTATTCAGACTCCGATTCGAGTGACATATGTCATGTTGGAATTGCATTGGTAAGTAATCAATTCTTTTTTAGTCATTCTTGAGTCTTAGGATAAATGACTAAACTATTTGGATTTAGGATCATATGACTTAATATCATGTTCTTCATCTATTATTTATATTTATTCCATACCAGGATGAATCAAGACTTGATAGTAGATGATTTATATACTACCGAGGTGAGGTAGGTGGTCTATAGTTTCTTTTGAATTTTTGGGTGGTTTTTGGGCGTTTGTATTTTTCACCGCTCGTCGGAATTTTTTGTGAGGCATCATTTTTTAGCAAGTTGATTTTCATTGTTGTAGTCGGACCTAGGGATGATTCCCATAGGTTACTTTTAGGTTCATTGGCTCCATTTACATGTTTCAAGCTCACCCAAGGGGTGAATCTTAAGGAAAATGGCTTTTTATGCCTGTTTAAACCACCAAAGGGGTGTGTTCTTGTTATTTCCTTGTTAGAGGAATATCATTAATGATTTGATCACATGAATAGTATGTTTAGGAGATATATTTCCTTCTTTATTAATGTATAACATATTTTGACATCTCTATTTTGATTGTTCGTCATGTTAAATGTATAATATGGGTGGGTATTCCAATAAAAATGAATAATTGTCTGTTAAATTTTTTATATGGGAGGGTTGGCCCCTATTCTTGTTTTGATAAATGGTTTTCATGAGTGGCTATACTCATGGCTTATGAAGGTGGATGTGAGTGGGTATACTCACATGGATTGTTTGTTTAAATTGAATTTTAGAATGATTTGTTTAATGGTTCGATAGATTCCATGGAATGCTCTTCATGGATCTAGAACATGGTAGTGGATGCCTTAGTTTGACTCTGCCCCTGTGGTCTTGATTGCATGGTATGTCTTGGGGGTGGATACCCTATGGATCTGGATTTGTTGGTCTCACGTATGAATTGTTATTTCCATGATCCTAGGACCCCAACTAGTTCCTAATCGAGTTTCCACCAGGGTTTCCCATGGGACTCGATGGGATTCCTTGGACAATCTCCTAGGATCCGGCCCTCTGTAGTCTAGATATTTTACAAGGATGCCTTGGTTTGCTGAAACATTAGACCCAACCCATGTGTTCTACATATCACTCTACAGTATGGCCATGGGATGTTTGACTTCACCATATGGTGTGGTCGTGGGATACTTGACTACTTTATACGGCATAGTTGTTGATTTCTTGGTACAGATGGATGTACGATGTGGCTATGTAAATTTCTTATTACATGTTATAGCTAGATTTTTAGGAGATGACTCCCTTTTGTAGGTATCCTTCAACGATGTTTGGTTTCACTTGTTACAATAGACTTATGCCATGGGAATACACACTTACATACCAGTTGTTTACACTTTCAAGTACCTTTTTAGAATTTTTGTTATAATTTTATAGAGTTGGGTGGTTTCCAACTGGGATGTTTATCTCACACACTTTTTGGGCCCCCTTGGGGACCCAAATGGTTTATATGATTGTAGCTCATAATAGGGGAATGCTCCCTAGTATAGCTTGTTCACTGTGGCGTAAAGCTAGGTAGCATAGGACCAAGATAAGGCTTGCGATGCTGGGATACCATTTCAGTATTTTTTTATTTTTTCAATACTTTTATTGTACTGTATTGTTATTACCTAGTTTGTATACTTTCTAGATACTTGTACCATCTACATCATTTTTTATATGAGATGATTCTTGTTATTGACATGTACTCATGTCTTGTCTTGCTTTCAGTAGTCTGCTACTTATTTATTCATATCCACTACTGCATGTTTTGGATTCCACTATGACCCTCTAGTAATAAGGGCATGGTTTATCCACTGACTCACCTAGGCACTCGCTGGTAGTCGTCAAGCTCCAACATTTGGGGAGATGCGCTTGAGGCCTTGTGACCAACCAAGCCCGGGCACCGTTTCAGGTGGTATCTGAGTTTGGGATGTTACAAAGTGGTATCAGAGGTGTTTTCTTTTTTGGATAGACTTACTGTTTGTAAACATTAGATAGTAATAGGAATGAAATGGAATTTGATAATTAACCCTTCCCAGGAGTAGCTACCCCATCTAAAGGGATGATCCAAATTGTATCGAATTGAATTATGATTTTCAAGTTTTTTTACTATTATAGTTGATTAATTTCACCATTGGGTGATTCACTTGATTTTATCTATTAGTATTAATTCAATTTTGGGTTTTATTACAATTACATCCCGATGAGATGAGGGTATTCCATCTCATGCCTCATATAGCCACTTTTTAGAATCACATAGCATGCATTATGCCATGCAATCAATGATTTTTCATATTTTTGTGATTTTTGATGTGATAGATGCACCTAATTTTGTGTTAGTTGGGTGTAGTAGTCAAATTGTTTATGTCATCATTCAATCAATAAGTTGTATGGGACCTTATGAATTTGGAAATGATGCACAGTGAAATGTAAATATTAAATGAACATGATATGTATGGTCTGAATGGGAGCCATGTTTTGGGTTCATGAGGTGTTATGGGCCCTCATGGATTCAAAAATTGATAGACGCTTTGTAAAATTTCTTGAATAACAAAATGTGAAATGGAAATGGGACATAATTTGGTGAATAGATACTTGACGTACCCCCAGATTTTGAGTGGGCAACATGCATAGTTTCAAGTGGTTTGATGGATTTTCCTTATACAGTCTTAGCTTTAGATGCAGTTTTTGGATTTAACATGGTTTCTAAGAGGGGTTATAACTAACCTATGATCTTGAGAATTGTAAATTGATGTGGTTCATTTTTTTGGTGTACATTTTGAATTGTAGAGACATGCCACCACGACGAACTCTAGTGGTATGTTGTAATTGTAACGCCCCGACCCCAGCTACCCAGAGCCGGTGCATTACTTCGTAACATTGGCATGATCACAAAAGATCAATTCTCGAAAGACCGATTAGTTTAGTAGCCTTGGAAACACTAGATACATTCATAAGTCTTTCATTACATCAAAAAGTAAACAAACTACAATAACATGGTCTTCATAGTCCACCATCAAATCCCTTTCTGACTACCCCTGTAGGTCACTCATAAATTACTTCTTCACATCCTGGAAAAATATTAAAACATTGAAAGGGGTGAGCTCAGATGCTCAGTAAGGATAACAATATTGTGGAAGCTTTCATAAATAAACATAAACATTTAAGGAAATGTATAACTAAAACAAAAGCCTTTCAAACATGAAATGAAACATAATATGGAAAAAGTAAAATGAGATAATGCCATTTACTTATTCACATGTATATTCTACTGGTTGAATAATCACATGCAATATCAATAACCACTTTCATAATGATGGAATGCATAATGCCAGACTATCATAACCACGTAGTCAAGGCCTCGTGCCAAGACCACAAATAAGATTTTGTCAAGGCCTCGTGCCAAGACACTAGTTTGTCTCATGAGACCTGCCGATGCATCGAGGAGCTATAGCGGGCTCCACCCATCACTTATTAATTCCAATGCATTCCTCATATGAATAGGTTTAAACATATCATAAACCATAACATAATCGTATCACATAAAACATGCATAAAGGAAACATTACATCTCCACATTTCAATCACAAGATATAAATACAACACATTGATATAATAAAAACGCTTTCAAAACCATTTTCAATACCAAAATAAAAGAAAGTTAAAACTTTGTATTTATTTTTCATTAAAAAAAATGATGGCTTGTAGAGGAAGCCGAAACTCAAATAATGGTCATGGCGGCGGAGAAGTAATTGTCGCCACATAAGTACGGAAAGAAAAACATTCCCTTTTTTCGTTTAGTAAAACGCTTCGTATAAAAAAGATTCCTTTTGAATAAACGTAAAAGTTAAAGGGGTTTATACACCGTATAAAAGAAAGTTTTGTATAAAACCAAATATGCCTCAATGAAAGGGGATTGAGACGAAGTCCTTAAAAAGATCATTTTTTTAAATAAAGTATATCTATAATGTGTATTCACTATACGTACACATAAATAACGTACAAATACAATATAGGACATAATAATATCATGACATAATTTGAAAGTAGGAGATTAACCCAAAGAATGGAAGTTGGGTTAAGAAATTTCCTTACCTCTTGTCTGACTTGACTCAACCGTTCTTTAACCTCATGAATAATAAACTAGAGTTAATATATACCTTATTGAGAACCATTTTCAATTTCATTATCCTTATTATATCACTTATTACAATGATATGAACATTATGTAGTTATTTAAGTTAATAACGGTTGTTTTGTCGATCTTTGGTACTTGAGTCAACAATAAACTTCTTATAATTACAATTTGTTCATGTGGTGAAATATCCATTATATCCAGAATTATATTCATGATTTAGATATCATATATATGATATATATCCATTATATACATTCATTCATAATATTACGTAACATTTAGAGGTAAGAAATGAAATGCACCGTTCATGGAGACGGTAAGCCGTACGTACGCATGAACGCTACTTTCATTTCAATTTCATATTTAATGGAATGAAATCATAATGACATAAATTTATAATATAATTCCAGTATAATATCATATATAATATCATTTACTCCATCCTTTATACATCCCACATATGGCATTAACGATTCACATCACTTTGAGGGGCGGTAGTCCGCACTTCCTAAAATGAAATTATCGCGTTTTACCCATAATGGAAATCATAAAGTATGCAATAAATGAGAAATAAAGAAGCATAATTAAAACATAAACATATTATATATCATATATAAAAATAGTGACATCTTAATGGCCACCATTTAAGGTGTTATATGAGTGTTGAACAATCATCGTTTCGTGAGGCAGAAATTCGCCATCCACAGAAACCGTATGTTCTTTAACCATTAGA
This sequence comes from Viscum album, assembly GCA_963277665.1. Taxonomy (NCBI): domain Eukaryota; kingdom Viridiplantae; phylum Streptophyta; class Magnoliopsida; order Santalales; family Viscaceae; genus Viscum; species Viscum album. The sequence goes on from OY728131.1 coordinate 1,794,766,140, forward strand.
TGTAGGTGTGTGTAAGTGTAGCTCGAATACTTCTTATAACAAAATCCTAGTATATTGAGGATACTGGTGTTGTTACAAAAGAAATGAATAAAAAGAGTTTAGGGGGTTGGAGAAGAAAAATAAAACAAAACAACATTAGAGAAGACATTACCTCAAAATCGGGTAACTCTTTTTTATTTGAGCCAAAGGCTTCCTTGAGAAGCGTTCTGCCCAAAGTGAGGCTTCTAGGAGTAATAGGGGGAAGTTGGGAGAGTATTTTGGCAGTGGTTGGCCGATCCAAATGGCTTGAAGGTGTGAATAAGGTGGAAGAGGTGGGGGCCTTTTATAAGTGGAGAGGAGAAGCTTTTTTGGAAAGATTGAAATGTTACATTATTACACAATGCTTTTCGGATTCTAAAGGTCCCACACTTATATAATTCGTGGATAAGGTGATAAGGGTTATAAATATACCCATCCAATAGTCTTTGGACAAGTGTAAGCCTTGTATTTCACATTATCTTTTCATTTTATTAAAATCGTTAAATAATGAGGTCATCGCTGCATCATAATGATGTCATAAATAATATAATTTATTTAATGTCTAATAATTATAAAAAAAATACTATGATGTAGGAAATCTTTTTATATTTCTAATGAATATTTATAGTCAAAATTTGGACTTGTGTAACCCCACTTAAAAACTTTTTTAGTAAAACAACTCATGTTTGTGTCAATTTAATTTTAACATTAAATAAATATATATTAATGTCATTTTCCAACTAAAGTTGCTCCATGGGGTCCCCAAGTTTACCCATGGGTTGTCTCGGTCGGCCATGACACATCCAATAGGAGTAGGACAAGTGTCAAGCTAATATCATATTATTAAAACATTGTTTTTACCTTAAACTACACTAATTACCTCTAATCGTGATTAAGAACTTAAAAGTTACTATTCACCAAAAAATTATTTTAATCTCATTGAACCACATTTTTCTTCTTAATGATTACCATGTATGTCAGATTTTTGAAAATCAAATCACAGAAGTGGTAATATTTCATTTAAACAAAAAATCTGTTATTTAACTACCACTTAGTGGTTTCACTATTCATCAAAAATTGAAGTTTTTCAGAACAAGGCCAAAATTTTACCCTAAGATATAATTGATATTCCGAATTCAAAAATGATGTCTATTTTAAAAAATTCCAAACATATAAGTTGCATTAATTAATTTTATAATTAATTCCTGCTATTACAACAAATAGAGTGTTTTTAAGAAACAATTTATATCAAAAGATTGGCAATTATTTATGTCCAATTTCAATGTTAAATTAATTCTAATGACCACCATTGGATAAAATGGTAAAAATATATTCTAATTATACCTTAAAACCACTCAATAGTATAATTTATCACTATAAATTATTTTGATTAAAAAAGTTGTTTTTAAGTATTTTCACTATTCATAAAAAATTAGAAGTTCTCAAAAAATACCAAAAATTCAACATAGGCTAATTTCGATATTCCGAATCCAAAAATGAAGTCCATTTTGAAATATAAAATTTCTATTATTTTAAAAAGTGGTTATTACTATTCATAACGGCTACTATGATTAGTCGCGGTGTTTTAGAACTCGAAGTTGCGTACAATACAAGCTATTGCATTATTTAATGAGAAGCGTATTGTTGAAGCTCGGGGTGTTACATTCTCCCCTCCTTAAATAAATTGCATCCTCGCAATTTGAAATTTTTATTTGAAAATAAAAGGTTGAAAATAGAAAATACCTTTGAGGAAAACCCACATCGGAAATAAGGTTAATAAATATATAAAATTAAAAGAAAGCAAGATAAGTACAAAGGTCACCCGATATAGCCCATTCTAGGATTCTATGAAAATATGGATATAGAGGAGAAAAAAACCATCAAGGTCTGATGGAGAGTTATAGAAAACAGGATTAGGAGAATGTTTAACCACAAGAAAATCACAAACTTGTGATTGGTTAAACGGTCATTGAATCCCCAGTTGGAAATGTTAACCGACAACATTTTTGTTTTAAGTTACCTTTTATAATGTTGAGGAATTTATTTAGGAGATTTACTAAGAACGTAAGGTAATATACATACTTGTTATGTTTACTTTCATTCGTTAATAAATTTTTACCACAAACCCAACTTTTACTCCAAATGGTAACGGAACTCAAAAATATTCTATTTATCCTAATTGTATAAGGTTAAAAATGTTAACACATACCATTTAGATTAGTAAAATTATTTTGTAATAACCAGGGACTTCCTGTAGGCTAGTGGTAGGAAATAAAGGCTTGTCGCACTATGGTTGTGGGTTTGATTCCTGCAGCTTTGTCCGACGCGACGGGTTATGCCCCACCCTGCAGGTTGTCCTTTTCCTAAAACTATTGTATCATAATATTCCAAAAATAATCTTCATAAATGCTTTAACATTAAACAATAATATCCATGGTTCAACATAATCCATTCCAACCTTAATAGTTATCCAAAATACCTCCGTCCAGACTTTCTCTAAATGGTCTCTAAATTCCAAAATCAATTGTAACATCAGATTCCCCAAACAAAGAAAAGTTTCTCTTATTGTCACATACTAAAAATATGATTACCTTAATCATATTACCTTAATCAAAAAGTACTGCAGTACAATCTTTATATATATCACATTATTCTTATAACCAGAATATAATCCATGAGTCCAAAAGCACCAATACATTAGTTATTCTGCTTCAACTGTAGTAACAGCATAAAATTGTCCTTGATCCCTTGGCCTTTTCTGAGGTAAGTTTCCCTGACGCTTAGGACATTCATTTGAATAATGCCCCATTTCCCTACAATTGTAGCATTCAACTTTGACAGCCTCTTTCTTTCCCTTGCAATCACGAGCCTGGTGACCCTTTTCTCCACATTTATAACAAACTCTCATTCCTTTTAGGCACGTACCAGGGTGATTCTTCCCACAATTATCACATAATGGAAAATCCTTCTTTCCCTTTTTCCCTTTATCTGTCTCTTGTTCCACCGTTCTCTTCTTCTCTTGCTTTACTTTGTTGTCATAAGACTTAGAGAATTCCTTTTCTGTCTTGATAGCACACGAGACAATATCTTCGTATGATGAGAAGGATTGTGATACTAAATATCGACGTAGAAATGGTTTTAACCCATCAAAGAAACGATCAATCTTACTCCTTGGGTTACGTATATAATCGGCAGCATGCCTCGCTAACCTTGTAAAGTTAGCCTCATACTTTGCGACATTCTCATCCTCCTTCTGCCTCAGACTCAGAAATTGCCTTTCCATATCTGCTCGATGGTCACGAGGAATGTATTTTTCTAAGAAAATCTCTTTGAACTCCCTCCATTCCATATTCGATACGTCATCATCTTCCTTTGTGTTTTGAATCAGCGACCACCACTGATCGGCATCTCCAGTGAGGCGGTAAACTGCCATGACAACCTTCTCCCTTTCACTACTCCCCAAGGCATGGAATATTTTCTCTAAGGAATTTATACATTGCTCAGCTACTAACGGATTTGTACCCCCATTGAAGGTTGGTGGTTGTTGCCTCATGAAACGGTCTAGCATTGATCCTCCACGTTGCGGATCCGGGTGCTCCATTGGAGTAAGGTTATTATTCATAACCTGAGTGAGTTGTCCCAGTATGGTAATAAGTTGATCAGCACCAGTTGTATCTCCAGATCCACAATAATTATCTTGAGCAGGAGGGCAATCCCTACACGGAGTGCGCGCATTGATACGGTTTCCATTTCTTCCTCTAGGTGCCATTTCTAAACAATTGCATAAACTAGATCAGTTTATGAATCAAAATACATAATCCCATACTTATAAAACACTTAACATAAATTGAACTATTTATGGATATAATCCATAATCATAAAAAAAATGTTTCCTTTGAGAAAGTATATACTCATAACCCTTCATAGTGGTTTGTAAAGAAAATGAGAATTATCCTAAGAATATCCCCCGGGAGTGTCGTAACCAAGAGTGCAGCAAGGCCCGTTGTCGTGCACCAGTTCCCGTTCGAGTCTAGCTCAAAGGGGTGTTTTCGGGTTTTACCCATAGGTACATCTGTGCCAGAGCCGCCTCAACCTGCTCGTATCCAGACAGGGATGTATTGCTCGGAAAACTCATAACATCTCTATAATACCAAAATTCTAGGAAGTTCTTCTATACTAATCTTCAAAGTTCATCTTAGGTCTACGTGCTCTAATCAGAGTTTATCTAAATATAGCTTCCAAGGTTAGTACTAAACTGCCTCTGATACCAACTGTAACGCCCCGACTCCAGCTACCTAGAGCCGGTGCATTACTTCGTAACATTGGAATGATCACAAAAGATCAAGTCTCGAAAGACCGATTAGTTTAGTAGCCTTGGAAACACTGGATACATTCATAAGTCTTTCATTACATCAAAAAGTAAACAGACTACAATAACATGGTCTTCATAGTCCACAATCATATCCCTTTCTGACTACCCCTGCAGGTCACTCATAAATTACTTCTTCACATCCTGGAAAAATATTAAAACATTGAAAGGGGTGAGCTCAGATGCTCATTAAGGTTAACAATATTGCGGAAGCTTTCATAAATAAACATAAACATTTAAGGAAATGTATAACTAAAACAAAAGCCTTTCAAAAATGAACTGCAACATAATATGGCAAAAGTAAAATGAGATAATGCCATTTACTTATTCACATGGAAATTCTACTGGTCGAATAATCACATTCAATATCAATAACCACTTTCATAATGATGGAATGCATAATGCCAGACTATCATAACCACGTAGTCAAGGCCTCGTGCCAAGACCACAAATAAGATTTTGTCAAGGCATCGTGCCAAGACACTAGTTTGTCTCATGAGACCTGTCGATGCATCGAGGAGCTATAGCGGGCTCCACCCGTCACTTATTAAGTCCAATGCATTCCTCATATGAATAGGTTTAAACATATCATAAACCATAACATAATCGTATCACATAAAACATGCATAAAGGAAACATTACATCTCCACATTTCAATCACAAGATATAAATACAACACATTGATATAATAAAAACGCTTTCAAAACCATTTTCAATACCAAAATAAAAGAATGTTAAAACTTTTTATTTATTTTTCATTAAAAAAAATGATGGCTTGTAGAGGAAGCCGAAACTCAAATAATGGTCATGGCGGCGGAGAAGTCGTTTTCGCCGCATAAGTACGGAAATAAAAACATTCCCTTTTTTCGTTTAGTAAAACGCTTCGTATAAAAAATATTCCTTTTGAATAAACGTAAAAGTCAAAGGGGTTTATACACCGTATAAAAGAAAGTTCTGTATAAAACCAAATATGCCTCAATGAAAGGGGATTGAGACGAAGTCCTTAAAAAGATCATTTTTTTAAATAAAGTATATCTATAATGTGTAGTCACTATAAGTACACATAAATAACGTACAAATACAATATAGGACATAATAATATCATGACATAATTTGAAAGTAGGAGATTAACCCAAAGAATGGAAGTTGGGTTAAGAAATTCCCTTACCTCTTGTCTGATTTGACTCAACCGTTCTTTAACCTCATGAATAATAAACTAGAGTTAATATATACCTTATTAAGAACCATTTTCAATTTCATTATCCTTATTATATCACTTATTACAATGATATGAACATTATGTAATTATTTAAGTTAATAACGGTTATTTTGTCGATCTTTGGTACTTGAGTCAACAATAAACTTCTTATAATTACAAGTTGTTCATGTGGTGAAATATCCATTATATCCAGAATTATATTCATGATTTAGATATCATATATATGATATATATCCAGTATATACATTCATTCATAATATTACGTAACATTTAGAGGTAAGAAATGAAATGCACCGTTCATGGAGACGGTAAGCCGTACGTACGCATGAACGCTACTTTCATTTCAATTTCATATTTAATGGAACGAAATCATAATGATATAAATGTATAATATAATTCCAGTATAATATCATATATAATATCATTTACTCTATCCTTTATACATCCTACATATGGCATTAACGATTCACATCACTTTGAGGGGGCGGTAGTCCGCACTTCCTAAAATGAAATTATCGCGTTTTACCCATAATGGAAATCATAAAGTATGCCATAAATGAGAAATACAGAAGAATAATTAAAACATAAACATATTATATATCATATATAAAAATAGTGACATCTTAATGGCCACCTTTTAAGGTGTTATATGAGTGTTGAACAATCATCGTTTCGTGAGGCAGAAATTCGCCATCCACAGAAACCGTATGTTCTTTAACCATTAGATGTAGGTGTGTGTAATTGTAGCTCAGATACATCTTATAAAAACATCCTAGTATATTGATGATACTGGTGTTGTTACAAAAGAAATTAATAAAAAGCGTTTAGGGGGTTGGAGAAGAAAAATAAAACAAAACAACATTAGAGATGACATTACCTCAAAATCGGGTAACTCTTTTTGATTTGAGCCAAAGGCTTCCTTGAGAAGCGTTCTGCCCAATGTGAGGCTTCTAGGAGTAAGAGGGGGAAGTTGGGAGATTATTTGGGCAGGGTTTTTCCGATCCAAATGGCTTGAAGGTGAGAATAAGGTGGAAGAGGTGGGGGCCTTTTATAAGTGGAGAGGAGGGGCTTTTTTGGAAAGATTGAAATGTTACATTATTACACAATGCTTTTCGGATTCTAAAGGTCCCACACTTATATAATTCGTGTCTAAGGTGATAAGGGTTCGAAATATACCCATCCAATAGTCTTTGGACAAGTGTAAGCTTTGTATTTTACATTATCTTTTCATTTTATTAAAATCGTTAAATAATGAGGTCATCGCTGCATCATAATGATGTCATAAATAATATAATTTATTTAATGTCTAAAAATTATAAAAAAAATACTATGATGTAGGAAATCTTTTTATATTTCTAATGAATATTTATAGTCAAAATTTGGACTTGTGTAACCCCACGTAAAAACTTTTTTAGTAAAACAACTCATGTTTGTGTCAATTTAATTTTAACATTAAATAAATATATTTTAATGTCATTTTCCAACTAAAGTGGCTCCATGGGGTCCCCAAGTTGACCCATGGGTTGTCTTGGTCGGCCATGACTCATACAATAGGAATAGGACAAGTGTCAATCTCATATCATATTATTAAAACATTGTTTTTACCTTAAACTACACTAATTACCTCTAATCGCGATTAAGAACTTAAAAGTTACTATTCACCAAAAAATTATTTTAATCTCATTGAACCACATTTTACTTCTCAATTACAACCATGTATGTCGGATTTTTGAAAATCAAATCACAGAAGTGGTAATATTTCATTTAAACGAAAAATCAGTTATTTAACTACCACTTAGTGGTTTCACTATTCATCAAAAATTGAAGTTTTTCAGAACAAGGCCAAAATTTCACCCTAAGATATAATTGATATTCCGAATTCAAAAATGATGTCTATTTTACAAAATTCCAAACATATAAGTTGCATTAAATAATTTTATAATTAATTCCCGCTGTTACGACAAATAGCGTGTTTTTAAGAAACAATTTATATCAAAAGATTGGCAATTATTTATGTCCAATTTCAATGTTAAATTAATTCTAATGACCACCATTGGATAAAATGGTAAAAATATATTATAATTATACCTTAAAACCACTAAATAGTATAATTTATCACTATAAATTATTTTGATTAAAAAAGTTGTTTTTAAGTATTTTCAGTATTCATAAAAAATTAGAAGTTCTCAGAAAAATACCAAAAATTCAACATAGGCTAATTTCGATATTCCGAATCCAAAAATGAAGTCCATTTTGAAATATAAAATTTCTATAATTTTAAAAAGTGGTTATTACTATTCATAACGGCTACTATTATTAGTCGCGGTGTTTTAGAACTCGAAGTTGCGTACAATACAAGCTATTGCATTATTTAATGAGAAGCGTATTGTGGAAGCTCGAGGTGTTACAGTAATGGAGGTTATGACCATACTTTTAAGATAGTGGGATATGGGCTACTACTTTATCCTCCTATAGTGCTAGCTGCGGCACCTAAGGGTATTCCAAATACAAGTGTTGAGTCATAGTTCTACTATGGTTTCTTTCGCTATATGTAGACTTTTTAGGGAGCACTGCAGCCTGCCTTGATTATGTAATAGCTGAAAATGGTTTTCCAATAGGAGCATCCTCTTATGTTTTGTTGGTCGGAGTGGACACTCAAGAGGGGGGTGAATTGAGTTCCAGTTAAAATTTCTGTTTAAAAACCATTACTAAAATCCCCAAATTTAAAATACTAATTGAATTGTAGTGAATTTGAAATAATGCAAACTTTCAGTTAGGTTCTCAAGGGATTGATTAATTCCCATTTAATCTAATTAGAAGATCAGATTAGCTTTTGAAACTAACCTAATGATTTGAAAAAAATGCAAACACTTGGTAATTCAATTATCAGAGTAACTTTGAAAAACAGTTTAAGTTTTAAAGCACTTAGTAGTAGAATAAAAGGTTTTAGATAAAACAAAATAAATCACAATAGATATAACCAAGAGGTTCAGTCTCAAGCCGAGACTTAGTCCTCTCAAATTTATATAAATTTGATCCACACCCTCGATCTAGGTTTACAACAGTATACTACTGTCCAGGTCAAAGACCTCTACCACAGTTCTTCGTGGGAAACAGAAACAATAGCAAATACAGCTCTCCAGGTCACACACAACCTCTACCACTATCCACAGTGGGAAATAAAAGATGTAAGGAGTTCGAATGAGGATTTATAGATCCTCCAGTTAAAGTTCCGGAGACAATGTATGTGTAAATTAAAACAGATGACACACACTGCTCGTAATGTAAGTAATAAATCACTAAGCAAGATATAGAGTTTAGAATGGCTCTAGTGATTTTAGTGTAGCTCTGGACTCCTTCAGATTGATCATAAATGGTTCTGAGTCCTCTTATGGGTTTTTTTCTGGAAAACAGAGTGTCTTTTTCTTGACATCCAGGTTCAGAGACAGTGAAAATGTAGTAGATGATGTTCTTAAAAATCCTCATGAAAGTACACAGCTCTTCTTGAGTAAGTGTGAGTATGTATGAGATTTTGTGTCTTCTTAGTCGTGATTTTATATCTGTATGATCTCTTCTTGTGTATGTCACTTATAGATCACTTCTGTATGCATGTTGTATATCATGTCTGTTTTGCAGCAACAGGGACTTCTTATATTTATGGCATGAGCCCCGAAAAAAGAAATGATTTCTTTCTGCAGGTACGAGGTATGGTTCCCTGAAATCCAACAACCTTCATTAAATAAATTACAGAGCATTAAAATATACCTAATATGACCGTCGGTTAGATTAAATAAAGATAAATAAATTAAGGCAGCGTCGGATTCTCTGGAACGGTAGCTCTGGATATCGGTTACCTTGTGTATCGGTAAGTCTTTGTATCGGTAACCGCTTGTATAACGTTAGCCTTTCTATCGGTAGACTTCGTGTATGTCGGTATAATTTATCGGTAGCGGTAGACTTAATGTACCGGTGACCTTTCGTGTAATGGTAGCCTTCATGTACCAGTAGGCTTACATAACGGAGACTTTCTGGTATCGGTAACCTTCACGTATCGGTAGACTTGTTGTACCGGTGGACTTGATGTATCAGTGACCTTCACGTATCGGTAGAATTGTTGTACCGGTGGACTTGATGTATTGGTAACCTTCACGTAACGGTAGACTTGTTCTGTAATGGTGACCACTTGTCTGTTTAAGCATTCTATTGGAAGAATGAGGAAAGTTAGAATATATATCCATCCAGTAACTGAATTCTATAAATATTGTAATATATGAATATGTGCATGGTGTACAGAAATACTGAAATAAGTATTTAACCATTAATCAATATAGGGATTATCAAACCATAATTGATCATAATTAGTTTTATCAAACCATAATTGAGCATAATTAGGATTATCAAAATACGAGTTCAACTAATTCTCCCAGAGGGTTCAACAATCTCCTCCTTTTTGATAATCACAACTTATTCCAAAGTATTAAGAAAATTAAAATGATGTCAGAGGAAGAATTTCCAAAAAAAAACTTTTAAAACAAAGTTCTCATTTTTCTCCCCATTTCAATTTCACTCGCAATTCTCATTTGTTATAGTTTCTCCCCCTTTGTAATTAAGAAAAACAAGGGTATAATTAGAGAAATATAGAGGCAAAAAGAGAACAGATGGAAAAGAAACATAAACATAGTAAGAGTAAATTTCCATTAAGTCACAAGAGGTAAAACTGATAAAGCCAGTATGACAAAAAAAATACAAGTGAATCCTATCAAAAACATCCAGAATAAATCAATCTTCCTCTTGAACATGAGACTTTCCCTTAGTACTAGAAGAGGGTGCAGTTTCAGATTGAGTAGATGGCTTGGGAATAGCTGAAAGAACAACTAGAGGGTCGGCTATTGAAACTGTACCAGATCTGAAATTTGTGATTCTATGTGGGATCATAGGTGTCAATCTTTGAATAGCCTGAACTGGAGTCAACTGAGGTGTACTCCCAGAGGCAGAGGTAGGAAGAGAAGGAGGTATAATCACAGGTCTGGCATCCACATGCAAGAATGGTAATAACAGGTTCCTGAAATCCATAATAATACTACCTCCTCTCTCCATTGCTGACACAAAATCATCTCGATTTTCAATGAATTTATCCAAGGCAGGAGTAAGCTCCCTGAGCTTACTAACCTATTCTCTAAAAGCTTGATTCACTAGAGGCAACTTCATATTATCTATTAAAATCTTGAAATGATTGTTCATTTGATGCTTGGTATAGACCTTCTCAAAGTAAGCATCCACATTATTCTTAATTGCCTCTTGAGAAGCAGTAGCTTCCCGTTGGTGATCACGAACAAAACTACTAACTTCCCTAGTGGTAGCAAGGATCTGAGTATCTGAGGTACCACTGGTACTAGACTTAGGCAACTCTTTCTGGATAAAAGTTCTGATCTAATCAAGGTTCACAATGGAGCTGAATGAAGGAAGGGGTTTTACTGAGAAAGCCACTATCTCTTTGAAAGATTGTGTCAGATTACTAACCACCTTCTGAAAAGTTCATCTTGATTGTTCAAATGTTCTTTGACTGATTTCTTAAAAGTCTCAAAGACATCCACAAAATTCTTGACTACTTCTTTGATATATCTGATATCAGTATTCACATGGGTTTGAGAGCTGTTCATGGCAGTCAATGAAGAAATAGATTGTCTTAGAGCAACCACAGCTCATGTCCAACTCTCAATCTGAGTATGGAATACTTTAACTTCATCCACCATTTCCTTCACTGGACTAGACATAGCACATCCCAGAGATAGCTCCAGGGATTTTTCCACACTCCTCATTTCCTCAACCAGGATTTTCCTCAAATCTGCCACTGATTCTCTCAGTTCTTCCTTCATTTCAGCCTTTAAGGACTCAAGGTCCTCCTTGGTTGCCAAATTTGAAGCCACAGTAGGTAGGATAACTGACTCCCTTTGAGGCTGGTCTTCCTTATCAGAATCTCCATAATTAAGTCCAAGAACCATATATTCTAGATCTGATGTCCAACCTTCAATATCATACAACACTGATACTGAACCAAGATGCTCCCCCTCACTTAGAGCATTCACCTGAGGAATCTCCTCCAACAGTTCTGCTCGAGGTAATTCAATAACTTCCTCTACAACTTCAGTAGATTCAAAAACAATTTTCTATGATAGTTCAAAGACTCTCTCATCAACAGATGCTACTTCTACTTCCTAATCAAGAACTATCTTGACTATACTATCTATTAGAGGGCTCAAACTGAGCTCTTCTTCTTCATTTTCCTCATCATCTGCTTCACCAGCAGCCTCCTTTTCTTCATGAGCAAGTTGATCTGATTCGGTTGCTTCATCTTCTTCAAAGGTGTCCTTAACAACATACTGATATTCTTTCTCTTCATCTTCTTTTGTGGTCTCAGTATCACTTTCCTTCAAAACAGATTCTCTCCTTGGACTAATCACATGCTGAATGTACTTAAAAAGTAGTTTATCCTCTCATGTCATCTCTACAGCAATGACCTTTCTAGGAGTTCCATTTCCTATCAATTCTAACAAGGCATACTCATATTCGAAAAAGTCACTAGTAGTAGGTATGGATTTTGAATAAAATCCATAATCACCTTTATGAGGAACTCTAAGGTTATCAGCCCATTCAACTGATGAGAACGAAAACTTTTGACCATTCACACGGGAAATCATCCTATTTTCCTCTTCTAAAGTCTCAAAACAGAAAAACTCATAAAACTATTTTACCAGTGCTGGATAATACTGTCCATTATTGTTCATGAAGAATTCGAGCCATCCTTGTTCTTGTAAAACCTTCAGAATCAAGGACTTTCTTTCCAGTAGCCATTCCTCACATAATTCCTTTTCCACTACAATTTATCGCTTCGATAAATGAGGATTCACAGGATTCCTTCGAACAACACCTCTACTACTTCCACTTACACCAGCATTGGTTACTTTCTGCTTCTTAGCTTGCGGCGCATCACTCCCTTCATCCACTGAGGGTCGCTTCACACAGGCCATTTCAGATTCTGAGTCTTAGGGTTTTTGCGAGCTTGAGAGGTTTAGGTAGGAGGGATTTGAACAGAGGGGTTCACGGAGATTGAGTGAAGTCTAGAGTCGGGTTTGATATCATTTAGGATTCACATATAAAATAAATCTTATATTAAAAAAAATTCGAAGTCTCGGCCTTAATATGAAAATTTAAAACAGCACGAGAAATGTATCGGTGAGGTGTCCTTAAATGGTGAGGTCTATCCTGATGGTGAGGTTTAGCCTAATGGTGAGGTCTATCCTGACAGTGAGGTTTAGCCTAATGGTGAGGTCTATCTTGATGGTGAGGTTTATCCTAATGGTGAGGTTCATCCTAACAGTGAGGTTCATCCTAACGGTGAGGTTTACCCTAACGGTGAGGTTCATCCTACGGGTGAGGTTTATCTAGCAGTGAGGTTTATCTAATGGTTTTAAGAGAAAGTTATCATTCCTAATCCGTGTCTAATGAAACATAATCTTTCTGAACATAATGGCTTAGTGAAAATATCAGCAAATTGGATTTCAGTGCCTATAAATCCAAGAGTTATATCACCACTTTGATAATGATCTCTTAGAAAGTGGTGTCTAAAATAAATGTGTTTGGTTCTAGAGTGAGACACAGGGTTCTTAGAGATGTTGATCGCACTAGTGTAATCATAGTTAATTGAAACATGTTTAAAATCAAATCCATAGTCCAATAAATTTTTTTTCATCCATATAATCTGTTCACAGCAACTACCAGCAGCTATATACTCTACTTCAGCAGTAGTTAATGCAACCTAGTTTTGTTTCTCACTACACCATGATACTGGGGACTTTCCAAGTAAATGACATATTCCAGATGTTCTCTTTCTATCTAACTTGCATCCAGCAAAGTCATCATCTTAATAACTTGTTAAATCAAATGATTGTCCTTTTGGGTAAAACAATACCAAATTAGCAGTACATTTAAGATATTTCAATATCCTTTTAACAGCAAGAAAGTGTGACTCTTTAGGGTTTTCTTCAAATCTAGCACACATAAATACACTAAACATAATATCAGGTCGACTATCAGTAAGATAAAGTAAACTCCCAATCATACCTCTGTAATTATTTTGATCTACTGGTTTCCCAGTTTCATCAATATCTAATTTACAGGTGGTACTCATAGGTGTATCACTTCCCTTAATACTATCCAAACCAAAAAGTTTTAATAAATCCATAGTATATTTACACTGATTCAAAATAATACCATCTTTAGTTTAGAAGATTTCAAATCCATGAATGTACTTAAGCTCTCCCATTAAACAGATTTCAAACTCATTTTTCATAACCTTTGAAAATTCAGTACATATAGAATTTTTAGAAGATCCAAAACTAATATCATCAACATATTTTTGTACTATTAAAACATATTTTGATATTATTTTTATAAAAAGAGTGGGATCATCGATTCCTTTTATAAATCCTTTTGTAATAAGAAAATTTATAAGTCTTTCATACCAAGCTGTGGGAGCTTCTTTTAAACCATATAAAGCTTTAGAAAGTTTAAAAACATGATTTTGAAAGTTTGGATTTGAGAAACGAGGTAGTTGTTCTACAAAAACATCTTCAACAATAAAACCATTTAGAAAAGAACTTTTCACATTCATTTGATATAACTTGAAATTTAGATGTGATGTAAAGGCAAGTAAGATCCTAATTGCCTCTAATCTAGCTACAGGTGCAAAGGTTTCCTCATAGTCAATTCCTTATTCTTGATTGTAACCTTGTGCAACTAGTCTAGCTTTGATTCTAATGATGTTTCCAGATTCATCGACTTTGTTTCTAAACACCCACTTTGTGCCTATGGTTAAATTGTCCTTAGGTCTTTCTACTAATTCCCAGACATTATTTCCTTCAAATTGATTAAGTTCTTCTTGCATATCCATTACCCAAAATTCATCATTGATAGCATCATTGATATTTTTAGATTCTAACTGTGAAAGAAAAGCTTGATGTTCAACCTGATTTCTTAGAGAGGCTCTAGTTGGTGTTCCTCTATCTAGATTACCTACAACAGCATCTAAAGGATGGTTCTTTATAATCATAGTTGGTCTCAAAAAGGTAGGGCTATAGATTTTAAGTTCATCAAAAGGTTGGGAATCAACAGAAGAAGGTTCTGGAAAATTTCCAGAACTGGATGTTTTAACTAAAGGTCCACTGTCTTTATCATTAAGGTTCAAAATAGAGAGATCATATTCAAGATTTTCAAGAGAGTTCTTAGGTTCATGTGGATCAGTTTCATCAAATTTGATCTGAATAGATTCCTCCACACATTTGGTTCTCTTATTGAAAACTCTATAGTATTTACTAGAAATAGACTAACCTAGAAAAATTCCTTCATCACTCTTGGATGCAAACTTTTCCAGATTGTCTTTTGTATTAAGAATAAAGACTTTGCAACCAAAAAATATGAAGTAGTTAACCTTAGGTTTCCTATGATTCAACAACTCATAAGGGGTCCTCTTAAGAACAGGTCTAATCAAGACTCTATTGATAATATAACAAGCTGTATTGACAGTTTCAGCCCAAAAATAAATAGGTAGTTCGTACTCATTGAGCATGGTTCTGGAAATTTATTGAAGGGTTCTATTCCTCCTTTAAACTACACCATTTTGCTGAGGTGTTCGAGGGGCAGATAAATTGTGACTATAGACATTGTGTGAGTAGTAGGATTCAAACTCATAATTCTGAAACTCACGGTCATGATCAGTTCTCAAGGTTTTAATCTTAATTCCACTAAGGTTCTCTACAGACTTGGAATATTTAACAAAGTAAGAACAAGATTAACCTTTGTGAGCTAGAAAATATACCCAAGTATACCTAGAATAGTCATCTACTAGAACATAGACATAGTGCTTCCCATTTAAACTAGAAACTCTAGAAGGTCCAAACAAATCCATTTGAACCAACTCGAGAGTTTGAGAAGTTGACACTTCTTTCTTTGATTTGAATGTAACTTTATGTTGCTTTCCCTTTTGACAGGGATTACAAACCTTATCTGTTGGGAATTCAAGTTTTGGTAGGTCTCTAACTAGGTTCTTCCTAGTAAGTTTTCTAACTGAATGTACATTGTAGTGTCCTAATCTTCTGTGCCAAATCCAAGACTCTTTATTAAAATCATTTAAACAAGTAATATTTTTCATAGCTAATGAATTTAAATAAACAGCATAGACATTTTCATTTCGCAAGGCAGAAAATACTAAAGCATTTTTAGAATTAAAAACAATTCAAGAATCATTTTCAAATTTAACATTAAAACCATCATTACATAACTGAGAAATACTTAGTAAATTATACTTAAGCCCATCAACCAATAAAACATTAGAAATTAATACTAAGTCAGTGTTACCAATCTGGTCTAAGACGATGATTGTCCCTTGAGAATTATCACAAAGGTGACAAAACCTCCATCAACTCTGACTAAGATTTTAAAGTATGAGAAGTCTCCTGGCATATGTCTTGAACATCCACTTTCCAAGTACCAAGTCTTTCTACAGGAGCTCTTTAAGAAGGTTCCCTACAAAACAGATTTAGATAGAAAATGATTTTGGTACCCAAATTTTCTTGGGTCTAGACAGGTTAGCCAATAAAACATTAGGTACCCAAACTTGTCTTATGGGTCTCATAAAATTTGTAGAATAAACAGATTTTGAAATATAAACCTTGTTGGATCTGTAACTATGAATATAGATTGTTGAAGCATATGAGCTTCCAGAAATATAACTATCTACATTCTGTCCAGATTTAGGAATGAATCTATTTTTGGTAATTTTTCTTTGTCCAGGTTGGTATCATATATCAGTAGTATATCCAGGTGCAATCTTCTTACCTAGAATTTGAGTAAGAGTATCTTTTCCATTTGTGAGTTTTTCTAAATCCTTCCTAAGTTTCTCATTTGACAATTTTAGTTCAGTGTTTTTTTATGCAACTGATCATTCTTTTCTATTTCAATGTCAAGTTCAGATTTATGTTTAACAGTTAAATCATATTATTTCTTTAGACCGTTGTATTTGTCTTTCAGCTCATTACAGGTTTCTTCCAACATATCACAGTATTCGAACAGTTTAGATTTTGACATATTTTCAGAATCAGAATCATCTCCAGAATAATAATAATTTAAATCAGGAGTTTCAGATGTTACCTCAGAAGTGTTTTTCATAAAACACATGAATGCCTTATTTCTATTTTCTGTCTCAGAAGCTTCAGATTCACTGGAGCTATCCTCAGAAGCACTCCAAGTAGCCTTCATGGATTTCTTATACTTATTATCTTTATACTTATACTTCTTGTATTTTCCTTTGGACAGTCTGCTTTTACATGTCCTTTTCATTTACACTCATAGCAGACAACTTTATCAGATTTGTCAGATTTCATCCAGTCCTTTTTCCAGTGTCCCTTGTTTTCATACATACCTTTGTTATTTGATTTTCTTAAAAAATTATTCTTCCTATAAAACTTGTTAAATCTTCTGGCTATGTGATCCATTTCCGCATCACTGTCACTTTCACTTTCTTCATAGCATGAGCTATCACTCATGGTCTGGATTTTCAATTTATCCTAATTCTTTGAAGTAGATGTCTTGAAGGAAACTGACTTCCTTTTTGGTTCATCTTCTTCTTCTTTGTTTACCTTAAGTTCTTCTTCATACATCATCAACTTACCAATAAGTTCCTTAACTGGTAGTTTACCAATATCAAAATATTATTTGATTGAAACAGAAGTGCCCCTCCATCTTTCAGGTAGGCATCTCAAAATTCGCATGATCTGCTCCTTTGATGAAACGTCCATTCCTAGTGAGATCATTGTATTAACAATTTTGTTAAACCTGAGATACAAATCTGAAATGGTTTCATCAGGCTTTATCTTAAAATTATCATATTTAATAGTATAGGTGATCAATCTCATTTTCTTAACATTATTTGTTCCTTCATGAGAAACACTTAATGTATCCCAAATTTCATATGCTGTCTTACGAGCAGATATTCTATTAAATTACTCATATCCTAAATCACAATACAGAGCATTCATAGCCTTGCAATTATTATTGTGATATGTCTTAGTAGCTTCATTCCAATTAGATCTAATAGTAGTAAGGATTTTATATTCTGATTCTATGGTCGTCCAAATATCAAAACCCATGCTTTCTAAGTGAATTTTCATCATAATCTTCCACTGAGCATAGTTGTTTCCATTGAAAAATGGAGGTCTATTAGTAACAACACCTTCAAGTCTATTATCCATGATAACTAGGTTGAAACAAAAAATTTAAAGAGCTAAAAATTTAGAAATAACAGAAATTTTAAGAACATTAAAATACAACTAAAATCACAGTTGAAAAACAGAGTACTTCAAAAAATATGTTGACCCCTCTAATACCAAATGTTGGTCAGAGTGGACACTCAATAGGGGGCTGAATTGAGTTCCAATAAAAATTTTTGTTTAAAAACCTTTACTAAAATCCCATAATTTAAAATACTAATTGAATTGTAGTAAATTTGAACTAAAGAAAACTTTCAGTTAGGTTCTCAAGGGATTTATTAATTCCCAGTTAAAATAATTAGAAGATCAGATTAACTTTTAAAACTAACCTAATGATTTGAAAATAATGCAAACACTTGCTAATTCAATTATCAGAGTAACTTTGAAAAATAGTTTAAGTTTTAAAGCACTTAGAAGCGGAATAAAAGGTTTAAGATAAAACTAAATAAAGCACAACAAATATAACCAAGAGGTTCAGTCTCAAGCAGAGACTTAGTTCTCTAAAATTTATATAAATTTGATCCACACCCTGGATCGGGGTTTACAACAGTTTACAACTGTCCAAGTCAAAGACCTCTACCACAGTTCTTCGTGGGAAACAAAAACAACAGCAAATAAAGTTGTTCAGGTCACACACAACCTCTACCACTATCCACAGTGAGAAATAGAAGATGTAAGGAGTGTGAATGAGGATTTACATATCCTCCAGTTAAGGTTCAGGAGACAGTGTATGTGTAAATTAAAATAGATGACACACACTGCTCGTAATGTAAGTAATAAATCACTGAGCAAGATATAGAGTTTAGAATGGCTTTAGTGATTGAAGGGTAGCTCTGGACTCCTTCGGATTGATCAGAAATGGTTCTGAGTCCTCTTCTGGTTTTTTTCTGGAAAACAGAGTGTCATTTTCTTGATATCCAGGTTCAGAGACAGTGAAAATGAAGTAGATGATGTTCTTCAAAATCCTCGTGAAATTACACAGCTCTTCTGGAGTAAGCATGAGTATGTATGAGCTTTTGTGTCTTCTTAGTCGTGATTTTATATCTGTATGAGCTCTTCTTGTGTATGTAACTTGTAGATTACTTCTGTATGCATGTTGTATATCACGTCTATTTTGAAGCAACAGGGACTTATTATATTTATGGAACGAGATCCGGCAAAAGAAATTATTTCTTTTTGCAGGTACGAGGTACGGTTACCTGACATCCAACAACCTTTATTAAATAAATGACAGAGTATTAAAATATACCTAATATGACCGTTGGTTAGATTAAATAAAGATAAGGAAATTAAGGCAGCGTCGAATTCTCTGGAGCGGTAGCTCTGGATATCGGTTGCCTTGTGTATCGGTAAGTCTTTGTATCGGTAACCACTTGTATAATGGTAGCCTTTCTATCGGTAGACTTCATGTCTGTCGGTAGACTTGATATGTAGTGGTAGACTTAATGTACTGGTGACCTTTCGTGTAACAGTAGACTTCATGTACCGATAGACTTGCATAACGGTTACTTGTTTGTATCGGTAACCTTCACATATCGGTAGACGTGTTCTACTGGTGGACTTGATGTATCGGTGACCTTCACGTATCAGTAGACTTGTTGTACCAGTGGACTTGATGTATCGGTGACCTTCACGTAATGGTAGACTTGTTCTGTAATGGTGACCACTTGTATGTTTAAGCATTCTATTGGCAGAATGAGTTAAGTGAGAATATATATCCATCCAGTTACCGAATTCTACAAATATTGTAATATATGATTATGTTCATGGTGTACAGAAATACATAAATAATTAATTAACCATTAATCAATATAGGTATTATCAAACCATAATTTAGCATAATTGGGATTATCAAAATATGAGTTCAACTAATTCTCCCAGAGGGTTCAACATGTTTTTAGAGGATGTAGGACCACAAGCTCAAGATATGTGGCTAGAGACCATGTTAGTAATTTTTGAGCATCTAAAGACACCTCCGGAGTGGAGGGTCATGATCACAACTTACATGCTAGGTGGAGAAGAAAAGTGTTGGTGCGATGATTTAAAAAAGGATAAAGGGCTGTGAAATATGGGTTGGGCTGAACTCTAAATCAACTTTTACGACTAATTTTTCCCTGAAACTCTGCGAGTAGAGAGGGCAAGTGAGTTTATACATCTGGAGATGGGAGTGATGAGAGTTATAAAATATTTGGCATGCTTTATAGAGATGTCTCAACTTGCACCGATGTATCATACTGATGAGTTGTCGAGGGAGAGGAACTTTGAGGAAGGTCTCAGAATTTCTATGAGATCTCAAGTTAACATGTTCAGGTTTCATTATATCACTAATATTGTGAATCAAGCTCTGATTAAAGAGTACAACACGAGGGAAGCTATGGGTACATAATAGGGGAGTGTTGTTTCTCACCCCAGTGGATATTTGTCTTCCAGATGAAAGCATCATTTCAAGGTTTCCTGCAATGTGGGTGCTAGTCAGGTTGTGGGTGAAAGAAGCTTGGTGTTTTCCCATCAGTGTGGTAGTTGAGGCCTCATGAAAAATCAGTGTGACCACAACCCAGTCGAGTTCCATGCTTTGGCAGTATGGGGAACATGCAGCAGTTTTGCAGGACCTTCCCTCCAGCTACTAGTGGTAGGGGTCATCTCTGACATCGGGTTCAGTAGAAGGTTCTTTAGCTCCACTTCTTGCATGAAGCTAGAGCCGTGCAACCTGGTCAGGCCATTGTAGTGGTGGTCGTGGTCATGTTTCTGGACATGAGGTTCTCAGAGACACTATGGCGGATTAGCTCAGGGTAGCCAGGCAAGGTCACAGGGAAGCGATGCATGCCAGACTTATGCAGTGTAATAGAACCAACAAGATAAGGATCCCAGACCCTCTACTAAGAGAGGTACGGTCTTAGTATCTTCTACTATTACATCTTCTCTTTTCGTTATAGTTGCCTCTCGCATCTTTATGTTAGTACGAGTAGTAATGAGACTTGGGGTTGTTTTTTCTTTATAAGTCCATTTTGACACTAGACACACCATTAGAATTTAGAAAGTGTGATGTACTCTAGTGTATGGAGTGTCCCACTGATTTTGGAGGGTGTATCTTAATCTAGGATCTTTATTTTCTCAAAATGAGATGGTTTTCTGTTATTTTTGGAATGGACTGGCTCATTTATTATCGAGCGTATATTGACTTCTATCATTGGAGAGTGACATTCAAATCACTAGAGGGTGAAGTGTTTATTTACAAGGGTGAATGGGATGTACATGCAAGTAGATATGGACTTGAGAATTGTGGTCTTTTTGAGATGAAAACCAAGAATTCTAGTTTGTTTCAGGATGATTAGGGAGTGGGTCATGCTGACTTTCCTCCAGTGGTTGAGTGCTTCAGCGATGTCATTCCCAGTGACTTTTCTAGTTTACCTCCAGATAGAGATGTGGAGTTCTTCATCGAACTAGTGCCTTGAGCTACACCATAGTCCATTAATCCTTACAGGATGGATTTGACAGAGTTACAGGAGCTCAGGAGTCAGCTAGGGGATTTAGAGGTGAAGGGGTTTACTAGACCCAGTACTTCTCTGTGGGGTTCACTATTTCTTTTTGTGAAAAAGACAAATGATAACCTTAGACTATGCATGGATTATTGTAAACTAAAAAATATGTCTGTTAATAACCAATATCCTTTTCCACGGATAGACGACATGTTTGATCAGCTTCAAGGAGCTCGAGTGTTTTCGAAGAATGACTTGAGGTCCAGATATCAAAAGGTGAGGGTTCGACCTGCATTCATACCTCATACAAACTTTTGTAGTTGGTATGGGTTATGTGAGTATATGGTTATGTCGTTCCATCCAAAAAATGTGTCAGCAGTTTTCATGGATTTTATGAACTAAGTTTTCCATCCTTACATGGATTATTTTGTGGTAGTTTTGTGGATTATATCTTAGTGTATTCTCACAATCTACATGACTATACCAACCATATTGTGATCATTTTTAATACAATGGGAGAGCATCCATTATATGATATGTATTCAAAGAGCCACTTTTGGATGGATCATATTCAATTCCTGTGTCTCATCATCTCAGAGAGAAGAGTTTTAGTGGACCCTGAGAAGGTGAGAGATATTGTTTTCCAGGAACAAACCAAGAACATTTTTGACATACTAAGTTTCATGGGGATATCTGGTTACTAATGGAATTTTATATAGGACTTATCACTCTTAGTAGTGTTGTTTATGGGCTAAAATATAAAGGGTGTGAAGTTTGTGTGGTCAAAATCTGGTGAGATGACCTTTTAGGAGCTGAAAGAGAGTTTCACATCAGCACCAGTACTAATACTACTAGAGTAGGTAAAAAGATACATGGTGTATTGTGATGCTTCCAGTATTGGGATGGGGACAATTCTGATGTAGGGAGAGCGAGTAGCAGCATGTGGGTCTCGATAGTTAAGGCCTCACGAGAGAATTTCCCTATGAATGATCTCAAGTTAGTTGTAGTACTTCATGAATTACACTATTAGAGTAACTATTTATGGGGAGAGAATTTTTTGGTTTTCGCAAACCAATAAAAAGACTCAAGTATATCTTGACACATCATGATCAGAATTTGATGTAGAGAAGGTGGGTGGAGTACCTAAAGTCCATTGACATTGAGATTGCCTATATACCTGGTAAGGGTAATGCAATAGCTAATGCACTGAGTTGGAGGACTAAGATACATGCAATGAAATAGGCCAGTAGTGATGGCTAGATTATGGCATTGTTCTCTAAGATGCATTTGTAAGTGTATGATAGACATCGGAAGACTTTTCTTTCATCCTTAGTTGTTACCTCTACCCTGTTGGATAGAGATAGGATGATGCAGCTATCAGATTCTAAATTCCTAGTTCCACAGGAAGGTGTGGAAGGTGGGGACCCTCCTCATGGTTGGATAGTAGGTGATGATGAGATCATACCTATCAATAGAGGTGTCTGGGTACTAGTTGACATACATGAAGAGTTGATGTGGTAGTTTCATGCTTCATCTTGGGCAGTGCATCATGGGGTCACCAAGATGTTCGTGAATTACGACGTCAGTACTAGTGGACAAAAATGAAGATAAATGTAGCTTGTTTTGTTATTAGGTGTTCCACCTATCAGAAGGTAAAGGTAGATCATTAGTGACCAGCTAGGCTTTTACAGCAGTTACCTATCTCGGAGTGGAAATGGGATAATTTCAAGATGGATTTCATGAAGAGTTTGCTGAGGTTTCCTCGATTTAATGATGTTTTGGGGGTTTTCACTGAAAGGATAATGCAGGTCGCACATTCATGACGATCAACGAGACATTCTGTGTCGATGATCTTGGAATGGTGTACATCTGATAGGTTGTGCGACATCATGGGGTCCCACACACTATCATTTCAGATAGGGACACCCACTTTATGTCTCATTTCTAACAGAGTTTTTTGAGGTTGTTGGGTACATAAGTGATTCTGAGCATATCATACCACCCTCAAACAGATGGCTAGTCATAGTATACAATACAGGTACTGGAGGAAATACTGCAGGCATGCATCCTAAATTTTGGGGGCTCTTTGGAGAGATACATTACCCTTGTTGAGTTTTCCCCACTACTAGAAAAATGGGCAATATCAGCGCTAAAATATGGCTTTAACAGCGCTAGAAAAACACTATAAAGCTCAGTGATGATAAGGGGGGCCTTTAACAGCACTGTTAAATCCATGACTTTAGCAGTGCTTTTTTAGCGCTGTTAAAGGTGTCGTTTAACAGCGCTTTTTTAGCACTGTTAAAGGTTACATTTAAGAGTGCTAAAAAAGCACTGTTAAATCCATGCCTGCTGCAAATAAAAAATCTGCATCAGTACAGCTAGCCGAATAGACCTGCAGAAAAACCAGTATATCAACCACAAACATGTAATCAACCGATCACAACCCATCTATTAAATACTTACATTGCCCCAAACACTCGTAACACAACCCAACCACAACCACAACCTTCATCTCAATGTACTCAACTGATCTAAACACTTAAGATGGATTTTACCCAAGATTATCTAATTCAAAACTCCGATCATTTCATCAACCGACCACTTAATTTCTATGGTGCTCCCCACTATACGAATTATCTCACAAACACCACCATCTGATGTTTAACACATCCATCATCAGGAAAGAACCACTAGAACCCCACATGATATAAGGCTATTGCATGATGTTCAAACATTGCGAGAGGAGAAGAGAAGGTGAAGGTCCTATAGAAGAACATAAACAATGAACATCCACCACCCTTTCACTATATACATCAAAATCATATCTTTAAGAATGTCCATGTGAATTTCTATCTTACTTCCATCGAGGATGATGCATGTTGGTCAACTTGTTTTGGAAATTGTTTATCTTTATTCGTGCCTTGTACTTGCACCCATTACTTTGAAGATGAGTATGCGTACACAATAGTTGAGGCGGGGATGACTCGTACACATCACATATTACCCATGAATCGTTGTCCTAAAGTATCAACACAATCTGAAGGCATTTGGTCGGTTTCCCGTATGTCAGTTGTTGATTTCACTTAAAAATAAGTCCATTTTGAACAAAACAGAGGCACTTTGAGTGGTGTCAGCCACACCGGGACTCGGATTGAGTCGGGTTTGACTCATACACATAAAATTTGGGCCATGGATTGTTTTCCTTAAGTTTCAACAGAATTTGAATGTGTTTGGTCAGTTTCTCGTATGTCAGTTGTTGATTTCTCACTTAAAAATAAGTCCATTTTGAACAAAATAGAGGAACATTGAGTGGTGTCGGCCACACCAGGACTTGTATTGAGGCTGGGTTGACTCGTACACGTCACATTTGACTCATGGATCATTTTCCTTAAGTTTCAACAGAAACCGAATGTGTTTGGTCCGTTTGGCGTATGTATGTAAAATATTGTCCATTTTAAACAAAATACATACACTTGGAGTGATACTGGCCACACTGCGCCTCGGATTGAGGCAGGGTTGACTCATACATCTCACATATGACCCATGGATCATTTTTATAAAGTTTCAACACAATCTGAAGGCGTTTGGTCAGTTTCCCGTATGTCAGTTGTTGATTTCTCACTTAAAAATAAATCCATTTTGAACAAAAGAGAGGAACTTGGAGTGGTTTCAGACACACCAGACCTCATATTGAGGCGGGGTTGACTCGTACATGTCACATTTGACTAATGGATCATTTTCCTTAAGTTTCAACAGAATCCAAATGTGTTTGGTCGGTTTCTGGTATGTCAGTTGTTGATTTCACTAAAAAAATAAGTCCATTTTGAAAAAAATAGAGGAACATTGAGTGGTGTCGGCCACACCGGGCCTCGTATTGGGTCGGGGTTGACTCGTACACATCACATTTGACCCATGGATCGTTTTTCTAAAGTTTCAATAGAATCCGAATGCGTTTGGTCGGTTTCCGTATGTCAGTTGTTGATTTCACTTAAAATTAAGTCCATGTTTAACAAAAACAGAGGCACTTTGAGTGGTGTTGGCTACAAAGGGCATCGGATTGAGGCGGGGTTGACTCGTACACGTCACATTTGACTCATGGATCATTTTCCTTAAGTTTCAATAGAAACCGAATGTGTTTGGTTGGTTTGGCGTATGTATGTAAAATATTGTCCATTTTAAACAAAATACATACACTTAGAGTGATAACAGCCATACCGCGCCTCGAATTTAGGCAGGGTTGACTCGTACACGTCACATATGACCCATGAATCGTTTTCCTAATGTTTCAACACAATCTGAAGGCATTTGGTGGGTTTCCCGTATGTCAGTTGTTGATTTCACTTAAAAATAAATCCATTTTCAACAAAATAATGGCACTTTGAGTGGTGTCGGCCACATAGGGCCTCGTATTGAGTCGGGTTTGACTCTTACACGTCAAATTTGACCCATGGATCGTTTTCCTCAAGTTTCAATAAAATCTGAATGCGTTTGGTCAGTTTTCCATATGTCAGTTGTTGATTTCACTTAAAATTAAGTCCATTTTTAACAAAACAGAGACACTATGAGTGGTGTCAGCCACACCGGGCCTCAGATTGATGCGGGGTTGACCCGTACACGTCACACATGAGTCATGGATCGTTTTGAAAAAGAATCGACACAATCAGAAGTCATTAGATCGGTTTGGCGTATGTACGTAAAATATTGTCCATTTTGAACAAAATACATACACTTGGAGTGATACCGGTCACACCGCACCTCGGATTGAGGAGGGGTTGACTCATAAACATCACATTTGACCCCTGGATCGTTGTCTTTATGTTTCAACAGAATCCAAATGTGTTTGGTCGGTTTGTCGTATGTTAGTTGTTGATTTCACTTAAAATTAAGTCCAGTGACACTGTGAGTGGTGCCAGCCACACCGGTCCTTGGATTGATGTGGGGTTGACACATACACGTCACAGATGAGTCATGGATCATTGTGCAAAAGTATCAACACAATCAAAAGCTCTTAGATCGGTTTTGCATATGTACGTAAAATATTGTCCATTTTAAACAAAATACATACACTTGGAGTGATGTCGGTCACACCACGCCTCGGATTGAGGCGGGGTTAACTCGTACACATCACATATGACCCATGAATCATTTTTCTAATGTTTCAAAACAATCCGAAGGCATTTGGTCAGTTTCCCAAATGTCAGTTGTGGATTTTTCACTTAAAAATAATTCCATTTTGAACAAAACAGAGGCACTTGGAGTGGTGTCAGCCACACCAGGCCTCATATTGAGGCGGGGTTGACTCGTACACGTCACATTTGAAGTTGAGTATGCATACACGATAGTTGACCTTCTTAGAGAAGTGTTTCTGGAAGAATATAAGAGACATGAAGCAATGAAGATCATTAGAGTGTTGGAGAAAATGTGGTTGCTACAAACAATGTGGAAATCGGCTTGTGCAAGGCGGCCTAAGTTACAACTTGCAGGTATTGTACTTTATTTTTTTCTAGTGGGTTTCAGTTTAAATTCATTTTGGAATTGTCATTGCTATCCATTGTCTTTTAGGTTTTTTTGACAGCCGAGGGGAAAGGGTGGGGTCTGCAGACATTGGAGGATATGTCGAAGGGTGATTTTATGTGTGAATATGTTGGAGAAATGTTAACTCACGTAGTTCTGAAAAGAGTCACTATTTAAAAGAAAGTCACAAGGTTAGATACATCTCAATATGGTCAGTTTAAAGACATTTTGAGGGACACTACTAAAGACATGCTCAAATATGCACACATCCCCCACTTTTAGATCGTTGTCTACTACAATGATCTTCTAACCAAGATATGAATTAGAATGCTCATTATACATAGAGAAATTAACTTCCCACATGAACTTGTGAATTTCTTTTAAATAGTGACTCTTTTCAGAACTACCTGAGTTAACATTTCTCCAACATATTCACACACAAAATCACCCTTCAACATATCCTGCAATGTCTGCAGACCCCACCCATTCCCCTCAGCTGTCAAAAAAACCTAAAAGACAATTTATAGAAATGATCATTCCAAAATTCATTTAAACTGAAACCCTCTAGAAAAAAATAATGTACAATAACTGCAAGTTGTAAATTAGGCCTCCTAGCACAATCCGATTTCCAAATTGTTTGTAGCAACCACATTTACTCCAACACTCATGATCTTCATTGCTTCATGTCTCTTATACTCTTCCAGAAAATCTTCTCTAAGAAGGTCAACTATCATGTATGCATACTCACCTTTAAATGTGATGTGTACGAGTCAACCTCGCCTCAATCTGAGGCCTGGTGTGGCCGACACCAATCCAAGTGCCTCTGTTTTGTTCAAAATGGACTTATTTTTAAGTGAGAAATCAACAACTGACATACGGGAAACCGACCAAACGCCTTCGGATTGTGTTGACACTTTAGGACAACGATTCATGGGTCATATGTGACATGTACGGGTCAACCTAGCCTCAATCCGAGGCGCGGTGTGACCAGTATCACTCCAAGTGAATGTATTTTGTTTAAAATGGACAATATTTTATGTACATATGCCAAACCGATCTAAAGGATTCTGATTGTGTTGATACTTTTGCACAACGATCCATGACTCATCTGTGATGTGTACGAGTCAAAAATGAAAAAATGACCCATTGAAGAAAGAATGTTTTATTTAATAATAATTACAATTTTTCTACAAACATTTACATACAAGAATGTTTCATCTTTTAATCACCATGAACCCCTTTCAAAAACTTCCGCCAATTATACGCGTCTGCAACTCTTGCAATAAAAGTCTGATCTTCATGCTATTTCTAGAGAATCTTGCATCAGGTATGCGGCCCACTCATTTATGAACATATCTACATCGTCTTGTGAATATGACGCTTTTGAGAATTCATAATAGTACTGAAAAATATATAAATAAAGAATTAATAAATAATAAAAATGAAATAGTACTTGTTTTCGAAAATACCTCTTTAGGTATGATAGTTTGTCCATTGACAACGATCTCTCTCATGAATCTACAAACATAATAACCACAATCTTTGTCATTTGTTTTTTTTGGACACTGCAGAAACATTGATCATGAGGCGACTAAGTAAATTGTTTTGATATATGTTTGGATAGTACAATTTTTTTATATATACCCTGATATTTTTCCAGACGTAGTACTTGCTCGTCTCCTTATGCTTAGCCCCTGTCCTCATACCATGATTTAGATGATATTGGTACACCGCCCTATCATAACAGAATCCTCAGTAAAAGATAATATATATTATATAACTTGATGTTTAGACCTAAAATGTAGGATGTAGTGTCTTACAGATTGAAAAAATGCATCACATGCAGTCGGTTTGTTGGATATCCGTGCTTTGAATCCATAAAATAAATATTGGGAGTATCCAAATTCACCGCAATTAGCAGTCAATGTTTCCTAAATACACAAAAAGAAATAAGTAATGAAAGAACTGAAAATATAATTGATATTCTTTAATCGTAGAGTTTTACCCCTACATGGTTAGTATGAGGAGGAGTCTGTCATCCTTTATCTTGTTGTCAAATGATTTCAGCAAATCAGTCGCTCTTTCCTTATTTTTTTATTCTAATAATTGTATTTCTTATGTTGATGTGATATGAGGACTGAAGAGTCCGAATTTTGGCACATGAAGAAAACCCTTCAACTGCTTTTCATATATACGTCTGCCAGTAATATAAAATGTATTTAATCATAATTAGCACAATATATCAGCTTTTGGAAAAGCGATGGGGTTGAAAACATACCTCATATAAACATTTACACTTGTGACATCGAGCCACCCATACTCAAGGATCTCATTTACATTCTCAGCAGCAACAAAATCTTATATTTCCTCTCCATACATATTTTCTTCAAAAACAACTACATGGCTACTACCATTTCCTAACTTCGTATCCACATGAGACTTCAATGCAAATAATGGTGGATAGAGAATAGGCGGTGTAATTCCGCTTTCAGTAGATCTTTTGGATCGGCTGGTCGATCCTTTCGATGCTCCCAAGTTTCCTTTCACCTCATCCCCTTTCTTCGTTTACAATAAAATTCATTGGTTCAGACCTTTTTTAGTTAAAGGTTTGGCTTAAAAAACTGTAAATAAATACCTCTTTTCCGGCATGTAGTCTCACAAGTTGTGATGGCCATGCAATGAATTTCCCAATATCCTATTTGACTGTACAAATATCATCATCATCAAGTCGAACAGGTAGTTGTGATGTTGGCTCATGAGCTACCATAATCGTCACTTTCAAATGATCATTTGGAAGTGGTCTATTGTGCAGTGTGTCTTCTGAGATGTTGAATAATGTAGCCCTCGCTACAAGGCGATAGGTGGGTGTTGAAAGATATAAATCACAATCATTATCACCCTACATAAGATCATTATAGGAAGAAATCATTGTTTTCCTGATTCACATTTCATCATAACAATTAATAGAATATTGATTACCACGGCTAAGACAACTCTTTGAGGGGAATGGCTCGCCTCAAAGATGGTGGGGTGTGGGGAATGATCTTCATGCACTGGTTGTTGCTAAGTTGTCTCTTCTCTTGGATGCTCACCCAATAAAGTTGCTAGAAACTCTCTCTACCATTGAAATCGTTCTTCAAAAGTTGATATTCTATTTTTCATTGATGTCATTTCTTCATTATTTTTATCCTCTTGTTTTTTTCTCATAATATACTAGTGGTGTCACCCCAAACCCCCCATCCCTAACGCGACCGTATTATTCGGGTCGCTTCAAAGCTGTCACTAATATGTCTGCACCAACTGTAGGAGTACCTGACTCCTCTGACTGTCGGATATAAGAAAATAAGTAATTATTATTATGTAATGGAAATTTAAAACAAAACATTTTATCATGGCATACTTACACATATTTCCCACACTTTTTGTGTGTCTTCATCAACTAGATTCCATTCCTTATCCACACGTGCCTCCTTCCATAGCACATGACGAGGGATGGATGTGTGTTTGGTTTCAGAGGCATCAATCTACATATAAATAGAGAAAGATTTTTATAAAGTTGTTTCTTGACACATAACAATATCACTATAAATTTAAAATACGCACCATTTTCATTTCTAGTGAGGCGTACCCCATCCTTGCTTTATGATAGGGGTACGTCGGTTTTGATGCACATTCCTTGTTTTCAGTACTAAGTTTCTGTTTCATAAATGAAATATTGAAAATCAAAGTGATGAATACATATATATCCTCAAACAACATATTATCAGTCACAACATACCCGAAACTTTTGATCCCCACGATAACCAACAAATGAATCCCATGATTCTTGGGATATCAATTGAGTGTAGACAATGAGTGGGTGCGGGTTTATTTTACCCTTAGAATCTTTCAGATGATATTTTTTAAGAAGAGTGTGAAAACCTCGATGACACCTTCCCACAAGCCTTAGTACATAAGTCTTCTGTGAATAATCTACTATAAATGCACTCTACAATGGATTGTGAAAAGTAAGACACTGTTTCATTATTTTATTTTCTAGTAAATTAAATAAATGAAATCAAAATGTTACTGTAATTTCATCCCACATCACAGCCTTCAGGCCGGACGCAACATTGTGCCATGAATCTATGTCAATCGGCACGTGTTGCCGAGTGACAATTCCAATGTAACTGCTAAACATTGCCTTGTTGGGGTTAACGTGTTGGCCCCATGCATTCCACCCAACATCAAATTTTATTCCTTTTCTCTTTGCCTTCAGAACGTTATCCAACACTATTAAACTACGACGAACCTGTTTTTTCTGCGATGCAGCTCCTTTATCCCCGACCATTTCGTCTATATCATCATTATCAATGTTTTCATCTAAATTGCTAGCATCAGCATGTTCAGATGGTTGTTGGACCTTAAAAAGAGGAGCACCAATAGCAGCAGCACCAACAACAATAGGTTGAGGTTGAGAGGCTTGAGAGGCTTCTTCAGAAGAAGCAGTAGCAAAAGCAGCAGCAGCAGCAGAAGCAGTAGCAGCTGCTTGAGAGGCTTATTCAGCCTCGAGGTTAGGAGCACCAAAACGTGCAGAAGTCATTATCTTCAAAAAAGGTTTAACACTTATGTTGGATTACATAAATTCAATAATTATAAGATAATAACATGAGATAACAAGTTCTATATTACAAACGAAATATAACCTGTTTATTGAACTCTCTTTTTTTTCAAAGGCGGAAGGGATTTGACACCTCTATCGATAATCCAAATCCCATCATTGTGTTCTCCTATAACATAAAAAACATCGTATTCATTGGGACCACTGCAAAATGATTGCCAAGTCCCACTGAAAGGATCATCCTCAATTGAATTTTCATCGGACCCTTCAGTAGTTTTGGACGATAACAGAACAATCGACCACTTTCGGTTTGCAGGGTCTGGCACATAAAATACTTGTACCGCTTGTGATGCCATTATAAATTGTTTGTCTATGTACACTTATTTACTGAAATCAACTTTCACATATCCCAATTCATCTATTTTAACACCACTGTTGTTATCAAACCAGTTTCATTGAAAAATTAGCAATTGGAATTTCGTATAATCCAACTCCCATATTCTTTTGATAATGCCAAAGTATGACATATTCGCATAAATTGGAATTCTATCCTTAACACCAGAAACATTCATCACTTCAGCCACAAGTGTTACTCCACTATTTTTCATGGTACTATCTTCATCATGTTTATCTGTATAGAATGTATAACCATTAATTACATAACCATTATAATATAATACATACACGCTTGGTCTGGCAGCTAGCCATCAAAGTCATTCTGAAATTGAATTAGGATTTTCATCTAACTCTTTAAAAATATGGTCTCGAAACCATCCTATAAACTAGTGATTATGTGTATTTGATATCCATTTTTCAGCCCTTGATGGATTCAACTGTCTCAAAATTTCTTTGTGGGTTTCAATATATGGAGAAACCTCCCAACTGTTATGCAAAACATAAAGGTGGTCCTGCTCCTGATCTGTAATATTGATTGTCACAACATCTATTCTAGATATTCCCTCACCCTCAATGCATCCAGTGTGATGAGATTTCAGCAGACCAGTGCTTTCCACATCAGATTGGTATTCGGTACATAATTCAATGGCTTTCTCGACAATATATCGCTCCACAATACAACCCTCTGGCCGACTTCGATTTTTGACATACCCTTTCAAAATCTTCATATACCGTTCAACGGGGTACATCCATCTATAGTATACAAGACCACAAATTTGAACCTCTCTCACCAAATGAACCATCAAATGAACCATCATATCAAAGAATGTTGGTGGGAAGAACATTTCTAATTCAAATAATATGATGACAATTTATCTTTCCATAAGTGGCAATTTCACCGGGTCTAAAACTTTGCTGCATATAGCTTTGAAGAAGAAACAATGTTTGGTTAATGTATTATGAACATTATTGCGCAAAATGAAATGTAAAGCTATAGGAATTAAATCTTACATCAAAACATGGCAGTCATGTGATTTCAAACCTTTTAACTTCAAATCATTCATTGACACAATGTTTTTGATATTTGATGAATGCCCCTCTGGAACCTTTACATCATTGAAGAAGTTGCAAAACTGATATCTCTCATCCTTGGAAAGAGTGTACGCAGCTGGAGGAAGAAACGTTCGATTTTCACCCTTCACGAGAGCCAACTCTTCTCTTATTCCCATGTCAACCATGTCCAACCTTGCCTTAATTCCATCCTTTGTTTTGCCAGGCGCATTTAGAAACGTTCTGATAACACTGTCACATACATTTTTTTCCACATGCATCACTTCAAGAAAATGTCTGACGTACAGACACTTCCAGTATGGTAATTCAAAAAAAAATTGATCTCATTTTCCAACCGATTTTCATAAGGTTTTTCTAAAATGGTTTACCAAAAATAGTGTTCACGTCTTTTACTTTCTCAAACATCTGATCACCTGTTAGTGGAGACAGTGTTTTGCGTTGTTCTGAACTTCCATTGAATGATGTCGTCCAAGATCGGTACTTATGTCGACAGGGTAGAAATCAACGATGTCCTAGAAACACATATTTTGATGAATGTTTCCAACTAATTGATTATGTATCTTATTCGCACACAGGACACCCTTGAGTTCCTTTAATGCTATAGCCTGACAAATTTCCATAAGCAAGGAAATCATTTATCGTCGCATACAACATCGCTCTCAACGTGAAGTATTCTTTTTCATAATCATCATACAACATAACACCTGAATCCCACAGTAACTTCAAATCCTCGATAAAGGGAGCCAAATATACATCAATATCGTTACCTGGTTGTTTTGGACCTGATATAAGCAAAGATAACATAATGAGTTTCCGTTTCATGCATAACCAGGGTGGCAAGTTATAATTTACCAACATAACAGGCCAAGTACTGTGAGTACTAGTTTGAAAACCAAAAGGATTCACTCCATCGGTAGATAACGCAAGACACAGGTTTCTCAGCTCATTTACAAATTCAGGATACTCATGATCAATTCTCATCCATTGAGGAGAGTCAGCCAGGTGACGTAATTTTCCATCTTTATTTCTTTTATCTGCATGCTACGACAATTGTCTTGCAGTTTCTTCACTTCCATATAGACGCCTAAACATTGGAATGATTGGAAAGTACCATAAAACGTTTGTAGGACTGCGTTCATCTTTCCTGTATCGAGAAGCACCTCACTTTGGGAATTCTTTAAGTGATTTTTTCTCCTTGAGAAACAATATACAGTCTTTTGAGAAGGCATGTATTCTTTCAGAAATCATACCCATCGAGCGTAGAATTTGTTTAGCTTCATATGTCCAGCTTGGGAGCTC
This sequence comes from Viscum album, assembly GCA_963277665.1. Taxonomy (NCBI): domain Eukaryota; kingdom Viridiplantae; phylum Streptophyta; class Magnoliopsida; order Santalales; family Viscaceae; genus Viscum; species Viscum album. Next base: position 1,794,800,425 of record OY728131.1, read on the forward strand.
ATTATCTTCTAGAAGCATGTCATTCAAAAGAGAAAGTAGTTCCATGAAACTGACATCACTCCATCTGTTGCCTGCTTTCAATTTATACAACTTCAGTACAGCTGACAATGTAGTATATTTATTGCAACCAGCATACAATGACGTCTTTGCACAAGTCTTTAACTTCTCAAACAATTTAGGGCAATCACGGAGTTCATGTTCAACTGTCCTTGTCATTTCCTTAATATGATCTTCATCATCATTAACATCTATAATAACATCCTCTATACAGTCTTCTTTATTATCCACATTTGTAATCATATCTGATGATCCATAAAATATAGTTTTATTCCATCCAGTAGCTACATTCACTTTTTCCTCGTGTTTATTCCAACATTTATAACTCCGGTCTATTCCGTGACATATCAAATGTTCTTCCAACTCCTCTAGAGTAATTACTCTAGAATAACAAAAGCGTAAACACGAGCAAAGGATTTGATAAGGATCCTTTTCATGATACTTGGCAAACTTGATGAACTCTTTCACTCCACTCTCATACACTATTGTCAAACTATTAGCATCCATCCAATCTTTATTCATCTCCATCCTATTTGAATCTGAAATATTATTATTTATGATTCAAATAAACAAAACAAGACTTCCAAATACAAAGTAGTAGAGAACCACTTCCTTATAAAAATAGATACTAATATAGCCTAACCATTTTCAATAAAGATTTTTAAATCAACAGAACCAGGATAAACCCCCATCATAATGAACACACTTTCCAGCCCCCTTACCAATAGTTCTAGCAACCACCATCCTAAAACAAAACATTAAACATACTTTTAACCACTCCTACTAGTCACCTCATTCATAATAAACATTAAACATCTTGGATGAGTCTTGGTGGATCTTGGAAAGGGGTTAAATCCATGTTTAAGATATATGTTCCCTATAATATAAAGTCATATTCTTGATTATGGATGTGTCTTGGTGGATCTTGGAAAGGGGTTAAATCCACAAGACACATTTATAATTTCCAACCAATCCCATTATCCCAACCAAAATCCAACCATTTCTATAATTATTAAATAATTATTACATCACTACCTAGGATTCTATCACAAAGAAACCATACATAAAACGTAGCTCATCATTCCCATCGAATCATCGCCTCACCGCCCCAAAAGAATTACCAAACAAATCATTACCTCACCACCCCAAAAGCATGGCCAAACAATCCATCACCTTTCCACCCAAAAAGAAAAACCAAATGAATCATCCCCTCACTACCCAAAAAGCATGGAAAAACAAACCATCACCTCTCCAAACCAAAAGCATGGAAAAACAAACCATACATCATCCCACACCACATCAAAACCAATTATCGTGATCCCCACTAGCATGACCACACATCACAACACATCAATGACTATTTTATAGATTTAAAAAGGGAATTTTAGTACATTTCACTTTACTTTAAGAGTGTTATCACACATTCCATAAATCCAGGGGAAAGCATTTCATTATCCAAATATAAGTGGTTATCCAATTTCCATTTTGGGTTGATATCACAAAAACATGAAAAAAGGATTCCATATGACAACAAATACATTGAAAGAAATGGCACCCAATATCCATGATTTTTAGCGGGGTATTCAGTCCATACAAACACAACATCACAATAATATCAAAGCTGTAAAAGTACAAGAATCATTAACACTTCCCCTTGAATTTAAATTTACTTATTAATTTATCTTAATTAGGCTAGTGCAAACCATCCCCAATGATTGACCAGAGTAAACGCCTCCTGCATGAAACAAGAAAGTGAGAAATGAAGGAATTTCAAACCTCAAAGAAGGTTTTCCAACTCACTGTGAACAAGAAATGCCAGTAAATGACAACCGCATGAAAAAACTAAAGATCAACCTACACTGCAAAAAAATATTTAGGGCATCCACTGACCTTGGGTGAAGAAATCGGAAGTCCAATGAAAACTCAAGGTGAGGGAGCCTTCTCTGCTGCCTGGAATATGCGACCGCCGGAGTGGGGGTGCACGGGAGGAGCCTCCAACCGTTGAAGACGAGGAGTAGGGTTTATAAGGAAGGAAGATCCACAGAAGAGGGTCGAGGATAAGGAGAAAGAGTATGGCGGAGGTCCGACAAAGGGAAGATCAGGGGGAAGGAAGCAGTCGCAAGGGTACAGTACCGCGAGAGCTTGGGGAATGATAAAAAAGAGGAGACTGTCTACCTCTTTTTAATAAAATCGGAGACAGGTTTTAACAGTGCTATAAAAGCGCTGAAAAAGCCACCCTTTATCAGTGCTAAAATTTTAGCGCTGGTAAAGGGTGGCTTTATCAGCGCTTTTCTAGCGCTGTTAAAAACTCTCCTTTATCAGTGCTAGAAAAGCACTGTTAAAAGATACCATTATCAGGGCTATAAAAGCGCTGATAAAGCCACCCTTTACCAATGATAAAATTTTAGCACTGCAAAAGGGTGGCTTTATCATCACTTTTCTAGCGCTGTTAAAAACTATCCTTTATCAGTGCTAGAAATGCGCTGATAAATCTTTACATTATCAGTGCTAGAAAAGCACTGATAAATCTTCACTTTATCAGTGCTTTTAAATAGCGCTATTAAAGATTATCCTTTATCAGCGCTTTTTGATTAGTGCTGATAAATGTGGCGCTTTGCTTGCCCATTTTTGTAGTAGTTCCTGCAATAACAGTTATCTAGAGATGATAGAGATGGAACCTTATGAGGCATCATACAGTAGGCCATGTTGTTCTCCCTTATGTCATGACCCATCCCCTAAGGCATGTACCATGGATACCCCAAGTCCGCCTTCCATAGGACAGGGGCTTCCGACTAGCACCAAAGGCATAAATCCCTAAACTGGGAAGGCATAGCCTTAAAAACATGAAAACACACACAAGAGAGTATGAGCTGGAAGAAAAACACTAAGTAAAACAATATCCAAAGAGTGTTGAAAGTAGAGGGGCTAGAATACAAGCCCAACTGAAAAATACAAGTACAACTGAAAACAAGTACAACTGAAATGAACAAAATGGTTTAAAGGTGAAGAGTATCTCCTGGATCGTCCACCACGGATCCTACATGAAGGGTAGGTACAGATAGCCTCTTTAACACTCCATGTCTGTCAGTCTCCTCCACGTACCGACACGTCGTATGGTCCACCTCCAGGTACCATCCATTCCAGGTACTCTCCGCCTCAGTTAGCATTGTCAGTCATCTTCAACCAACACAATGAGGTGTGGGAAAATCTCGTGCAGGGGTGAGTATAACGATACTCATTAGGGACCCAGACACCCTAAAGGTCTCACTAAATCAATCAAGGATAAACCACAAAGTTTGAAATCAACAGATAACCCCACTTATGTATATTACCATACATATACATAAGTTATCAAGTAATTTATCTCAGTCATGTGGTAAATACAAAAGTTACTAAATCAACTCAACCAGGATGTTATTCTAGTGATAGCATCAAATAAAATCCTCAGTCACATTTTTGAAACCTCGGCTACTAGAGAACTCCTCCTCTATCAAGTACAGTGGGCCTACTGTACAACCAAGGTTCACACTCCAGTATTCATAGAGAAAAGTCACTGACTAGCCATATAGAAAGGGCTGAGTCTAAAGAAGTTTTCAGGTAACCCACTGCCCAGCCTAGTTGGAGGGAAAACCCTATGGTCAATGGGTAACCCATTGCCCATCCCAACTGGAGGGTAAACCCTAATATGAAATCAGGTAACCCACTGCCCAGCCCATCTGGAGGGTAAACCCAAAAGATCATAGGGTTTACCCTCCAACTCGGTTGGTCAGTGGGTTACCGGATGACTTCTTCAGACTCAACCCTTTCTATGTGGCTATTTAGATACTTTTCTCCATGAATACTAGAGAGGGACCCGTGGTTGTACGGTAGGCCCTCTGTACTTGATAGAGGAGGAGTTCTCTAGCAACTGAGGTTTTGAAAATGTGACTGAGGGTGTTATTTGATACTATCCCTAGAATAAAATCTTGGTGGAGCTGAGTGAGTAACTTTTTTGTATTTACCTCATAATTGAGATGGATTACCTGATAACTTAGTTATATGTATGGGCATATACCTAAGTGGGGTTATATTTTTATTTCATACTTTTTGGTTTATCCTTGATGGATTTATTGAGACCTTGAGGGTCTAGGGGTCCCTACTGAGTATCGTTATACTCACCTCTGCACGGGATTTTCCCACACCTCGTTGTGTTGGTTGCAGACGATGGATAGCGCTGACTGAGGATGAGAGTACTGTGATTGGATTGTACCCGGAGGTGGACCATAAGAAGTGTCGGTACGCAGAGGAGACCGATAGATGTGGAGTGCTGAGGAGGTTATTTTTACCTACCCTTCAGGTAGGATCCGTGGTGGATGATCCAAGAGCTGCTTTTCACCTTTCAGTTATTTTGTCCTTTTTAGTTATACTTGTTTTCAGTTGTACTTTTATTTTCCCATTGGGATTGTATTTCTTCCTCTCGACATTAATCACTATTTGTATACGGTTTTACTTAGTTTTTTGCTTCCATATCGTACTATCTTGTGTGTGTTTTCATTTTTTAAAGGAAATGCCTTCCAATTTTAGGGATTTACACCTTTGGTGTTAGTCGCTAGCCCCTGGCCTATGGAAGGCCGGCATGGGGTATTCACAGAAAGGGTCCTGAGGGACAGTTCGTGACAACTTATGCTAGTTAGAGGTAGGAAAAGCAGCTTTACTAGAACTACGTCTCATGTAGGAGAATTCTGAGCAGGTCTATTTGATTCAAAAGTAAATGGATAATAGACCATCTCTTTAGAAATCATAGGCTGATTTCTGTAGATGACCTTTTGAGTTTGAAGTTAGGGATTGAGTTTTTGTACATGTCTCCCTGAGGTTGGGACACAGGTGGATCAAGAGATGGGGTAAACTTTCACCGAGATATGTCGGGCTATTTCAGATTCAGGAGAGATTCAGGTCGGCTGCCTATGAGTCGTGGTCACCTTAGAGGTACATATCCATGCATGACATCTTCAATTTATCTCAGCTACACTACTATCACTTAGAACCATCTCTTTTTTCTCAGCATGAGGAGGTTGTTCTCTAGGTTGATGCCTCCTTTGAGCATTATCTGATTCGTATCGTTGATAGGAGCACAAATGTTCTCCAAGGGAAGTCAGTTCCTCTAGTGTGGGTGCTATGTCAATATGGCTATTTACAGGATGAGACATAGTTGAGGGTGGCCAACATACATGCTCAGTGTCCGAAGATTTTTTCCGACTAATCTTGACCACTCTTAATAGATAAATTCAAGGTTGAATTGCAATAAGAGGGAGAGATTATAAGATCTTGGGTTTTTCATGAGGTATAGATATCTTATTTTCAGGTAAAAAGTGTTCCTTTACTATTTATGTTAGACCCTAGGCTGGGATGTTGGTTGGATGGGTTGTTTTTGTGAATGAAAGTGGGAAACATGCAGAAATACGGCTGTAGGAAAGGTACACAATGTGTACTTGGACTACACATTGTGTACTTCCACTACACGTCATGTACTGGATGGTCAAGACATGTAGCCAATCTAGCTCAAAAAAATATTGGAGTACATTCTGTGTACATGAGGTACACGTCGTGTACCTTCCCAACATGTTTTTTTATAAAAGATGTAGTACCCATATTTTTTATGGACAATGTGTTTTTCTCTCGTTTTTGAACCCAAAACCACCTTTATTCTAGCATTCCATGTATTGACATGGTCCAAACTCCGATTCGAGTGTCGTCTGTCACATTGGAACTTCATCGATAATTACTCGATTGTTTTAGTCACTCTTGACTATTTGGATCAATGACAATGCTATTTAGATTTAGGCTCATATGCCCTAGTATCCCTTATTCATCCGATATTCATATTTCATCCAAACCAAGATGAATCGAAACTTTATACTGGATGAACTATCAACTACCAAGGTGAGGTAGGTGTTCTATACTTTATTTTTGGATTTTCAGGTGCTTTTACGGTGTTCACCATTTTCGCCGCCCGTCAGACTTTCTGGAAATGCCTCATTTTTTTGAGCGAGTTGCTTTCTGTAACTGTAGTCTGACCTAGTGTGGTTTCACATAGGTTCCATTTAGGTGTGTTGGCACCCTTTACATGTTTCAAGGTCACCCAAGGGGTGTGTATTAGGGAATCTAGCTTGTTTATGCTTGTTTAAACCACCCAAGGGGTGTGGTCTTGTTCTTTCATAGTTAGAGGAATCTCATTAATGCTTTGATAGCTTTAATATCCTATTTAAGAGATGTAATGCCTCCTGGATTAATATATAACATGTTATTCCTTGAATATTTTGATTGTTTAGCATGTTAAATGTATAATATGGGTGGTTCTTCATATATAAAATGACTAATTGTTTGTTAAATGGTTTATATGGGAGGGTAGGCCCATGTTCTTGTTTTGATAAATGGTTTCCATGAGTGGGAATTCTCATGGCTTGTGAAGGTGGATATGAGTGGGTATACTCACATGGATTTTATGTATAAATTGAATATTTTATTGATTGATTTAATGGTTTTATAGATGCCATTTAATACTCTCCATGGATTTGAAATGTTGCAGTGGACACCTTGGGTTGACTTTGCTCCTTGGGTCTTGATTCCCTAGGATTCCTCGGGCCATACTACCCTATGGATCCATCTTACATGGGATCTCATAGGACTTTCTATTTCCATGCTCCTGGGACCCAAACCAATTCCTAACCTTGTTTCCACTAGATATTCCCATGGGACACAATGGGATTGCTTGGACAAGCTCTTTGGATCCGACCCTCCATGGCCTAGATATTTTACATGGATACCTTGGTCCACTAACACCTCAGATCCATCCCTCTGTGGTCTAGATATTTCACATGGATTCATTGGTCTATGGACACCTTGGATTTGTCCCTTGTAGTATACAATTCACTCTATGGTGTGGCCATGGAATATTTAACTTCACCATACGGCATGTCTATGGGATACATGGGTTCTTTATACAGCGTGGTTGTGGATTTCTTGGTACATATGGATGTACAGTGTCACCATGTGACTTGACCATTATTTGTTATAACTGCCTTGATTTGAGACAAATATATTTTTCAGGTTTCCTTGAGGGCTGTTTGGTTTCACATCATATTGTAGACTTATTACATGGTCATACGTACTTACTTACTAACTGTTTAGACATGATATCACCTTTGTCGAATTACTATTAGAATTTTATAGACCTAGGTGTTTTGCTACAGGGATGTTCATCTCACACCCAGTTAGGGCCCCCAAGGTACCCAAGCAGATTATATGATGGCATGTGATGATAGGTGCAAGCACCAAAGTACAGGTAGTTGATTGTGGCTTAGAGAAAGGGATCATAGGACAAAGATGAGGCTTGCGATGCTGAGATACCTTTTTTTCTTTTTTTTATTTTTGGGATACTTGTATTGTACTGTATTTCCATGTACATATTTGGATACTTTCTAGATACTGGTACCATATGCATCATTTTTTACATGAGACATTTCTTGTTATTGACATGTACTCATGTCTTGTCATACATTCAATAGTTTTCTTCCTATTTATTCACTTCTGCTATAGCATGTTTTGAATTCTTCTGTTGGACTCTGGTAATGAGGGAATAGTCTCCTCACTATCCCACCATGGCCCTCACTGCTAGTCAGAAGACTCTATCATTTGGGAAGATGCGCTTGAGGCCTTGTGACCAACCATGCTCAGGGAACTGTTTCAGGTGGCATCAAATTTCAGAATGTTACACTGGATATAAGGGATTATGAACCCCAATGCTCCATGGGTAATATGTGGTATGACCTGTGTCTTGTTTACCATAGAAAAAATATTTATATACAGATGTACAAGTCATTATTTGCTCGACACAAATCCTGTTTAAGACTCAGAGATTCCTGTTGAACCATTTACTCGAACCTTATACTTAAAGACTCTTATTAGAGGAGACTCGATGATCACACACAGGTTCTGACTACATGACTTGACTCTTAGAGGTGAGTGTTTTAGTTGGTTTCTCTTGGTATTTGTGTATAGGCCTTACGATGTCATTATTTTTATAGATTGTTTATCCATTGTTCTTGATCTGATAATCTATTTTTGTTGAAGAGTGTAGTGTGTCTGCAGTGATGGGACAAAGTATTCCATTTTTTGTGAAAAGGAAATTCAGGCAGCACAAGACAGACTCACTCATAGGAGGGTGAAACTGATTACTCGTCAGTTGGATAGCCTAACGCTCGGTGTAGTGGATGATATGAGTCCATAGTTTCTAAGAGTGGTGGAAGAGTCTGAGGACATCTTTGATGAATATGTTAAAATATTACCTCTCTATAAGGATATATACATTTTCATTGATCTACACCACATGATGACACCATTTTTATACCTACATATCATATGGATCTCGCAGTGCTTCATGAGATGATGGTACAGTTGGAGGACTTTGTGAGGAAGTGCTTCATGAGACCCAATGTTTCACCCTGGGCACCCCTTGTTTTGTTTTTCAAGAAGGAAGATAAGATATTGAGTTTATTTGTGGATTGATGACACTTAAAAAAGGTGACTGAGAATAATAAGTATCCAATACCATGGATTTATGATGACTTTTATCATTTGAAAGGAGCAAGATGGTTATCAAAAATCGACCTCAAATCAGGCTATCACCAGCAGCGAGTACGAGATGAGGATATACGGAAGACAACCTTCAGATGTCGTTATGGTCACTATGAGAAATTGGTGAAGAAATTTTTTATAATGAACACCCTACCAGTATTCATTGGACCGATGAAAAAGATATTTTATCATTAATTAGACCGCTTCATGGTGGTATTCATCGGTAAAATCCTAGTGTATTCAGTGCATGAAAAAGAGTGCATGAGAAACATAAGGATATTTTTGGACACTCTATGAGAGATCCTTGTTTACATAAATCTCATGGTGTTTCAATTAGGGATGTTTGTGGTCCATTTTCTAGGAAACATCATCTCAGAGGGTGGATTTGTTGTTGATCGAGTGGAGGTTGAGGTACTGCTTTCTTAGGAGACACCCAAGAGTGTTACTGAGCGGCAGAGTTTCCATGGATTAAAAATATACTATAAGAGTTTTGTACTAGACTTTTCTAGAGTAGAAACACCGATGATAGATTTGACTTGAAAGGGACATCCTTTCAAGTGGATAGAAAAGTACCAATAGTGCTTTTAAGAGCTGAGGCAGACGTTCATGGACTCTCCAATCTTTAGTTTAGCAAATGAAGGTGTCTAGTATGTAGTGTTCTGAGATGCATTAGGGATCAGACTTTTTTGTTCCCTAATGTAGAGGAATGTGGTGATTTCATATAGTTAATGCAATTGGAAACCACACTTGTAGAACTATGTGACCCATGATCTTTAGTTAGCAGTTGTAGTCTTCACATTGAATATGTGGGGACACTACCTGATGGGTAAGCATGTTATCATATAATATTATCACAAGAGTCTCAAATATATCCACTCTCAAAAGATCCTAATTTGAGATCGAGATGATCGATAGAGTTCCTCTAGGACTATGAATTTGAAATTTTCTATACTCTTGGGAAGGGAAACGTGGTAAAAGATGTTCTCTGTATGAGATCTAGTTCGAAGATGTTGAACAAGGAATTAGACAAGTTGGAATTATTACAGAAATACATTATTGATGGAGATAGAGCATATTACCTCCAGTCGATGGTCTTCACCCATACACTATTACAATAAGTTAAGGAGGCACAAATTGGGGCTACCAATTATGAGACCCTATGTGCTTAGATGTCCGCATTTCATGCTCTGGATTGATATTAAAAAGGTGTAGAGTGCGATATTTTTTCAGAGTAAGCACAGTAGTACTAGTGGTGTTGTAGAAGGAGTCTATAAGTGAGTTCAATACATTCCTTTGGCAGTACAACCAGGTGTGGTGAGGATGTACTAGGTCCTCCAACATCAGTTTTGGTGGGTAGGGATGAAGAAAGGAGGTGAAATGTTTGCTTCTCGATGCCTTACTTGTCATCATGTGAAGGTTGAACACAAAGTCCTAGTGGGTTTAGCTCATCCCCATGAGGTTATAGAATGGATGTGTGATGAGATATCTATGGTATTAATGATTGTTTTACTTGGTGAATCTTGGGGACATGATACCATCTGGGTGATCATTGACCAACTCACCAAGTCAACCCACTTCCTTTCTATCTAAGAGAAAAGTTAAATAATGTTATTTGGGAACCTCTATGAGTAGAATATAGTTCAACACCATGGAGTCCCATTGAATATTTTTTTTGATCGATATGCTTTCTTGACGTCCTAGTTGTGGAATGGATTACATGAGTCATTTGGGACCCATTTAGAGTTGAGCACAACATTTCACAAACAAATGGTTGGCCAGACTGAGCAGGCCAGTCTTGTTCTAGAGGATATGATGCGATCATGGATGTTAGACATTGGATGTAGTTGGGAGGATCACCTACCAGTGGTGAATTTCACGTAAAACAACAATTACCATTCCACCATCGATATGACCCCATTCGTAGCTTTTTATAGATGACCATGCAGGTCACCAATTTTCTGGATTGACCCCGGAGAGTTAGTACTCATGGGCCTTGATATGGTGCAAGAAACTATAGAGAAGGTGAAGATCATGCAAGATAATGTGAATACTGCACATATCCATCATAAGTATTGTGCTGACATGCGATGAATTCCTTTAGAGTTCAAGGAAGAAGACCATGTGTTCTTTCCGGCATCACCTTGATGGGGATTATATAGATTTGGATAGGGAGAAAATCTATCTATGAGGATCATCATCAATTTCCAGATATTGGGTAGAGTTGGAGTGGTAGAATACCTCATAGCTTTATCTTCACAGTTAGATTGGGTATACCACATCTTCCACATGTCGTAGCTAAGGAGGTACGTGCATGACCCATCACGTGTTATCGACTGGGGAGAGCTAGACATTGAGGATGGAGAGACTTCTGATGAGTACCCAATGGAGATCAAGGATCTTAAGTAGAGGATCCTTAATGAGCAATTTATTCCTTTGTTGTATTTGTGGTGGCAACATGGGAATCTCCAAGAGACCACATTGGAACAGGAGGCTCATATTTGTCCTTGTTACCCTCATAAGTTTGAGGTGCCCGTATTTTTACTTTTCAGGAACATAAATCCCTAGGGTGGGGAGAATTTACCATCTAAAATTTTCATATATATTATTTTTAGATATTATATGGATTATTTTGGAGACCAGGTGCTGATATGGCATGCGATTATGAGGGTCGGTGTGTCCGAAACAAATGTTTGAAAAATTGTAAAATATTTAATAGCATGAATGCATCGTTTTCAGGAAAAATTGGAATAAAACTTAAAAAGGTTAAAATATAATAAATTTAATGGAATCGTTGAGTTTAGTATATCATCTTCAAACAAGGAGTGACCAAGCATTGGTCATCGCATGTATTTTTTGGAAAGTTGTATTGGGTGTTTTAAAAGAATAAAATAAATTTAAAAAAATATATTATTTAATTTTGTAGATGCAACAATGGATCGACAAGTTTATATTTAAATGAACCATTTTTAAAAAATTTAGGGTTAATCTCATAACCTTGGTATCCTAGGGAAATCTTGGTGAGAGAGATCTAAATAATTCTCTCGAGTTGGTGATGATGAAGCTTCAAATCAACGATTGACCAAATCTGATTTCGATAGATCCCACCAAAAATGACATCATGGGTTTTTTCTTCATCATAGATTGATCCAAATCTAGGGGGATGTGTGATTTAATTCATTCCTCCTCGTTCTCGATTCCTATGAAGAATGTGGATTGATCCATGAACAAATTAGCATGCTGATCAATCATATTTGTGGAAACGGATTATTTTTCGGGTTTATCAGGATTTATTTAATTTGGATTTCTAATGCAAAATCACCCTTTATTTATCATTTTCCAAGAACACTTTTACAATTATAATAAACCTTAGTTCATGTGCATTTATTCCTATAGTTATTTGCATTCTTCATTGTTGGATCCCCATAGTCCCGACTTGACATTTCAAGGTTGTTCCAAACTCGATCAGACCCCAAGATTTGTGCAAAATTGACAACTGGGGATGTGTAATTGTAGATCAGGGTTCAAGGGACATATAAATATGATTTTTTAGTATTTTTTTGTTAAGGGGGACAATTTGAGGCTTGCGGGGTAGAGGCAATGGTGGCCCGTTCGGGTGGCGATATGGATGACTAGTGAAAATAGTTAGTGTCACAGGTGGTGTCGGCTTCATGGGATTTGGTGGGTGGCCATGTGAGATATGACAAAGGATGTGGTGGATAAATCAAGGATAGTGGAGGTGGATGCGGTGGTGACTACAGAGACAAAGGAGGGATTCAGGTCTGTTCAACAGGCCAGATAATGGTTGGGCTAGCAGGTCAGGATCTGAGTCGGGTCAGACCCGGGTCAGATCTAGGGAAACTGGGGTGAAGCAACATTGAGGTTGACCATGTTGGTTGACCATGGTGTCAAGGAAACTCAAGATTCCACTAGTGGTTGACTGCAGTGGCATTCCAGGTGTGACAAGTGGACTAACCACAACTGCCAGTCCGAAGGAGGCCGGTATGTACGGTAGTTGGATCGACTGTGGTGGTAGTTGGACCAACCACAGTGGTAGGGCGACTGAACATAGTATTAGGTGGACTTACCATGGAGGTAGTTGGACCTACCATGATGGTAGGTCTACAGGACCTAACATGTTTGTGGGAAACTTCATTCAAATAGTCATAACTCCTAAATAGATCATCCCAACGATGTGTCGTCAGCGAAAGCATGTCCCTAACATTTAGATGGTCAATCCAAGATAAATGTTGGGTACCTTAGGCTCTTAGTTTTTATATCATATACCATTATAGTTTGAGTGTGCTCCCTTGGTCCTTTCATTGAGGTTAGAATAAAACATTACATGGACAAAATTTGATTGTAATCCCCTCTACAGTTTGAGTCTTAGATAGAGTTATGTAATCCCTCTGCTATACTGGAGTGTGATTACCTATCATACCTTGTGGAGTTTTTGGAATCAACATGACCTCCCTGAGTAGGATTTTGATCCTCCATCTAGCAGGCCACATTATTACAATTTGTTGAATTTTTGGAAAGTGATCTCTTACATGGCGTGTTGACCTAGATTGTGTTTGTGGTGTCCCCCAGCGGTTCTGGGTGTGAACCCCATATCTATGTATCATAGCCATCTTTGAAAAAAACATTCTCTTTAGGTGGGTCCCAAATGATATATAACTATTCATCAAGTGTCTCTAATGATATCATGTCTCGAGGAGTGAGTTATCCCAGAACAATCATTTCTTCGAGTAGAATCATGTGGCAGGCAGTTGGTTATGATAACCTTGTAGTGTGGTGTATCTCCTTGGTATATTTGGTTTTTTTGGTACCTCTGGTATATTTTACACATTATTATATCTCTTATTGATAGGACTATACTCGGTTCTCCATTTATAGTGTTTTGGGGTGTCCTACTAAGTATTTTTATACTCACCCCTGAATGGGATTTTCCCACACGTGTCAAGTCTTCTGTAGATGGAGTCCCTTTTGACAATGTTTTAGGAGGACCCGGAGCGGGTGGAGGAAAGATGGAGATGGGAATAATGAGGTTCTTTTCTAGGAGTGTACCTTTGACTTAGACCTCTCCCCTAGATTATGTTGGAATATTAATATTTTCAGCTAGACTTGTGTTACAAAATCTTTGTCGTGGGGTTGAATATGGCAATGTTTACTTTTCCTTTACTTCATGTTGTACTCTAGTTGTGGGATCTTAGTTGTATACATGAATTATATCATTTGATTTACATTCCATCACTTTTTTTCTGGGAGATGTGTGCTTTTGTACGTGCAATTTAGGATAATGCCTCCCATTTGTTGGGAATCCCTACTCAGTGCAAGTATGAAACCCCTAAATTATTGGAGGTGGGATTCGAGTAGTCACAGAAGGGTCCCCTCTAGGATGGTTTGTGTCAGGTTTTGTGTCCATTTTTACTAGTTGGAATTGTAGGATGACGTTGTTGATATAGATGTGGTGGATGGGTAGTTATGTGGTTTGGAAAAGTGGATAGAATGTTTTCTATCATAGATGGTCATGTGGGAAGGGAGTGGTTTCATTGAATTTGTGGGGGATTCTTTTTTTGTGAGGTAGTTTATGTAGTGGTTGGGAATGTGATTTGGGGTTTATTCCATAGATTAATGGTGGAATGGAATGTGAATGGTAATACCGAATATGTTAATGAGTACATGAAACATTTTATTAACTAGTGGATGATAATGAATTGTTAATGATTTAAATGGATGGTAGTTAGTTATGATAAACATGGTTGATTGATAATGAGTTAAAAATAAATATTTAATAATAGAATTAATGGAACAATAAATATGTGGTTGAAAAATTGTTAAATATTGAATGGGTAATGGAATAATAAGAATGAAAATTATTAATAATTTAATGAAAATTTTATATATAAAATTTGGGAATTTATTGTTTATATAGGATGGATAATTTGTTAGAATTTTGTACTCATAGTCAGTTTATGGTAATAAAAGTTGGTGGTGTTGTTTTTTATAAACCCATGGGGTAGTATTGTGTGTGGAAATATATAATTTTTATTTCTATTGTGATTTCTTATGAACCCCACCTATGTTGAATGTCGTTACTGATTCCCAAATGTTGTGGGTTCTCATTATATTCTGCAAAAATATAGGTTAGTGAGGGAACTGATGTTTGACTACTCCCTCTTTCCTGCTCTCCTTTCTATGTGTAGTATTAGTTTTGATGTATTAATGTTGGTCTAATATTGTGGTATATAACCAATTCATATTATGGAATGTGATATACTGGCTGAATTAGTTATGCAATGGCGAGGATGATACATGGTTGGGGTCATGCATGGTAGGAGGAGGGCATGAGGATAATTTTGTTCTTTTAAAATAAAACATTTTATTATCCACACTATTTTTTTGGAAATTTTGATTCATTTTTTCAAGGTACCATTATTCAATATTATTTTTAAAGTTAAAATTATTCAATGAATTTTAGAATCCCCTTTTTGAAAACATTATATTTTTTCAAATATCTTTTATAAAATATTATTTTAAAACAAAGTATTGTAAAATTGTTTTCAATTATACTTTTAGAAAACATTTTTTCTCTTCAAGTGAATATTATAAGTAACTTTTTTTAATAATTTTTTCAAAATTATTCTATTTACCATTAGAAAGATGTTTTTAAAATTAATTTTTAATATAATGTTTTAAAAGGTTTTATGAAAACTATTTTATTTTTTGATCTATTTTATATCCATGGTATATATTTCATGAAGAAATTTTTTAATAATCCTATATAGGTTATTATAATATAATTCCTTTGGTAAATCGAGATTTCTTTATATCTTATGATTTACTAAGCTAGTGAAATATATTGTTTTTGGATAGTCATGAAAACCCATTTTTTCCATGGGTTTATTATGATATGATGATTATTAGTTTTATGTTTCTCACATATGTATAGATTCTGATTGGTGGGGTACTATATCACTATCAAATGCAATTTATTAATCATATATTTTATCAGATTGTCAGGATTGGACAAAAAAAATTCACATAGGCGTTGGAATGATTGGACTACTCACATTTTTCATTGTGAACAAAATGAGTTTGTTCACATAGGAATGTGAATAATGAGTCTTCTCACGTAAGTTTTCATATACCTATGGTTATGAAACAATTTCATTTTTTCCATCATGTTATACTATGTTTTTAAGATTCATTTCATTTCTATGAAATTCCATGTTTTCGTGATTATGAAGTTTATTTTAATTTTATTTCAAGCTCAAATGTTAAATGGTTATTAAGATGTCTCTTGAGAAATTTAATATATTTTGTTTTTACTTAATAATATTTTTTTTCATATTATTTCATTGTAACTTGTTTTATTAGTATCACCTCTGGTATTTTTATATTTTATTATTATATATATTCCTTAATCATGTTTTCCTTCATGTTATTATATGTTTCATCCTTAATGATCATCTTAACTCATCCCTATTTTATGTTTCCAATCCACATGTTATGAAGAGGATTACATGATGTTTGTTATCTATAAAAGGGCCTAGAAGAGAATGATTATTGTGAAATTTTGACACGTGTAGTAAAATAAGATGTTTATAAAGATAATTTCTAAGACACTAAACCTTTTTTTTTCGGATATATGACTTTTGTGAGATGAATATTTAAATAATGTGATTAATATATTATTTTTTAATGTTTATATTTTTTTATTATAGTTAGAATCAGAGTTGGGTATAGTAATTTTTAGGACTAGTTTAGCTATTTTTTTAATTTAATTTTGTGACCTTTGGTATTAGGGGCATAAATACTCTATAAAAACACTATAGTTGAGTGTATTTATAAGAAGATATCCTAGAATATTAAAAATAAATTGAGTAAATTATTTTCCCCAACAACACATCCCAATTGAGATGTTATAATTGGATAAAAGATATATATATAATAGGTACCTTGGTTTAATTGTCCCTAAAAGGGTGTGTTTGTTATTGATTCCATCGTCAACTTGTTTAAAAACATTGGAATAACTAGATACAAATATTTAAACTCCTAGTGTATAGGATGGGTTGATTTTATTCTCTTTCTAAAACACAATAAAGAATTGATATCTGAGTTACATTGAGGTATTAGTTTGAGAAGAATAACATTACCCAACTAAAAGTTACTTAGATCTGACTAAGATTAATATAGGTTTGATAAGAGAAAGTATGAGGCCAGCTAAAAAATTCTAAGAACAAATATTTTTTTAGGGACCAATTAATTTAAGGATTACGATATTTTCCCCACATATTCAATGTTTTTTCAAAAATAACAACCCTATTGACTTCTATAATGGTTATAACTAGAAGGAACCCTGGTGACAAGATACAATGTGAAGATTACATCAATGATTAAACAGCTTATATGGGTGATGGGATAAAGAATCTTGGGATTATTCACAACCAATTTTTATGAATCATGATTAACAATATAACCATATTTATAAACCTAATTCCACAAAAGAAGATAAATATGGAGTCTCATGAAAGATCAAGTGATGAAATAATGAATGAAAAAAAATTAAATTTCATATATGTCAATAATGGGGAATGAAGAACTATGGGACTTTCCTTAAAGGGACTACAAGATAGTTTAATTAAGGTAAAATGGTCCATTGAGAACAAAAATTTTGAGGGAAAATGAAGATTTTTGTTAACATGAAAAAAAAAATATAGAACTATTCCAAGGGATCCAGAAAAAGTTCAATGTCTTAGGTTTAAAAACCTGATAATTATCTAAGAAAATTCTCTATTCCAAGTATTTCTATGGATTATATGAATCCACAACCTCCTAGAATCATTGAGCAAGGAAGAAACTATTAAATGAAAATTAATGGATAGGATATTGGTAAATAGGTTTCACAAATCCTTCAAACTAAATTAGTGGATTCATTGTAGTTATATTAACCTTATTGTATCAAGTATGTTCCCTAATAAAATTAATTCACCACCCATAATGATATTTATTTTTAGGAATGATAATTATACTTGTGGAAATAATCTTTGTGAAAATCATGATAACCTCCTTGAAAACCAATTTCCTCAATTTTGAAAATAGAAGGTTAAACTTAACATTGACACCAAATAGATTTCTAAAATATGTAAAATGTAACTCCCAAAGATTTTATAGTGAGTCTCTTTTAAGATTAACAACTTTGATAGATTATGTTGCACGCACCACCAAGTATAAAACCATGATATACTATTCAAAATGTCACCATTAAAACCTAGTTTTTTAAAATGTTGGAATGAATATTTTTCACCAAATTATGAAATTTATATTTTCAAATTTACCGAAATTATTTTTATAGGAATAGGACAACAATAAATCAAATTTTACACATAAATTATTATATTTTTCTAAACGCAGTTTTACCACCATTTAATTGGCCACTAGTTTTAAAATTAAATTTTTATACATTTATATATTTTATTTAACAAAATAAAAATCATTTTTGAAATTTTAATTTCAATGTTAAATTAGGATGAAATTTTGGTACTATTCTGAAAATATTTATTTCCCAATGAATTGTAAAAAATACTAATTTTTTTAAAACTGTCTATTTCATTATATTAAAATTCAATTTATGATGTGAATTTAATCTCACATATAAAATTATAATTAAAATTTATCTATCTCATAAATGAAAATATGATATATTTATATCAAGGAATAATTAAAAATATGTATTAAAAATGATTAATTAAGTATTGGTATTTATAAGAAATGTAAATCATTAATAACAATTTTTAAATTAATATAATTATTTAAAAGAAATTTTATTTTCAAAAAATTGATTAATAAATTAATTATTTTGTTTTTATTATTATAAGATAATTCTATGAGACCTTATTTAATTTTTGAATGTATCATAAAATCTATTATATTGTTAAAATTGAAATTTTTTTAAAAAAATGACTTAATTTAAAAATAAAATTTCACATATTGAAAAAAATTATTTTCATAAAATGGATTAAATTTTTTAATTCTACATTTGATTAAATGGTTAGGGTGAATTTTTGGTATTTCTCAAAAATATTTGAATTTTTGTGAATAGTGAAACACGGTAATTTACAATATTTAACAAATACATAAATTATTGAGTAATAGATGATGTATGGCTGATTTAAACCCATAATATAGAATTATCATTAATTATTTTAACATATTTATTTGTATGGTTAAAACTATTTATAGTCTGGAGCCAAAATAATAAACTAATGAATAAAATAATGAAATAACACCCCTCTCCTCCACTATATATACCACCCCTCACAACCTTTTATCATCACACCTTATAAGACTTTTAGATTTATTATATTCTACCTAATTACTCTCCAAAAAATATTATCTAGGTTTTATCTTTTTTTTGTCACCAAGAGACCATTTCTAAGTCCCTTAAGGGGGTTCTCAAGGAGGTGATACTCAAGAGGTAAAACTTTCCCTCTCTCTCTTTCAATTTCTTTTCTTTTCATATCCTTCCCTCACCTCCCCAAAACAAAGTAAAATGAAAACTATAGTATCATGTATAAAATGTGATTTTATTATGCTAATGGTATATCCACCATCAATTATATTCTCTTTCCTTTTTTCAAAAAATGAAAACATCAACCATGATGTGTCGATTCACCTCATTTGGGGATAATGATTTTTCATTTTATAATATCGCCTTCAAGGTTGGTCTAAGAACAATTTTTTGTGGTTAATGAAGGTTATATTATATATATTAAAACTTATTTTTTCCTCAAAAACTATTATATATTCATAGTATTAATCAATAGAACAGAACTAGTGCATGTTGATTGAAAAAATACCAAAATAATATAAATAGTTACGTTAACATTTTAACAAATGAATCATCCTCATATCTGTAATGAAAATGATATATAAGACAATTTAATCTTATAGAGTTTTTTTAATTATATGTAAAATAAATTTTGGATAACTATTACCTTTTTATATGATCATTAATACATGAATACAGGTGAACCAATCATTAAAACCAAGGAAACGAACACTCTTTAATGAAGAAATTGAATCTTATAACTCATCAAAAATATCTTAAATGAAAAAAATAAAATTTTAATAGATTATAAATTAATTTTTTTTAATCTAATTTCATTATCCAAAACCTTAAGTGGAAGTGCAGTACACTTTCAGACATATGTTAAGGGTTCTCTCATCTCTCTTTTATTTCTATTAGACATGCCTCATTCACCAATATTTCATATATTTGGTGTACATATAATTTAATTTGATGTATCATATCATGAATAAATTTATCTTCATGTTATTAATGTTTCATTTTATTAATATTAATTTTTAGGAGCATATAATTCGATTGATTACAAAGTTGTAAGGATTCTCCCTAAACAACCATTTTTCATTCGTGTTATGATTTATCACTATTTACCCAAATATTAAACTTCGTTATTTTTTATACTATTTCTAAATTATTTGAATATGTATCAAACCCGTTTATCCTGATTATTTCATCTTTCTTGATGGAAAAATTCATGTTTTACAAGGTTCCCATTTCAATTCCTCTCAATAAGGAAGCTCGATTAAAAGGAACTTCCCAACTTCATATGCATTTTCAAGTATACTCTATAATATATTTTTATCAACCATTATTTTTCTTAAATCACTCATTTCTTCATGAAAAACTATATTTGTTCATTTATTGTTTTATTCAAAAAATTAATCCTTTTTAAAGACACTATATATTTACCCTTAAATCGCACCAAAGTGGCTCATTTCTAAAGTTTCCTAAAAACCATTTTTACATATTTTCACTTCAGTTGGACATAATTTATTCCTAAAATATAACTTCATTACATTTTAAATTTTGGATATAAATTTTCACAATATTATTTCATTGAAAAATAGAAATTATTTTCCAAAAGAACTCTTCCTTCGAAAGTAAAACGGTATTTATTTAAATAATTATTCACCGGTTTTATTAGAGTATTTTCCTCTACTTAAACACCCTCTATTAAATCTTTTGATTAATTGAGATTGTTCTCTTATTTTACCATCAACCATATTTTATTAAAGGGTTTGTGATTATTTTAACTGTAAATATACTATCTTGATACCACTTTTCATATTACTTTGGATAGATTGTGATTATGTTTATGGATTATGGATATTATTTGCATTTTATATACCAGTTACAATATAAATGTATATGCTTATTATGTTTCACCCATTTATATTAACAAATAATTGGACTCCATATGTGACTGTTAGGGCCCACTATATCCCCTAAATTAATTGGTAGGTCTAATGAGACAAACTTGACTAGGTTTTACCCATTTACACATAGTGTCATTGAAAAAGTCTTCATGGTATGTTTATGATTTCTAACATTAAGAATTAATTCATTATTATATTAGTAATTGCTAATAAATTTGATTATTAGACTATTAGAATATCCCTGGTTATGTTTTATTCTCATTTGATTATTTATATGGCATTATTTTTATCATCTTTGTATTCCTTCCACATTATGTTCAAGTTGTTTTAATGACATGTGTTCTTAGAAAATAACATTACCTCATTATTTGTGTTTATAGATTTTGTTTTGTTGTATTACATTACTGAGCATCTGAGATTACCCCTTGAATATGTTTTATTTTTTCCCATGATTCCAAGATGTATATTATGTCTTACATGCAAGTATAATCTAAAATAATAATATTATTAACAATGAAGTTACTATGTTGTATTTAATTTCAAGTTGTAATTTAATACATATGTATGCATATAATTTTCTTATGCTTCTAAACTATTTGTCCCTTTTGTATGTCATCGCTTGTATCTTATGTCAGTGTAATAAAGTATGGAATTAGATCTAGGGTACTAGGGTCGAGGTCTTTACAGAGAACACATTTTAAATCAATTGTCTCCACATTTTAGTGTAATTACAACAAAGAATTAACTATGAAGAAAATCGAATCCTTAAAATGGGCCTCAATACCTAGCTATGTGATAAATTTCCAGGAAATGTTTATGGAATGTAAGTGTTTTCTAATCTTCCCTATGATATTAAGGATCATATCTCAATAGATATAATACTTTTAAGCATGTCAATATTTTCACCCTATTTACCTATTCCTATAATTAAATGATAATTAACTTTCCTGTATGAAATGTATTTATGGGAGGTATAATGTAACAACCCAAGATTTTAAATCCCTTAAAATATATCATATTTTCTATAACTACTGTCAAAAGTTGCACAAATCATTAAAAAACCAAAACATATTATAATAAAAATATTAAAAAACAAATAATAAAAACTATGATGGAAAATCATTAATAGTTGTTACCTTTATAAGGTAAATAACTAATTTGAGTTAATGTAAAAAAATTATTTTGAATAATAGTTTTATTATTTAAAATATATTTTTTATTTTAAAAAATCATATCTTATAATTTAAATTCTTTAATTTTAAATTAATTTATGAATTCCTTACATTAAAATATTCATACGATGTATTTGTTTAGTTTTTTCTCAATCAATTGAATTTTAGGGGAATAATAAAAAATAATGATTTTGTTAACACTATCAATTTTATATAGCATAAAATTTTTTAATACATTTATATATATATAAATATAAATTACAAAAATAAAATAAATCATTTAAAAATTTATTCCAATTCATAAAACCCATGAATATCATTTTAGAAAATCATGTAATATTTTTTGAAAATTATTTTTCATCTATTTGTTTAATAAAATTTAAAAATTGAAAAATTATATTATAGATTTACTTTTATTTCAAATAAATATTCTTTAATTAATTATAATATTCTTAATATCATTATAATTAATAACATTAATAAATATATCTTGTATATGAACATTGTGCTCAAAAATACACTCAACTAAAAAATGGGTTATTATACCTTACAAGAACTAAATTTATGATTAATTTCTCCATAAATTAAAAATTAATTTTATAAAATGATTTATAAACATGATAGACTAATATTCATATTATTTATTATGTCCACTTTTTATGTAATAAATAGAAATTGTGAGTTAATATTTAAAAGGTTATTTTATATAAAAATAATTTATTTATATTTTTTATTTTACTATTAAAATAAAATTTTTATAATTTTATAATTTTAAATATAAAAAATATAAATAAAATTTTAATTCATCATATAAGAATTTAGTTTTTTTAATTTTCTCTAATTTTCTAAAAAGTTGTTTTTCAGTTAAAAAATGCGGAATATACAAAAAAATATAATTTCCTTGATATTATAACCATATAAGAATAACAAAAAATCTCTAAAACCCATTAAAAAATTATAATTATGGAATAAAAATATTAATTTTTCCAATATTATTTTTACACATAAAACATATTCAAATCATTTTTAGATTTGATGAAAAATGTTACTTTAATATACAGAAAACCAATTTTGGTCTTCCCTATAAATCATTAATTTTCAAATTAAATTTCATTTTTGGATTACCATTGTATTCTCATACCATTTATAAAATTCATAATAAATCCATTTATGTCTCTCAAGTCAATAAAATGATAGATATATCATATAAAATTTAAAAAATATAATGACGTTTTTTAAAAAATATTTTTACACATTTAAGTATTTTTAGTTGAAAATTAAGATTTCATGACAGTAGAAATTTTATTTGAAACAATATTTATAAAATTTTATATCATAGTGATCAAATTATATAATTTGTTCAATTTTAATTTAGGAAATTCAAATTTAATACTAAGTTAAAAAATTAGTTACCCTGATAGAAAGTGAAAATGGTAAACAATAATTTGCAATGGGGAAAAGGTTGAACCGTGTTATAAAAATGATTCAAAAAGGAGTGTGTACATGTGTATTGATGAAAAATAACACCATTTCTACATTTTACACATTTTTATACCCTTGACCCTTTAATAGTGAAGTTAAATTTTTTAAATTCAATGTGTATTTCCAAAACTGCCATTCTTTTCACATGAAAAAACATAATAGTTAAACAAAATCAAGACTCTCCTCACCATAGAAATCCTCCAATAAAATATAAAATTATAATCTCCATAGAATCATCTCTCATGAAAATTATAACAATCCAAACTCTGTTAACCTAACTTTTCACTCTAGCTGACTGCCACATGGCCTGATGGAATCCTGATCACCCTGGGCTGGTGACAGGCACTTGGCATTAGAAACTATCTCATGTGAATGGGCTCACCATTGGTAAAATGGATTGACCCATCTATAAAATTGAAGATTCATACTAATATCATCAAATTCAAAGAAGAAATAATGATGCATCCACAGAATACTATAAAGTCTAAAATGATGCCACAAGATATATTTCGCATCATACATTAAACATGTAATAACACGACATATACATGGTATCTCTAGTCAAAATCCAAAAACAACAAGGAAAATAAAAAAAATAAAAAACAAGAGTTATTTATATATCCCAATGGGTTCAAAATAGCAAAAAAATACTCCACATGATCTAACCCATGTGATACCACATCACCTCTACAAAACACTATACATCAATACTGATAAAGATCCACCCTAGTATAGGTTCATATGCCCTTAACTGAGTCATGCCAAAAAAATATGTGAGTATCCAAAGTCCCAAGTAGGGTGTGGGGTGAAAATCCCATTAGTATTCTACCATGATATGTAAGTATATTACAATTTAAAATAGATAATCTATATTGAAAAAAAATCTAAAAACTAAATTTCTTTGAAAATATTCAATTTTCAAATAAAACTTTGGAATCCCCTTGGTTTTTTATTTAAATAAATGAATTCCAAAATAAAACCTAAAAATGGATCTAATAGATAAACAAAACCATAAGACAAAACATGATCAATTTCTCTTACATGTAATAACCTAGGGTGGCTATAAAATAAAAAACTCATGACCACAAATGGGTATGATATATCCCTTCACATGAACATGTAACTGATAAATTAAAAAATCATATAAACCAATCTGGAATTTCTATGTGAACAAAAGTTCCTAACCATCGGACCAATCATGAGTGAGCAAACATGTTTTCTAGTTATAGAAGAAAATGGAAGCTCTCACGGTCTTCCTCGGGGCCAACTCAAAGTGATCACATGATCTCTCTACAAACAACAAGGAAGATCTCTTATTATTTCTCCCAAAATTCTCTCCCAGTCCCTCGGAAACAAGTTGAGGCTTAAACATTCATCGCTATGAAGACACACATTGTCCCTCGAACAAACCCCTTACTCACACCCCAGTTAACCAATTTGATACTCTATGACAACACAATCATAATAAAGTGACAAAATAAAACAACCTATTTCATAAACAAACATTCCCATTTTATCAAAATATATTTCCAAACATAAAACCATTCTCAACCCATTTTAAAAATATATTTGGAATCAAAAAACCTATTTGATCCATTTTAACAAACACTTGGCATTCATACAATCCATGTCTATCAATAAGACCCCATTTAAATCACCTTAATTTTCAAATTAAACCATATATAATAAAAAAAATGATTTAAAAATCAATCATAAATCCAAAAAAAAGGAAACATAAATAGCAAAAATCAAAGACGATAAGAAATTTAAAGGTAATAGATGGAAAAATCCATTAAATTGGGACACCTACATCAGATTCATTTCCAAACTCGTCACCTTTGATGACAACCACTCAAGATAGGTAGAACCAAAAATCCCATACGTAATCCATAAGAAATAAAAATAGAACCCCATCAAACCACTAGGTTCAACAATCGAACCATCTAGGGCTTCACATCTCCATGAAAATGGTGGAACAATCAAGAATAAGGGGAAAACATGAATAAAATAAGAAAAATTGACTTACCCTAAACCAAACCACCTTGCTTCTAAAGAAGATATCACCACCAAAAGATTGGGGGAGATTCCAGGACATGGAGAATGAGGTTCATTCATTGGGGAAGGAAAATTAGAGCTCAAGAATTAATAAATCATTAGGGGAAAATGGTAAAAAACACCTTTTATGTTACTTGGATATGACATAGGGTTTGATTGCATGGTTTGAAAAACTATTCTCCAACCATGAGGGTGCATCTTTCCACTCAAAATGCACCACATGGCTATCATTATGTGTTTCACTATTTGGAGAAAAATTCTCGGAACATGAAAAACCCCATAGTCACCCTCTGCAACCCCATTGCATGAAAAGTCACAAAGTAAGTTAAAACATACACTAACTGTTCACCCTAGTATTTCTCCCAAAAAAGTTCCACTTATGACCCTTGACACCTAGGAACTCCATGAATGAGAAAAAAGGTAAATAATTCTAAAAATCAGACATACCAGTTACTAGGTTGGTGTTATAAAATCCCCCCCCCCCTATTCGACTTTTTCCTTCAAAAAAATCCTCAAACGTACAAAAACCATAACAGGTGAGTCCATTAACATGACATCTAAACATCCTACTCCCATGTCTCATGGATGTCTCTCCCATAATACCACAGAACATGGACCAATAAGGTCAACTTAAAATAGATAACCTTATCCTGATGATCTATTATATGAATAGGATGCTCCATAATGGTGGTATCAGGCTCAAGGTCCACATCTTCCCACTCCAACACATGAAACATGTTGGGATGGTATCTTAAAAACTGGTAAACATAAAATAAATCATGGTTCATATAACACCACATGATTTTATAGTATTTATATTCTTAAATAAATTTAATTTATTCAATATCCTACTTTTCTTGCAACATTGAGCTCAAACGAAGCATGATATATTATTAAATATTAACATGATTGTAGGAAAAGTAATATAACTGTTTGGAATAGTAAACTAGCCATTAAAATAATAAACTTCCCTATGAAAGTATAAATAAAATTTATGTATCTCATAAATAAAAATATGTCATATTTATATCATTGAATATATAAATAAATATTTTATTATTGATACATTATTTGTTGCTATTTTTCTGAAATTTAAATGTTTATTTACAAATTTAAAATTAATATAATGTTTTAGAAGAAAATTTATTTTCCTAAAATTGATTCATACATTAATATTTTGTGGAATTATAATTTTAAGATACATTTATGAGGCCCTAATTAATTTTTCAAAGTATGGTAAAATCGGTTATAATATTAAAATCTATATTTTTTTAATAAATGATTATTTTAATTATAAATTAAATTTAAAATATTTTGAAAATTATTTTAATAAAATTGATTATTTGTTTAAAATCTACTTTTCCAAAAATGGTTAGGTTTATTTTTTGCTATTTTTCATAAATATTGGAGTTTGGGTGAATAGTGAAATATGGTAATTTATGGTATTTAACATTTTAAGCCAAACACATTAATTTTTGTGGCATGAATGAGGTAAGAACTCATTATTTAGAACTCATATTCATTACATAAAATACCTAGTCATAAGATTCATCACTCTTGATTGTGTTGATCCAAAACAATAAACAAATGAATAAAATAATAAGAAAACTCCCCTAACCCCCACTATATATATATCCCCTCTCCACCCAATATCCTCACACATTCGTAGGATATTGGATTTTATAAATTATAACCAATTTCCTTGAAAAGATTCTCATGAATTTCAAAGACCTTATGTTCTTAGAAAAATACCAAATTAATGTTTCTTAAGGAGGTTCACAAATAAAAAATATTCGAGAGGTAAAATACACCTTTATTCTCTTTTAATTACTTTTATTTTTCTTATCCTATCCACAACGCATCTATCCAAATTGTTATTGTAACTCTAGAATTTTGTATTTACTTGAATTTTATTTTTTTTAATGTAATTATCATCATCAAATCTCTTCTCCTCTTCTTTTAAATATATAAATGTAAACATCGTCCAAGTGGTGTTGACTCACAGCCTTCATAGACGATGAGTTTTTGTTTTTCATTACCACCTTCATGTATAGAAATAAGCCCATTTTATGGTTAAAAATTTTATAATATGTTTTTAAAACATATTTAATGTTCTGTAACTTGTATATAAACATGATATTAAAAAAATGATACTAGTCTGTGATGGTCATAAAAACCACACAAAAACTAATCGTTTTTCATTAAAATTTTACCTAATTAATCATCCCCATATCATATAACCAAATGATATATTAAGACCATAAAAAATCATCAATGTATATTAATATCATTTCATTACACTTCTAGATTTTTTCTCTCATTTTATAAGACCTCTCATAATTATACACAAGGGAACTAACCATGAAAACATGAAACGAATTCTCCCAAAACAATGAAATTAATCATTATAACTCAACAAAATGTCCATAAATTAACTTAATAAAATTATTACAAATAAATTATATATTTTTTATTTTTTATTAAATTATTTAATGAATATATGTTGAATATTTGGGACATTAATTATACGTTTCTAACGATTTCAGACATAAGGTAAGAGACATCAACTTAATCTCCATTTCATTGAGATTTATCGGTATTATGCACAAAGTAATTTTTATGTGGTTTATCTACTACTATTTTGAGATAAATTTCTATTTTAAAATATATTTTTCTTAAATATCCATATTTCTGGTATCATATATATTATTATTGTCAAATCTATTTACCATTTTTTATACATATGATTTTCACTTTGAATATTATTTGATTAACTATAAAATAATTTTAAATATTAATATTTTACTCAATACAGATATTTAATATTAATGAAAATTGATTTCATGAATTAAATTTATTATTGAAATATTTTATTAATTATTTTTACATTAAAACACTAGTTGGACAAGTTATTGATTTCCTCTCGATTCAAAAACATGCCTCATGGTACAAAAAAGATGGTGAAAACGCTTCGCATTTATTTCCAAGTAGAATCAAAAAAAAGTTTCTTCCCTTAGACCTAAACTGTCTTATGAATGGTCTTGACGGTGTTGGTTCAAGTTCCATATACATTACATCCAATAATTAAGAATTCTCTTATTTCTATATTCATTTATTACTATTCAGGCAATTTTCAATATGACAAACTCTATGGATGAATTTTCATTCTTATTTTATTGATTAAATTGTGTGTGTTTTCCATTTTTTCTATATTTATTATTCTTCACATAATTTTAATTCTTGTTTATATTGTATGTAACCCTTACTAAGAATTTTATCTCACCCTTTTATTTGTTTTCCATCCCTAGGTTATGAAGATGAAATCTTTAAATATATTTCAAGGAAGTAGTTTATTTTCCTTTTTAATGTTCTATGTTTAATTACCAATGTAATAATGGAACCATGTATCTATCTAGTTATGAAAAACTATTAAACTGATTGATCCTTGGTTATATGATCTCTTTTATCTATACCATTGTAATAAAATTACCACCAACTTTGGGCTACTGGGTTGGAGGTTGTAATAGTTGGTATCAGAGAAAGTTTAGAACGAACCTTTGGTACAAGATGTCAAATAAACATGATAATTATAATAATTCCTTATAGAGAATTTATTGGCTCAATTATATTGATGATTATGATTTAACATAGTGTTTCCCATTATTAATTAATGGTTTCTAATTAATGAAATGGAATCAACACCCTAATAAAATGTATGGATTTCCTAACTGAGCAAGTCAACATAGTTGGTGTCGGAGAGGATAAGATAATGACCTTATTAGGATAGCTTACTAAGTTATTATGAATTACTATACTACACCTATGGTCCATAATTTAATGTGGAATAATTCCCCATATTTTTGGGGTTCTTAAAATACATTGGTAGCTAATTAATGAATCAAGTCCCTTAAAAATACATTTCTTACATTGGAATTTGTTGAAAGGGAAAAGGTAGTATTAGAACTATATTTACTCAAGGGTGTTGTTGATCAATGCTGGTCATTTTATAAGAATACTAAGTGGGAAGATGAAATAAAATACATGGAATGGATAACTTTTAAAGAAACATTCTTTTATAATACTTCCCTTATGCAAAACTAACTAAAATGAAGAGAAAATTTCTCACCTTAAGGAAAAGAAAGAAGAGTGTGTTTCTATGTTTGAGTATAACTTAAAAATACTAGCTATATATTATATATATTACATATGTGATTTAGAAATAAATATTGAACATTTATTTTAAGTTCTTAACCCAAGTCTCCAAAGGGCATTGGCTTTTCAAAAAAAATAGTCATGTGATGAAATAGTATTAAGTTCCACAAAAATGTAGAAATAATTTTTTTTATCATATATGTTCAAGTTAAATAAAGAGAAGAAGATGTCTTAATATAACCATGAAAAGGGTTTGGATTCAAAGAAGAATAAGATAATAAATAAATTCCCATTATGAAAAAATTATAGAAAGAATCATCTTGGGAAATTATTGAAAGGAATGGGAGTTGGTTATAAGTGTGAAGAAAAGGTTCATCAATCTAATGAATGATAGGGGAATAAAAAATCAATGATTTTCAATGATTCAAATATAAATAAATGGGGAATTATTAAAACCAAAATCCCATGTTCCCAGGTAATTTACCATAGAAGAACCCAAGGGGAGATGGTCAATCTTATAAAATCCCCAAATATAAAGTAGAAGTACCCATTGAGGTGGTGGAATATATATTTTCCTATTTTCAAAATTTTTAATTGATTAATTTGATTCCAAATCATGGCACTCTTTTATATCTACCCAGTTTTCCAAAAAAATTAGATATTTCCCTTTCAATTTAATAAGGGTTTTCCAACCAAAACTCCTAAGGGAATTCTCATTGCAATAATTATTTATCGTGTTATCCCCATTATAGAATATAAATTTTCATTATTTTCTAACCTTATCATTATACCTATGTTTTAATGAAATATAATCCTCATTATATACTATGTTTCAAAATATTATTCAAAAATTTATTTCTAGAAGAAGTAAACTATGAATTGTGAGAAATATATAGAATTATTTATATTTAGAGAAGAAACTTCATCATCGGATTTTTATCTTGATCCACCCCCAGTAGCTCTACTACATTAAATTATTTGGTAGGAAGAGAAAATTAATATTGAGATTAGTAAATTAATCTTAAAATTGCTGATGTAATATTTATTTATGAATATATTTATGTATTTTTAGTAGAATTACCTGGAAAACCCCCATAACATGAAGTTGAGTTTACCATTGTTTCAATCCCTAGTGCAGGACCAATGTCATATACCCCTTATAGAATGGCCATGGAGGAATTAATGGAGCTGAAGAAATAACTAGTGGAGTTGAATAATACAGTATTTACTTGCCATATTGTTTCTATATGGGGACACCATTTTCTCTTTATTAAGAAGAAATATAGATCCATGATACTGTAAATTGACTATAGAGAAATTAATGTTATTACAATAAAAAAAATTATCCTCTACCTTTTATTGAGGATTTATTTGACCAACTTCATAAAGCTTAATATTTTTTAAAGAATGGCCTTCATTCTGGGTATCATCAATTACGATTAAAGAACGATGATATTTCTAAGAGGTATTTCCAAATGAGGTATGGACAATATGATTTTACAGTAATTCCATTTGGAATTACTAATGCACCCTCAGTTTTCATTGATCTAATAAATAGATTATTAAATGAAAATATATATGATTTTTTTGGTATTCATTGATGATATTATAATATATTCTAAAACATTTGAAGACCATGAGGATCACCCATATACTATTCTTAAGACTCTCATACGGAAAGATTTATATGGTAATTTATATTATGTGAATTCTAATTTTAGGAACATTCTTTTATTTTTCATATTGTCACAAAGGATAGAATATCAGTTGATCCTGTAAATAAATAAGAAATACAATAATTTTCTATACTAATGAACATAACTGAGGTGTGTACTTTCATTAGTTTAGCAGGTTACTATCTTCATTTCATTCATAATTTTTTCATGATCGGATAGCCTATTAACCAATCTCACGTGTATAGGGGTTAATTTTGAATGGAAAATGAATGTGCAGAATGTTTTGAAGAATTGAAGAGAATATCATTCAATGATATTATTTTGAATCCAACATCAATAAATGATGGGTTTTTAATATAAAATGATTCATCAAATAAAGTACTAAGTTGTTTCCTTAAGAAAAATGATAAAGTTATTTTATAAGTATCAATATAGTTAAATATTCATAAACAAAATTATTCAACTTATGATCTTGATTTAGTTACCATAATATTTTTTATAAAGATATAGAGACACTATCTCTATTGTGAAAAATGTGAGATATTTAAGGACTATAAGAGTTTGAAATACATATTGACATAGAAAGAACATAATATGAGGAAACTAATATGGCTCGAGTTACTCAAAGATTATGATTTCTTAATACACTACCACCCTGTAAAACAAAATATAGTAGTAGATGAATTAAGAAAGATAGATCATGGAATTAAGACCAAAAATATTATTAAGAAAGATCATATGTTCTTGATTATATTAAATATTGATTTAGGAATTATTAAGGGGAAACATCACTTCTTTTTCAAATGATTATGAAACCATATTTATTGGAAAGGATAAAAACCACTCAATTTGATGATTATAATTTTAAAAGAAAATTAAATTCATTATGGATGGAATATAGGAAGAATTTACGTACGATGATGGAATTTTGAAATTTGGTAAGTTTTTATATATTCTATCAATACGTGATCTAAAAACGAGAACTATTAGATGATTCTAATAACAGAAATTTCCCTATACACCTTGGTAGTTCTAAGATGTATAATGTTATGAAGGAACATTTTTGGTGGGATAATATGAAGTGGTAACTTACTCACTATGTGTCAATATATCTAGTTTTTTTACAAGTGAATGTTGAGAGAAAAAATCCTAGATAATTTATTGAACCTATACCTATTCCTCTATTTAAGTGGGATGAAATTAATATGGACTTCATCACTAGATTACCAAATATTCCCAGAAAAATGATACGATATGGTTTATTATTGATTTCCCTATAAAATCAGCACAATTTTTTTATAAGAGAATATTTACCTCTTGAGTGACTAGAAATACTCAATATTAATGAATTTTTAAGACTTCATGGTGAACCTATGTTGATATTTTCTGATCGAGATCCCCATTTTATAATAAAATTTTGCACGAGTATTTAAAATTCTTTTGATATTGGGATTTATTTAAGTGCTGATTGTCACACTCAAACTGATATATATTCATAATAGACTATTAAAACATTGTATGACATGTTGAGATCCTGGTCACTTGAATTTAAATGTATTTGGGATCATTATTTACCTTTTTTTAGAGTTTTCTTATAATAATATTTTCCATTCTAGTATTCAAATAGATTCATATGAAAAATTATATGGAAAGAGATGTCCTACCCCAACTTGTTATGATGAAGTTGTTGATAAGAAACTTATAAAACTAAAAATTATTGATAAGACAATGATAAAGGTAAATAATATTCAGGATCATGTTAAAATAGCTCAAAGTATGAAAATAGTTATGCTGAAACCCGAAGAAAGGTTATAGAATTTCATGTGGGAGATCTTGCCTTTCTAAAAGTATCTCCATGAATGGGTGTCATAAGATTTGGTATGAAAGGTAAACTAAGACGTAGTTACATTGAACCATTTGATATTATCGAAATGATTGGAGATGTAACTTATGAATTAGAAATTACACTGAGTCTCTTCAAATTTCCTGATGTGTTCCACGCATCATTTTTAAATAAGTATATGTCAGACCCAATCATCGTAATTACCTATGAAGAAATAGAACTAGAACTAAATTTTCCTTACTATGAAGAGCCTATCAGGATTCTTGAAACTAGAGAGAAATTATTAATAAATTGTATGACACAATTACTAATGGTTATTTGGAGAAATCATAAAATGGAAGAAGCAGTGTGGGATCCTAAAAATGTTATGAATAAGAACACCCTCATTTTATTTAAAGGAAATATTCCTAAAAAAATTTCAAGTATATAATTTTTGAAGGAGGGAAGAATATAACACTACAAGATTTTATGGTATATATCTTGTTAAATAATTTCAATTTATTTTGTGTCCAACATTACATGTAACACCAAGCTTAAATAAACCATGATATAGTATCAAATATTAACATGATTGTAGGAAAAGTAATGTGATAATTTGGAATAGTAAATTGGCCATTAAAGTAACAGCCTCACCAATAAAATTATAAATAAAATTCAGGTATCTCAGGAATAAAAATATGATATATAGATATCATTGAATAAGTAAACAAGTGTTTTAAAATTGATAAATTAAGTGTAGTTATTTTTGTGAAACATAAAAGATTATATATAGTCTAATAATTAATATAATTATTTAATATAAATTTTATTTTCATAAAATATATTCATAAATTAATATATTTTTTTTATAATTTTAAGCTAATTTTATGACACCTTAATAAATTTCTCAAAGTGTCGTAAAATATGTTATGATATTAAAATCTAAATTTTTCAAATAAATGATGTTTTTAATTAGACATTAAATTTCTCATATTTAAAAAAAATTCATAAAATAGATTCAATTTTTTAAATCTACATGTTGAAAAATTATTCACTTGAATTTTTGGGTTTTTTTGAAAATAGTTGAATTTTTGTGAATAGTGAAATTTGGTAATTTACAGTATTGAAAATTTTAAGCAAAATACGTGAATTTTTGGGTCTTGTAGGATTTAAGAACCCATTTGTTAAAAGCAACATGTAGTAGTTACTATACTTATTCACAAGAATCAAAACTATTGATATTCTTCAGCCAAAATAAAAAACAAATGAACAAAATTATCAAAAAAAACACTAGTCGTATCCATTATAAATACCACCATTAACCACCCCTTCTCCTCACACATTATACTCCTTGAAGTATGTATAAATTCTACCCAATTATCTATCCAAGCCTCTTACCCATGTCTAATAACATTTGGTATTTCCAAAATACTAAATACAAGAGTATTAATGAGGTTCCCAAGGAGATGATATTCGAGATGTAAAACACTCCATTATTTTTTAATTTATTTTCATTTCTTATCCTATCCTCACCTACCCTTTCAAAAGTGGAATGGTAACTCCATAATGATATATATATAATGGAATTTTATTTTTTAATTTAATAGTCATCATCAAATCTCTTCTTCTCTTCTTTTAATTCTAAAAATGAAAACATCATCTGTGAGGTGTTGATTCATGGCCTTCATGGACGACGAGTTTTTTTTCATTATGACATTCAATTATAGTCATAAAACCAATTTTATAGTTAAAAAAGATTCCAATATTTGGATTAAAACTTTTTTAATTTTTTGGAACTAGTATATAAACATAATATTAAATAATATGGTACTTGTCCCATATGGTCGAAAAAACCTCCAAATAAACTAATCTATTTTCATCAATGTTTTATATAATTAATCAACCCCATACCAAATAATTAAATTATATATGAGTAAAATTTATAATCTTTTAATTATATTAATATCATTTCATTCCACTTCATTTATTTTTCTTCAATTTGACAAGTACTCTCATTATTATACATAGGGGTACCGACCATAAAACCATGAAATGAAAGCTCCAAAAACAAAAAAATTAAACATTATAGCTCATAATAATGGACAAAAATAAACTTAACTAGAATTTAAGAAATAAAATATATTCCTAATAGGATATAAATTAGGTAATTAATGAATCTAATTTGATTATCCAGGATATTAAGAACAATTTTGTAATGCTTCCAGGAATAAGGTAAGGGCCTTTGTCATAGTATCTATTTCATTGAGACATACTTAGTATTGTGCACCTAATTGTTTTTATGTGGTGTATCTACAGACCTTTTGGGTAATTTTTCATTTTACATTCTATTTTTCATAAATATTCATATTTTTTATCATGGATATTATTATTTTCTAAGTCATTTCCCATTTTTTACATACTTTGTTTACATTGAATGTTATTTGATTAACTAAGAAATAATGTTAAAATCATGTCATTTACTAAATATAGATTTTTGTTAACAAGTAGTTTTCATTTCATTATTAAAATTAATAATTTGGATATTTTAGGAAATATTTGAACATTTAGACATGAGTGGGGATCGATTATGGATAGCCTGTGATGCATCGATAGGTCTTATGAGACAAAAAACTTGGTGAAAACCCCTTCATGTTTGTTTGAAAGAATAATCCAAATTGTTGTTACCCTTAGACTTAAACTATCTTGGGAAAGGTTTTACAATAGTGGTTTATGTTTTAGATAAATGATTTATAATATTTAAGAATTCCATTTATTCAATATTTTGTTATTACTATTCATGAGATATTCACTATGAAAAAAATCTATTGATGCATTTTCATTCTCATTTTATTAATTAAATGGAAAGTATTTTTTAGTAATTCCATATTGATTATAATTAACGTTTTATTGATTCATGTGTATTTTATGTAACACTTACTAAGAATTTGAGATCACCCATTTATTTTTTTCCCTTCCCCAGGTTATAAAGATGAAATCTTTTAATAAGTGTCAAGGAAATAGTTTATTTTTCCTTTTTTATGTTCTATGTTTAATTACAAATGTAATAAAATAAAAATGATATATCTAGTTATTAAAAACTACTAAACTGATCAATCCTTGGTGATGTGGTATCTAGTATCTATTATATTATAATAAAATAACCACCAACTCTTGAATATTGGGTTCGGGGTTGTTAGAGTTCAAGGTCATCCATTTTGGAAACTCATACCGATATGATGTATTCCATAGACAATCAAGAATATGGAAGATCTTGAAATAACATGGCGTAAATTTCCCCTATCGTCCCAAATGATGGTGACCGAATAGAACTGATACACAAAAAAACACCTACTCTCCAACTTGAATCTCCAATAGAAGAAAATAATGAAAATTGGTATATGAATTTTGGGGATCTAAGATGTCTCTAACCATTTCTGAATCAGCCACACTATCTCAGTCAACTCATGGATAAGGCTTTGTCAATCCAAAAAATTCTCTCTCTGCTCATCCCAGCATAAAGATGTTTGGAATTAATTCTTTTATAGTGGCCCAAATAGGGCCATTATGATCAATTACTAATAACTATTGGTATAATAAAACTTGGAAAAGTCTAATTTATTTCCCACGAATAAAAAAAAATCAAGTGCACATGCCTACAACATGTCCTAGAGAGTTTGGATGGTTTGATCATACTTGCCAGGCATTTGTAAGTGATATGTAGTGTTCAATTTTATCTTGATTCCCAATTCTTCTAAATCCCATTATAGAATCATTATTTGTATTATGCATCCTAGTTTTAAACTATCATTGAAAAAACTCTCAGAAGTTGAACACCCATTTGAATATAAAACCATCAATGTTTTCCAACATTTTTTTATTCTTTAATGGGATGAAAATGAGTTGATTTAATTTGATGATAAAAAATCACCTAGATGGAATATTACCCACTCTGAGTATGAGGTAGAACATACATGAAATCCATAGAGACGGCATCCCACTTCCATACCAGAATATAAAGTGGATGAAGAAACCCAACTGGTCTCTGATGATCAAATTTGATACTATGTCTGGTTGAGCATCT
Organism: Viscum album; assembly: GCA_963277665.1. NCBI lineage: Eukaryota > Viridiplantae > Streptophyta > Magnoliopsida > Santalales > Viscaceae > Viscum > Viscum album. Next base: position 1,794,837,778 of record OY728131.1, read on the forward strand.
AGAAACAAAGTCCACCCCTTCACATCTCATCCATTGACACCAATACTAGTCTATCAAGGAATAAAATATATTGGTTTCCATGGGGTAAAAACCCAAATTAGAATGATTCCCTTAACACAAAACCTAATGTGTTTGGCTCAAAGGAACTATCAGTCAACCCTATAAACTAAGGGAACCATCATAAGAATGATAACAATCATTCAATGTCTCTGCACTATTTGAGACACACTTAATCAGATGGCACTTGGTGTTGGATACCTGCTCACTCTTAACTCAATCGTTGAGATAGGTAATTACCTATAAACTAGTCAAGAACAACCACTTTCCATCTTTCAGCATAACCATTCATAAATCAGCAAATAATTTTATCAACCTCGTACATCCAATGACTCACTAATAACATACACTATAATATTTTTTCTCAAGGAATCAGAGACCATATTTATTTTCCCAAGTGTATAATAAATCATGAAAATAATATTATAAAGGCACTGCGACTAGCATATCTATCTGAGGTTTATATCTTTTTGGGTAAAGATATAATTTAGGCTCTTATAATATAAATAAACTATGAAATGATCCCTAAAGAGGTAATGTTACTAAATATTCAACACATAAATCACAGCTACCAATTCCAAGTGGAAGGTGGGATATTTCCACTTCTATAGGCATATATTCCTTATGCCATAGCTCACCACATAGGTAACCTACCTGAGAACACACCCCAAACCCACACCAGAAAATCATAATAAATAGAGTATGCTCTTCTAATATGGGGAAGAATAAAAACTAGTGTGGATGTAAAATAGGACTAAAATTTATCCATGACACATTGAATATTCTCATCCAAATCAATTTTTACCACATTTGTTGACAAATACATCATGGGATATGGTAGCCTAGATAATTCCTTAACAAAAAATCTATAATAATTGACCAACTCAATAAAATTGTAGATCTCAAAAACATTCTTATGATGCTCCAAATACATGAATGATCAAACATTTTATGTATCCACTGAAATAGAAGCCTCATAGACCATATATACCAAAAACTATACTTCTTAAATAATATATTTTCATTTAGAAAATATAGAATATAGACAGTTCCCTCATAAAACACCCAAATCAACCAAAAAAATGTTCATCATGATCCTCCTTTTTCTTTGAATACACAAACATATAATCCACAAACACAACCATACATAATTCTAAAAATATGTGGATGATCCATTTCATCAATGCTATAAAGATTATTGGAACATTCGTAATCTCAAATGGAAAAAAATCTCAAAACTTATATACCGGATCTAAATGGTGGTCTTTGGGAAATCCACTTCTTATACACTCAATTGGTGGTACCCAAATATCATATCAATCTTTTAAAACCAACAGTATCTCTTGAGCTGATCAAAAATATCATCAATTTTTAGAAATAGATATTTATTCTTCAGAGTCACCTGATTAAGTTTATGATGGTCTATACAAATTTTGAGGCTCCCTTCTTTCTTCATTGAAAATTTCACTATCAAATCAAATGGTGACACATTGGGATGGATAAATACATTTCCCTATAGATATTTAAACTAAACATTTTTCACTTTCTCATCATCTATATCCATCCAATAATATGGTAATGAGATTAGGCTAGTCCTTGGGAGTATATAGATAGTGAACTCAAACTGTTATTGGGGAGGAAATCCTAAAAAATCTTAAAAAAATTCTATTTACCAATCAATGACTATAATAAGGTAACTCACCAAAAACTATTGAGCGAAATCAAGAAAAAACCTAGAAAACTAGCATGAGAATAGCCCCAACTCCAAAGAAATTGGTCCCATTATCCCTGATGGAAGATCCTTATCACCCTGGAAGACATGATTAATCCCATCAGGTGTAAGGAACTAAAACCCATAGTGGTAATAGTTTATTAGATCTTAGAATCTAATTAATAAATTAATTCTAAAAATGTTGAAAATTTATAGGTCCAAAATATGGAATTCCAAGACAAATTCCCCCTTAGCTACGAAAACAAGGTAATCAGAAAACATAAATCCATGCTCCCTTATCCTACTTAGTGAGGATATATAATATATTATATATGAAATCAACCCAGACATCATAACCAATTCCTATGTTTATTTTAGTGAAATAAAGAAATTGGGTGTTCCAGTTCCAAATAAAACTAACACTATAGATGTTATAATAATCATTGTACCTCTCTTGGTGTTCAATCCAGAGTTTGAGTCCTCTTATATAACCTCTTCTTCATGGATAGATCCTATCTTAAACTATCCCTAAATCATATTCCCCTAGTGATAATATCCCTTTACAAATCCATGATATCCTCTACCCCCGAAATCCTTTGATTATACTTGAGATCCTTTCAACATAGTGTTTATTACACTACTCCCCCATGAAGCCAACATACATAAGAAATGAAGATGATCTAGACGTCCACACTAGTTACATGCCCTAGTAGCCTCTAATAAACCAAGTCTAGTGTTCTTATCCTTCCAAAAATAATTTAAAAAATGTTATATGACCCACAGAAACTATAGGTGCTAAACGCAATGAATTCTAAACACCCTTTCAACTACCCCATTGAGACTCATATAGATTCCAATTCCGAACTAACAAAGAACTATATTTTCTTATAAATAAAGTAACACCATCGAGGCCTATCTTTTTGGTCAGATGAGCCCCTATCATAGCCTCCCTGTCAAACACATCTAGATAAGTTGATAATCTAAGAAATATGATCATATATTTGATCACTGGCCTCAATCTCATCAGGAAATGATGATCCCTATTGTTGTTGTTTCAAGGAGATTTTTAGAAACATGTATTAATTTGATAAAATGAGTGGAATACTCTATCACAGAATGATTCCCAGGATCCAACTTCAATAAATCATAGAGCTTCATCACCATCACGGTCTCTAGGTAGAACTATTTATTTAAATCCACATTAAATGTGTTCTAATTGAGATCCTCATTCCTCCATGAGAGCACTTCTGAGTCACATCCACTTCATACTTGGTACTTCCAACACGTGCATGGTTAATCACATTATAGGGGTCTCAAGGGTCTTCAATAACTCAAATATCTACTTGATACAATCCAACAACTCCTTAGGCTCAATGGGACCCCTTTTTCCATGAAAGTTGGTGGTTTGTTCCTTAAAAACATTTATGAACAGTCCATAATATGGGGATTCTATCATAAGGATAAGATTATATGAATCATTGACTCCACCAAATCTATATTAAAAGAAGGGTTCACATATGTGGTGTTAACCAAAGATCCCTATCTATTCTTGAATGAGGTTCATCTAGGGGGAATAATATAAAATAAATAAAACAAAAAACAAATAAAATGTGATTCAATTTCATGCCACATAAAATAAATTAAAATAGATCCTTGTCATGGATATCAAGAAGTGGATCGTGCATCTTAAACAACTCCAAAAATAGAAGGAAAAAGGAACAGAAACATCAAGCATTTCCCAATTTTCATAGTTTGGATACATGGATTTGAATTTCTTGTTCCAACCATAGGGGTGTAACTCGTGTTGGAAGGTAATTCCACAGTGTTTTTTCATGGTTACTAATAACCATGTTCACTAATTGTTTGTGTCCTCTATACCTCCATGTTTCACCCCAAAAACCCAAAAAGACAGTCATTCTCACCCTAGGTATCAACACATATAGATAAATACGTCAAAATTTCATCAAAATCCCCATAAATATGATCAAAACATAACCATAATCTTGGAAAACCAATGGAAACATCTAGTTTAGAATAAAGAATATCTGTAAAGGAACTCCCCCATTCCAACCTATCATGTTCTGATAGTCCTAGATCCACTATAGCACTAAATCCCAAATGGAAACCCCTTTGAAACCATTTTTTTAATAAACCAACATAGTTCAGTCCAACCCATCACCTGAGTTGTCCAGCCACATAGCCCGAAGCAATTTCTTGATCACCACGGTTTAGAAGTAGGAACTGAACATAACTATCTATCATTAAGGAATTTTTTCACCATTGGTAAACCAACATGACCCATCTATAAAAGGGATGTCTCTACTAGTATCATTATATTAAAAGAATAAATAAAGGGGAATTCATAAAACTTAATAAATTCTAAGAAGATACCATAAGTGATATCACACATCATACATAAAACATTATATAATAGAACATATACATGGTATCTTTTGTCAAAATCCCAAAACACCGTAGAAAATGCACATGGACAAATAAGGGCTATACATACATCCTAATAGGTAACAAATACTAAAAATGACTCCATATGTGATAACCCCTGTGAGACCACATCTCCACCAGAATAATCTCAATAGCTGTAATGAGGAAGATCCACCCTGGTATATGGTTCACATGAATTAACATGAGTCTAGCAGAAGAAAATCTATGAGCACCCAAAGGCCTAAGCTGTTTGTAAGGCATGAATCCCATTGGGATAGCACCCTCAATCTATTTAATAAATTCTCCCTTGACAACAAAAAAATCATTTAAAAACACTTTTCAAAACTAAATAGTTTTTAAATTACTCAAGTTTCAAATAATCTTTTGAAATAATGTTGGTTTTCCATTTCAAATAGATTTTTATTTTAAAAAAAACATGAAAAATGGATCAAATAGTTCAACAAAACCTTAAGTCATAACAAGGTCAATTTAAGAAAAAAGTAATAACTAAGGGTAAGAATAAAATCAATAACATGTAACAAAAAATGTGCATACGATAACTCATCAAAATTAAATGAAACTAATCAAATAAAAATCATATAACCCAATCCCACATGAGTGTAAAAACCTAGGGTTTTAACTGTCTAGCCTATAAAGAGTGAATAAAAAAGTATGCTATCTAACTATAAAAAATTGAATCTCTCACAGTATTCCTTAGGCCCAACTTGAAGTGATCTCATGGTCTCTCAATAACCAACTTGGATTATCCCAATTTCATTATACCTAAAGGCACTCTCAATACCTTGGAAAAAATTGGGTTCTCACACAGTCCTTTATTTGTAGTCTTATGTGGTCTGTAGAATAAACCCCTCACTCACATCCTAACTAACCCATGTGTTACTTCATGCCAACGCAATGAAAATAAAGTTCCCATATCAAACAAGACATAACATAAGAAATTTCATAAAAAAAGATACCCATTTTATCAAAAAAAATCCAATGGTAAAAATATTTCAATACCATAGTAAAAATACTTTTGGAAAAACAAATCCTCTTTGATCCATTTTAACAAACACATGGTGTTCATACAAGACAAACGCATTTGATAGCCACCATTAAATAAAAATATTTCCCAATAAAGCCATAAATCATAGAAAAAATTGGATAAAAATAAACTCTTAATCAAAAAATAAAAATTTAAACAAATAAAATGAGATTATAAATTTAAAGGTAATCCATGGTAAATGAACACAAATAGGAACAACTACCTAGGATTCAGTTCTATCCTTATTTCCTTCAATTATAACCATATTAGGAGGTAAAATAAGGATTCTCACACCTAATCCAGACAAAATAACACCAAAACCCCCATCAAAACCATATGTTTCGCCAACTCCACCATCTAGCATTACACGTCTCCAAGAAAATGTAGGAACCAGCAAAAACATGGGAAAGAGGAAGAAACTAATAAGAAACTGTCATACCTCAAGCCAAACCACCCGGAATACAAGGATAGATATCCACCAAAGGTGTCAGAGAGATTCATGGACAATGTGTATGAAATTAATTTTTTGGGAAGGAAAATTAGGTATCATTCCTTAAGAAATAAATAGGGGTAAAATGGTAAAAACTTACTTTCTAAGCAACCTTAATAGACCACACATTTTGGCCATCTGATTTGGAAAACCATGTGCCAACCATGTGGTTGCCACTATCCACCAAAAATAGGCCACACTATTTCACAAAGGTTTAATATGGTTAGGAAAACCAAACTCAACTCATGAAAACCCCAATATCACCCTACTCTTCCCCCTCACATTTTTATCCATATTGTTATAAAAACAATGAACTAACCATATGTCCAGGTATGTCCTCCTAAAAAACAACTTTCAATCCAAGACACCTGATAACTCCTATAATAAGGAAAAAGGTAAATAAAACTCAAAATTATATGTACTAGATACCATTAATGTCTTAACAACACAATCCCCTATCCACTCATTGTTAGCCTAAACCCTTCAATTTCAACGAGACATTAATGGAAATTTCAAGTCTCCAATGTAAATATTATCTCCTTCTTATGTTTTTCTTCTTAATATTAATCTTCCCAATATCTTACCATTATAATAATTTTTTTAATCATGTATCAGTTTTGAACTGATATGTTTTTATATTAATTATACAACCCTTATTTATTCATTTCCATCCACTTACAATAAAAATAACATCCATCATGCACGTGTGGGGATCATCGCTTCCTCAAATAATCATTTTTTTCTTCAATTTTTTCATTCATTTTAAAATAATATTAAAATTTTGATCATTATCATAATAACATCAAAATAATACCATTATGATTATCTTATAATTATATTATTTCAAAATAAACACCTCTTTAATAGTACGCACCAATTTAGTAAAAGCGCGTTAATGTTTTGGTCGGTTTAACAACCTACATTAGTGATTCCATAAAAATATAATATGAATGAAAATCGGAACATAAAAACTATGACTATTATAATATAATAATAAAATAATTATTGGTATATGATTATATAAATGTTTTATTAAGTTATTAATTTTCTTTATTAAAGTGTCTTTTTTGTTCGTTAAAATCATTGAAATAAGCCAGCAATGATTCCATTTCCACACAGCATAAAAAACATATAAAATGGTATGAAATACATAAGGATAAATATAATTTATATAATATAGTATATTTAAAGTAATATTAATTAATAATTTCATATCATATAATGGGTAATGATATCAACATTATAGAACTTGTACAAATGTTTAATGTTATTGACACCGAAAGGTTGAAAATAAAGGATAACTACCCAACATATCCATAATAAATAATAATAAATGGAAAATATAGAAGGTAATATGAATGAATAATTTTTTAAATTTATTATTATGTAATCTATTCATTTATAGGAAGTTAGAGTGTTATTAACTAAGCAAAGAAATAGGGTAATGGTTTTTCATCTCAAATTATCTTCATTGAGAAATGTTTAATGTTATGAACCGAATTCTTATTTATATGGGGTATATACTGAAAAAATTTATTTCATAATAATTTATGATTAAATTAATGGTATATATATACCCATGTGATTTTTAATTTTATTTGTATATTTGATTAAAAAATTTAAAAATGTGATAGTGGTCTTTGTGACTCAATTATATTCCTTGGGTCGTAACCACTATTCTTTGTCTATTATCTTTCATGATTGTTTTATTCTAAGATATGATTATTTTAAAATGAAATTAAACCTTAAATTATAGGATAATCACGTTTTATATGAATTTATTATTCATCTATGATTATAATGATTCCCTAAAAATAACTTTTGTTTAGAATAATTCCAATTTCTTTTAATGTATTTTCCCTTAAAATATATATTTATAATTTCAACTAGTGTTCTCCTTTATCTAGTCTAACATAAAAAAAAATATCCCCAATGTTCCTTTTCCAACATTATTCATTTTAAAACAACATTTTCATCATCCTTTTTATGATGTGGGTTTTTGACAGTGTTATTTCACGATGTTCAAAACGTTATTCCATCATTTCAAAATAAAAATATTTATCATCCACCCAGAAACAAAATTCATATCTTATATGTATTTTATAGAATAAATAAATAAATATTCATTTTGAAATTAAATTTTTACAATATATTTTTACTTCCCTTTTTTTAAACATAATATGTATTCTATATATCCACTACTAAAAATCATTTAAAACTAAATGTTTTCAAATTGATTTCGCTTATGCTTCTTGAAACATCTATATATTTTTGAGGTCATTTTATTAGGAACTCTTTTTAATATGGTTTAAAAAATTATTCTCTTTCACTAACAAAAATATCTTGAATGTAATTTATAATTCAATGATTTAAATGGTTTAGTGAAAGCTTTTATATTTTCACATATATTTATCCTCCAACATTTATCCTTCATAATGTCATGTCTTGATCACCCTATAAATTCTATTAGGATGGGATTACATTTGGAAAATAAAATTTTTGATATCTTGTGATTTTTGAAAACTCGTGATATGTTATTTTTCCGAAGGTTTAAGAATCACATTAATTTTCCATCGTTTAATTAAAATATGATTATGATTGTTCTAAGTGGAACCCATATGTATGAATGATGAAGGGTGGGGTCCTATATCACCAAAAAATGTATTAAATTTATCATAAACATAAAGGCATGGTAAAGTTTCTAGAAATGGCATAATTGGTTTAATCCCACAAGTTTTCATATTATTATAGTTATTCCACATTTAAAATTTTTTCATAGAGTTGTGAAAAGTTTCCAAGATTCATTTCATTTTTATGGAATTCCATTTTTTTCTTGATTATTCTTTATTTTAATATATTCAAAACTTTTATGTCATACTCAAATTTTATATGGTCATTGAGATGTGTTTTAAGACATGTAACATCATTAATGCTACCTTTATGAATTTTTTATACTCTTATGTTACTCAAAAATGTTCTATGATTTCCATTTAATGAATTTTTATCAATTATTATGATATTTTCTCCTTCTTCATGTTATACTTTCTGTTATGATATTTTTTACCCTTATTGTGTAACACCCTAAGATTTTTTGAAATAGTTTTTTCAAAATAGATTTAATATTTCTGATATCTTACCTTACAAGAACCACTGAGATTAGATTTATTTATATGATAAACTAATTTTATCTTCTTTTATAAACAGATATATTTTTATATAGTATTACACAAAACACCGAGCCTAGATTTCATTACATGAATGATATGCATCAAACTATTAAAATAATAATATTTAATATGAAAGTTTTCACCCAGAACATAGAATAGAGGGTATGAATAGGATTAACTAAGTTTTCAAAATATATGTTTTACACATTTATATACGTATAATTAATTATTTGGTGACCAATTAATTATATATGAAAATAAAAACCTTTTGAAAATATAGGGAGGCATTGTTTAAAAACAATTTTTAAGCACATAATATTTTTTTACCTCATCAAATTAAACGAAGAAATTTTTGTGAATGATTACAATGAAAATTATATATTATATATTCAATGAAATATTTAAAACTTATCTTATGTGTTTCTAGATAACAAATATGAATAAATCAAATTTTTCACTTGAAATTGAATTTTCCTAAAAAGCTATTTTTTCAACATTGACATACTTATTTTAAAATTAATTTCTACAAAATTTAAATAATATATTATATAAAATAATAATTTATTTTAAAATTTTGGTATGAAAATTAATTAAGGGTAATGTTTTTGGTTTTTTTCTTGAAATTTTTCATTTTTTATTAATAGTGAAAAATACAGAATTTTAATTGAAAACATACTTTTAATTTAATTTATTTATAAAGTTAAATTATATTTCAAATTTATTTTAAAGTAAAATTAGTTCAACGATTAATAAATTAATCTAATTTAGTTCATTGGAAACAATTTAATTTTGAATTTGTATTTAAAAACTTATTAAACTATTGAAAATTTTCTCTTTAAACCCCTATTTTCTCATCGCGTCTATGAGATTAATTTTAAATTAAAATTTTCAACTTTTGTAAGTGGAATATTGAAAAAAGGATAAAATATTTTTAATCAGAATAAATTATATTATGTAATAATTTTGAATTGAATTTTGATAAAATTTAATAGTGAATACGATAAATATTAATTACGACGGTTAAGGTAAAAAATGGGTTTACCAGGTGTTAATATAAAATGATAAGGGTAAAATTGATCTATAAACATGCCTAAAACTATTGGATGGTAATATTTAAACCATTACACCTCTATGGTCAGATAATTTTCATTTTTGACCCTTTCAACTTACAAAAAATGTGGGACTACTCAATTCTTTTCAAAAATACCTAGTGTGTCCACTCCCCCACTTATAAAAGGACACACCTCTCCTCTATTATTCACACATTAAAACCATTTTCTTCAGAAAATACCAACCCAAATAACTTCCCAAATTTTTTACCCTCATTATATAACCCTTATTTTGGAAAAAATACATCCTATTAAGGTTTTTAGTTAAATATTAAGTAGGATACTCAAACAAGAGGTAACGCTCATCAATAACTATTTCTATTTTATATCTTCCACCACCACCACAAATTCATTTTATATAATTATTATATAATAATATTAGTATATTACGTATACTGATATTTTTTAAGTTAATACAATATCTTATAACCATCTCCACTTCCATCAAATGCGTTATGAAATCATCATCTGGGTGTTTAGAGGACTACCGCCTCACGAACCAATGTTGTTCATTATTTCAATTATCACCTCACATGTTTGTACATAATTATTGATTTATTATTTATATATGATATTTATGATATTATTATTCTTCTTTGATTATTATATCACTCATACCATGATGCTTTTCTTTTTGGGGGAATATAATAAAGTCACTCATTTCAATGTCATACTACCACCCCACGATGTGATGTGATTTGTCTTCATTGTACATTAAAGGTATCAAGGATGGGTTAAATTAAAATATGTTATGTATATGAAAAAAAGATTATGGAATTATAATATATCATTTACCTTTATTTTATTTAATCATATAAGAAAATAGGAACATCGCTCATATTCACCACCTATTTATTTTATGTGGTCTCTATACTGCCTATAAATGTATTTTAAGATTATTTTAAAAAGAATATTTGGGATATTAATATAAATTTTAGAATATCTCTTTCATGCCTTTTATGGATAAAATATTACCAAAATGGTAAAAAAATTGTCTCAATTTTATTTCATCAAGCCATATATCATGTTATGAACATGTCTTATTTTAAAGGGTCTCTATTCTACCACATAGAAATGTAATATCATGAATTTATTTGTACTAATTTTTTTTTTACATTCCATTTTATGTTATTCCTTTATGGGTATTTTGATTTAAAATTACCAAATTGGTAAATATTTTTTGTTACAATATCATAATTTATCAATATTATTTATGATTATGTGTTTAATGATAAAATCATATGATACATATCTTATAAAACTCATAATTTTATTATAATATGATAATTATTTATATTTTCAATTAATAGTACCATTTTTCTTTCTTTTTTTACTAAATATATTTTAGAAAATTGTTTTTTAGAAAATTTGAATTCATTTATCTCTTTAGTCAGAATTTTGTTTCCTTTACAAACCATGTTTTCCAAAAACAATTCAATTTTTTTAGTATTATCCTATGAATTTTAAAATACATGTTTACCCATGTGTGACTCTTTAGAAAAAAAATTAAAATGAAATCTTTATTACATTTTCCAAACAATACCCAATTGTATTTTATAAAAAATTTGAAATGAATCATTACTTTTAATATGTATGACAATAATGAAACTTTTCATAATTATGACCATTATTTTCTTTGGATCATAAATTTTATGCTTTCGAGGTTGTTAACAAATAAATGGATTTTGAAAAAAAATATGTTTTAAAATTTTATTTTCAAAGGGAAAGGATATTTTTCATAAGAAATGGTCAAAGTGTCCTTTAAATATTATTTTCCATCTCTGATGACATCCTCTGATGTTACTTATTCTTTGCGAGGAATGTGATTGAATTATATCATCCTTACTTTTTTCTATATTTTTAACTTTTTTTTTGATGAAACCTATTTATTTTTCATGGGTTATGATATGGTGAATTTATGAAATGTTTATGAGATGTTTTTTCTTTATACAAGTTAAATTGTTTTTATATATTTAATGTTTTATGATATTAAGGTACACATAATTATGGTTTTCATTATGTGAAGGTGGGGACCAATATCTCCCTCCAATTAATCGAGTAAAATTTCATATCTTATGAGAATAAAATGGTAAAAAATCCAATGATATTGATCAACTATGGAAAATATGTGTCTCCTAGTCCACTATGAAAAATAGGTGTGTCCTGATCCACTGTGGGAAATAGGTGTGTCTTGATCCACAATGGGAAACAAGGGATAAGTCATGATCCAAAATGTGGGTATTATTAATTTTTAACCTTGAAATATAAATTTTCCCCATTTTTATTATGCTTTTATACTTTTTTGAGATGAGATTGTTGTTTATCATTGATTTATAATGATTTGTTACCATTATGTGCCATGTTTTTAGAAATGATAAAGTTTACCACCATGAATCTTTCTTCTGATCTATGAAATATTGGGTTTTTACTTCATAAGTTATGCTCATGATCACATAGCCTTTCTCTTTACTTGTGCTTTACTATGGTCATAGATTGATATTGTGTATTCTTACCTTTACTGAGCATCAGAGCTCACCCTTTATTGTGTTTCTTATATCCACGTTATGAATAAAGGTTTTACGTATGGTATGTCTAAGAATTTTACTAAATTGAAAGATATTTAAGGGAAACATTGAAGATATTTCACCATAATAGAAGATTGTGTTCCATGATTAAAAAGGAACTAAACTATTACCATCCTCATGAATTTTTTTGTTCAATGTAATGAATACTCATCTGTAAAGATGTAATATCCATGTTTGATGAGATTGGGTCACTATAGATTGTATCCAAGGAAGGTTTTATTTATCCTTTGAAAACTAGGATGAGAAATCATTGTTGATATCCCTAGGGATATTTCTAAGAATATGTTAAGTTATGTATGTAAGGATAAGTCAAAATAGGATTCAAAGTATAGGAAAATGTCTTTTAATTTTGTTGAAGGATATTGAGAGTTTTTTCCAAGAAATTAAATCTATTTTTGGATAGTACATGTGGATGTGGAACTAGAATAGATGTACCTAGGTGAAATAAACAAAAAAATAGCATATTGAACTTGACTCGATTGGAAACTGGTGCACAACAACAATCCTTATTGCACACCTCGTTTAAAACTCCCAAGGGACATTCATTAGAAATTCAGAAACTCATTATAATCCATAATAGATGATTTAAATAGATTGTGAATATGAATAAACTAGGATAAACCTATGGTTTCACATATTAAAATCAGGTTGTCATATTTTAGACATCCTATAAGTGATTTTTTATAATTGTGTGTTTGCCATAATGATTAGTAATTATCATAATCTACTTTCTGGTTTTAGTAAATGGTTTAAACCGGAAGGAACCATGTTAATGTTGAATGAAACAGACAATGAAATTATTTTTATCCTAATAAAATAAACAATATGGGATCTAGAATGGAAAATCTTATTAATATTCCCCAAAAAAATCTCATGAAATGAATCATGTTGAAATTAAAAATTAGAAAGGTGGAAATAATGTATTGTTGAGTCCTTCATGAGTAAATGTACACCTTCTTTTAGTGGTTCCAATGATCCACTAGTTACTAAGAAATGGATCTGTTCCACCAAAAATATATTTTACATTATTTAATGTTCAAAAAATTGAAAATTAATTTTAGTATTTTATCAATTGAAAGGTGAAGCAGATCAGTGGTGGAATCTTATTAAGAACCTAAGGGAAAAATAATAAGTTGAATATTTGGATTCAAAAGAATTTAAGGGGACATTTTTCAGTAATTACTTCCCTCACATTCTAAGACTAATGATAGAGAAGGAATTCCATGATCTTAAGAAAATGTTTTATGAATCTATTTTTATCAATGAAGATAATTTTACAATACATTAAAGGTATTATTCTAGTTTAATCACTATCAATGAAAAAAATATTGATTGACTCTTTGGTGTCCTAAAACCAAATCATTTAAAGGCCTTGGATCTAATATACTTTAGTATCTACGAATAAGTGTTTCAACATGTAATTATGGTAGAAATGTATATTTGATATTCCCATCATTCCACTTGTTTTAATAATTTAAGGAATATTTATTATCATGAAAAATTAAATGGTTAAAATCAATTCATAGAAATTTTATGCCATAAATATTGTAAGAAGAATCGAGGTAATTTCATGAATGTAACTAGGAGGTTATTTAAATTTAGGGATGTGGGTCATAAAATTCATGAATGTATAAATACTATTAATGGGATTATTAATGCAATAGAGGAGAAGAGTGTGCCAACTAATTCACCATCCAAAATCTATTGTTACAAGTTAAATGAGTTTGGGAATCATTCTAGCCAATTCCTCAAGCAACAAGATAATTTGGATGATAAGATATCATAACCTATAAAGACAATGGACAAATGGAATCCTTCTCAAATCACAATGGATGAAGTTAATCATGATAATTATGACATACTTTTACACCCCTCCTTGGTTTGTAATTTTGTGGTTAATTATTTCGGAATGCACCAAATGAAAATATTTTTTGTATCCTTTAGTGAAATTTCATCTAATTATCTACCTCTACATTAATTCTATAATAATGAAATCACTTTTTATATTCTATCAATAAAATATTCAACCCAACATTCCAATGGAATTTTTTTCTATAAGATAATAGATTTTATAAGTAATAAAGGGTGAAATATCCTTTGGAAATGTATAGGTATCCATGTAAGATTAACTTAAGAGTTATGGATACCACCATTGGTTTATGAGTCTAAGGTTTATCATAAGTTTAATTTCATTAAAACCCCTTTTAAAGTTTCATGTGATGGTAGTTTATCATGATTAATTATTTTTAAAGAGACATTTATGGTAACACAACCCTTTGGTTTTGTATATGTTTTATTGAAAAAAGTTATTTAAGGAAGAATACCTATAAATTTAATGTAAATATGATTAAAGGCACTTTTAATAATTTGGGTCCACCTTAACTTTGAGGTTGAGGTAATTATGGGTTTTATTTGATCATCATACAAATTCAATACACCTAATCACTATTAGATAAGATTTCTCTTTAGATTTAATTTCCATAATATACATTTAAGAAGTGGTAATTTTTAATAGAGTACCACAGTCGATTGTATATAATTTGGATCTGAATTTTACCTTAAATTTCTGGAAAATTATTCAGAAATATCTTGATAGAGAGTGGAGCTTCAACACAGCATAAACAATTCAAACCAGTAGGATATGATAAGATATTGTTTAGTGGATTTAGAATGTGGTTGAGATCGCACCTTACATTATTATAGTATCCTTATAGCTATATATTTCACTCGATCATTTATATGAATCATTTAAAAACCCTTTATATGTATTGAAATTAAGTTTATAAGATAAAGTTATTAGCAACAATATTAACCCTACACTTTATATTATATTTAGAAATTATTTATTAAATAAAATTTCACTTAATACAACATAGAATATTTAGAGGTCTAGTGAATTTTGGAATTAGTAACATTACCTAACAACTTAAAACATGAACTACAAAATTTTTATTGAAAACTTCTTTGACATGCCCAAATCATTCCATCATACTTAACACTGCAAGGGATAACCTGAGGACATACATAACAAAGGGGTGAGCTAAAAGTCCCACTAAGGGAATAATCATGGAATAACATGAAAATAATAGTACATTATCAACAAGACATATCAATGAGGCATAAAATATCATCAATAATGATGAATGATATATCAGGGTAATCATAACATGCAAAATGTGGAAACAACATACAACATGATGTAAGCATGAGTCAAGGCTCATTGCACATGGAGGAGAATGAGTCAAAGATAATTGTACAAGGAGGAGAATTGGTTGAGACCCATTTCATAGGGAATGTCATTATTTAAGCCCATTTCACATGACGTATCATGATACTAAACATTACCCAATGAATTGGAGCGTTATCATGGCGCGCCTTTGACAATCATTTCAACCCCATATTTAAGTGTTCCGCATAGATCATATAACATGGTTTCGTTCAACATAATAATTTATTCCACAATATATGAATGTTTAATTCATATATATAATTCACAAATAAATAATTATATGTTCATGAAGGTTAATAACCTTGATAGAGAAATGGATATGGTATTCATTACTTGATGGTTTTGGCATGGAAAGTCACGGTGTAATTTCAACACCATAACAACATCATATAGGAATTCATAAAATGGGTAGATGAGATAGAAAAAGGTATTTAATAATTTATACATGAAATGGATAGTAATAGGGATATTTTAGAACATATACCAACATAGAAAAAAGTAATCTATAAGACATAATACAAATTGAATGCTTGATAAAAAAGAGGGTGGAAGATTCCTTACAAAATTTCGGCATGGTAATGGGTGCACATAAAGGTTCTTAGGAGGGTTAAATGAGAGTGAAAGGTGATCTCATCATTCAAAAAT
The DNA here is from genome assembly GCA_963277665.1 of Viscum album. Lineage (NCBI taxonomy): Eukaryota > Viridiplantae > Streptophyta > Magnoliopsida > Santalales > Viscaceae > Viscum > Viscum album. Next base: position 1,794,854,258 of record OY728131.1, read on the forward strand.
AAAATTTACAGTAATGGTGATAGGTAATAATTTATCTAAACATAATATAATAGAAATCAAAAGTGAATCTCATAAATTAGTTCTTGATGAAAAGATAAGAGAGAGAATCCCTAACAAACTTTCGGCATAATAACATATTATGTATGGGTATAAATGGGAGATTATAAATGGTATAATATTAAAATAATATCTATTTTATATTAATTGAATAATATTAACTGAATTAAATTATAAAAAATTGAAATTATAAAAACTAATTTCAAAGAAGTTTCTTGAATTGAAAGAAAGAGGGGAAGGTGATGATCCCTTATAAAATTTCTACATAGTAACAGCTTAGGAATTGGCAAAATGAGAGATTTTAAATGTTATAAAATTAAATTAAAATCAATTGGAAATTAATTTTATCATAATTACTTAATGATAATATAAATAAATTAAATTATAAATACTAATTTCAAAGAAGGTTCTCGAATTGAATGAAATAGAGGAAGGTGAGGATCCCTTACTTGAGTTTGGGACTCCAAAGGCTTAAGAGGGTCTTCTTGAAAACTTTTTGGAGCCTTTTGAGGACTATCGGGAGTATAGAAGATGGTTTGGACATTCTTAAATTAGTTTTAGTTAATATTAATGGGACCTTGGGTGGGTTTATATAGGAAAATAGAGGAATTTCATTATTATTTTGGTTATGGATACTACATAAACAAATATTCAAAATCACAAACCATCCCATGGGTTTTTCAAATTTTATCATATAAATGGTAGTGGTATACATTATTTTATAATTATAATGTATAAATATAAAAAAATATTTTCCTTTCTTATGTGGAGGTGAGTCAGACTTTCAAAAAAATGATTTTAAAATATTAAAATATAATATAAGTCTTGGTGGATTCACTAAGGCTTTAAAAAATAAATCAAATAAACCTAAAATAAAATTATTTTAAATTAAAAACATATATTTGGATTTGGATACCTTTTATTGTATTTATTATATCACTATTGTCCCATTATGATGTCATAATACACTGTATATTTATACGGTATTTAATTTTTACCTAGAAAATCAACTGTCAGAAAATTATACAAAATTCACCATTGGATAATTTCTATATCCTATTTCAAAAAATAATATTCATTTTTTATAAATAATTTTTAAATATGTTACTTTTCACTTTTAGAATAAAAATTTATATTAATTGAAAATTGACAGTTTTGATAATAACAGTTTTCTGGCCATAACAAAAATTACATTTAACTTCATAAAAATTATATAATCATTTATATTCTAAAAAAGTAATTAAATAAAAATATTTTCTTAAAATATTATTTATTTTAAAAATACATTAATTAATCAAAATATATTTCTCAATTAAATTTGAATATTAACCAAAAATATTATTTGTACTTTAAAAATCATTTACAATGTCACAATAACTAGAAGAAAATATATTCATTAATCTATAAAAAATAATTTACATAATATTATTATTATGGTCTTTATATATATCCCTTTGTTACAACAAATACACCATAAGAGTAAGGTGTGCAATGTTGGGGCTTTCATGGGGCCATTCGGTGAACCTGGTTTGGGTTGTGATCTCAATGAGATTGAAATTCTCTTGTAAATGGTTCCAATCATGTTTAATTTGTTTTATCAAGGATTGTTATTAGTTTAGGAAAAATCCCATAAATGTTATCTCCTATAGATGCTCTAATAAATGGGATTCATATGGTATGATCCTACTCGTTGAAGCCATCACTTCCATTGTCTATTCCAAAAGGATTTGTTAAAACTTTATATTTATACTATTCAAGTGATCACAATTCAAAATATATTTATAAATAGTAAAGATACATAAAAATCATTTAAAATTCAATTGGATATAATAAAATAATTTCATTTGTTTTCTATAACTGTAAGACTTTTAATTAAATCAAAAATGGAAATTGTATTCCCAAAAGTTCAGATCATTACAATCTTACCCCCTTATGAAATTTCTCCCTCAAAATTTTATTTTACCATACTAAAACAGATGAGGGTAACTCTACTTAATCACTTCCAATGGTTCCCATGTTTCGTCTTCAAATATGTGGTTTCAACAAAATACTTTGATGATATTTATTGTCTTATTTCATATGGAATTTCCTCTATAATATAAGATCTTTACTAGATTCTACTCATAAGAAAGAATATTCTCCAATGGTACTACCTCGTAATGAGTACATGTGATAATTTGGGTGTGTACTTTATTATTAGGGATACAAGGAATACATCATGTACTTGAAATAGGTTTGGTGGGAGTGCTAGTCAATAGGGAACTACTCTAATGTGGCCAAGGTTCTAAAAAGGGCCAATGTATCTTGGACTAAGATTTTTTTTATTCTTAAATCTCATCACACTCTTCCATGGAGATATGTATAGGAGTACCATGTCTCTAACATCAAACTCTAGGTCCCATCGACGATTATTAACATAGCCCTTTTTCAACTTTGTGTAGCATTGGTGTGCTATTGGATGGTCTTAACCTTCTCAAACATTTCTTAGACCATTTTAGGACCTATTGGTTTTCATTCCCCAACTTAATCCCAACATGTCAGTGTTCTACACATCTTCCTATAAAGGGGTTTATAAGGGGCCATTTTGATGCTTGAGTGGAAATTATTGTAGTAAGAGAACTCCACCAAAGAAAGATGTGGGTATCATCTACCGTTTAAGTACATTGGGAAATATATCAATGTTTCCTCATGTCTTCGGATAGTCCGCTTAGATTGGCCAACACTTTGAGGGTGATCATCAATAATAATGTTCAGATCCATTTTTTGATCATGCGGGAGACTTTTCAAAAACTTAAAGATTAATATTGGGTCTTGATTAGACACAATCCATAGTGGTACTACATGTAGCCATACCACCTCTCTAATTTATATCCATGCTAATTTATCTAGTGATAAATCCTATCAGATCATAATGAAGTGTGAATACATTGTAAGATGATTCAGAATAGCCAACATAGCATTGTTTTCCTTGGATGTCTTTGGAATTCTGGTGATAAAGTCCATGGTGATGTTTTCCCATTTCCATGTTGGTATGAGTAATGGCTGAAACATCCCCTTAGACTTCTTCCATTCAGCCTTCACTTTCCAACATACCAGGCACTTTAATGTATGTTATTTGATCTCCTTCTTCATGTTATCACACCAATAGTTCTATTGAAGATCTCAAAACATCATTGTGTTTCCTAGGTGAATAGAGAAATTCAAACTATATGCATCATTCAAAATTTATTTCATAATCTAAGGATTTTATATAACACATATTCTTGACCCAAATATCACAATTCATTCTTCATAAACATTTAATTCCAAGTATTCCCCCTCCATATAGTTTTTACTCCCTTATAAATTCCCACGTCATCTTTTTGAGCATCCTTTATCCTTTCTAAAAGAGATGGTTGAGAAATAATTTGTGAAAATATTTATGATGTTCCTTTCTTTATGATTCTCATATCCATCCTCTTCAAATATAAGAAGATCATATCCTTCTCAATTATTATTGATGATAGAAGTTCTAGATCCTTTATACATAGATCAACTACCAAATTGTTTGCTTTCCTAGGATGGTAGTAGATTGAGCAGTCATAATCCTTGATGATATCCAACCATCTTTATTGGGGTATATTCATATCTTTCGATATGAATATATATTTAAGAATTTTTTTATCTAAATATATTTCACCTTTCACCCCCAAGAGATGATTCCTCCAAATTTTCAACACATAGATCACAGCTTCCAACTCTATATCATGTGTGGGATAGTTTTTCTCCTAAATTTTCAACTTCCTTGAGGTGTAGGCAATGAATTTTTAATTTTTCATCAACACACATCCCAATCCCCTCTTTGAAGAATCACTGAAAATTATGAAGAGTTTCCCACTTGTGTTTAGTGTGAGTACAGTGGAAGTGATAAGCCTACTTTTCAACTCTCTAAAGCTTTCTTCACATTCATCATTCTAAGAAAATTTGACTCCCTTCTGATTTAGCTAGGTAAGAGGTTTAGACAGTCGTGAGAAATTTCTCACAAATCGGCAATAATATTCAGCTAACCCAAGGAAGCTAGGGATATTTGTCATAGATATTGGCCTCGGTTATCCCTTAAGTGTCCTTGTCTTAGAAGGATCCAAAGATATTACATTTCTTTTGATGATATTCCCTAAGAATGATAATTTCTATAACCAAAACTCACATGTGCTATACTTTTAAGATAGAATATCCTTTCTCAAGGTCCGTAGATCAATTCACATATGCCTCCAATGATCCTCCATGGTATTATATTATATTAGAATATCATCTATAAAGACTACCAAAAATGTGTCGAGGTAATCTCTAACGACTCTATTTATCAATTTTGTAAAGATTGATGGAGAATTAGTGTGTCCGAAAGGAATCACTATGAACTTATAGTGATCATACCTTGTATAAAAAGTAGTCATGGGGATATCCTATGTCTTCACCCATGCTTCGTAATATCCCAAATACATATGTACCTTGATGAAGTATTGTTCTCAACTTAGTTGATCAAACTATTTATCATTTCATGGAAAATGATACTTGTTCTTTATCATGATATAGTTGAGCTCAATATAATCAATGAAAAGGCACATTGACCAATCCTTCTTCTTGAAAAAGAGGATTGGGGAACCCCATGTTGAATCAATTGGGAATATAAACCCTTTATCTATATTCCCCCTTGTTTTAATCTTTAGTTACTCGTGTTCTATAACATCCATCCTATATATATTCTTAGATATTTTAAACACCCATCGGGTATAAGATTGACTGAAAAATTAACCTCTCAGCTAGGGGGAAGACCAGGAAATTCCTCAGGAAACACATCAGCATATTACCTCACAATAGGCTTGTCTTCGGGAATGGTTCTTTCCATAGAATCAATTATTTGAGCAAGACACTTTTTCTCATAGGTAAATAGTATCCATGAATGAGATGATGGTGCTAAAGAAGATTCATCCTCCTCCTTGAACTTGTATAGAATCGAGGGTTGATTCACAATTTGAAGAGTGATTTTCCTCTCATGGAAATTTATGTTTTATTTATATAGGGAATGCCAATCCATGCCCAGAATTGCATCCAATTCCTCCAAGTAAAGTGTGACAAGGTTCGTGAGCATATTCATCCTAGAAATTATAACAGGGGAGGATTTATATACATGTGATGCAATAATTTACCCATTTTTTCACTGACATCTCTACTTCCATTATTTGTGGTGGTATTTGAATAGTTTTAATAATCTATAATGATATAAAGGAATGTATAAAACCAAAATAAAAAAAATACATTGGTTATTCATGAATGAATAACTAGCATACATGTCACCACTTCTTTGTATGGATTCACTTTAGCGATAGTGATGGAAAAATCTCTCCCTTTCTGCCTTAGAGTTTGTTGGTTGCCTCCAAAAACCTCTGGATAATGTAATTTATTAGCAAAAGTTTCCTAGTTCCTTGAAGTTATAGCAATGAACAACGTGTTGAGGGTTTACTGGAGTGTTTCTTTCCCCCATCACAATAGTAGGTTTATATTGTCGGAAATTATTAGCGAGGTTTTTCATGACCAATCCTACAAGGAATGTGTTGTGACTACGACAAGCCCACCTTCCATAGGCTAGGGGTTGGCGACTAGCACCAGAAAGTTGTATCCCTAAAACTGGAAGGAATTTCCTTTAAACCTGTATGAACACATAGACTAGAAGGAAACAAGATGCAATAATGATGTAAAATTGATGTAGTAAAAGTGTGTACTGAAATTAAGGGCCTGGAATACAACCCCAAATGAAAAGATACAACTACAACTGAAAACAAAAAATAGCTCTTGAGATCATCCAACATAAATCCTACCTAAAGGGTAGGTACATATCATCTACATAGCTCTTCGGATATATTTTCACCACCTTCCACCATCAATTCCTAGCTCCCCAAGTCCCAGTCAAGGATGCCCATCGTCTGAACAAGACACAACAAGATGCGGGTGAATCCTGTGCAGGGGTGAGTATAACAATACCCAGTAGGGACCCCGAGACCTCTGAAGGTCTCTCAGAATTCTACAAAGGAAAGAAAAAAATAATGATCGTAGTCAAAAAGAACAAAGAAAAAGACACAACTCAAACCGGATATACTCTTCTCATCCAAAAACAAACATAAGGCCCCGACCTGAAGCCATTTTTAAGATTTCCAAAGAAGCCTCAAAGTGTAACTCAAGGATCAGAAGTACACGCTCCCTGAACTGGCCATCTCTGATGGCACCCATCTGAGAGATTTACACCATCATGTACAACTTGACCATTCCTAATGGAATGTCCAAAAGGTCGTGCTATATTGGAAATTTTCTTCTATAATTGCCTCTAATGCCCGGTAATAGAGGTCTCGCAGTCAAAATCTTGCACCCAAGGAAAGACCAAGGGAAACCAAGTGAAGACGCCAACTCCTCGACACTATGTATTGTAGTTGAGAGAGATCCAACTCCCATAAAAGACCTTATCCTCATCGCTACTCTGAGATGGGTGAATACTAATCCATATGTGAGGACCTGCACCCTACCCAGTAGGAGAGTACAAGTCTGGTAATTTTTTCCTATGGGGGGCCCACTCCCTAGTATGTCAGGGGACTATCGACCCCGAGCTAGAGGACCTGCACCCTGGCACGGTAGTGGAGTAAAACTCTAGTAGTTTGTTTGTTATGGGAGACTCGCGCTATAATATGTCAGGGGAAAACTGACTCCATGCTAGAGGACCTGCACCCTGGCATGGAAGGGGAGTACTGACTCTATATGTGGGGACCCACACCCTACCTGGTAGGGGAGTAAAAATTTGGTAGTTTGTTCGCTCGGGGGGAATGTTCCCTAGTACGTCGAGGGAGTACCGACCCTAGGCTAGAGGACCCACACCCTGGAATGGTAGGGGAGTACCGACTCAGCTGTAGTACTGCTTAAGTGAAACACGCACCTTGGATCGACAGGGTAGTACATACTACTAACATAGAGTAACTGAACCCTACATGGTAGGAGAGTACCTGACTCTATATGAGTTTTTTATGGGGAACCTTCACCCCAGTCCAATAGGGGAGTACTGACTCCAAAAATAGAAAAACCAATCGGAGGGAAAATAACCCGCACTCATGATGTGGGGAGTCCCTTCTCTATCGGAGTAGAGGAGTCAGTAATACATGTTCCTTGAGTTTTCAAAGAAGTATCCATCCAAAATATCTCTAAAATAAACACCCTAGTTATTCTACTTTGGTTATCAGCTATACCTCAACTTCCACGATGTTCCACAAGGACGTAACCCAATGATCTATCATGTCATAAAGATTCCAGTGCAACATATGGAATGTCAATCAGACACCCGGTCTATAAGCTATAGGAATTTTAATGCCAAGGGCCTGGTTGGATTCAAGTATGATCAAACCCAACCAAATTCCAACACTCTCCAAAATTAATGTTCAGTATCTCAAAAGGACAATCTTTCTCCAAGGATCCCATCACCATAGACGGTTCATCAAATGGATATCTGGTTCACAATATATTCCCTTCTAAGCATTTCTGGGCCCGAGAGGGGTCCAGGTACAGTCCGACCCGGTCGGACTGAGCCAGATTGGGCCGACCTGACTAGGCCCAACCTGACCCTATTCAGGTCAACCCGAACCAGCATGAACCGGCCTGGGCTGGCCCGATTGGGATGGGCTGCAGCGGGCTCTTCCCACCAGCTGGCGTGACCCACGTGGGGTCGCGTTATAAGTCCCCATCCTTAAACCTTACTTAATATTGAATTAAATGAGTAATTCACATTGAGGATCTTTTCAGGTTTAGAGTTTTAGAGAATCAGGACATAACTATTACATATCAAAATATTACAAAGTAGTCTCTTCTACTAAATTTCCGTAAAATAAAAACTCTTAAAAAGAAACATGTATAGTTCCATGTTTTAGGTAGCATGACTTTCCCTTGATCCCATCCTTGACCCTATTCCACGCTAAGTCCTGTGAAAAACATTTCAAAAACGTGGTATGAGAATAAAAAGCTCAGTAAGGGTTATAAAAAAATATGGAAAGGAAACATGAGTTCATATATACATAAGAATGAAATCATAATTTACCCATAAAACATAAGCACTTTAACATACCTCATAAAATCATGAATAAATCATAGAAATCATAATACATAAAAGCTAACTTGAGGCATTCATAACATTCTTACGTAGGGAGTAACCCTCTTGGTTATGTTTGGAATACCCATCACAGTATATTCCCTAAATCTATTCGGAGAAACCTTAACATTTCACTCCTTCATGTTACCTAATGCATTGGAGAGCTATATCGGGCTCACCCGCCCTTAGTTTTTCACGGAACCACCCGTCTTCATAATAATGCCCAAGAACCATAACATAAATGTATCGCATAAAACATGCATAAAGGAAACATAACATTTCCACATTTCAATCACAATATAACATTTTAGTATATTGAAATAATGAATCCATTCAAAAAGAAACCATTTCCAAAACCATTTAAAACATTTAATAAAGAGATGTTTGAATCAAAGTGTCCCATACCACCTTGAAGATTTTAAAATTTTAAACCATTAATATCCATATAAATAAATCCTTAAAACCATTTTGAAAACATGTATATTAACAAGAACAAATAATTAAAACATTTAAAGAGATGTTTTCGTTAAAGGGGTTTTACCAAAATTAGAGACACTTGAATACAATAATTGAGGAATAACATTTAGTCAAAATTTTATAATATCATGAGAATAAATGGATTCATGATATAATATTCCAAAGGACAGTATATACACCATATAAAAGTGAATTTATGCATAACAACAATGAATTCTCAATAGAAATGTCAAATGTGATGAAATCCCTTATAAAGAAGGTATCCTTAAATTAAGGATAAATCAATCTCAAAATTATGTGTGAAAAATATAAATACACCCAATATAAGTGGATATTAAGTGTAAAACAATAAAAGGTCATTCACAAATATTCAAAGTATGACATATTCAATAACTACATGTTGAACCCAAAGAAATCGAAATTGGGTTAAAAAGTTCCCTTGGTAAAATTCGACAGCCTAACGGCATCACTTTAAAATTCAGAAAATGAGTTGATGAGAGATAGAAAAACGGTATCTCATCACTTGGACATAAAATTTTCATCAATAAGGATATATGAGAACATATCCCAACATAACAATATGTAAATTAAAATACCTAACAAAATAAGTCTTTTAAAAAGAGGAGGGTGAAAGGTTCCCTTACCGACTTGGGTATCCTTCGAAACATACACCTCGTGAAAGAAGGACAATACAACATTGATGTAAATACTCATAAAAGAAAGTATATTACACAATGAGTAAAATAATGTGCAGTACATACACCACCCAAAAAAAATTATGGCAAATGTAGCATAAATCTCACTGGAATAAAAGTGAGATGAAAAAATCCCTTACGAAAACTCGGCAGCCTAACGACGCCACTTAAAACTTCCAAAATGGATTGATGAGAGGAAATAGGGTCTCTCATAATATCAACATAAAGTTTACAGAAAGAAGAATACAAAATAACATCCCCCAACATAACAAAGAGGAGATTAAAAGAAGTGACATAAAGGAGAGTACTTAAAAAAGAAAGAGAGAGGTTAGATCTCTTACGAAAATTCGGCAGCCTAACGGCGCCACTCAAAACTTCCAAAATGGATTGATGAGAGAGAATAGGGTCTCTCATCATATGAACATAAAAATTACATTAATATTAATATAAAAGAACATCACAATCACAAGAAATATGAGCTTAAAAGGAATGACATAAAAGAGTGTACTTAAAAAGAAAGAGAGGAGCAGGATCCCTTACCTGGGGTCCGACTTGACTCGATCGTTCTTTAACATCCTGAATAATAAACTTGAGTTAATTTCCACTTTATTAAGAACCTTTTTCTAGTTCATTATTCCTTTTCGATCACTTATTTCAATGTTATAAACATTATTTAATCATTTAAGTTAATAATGTTTGTTTTGTCGATATTTGGTTCTTAAGTCGAAAGTGGAATTCTTACAATTACATGTTGTTCGTGTGGTCAAATGTTAAATATATACAGAATTATATTCATGATTTGGATATCATATATATCATATATATCCATAATATACATGTATTTATAATATTACATAATCATTTAGAGGTAAGAAATGAAATGCACCATTCATGGAGACGGTAAGCCGTACGTACGCATGAACGCTACTTTCATTTCTTTGTCATATTAATGGAATTAAAACTAAATGAGAGGTTTTTATATTTTAATTCCAGAATTATATTCATCATTTATATGTATCATTCATCATATATATCCATTATATACATGTACTTATAATAGTACATTACATTTGGGGATAAGAAATGAAATGCACCGTTCATGGAGACGGTAAGCTGTACGTACGCATGAACGTTACTTTCATTTCTACCTCATACTTTAATGGAAAGAAATAATAATGATATAGAGGTATATAATAATTCTAGTATAACATCATATATAATAACATTAAATCCATCTTTTATACGTCCCACATATGGCATTAACGAATCACATAACTTTGAGGGGGCGGTAGTCCGCACTTCCTAAAATGAAGATATCGTGTATACCCATAATGGAAGCCATAAAGGTAAGCCACAAATGAAAAATACCGAAGCTTAAGTAAAACATAAACATATTATATATCATATATAAATATAGTGACATCTTAATTTCCACCTTTGAAGGTGTTAAAAGAATGTTGAACAATCATCGTTTCGGGAGGCATAAATTCGCCATCCCCGGAAACAGTATGTTCGTTAACCATTAGATGTAGGTGTGTGTAAGTGTAGCTCGAATCATTATTATAAAAACATCCTAGTATATTGAGGATACTGGATTTGTCACAAAAGAAAAGAATAAAAAGATTTTAGGGGGTTGTAGAAGCAAAATAAAACAAAAGGACTCAAAAGAAGACATTACCTTAAAATCAGGTAACTCCCTTTTGTTTGAGCTCAAAGGCTTCCTTGGGAAGACTTATTCACAAAGTGAGGCTTCAAGGAGTAATAGAGGGAAGTGGAGAGACAAAATGGGTAGGGTTTTTCCGAGACAAAGGCTTTGGGATTGTGGGTAAGGAGGTAGAGGTGGGGGCCTTTTATAAGAGGAGAGGAGGGGCACTCTTGGAAAGTAAAGAAAAGTCACTTTATTTTAAAATGGTATTCGTATTTAAGAGGTCCCACATTGATGTGTTTTGAGGTTAGGTGATTAGGGTTCTAAATACACTCATCCAATAGGTTTTGGACATGTGTAGGTCTTATATATTACATTATCTTTCCATTTTATTTGAATCGTTAAATAATGAGGTCATCACTGCATCATCATGATGTCATAAATATTTTAATTTATTTAATGTCTAAAAATTATAAAAAAACTACTATGATGTAGGAAATCTTTTTATATTTCTAATTAATATTTATAGTCAAAAATCTGACTTGAATAACCCCATGTAAAATTTCTTTTAGTAAAACATCTCATGTGTGTGTCATTTTTACTTTAACTTTAAATAAAAAGATATTAATGTCATTTTCCAACCAAAGTGGCTCCATGGGGTCCCCAAGTTGACCCATGGCTTTTCTTGGTCGTCCATGACTCATCCAATAAGGGTAGGACATGTGTCTAGGTATTTTCATTTTATTATAATATCATTTTTTCCTTAAATTGCACTAATTACCTCTAATCACGATTAAAAACTTAATAAATTACTATTCACCAAAAAATTATTTTTATCCCATTGAACCACATTTTACTTCTTAATTACAACCATTTATGTCAGATTTTTGAAATTCAAAACACAAAGATGGAAAAATTTCATTTAAATGGAAAAATCAGTTTTTATAAGTACCACTTAGTGGTTTCACTATTCATCAAAAATAGAAGTTTTTCAGAAAAATCCCAAAAATTCACCCTAAACTATATTTGATATTCCAAATTCAAAAATGAAGTATATTTTAAAAAATTCAAAACATATAAGTCACATTAATTAATTTAATAATTAATTCCCGCTGTCAGAGCAAATAGCGTGTTTTTATGACACAATAAGTATCAAAAGATTGACACTAGTTTAAGTCTCGTTTCAAAGTGAAATTAATTTCAATGACCACTATTGGATTTAATGGTAAAAATATATTCTAATTTCACTTTAAAACCAATTCAAAAGATAATCTAATCATATAAATAAATTAGATTAAAAAGAGGTTTTGAATTAAAATACAACATTTTACACTATTCATTAAAAAAAGAACTTTATCGGAAAGATACCAAAAATTTACACAAAGTAAATTTTGATGTCCCGATTCTAAAGAAGAGTTTTATTCGGTCCAATAGAGTGTATAAGAGTGAATAAAACTATATTTAATGACGGTTCTCCTTCAAAAGGCGATAAGTGAGCCTTTAGTGAAAACTAGGGCATATACGCCTAAAATTGAATTCTTTCCGTATTTTAAGCCTTTATCTTTTATTGGATAAATTTAAAAACATTTAAAAACTTATATAATCATATTTTAGTTATTTCTATCCATTACCGCCAATACAAAGGATACATGTTAACTACCATTTAAAATAATATTATTTTATTATTAGAGTGCAACGTAAGATTCCCAAGAAACTCGTTGTTGCGTGTTGGGTACGCCATCGAGCATAGCGTCCCCTTTAAAGACATATTAATATTTTATTCACAAATATGGATAAATATGAAAATTTCATACTCTTTATTTACCTGGGGTGTTACATCCTTCCCCCCTTTTGGGAATTGCGTCCTCGCAATTATAAAACTGGGCTTGGAAACATCATTGAAAATCCCACATCGGAACAAGAGTCGGTAAAACAATCACTTTAAAATAAAGGAAGATAAGTACAGAGATCACCCGAGTTAACCCATACTAGGATTCCATGTAGGAAAACATGGACATGAAAGAGAAAACATAGGGTTATGTTCTGATGGAGAGTGATAGAAAACATGTTTAGGAGAAAGTTAACCATGAGAAAATCACAAACTTGTGATGGGTTAAACGGTATTCGATTCCCCAGTAGGAAAAGTTAATAGACAACATTTTTTTAAGATACTTTTTATTGGGGAATTTATTAATAAGGAAACATAATCACTTATCATGTTGACTTTCAACTTTTATTAGATTCCTTACACAAACTCATATTTCCTCCAAAAGGAGAGTATTTAGGAAGACTTGTTCACATTAAGAGTACTATAATCAACTTTTAGAGAATCACCTAATCCATAAAAGAGAACTATATACTTCCCATGTCTTTAGACTTTAACCAAAACTAAAACCAAAAAGGCTAGTACAAGATCAGATAATCCAGAAAAGGATATCCCTTTATAAAAAGAAAATATACTCTTAACCTCCAAAATTTGTCCAACAAAACCCAAAGTTCAATGAGGACCATTAGATAAACAATTTGTCCATAAAATTATTCAAAGTAAACCAATCTAAGATTGAAACCCAAATATTTGAAGGATTTAGTCACATATTCTTCCAAGTTAAATCGTAACATTTATCTCCAAACAACATCAGTTGCTCCTAAAGTCTCGTATTGAAAAGTAATTAACCTTATCACATATTCTCCATGATAGGTTAATAAATTTCCATAGATAACCCAAAATCAACTTACTCTTAATTCATAAAATCATCTAACTAAAAATAATCAGTCAAACTAACCAGGGACTTCACGTAGTCCAGTGGTAGGTGATAAATACCAGTCGTACTTTGGTTGTGGGTTCGATTCCCGCAGCTTTGTCCGGCGCAATGGGTAGTCACACGGTCTGCGTGTTGTCCTTTTTCCAAAACTCTATAATTCTCAAATCATTCCCCAAAAAGAGATAAAATCATCAAAATAAACATAATTTAACCTCAATTTTATCTCATTCCTTTCACTTCCATCATAACATATTGTAACCCATAATTACCTCAAAAGTAAGGATCATATAAACTCTAATGGTTACCTTTATAATTATTACCTGAACTTCCACATCGATTGGTCATCTCGTACATGATGCATTACAGAACATACCAAGGTTCAAGTGGTTGATCGTGACTCCTTGATAGTTTGTTTAGAACAACCACGGGTTTCCTCATTGAATACCCCATTTAATCGAGTCCCTTAATCAGAGAACCACCACAGTTTCCTTCAAACCAATTGTCACTTTGGTGCCTGCGAGATCCATCCATTCACTAAAAATAGAAATGTCAGTGTGAGTGTATCAACAAAACCATCATTTACTAATGAGGAAGGTAAACACTAAGATATACTAACTCATTCACTTTATCTAAAACTAGGACTCTTTCTAAAATCCTAACTATTATGGTAATGTCACTTATGCTTAAAGAATACCCTAACCTCTAAAGTTATCTAAACCGACCTCTGATACCAACTATAAGGCCCCATCCTTAAACCTTACTTAATATGGAATTAAATGAGTAATTCACATTTAGGATCTTTTCAGGTATAGAGTTTTAGAGAATTAGGACATAACTATTACATATCAAAAGATTACAAAGTAGTCTCTTCTACTAAATTTCCATAAAATAAAAACTCTTAAAAAGAAACATGTCTAGTTCCATGTTTTAGGTAGCATGACTTTCCCTTGATCCCATCCTTGACCATATTCCACGCTAAGTCCTGTGAAAAACATTTCAAAAACTTGGTATGAGCATAAAAATCTCAGTAAGGGTTATAAAAAAATATGGAAAGGAAACATGAGTTCATATATACATAAGAATGAAATCATAATTTACCCATAAAACATAAGCACTTTAACATACCTCATAAAATCATGAATAAATCATAGAAATCATAAGACATAAAAGCTAACTTGCGGCATTCATAACATTCTTACGTAGGGAGTAACCCTCTTGGTTAAGTTTGGAATACCCATCATAGTATATTCACTAAATCTCTTCAGATAAACCTTAACGTTTCACTCCTTCGCATTACCCAATGCATTGGAGAGCTATATCGGGCTCACCCACCCTTAGTTTTTCACGGAACCACCCGTCTTCATAATAATGCCCAAGATCCATAACATAAACGTATCACATAAAACATGCATAAAATAAACATAACATTTCCACATTTCAATCACAATATAACATTTTAGTATATTGAAATAATGAATCCATTCAAAAAGAAACCATTTCCAAAACCATTTAAAACATTTAATAAATAGATTTTTGAATCAAAGTGTCTCATACCACCTTGAAGCTTTTAAAATTTTAAACCATTAATATCCATATAAATAAATCCTTAAAACCATTTTGAAAACATGGATATTAACAAGAACAAATAATTAAAACATTTAAAGCGATTTTTTCATTAAAGGGGTTTTACCAAAATTAGAGACACTTGAATACAATAATTGAGGAATAAAATTTAGTCAGAATTTTATAATATCATGAGAATAATTGGATTCATAATATAATATTTCCAAGGACAGTATATACACCATATAGGAGTTAATTGATGCAAAACAACAATGAAGTCTCAATAGAAATGTCAAATGTGATGAAATCCCTTATAAAGAAGGTATCCTTAAATTAAGGATAAATCAATCTCAAAATTATGTGTGAAAAATATAAATACACCCAATATAAGTTCATATTAAGTGTAAAACAATAAAACGTCATTCCCAAATATTCAAAGGATGACATATTCAATAACTACATGTTGAACCCAAAGAAATCGAAATTGGGTTAAAAATTCCCTTGGTAAAATTCGACAGCCTAACGGCATCACTTCAAAATTCAGAAAATGAGTTGATGAGAGATAAAAAAACGGTATCTCATCACTTGGACATAAAATTGACATCAATAAGGATATATGAGAACATATCCCAACATAACAATATGTAAATTAAAAGACCCAACAAAATAAGTCTTTTAAAAAGAGGAGGGTGAAAGGTTCCCTTACCGACTTGGGTATCCTTCGAAACATACACCTCGTGAAAGAAGGACAATACAACATTGATGTAAATACTCATAATAGAAATTATATTACACAATAAGTAAAATAATTCGCAGCACATACACCACTCAAAATAAATTATGGAAAATGTTCCATAAATCTCACGGGAATAAAAGTGAGATGAAAAAATCCCTTACGAAAACTCGACAGCCTAACGACGCCACTTAAAACATCCAAAATGGATTGATGAGAGGAAATAGGGTCTATCATCATATCAAAATAAATTTTACAGAAATAGGAATACAAAAGAACATCCCCCAACATAACAAAGAGGAGCTTAAAAGAAGTGACATAAAGGAGAGTACTTAAAAAGAAAGAGAGAGGTTAGATCTCTTACGAAAATTCGGCAGCCTAACGGTGCCACTCAAAACTTCCAAAATGGATTGATGAGAGAGAATAGGTTCTCTCATCATATGAACATAAAAATTACAGTAATAGTAATATAAAATAACATCCCAATCACAAGAAAGATGAGCTTAAAAGGAATGATATAAAAGAGTGTACTTAAAAAGAAAGAGAGGAGCAGGATCCCTTACCTCGGGTCCGACTTGACTCGATCGTTCTTTAACGTCCTAAATAATAAACATTAGTTAATTTACACTTTATTAAGAACCTTTGTCTAGTTCATTATTCCTTTTAGATCACTTATTTCAATGTTATAAACATTATTTAATCATTTAATTTAATAATGTTTGTTTTGTCGATATTTGGTTCTTAAGTCGAAAGTGGACTTCTTACAATTACATGTTGTTCGTGTGGTCAAATGTTCATTATATCCAGAATTATATTCATGATTTGGATATCATATATATCATATATATCCATAATATACATGTATTTATAATATTACATAATCATTTAGAGGTAAGAAATGAAATGCATCATTCATGGAGACGGTAAGCCGTATGTACGCATGAACGCTACTTTCATTTCTTTGTCATATTAATGGAATTAAAACTAAATGATATGTTTTTATATTTTAATTACATAATTATATTCTTCATTTATATGTATCATTCATCATATATATCAATTATATACATGTACTTATAATAGTACATTACATTTGGGGATAAGAAATGAAATGCACCGTTCATGGAGACGGTAAGCCGTACGTACGCATGAACGCTACTTTCATTTCTATCTCATACTTTAATGGAAAGAAATAATAATGATATAGAGGTATATAATAATTCTAGTATAACATCATATATAATAACATTAAATCCATCTTTTATACGTCCCACGTATGGCATTGACGAATCACATCACTTTGAGGGGGCGGTAGTCCGCACTTCCTAAAATGAAGATATCGCGTATACCCATAATGGAAGCCATAAAGGTAAGAAAAAAATGAAAAATACAGAGGCTTAAGTAAAACATAAACATATTATATATCATATATAAATATAGTTACATCTTAATGGCCACCTTTGAAGGTGTTAAAAGAATGTTGAACAATCATCGTTTCGTGAGGCATAAATTCGCCATCCCTGGAAACAGTATGTTCGTTAACCATTAGATGTAGGTGTGTGTAAGTGTAGCTCGAATCAATATTATAACAACATCCTAGTATATTGAGGATACTGGATTTGTTACAAAAGAAAAGAATAAAAAGAGTTTAGGGGGTTGGAGAAGCAAAATAAAACAAAAGGACTCAAAAGAAGACATTACCTTAAAATCAGGTAACTCCCTTTGGTTTGAGCTCAAAGGATTCCTTGGGAAGACTTCTTCCCAAAGTGAGGCTTCAAGGAGTAAGAGAGGGAAGTGGAGAGACAAAATGGGCAGGGTTTTGCCGAGACGAAGGCTTTGGGAGTATGGTTAAGGAGGTAGAGGTGGGGGCCTTTTATAAGAGGAGAGGAGGGGCACTCTTGGAAAGTAAAGAAAAGTCACTTTATTATAAAATGGTATTCGGATTTAAGAGGTCCCACATTGATTTGTTTTGAGGTTAGGTGATAAGGGTTCTAAATACACTCATACAATAGGTTTTGGATATGTGTAGGTCTTAGATATTACATTATCTTTCCATTTTTTTAAATCGTTAAATAATGAGGTCATCACTGCATCATCATGATGTCATAAATATTTTAATTTATTTAATGTCTAAAAATTATAAAAAAAATACTATGATGTAGGAAATCTTTTTATATTTCTAATTAATATTTATAGTCAAAAATCTGACTTGTATAACCCCATGTAAAATTTTTTTTAGTAAAACATCTCATGTGTGTGTCATTTTTACTTTAACTTTAAATAAAAAGATATTAATGTCATTTTCCAACCAAAGTGGCTCCATGGGGTCCCCAAGTAGACCCATGGCTTGTATTGGTCGTCCATGACTCATCCAATAAGGGTAGGACATGTGTCTAGGTATTTTCATTTTATTATAATATCATTTTTGCCTTAAATTGCACTAATTACCTCTAATCACGATTAAAAACTTAATAAGTTACTATTCACCAAAAATATATTTTTATCCCATTGAACCACATTTTACTTCTTAATGACAACAATGTATGTCGGATTTTTGAAATTCAAAACACAAAGATGGAAAAATTTCATTTAAACGGAAAAATCAGTTTTTATAAGTACCACTTAGTGGTTTCACTATTCATCAAAAATTGAAGTTTTTCAGAAAAATCCCAAAAATTCACCCTAAGCTATATTTCATATTACGAATTCAAAAATGAAGTCTATTTTAAAAAATTCAAAACATATAAGTCACATTAATTAATTTAATAATTAATTCCCGCTGTCAGAGCAAATAGCGTGTTTTTATGACACAATAAGTATCAAAAGATTGACACTAGTTTAAGTCTGATTTCAAAGTGAAATTAATTCCAATGACCACTATTGGATTTAATGGTAAAAATATATTCTAATTTAACTTTAAAACCAATTCAAAAGATAATCTAATCATATAAATAAATTAGATTAAAAAGAGGTTTTGAATTAAAATACAACATTTTACACTATTCATTAAAAAAAGAACTTTATCGGAAAGATACCAAAAATTTACACAAAGTAAATTTTGATGTCCCTATTCTAAAGAAGAGTTTTATTTGGTCCAATAGAGTGTATAAGAGTGAATAAAACTATATTTAATGACGGTTCTCCATCAAAGGGCGATAAGTGAGCTTTTAGTGAAAACAAGGGCATATACGCCTAAAATTGAATTCTTTCCGTATTTTAAGCCTTTATCTTTTATTAGATAAATGTAAAAACATTTAAAAACATATATAATCATATTTTAGTTATTTCTATCCATTACCGCCAATACAACGGATACATGTTAACTACCATTTAAAATAATATTATTTTATTATTAGAGTGCAACGTAAGATTCCCAAGAAACTCGTTGTTGCGTGTTGGGTACGCCATCGAGCATAGCATCCCATTTAAAGAAATATTAATATTTTATTCACAAATATGGATAAATATGAGAATGTCATACTCTTTATTTACCTGGTGTGTTACACGCGTAGTATGCAGCTCCCGAACGGCTCGAAAGAGGCATTCAACTCCTTTATTGGTGGTGCTAGGGGGCGTTGCCTCATCACCCATGGGACCAGTAGGGAGCGGGTTCCCTGCATCGTCATGGATCCCTTCAGCATGGTGCTCAACGACGCATCGCCTCCACCACCGCGGCCAGCCGCCTATCCGATCACTGCGATGCCGAGTGGAACCACTCTTCCACTACATTTAGGGGTTGTCGACCACTACCCTCATCCGCTGGCACAGTTCGCCAGAGCCAATATGCCAGTGCCGCATCAGTGCTTCTTTCGCGGGCCACCGAATGAGATCTGTTGGTCCCTTCTTCATTTCGGACGCACCTACGGTCCTCTAGAGATGTTTTTGTCATTGTTTGCCTCTCATTTTGAAGGTTCCTTCAAGTTAAATAACACGCCTCTGGACAATGAAATGAAATACAAGCGGCGGAGGGTCTGGGACTTTTTCGTTTGGCCCTCACCCTCTATGTTTTCATTATAACAAGTGGGGTTAATTTATACATCACTTTAAAATAATGATAAACCTCGTTCAAATCCCTTGCAAAGGCCAACCACAAATTCAACAACGAGGAAAGGAATTGTGGGAAATTCTTGAATTAAAATACAACCCCGACCTCAAGATTCTTTGGAGTCGTCGCAGTGGTGGAGGGAGAATCCACACTTTGATGATGTCGACGGTGTTCGTCGCCCCTGATTCATTGTCACCCAAGCTTCTGTCTCTGTCGGTGGAACGTGTCATGTCACATCACCAGAGGTTCCTCACTTGGAGAAGTCGTGTCAAAAACTCTACCCTGAGCCCCATTTAAATAGAGGGGGGAAAGGGTTGGTAACGCACTGAGTAATTAATGAGATTTATTAATTTACATCTTCAATGTGCCACATTAATTAAACGATGGGTGGTTACACAAACAAAGTATTACTAGGAAATTAATATCCTATATTTAAAAGTTTGACCACCTCTTTGGTCCTAACCACCGCCGCTCAACAAGTGGTAAGAAAAAAATGAATAAAATAACAATTCCTATGTTATTTTATTATTTCATTAAAAAGTCATAAAAACTAACATTTTCACCCGACCAATTTTGGCCAATGTAAAGCCTCCCTTAAGAGAATCACGGTGCTATGGATTCAATGGTTCCCTCTTATTTTTAATCTGAGCACCGATTCAAAAGATAGAAAATGTCACCCATGCATTTATTGAACATACCTTCACAAAAAGTTAAAAAATAATTAACATCCACCCTAGACCCGCACTGGTCAAGGTTAGGCTTTGCCTAAGAGGAACACACCCTCACGGTCTCAATGGAACTATCAGATATTGAATCTGATTTACCTTTTATAAGTTAAGGATCTTACAATAAAATAATTTTCACTAAATTATTTTATTTACAGCCAAAAACTAACTTCCACTGGTGGCCCGCACCCGCCAAAGTTAGTATCTACCCAAAAAAACATACCCTCGCGAGTTCAGTGATGGTATCAAATTTTTAATTATAGTCTCTATTCGTGAGTTATAAAAATTTGAAAAATAAAATAATTTTATTTAATTATTTTATTTATGGTTATCCCATTTTCGAGTTTTCTCACTGGAGGCATGCACTAACTAAACTTAAGTCACGCGTAGGGTAAACCCACCATCATAAACACAATGGGGACCTCAGATATTTGATCTGGGCACCCGTTTAAGATTTATACCAATTTTTTAGGAAAATTACTCACACACTCTATTTTAAGCTTAACACTCTTTCGACAAATCATTCTGGGCACTCCAGGCCTCAGAATCACATTTCGTCAGATTTTCAAGTCTCATAAAAATTCTATATAATTAAAAAAGAAAAATTATAAGTGAAGTCTAGGTCTTTACAAGTTTCCCATATTTTTTCACCTAAATATTTTACTTGTTCCCTTTAGGTAATTTTTGGGTTTTTTCTTTCCACACATTTGACAAGAGGGTTGCTGAAATTTGATACCACCATTGGATTTATCCATCAGACCACCATAGTTAAAGTCCACTTTCCACTTCTTATCCCTAGGATACACCTAATATTCAATGATATCCATATAAAATGTGTGGGTGTGTCGTACAATTCCATTTTAGATATCAAAGTCACGGATTGACAAGGATATTCATAGGCTAGGATTTATCCCACCAAAGTAGCGTTCAACATTGAATTCAGGGGTAATGACAAAACTAAACGTATATCGTGCATGTCTTATGATGATTTCCACAAACACATCAACAAGTTAATCTATTTTTTTCTTAAATTCTAGGAAATCTCTTTTTATCTTAAGATGGAGGGTTCATGAAAAATATTTATCAAAAAATATTATCTGGAATTCCTTCCACTCCATTGCTTGGATCTCCTCCTCAGACTTCATATCCTTGATCAATCTCCACCACTTATCATCTTCAGCCTCCATATAATAAATATCTATAAGAACCTAATCTTTTGCATAACATTGAAGGATAGAGAATATCATTTCAATAGAGTTGATTCATTGATCTATGATTAAGGTATCGAATGATCCATTAAAATTAGGAGGCATTTTCCACATGAAACTCTCAACTATGGGTTTCTTTCTGTTAGGGGTTGTTGTGCACTCATATGGTTCCATGATTCTATTTAGAACTTTAGTTATCTGAGATATTATCCTGAAAAATTGTGTGACTCCCACTCCCATCAGGTTGGGCATCTCATTTGGGAAATCATCACACAATCATTCACACCATTTGTTAGTATGTTTCTTCCAATTTCCAAACATTGGCTAGAATAAAAGGAAAATTATGGATAAGTATCATAATTTATTAAAGTCATAATGGGGAATCCAATGAAACTAAATGGATAACTTCAATTTATCTCTTTAACTTATGAGTTTATAGGCTTAAGTCAATGTTATCCCTGATCTACTTCCTAACATATATTCTTAGGGGAATTTTTTATTCCCTTAATAATATTTTGCAACGAGATTATGAATTTACCAAAGAATATCTTTTGGTAGTGTCAGACCAAGTTCACAGTGATGCATAATTTCATGTACCAGGTTACCCCAAGTCAAGTCTGGAACACCTTATTGGAGTTGTTACTCCTTGTTGCATCTGTTCCATACTACGTCCACTTCTATTATCTAGATAGGGATGTATTTTCTTGATAGACAACTTGATCTATACTCACCAAAATATAGGTATGTTCTCTTACACATAGTCATATCCCTAAGGGTTTTCACTAGGTTTTTCACTAGGTTTTTCTAATCCAAATCCCAAAAATAACTAAACTTATCCTCTGATACCAACTATAACAACCTTGTACATTTTATCATATTTAAAAATTATTTATTACATAAAATTATTCTTAATGAAACTCTAATGATCGAGAGGTCTAGTGTATTTGAGAATTATGTACATTACATAACAACATAAAACATTAATTACAACATCCTTATTGAAAACTTATTTGAAATGAACTAAAGAATAATTTGTACTTAACACTTCATGCGATAACATGAGGACATACATAAGAAAGGGGTGAGCTATAAATCCCTATAAGGGAATAGTAATGGAATAACTTGAGGATAATAGTATATGTTAGACCAGGCAGGTCAATGAGGCATAAAGGAACACGAATAATAAGTCAAGATATATCATGATAATCAAAACATGGGAAATATGGCAAAAACATACAACATGACGTAATCATGGGTCAAGTATCATTGCACATGGACGACCATGAGTCAAGGATAATTTCACATGGAGGATCATGGGTCAAGGCCCATGGTACATGGAGGATCATGAGTCACAGACCATTTCACATAACATATCATGATACTAAACTTTACCTGATGAATTGGAGGGCTATGATGGCACACCCTTCATAATATTTTTTGTCTCATGTTTAAGTGTTCTAGATAGATCATATAACATGGTTTCATTCAAAATCATAATCAATTCCACAATCTAAGAATGAGTAATACATACATGTAATTCCCAAATAATTAATTATATGTTCATGAAGTTTGTAACAACCTAAACTTTTTTTGATGAAAATCTCTCTAGATCTAATTAAATTTCATATTAAATAAAATTGTAATATAACATATGCCCAAATTTGGTTTTATGATTTTGGATTTCAAAATGCCATTAATAATTTTTATCGTTTCTAATATAGCCATCGAATAGTGATAACATGATTAGTATAAATATTGAGATTTAACAAATCCAAATTAATTAGATAAAGGATGTGATGGCCTTGCCCAGTAGAATTACTCCATTCGAAGCCCATTTTTTAGAGCTCAGAGGGAGGTGGCGTCATTGGGATTCGCTCTTGACCAATCCCAATCTGAGCTTCCACACGTTAAGCTTGAACGGAACCACCTACGGGAGAAGTGGAAGTTGAAAGATATCACCACCTGAGAGATGTTATTTGAGCCTCCCCAAGTATTTGTCACCATCGCACAACTTACCCTTCGGTATTATGAAAGTGTTATAAGGAGTTATGTAATAATACCCTAGCAATATTATTATGTACATTGTTTTTATATAGAGAATATACATTAATTTTATTATTGTAACATTGTAAATAGTTTTGAACAGAAACAAATTTATTTTTAGTTAATATTCAATTAAGAAACCATTTTTGATTAATTAAGGGATTTTTTAGTTAAATAATATTTTCAAAAAATATTATTACTAAATTAAATTTTATTAAATATAAATGACCATTTAATTTTTATGAATACAGATGTAATTTTTATTAAGGTTTGAAAGCAATTTTTGTCATAACCAGTGAATATTCAATAAATGAAAATTTTTATTTTTAAATTAAGTATTACATAATTTATAAAATTATATAGATAAAATGAATATTTTTTGGAATCAGGACTTCGAAATTATAAAACAGTGAATTTTTCAAAATTTTCTGAGACGGTCGAATGTTTGTGTAAAAATTAAATACTCTTTTATTATCTAACTAGTTTTATGACATTATAATGATAGAATAGTGATGTAATAAAATACTATAAATGGTATTTTGGGAAAATATTTGTTTTAACATTAAAATAATGTGATTTTATGTTTTTTTAATTTATTTTACAAAGCATTAGTTCCCCCCTCTAAGGCTTATAAAATATTTTAACCTTTTAAAATGTTTTCCTTGAGAGTGTGACTAACCTCCACATAAGAAATCCTAATATTTTAAAACTTTAGTCCATTGGCCTTAAAATATACTGTTTTCTACTCCCCTTTGGAAAAAAAACTTGGTAAACCCCCATTGGATGGTTTGTGGTTTTGATTAGTTTAATGTGTGGTTCCCAAAACCTAAATAATAAAGAATTCCCTCTTTTTTCTATATAAACTCACCAAAGCTGCCACTTCTTCTTCATTAAAAGCCTTTGGAGATCGAACAAATCTTTTCCATAATATTTATAGAATCCAATAAAGACGCCCCAAGCTCCTAAGATTCCTCTCTCAAGCCTCTCCTAAGCCTTTGGGATCACACATCCAAGTAAGGGATTTCTCCCTTTCTCATTTTCGTCGTAGTTTCTCAATGTTGTTATACCCTTTTAATTTAAATTAAAAATGTTGGGGTATGATTTTTTACCTCTTCTATACATCCCTCCTTATGTTTTAATGATTAGAGACCCCTTTATCTCTAATTAATGGCTCTCATGCACACCCATTACCATGCTGAAATTCCATAAGGAATTTCTCAATTTTCATTTACATTCATGTAATTGTTTTGTATTATATATATAAGTTTAATTAAATATGTTGGTACACGTATATATATATATATATGACCCCTTTTACTATTCATTTCATTTACATATAAATATACACCCATTTATCTCTCATCACCCATTTTTATGAATTCTTATGTCACGTCGTTATGCAGCCGAAATTGCACCAGGATTTTCCAAGACAAAGTCATTGTGTAGCGAATATCTTCAACATTTCTTTATCAAGGGTATTAACCTTTATGAACATTTACTTTTTTATTATATATTTTCATTTATGAATTACACATTCCTTTATCATGTAATAAATGATGTTGTTTAATGAACCCTTGTTATATGATTCATGTGGCACACTTATGCATGAAATGAAATTATTAAGAAGGGTGTGCCCTGATAGCGCTCCAATGCATTGGGTAAAGATTAGTATCATGATACTTCAATTGAAATTAGAATTTACTCTTGATAATTCAAGTGCAATGATGTTTTTCTCATGCTCCATGTGTAATAATCCATGGCTCATGCTAATAGCATGTTAAGTGTTGAGCCCATTTCCACGTTATTATAATCATGCTATATCATGCCTTTATTGTCACGGACCATCCCTCGAGGCCTATGCCCTAACTACCCCAATCCCGCCTTCCATATTCCAGGGGATGGCGACTAGAACCATAGGCATAATTCCCTAAAACTTTGAAGGCATTGCCTTTATATCATGTAAACTCACATAATAGAGCACACAACTAGATACAAAACACTATTTAAACTGTATAACAAAAGAGTGCTGAAAAGTAAAAGGGGCCTGAAATAAAAGCTCAGTGGTAAAGTACAAGGAACTGGAAGTACAAGTACAATTGAAGAAAGGAAAAATAGTTGTTGGGTCATCCTCCAGGATTCCTACATGAAGGGTAGGTACAGATAGCCTTTTCAGCACTCCACGTCTGTCAGTCTCCTCCGTGTACCAACTTGTCGTAAGGTCCACCTTTGGGTACCATTCAGTCTCGGTACTCTCAGCCTCAGTCAGCGTTGTCTGTCGTCTGAATCCAACACAACAAGTTGCAGGCATAGCTCGTGCAAGGGTGAGTATAATGATACTCAGTAGGAACCCTGAGACCCTCAAGGTCTCAAAAATCCACCAAGGATAAACCACAAAGTAAGGAATCAACAGATAACCATACTTAGGTATATGACCATTCATATACCTATGTTATTAAGTTATTTGTCTCAATCATGAGGAAAACACAAAAGTAGTGACTCAGCTCTACTAGGATTTTTATTCACATTAATGAAACTACGGATTCTGTAGAACTCCTTTTCTCTCAAGTACAGTGGGCTTGCTGCGTCACCACGCATGCTTCCAACAAACCTTGGATTGCTATGGTACTCCTCCAATTGACGACTTTGGGTCTGCTGCCACACCCAGGCGCTCCCCACCACAGGTCTGCCGCCACACCCAGGCGGTCCTTCTTGTATCCTACAGAGGTACTCCTCCTATCGAGTATCGTGGGTATGCCACGTCACATAGATCGTGCTCCTCCACCGTGGGTCTGCCGCCGCTACCAGGCGCTCCCCACTAGGAAAGTAGAGTATCTACGAGTCAAACGGTCATCATTCATCAGGTCTCATCCAACTACTAGGTCTCTGCACTCTGCTCGCTCATCACTAGAAGGATCTTCTACACGATCTATTGGTTGATACTCCAACAATTAGGAAGTACCATGATAAGTATCTCAAATGTCCGTCATGTCATAGGGGTATCAACGCAATAGATGGTGCGCCAATCAGACACACGGTTTGTGAGTTATTAGCCTTTTAGTCCCGGGGGCCCGGTTGGATTCGTGCACGATCCAGCCTGGTCGTATCTCAACTATACCCCAAACTCTAGTGGGGTATACTCAAAGGGAACTTCATGCTCCAAGATTACCAATGCTACTGACGGTTCATCAAACAGACGTCATGTACCAAAGATATGGCCAATAAAAGTAAAGGGTTGTAGTGGGCCCGGGTCCGGTCGGACCTGGTCGGACAGACCCGGTTCGGGTCGACCCGGCCCGTTGGGCAGGCCTGCCCGTTAGTTTGGCCCAGCCCACTGAACATAGCCCATCATCCCATGAGGGCGCGAACAGGCCGCAGGTCATAGCGAGGGCAGCTCGGCCTGGAGGGCACCGCGAGGGAGGCTTGGCCCGAATGGTGCCGCGAGAGTGTGGGTTGGTTCGGCCGGGGAGCCAAGAGGGGCGGTCGGAGGTCGGATTGGCCAGGGAACTACGAGTACGTGTTGATGATGGCTCAGCCAGAGCATCTCAAGGGCGCGCAGAGGCCGACTCGGTTGGGGCACCCTGAGGGTGCTCAGAGTCCGGCTTGCCCAGGGCGCCACGAGGGTGTGCGAAGGCTGGCTCGGCTGGAGCATCATGAGGGGCGCGTGGAGTCCAACTCGGTTGGGCCGCCATGAGGGCATGCATAGGTCGGCTCGGTCGGGGCACCACGAGGGCACATGGAGGACGGCTCGGCCGGCGGCGGCATGGGGATGATGATCTGGCGAGGTCGGGGTGACTCAGAAGGCTGGCGGGCCAGAGTGCGGTGCAGATGGGGAGCGGCGCGGCTCGGGCCGATTCGGCTGGCAGCATCACGGTGCCAGCGGGCAGTACGGTTCAGCCTAGGGTGGTAGAGCTGGTTCGGCCGAAGTTCCAGAGTTTCACGTGGGCGGTGCGGGTTGCGGTGTCCATGGGTAGCGCGGTTGTTTCCATTGTCGCCTTCGTCACCTTCAATTCCATTGTCACCATCCTCCGTTTTGAAGAACACTGCAAATCAACAGAATGGTTACGAAGAGGACGAGCCAAGTTAGTTTGTCATGCACTCTCCGCATTAGAGTAGAAGCATGAGGTTTACCAAGAACATAAACAAGAAAGAGCACGGAAGATATTTCAATTCCCATAATCCATCGTTAATTTCTATTCCCAACCCCGTAATGGAAAAACAGGAGAGAACATGGGATGTTTTAATCAAATAATGAATAATACCCTACCTTGTTTGTTGTTCATCAACATTGGCATGATAAGGCGGACGTTGATTCGTTGTAGACGAACACATCCTACATCGAAGGAGGTTCCGAGGAAGAAAGTAGAATTTGAAGTAGTTCTTCATCAGAGGAGTGTTCTTCATCGAGAGAGCATTCTTCATTGGAGAACTTTATTTCTCCCCAAGCTCTCTCCTCTACTAATTCCACCCAATTTCCAAGTGATCCCCAAGATAATATTTTAAGCAAACTATTATTTTGTTGGAAAAGAATTCAAAAAAGATAATTAATCACGTGGTTGGAACATTAAATGGAACGTGCGTTGGCACAATAAATGTGGAGGTGGTCAAGAGGCTCTCCCTCATTTATGAGGGAGTTGAGAGGTTTTACTGAATTAAATGGGGGGTTTTAGTCTTGGGTGGTCCCCACCACAATTAATCATTAAGAGGAGATTTAGGCCTCAGGTAGTCCCTTCCACCTTAACCTCTCATGGGAGGTTATGGTGTGGTGGTACCTACCTAAATCTTCCACATGGGTGGTTATAATAGATAAAATAAAATTAAAACATGGGTTTAATTTATTGTATTATTTCAACCAAAAAACCCAAAAACTAACTTTCACCCTCGACCAACTACCGTCAAGGTGAAAGTATTCTTAAGTGAATATTAGCGATGTGATTTCAACGGTGTCCTTATATTTCAATTCTGAGCACTGGTTAAAAAGTTATAAAAACCCACTTGTACATTTACTGAATGTACCCGAACAAAACATCAGAAATTGATTCCGGGAACACCGGGCCTCAAAATCACACACCGAAAATTTTCACGGACTCATCAAGTTCCCATATATTTAAAAACATTATATGGAAATTCTGGGTCTTTACATTATCCCCACCTCAGGGCTCTACGCCCCCATAATCCACAACTCATAACTAAGGGAACATGTGGTGGGTATAGAGCATGCATCTGAGCCTTCTTCTCCCATGGGCTCTCTTAGAGGTTCTTGTGCTGCCAGAAAATGTGAACCAGAGGTATCGACCATCCACAAATGACCTGCTCCGGTCAATTCTCAGTCTCCACTAGAACCTCTATAAAATTTTCCCCATCATCGACGTTCATCTCACCATGGTCGATGATGTGAGAAGGTTTTTTCATGTATCTCCTAAGCTGGGATACGTGGAAGACATCATGCACCTGGTACAACTGAGGTGGAAGAGCTAAATGGTATGCCACCTTTCCAACTTTTTTGAGGACCTGAAAAGGTTCGATGAACCTTAGAGATAACTTGTCGCCTCAGCCAAATCTTCGTAGACCTCGACAGGGTGAGACCCATAGAAAGGCATGGTCCCCATCCTCAAACTCCAGAGGTCTTCATCTACTATCAGCATATGACTTATGCCTGCTCTATGCAGTCTTAATCCTCTCTTGGATGATCTATACCTTCTCTATGGTAGTATGTACCATCTCTGGTCCCACTAGTGCTGACTCCCGTTGGTCAGTTTAGGACAAAGGTGATCTGCAGGGTCTCCCATACAATGCCTCAAAAGGCGCCATCCCAATAGTGGAGTGATAGCTATTGTTGTACGCAAAATTTACCAAACGTAAGTGATCCTCCCTGCTATGACTGAAGTCGAGGACAAAAGCGCACAACATGTCCTTGAGGGTCTGAATGATCCACTCAGTTTGACCATCCATCTGAGGATGGAAGGTGGTTCTCAAACGAATATGTGTCCTGAAAGCCTCCTACAACCCCTTCTATAGCCGGGAAGTAAAACGTGTGTCACGATTGGAGATAATAATCGATGTTACTCCATGTAGCCGCACAATATCCTGCACATAGAGGCGTCTCATGCTCTCTACTAAACCAGACTCTCTAATCAGTAGGAAGTGGGCCAACTTGGTGATTTGGTCAACGATCACCCAAATCGATTCATGTACCCTGGATGTACGTGGATGTACTATCACAAAGTACATGGATATCCCATCCCAATTCCACTCTGGGACCTCTAAAGATTGAACCAAATCATGCATGTACCTGATTCTCCACCTTCACTTGCTGACTAGTGAGGCACCGAGAGACAAAATCTACAACTACCTTCTTCATTCCCGGCCACTGGTGTCGTCGTCGGAGATCCTGGTACATCTTCTCCACTCCTGAATATACCACTAGAGGGGATCTGTGGAACTCCCTCAAAAATTCATCCTAAAGTGACACTAGTTCCATAGAATGCCCTCTGAAGAGGATGAATTGCTCCCCACCTTTAAAAAATCCATCATGTGCATGACCTGTGGATATTTGATCACATCGTGTCTTTCAGTCAGCGTCCCCATGTTGTGCATCTCTGAATCACGGAAGAAGTGGGGGAGTGACTATAAGAGACTGTAGAAAAGTGGTTACATCCTGATCCATAAAGGATATCTGCAAAGCAGTTAGTTTCTCCATCACCTCACCTAGCAGCGGTATACTAGATCTCCTGTTGAGTGCATTTGCAACAATATTACCCTTCCCATGATTATAGACTA
Source organism: Viscum album (assembly GCA_963277665.1). Classification (NCBI taxonomy): domain Eukaryota; kingdom Viridiplantae; phylum Streptophyta; class Magnoliopsida; order Santalales; family Viscaceae; genus Viscum; species Viscum album. Next base: position 1,794,885,146 of record OY728131.1, read on the forward strand.
TCTAGAAGTCATAGTCCTGGAGAAACTCATGCCAAAATCACTATCATAGGTTTAGGTCCTTCTGTGATAAGATATAGCTAAGACTCTTGTGATCCGATTACACAGTAAAATGCTCATCCATCAGATAGTGTCACCACATCTTCAAGGCGAAGACAACTGCTGCAAAATCCAGGTCATGGGTAGCATAGTTCCTCTCATGCAGTCTCAGTTGTTGAGAGCCATATGTAATCCATCCTTGCTCTTACATTAGGACACATCTGAGTCTGGTCTCTGATGCATCACAATAGACTACGTACCCAATGCCTTCCTCGGGAAGCCTCAATATGGGGGCACTAGTTATCCTCTGCCTCATCTCTTGAAATATCTACTAGCATCCCTCCGACCACACAAAGGTTTTCCACTTCTTCATCAAGCCAGATAGTGGTGTTGCAACTCTAGAGAAATCCGGCACAAACCTTCTGTAATAACCATCCAAACCTAGGAAACTTCATACCTCTGTCACACTCTTGGGTGGATCCCTAGCAAGTACTGCCTCAATCTTCACTGGATCCACTACAACTCCATCATTAGATATGACATGTCCCTGAAAGTGAACTTCTCATATTCAGAACTGGCACTTTGAGAGCTTACCATAAAGCTGGTGCTCTCGGAGTGTGTCCAGTACTACCTGCAAATGATAGGCATGCTCCTCCTCAGTATTAGAGTAGATCAGAATGTTTTAGATGAAGACTATGTCAAAGAGATCGAGGTATGGCTGACAGATCATGTTCATGAGTCCCAGGAACAATGATGGATCATTAGTTATGTCGTATGGCATAACCAAGAACTCGTAGTGGTTGTAACAACATCTGAAGGACGTCATCTGCACATCCTTGTCTTGAACTTTGAGCTAGTGGTAGCTTGATCTGAGTTCTATCTTGGAGAAAAAACGTGCTCCCTTCAGCTGATCAAAAATTTCATTAATCCGCGGGAGTGGGTACTTGTTCTTCATGGTCACCTCGTTCAGGCACCGATATTCAACACAAAACCTCAAGCTCCCATCCACATTCTTGGCGAATCAAATCAGGGATGCCCAGGGAGAAACACTAGGCCGGGGGAATCCATTCCCCTCTAAGTCCTCTAACTGTACCCGCAACTCTCAAAGCTCTATGGGAGCCATCTGATATGCTGGTGTAGATATAGGTGTCATCCTGGGGAACAAGTCAATGTAAAATTACACCTCTCTATGAGTAGGTAGACTGGGAAATCATCAGGGAAAACATCCGTGTAGTGGTCCACCACTACTGGATAGCTCGGACTCCCCACATCGATTACTCCGAGTGTAAGGTAAGCCAACTGATGATTCATCGTGTAACGCCCCGACCCCAGCAACCCAGAGCCGGTGCGTTACTTTGTAACATTGGCATGATCACAAAAGATCAAGTCTCGAAAGACCGATTAGTTTAGTAGCCTTGGAAGCACTAGATACATTCATAAGTCTTTCATTACATCAAAAAGTAAACAAACTACAATAACATGGTCTTCATAGTCCACACTCATATCCTCTTCTGACTATCCCTGCAGGTTATTCATAAAATACTTCTTCACATCCTGGAAAATATTAAAACATTGAAAGGGGTGAGCTCAGATTCTCAGTAAGGATAACAATATTGCGGAAGCTTTCATAAATAAACATTAAAATTTAAGGAAATGTATAACTAAAACAAAAGCCTATTAAACATGAACTTCAACATAATATGGAAAAAGTAAAATGAGATAATGCCATTTACTTATTCACATGGATATTCTACTGGTCGAATAATCACATGCAATATCAATAACCACTTTCATAATGATGGAATGCATAATGCCAGACTATCATAACCACGTAGTCAAGGCCTTATGCCAAGACCACAAATAAGATTTTGTCAAGGCCTCGTGCCAAGACACTAGTTTGTCTCATGAGACCTGCCGATGCATCGAGGAGCTATAGCGGGCTCCACCCGTCACTTATTAAGTCCAATGCATTCCTCATGTGAATAGGTTTAAACATATCATAAACCATAACATAATCGTATCACATAAAACTTGCATAAAGGAAACATAACATTTCCACATTTCAATCACAAGATATCAATACAACACATTGATATAATAAAAACGCTTTCAAAACCATTTTCAATACCAAAATAAAAGAAAGTTAAAACTTTGTATTTATTTTTCATTAAAAAAATGATGGCTTGTAGAGGAAGCCGAAACTCAAATAATGGTCATGGTGGCGGAGAAGTCGTTGTCGCCGCATAAGTACGGAAAGAAAAACATTGTCTTTTTGTCGTTTAGTAAAACGCTTCGTATAAAAAGATTCCTTTTGAATAAACATAAAAGTCAAAGGTTTTTATACACCGTATAAAAGGAAAGTTGTGTATAAATCCAAATATGCCTCAATGAAAGGGGATTGAGACGAAGTCCTTAAAAAGATCATTTTTAAAATAAAATAGATCTATTATGTGTATTCACTATAGGTACACATAAAGAAAGTAAAAATACAAAATAGGATATAATAATATCATGACATAATTTGAAAGTAGGAGATTAACCCAAAGAATGGAAGTTGGGTTAAGAAATTCCCTTACAAAGATCATTTATAAATAAAATAGATCTATTATGTGTATTAACTATAAGTACACCTAAAGAAGGTACAAATACAAGATAATACATAACAATATCATGACATAATTTGAAAGTAGGAGATTAACCCAATGAATGGAAGTTGGGTTAAGAAGTTCCCTTACAAAGATCATTTTTTTAAATAAAGTAGGTCTACTATGTGTATTCACTATAATTACACATAAAGAAAGTCAAAATACAAAATAGGAAATAATAATATCATGACATAATTTGAAAGTAGGAGATTAACACAAAGAATGGAAATTGGGTTAAGAAATTCCCTTACAAAGATCATTTTTTAAATAAAGTAGGTCTATTATGTGTATTCACTATAATTACACATAAATAAATTCAAAATACAAAATAGGAAATAATAATATCATGACATAATTTGAAAGTAGGAGATTAACCCAATGAATGGAAATTGGGTTAAGAAATTACCTTAAAAAGATCATTTATAAATAAAATAGATCTATTATGTGTATTAACTATAAGTACACATAAAGAAGGTACAAATACAAGATAATACATAACAATATCATGACATAATTTGAAAGTAGGAGATTAACCCAAAGAATGGAAATTGGGTTAAGAAATTCCCTTACCTCGTGTCTGACTTGACTCAACCGTTCTTTAACCTCCTGAATAATAAACTAGAGTTAATATATAACTTATTAAGAACCATTTTCAATTTAATTATCCTTTTTATATCACTTATTACAATGTTATGAATATTATGTAATTATTCAAGTTAATAACGATCATTTTGTCGATCTTTGGTAACTTGAGTCAACAATAAACTTCTTATAATTACAAGTTGTTCATGTGGTAGAATATCCATTATACCCAGAATTATATTCATGATTTAGATGTCATATATATCTTATATATCCAGTATATACATTCATTTATAATATTACGTAACATTTAGAGGTAAGAAATGAAATGCACCGTTCATGGAGACGGCAAGCCGTACGTACGCATGAACGCTACTTTCATTTCAATTTCATATTTAATGGAACTAAATCGTAATGATATAAATGTATAATATAATTCCAGTATAATATAGTGTATAATACCATTTACTCCATCCTTTATACATCCCACATATGGCATTAACGATTCAAATCACATTGAGGGGGTGGTAGTCCGCACTTCCTAAAATGAAATTATCGCGTTTTACCCATAATGGAAATCATAAATTATTCCATAAATGAGAAATACATAAGCATAAGTAAAACATAAACATATTATATATAATATATAAAAATATTGACATCTTAATGGCCACCTTTGAAGGTGTTATATGAGTGTTGAACAATCATCGTTTCGTGAGGCAGAAATTCGCCATCCACAGAAACCGTATGTTCTTTAACCATTAGATGTAGGTGTGTGTAAGTGTAGCTCGAATCCTTATTATAACAACATCCTAGTATATTGAGGATACTGTTTTTGTTACAAAATAAATTAATAAAAAGAGATTAGGGGGATGGAGAATAAAAATAAAACAAAACAACATTAGAGAAGACATTACCTCAAAATCGGGTAACTCTTTTTGATTTGAGCCAAAGGCTTCCTTGGGAAGAGTTCTGCCCAAAGTGAGGCTTCTAGGAGTAAGAGGGGGAAATTGGGAGGGTATTTGGGCAGAGTTTGGCCGAGCCAAATGGCTTGAAAGTGTAAATGAGGTGGGAGAGGTGGGGGCCTTTTATAAGAGGAGAGGAGGGGCTCTTTTGGAAAGATTGAAATGTTACATTATTATACAATGATTTTAGGATTCTAAAGGTCCCACACTTATATAATTCGAGGCTAAGGTGATAAGGTTTCGAAATCTATTCATACAATAGGCTTTGGACAAGTGTAAGCCTTGGATGTTACATTATATTCTCATTTTATTTAAATCGTTAAATAATGAGGTCATCGCTGCATCATCATGATGTCAAAAATAATTTAATTTATTTAATGTCTAAAAATTATAAAAAAATACTATGATGTAGAAAATATTTTTATCTTTCCAATTAATATTTATAGTCAAAATTTGGACTTGTGTAACCCCACTTAAAATCTTTTTTAGTAAAACAACTCATGTTTGTGTCAATTTAATTTTAACATTAAATAAATATATATTAAGGTCATTTTCCAACAAATGTGGCTCCATGGGGTCCCCAAGTTGACCCATGGGTTTTCTTGGTCGGCCATGACCCATAAAATAGGAGTAGGACAAGTGTCAATCTCATATCATATTATTAAAACATTGTTTTTACCTTAAACTACACTAATTACCTCTAATCGCGATTAAGAACTTAAAAGTTACTATTCACCAAAAAAATTATTTTAATCTCATTGAACCACATTTTACTTCTTAATGACAACCATGTATGTCGGATTTTTGAAAATCAAATCACAGAAGTGGTAATATTTCATTTAAACGAAAAATCAGTAATTTAACTACCACTTAGTGGTTTCACTATTCATCAAAAATTGAAGTTTTTCAGAACAATGCCAAAATTTCACCCTAAGTTATAATTGATATTCCGAATTCAAAAATGATGTCTATTTTAAAAAATTCCAAACATATAAGTTGCATTAATTAATTTTATAATTAATTCCCGTTGTCACAACAAATAGCGTGTTTTTAAGAAACAATTTATATCAAAAGATTGGCAATTGTTTATGTCCAATTTCAATGTTAAATTAATTCTAATGACCACCATTAGATAAAATGGTAAAAATATATTCTAATTATACTTTAAAACCATTAAATAGTATAATTTATCACTATAAATTATTTTGATTAAAAAAGTTGTTTTTAAGTATTTTTCACTATTCATAAAAAATAGAAGTTCTCAGAAAAATACCAAAAATTCAACATAGGCTAATTTCGATATTCCGAATCCAAAAATGAAGTCCATTTTGATAAATAAAATTTATAAAATTTCAAAAAGTAGGTATTACTATTCACAACGGCTAGTTTAATTCATTGTGGTGTTTGTTAGAGCTCGAGGTTGCGTACAACACACGCTATTGCATTATTCGAAGTGAAACGTACTGTGGAAGCTTGGGGTGTTACATTCTCCCCTCCTTCAATAAATTGCGTCCTCGCAATTTGAAATTTTTCTTTGAAAATAAAAGGTTGAAAAGAGAAAATACCTTTTAGGAAAACCCACATCGGAAATAAGGTTAATAAATATATAACATTAAAAGAAAGCAAGATAAGCACAAAGGTCCCCCGATATAGCCAATTCTAGGATTCTATGAAAATATGGATATGGAGGAGAAACAAACCATCAAGGTCTGATGGAGAGTTATAGAAAACAGAATTAGGAGAAAGTTTAACTACAAGAAAATCACAAACTTGTGATTGGTTAAACGGTCATTGAATCCCCAGTTGGAAAAGTTAACCGACAACATTTTTGTTTTAAGTTACCTTTTATAATGTTGAGGAATTTATTTAGGAGATTTACTAAGAATGTAAGGGAATATACATACTTGTTATGTATACTTTCATTCGTTAATAAATTTTTACCACAAACCCAACTTTTACTCCAAATGGTAACGGAACTCAAAAATATTCTATTTATCCTAATTGTATAAGGTTCCAAATGTTAACACATACCATTTAGATTAGTAAAATTATTTTGTAATAACCAGGGACTTTCTGTAGGCTAGTGGTAGGAAATAAAGGCTTGTCGCACTATGATTGTGGGTTCGATTCCTGCAGCTTTGTCCGACGCGATGGGTTATTCCCCACCCGGCAGGTTGTCCTTTTCCTAAAACTATAGTATCATAATATTCCAAAAATAATCTTCATAAATTTTTAAACCTTAAACAATACTATCCATGGTTCAACTTAATCCATTCCAACCTTAATAGTCACCCAAAATACCTCCGTCCAGACTTTCTCTAAAAGGTCTCTAAACTCCAATATCAATTGTAACATCAGATTCCCCAAACAAAGAAAAGTTTGTCTTATTGTCACATACTAAAAATATGATTACCTTAATCATATTAAAACCTTACTAAAATCAAAAAGTACTGAAGTACAATCTTTATATATATCACATTATTCTTATAACCAGAATATAATCCTTGAGTCCAAAAGCACCAATACATTAATTATTCCGCTTCAACTGTAGTCACAGCATAAGATTGGCCTTGATCCCTTGGCCTTTTCTGAGGTAAGTTTCCTTGATGCTTAGGACATTCATTTGCATAATGCCCCATTTCCCTACAATTGTAGCATTCAACTTTGACATCCTCTTTCTTTCCCTTGCAATCACGAGCCTGGTGACCCTTTTCTCCACATTTATAACAAACTCCCATTCCTTTTAGGCACGTACCAGGGTGATTCTTCCCACAATTATCACATAATGGAAAATACTTATTTCCCTTTTTCCCTTTATCTGTCTCTTGTTCCACTGTTCTCTTCTTCTCTTGCTTTACTTTGTTGTCATAAGGCTTAGAGAATTCCTTTTCTGTCTTGATAGAACACGAGACAATATCTTCGTATGATGAGAAGGATTGTGATACTAAAGCTCGGCGGAGAAATGGTTTTAACCAATCAAGGAAATGATCAATCTTACTCCTTGGGTTACGTATATAATCGGCAGCATGCCTCGCTAACCTTATAAAGTTAGCCTCATACTTTGCGACATTCTCATTCTCCTTCTACCTCAAACTCAGAAATTGCCTTTCCATATCTGCTCGATGGTCATGAGGAAAGTATTTTTCTAAGAAAAGCTCTTTGAACTCTCTCCATTCCATATTCGATACGTCATCATCTTCCTTTGTGTTTTGAATCAGCGACCACCACTGATCGGCATCTCCAGTGAGGCGGTAAACTGCCATGACAACCTTCTCCCTTTCACTACTCCCCAAGGCATGGAATATTTTCTCTAAGGAATTTATCCATTGCTCAGCTACTATAGGATTTGTACTCCCATTGAAGGTTGGTGGTTGTTGCCTCATGAAACGGTCTAGCATTGATCCTCCACGTTGCAGATCAGGGTGCTCCATACGAGTAAGGTTATTATTCATAACCTGAGTAAGTTGTCCCAGTATGGTGATTAGCTGATCGGTACCAGTTGCATCACCAGCCCCACAATAATTATCTTGAGCAGGAGGGCAATCCCTACATGGAGTGCGTGCATTGATACGGTTTCCATTTCTTCCACTAGGCGCCATTTCTAAACAATGGCATAAACTAGATTAGTTTATGAATCAAAATACATAATCCCATACTTATAAAACACTTAACATAAATTGAACTATTTATGGATATAATACATAATCATAAAAAAGAAATGTTTTATTTGAGGAAGTATATACTCATAACCCTTCATAGTGGTTTGTAAATAAAATGAGAATTATCCTAAGCATATCCCCCGGGAGTGTCGTAACCAAGAGTGCAGCAAGGCCCGTTGTCGTGCACCAGTTCTCATTCGAGTCTAGCTCAAAGCGGTGTTTTCAGGTTTTACCCCTAGGTACATCTATGCCAGAGCCTCCTCTACCTGCTCATATCCAGACAGGGATGTATTGCTCGGAAAACTCATAACATCTCTATAATACTGAAATTCTAGGAAGTTCTTCTATACTAATCCTCAAAGTTCTTCTTAGGTCTACGTGCTCTAATCAGAGTTTATCTAAATCTAGCTTCCAAGGTTTGTACTAAACTTCCTCTTATACCAACTGTAATGCCCTGACCCCAGCAACCCAGAGCCGGTGTGTTACTTCGTAACATTGGCATGATCACAAAAGATCAAGTCTCGAAAGACTGATTAGTTTAGTAGCCTTGGAAACACTAGATACATTCATAAGTATTTCATTACATCAAAAAGTAAACAAACTACAATAACATGGTCTTCATAGTCCACACTCATATCCTCTTCTGACTATCCCTGAAGGTCATTCATAAAATACTTCTTCACATCCTGGAAAATATTAAAACATTGAAAGGGGTGAGCTCAGATGCTCAGTAAGGATAACAATATTGCGGAAGCTTTCATAAATAAACATTAACATTTAAGGAAATGTATAACTAAAACAAAAGCCTCTTAAACATGAACTTCAACATAATATGGAAAAAGTAAAATGAGATAATGCCATTTACTTATTCACATGGATATTCTACTGGTCGAATAATCACATGCAATATCAATAACCACTTTCATAATGATGGAATGCATAATGCCAGACTATCATAACCACGTAGTCAAGGCCTTATGCCAAGACCACAAATAAGATTTTGTCAAGGCCTCGTTCCAAGACACTAGTTTGTCTCATGAGACATGCCGATGCATCGAGGAGCTATAGCGGGCTCCACCCGTCACTTATTAAGTCCAATGCATTCCTCATATGAATAGGTTTAAACATATCATAAACCATAACATAATCGTATCACATAAAACATGCATAAAGGAAACATAACATTTCGACATTTCAATCACAAGATATCAATACAACACATTGATATAATAAAAACACTTTCAAAACCATTTTCAATACCAAAATAAAAGAAAGTTAAAACTTTGTATTTATTTTTCATTAAAAAAAATGATGGCTTGTAGAGGAAGCCGAAACTCAAATAATGGTCACGGCGGCGGAGAAGTCATTGTCGCCGCATAAGTACGGAAAGAAAAACATTCCCTTTTTGTCGTTTAGTAAAACGATTCGTATAAAAAGATTCCTTTTGAATAAACATAAAAGTCAAAGGGTTTTATACACCGTATAAATGGAAAGTTGTGTATAAATCCAAATATGCCTCAATGAAAGGGGATTGAGACGAAGTCCTTAAAAAGATCATTTTTAAAATAAAATAGATCTATTATGTGTATTCACTATAGGTACACATAAAGAAAGTAAAAATACAAAATATGATATAATAATATCATGACATAATTTGAAAGTAGGAGATTAACCCAAAGAATGGATGTTGGGTTAAGAAATTCCCTTACAAAGATCATTTATAAATAAAATAGATCTATTATGTGTATTATCTATAAGTACACATAAATAAGGTACAAATACAAGATAATACATAACAATATCATGACATAATTTGAAAGTAGGAGATTAACCCAATGAATGGAAGTTGGGTTAAGAAGTTCCCTTACAAAGATCATTTTTTAAAATAAAGTAGGTCTATTATGTGTATTCACTATAATTACACATAAATAAAGTCAAAATACAAAATAGGAAATAATAATATCATGACATAATTTGAAAGTAGGAGATTAACCCAAAGAATGGAAATTGGGTTAAGAAATTCCCTTACAAAGATCATTTTTTTAAATAAAGTAGGTCTATTATGTGTATTCACTATAATTACACATAAAGAAAGTCAAAATACAAAATAGGAAATAATAATATCATGACATAATTTGAAAGTAGGAGATTAACCCAAAGATTGGAAATTGGGTTAAGAAATTCCCTTACAAAGATCATTTATAAATAAAATAGATCTATTATGTGTATTAACTATAAGTACACATAAATAAGGTACAAATACAAGATAATACATAACAATATCATGACATAATTTGAAAGTAGGAGATTAACCCAAAGAATGGAAATTGGGTTAAGAAATTCCCTTACCTCATGTCTGACTTAACTCAACCGTTCTTTAACCTCCTAAATAATAAACTAGAGTTAATATATACCTTATTAAGAACCATTTTCAATTTAATTATCCTTTTTATATCACTTATTACAATGTTATGAATATTATGTAATTATTCAAGTTAATAACGATCGTTTTGTCGATCTTTGGTAACTTGAGTCAACAATAAACTTCTTATAATTACAAGTTGTTCATGTGGTAGAATATCCATTATACCCAGAATTATATTCATGATTTAGATGTCATATATATCTTATATATCCAGTATATACATTCATTTATAATAATACGTAACATTTAGAGGTAAGAAATGAAATGCACCGTTCATGGAGACGGTAAGCCGTACGTACGCATGAACGCTACTTTCATTTCAATTTCATATTTAATGGAACTAAATCATAATGATATAAATGTATAATATAATTCCAGTATAATATAGTGTATAATACCATTTACTCCATCCTTTATACATCCCACATATGGCATTAACGATTCAAATCACTTTGAGGGGGCGGTAGTCCGCACTTCCTAAAATGAAATTATCGCGTTTTACCCATAATGGAAATCATAAAGTATGCCATAAATGAGAAATAAAGAAGCATAAGTAAAACATAAACATATTATATATCATATATAAAAATAGTGACATCTTAATGGCCACCTTTGAAGGTGTTATATGAGTGTTGAACAATCATCGTTTCGTGAGGCAGAAATTTGCCATCCACAGAAACCGTATATTCTTTAACCATTAGATTTTGGTGTGTGTAAGTGTAGCTAGAATCCTTATTATAACAACATCCTAGTATATTGAGGATACTGTTGTTGTTACAAAATAAATTAATAAAAAGAGTTTAGGGGGTTGGAGAAGAAAAATAAAACAAAACAACATTAGAGAAGACATTACCTCAAAATCGGGTAACTCTTTTTGATTTGAGACAAAGGCTTCCTTGGGAAGCGTTCTGCCCAAAGTGAGGCTTCTAGGAGTAAGAGGGGGAAATTGGGAGAGTATTTGGGCAGAGTTTGGCCGAGCCAAATGGCTTGAAAGTGTAAATGAGGTGGGAGAGGTGGGGGCCCTTTATAAGAGGAGAGGAGGGGCTCTTTTGGAAAGATTGAAATGTTACATTATTATACAATGATTTTAGGATTCTAAAGGTCCCACACTTATATAATTCGAGGCTAAGGTGATAAGGTTTCTAAATATATTCATCCAATAGCCTTTGGACAAGTGTAAGCCTTGGATTTTACATTATCTTCTCATTTTATTTAAATCATTAAATAATGAGGTCATCGCTGCATCATCATGATGTCATAAATAATTTAATTTATTTAATGTCTAAAAATTATAAAAAAATAATATGATGTAGGAAATATTTTTAGCTTTCCAATTAATATTTATAGTCAAAATTTGGACTTGTGTAACCCCACGTAAAATCTGTTTTAGTAAAACAACTCATGTTTGTGTCAATTTAATTTTAACATTAAATAAATATATATTAATATCATTTTCCAACCAAAGTGGCTCCATGGGGTCCCCAAGTTGACCCATGGGTTGTCTTGGTCGGACATGACCCATCCAATAGGGGTAGGACAAGTGTCAATCTCATATCATATTATTAAAACATTGTTTTTACCTTAAACTACACTAATTACCTCTAATCGCGATTAAGAACTTAAAAGTTACTATTCACCAAAAAAATTATTTTAATCTCATTGAACCAAATTTTACTTCTTAATGACAACCATGTATGTCGGATTTTGGAAAATCAAATCACAGAAGTGGTAATATTTCATTTAAACGAAAAATCAGTAATTTAACTACCACTTAGTGGTTTCTCTATTCATCAAAAATTGAAGTTTTTCAGAACAATGCCAAAATTTCACCCTAAGCTATAATTGATATTCCGAATTCAAAAATGATGTCTATTTTACAAAATTCCAAACATATAAGTTGCATTAATTAATTTTATAATTAATTCCCGCTGTCACAACAAATAGCATGTTTTTAAGAAACAATTTATATCAAAAGATTGGCAATTGTTTATGTCCAATTTCAATGTTAAATTAATTCTAATGACCACCATTGGATAAAATGGTAAAAATATATTCTAATTATACTTTAAAACCACTAAATAGTATAATTTATCACTATAAATTATTTTGATTAAAAAAGTTGTTTTTAAGTATTTTTCACTATTCATAAAAAATAGAAGTTCTCAGAAAAATACCAAAAATTCAACATAGGCTAATTTCGATATTCCGAATCCAAAAATGAAGTCTATTTTGATAAATAAAATTTATAAAATTTCAAAAAGTAGGTATTACTATTCACAACGGCTAGTTTAATTCATTGTGGTGTTTGTTAGAGCTCGAGGTTACGTACAACACACGCTATTGCATTATTCGAAGTGAAACGTACTGTGGAAGCTTGGGGTGTTACACATCGGTTGCACTATCCTCCGGGTAAGTCCATCCTGCACTGAAAAGGGTCCCTTATCGCAAGTGAAGGTAAACCTGGTCCCATATGTGCAGACACACCACACATTTCACCTAATATAGTCAATCTAAGCATGAACTGTAGATAAAAATTCTTTACCCACGATGACGTCATAAGAACTCGACGCCACTTATAGGAGAAACCACCCAAAGATCTCACCTCCTAGAGTAAGATTACACTTCCAGAACTAGTTGGTAATCATCAAAAAAATTTTGTAAGAGTCTCTAGCCATAAGGATCGAGCCAATGGCTCTGTCGGAATCTTCGAGCTCCGAACGAGGGTAGTGGCAAGGAAAGAGTGACTGGCACCTGTGTCTATAAGTACTGCAGCTAAGGTGGAGTAGACACAAATCGTACCTCGAATCATCTCCAGAGCACCAGGATTGTATGCCTCAGCTTCTTGAAGTTGAGCTCTACCCTTTCAACTTCCTCCATGTGGTCGGGTGGACCTCCTGATGTTGGTGACGGTAACACCTTGAAATGTCTCCCACCACCTGTTGCATGGCCTACTCCTCTACCCTGTCCACCTTCTCCCTGTGGACTGCCTCGATCAAATCTTTGTCTCTGCCTAGGCGGTCATTCGACCATCTGTTGATCATTCAAATTGTGGTTCGAGTAGTCATGAGCCATGTGACCCTGCCCACTGCATGCGTAACACTACCCGCTCATGGCATGTTTGTCTCCATTTCAGGTGCCCCACACAACCGATCTTGAGTCTTCCGGTTGTCCACCTGTCAGTCCGGTCCTATTGGACCTCTGTGACATCTGGCTGCTGCCAGCTATCAAATACTCCGATACGTGTCGACTGGTGGTGGATCTCGCTGCTAGAGACTTATTAGCAAGGAAAATCTCCAATAGGAGGGCTCTCTCTAACACCTTCGCCTGTGTTGAGATGATGAGTAAGATCGACGAAGCCCTGATCTCCTGCTTGAGTCGCTTCATGAAGGTCTGGACCCTGAAGAATGGGTCATGCACCATATTGGTGGAGGAACATGAGAGTTCTATAAACCTCGTTGTGTACTAAGCTACAGTCATGATTCCCTACTGCAGATGAAGTAGATCCGGGATGCGTACTGAGTGAAGAGTAGCTGGAACAAACTATTCCTGAAATAGACTCTCGAAGTATGCCTAGAAAAGTGTCACCTTGTCATGGACTTGGAGCATCAAGCTCCACCATCTTCTCGCTACTTCCTGTAAAAGGCTGGAAACAAGAATCACTGTGAGGACTGTTGGTGTCCCTACCTGTCGGAAGACTCTCACCACGGCCTCCAGCCAATCCTCAGCTGCATGTGGGTCCATATCTCCCCTGAACCTAGGTGGCCTCTAAAACTGGAACTCATGTAACGTGATCAAGAGGCATGCATCATCTGCTGCTAGGGATGTTGGCATCAGTGGCCCAATGGGTAAAGGTACTACTGGTGCATCTGCTAGAAAAGGGCTCTGCAACGAGGCCTCATCAATCGGTGGGATATCAGTGTGTACAACTCTCAGAACTCTGGCTGGCTGTCTGCGTGGAGCCATCCTGAAAAGAAATAGGTAAGCTATAGTTAAAAGTTTATACCTGGTGATCTGACCTGTTTGAGCTAACTTAATGAAAAAATTTAAAAATACACTCACAATCAGTGTTTTTGTGCACTAAGTCAAAAATCAGTAGTCAGGGTTCTGCTATATGGATACATCGACTGTCGCACTAACACTGGACTCCACGAACTGAAAACCACACTCACTACACTTAACACTATTTATTTATGGAAAAAATATAATAGTCCTATGTTCTGCGGTAGAACCGACTCCTCTGATACCAATTTGTCACGACCCGTCCCCTGCGGCCCGTTTTGTGACTACCCCAACCCCACGTTCCATAGGCCAGGGGCTGATGACTAGCACCAAAGGAGTAATTCCCTAAAATTGGGAGGGCATTGCCTTTATATCCTGTAAACCCACACAATAGAAAACATAGCTAGATACAAAACACTAAGTAAACTGTATAACAAAATAGTGCTGAAAAGTAAAAGGAGCCAAAAATACAAGCCCAACTGTAAAGTACAAGGAACTATAAGTAAATGTACAACTGAATAAAGAAAAAATATTTGTTGGGTCATCCTCTAGGATTCCTACCTGAAGGGTAGGTATAGATATCCACCTCAGCACTCCACATCTTCCAGTCTCCTTCATGTACCGACTCCTCGTATGTTCCAACTCCGGGTACCATCCAGTCTAGGTACTCTCAGCCTCAGTTAGCGTAGTTTTTCATCTGCTTCCAACACAACAAGGTGCGGGCATATCCCATGTAGGGGTGAGTATAATGACACTCAGTAGGGACCCCGAGACCCTCAAGGTCTTACAAATCCACCAAGGACAAACCAAAAATTAAAGAATCAACTGATAACCCTACTTAGGTAAATGTCCATACATATACCTATGTTATTAAGTAATGTGCCTCAATTGTGAGGAAAAAACAAAAGTACTGACTCAACTCAACCAGTATTTTCATTCACATTAACGAAAACATGGATACTGGAGAAATCCTCTTTCAAGTACAGTGGGAACGACACATCACCAAGCGCACTTCCCACTAACCCTGGACTACTGAGGTACTCCTCCTGTCGAGTATTGTGGGTCTGCTACCACACCCAGGCACTCCCCACCACGGGTCTATCGCCACACCCAGGTGCTCCCCATCGTAGCCTACATAGGTACTCCTCCTATCGAGTACCATGGGTCTTCTGCGTCACATAGATTTCTCTTATCCACCATGGGTCTGCCGCCGCAACCAGGCGCTCCCCACTGGGCTATTAGAGTCACTCTGAGTCAAACGGTCAGTAGTCGTCAAGTCTCAGCTAGCTACTAGGTCTCCGCACTCTGCTCCCTTTTCGCTAAAAGTATCCGCTCCATGAGCTACTGGTTGATACTCCAGCTATAAAGAGGTCGCACGAAGAAGTATCTCAAAGGTCCCCCACATCATAGGGATCTCAATGCAACAGTTGGATCGTCAATCAGACGCCTGGTCTTCCAGTTATTAGCCTTTCAGTCTAGGGAGACGGTTGGATTCGTGCATGTTCCAACCTAGTCGTATCTCAACTATACCCCGAACTCTAGTGGGAAATACTCCAAGGGACCATCATTCTCCAAGATTACCAGCTCCGATAACGGTTCGTCAAACGGATGTCTGGTGCCAAACATATAGCCAAAATAATGTAAAGGGTCATAGTGGGCCCGGGTCCAGTTCGACCCGATCGGATAGACCTGGACAGACCCAGTCTGGGCCGACCCGGTTAAGGTCTAGCCTAGCCCGTTGGGCAGGCCAGCCCATTAGGTTCGGCCCAGCCCACTGGACCTTGCCCTGCAGGCTGCAAGGGCGCGGAAGGTCGTGAGGGCGCAGACCTGTCGCGAGGGCGTGGACTGGCGGGTCGTAGGGAGGGCGGCTCGGCCCGAAGGGCACCGCGAGGGTGGATCAGTCGAGAGGGTTCCGCGAGGGTGGCTTAACCGAGAGGGCGCCGCGAGGGTGGCTCAGCCCGGAGGGCACTGCGAGGGCGCGGACCGGTTCGGTCGGGGTGCCGCAAGGGGCGTACGGAGGCTGGCTCGGCCAGGGCACCGTGAGGGCGCATGGAGACCGGCTTAGCTGGGGCGTTGCAAGGGTGCACAGAGGTTGGCTCAGCCGGGGTGCCGCGAGGGGCACACAGAGGCCAGATAGGACTGGATTCCATGAGGGCGCGTAGATTTCAGCTTTCCAAGGGACCCGCAAGGGAGCGCGGACGCCAGATCAGCTGACGGAGGCACGAGGCTAGCGGGCTAGTGTGGTCGGGGCGACTCGGGAGGCCAGAGGGAAAGAGTGTGGCGCATCACGGCTTGACCCGATTCAGCTGGTGGCGACAAAGGACCGGTGGGCAGCACGGTTTGGCCCGGGGCGGCGGAGCCAGTTCGGCCGGAGCGTCGGAGCATCGCAGGGGTAACGCGGGTTGCGGTGGTCGCGGGTAGCGCAGTCATTGCCATCATCGCCTTCAACGCCATTATCACCTTCCTCTATTTTGAAGAACACCGAATATCAATACAAGGGTTGCGGAGAGCATGGGCCATGTTAGTTTGGCCTTTACTCTCCACATTAGATCGGTAACATGAGGTTTACCAAGAACATAAACCCGAACAAGCACAGAAGATATTTCAATTCCCATAATCCATCATTAATTTCTATTCCCAACCCCACAATGGAAAAATAAGGGAGAACAGGGGATGTGTTAATAAAAAAATGAATAAAACCCTGCCTTGTTTGTTTTTCATTGATTTTGGCGCGAGACGGGGAACGTCGATTCGTTGTAGAAGAACATGTCCTACGTCGAAGGAGGTTCTGAGGAAGAAAGTAGAAGTCGAGATCGTTCTTCATCAGTGGAGCATTCTTTGTCGAGAGAGTGTTCTTCATTGGAGAACTTTATTTCTCCCCAAGCTCTCTCCTCCCCCAATTCCACCCAATTTCCAAGTGATCCCCAAAATAATAAATTAAGAAAACTATAATTCTATTGGAAAAGAATTCAAAAAAGATAATTATTCACTTGGTTGGAACATTAAATGGAATGTGTGTTGGCACAATAAAGGTAGAGGTGGTCAAGAGTCTATCCCTCATTTATGAGGGAGTTGAGAGGTTTTCCTCAATTAAATGGGGGGTTTAGTCTTGGGTGGTCCCCACCATAATTATTCATGAATAGGAGGTTTAGGCCTCGGGTGGTCCCGCCACCTTAACCTCTCATGGGAGGTTAAGGTGTGGTGGTCCCCACCTAAAACATCCACATGGGTGGTTATAATAGATAAAATAAAATACAAACATGGGTTTATTTTATTTTATTATTTCCACAAAAAAACCCAAAATCTATCTTTCACCCCCGGCCAACTACCATCGAGGTGAATGTATTATTAAGTGAATACCGGTGCTGCGAGTTCAACGGTGTCCTCATATTTCAGTATCGATATATGGTTCAAAAGTCAGAAAAACCCACTCGTACGTTTACTGAATTTACCTGAACAAAACTTCAAAAATTGATTCTGGGCACACCGGGCCTTAGAATCACACACCGTCAATTTTCACGGGCTTGTAAAATTTTCATATATTTAAAAAAATTAAATGTAAATTCCATGTCTTTACATTTATGTTCAGGTTTCTCTTATCCTCCATTGATATTATTATTCCCTTAAATTTATCGTATTCTTCATCTTATTCTTTTTTTACTCCCTTGCTAGGCTTTATAACTCACCCTTTTATTATACATGTCCTCAGGTGATCCCATGAAATACTAAGTACAAATGAATGATGTGGTCATGTAATAGAAGATTTGAATAGGATGTTGCATTTTATGATTTAAGTTGTTATGTAATGTTCCTAATCCCCAAAGACACTATACCTTTCGATCTTCTATGTTGTATCAAGTGAATATTTTATGTAATAAATTATGTTTTAGTGTGAAATAAAGATGATATTTTTTATAGTTGGTATCAGAGGATAGGTTTAGTTATTATTGGGATTAGGATTAGAAACCCCTACTGAAAGCCTTAGGGATAAGACTAAGTATAATACAAACTTCCCTAAATTTTGGTAAGTATTGATTAAGTGGTTTATCAAGAAAATGCATCCTTGTCTGGATACAAGTAGGTAGAGGTGAATCCTGCACAAATGTATCTAGGGGTAAAACCCGAAAACACCACTTTGAGCTAGACTCCAACTGGAACTGGAGCACGACAACGGGTCTTGCTGCACTCTTGGTTACGACGCTCCCTAGGTATATACTTTGGTAAATTCATAATCTTAGTATGAACCATTATTAACCGAATTAAAAGAAATCCTCTAAGAATATATATTGGGATGTAGATCATGGATGACATATATTTAAGCCTATAATTTCATAAGTTAAAGAAATAAAAGTAATTTATAAGTCATCCATTTTGTCTTTGGATTACCCATTATGTGTTACCCCTAACTTTCCTTTTATTCCAGCCAATGGCCAGAAATATGAGGACTCAGACTACCAACCGATGTGAAGATCAATGTGATGATTATTCTAAAGAGATTCAAAATTTCATGGGAGTGAGAATCACAAACATTGTCATGATACTCTCTCAGTTAACTCATGTTTTGAATAGAAACACATAGTAAGAGGAACTTTCACCCCCCAAAGAAAGAACAAGTTGCAATCGAGAGCTTCATGAGACAAAGGCCTCCTACTCTTAATGGATCATCAAATCCCTCAATTTCCAAACAATAGATCAACTACATTGAGGAGATCTTCTCCGTACATCAATGTTCAAAACAATTGAAGGTTCTTCTGGCTGATTATCATATGGAGGGTGAAGTTGATCAATGGTGTACATTGACCAAAAATACGAAGCCTGAGGAAGAGATTGAGGTTTTGGAATGGAAGGATTTCCTGAAAAAAATCATCAAATATTTTTCTCTCACCCTCCGACTTAATATGGAAAGGGACTTCCTTACCCTCAATAAAAAGGTTATAGAATCCATCAGAGTGTACGAGTAAAACTTCACAAGGATTTCATGATATGAATTTAGCTTTGTGGTTACCCTTGAGTTCAAGGTTGACCACTTTCTTGGTGGGATAAAACCTAGCCTACATAAATCCCTAGAGATTCGTAACTTCGAGAGCTATGAGAAAATTTTCTGATGTGCCCTCAAAGTCGAAATGGAGATCGAAGAATCTTAGGGGTATCATGGGGATAAGAAGGATAAGTAGGAATTTTTTTCAGGTGGTATGATGGATAAATCCAATGGTTCTAATAAATTCAAGCACCCCACTTTCCAAAGGATCACAAATAATCACCTGAAACGCACGGCCGATTGTCGCCTATCGACCGGTCAAAGTTCTGGTGCTCTGCTAATGTGTATAGCAGCACTCGGGTCGAATCCTCGGTGATGGTACTTCGTAATAGTCGATTGTTTTTAGTTGATTGTATTTTGATTAGGGGGGTTTGTTTGCAGAGCTTAATTGAAATGATTTATGGATGATGTTTGATTTACAAAATTGATAAATATTGGGGTGAGTTCATCATTGGGGAGTTAAGCATGTGATATCCTTGAGCCTTACTTTGTATTGCATTAAATTAACACCCATGTCATAAGTTGACGTTGATTGGAATTCCTAAGTGTGAAGGCTTTAATCCAAGCCTTAACTTAACTTAGGGTTCTAATCTCAATCAAAACTTATTTATGGTAGTGTATTTATGGTTCCAATAATCCATGGAAACCACTTGTTAAACAAAACATATCATTAATCCATGACATATTAAGTTTAACATACACAATATTAATTTAAAGAATACTCATCGAGCAAAACTCTCAATCAATTAACATCCCCAAATTATAACTCACCCCAATGAGAGATTTACTCAGACATTTGGATGTTTAATAATCTGGTAATATATGTTTATGGTGATGAATTATAAAGAGAAGAAAAAGAAAGGGACAAGATAAGAGTAGTGTGCTGAACACACACACGAAATAATTTAAGAATCAAAAATGGAATTTCGATTGAATGAGGAAGCTTAAGAAGGGAAGGGGATTGAACTGAATTTAAACTATTTTAAGAACATTAATATTAAAATACAGAAGGTGGAAGAGAATAAGAGATATTGAAGAAGTAACTTGCATTAAAACAGAATTACAAAGAAAGGGAATTACAAGATTACAAAAATGAAGAACACAAAAGTAAGTGAAAAGAAAGAGAGGAGGAAAGGTCTCTCAAGTGAAAACTTGAGTTTGGCAGGTCCTCCCAAGCCTTTGGCAAAGCTTTGGTCGTGCCAATATGATCTCCTCTCTCCTGAAATTCCAACCCCTCTCAAGGAGAGAAGGGGAGAGTATTTATAGCCCAAGGAGTGGACTGTTTGCATTCCCAATCTGTCCCTCCACTTGCTTCGCCAATTGAGCTATACAGACAGCCGAATCTTCAAATAAATCCTTCTTCAAAGTTGTAGACAATAATGTTGGCCGACTACTCTCAAAATTTGGAGGCATTTGGACAATTGGATCCAAAGTTATGGCCGGTTTATTAAACAAAGGTAAACTGTCCATTTCTATCCATTCTTTTTCGATGGCCAAAATGTGAATGGATTTTTGAACAGGAATATGCCTTCAAATTTGAATGACTTCTTCAACAAAGTCGGCCGCCTATATCTCCTCTTTCACACTGAAAAATCTCAGCTCGATTGGATGCTTACATCAGGAGATATTTCATGCATACTATACTGATTTTAATTCTCGGCCAGAATGGTGGTCTGGACTTCAAAGGTTTATTTGGGCCCCTTGTACTTGGATTTGGGCCATGCAATTTTTATCCAAGATGCAATGTAGGGTCCCCCGAATTATTGTGGAGATTGAAGGTCTTTGGACTTCTCGATTGAACCCAGTAAATCAAACTTCAAGGATGGTCCAGTTTGTTCACAGATTCTTTGGTCTTGTTTGTGAGGACCATATGACCCTTCAAATGGAAGAATTGGATCATGGTTCCTTCTAATGAAATGTTTTATATTGAACGTAGAATCCTACAAAACAAGAACCACACAATTTGGATCAGTATAGTGATAGTTATAATTAAAACATTAAACTGACTCAATTTGACTACTTCTAAAAATGCTCAAATATTATACTTAATATTAAAACATTAATATTTCACACAAATTATGCACATTTCATATAAAATAAGTAAAGGGGGAATATAATAAGTTGTGAAAATATTAATAACATCAACTCCCCCACACTTAGATTTGCGCGTGTCCTCATGTGCAACAAATATAAAAACATGACAAAATCATTTTCACTCACCAACAAATATTAAAATTGTGTTTTCTCCAATCAGGGGAGGTTTAGACTATTTCACTCATCCATATTGAATTCCATCACAAATTTGGTTCACAATAATGCATCATAAACAATTCATTTTTTCATGTTCAAGGTTTGAATTGGAAAATGTAGGCACTCCAAACTTACTCCTCTCAAGATGATAAAAATGTATTTTAGGAGGTTCACTCATTCACCAACAAAAAGTGAAAATCAAGAGTTTGTAAGAGCTCTCAGCTTCCATTCCCAAATCTAATGTGTACAATAATCAAGAGGTCTTTTAAGGGGTTTTTCAGTGGCTATGGGACGGTAGGTATATAATGTCCAAAGGAAAAGAGGGGTTAAAAACACCAACATGGAAAATCAATGCACATTTTGGAAATTTGATTTGAAAGGAAATAGAAACACATATTTGGTAGGGCAATGATTGGTTCTTGAATTATTTGAGTATCTCTTATGTTCCTCCTAAGTTGGCGAAGTGTTCGCTCAATTTCAGGGTCAAACAAATCCGAGGGATTGTTTTGAAGGCTACGGGGCATTCAGAGAGATTTTGGAAGAAAGAGGAAGATGGGTTTTTCTTTGTATTTTTTCAGTTTATGATTTTTATGAGAAGACGGGTTTTTCTTTGTGTTATTTTTTCAAATTTTTTTTTAAAAATTTGTTTTTTTTTGTGTTTTCTTGACAATAACCAGAAACTAATGACTAATTAAAGCACCATCCCCGGCAACGGCGCCATTTGAAACGCACGGCCGATTGTCGCCTATCGACCGGTCAAAGTTCTGGTGCTCTGCTAATGTGTATAGCAGCACTCGGGTCGAATCCTCGGTGATGGTACTTCGTGATAGTCGATTGTTTTTAGTTGATTGTATTTTGATTAGGGGGGTTTGTTTGCAGAGCTTAATTGAAATGATTTATGGATGATGTTTGATTTACAAAATTGATAAATATTGGGGTGAGTTCATCATTGGGGAGTTAAGCATGTGATATCCTTGAGCCTTACTTTGTATTGCATTAAATTAACACCCATGTCATAAGTTGACGTTGATTGGAATTCCTAAGTGTGAAGGCTTTAATCCAAGCCTTAACTTAACTTAGGGTTCTAATCTCAATCAAAACTTATTTATGGTAGTGTATTTATGGTTCCAATAATCCATGGAAACCACTTGTTAAACAAAACATATCATTAATCCATGACATATTAAGTTTAACATACACAATATTAATTTAAAGAATACTCATCGAGCAAAACTCTCAATCAATTAACATCCCCAAATTATAACTCACCCCAATGAGAGATTTACTCAGCCATTTGGATGTTTAATAATCTGGTAATATATGTTTATGGTGATGAATTATAAAGAGAAGAAAAAGAAAGGGACAAGATAAGAGTAGTGTGCTGAACACACACACGAAATAATTTAAGAATCAAAAATGGAATTTCGATTGAATGAGGAAGCTTAAGAAGGGAAGGGGATTGAACTGAATTTAAACTATTTTAAGAACATTAATATTAAAATACAGAAGGTGGAAGAGAATAAGAGATATTGAAGAAGTAACTTGCATTAAAACAGAATTACAAAGAAAGGGAATTACAAGATTACAAAAATGAAGAACACAAAAGTAAGTGAAAAGAAAGAGAGGAGGAAAGGTCTCTCAAGTGAAAACTTGAGTTTGGCAGGTCCTCCCAAGCCTTTGGCAAAGCTTTGGTCGTGCCAATATGATCTCCTCTCTCCTGAAATGCCAACCCCTCTCAAGGAGAGAAGGGGAGAGTATTTATAGCCCAAGGAGTGGACTGTTTGCATTCCCAATCTGTCCCTCCACTTGCTTCGCCAATTGAGCTATACAGACAGCCGAATCTTCAAATAAAGCCTTCTTCAAAGTTGTAGACAATAATGTTGGCCGACTACTCTCAAAATTTGGAGGCATTTGGACAATTGGATCCAAAGTTATGGCCGGTTTATTAAACAAAGGTAAACTGTCCATTTCTATCCATTCTTTTTCGATGGCCAAAATGTGAATGGATTTTTGAACAGGAAGATGCCTTCAAATTTGAATGACTTCTTCAACAAAGTCGGCCGCCTATATCTCCTCTTTCACACTGAAAAATCTCAGCTCGATTGGATGCTTACATCAGGAGATATGTCATGCATACTATACTGATTTTAATTCTCGGCCAGAATGGTGGGCTGGACTTCAAAGGTTTATTTGGTCCCCTTGTACTTGGATTTGGGCCATGCAATTTTTATCCAAGATGCAATGTAGTGTCCCCCGAATTATGGTGGAGATTTAAGGTCTTTGGACTTCTCGATTGAACCCAGTAAATCAAACTTCAAGGATGGTCCAGTTTGTTCACAGATTCTTTGGTCTTGTTTGTGAGGACCATATGACCCTTCAAATGGAAGAATTGGATCATGGTTCCTTCTAATGAAATGTTGTATATTGAACGTAGAATCCTACAAAACAAGAACCACACAATTTGGATCAGTATAGTGATAGTTATAATTAAAACATTAAACTGACTCAATTTGACTACTTCTAAAAATGCTCAAATATTATACTTAATATTAAAACATTAATATTTCACACAAATTATGCACATTTCATATAAAATAAGTAAAGGGGGAATATAATAAGTTGTGAAAATATTAATAACATCACTACCAAAGCCCCAACCTCATCTTCTCCACAGTCACTATTCCCTGGACCTATCAAGAATTGTGGAATCTGCAACTCTCCATCTCATCCGACTGACACATGTCCACAACTTCAAGATGATCCATCTGATTCATCTAGTCCAATGGAGCTCAATGCGGCATATGCTCAGCGAAACTTCAACCCTCAACAATCAGGTCAGTTTATTAGAAACTTCAACCAACCCCACTCTGAGCCCTTCTCTTCTACCTTTAACCCACCTCTGAGGTATGGTAATCCCATTTCTCATCCTCCGCAGTTCCCTCCTCAAAACCCAAACCAGTTTCAATACAGTCAAGGTGTTGGTAACTTCCAACAACCTTATCCTTTTGTTCCTCAACCCCAAAGGAACAATCCTCCTCCTGGATTCCACTATCCTAACGAGCCTTCCCAATTCCCCACCCAATACAATCGCTTTCCCAAGAACCAAAATCAAGGCCAACCCAATTTGGGACATGCCTCTTCTTCTAAACAACCATGGGAAAGTGCTGTAGAGGATCTTGCTTCCTTCACCCGTTCTAGCCTAAAGAACATTGAAACCCAAATAGGTCAACTTGCATCCCACCTTAGCCAGCAACAACCATCCAATTCATCCCAACTCCCAGCTCAACCATTACCCAACCCCAAGGGTAATGTAAGTGCAATTGCACTTAGATCAGGAAAGCAACTTGCTATGCCTCAAGATAAATCCTCAAACCCCCCTTTCGATGTTGATCTAGAAAATGAAAAGAACAAAAAGCTGGAAAAGGAACTTGAATCCACTCCTTCACCTTCTTCCATTCCACTTAGGAACCCGATTCCTTTTCCTCAAGCCATCTCCAAGCCTAAGAAGTCCTTTGAACCTGATCCGGAAATGCTTGACATGTTTAGACGTGTTGAAGTGAACATCCCCCTCTTAGATGCCATCAAACAAATCCCTAAGTATGCCAAGTTTCTTAAGGAATTGTGCACCCATAAGAGGCAACTTAGGAACATTGAAAATGTTTCAACTCAACAGTCCATTCCCATGAAGTGCAAAGATCCAGGGACCTTCACGGTTCCATGTCAAATAGGGAGTTCCAACTTTGATGATGCACTCATAGACCTTGGAGCCTCAATAAATGTCATGCCCAAATCCATTTTCTCCAACCTTGGTCTAGGTCCCTTGCACCCAACAGGTATTGTCATTCAATTAGCCAATCGAAGCACTGCCAGTCCTGAGGGGATAATTGAGGATGTTCTTGTTCGGGTCAATGATCTTATCTTCCCAGCTGATTTCTATGTCCTTGACATGGAAGGTGAGACGACCTCTTCTCGATCTCCCCTAATTCTAGGAAGACCATTCCTCATGACTGCGAGAACCAAGATTGATGTCCACTCAGGCATCTTATCCATGGAATTCGGTGACCAACTGGTCAAGTTCAACATTTTCCAAGCCATGCGATATCCATCTGAGGATCACTCTGCATTCTCAATCCATGCTTTTGAGGACACTTCTAAGATTCAATCGAACCCCAATCCACCATGTTCTTCATGTTCTAATGATAAAGGATCTTGTGAAATCTGCACCATGATTAACAAAGTCATAAATGGTGAAGTTGATGTGGACCTCTCATTCATAGACTCCATCAATCTAGAGGAACTTGAAAACTCTCTTGAATCCCACATCAACTCTGATCTCTACTGCTCCACCTTGGACAGTGTTGAGGAAAATGATCCAAACCCATCTAGAATCCCTTCTCCTACTCCTAACTTGTCTAGCTCTCCAATCAAGGCTGAAACTGATCTAAAACCACTTCCTTCATACCTCAAGTATGCATTCCTTTTCCATGATCCCTCCTACCCTGTCATTATCTCTGCTGCACTTTCTGAAACTGAGGAGTCCCAACTTGTTCAAGTGTTAGAGGAAAACAAAAATGCCTTAGGTTGGACCGTAGATGATATTCCAGGAATCAACCCTGCCCTTTGCATGCATCACATCCATCTAGAGGAATCATCCAAACCAATTAGGCAACCTCAAAGAAGACTCAATCCACTCATACTTGAGGTAGTTAGGGAAGAGATTACCAAGCTTCTTAAAGCTGGTATTATCTACCCAATTTCTGATAGTGAATGGGTTAGTCCAATTCAAGTCGTTCCTAAGAAGGGCGGGATAACAGTTGTCACAAATGAACATGGAGAAGTGGTCACAACTCGGGTGAAAAACAAATGGCGTGTGTGCATCGATTATCGCAAATTGAATGCTGAAACACGAAAAGATCACTACCCACTTCCTTTCCTTGACCAAATGCTTGAGAGATTGGCCGGAAAGTCACACTATTGCTTTCTTGATGGTTACACCGGCTACTTCCAAATTCCAATCGCACCTCAAGACCAAGAAAAGACCACATTCACTTGCCCCTTTGGAACCTATGCCTATAGGCGAATGCCTTTTGGCCTTTGTAATGCTCCTGCAACATTCCAGCGGTGTATGATGAGTATTTTTTCTGAATTCATTGAGAATTGCATGGAGGTCTTCATGGATGACTTTACCATTTATGGAGAGTCATTTGAATCTTGCTTACATTCACTCTCTTTGGTCCTTCAAAAGTGTGTCAAGTGCAACCTTGTGCTGAATTTTGAAAAATGTCACTTTATGGTTTCAAATGGGATTGTTCTAGGGCACATAATTTCTCAAGAGGGTATCCAAGTTGATCCAGCCAAAATTGAGGTGATCCAATCACTTCCAGAACCCAAATCAGTTCGAGACATTCGGTCCTTCCTTGGTCATGCCGGTTTCTATCGGCGATTCATTCAGAACTTCAGCAAGATTTCCCTCCCACTCACTCGTTTACTTCAAAATGATGTCACATTCAATTTTGATGAGGCTTGCAAGAGAGCCTTCATTGAACTCAAATCTGCTCTCACATCTGCTCCAATAATCCAACCCCCAGATTGGTCCTTACCATTTGAATTGATGTGTGATGCTTCTGATAGGGCCATTGGGGCTGTTCTTGGTCAAAGAAGAGAAAACATTCCTCATGTCATCTTTTATGCCTCAAAAACATTGGATGAAACTCAATCACACTACACTGTGACTGAAAAAGAACTTTTAGCTGTGGTTTTTGCCTTGGATAAATTCCGGCCCTATCTCTTAGGTGCCAAAATCATCATCTTCACGGACCACTCAGCATTAAAGTTCTTACTTAAGAAAAGTGATTCCAAACCAAGGCTAATAAGATGGATTTTAATGCTCCAAGAGTTTGACCTTGTGATAAAAGATAAACCTGGAAAAGAAAACCCTGTGGCTGATCACCTGAGTAGAATTTCTAATTCTTCTCATTCTGAAATAATTGATCCTGAATTTCCAACTGAACACCTCTCATCTCTCACTCCAAAGTTACCATGGTATGCCCCAATTGTCAATTACTTGGTTTCTGGTGTTTTCCCTGAATATTTTTCAAAAGAACAAAAAGAAAAGATGAAAAGTGATTCAAAGCATTATTTTTGGGAAGATAATAAACTTTGGAAAACTGGGGCTGACATGGTAATTAGGAGATGTGTTGATGAAACTGAACAATCCTCCATCTTGGAATTCTGCCACTCAATGCCTGGAGGTGGCCACTTTGGACCACAAAGGACTTCTCGAAAGGTCCTAGATTCTGGATTCTTTTGGACTTCACTCTTCAAGGACTCACACGAGTTTTGTCAATCATGTCCCACTTGCCAAAAGTTTGGCACAATTTCCAAAAGAAACGAAATGCCTCAAAAGCCATTAATCTTCTGTGAGCTTTTCGATGTTTGGGGCATCGATTTCATGGGACCTTTTCCCCCTTCCAATGGATTATCCTACATTCTCCTTGCTGTTGACTATGTTTCTAGGTGGGTCGAGGCCAAACCCACTAGGAAAGATGATGCTCAAACTGTGATTGAGTTCCTCAAAACCCATATCTTCCATCGATTCGGAACACCACGTGCTTTGATAAGTGACTTAGGAACTCATTTCTGTAATAGAACCATGGAGTCACTTTTGAAAAAGAATGGGGTTGTACATAAAACATCCACTGCATATCACCCTCAAACAAATGGAATGGCTGAACTTTCTAATAGAGAAGTGAAAAGAGTGCTTGAAAGAATTGTTAAGCCCACAAGAAAAGACTGGCCCGATAGACTTGGTGAAGCACTTTGGGCCTATCGAACAGCCTATAAGACACCCATTGGGATGTCTCCATTTAGGCTAGTCTTTGGTAAAGCCTGTCATTTACCAGTTGAAATCCAACATAAGTCATTTTGGGCTGTCAAAACATGTAATTTTGATTGTGAAAAATCTGGTGAAGAAAGATTGTTGCAGTTGACTGAATTGGAGGAGCTTCGACTCGATTCGTATGAGAACTCCATTCTCTACAAAGAAAAGGCAAAGTCACTCCATGACAAGTACATTCTTCGAAAGGTATTTCATGAAGGTGAAAAGGTAATGCTCTTCAATTCTCGATTTCGACTTCACCCAGGTAAGCTCAATTCTCGTTGGGATGGACCTTTTATTATTACTAATGTTTACCCATTTGGTGCAGTGCAAGTCGAAGACCCTTCTTCAAAAAGAACATTCACGGTAAATGGACACCGGTTAAAGCATCACCATGAGAGGCCATTCACTTCAGGTTCCACATCGACTTCCATTGACCCACCACTAGATGGAAATGGCGACCCACCAAATCCAAACCAGGGGGAACCTCTTTCCCTTTAACTCTCTCTCTATCTCTTCCTCTCTCTACCTCTTTCTTCTTCTTCCTCTCTCTTTCATTTTGTTACCACTTTATTCATCAAACCCTTTCTTTTTATCTTTCTTGTGTGGGTGTGTATTTTAAAAAAAAAACCTTAAAAACTAAAAAAAAAACAAAAAACACAATTACTTAAAAAAATTACAAAAAAAGAGTCATGCTTACTCACCATCTAGTTTTGAAATTTTGTCCAACCATTTTGGGGAGTCAAAAGGCTTGTTTTAAACTCAAATATATTGAATTTTTATCTCAAACTTGGGTAAACAATTTTGTGTCAATAACAAACATTTTGAATGAACAATTTTTGGTGGAAAATGATTCTCCCCTACCGTGAGGAATAACATTAGCCTTCATGCCAAGGTCATCTATGGCCATCTTTTTCATTGTGTGTCTTCACCACTGATTGTGAGTCTTGCGTTTGTGGACCTTCGAGCTGAATTTCCATCTTTTGTGTGCATTAATATGATAGAGGCATTTTCTAAGCCACATGAGAATCAGAATAGCCAAATAGCCTCCCGTTACCCTTACATTGATCCTACTTTTGAAAGCCCCTTTGAGGCTATGAAACCCTTTCTTTTGATAGCCACATTACAAGCCTAATACCTTGTCCCACCCAACATCTTCATGGATTTTCATTGTACAATTTATTGAAATTTAAGTGTGGGGGGAATGGACTTCATTTTTGGGTGTAATTTCATTGATTTCCAATGTGTCATCATATGCTTGAGGGCAAGCTTCCATTCAAGTGTGGGGGAGAGGTTGTAATTCTGTGATCTTTGGGTTGTATATGTGTAATTGTCATTTGTACAAAAGTTATTGAAAAGTGTTCAAAACAAAAAGAAAAAAAATTATAAACAAAAATGAAAAATAAAAAAAAAGAAATGGGTTGTGTCTTGGGTGGGTCAAAAATCATTCATCATCAACCTTTGATCATGTTATAACTACTAAAATTAGTTCCATGAGGAGATCAAGCATGGTTTGGGAGATGACTGTGAGACTTGTTTCAAGCACAACTTTCGAAAGAAAAAAAAAAGAGCAAAAAAAAAAAGAAAAAAAAGAACACTTGACTCATCTTGTATTGTGTCATTATTGGAAGTCTTCCATGTTGTACATATTCCATCATCTCAACCTATTCCATTTTCTATCTCCCTCACTTTTCATTCATCACACATTCATTCCCTTGTAAATATGTGTTTCTATTTCCTTTCAAATCAAATTTCAAAAAAAAATGTGCATTGATTTTTCCATGTTGGTGTTTTTAACCCCTCTTTTCCTTTGGACATTATATACCTACCGTCCCATAGCCACTGAAAAACCCCTTAAAAGACCTCTTGATTATTGTACACATTAGATTTGGGAATGGAAGCTGAGAGCTCTTACAAACTCTTGATTTTCACTTTTTGTTGGTGAATGAGTGAACCTCCTAAAATACATTTTTATCATCTTGAGAGGAGTAAGTTTGGAGTGCCTACATTTTCCAATTCAAACCTTGAACATGAAAAAATGAATTGTTTATGATGCATTATTGTGAACCAAATTTGTGATGGAATTCAATATGGATGAGTGAAATAGTCTAAACCTCCCCTGATTGGAGAAAACAAAATTTTAATATTTGTTGGTGAGTGAAAATGATTTTGTCATGTTTTTATATTTGTTGCACATGAGGACACGCGCAAATCTAAGTGTGGGGGAGTTGATGTTATTAATATTTTCACAACTTATTATATTCCCCCTTTACTTATTTTATATGAAATGTGCATAATTTGTGTGAAATATTAATGTTTTAATATTAAGTATAATATTTGAGCATTTTTAGAAGTAGTCAAATTGAGTCAGTTTAATGTTTTAATTATAACTATCACTATACTGATCCAAATTGTGTGGTTCTTGTTTTTTAGGATTCTACGTTCAATATACAACATTTCATTAGAAGGAACCATGATCCAATTCTTCCATTTGAAGGGTCATATGGTCCTCACAAACAAGACCAAAGAATCTGTGAACAAACTGGACCATCCTTGAAGTTTGATTTACTGGGTTCAATCGAGAAGTCCAAAGACCTTCAATCTCCACCATAATTCGGGGGACACTACATTGCATCTTGGATAAAAATTGCATGGCTCAAATCCAAGTACAAGGGGCCCAAATAAACCTTTGAAGTCCAGCCCACCATTCTGGCCGAGAATTAAAATCAGTATAGTATGCATGACATATCTCCTGATGTAAGCATCCAATCGAGCTGAGATTTTTCAGTGTGAAAGAGGAGATATAGGCGGCAGACTTTGTTGAAGAAGTCATTCAAATTTGAAGGCATATTCCTGTTCAAAAATCCATTCACATTTTGGCCATCGAAAAAGAATGGATAGAAATGGACAGTTTACCTTTGTTTAATAAACCGGCCATAACTTTGGATCCAATTGTCCAAATTCCTCCAAATTTTTAGAGTAGTCGGCCAACATTATTGTCTACAACTTTGAAGAAGGATATATTTGAAGATTCGGCTGTCTGTATAGCTCAATTGGCGAAGCAAGTGGAGGGACAGATTGGGAATGCAAACAGTCCACTCCTTGGGCTATAAATACTCTCCCCTTCTCTCCTTGAGAGGGGTTGGCATTTCAGGAGAGAGGAGATCATATTGGCACGACCAAAGCTTTGCCAAAGGCTTGGGAGGACCTGCCAAACTCAAGTTTTCACTTGAGAGACCTTTCCTCCTCTCTTTCTTTTCACTTACTTTTGTGTTCTTCATTTTTGTAATCTTGTAATTCCCTTTCTTTGTAATTCTGTTTTAATGCAAGTTACTTCTTCAATATCTCTTATTCTCTTCCACCTTATGTATTTTAATATTAATGTTCTTAAAATAGTTTAAATTCAGTTCAATCCCCTTCCCTTCTTAAGCTTCCTCATTCAATCGAAATTCCATTTTTGATTCTTAAATTATTTCGTGTGTGTGTTCAGCACACTACTCTTATCTTGTCCCTTTCTTTTTCTTCTCTTTATAATTCATCACCATAAACATATATTACCAGATTATTAAACATCCAAATGGATGAGTAAATCTCTCATTGGGGTGAGTTATAATTTGGGGATGTTAATTGATTGAGAGTTTTGCTCGATGAGTATTCTTTAAATTAATATTGTGTATGTTAAACTTAATATGTCATGGATTAATGATATGTTTTGTTTAACAAGTGGTTTCCATGGATTATTGGAACCATAAATACACTACCATAAATAAGTTTTGATTGAGATTAGAACCCTAAGTTAAGTTAAGGCTTGGATTAAAGCCTTCACACTTAGGAATTCCAATCAACGTCAACTTATGACATGGGTGTTAATTTAATGCAATACAAAGTAAGGCTCAAGGATATCACATGCTTAACTCCCCAATGATGAACTCACCCCAATATTTATCAATTTTGTAAATCAAACATCATCCATAAATCATTTCAATTAAGCTCTGCAAACAAACCCCCCTAATCAAAATACAATCAACTAAAAACAATCGACTATTACGAAGTACCATCACCGAGGATTCGACCCGAGTGCTGCTATACACATTAGCAGAGCACCAGAACTTTGACCGGTCGATAGGCGACAATCGGCCGTGCGTTTCAGGTAGCCACCGCTAGTTGACGCACAAGACCTGTAAGTTCACTCATCCACTCAGTCATCTTGTTGGGCTCTATGGATTGATTATCTTGGGCTTGTTTCACTTGAGCATGTGCTCGATTATGGAATTGCTGCGTGTTTGCAGCCATGTTACTTATGAGATCTCTTGCAGCTGCAGGAGTTTTGTCAACAAGAGCACCGCCACTTGCGGCATCAATGAGAGTTCGTTCCATAGCCAATAACCCCTCATAGAAGTATTGGATCAGGAGTTGGTCAGGGATTTGATGGTGTGGACAAGTTGCCACAAGCTTTTTGAACCTCTCCCAATACTCATGGAGTGATTCATTAGGGAATTGACGGATGCCACTTATTTCCTTTCGGATAGAAGCTGTTCGGGAAGCGGGAAAGAACTTCTCAAGGAAAAGTCTCTTCATGTCAACCCATGAGTTTATGGAACCAGGTGGGAGGTAGTAGAGCCAAGACTTGTATTTTGATTAGGGGGGTTTGTTTGCAGAGCTTAATTGAAATGATTTATGGATGATGTTTGATTTACAAAATTGATAAATATTGGGGTGAGTTCATCATTGGGGAGTTAAGCATGTGATATCCTTGAGCCTTACTTTGTATTGCATTAAATTAACACCCATGTCATAAGTTGACGTTGATTGGAATTCCTAAGTGTGAAGGCTTTAATCCAAGCCTTAACTTAACTTAGGGTTCTAATCTCAATCAAAACTTATTTATGGTAGTGTATTTATGGTTCCAATAATCCATGGAAACCACTTGTTAAACAAAACATATCATTAATCCATGACATATTAAGTTTAACATACACAATATTAATTTAAAGAATACTCATCGAGCAAAACTCTCAATCAATTAACATCCCCAAATTATAACTCACCCCAATGAGAGATTTACTCAGCCATTTGGATGTTTAATAATCTGGTAATATATGTTTATGGTGATGAATTATAAAGAGAAGAAAAAGAAAGGGACAAGATAAGAGTAGTGTGCTGAACACACACACGAAATAATTTAAGAATCAAAAATGGAATTTCGATTGAATGAGGAAGCTTAAGAAGGGAAGGGGATTGAACTGAATTTAAACTATTTTAAGAACATTAATATTAAAATACAGAAGGTGGAAGAGAATAAGAGATATTGAAGAAGTAACTTGCATTAAAACAGAATTACAAAGAAAGGGAATTACAAGATTACAAAAATGAAGAACACAAAAGTAAGTGAAAAGAAAGAGAGGAGGAAAGGTCTCTCAAGTGAAAACTTGAGTTTGGCAGGTCCTCCCAAGCCTTTGGCAAAGCTTTGGTCGTGCCAATATGATCTCCTCTCTCCTGAAATGCCAACCCCTCTCAAGGAGAGAAGGGGAGAGTATTTATAGCCCAAGGAGTGGACTGTTTGCATTCCCAATCTGTCCCTCCACTTGCTTCGCCAATTGAGCTATACAGACAGCCGAATCTTCAAATATATCCTTCTTCAAAGTTGTAGACAATAATGTTGGCCGACTACTCTCAAAATTTGGAGGCATTTGGACAATTGGATCCAAAGTTATGGCCGGTTTATTAAACAAAGGTAAACTGTCCATTTCTATCCATTCTTTTTCGATGTCCAAAATGTGAATGGATTTTTGAACAGGAAGATGCCTTCAAATTTGAATGACTTCTTCAACAAAGTCGGCCGCCTATATCTCCTCTTTCACACTGAAAAATCTCAGCTCGATTGGATGCTTACATCAGGAGATATGTCATGCATACGATACTGATTTTAATTCTCGGCCAGAATGGTGGGCTGGACTTCAAAGGTTTATTTGGGCCCCTTGTACTTGGATTTGGGCCATGAAATTTTTATCCAAGATGAAATGTAGTGTCCCC
The DNA here is from genome assembly GCA_963277665.1 of Viscum album. Taxonomy (NCBI): domain Eukaryota; kingdom Viridiplantae; phylum Streptophyta; class Magnoliopsida; order Santalales; family Viscaceae; genus Viscum; species Viscum album. The sequence goes on from OY728131.1 coordinate 1,794,919,655, forward strand.
CGAATTATGGTGGAGATTGAAGGTCTTTGGACTTCTCGATTGAACCCAGTAAATCAAACTTCAAGGATGGTCCAGTTTGTTCACAGATTCTTTGGTCTTGTTTGTGAGGACCATATGACCCTTCAAATGGAAGAATTGGATCATGGTTCCTTCTAATGAAATGTTGTATATTGAACGTAGAATCCTACAAAACAAGAACCACACAATTTGTATCAGTATAGTGATAGTTATAATTAAAACATTAAACTGACTCAATTTGACTACTTCTAAAAATGCTCAAATATTATACTTAATATTAAAACATTAATATTTCACACAAATTATGCACATTTCATATAAAATAAGTAAAGGGGGAATATAATAAGTTGTGAAAATATTAATAACATCATCACCCTAGAAATTAATTGAAGTTAACAAAGAAATTCTTTAGGTGTGGAAGTGAAGGGAACCTAGCCATTAATTGTTGACAAGGTAAACTCGTTGTTGCGACAGAGGAAATGAACTCTCCATTCAATTCTTAACATTTTGTTCATTACTTAGACTACAAAGAAATGGGGCACTTTGCAAACTGTTTCCCTAAGCCATGGATTTTCGGAGGCAACTAACAACCTCCAAGGTAGCAAGGGAGATCTTTTTTCATCACTACCATCAAAGTTAAACCCAACAACAAAGTTGTGACAAGTACAATAATTATTAATTCAAGAATAGCGAGCATTATTTTTTATTATGGTTATATGTATTATTTTATATCCTAAATGTTTAGTAGAATAATCCAAACACCACCAAAAATCATAGAAGTAAATCTGTTAGAGTGTACAGAAAATGTGGTAATCATTACACCCCATGAATATAACTCACCCATTATCTCAATTTGTGGATTTAACTTCACTGAAAACCTCATCTGACTCCCTCTAGTGGAATTTGATTATATTACTGGCATGGATTGGGTTTCCTTATATAGATCCAACATAAATTGATGTGAGAAGGAAATAACTCTCCATATGGAGACTCTACCCCCAATTATGTACAAGTGCAAGGAAAAAGATGAATCTTATGTTTCACCATCATCTCAAGAAAAGATATCAGTAACGTATGAGCACACATACCAAGATAATATGATTGATTCTAAGGAAGCAACCATCCTTGATGACATGCCCATTGTGAGGGAATTCACTGATGTGTTTCTTAAGAAATTGCATGATCTTCCTCCTATAAGATATTTTGAATTCTCAATTGATCTTATACCTGGGTAATTTATAATATCAGAGAATCCATAGAGAATTGATGTTGTGGAGCTTGAGGATTTCAAGAAACAACTACAGGATAATCTAGATAAAGGGTTTATACTCCCAAGTGCCTCACCATGCGGTGCACGAGTCCTCTTATTCAAGAATAAGGATGGGTCAATGCCCCTTTGAATTGATTATTGTGAGCTCAAAAAATCATGAAAAAGAACAAGTATTCTCTACCACGAATAGATGAATTTTTCGATCAGCTATGTGGATCACAATACATATCCAAGGTGGATTTGTGGTGGGGATATTACCAAGTAAGGGTGAAGAATGAGGATATCCCCAAGACTGGTTTTTGTACAAGTTATGGGCAGAATGAAGTCATAGTAATTCCTTTTGGACTGACTAATGCTCTAGAAATCTCTATGGACTTGATGAATAGTATTTAGATATTACCTCAAAAATTTTGTGGTAATATTTATATATGATATTCTATTATACTCCAAAACTAAGGAGGACCATGAGGAGCTTCTAAGTACTATACTAGATACCTTGTGAAAGGAGAAGCTCTATGAAAAGTAAAACAAGTGTATGTTCTAGTTGAAGGAGGCCTCATTCTTAGGTCATATCATCACAAGCAACGAGATATCTATGGATCCATCCAAGAGAGTAGAAATTGAGGGATGGTAGAGGCCAACATCAGTAATATGTATCTGAAGCTTCCTGGTGTTATATGGATATTATTGCTGATTTGTGAAAAATTTCTCATGATTTTACAACCCTCTTACCAAGAAAACTTGGAAGGGAGTAAAGTTTTAATAGAGTGATGAATGCGAAGGGAGAATCAAGGAGTTGAAAAGGAGGATTTCCACTGTACCCATACTCACACTATCCACAAGTGGAGAACTTTTTGTGGTTTTTAGTGATGCTTCAATGTAGGGCTTGGGCTGTGTGTTGATGAAAATGATAAATTCATTGCCTATGCTTCAGGTCAATTGAATGTTTGAGAGTAAAACTATCTAACACATGATTTGGATTTGGTTGTAGTAATCTTCGCTTTGATGAATTGGAGACATTACCTATTTGGGGAGAAGTTTGAAATATATAAAGACCAAAAAGCCTCAAGTATATATTACCATAAAAAGAGTTGAATAAGTGCCAATGAAGATGGTTAGAGCTGATCAAAGACTACGACTGCTCAATCCATTACCACCCTGGGAAAGCGAAAAAGGTGGCATATGATCTAAGTAGATAGAACCAGGAAATTCAAACATTAATGAGAATTGAAGAGGATCCAATTATCATAGATTTGATGAAGATGGACATGGGAATCAAAAATAATGGAACGTCATCCATCCTTTCATAATGATTGCTCAACCATCTCTTTTAGTATGCTTAAAGGATGCTCCAAAGGATGGTGTAAGAATTCAGAAGAATGTGGAAACTATCAGAAAAGGTAAATCCTTGGATTTCAATGTTAATGAAGAAGGAATTGTGATATTTGGTTCAAGACTATGTGTTCCATCAAATCCATAGTTAAAGAAAGAACATTTTTTTGATGCACATAGTTCAAATTTATCCATTCACCAAATAAACACAAAGATGTATTGAGATCTCTAGGAGATTTATTGGTGGGATAAAATTAATAAGGAGATTGTTGAGTATAAATCAAATTTCCTGGTATGTCAGCAAGTGAAGGATTAGAGGTGGATGTCTAAGAGTATGATGAAACCATTACCCATAACAGCATGGAAATGGGATAACATCACTATGGACATTGTCACCGGATATCCAAATACATCTAAAGGAAAAAAAAATATCTGGTTTATTATAGATCATCTTATAAAGGTTGCACACATCACTACAATTCAAAAGGATTTCTCAATTGATAAACACGAACAAATATATACCAGAGAAGTGCTAAGGCTTCATGGAGTACCACTATCGATTGTATCTAATCGATATCCAAGATTCTCCTGTATGTTTTGGAAGAGTCTTCAACATGATTTGGATACTAAGCTGAACTTTAGTACGGCTTATCATCCTCAAACTGATGGCCAATTTGAGCAGATTATCCAAACACTTGGGGACATTTTGAGAGAATGATCAATGAACTACAAAGGGGGATGGGATCAACATATTCATCTTTTTGGGTTCTCTTATAATAATAGTTCCTACTCAAGCATACAAATGGCTCCTTATGAATCCCCATATGGAAAGAGGTGAACAATGCCAGTATGTTGGGATGTATTTGGGGAGGAAAACTCATAGGTTTAGAGGTGGTCGAATAAATGGTGGAGAAGGTTAAGAAAATCTAGAAGCATGTTAAAGATGCTCAGATTCGACAAAAGAGATATGTAGAGATTCATCGACGAGACCTAGAGTTTTATGTCAAAGACATGGTATTCCTCTACATATCACTATAGAAGAGAGTTATGAGATTTCAGAAGAAGGTAAAACTTATTCTAAGGTACATCAGCCCTTTTGAGATCCTTGATCGCATTGGAGAAATGGCCTAATGACTAGAACATCCACCGAACCTTTCTCATGTACATGATGTATTCCATGTATCACTCTTGAGGAAGTACAAACCTGACCCATCACTTGTAATCAATCCAAAGGTGGTACCATAGGATAATGACCTCTCTTATGAAAAGAAGTTGGTGAAGATCTTAAATCGTATGGAAAATGTTCTACGAAATAAGATAATTCCCCTTGTCATGGTGTTGTGGAAAAACCATAAGTTTAAAGAAGAAACGTGGTAATCAGTGGAAGTGATGAAGAAGAGTTAACTTCATCTATTTTAGTGTGGGAATAGAAAATTTCAATGGTGAAATTTCTTAAGGTGGAAAGATTATAATGACTCAAACTATTGTGAATGAAAATTCAACTTGATCTAATTAAATTTCGTATTATGTAAAATGGTTATATAACATATGCCCACATTTAGTTTTATGATTTTGGATTTAAAAATACTATTATGAATTGTTACCATTTCTAATATAGTCATTGAATAGTGATCACATGATTAGTATAAATATAGGGATTTAACAAATTCAGTTTACTCAAAAAAAAAGAAGTGATGACCTCATCTAAAAGAATTTCTCCACACAAATCCCATTTGTCAGAGCTCGAAAAGAAGGTTGTGTCATTGGACTTCTCTCTTGACCAATCCCTAGCTGAGCTTCAACATGTTAATCTCAAACATAAATGTATATGGGAAAAGTGTATGTTGATAAAGATTACCACCTAAGAAATGTCATCTGAGCCTCCCCAAGAGTTCATCACCATCACACACCATACCTTTCGGTCTTATGTGGGTGTTATAATGGGTTATGTAACAAGACCCTAGCACTATGATTATGTAAATTATTTTTGTATATATAATATACCTTCATTTTTTTATTGTTATTTTGTAAATAGTTTTTAAACCAAATATAGTATTTTTAGTTAATATTCAATTAAAAATCTATTTTGATGAATTAATTTATTTTTGAATTAAATAATATTTTAATAAAATATTATTAGTAAATTATTTTTTATTAAATATAAATTATCATATAATTTTTATGAATACAATTGTAATTTTTATTAAGGTTTCAAAGTAATTTTTTTCAAAATGCATGAATTTTTAATAAATCGTAGCTTTTATTTTAAAATTGAAAATTCACTTATCTAAAAAATTATTTAAATAAAATAAATATTATTTTTGGAATTAAAATTTTGAAATTATACAATATTGAATTTTTCATACTTTTTAAGATAGTGGAACTTTTTGGTAAAAATTAAATACCTTTTAATTATATAATATGTTTTAGGACATCATAATGACCTAATATTATTGTAATAAAATACTATAATTGGTATTTTTATCCAATATATGTTTTACCATTAAAATAATATGATTTTATGTTCGTTTGATTTATTTTTCAAAGCTTTAGTGGACCCTCCAAGTCTTATAAAATATTTCAACAATTTAAGAAGTTTTTCTTGAGAGTGTGACTCGCCTCCATATAAGAAAGTCAAGTATTTTAATAAGTTCGTACATTGTCCTTATAAAATAATTTTTTTCAATATTCTTTGGAAGAAACAATGGGTTGGTTTTTGGTTTTGGTTAGTTTAATGTGTGGTGGAAAAAACCTAAATAATAAAGAATTCCCTCCCTTTTCTTATATAAACCCACCAAAGCTCCCACTTCCTCTCCACTCAAAGCCTTTGGAGATCGACCAAAAATTTTCCTCCTCTCTCTATAATCCTTCAAAGGTGCCCTAATATCCCTATAATCTTCTCTAAATCCTCTCCCAAGCCTTCGGTATTACACTTCCAAGTAAGGAATTTCTTTCTTCTTCATTTTCGTCCAGTTTTATTAATGTTGTTATACCCTTTTAATTTCAATTGAAATTTTTGGGGAATTACTTATCACCTCCCATACATTGCCCTCCTTATGTTTTAATGATGAGATACATTTTTATATATCATTAATTCCTCCCATTCACACCTGTTACTATGCTGAAATTCCGTAACAAATTTGTCTCTTCTCATTTACATTATAAAATTATTTTGGATTAGGAATCTAAATTCCATTAAATATGTTGGTACATGTATATATATGACCCACTTTACTAACTATTTCATGTAAATATGTTTATACAACACTTTATCTCTCATAAAACATTTTTATGAATTCTTATGTCCCGCCATTATACTATCGAAATTGCATCGTGATTTTCCAATCCAAATCCATTTTTTAGTGACTACCATGCGCATTTTTTATCAAGGGTGTTCACCTTTTTGCACATTTACTTATTGATTATAGAGTTTAATTTATTAATTACACATTCCATTATCATTTAATAAATGATTATGTTTCATGAATCCACCTTATATGATCCATGTGGCACACTTATGCAAGAAATGAAATGATTAAGAAGGGTGTGCCCTGGTAGCGCTCCAATGCATTGGGTAAAGATTAGTATCATGATATGTCAAGTGAAATGAGGTTTTACTCCTGATAATTCAAGTTAAATGAGGTTTTACTCATGCTACATGTGCAATGAGACTTGGCTCATGCTAATACCATGTTAAGTGTTGTTTCCCCATTTCCAAGTTATGATAATCATGCTATATCATTCCTTTATGTTCGGGTTTCTCTAATGCTTCATTGATATTATTATGGTATAACATGTATTTTATTCTTCCTATTACACCTTTTTTAATCCCTTACTATGATTTATATCTCACCTTTCTATTATTCATGTCCTCAGGTTATCCCATTCAATGCTAAGTGTGAAGGAATGACGTGGTCATGTAAAAGAAGTTTTCAATAAGATGTTGTGTTTTATGTTTTAAGTTGTTATGTAATGTTACTAATCCCCAAATACACTAGACCTATCGATCCTCTATGTTTTTTAAAGTGATTTTTTTGTGTAATAAATTATTTTTAAGTGTAAAATAAAGACCAGGGTTGTTATAAAGTTAAATAACCTTGATATAGAAAGGGGTATGGTATTCATTACTCGATGATTTTTTCATGGAAAGTCATGGTGTAATTTCGACAGCAGAATGATGCCATAAAAGAATTCATAAAATTGATTGATGAAGGATAAAGGGGTATCTCAAGATTAAGACATGAAATGTACAGTAGGAGGTATAGTTTAGAACATATCCCAATATATAAAAAATAATTTAGAAGACATAACACAAAAGGAATGCTTGATAAAAAAAGGGTAGAATATTCCTTAAAACAATCGGCATGGTAACGAGTGTACATAAAGGTTATTAAGAGGGTTAAATGGGAGTTAAAGGAGATATCATAATTTAAACATAAAATTTATTATATGGTGGGAGAGGTAACAATGCATCCAAACTTATGAAAATCGAAATCAAAATGGCATATCATAAATTAAGGGCTTGATTAAAAGAGGAGAGAAAAAATCCCTTACAAAATTTCTGAATAGTAACGACTTATGTATGAGTCAAATGAGAGATTATAAATGGTATAATATTAAAAAAAATATCACTTTTATAGTAATGGAATCATAAAAACTGAATGAACATATAAAAAATTGAAATTATAAACACTAATTTCCACGAAGGTTTTTTAATTGAAATAAACAGATGAAGGTGAGGATCCCTTACAAAATTTTAGCATAGTAACATATTGGGAATGGGTTAAAATGAGAGATTATAAATGATCTCACACTAAAATAACAATATTTGAAAATAATGTAATTATAATAATAGTATGACAACAAAATCAATTGAAATTATAAAGACTAATTTCAAATGGGGTTCTTGAATTGAAAGATAAGATGGTGAGGAACACTTACTTGAGTGTGCGACTCCAAAGGCTCGGTAGGGGCTTCTTGAAATATAGTGAGATACTTGGAAGGACTCTAAGGAGTATAGTTAATAGTTTTGACATAAAGAGTTTTAGGGAAGGAAAATGGGAGATTGGGTGTGTTTTATAGGAAAAGAGGGGGTATCATTAATATTTTGGTTTTGGACACTACTTAATAAAATATTCCAAACCAAAAACCATCCCCTAGTTTTTGCCGATGGTTTCTACCAAATGGGAGTGGTAAAAATTATTTTATAAGGCCAAGGGCCGGATATAATAAAATATTTCCCGTACTTATGTGGAGGTGAGTCACACTTTCAAAGATATGATTTTAAAATTTTAAAATATAATATAAGTCTTGGAGGATTCACTAAGGCTTTACTAAATAAATAAAATAAACCTATAATAATAGTATTTTAAATGAATAAATATATTTGGATGAGGATTCCTTTTATATAATTTATTACATCACCATTGGTTCATTATGATGTCATAAGACACACAGTATATTTATAAGATATTTTATTTTTACCCAAAAATTCAATTGTCTCATAAAAGTTTGAAAAACTAACTTTTGGATAATTCTGATGCCCTGATTAAAAAAATAATAATAATTTTTTTATAAATAATTTTATAAATATTTGAATTTTATTTTTTAAAATAAAAACCAATATTTAATTAAAATTGATGGGTTTTGACAATAATTGTTTTTGAGCCATAATAAAAATTATATTTGAATTTAAATAAATAGTATGATAATTTATATTATAAAAAAGTAATTTAATAATAATATTTTATTTAAATAATATATATTTCAAAAATCCATTAATAATTTAAAATATATTTCTTAATTCAATTTGAATATTAACCAAAAATACTATTTATGCTTTAAAAATCATTTACAAAGTAACAATAACAGGAAGAAAATATATTCATTCATCTATAAAAAAATAATTTACATAATCTTATTGTTAGGGTCTTAATATATATCCCTTTATTACACCATTATATTCCCTAAGAGTAATGTGCACGATGCTGGGGCTTTCATGGGTTCGTTCAGTGAACATTGTTTTGTTTGTGATCTCGATGAGTTCAAACTTCTCCCACAAACAGTTTTTCTCATGATTAAGTTATTGGATCATATCTTTAGATTAGTCTAGAGAAAATCCATGAAACACTATATACCTAAGAAGCTCTAATAAATGGGCTTCAAAGGGTATGATCCTACTAGTTGAGGCCATTACATCATTTGTCTATGACAAAAGGAATTGTTAAAATATTATATTTATACTAGTTGTGTGATTTCTATTCAACGGGTATATTATCAGTGATAAAGATAATTATCAGCTATTTAAAATTCAATTAGATACAAAAAAATAATTTCATTTGTTTCCAATAACCACAAAACATTTAATTAAATCAAAAAGGGTAATTTTATTTATAAAAGTTTGGATCATTATAGGACCTGAGCTTGATAATGAGATAGTAGTGAAGGTTATATCCATTAAAAAACATGTAAGTACTAAAAAACTTGAGAAGGATGTTATGTTGATAATCATGGACATGATCTATAATTTGAATTTGGTGATAATGTCTTTATATGAATTTCTCCTTGGAAAAAATAAGGGAAAACTAATCCCTAGATATATTGATCCCATTAAAATACAAGATCATATTAGGGTAGTAGATTATCATTTTGTGCTTCCACCGAACCACACTTAGGTTAATATTATGTTCCAAATATCACTATGAATGAATTTCATACCTGAACCATCACAACTACTAAAATCATATGCCATACTGCTGGAGAAAGATATTTATCATGAGGAATAACTCATAGAGATTCTATATCAAATTGGGAAAAGTATATGAAACAAGAACACTCACTTTATCATCATTTTTTAGTAAAACCAAAAAATTAAGGAATCTATGTGGGAACATGAGTATGTAATGAGGAAAAATTATCCTCAGTTCTTTCTACCAACGTGATGAATTTAGAGGGACAAATTCATTTTAAGAGGGTAAAATGTCACACCAATAGATTTTTTTAAATTCATTTTTTAAAAATAATATTTTTAACATCTTATGTTACATGAAACATTTAGACTTCCTTATATTACAAAAAACACTAATTTTATCTTGTGTTTCATGAAACATCACTCTCCTATCTTTCTTTACATGCAACATTGAGTTTAAACGAAACATATCATACAACTAAAATGTTATTAATTATTGTGATAGTTATCACCCAACTATTGGAATGGTGGCTATGAATCTGATTACCTAAATTATGAAAATATATTATTTAAAAATGTATATATAAAATGAATTATTTGGTATCTAAACAATTATAAATTAAAAAAACGTATTTAAAATTTATGGAATCGATTTATGAAAAACTATTTCTAATCACATTAAACTGATTATACCTTACAAAATTTAATGATTCAATTTTGGTGAATTATTTTAATGAAATTTATATATTATATAACCAATCAAATATATAAAATTCATATTGTTCATTTTCATAACAGCATAAAAAATCCAATTTTATGCTTAAAACTGTATTTTTCTCAATTACAATTTTGTCACCTTTGGCACACTTATTTTAAAATTATTTTTTCTCAATTATAAATAATTTATTTTATCAAATAAACTAAATATATTAATTATTAATATAAAAATTATCTTGGGGTTTTTATTTGGTAATTTTTTTAAATGTTTAATTTTTCAATTAATATTGAAAAAAATAATTTTTATAAAATATTTAGTTTTCTTAAGTTAATTTATAAATTTAAATTAAATTTAAAATTTGTTTTAAAGTTAAACTAGTATAATTATTCATTAAGTAATCTACTTTATGTCATTTTAATCAATTTCATATTGAAACTTTAAAGAAAAACCTTGTTAACTTCTAAACATTCTCCCTTTAAAAACATGTTTTCTCATAATGCCTGTGAGATTAATTTTAAATTAAAATTTTCGGATTGTGTGAATGGAATTTGAAAAATTGATTTAATATTTTTAATTATAATAATTTTTATTTTCTAATAATTTCAACATAATTTTCTAACAAAATAGATTGTGAATGCAGTAAAAATTAAATATTACTATTATGGTAAAAATGAGTTTACCAGGGGTTAAACTAAAAAGATAATGGTAAAAATGAAATATATAGTTGTAAAAAACAATTTTATATACAAATTTATAACATTAAACCTATTTGGTTTTTTGATGACCTTTTTTAGCCTTTTTACATAATAAAAACATGAGATCACTCGATTCATTGAAAAAATACCAATTGTGTCATCTCCCACACTTATAAAATACTACCCCATCTCCTATCTTCATAACACATTAAATCCATTTTTCTTCATCAAATAAGTACCAAAATAACATCCATACCATAATCCTATAAGCCTTATTTTTGGAATAAATCATTCTTAGGATAGATTTTAGTGTAATCCTAAGGAGGATACTCAAAGAAAAGTCAACATTCATCAGCAAGTATTTTTATTTTATTTCGTACTCCACCCATTAAATTAATTTTTTATAATAATTATATAATAAAATTCGTCTATTAAATATACTAATATGTTTTTATGATATGGTAATGACCTAAAACCATCTCTACTTTCATCAAATGGGTTATAAAACTTTTGTTGATGTCTACGGAGGACTACCAACACATGAACCAATGTCATTCGTTTTTAAATTACCACCTCTAATGATTGGTAGTAATTATATTTTTATTTATTATATATTATTTTTGTGATATTATTATTATTTTATAATTATTATATCACACATTCCTTCTTGCATTATATTTTTCTGCAATGATATAACATAGCTCATGTTTAAGGAATATTTTAATGAAAATATGAGATATATATATGACATAAAAACGATTCAATAATTATAATATATCATTTAAATTTCTTTCTTTTAATCAAAAAATAAAATTTGGACATCTTTCCTGCATACATACAGCTTACTGTCTCTATGAATGGTGTATTTTATTTTGTATAACTAAATTTCATATATTACTCAAAATACATATGTACCAAATTTATATGATATTTAAATCATAGTTAAAATTATGGAGATTAAGGAAACAAGATCAAATTAATAGGGCCAAAAATAATAAATCCAAACATATAAGAAATACAAACTGGTTATTACTCAAACTGTGACTTTAACAGGTATTGTTAATAAGAAAGTAATCAAAGAAAAAAGTAAATCATATATGGTATGATATATTTATATATGGTTCTGTAATAGACTTATAATTAATTTATATTTCTTATACAAGAGGTTTAAATGGGTATAATGGATGTTGAGGCTTACAGTAAGGAATTTTCGTATCAATTTTTACTTCTGTGAGACACATGTCATATTAAACACCTATTTCATTAATGTGGTGTGTATACAGACTGTGAATTTATTACATGATTGTTATAAAAAATAATTAGTGGGATTTATATATCCATTTGTGGATCTCCCTTTCATGGGGTATAATTTTTATACTTTACCAAAATGATATGGTATTTTTTTACTCAAAGGAAATATGGGCCCTATGTGTTGTAGTTCTATCTTTATTAATCACCTCAGTCAGATACTTGGATGCATCATCGGTAGCTATGCAATTTTTATCACTCTTTAGGCTGAGATGATGAGTTTTATACATGTTATTACCTTCACTAAGCTCCTTGGTTAAAACAATCCATAGATTAAAGGTGATTTGACTACCATCGTGAAAGTGATTTGGAATGGCATATCACATCTTGCATAGCCGATTACTAGTCATTGGATGAATTGCACCCATTTTCTTATCGATATCAAATATATCATCACACGTGTTTATCGAGAAGAAAACACAGTGGTTAATGGTCTGGAAAACATGGATTTAAATCAAGACATTACCTAGTTCAAATACCTCCCTTCTAATTTATTTTCTTTTACATGAAAACTATTGTAATATGATATCATACTTCAGACTTCGGTAAACTCTCTATTTTATAATAATTCTTCTTTGATCATTTTAGTCCAAGGAATCATCTTTTATAAAAAAAATATGTTCGTTTATGAACTTATCTTCTTTTAAGAGGGGTATATAAAACCCATTATACATTTAATATCATGAATTTACATGACCTGTTTATATTTTATTTTCCATTTTACGTTATTTAGTAAATGTTTTTTAAATTTAATGTTAGCAAAGTGGTTACGATTTTATGTTACAATCTCATTTTTTATCAAGATTTTTTGTGATTAAGTTTACTATAATAAAATCTTGTGATTCATATCTCAAAGAAACTCATTAATTTTATTCTCCTATAGTTATTCATTATATTTTCATGTAATAGTAAAACTTTTACACTCTTTGGTACTTATGATAATTGAGAAAAAAATTAATAAATTTATACTTTATTTATCTCTTCAATCAGAAATCCATTTTCATTGAAAACCACATTTTCTAAAAATCTATTCAAAATCGTTTTAGTGTTATACAATGATATTTAAAAAATACCACATGTTTTACTTTTAAATTAAATAATTTAATATTTATGTCATTTTTAAAATAATACAATTTTGTTTTTTCCAAAAATGTTACAGGAATCTTTTTTTTAATATGTTAGTCCTAAATAGAGTATCCTGTAATTAAGACCATTATATTTGGTGAATCTTCCTTTATACAGTTTGAAGGTTATTTAAAAAATGAATTTAAATATTTTCTATATTTTAAAATTTTATTGTCAAATCGGAAATGATATTTTCATCAAGAAATTTCATAGTTAATTTTAAAATATTCATTTATATGTTTTGAAAGTTATTTTGAAATAAATTTATTTAAAATTTATTTAATTAATTATTAGTTTTAAAATGTTATTTTCAAGGAAAAGTTATATTCCTCAATAAATGATCTAATTGTCCTTTTATAATTATTTTCCATATAAGCTGACATCTTCTGATGTTATATAGGCTTTTATGGGGATAAGATTGAATGATACCATCCTTATTGTTTCTCTGTATGGATAATGTTTATGTTGATGAAACCTATTTATTTTTCATGGGTTATGCTATGGTGAATCGATTAAATGTTCGTAAAACACATTTTCTTTACATGAGTTAGAATTTGATGATATTTTGAATATTTTATGATATTATGTCACACGTATGTATGGTTTCTATTATGTGATAGGTGGTACCTATATCTACCTTCAATGAATTGGGTAAGGCTTTATGTATCATGAGACACAAATGGTAAACATTTCGATGAGCTTGATCCACTATATGAAATAGGTGTGTCCTTATACAATGTGAAAAACAAGTATTTTATGATCCTGTATAAGAAATAGGTTTGTCCTAATTTGCTATAGGATATAGGTCTTTCCTGGACTATTATGGGAAATAGGTGTGACCTGATCCACAATGAGAAATAGGTGATAATTTATAATACACTATGTGAATATTCTTGGTATTTAACCATGAAATATGAAAAAAAAATTATATTTATGATGGCGCCACACTTTTTTAGAATGAACTTACGGTTCATGATTGATTTGTGATGATTTATCAACCATAAAGGCTATGTTTTTTATAAATGAAAAATTTTCATTTCAGGAATCATGTTTATGATCTATGAATGGTTGGGTATGAAATTCATTGATTATTTTCATGACTGAATACCTGTATTCTCTTCTTGTTCTTTAATATGATCACAATTTGATATTTATTACGTTTCATTCCCCATCTTTATAAATAAAGTTTTCATATAGGTTTTATTTTGTATTATACTAAATAGGAAGATCATTGTGGGAAATATTGAAGATCTTTCACCAGATTAGAAGACTATGCTACAAGTTTCCGAAAGGCACTAAAATATTATAGTCATATAGCATGTGTTAGGGTAATATAATGAATATTATTCTAATATATCCATGTATGATGAGCCTGGTTCTCAATATACTGATTCTATAGACTTACCCCTTAGGTTTCTAATCCCATGGTTTTAAAGATGATTATATAATTTGTGCTATCTTGAAATGGTTATATGAACATTATTAAAGATAAATGTTTTCAAGTATAATAAAATATGATGTCTACATAGATAATATCCAATAAACATTTAATCATTGGGATATGTGATTCTAATGAAATTTATTATTTACGTCATGTTAGTAATGTATTATTTATATCAAGTTTTGATATTGTATCTATAAACTATCTAGTTAATGATTTAAGAATCAATATTCAATGAAAATATATCTGGGATTATAAAGAATTTGTCATTTGAGCACTAAGAATGAAATATAATACAATATTGGATGATGGACACTCTTTAGATGAGGTTTTGATTTAATTTTGGTTGATTGAGATGATATTGGATTTATATTTAACATAATAAGGTTTTATTTGAGTGAAGTATATAATATAAATATAGGAACAAAAAATTTACAATGGAATGTGAGAAAGAGTGATTTTTAAAATGAGCATTGATAAAGTAGAGTTTATATGTAATAACTTCAATTGATACTTAATAATATGGGATGATGAGTAATAAGATTCAAAAATTACACAAAACGTTTTCTAACATGCATAAGAATATTTTAAAAACATAATATGTTATCTTTCTCAGAATATGAAAATTTTAAATGGTAAATAACGTACATGAATATATTTAATAATTCTAGTATGAGTAAAAAGATATATCTGATATGTAAGAAGTTTTTAATCATGCATCAGAAGATGTTTAATATATAATATATTAATATTTTTTTACTGATCAGAGTTCTTCTTAGATAAAGTAAAACATAATATGTAATATGTATGATGATTATAATGATATATACAAATATCTTCTTCACAAAGATGATATATATGAAGATATGATTTGTAAGAAATGGGTTCCTCTTGAATTCATTGGGTGTTCAGGAATTTCACATGAATTATTTTGGAAAATTATTATTTTTTCAAATCATTGAGAATTCAATGTTTATATCATCATAATAATCAGAAATTTTATTGAAATAAGGGAAGAGACCCATGGAGGACGGGTATTAAAAGGCCGAAGAATATGGAGGCCGAAAATAATTCAAACCAAGGGTGTCTCCCATAAAAATACTCACTCCTTAAGATGAATTAGACCTTGTGAAATTAAAACACATAAACAGATCATCCAAAGGATCTTTGGAGGCTAGATATGCAGTCACTCTATTTCCTTCGTGCTAAATGTGAATGATCTCAAAGATATCATGCAATAAATTTTTGAACATCCAAACAAGATACACAATAGGCCAAGTGTATGGAAGAGTCCAATCACTGGCTTGTGGAAGACCAAGAAATTCCATTTCTAAAGTGGGAATGGGGATGTTTCTGCTATAGCACAACTCGAGACTAGCTAGAGGGGAATTATTTTTCTCCCATAGATAGAATCCTTTAACAATGAAGGACTAGGAAGCAATGAAAATAAATCCATTATTGTCTCTGACCAAACCGACTCCTTGTATAAATCCAGAGCTACACAGACCATCAGTGTTTAATTTTATCCCGGAGAAATGGGGATGCCATCTCACCCATCGACCTGCAAATAGGTTGGGAAAGGAAATTTTGTCTGACCTGGGACCCAGAACAGCATTCAAGGAGGGGTTTTTATCCCCATTCTTAATGAGATGAGCCAAATCAACCAGAATATTTCTTGTTCTTGCAGTAATGGCCATCATGGAACTGGACAGGCCCTTGAATCGACCTTTGTTTCTTGCTTGCAAAATACACCAGCTCTTGGTCGCACGGATTAAATTCATGTATATTTTGTAAGAAGAAGGTTTTGATATTAAAATATCATAGGAATAAAATCAACCTGAGTCTTATGGATTATTTTAAGGAACACCTTGACTATTTTATCATGAGTTTGAAATTAAAACATCACCTGCTAGTGAAATTCAATGGGCTTCCATAATTTAAATATAAAAAACCATGATATTTATATAAATAAAAATGAAGGTCTATATGAGAATATCATGATCAAAAGTTGATCCTTGAGAATCAAATAAAATTTACACTAAAAATAAAATTCATGTATCGAAGGTAAATCTAATTACATACTATATGTCCTTGTTCATTGAGGAAGAATAAGGAGGAGTCTAAAAGAAAACTATATTATATAAGGATATTAGGAAGCAATGATAATATATTACCAATTCAATAAACCTATGATATCATCAAATCATCGACAAAAGAATGTGAGAGTGGATAAGTAATGCTTTTGAAAATTTGTATATTGGGACTCCAAGGAGAATTAGACCAAAAAATACTATATTTTGATATAAGCGTATTCAAAGTCTTGTTCATGGAAAAAGTTCATGAGGACCACTTAATGAACTTTTATCAGGTAGTTTAAAGACTTAATTAATATATGGAAAGAATATTTTATGGAAATAGATTCAAATATAATGATCCACTATAATGAGCCCATTAAAAGGCATCCCTTGGATCACTTGGGACTATGTATTTTGGGATATTTTTTTATGTTTGTTTTAGTAGATCTTCTATAATTATACACTTATTTATTTATAGTGGATAAAAATAGATCTTATAACTCAACCTTGACCTATCAGGAAATATGAACTGATATTGCGGAAGAACATTGTAAATTAATATATTCTTTCCTCACTTTAATTTTCTTACCTATGGTAAAATGTACGACAACTAAGAACGATTGGATTGAGATCATAACTAGTAATAGAGTAAAATTAAGAAAAATTTATAATAAAATAAGTAAAGGAATCAATGATTCACCCCTCCATCTCTTAATGATATCACCATTCTTGATCACTTCATATTTTATCAAATCTAACCATGTTTCCCTGGGAATTATCTAACCATTACTAAAGGAAAATCATAGATAATCTCAATTACTTAAATAGGTTAGTGGTACCCATTTTTATGGAAATAATTTTCTTGTATGGTAGAAAATAATTATCCATAATTTTTATTTCAATTCCTTAAGGTGGGTTGTGATTTAATAATTGGATTTACTCCAATTTAAATAGATGGCACCATGAATTATATAGGAAAGATAATTTATAAAGTGTATTTGAATGATATAAATTCTTTCATGTCATCTCTATATTAGAAGGTATACACTAAGTTAATTAGACTTGAAACTAATAAGGATATGTGTGATAAGATAAATAAAATATATAAAGGTGATGTGAATATTTATAAGTTTGAACATCAAAATTGGATAGTTGTGTTTAAAGGAAACTTGATAGATCATGATGAGAATATGGGTGCATAATTTATAAGTTTCAATAAGATAGTTTTACTCATCATATTATTTGGGGAAGATATGGATGATTCAATAATTATAAAGAAGTTAATGAGGAATTTCCCTAATATATTAAATAAAAAATAATTAACTCTAGAGGATATAGGTGATATTTCCCATGATGAGTTTTATAACAATATATATAATTATTAAAATATTAAATCACTTATGTTTACAAATAATAAATAATAGGAGATGATAATCAAATAAATAAATTTAAAGAAACCAAAGAAGAAGAATATTGAATATAATTCTAATTATAAAAGTCGTGAGGAATGAAATATCTATTTTTGGAATGATATAGTCTTTATATCAAATAATATCAGAAAAAATAAAGGAAAATATATAGGTATGGTTCTATATAAATTTTATCATTGCAGACCTACTATGAATTTTTCAATTTACTTCCCAATGAATAAATTTGACAAAACAGAGATTGATGGTGGTAAACAATTCTATGATCAAATAATGTGTGAAAAATATATAAAAGGATACTCTATAAAAAATAATAATCAATTGATAGATTTCAAAGGAATTTTATGATAATGGAAGAAATTTAAGACTCATAATCCTTGAGTGAGTCAGATAATAGTGTCCTTTAAATATTAAAAACCTTTGCATATGAGGTTTAAATGTATGAAGACATATCAGGTAGTGTTCGTAAGGAATAATAATGATATAATTATTATATTTTAAATTTTAAATTAATGGTATTGACTGAGAAAAAAACCAATCCTATGAATAGAGAAAATCTCCTAGAAAAAGTGAAAATAAATTAATATTTAATGGAAATTGATCTCATATAAGAGGTCAAAATTTCCTAGGAAAATATTATAGAACAAGATGGGACTGTGGGATATCTTAATGAAAACCTAGATATAAAATAAAAATATCTACATGAGGAATTATAAAGGTTACTTAAATCTAAAATAACCTTAAAACCTCTAAGATAATATATTGAAAAGAAAATAATGATTCAACATGAATCATTCTATAATTATAAGAAAACCATCCCAAAAATAGGTTCTAACTATTTCTAATCAATTAATTGAAATTGAATCTAATTAATTTATACAAAACATGAAAATAAAACAATATATTTTAAAGATACATAAATTTTCATTAAATTTTATCATACAATATTGATATATGGGTATGAATTGAGAAAATTAAATCCCCTAAGAAGATGAAAAAACAAATTTGTAATTCATTTTGATGGAAAGAATATTTTCATCCTTATACTTGCCAATATCATGATAAATTTAGCTTAAATGGATACTTCTAAAGTTTTGGATGATTTGGTTGAAAATCATACCACTATTGATACATCTTTCTATTCCCATAAGGATATAAAAAATCCCTCTGGATAAATATGAAAAATAAAATAAAAATAATTGATAAAAATAATAATAGCCATATGAAGAATAATATTATTTATGAGAAACCAAAAACTCTTCCAATGTAATAAAACTTTCCAAAATTCAAATAATTATATGTAATATATGATCAACAAGTTCACTATAATCAACTATTCAGGACATTACATACTATATAGACTCAACAAAATCTTTGATCTATGAAAGATCAAAGGAGTAAGATAAAACATGATCATTTTATTTAAAAAATAAGTTTTTAGAAGGAAAATACACAATGGATACAATAAATTCTTATGATAAAGTATTATAATAAATCTCAAAAGATAAATTTTTGAATGGGATAGATGTGCAATATGGATAGACATTGGAAAAAATTTCATTAGTGCTTCCAACTATAGTTCAAGTACTAATAAATAAGAGGTAGGTATTTGTGGAGGAATGAGAACTTATTTCTCATAATAAGGGGGAGTATCCATATAAAAAAATTATTAAAAAAATTATAAAACTAATAACTCCATTGAAAAATAAGACAATTATTTAGTAAATGAGGCATGAATAACTCATTAATATCTAAAACTGAAAATCATGGAGGATCATGGTAAAATGGAAATTCTAGAACTTTCTACTCTATATAAGGATATTTGTAACCACACCTTTTCCCTCATGTATTAGTTTATTTTTTATATAATTTTGAAAATTAAAATAAATAAATTATAAAGAGTTGTAGGAGTATTTTAAAACCTATATAGTAAGAAATAAGATTCCAACATGGTGTCTGATTTGAAAAAATAACCCATTAAGAAGATATAATTTTATTTCTCAAGGGGGAGTTACCATTGATATATGGCTATCAAAAACTAAATTCTTCTGTGAAAATATAGAATTTTCATTAACCCACAAATAAAATTAAAGGGATATTTAAAGGAATTATCTCCAACAAATATTAGGAATTATCAAAAAAAAATTCTAGAGGGGATATTGTGGGCCAAATAATGGATATTTAATTTCTTGCACTTGAACAATTTTGAATAGAACCCAAGAATATTAAGTGAAATAAATATCCCATGTTATAAAAATTAATGCGTATATTTGATTATTTTTTGAAATAATTCTTATTTTTTACAGTATATTCTACCAAGTATAATTAGAGTTGACTAACTAAATGAACATTTATAATAAATTAAGTGGTTCTACCCTTCTCCATATAATTTAAATCGAGAAATAATTGATCACAAAATATTAGTAAAAGAAGTTATTTTTAAGTTGTATATAATGTTTAAATATGAGTTAAATACATCCATTTTATTACATTTTCATTAATTATAATTTAAAATACTAAAATAATAGTTTAATGGGTATTGATAAAAGAATCCAAATGGGATATTGAAGAGCCCAAGTTTGGGTTATATTTTTTTTAATAAATAATGTAATTAATTGGTGAATCATTCAATATGTAATTGGAATATGGGTAGAGAAGATGAAAAATATAATTCCTTGATACATAGAAAAGGTAGAATATGTTTGATTCTTGGAGATCTCACTTGGATAGTTGTAATATATTTGTCCCTATAAAAAATGTTTGGTGAACTAATCATCAACATAATGAATTGTAATTATGGATGAAAAATGATCTACAATAGTATGGAAGGTTTTTTATGGAATGAATCTTGTAAAAGATTAACGAATCAATATTCAATGTTTATCTAGTTGAACATATAAAATATATATCAATTGAGTTTCAAAAATGAAATGGTTTACTATATTGGATTTTAGACACTAGTTGGATGAGTTTTTCAGTTTTTTAAGTGATTGAAAAATACTTGTAACATTATTAAAGTGTTTTTGGTTTGATTATATTGCTGTTTAGAATATATAAACTGGAGTTGAAAATTCATAAAATAATCTGTATAAGAGTAATTTCTAGGCTAGTTATGAAGTTTTTTACAGAGACAGTGTTAATGTTTATGAAATTCAGTTGATACAAAAGTATATGGTTTTATTCGTAAGAAGATAAGACATATATATAAGATGTCTATAAGAATTTTTAAGAATATGAAAAATATGTAATATGTGGCCTTACATAGAATTGCTAAATTGAATAAAAGAAATATATTAAGTGAGGATTCATAAGAACTGGAGTATGTGTATGTAACACCCCAATATTTCATAGTACGTTATTTCTTCAAAGCAATTCAATAACATGCACTACAAACAACATCGAGTTCTAGCGCACCATGACTTACCTAACAAGCCCTTAAAAGGCAGTTATGAATAGTATTAACTGAATTTTGATATTTATATAATCCTTATAATTTTAGAATCCATATTATGAGTTTCTTAGACATAATGTACGAACAAATACATTTTTTTCAGATAAAAGAAGTATTTTTCAAAAAATGAAATTTTACCGCCTTTTAATGGAGAAGCCTTTTTAAGTCCAATATTTGAAAATTTTTTATATTCAATCTGACAAAATAAACTTTTTCTTTAGAATTGAGACAAAAGAATTTATTTTCAATAACATTTTGGTATTCTTCTGATAACTTTCATATTTTTGGTGAATAGTGAATAATACTATATTTTAACAGAAAACTACTTTTTAAATCAAAATAATTTATATTGTTATATTATACATTTTAATGGTTTGGAAGTATAAATAGATTATATTTTTACCATTTAATCCAATGATGGTTAATGTATGTAATTTCACTTTGAAATTGGACATAAACAAGTGTAAAACTTTTGGTTGTTATTATTTCTTAAAAATACGCCTTTTGGTTTTGACAACGAGAATTAATTTTAAATTAATAAATGAAACTTATATTTTTTTAATTTGGTAAAATAGACTTCATTATTGAATTCAGAATATCAAAATTATCTTAGGGTAATTTTTTGTATTTTTCTGAGAACTTTTAATTTTTTATGAATAGTGAACAACATTGAGTTTTAGTTTAAAACCAAATTTTTATTTAAATAATTATTTATTTTATTTAAATTTATGTTATGTAAAAATAGATACATACTACCTAAATAATTTAAATGTAATTAATTGGAGTGAGTTTATAATAATTTTAGATATATATAAAGTTTATTGAACTTTTCACCGTCTTTTACCAACCTCCTAGGAGAATTTGAAAATTCACATAAAACATAATTTTACCGCTTCTGTGAGTGTAATTTCGAAAATCAGAGAGATATAGTTAATATCAAGGAGTAAAATGTGGTTCAATAAGATAAAAATAATTTTTGGTGAATAGTAACTTTTTACTCTTATTTACCATGGTAAAAAAAATAGGGTAATTAAGGGTAAAAATGAAATTAGTATTACACTAACACATGTCCTAATTCTATTGGATAAGTATAATTATACCAAAAACAACCTTAGGAATAAAATATGAACCTATTTGGTCCACTTGTATTATATTATGACATTTATTATTATCTAATTCAAAGAAGAGTTAAAAGAGTTAAAATCAAAGTTTAATAACTAAAACATTTTTAATGTAAGGTTATGTATAAGATAAATTCGATTATAAATATTCATTAGAAAGAAAAAATATATTTACTACATTATTTTATTTTATTTATAATTTTGAGACATTAACTAATTTAATTTATTTATGACACAATAATGATGCAGTAATTACCTTATTAGTGAAATATTAAAATAATTGATATTATAAATACCCAAATAAATAGAATATGAAACATTTAATGAATTAAAAGAATTTTATAGGTTAATATGACATGTTATAATTGATTAAATTAATTTGGTTCGAATTAATAAAGTTATTAAGACTTTAACAAAAATCAATTATTAAATAGTGTCAAAATTGACATAAAGGGGTTTTTAAAAAAAATTATATTACTAATTGATATAATATTCCTAAAAATCTAAGGTTCGGCCAAATAACTTATATGATGATAGGTATGTCTTTAATTAACCACTTCGGTTTCTCTTGGTAGTTTATATTATGTTTATTTACCATGTAATATAAAAATACAAAGAGACATCGTAAATGTCAAACTATTTAACTAATAGTTAAATCTAAAAGATAAGGGTAAAATAGTGACCCAAACTTGCCTAAAAATTATTCGTTGGGTTTTTTTATACCTATACCCATATTAGACTTTGAATAATACACATTGGGGCCATTATAAATCGAATATTATTTTATTATAAAATAATACTTTAAGTTTTTCCTAAAGATCCCCTCCTCCCCCTTATAAAAGGACACCACTTCTAACAAATTTCTCACACCTCTCAAGCATTTTGGATCATCAAAAATCTGTCCAATTAAGCTACATACATCCCTATCCTCATCCTATAAGCCTTAACTTACGAATAATGCACTTCAAGAGTCCTTTTTGGAACAAACCAAAGGGAGTTACCCAAATTAAAGGTAACAATTTCTCTTAGCTTCTTTTCTTTTATTTTACTTATCCAACCCCTAAACTCTTCTTATTATTTTCTTTTGTAACAAAACCAGTATCCTAAATATACTAGGATATTTTTATGAGAATTATTCGAACTACACTTACATACACCTCCATCTAATGGGTGAAGAACATAATGTTTCTGTGGATGGAAACCAAACGCCTCACGAAACGATGATTGTTTAATTATCCCCTACCACCTCTCATGGTGGCCATTATGATGGAACTATAATTAAGTATGATATTAATGATATTTATTTTATATATAAGCTTATAAAATTACATTTTATAGCAAACCATTATTTGTTTCGTGTTGTACATATATACAGGATAATTTCATTTGAGGAAGTGCGGACTACTGCCCCCTCAAAGTGATATGACTCGTTCATACCATACATAGAACGTATAAAAATAGTGTTAATGAACATAAGTAACACATATAATATATTATATTATACTATAATAATAATATACCTATGTATCATTTGATTTTTATTCCTTTTAAAATGAAAAATGAAATAAAAATAGCGTTCGTGCGTACGTACGGCTTACCGTCTCCACGAACGCGATGAGATTCATTTCCCCATAATATCCATTCAAGACTAATTCTCATTTGATGATTAAAAGTAATTTTAAAGGACATGATATCATTCTGTATATGAATAAGATACAACCTATCCATAATAAACACGACTTACGTAAGAAGCATATAAAGTAAATCGAATTAGTTAACACCTGAAATGACGATAATACTAAAATAGTATTAACAAAGAAATATTAAAAGATCATATATGATATCATATTTATGTATATGATTATTTTATAATTTAATAAAAATGATTTAACTATTATACAGGAGGTTAACCTACACTCTATCAAGGAAAAGTAGAAGGTAATGGGTTTTCATCTCACTCCTTATTGCCATGAGATTCATGCCATATTGCCATATTACCTTTTGTGTGGTGTATGTACTGCCCATAATTGTATTATTTGTGTAATACAAATTAATTTAGGTGTATTTACATATTAATTGTATGATACCTCTTTCACGGGTTGTATGTTTCGTAAGTTACCAGATTGGTAAGGGTTTATTTCACAATCTCTTCATTATTCGAGGTTGTTTATACGTAATCATCTACTAGGACCTCTTTATCATCCACATCCATGTTCTTAAAAATTTATTTCAAAACATTCTTAATATTTTATAGAATATGGGCTAAATTCATTTATACCCTTGTTTTATTTTTTATAATATGTTTATAAATGAATCTTTACGTCAAACTTCCAAACAAGGACCTTTTTAAACTTTTTGACAAATTAAGGTAAGAATGTATTTTTTTTAACTTATACAGCGGGTGCAGATATTTTCCACTATTTTAAAATCTTCAAAGCATCCCTTAGAAGCTTATAAAAATATTGTCAAATTAAATGTTTTATTTTATAATTATTTTACTTTTAAATGATTTCAATAAAAGAGATATTTCTCTCAGATAGTTTTGATTTCATCTATGTCAACCTCCTTTGATGGATTTTAAGATTATTAGAAGTTGATTTAATATTGTATTGAAGGTTTTGTGATATGTTTGACTGTGGATGTGTTATTTTTATACGATTAATGGTTTATGGAGAAAGTATTTACATTTCGTATCCTAGTTTTAATATGAATGCTTATGTTATGTTTAAACCTGTTCATATGAGGAATGAATTTGACTTAGTAAGTGATGGGTGGAGCCCGCTATAGCTCCTCAATGCATCGGTAGGTTTCATGAGATAAACTAGTTTCTTGGCATGAGGCCTTGATGAAATCTTATTTGTATTCTTGGCACGAGTCCTTGGCTATGTGGTTATGATAGTCTGGCATTATGCATTCTATCATTATTAAAGTGGTTATTGATATTGAATGGTATTATTAGATTTGTAGAATATCCATGTGAATAAGTAAATGGAATTATTTCATTTTATTTCTGCCATATTATAATAAATTTCAAGTTTAAAAGGATTTTGTTTTAGTTATACATTGCCTTAAATATTTATGCTTATTTATGAAAGTTTCTGCTATATTGTTATCCTTACTGGGAATTTGAGCTCACCCCTTTCTATGTTTTATTTCTCTCAGGATGTGAAGAAGTATTTTAAGAATGACCTGCAGTAATAGTATAAGGGGATATGAGTGTGGAGACAAGATGTTGTTGTATTTTTCACTTTATTATGTAATGTAATTTTTATGAATGTATCTAGTGTTCCCAAGGCTTCCAAATTAATCGGTCTTTCGAGACTTGATATTTTGTGATCATGCCAATGTTATGTAATAATGCACTGACTTTAGGTAACTGGGGTCAGGGCGTTACAGTTGGTATCACAGGAAGTTTTGTACAAACACTAGAATCTATATTTAGATAAACTCTGATTAGAGCACATAGACCTAAGATGGACTTTGAGGATTTGTATAGAAGAACTTCATCAAATTTTGGTATTGTAGAGATTTTGTGAGATTTACGAGAAATACATCCCTGTCTGGATACGAGCAGGTAGAGGTGGCTCTGGCATAGATGTTCCTAGGGGTAAAACCTGAAAACACCATTTTGAGCTAGACTCGAACGGGAACTGGTGCACGACAATGGGCCTTGCTGCACTCTTAGTTACGACACTCCCAGGGGATATGCTTAGGATAATTCTTATTTTCATTACAAATCATTATGAATGGTTTATGATTATATACTTCCTCAATGAAAACATCTTTATGATTATGGATTATATCCATAAATGGTTCAATTTACATTAGGTATTTTACAAGTTTGGAATTGTTCATTTCAATTCATAAACTGACCTAGTTTATGCTATTGCATAGAAATGGCACCCAGTAGAAGGAATGTGAACTCCAGCAATACGTATGATCTAAAGAGTAAGAAATATCATATCATTCACAGTATTAATCCAACATTTATAAGGGAAGTATTCTATCATGTATTCTCAAAATATGAATAAATAGTATCATGTGTTAATAAGATAAGTAAAGAAATCTCTGAGTCCTATGGATCTGAAGGGAAGTAGGAGAAGAAAAGGATGGAAGAGAGAAATATGGATAAAGGGAAGAAGGAAAAGGAGAATTTTCCCATATGTGATAATTGTAGGAAGAAACACCCTGGAACTTGCCTAAAGGGAATGGGATTTTATTATAAGTGTAGAGAAAAAGCACACCATATACGTGATTTCAAGGGTAATAAAAAGGTTTCAAATGTACAATGCTTCATCTGCAAGGAGTTGGGACACTACGCGAATCAATGTCCCTTTCATAAGAGTATATAGTAAATGATGTTATTGGATAATAATCAAGTTATTATACTACCACAGATGAGGATGAATGATTATATTTCTTATGTTGTTATTAGGGAATTATGTAATTTGAGTGTTGTATTAACAATGTACTAGTTATAATAATTATGGAGTATATAAGGATTGTACTGCAGTACAATTTCATTAAGGACATGATATTGTGTGGAACCAAGAAAAGTGACTCAATAGCAGGTTAAATGTTTGGAAAATATATGGTTGAGAGAAAGATAAACCATAATAAGGTTCTGATACCGAGGTAGTGATTTTGGAATAATACAGGATTGATTTGGATAAATTATATTGGATATCCTTGATTACCTTAAAGCTGATTAATGATTTTTATATTCCGTCATTGTTGGAGTTTACAACATTTTTGGATAGAAGGATTATATCCAGTATTCTATAAGGAATAAGGGATCATGAATGTAATCAATAAGGTTTTATGGTAATTCAGGATGTTGCATTGTTTTAAAAGAATACATGATGAAGGTGTTCACAGGTTATTACGTGGAAAAAAGGATCTTCATTGTGTTTACCTTCATTATAAATTTTGTAATGTGAGTTTGGACCGAAGGATAATTGTAGTTTTATATTATTTATTGATTTCCATAAAAGGACAAATCGGTGGTCAGGCGGCAACTCGTCGCGTCCGGCAAGGCCGTGAGACTTGAACCCGCAACCGAAGGGCGATAAGGGTGTATCACCTACCACTGTCCCACGTGAGGTCCTGGATTGAATAATGTATACTTTTTTTAAAAAATATGGTAGATAAATTATAAATTCATTTTTTTTAACTCTATACGAATAGGATAAATAGAACATTATTTTTAAGTTCTATTATATTTTAGAGTGAATGATGAGTTTGTGGTAGAAATTAGTTAAAGTATGGGAGTCTACTTGTCAAGTAGATATTTTTCATCTTCTCTTATTATATGAAGAAATTAATTCTTATACTTTAGTGAAATAATCTTAAAACAAAAAATGTGTTATCCTAATACCATATGTTTTGTTGAACTGATGGTATTTTAAATCATCATAGATTGATGAATTTAAGGCCCTCAATTTTACACTTGTTTGTGATTGATGGCCTCAATCACTGCCTATAAATATTTACGTTTTTCCTCCAATTATATGTCTTTAATTGGCACCAATGTTCTCTTAATCGAGATCATAATTTGGTGGTGCCTTTTCATTTCCCTCTTCCTCTTATTAAGACTAAATTTTATTAACCTAATTTCTGTTGTGGGTTTTCCCAAAGGTATTTTCTATTTTCAACCTTTTATTTTCAAAAAATAATTTTAAATTTCGAGGAATAAATTTATTGAAATAAGTAATAATTTAACACCCCAATATTTCATAACACATTATTTCTTCAAAGTAATTCAATAACTTGCACTACACGCAACACCAATTTCTAACGCACCATGACTTAACAAACAAGTCGTTCAAAAGAAGTTATGAATAATATTAACTGGATTTTGAACATTATATAATCCTTATAATTTTAGAATCCATATTATGAGTTTATTAGACATAATGTAAGAACAAATACATTTTTTTCAGATAAAAGAATTATTTTTCAAAAAATGAAATTTTACTGCCTTTTAATAAAGAAGCCTTTTTAAATCCAATATTTGAAACTTTTATATATTCAATTTGACAAAATAAACTTCTTATTTAGAATAGAGACATAATAAATTAGTTTCAATAATGTTTTGGTATTTTTCGGATAACGTTCATATTTGGGTGAATAGTGAAAAATACTATATTTTAACAGAAAACAACTTTTTAAATCAAAATAATTTATATTGTTAAATTATAGATTTTAATGGTTTGTAAGTATCAATATATTATATTTTTACCATTTAATCCAATTATGGTCATTTTAAGTAATTTCACTTTGAAATTGGACATAGACAAGTGTCAAACTTTTGGTGGTTATAATTTCTTAAAAATATGCCTTTTGGTTTTGACAGCAGGAATTAATTTTAAATTTGTAAAATAATCTTATATGTTTTGAATTTGGTAAAATAGACTTCATTATTGAATTATAAATATCAAAATTACCTTAGGGTAAATTTTTGGTATTTTTCTGAAAACTTTTAATTTTTGATGAATAGTGAAAAACACTAAGTTATAGTTTAAAACCGAATTTTTATTTAAATAATTATTTATTTTATTTAAATTAATTTTATGTGAAAATAGATACATACTACCTATATATGTTCAATGTAATTCATTGGGGTCAGTTTATAATAATTTTAGATATATAAAAATTTTATTGAACATTTCACCGTCTTTTACCCACCTCCTATGAAAATTTGCAAATTCACATAAAACTTAATTTTACCACTTCTATGAGTGGAATTTCTAAAATCCAAGAGACACGGTTAATATCAAGGAGTAAAATGTGGTTCAATAAGATAAAAGTAATTTTCGGTGAATAGTAACTTTTTACTTTTATTTACCACAGTAAAAAGTAAATAGGGTAATTAAGGGTAAAAATGAAATTATTATTACCATAAAACATATCTTAATTCTATTAGATAAGTATAATTAGACCAAAAACAACCTTAGGAATAAAATATGAACCTCTTTGGTTCACTTGGATTAGAATAGGACATTTATTATTATTTAATTCAAAGAAGAGCTAAAAGAGTTAAAATCAATGTTTAATAACAAAAATATTTTTAATATAGGGTTATATATAAGATAAATTCTATTAAAAATATTAATTAGAAAGATAAAAAGATTTCCTAAATATTTTTATTTTATTTATAATTTTTATACATCAAATGATTTAATTTATTTATGACACAATGATGATGCAGTAATTTTATTATTAGTAAAATATTAAAATAATTGATATTAAAAATACCCAAATAAATATAATTTGAGACTTTTAATGAATTCCACGAATTTTATTGGTTAATATGACATGTTATAATGGATTAAATTAATTTTTTTCTAATTAATAAAGTTATTAAGACTTTAAAAAATTCATTTATTAAATAGTGTCAAAATTGACATAAAGGAGTTTTTAAAACAAATATTATATTATTAATTGATATAATATTCCAAAAAATCTAAGGTTCGGCCAAAGGACTTATATGAAGATATTTATGTCATTAATGAACCACTTGGGGTTCTCTTGGCAGTTTATAGTAAGTTTATTAACCATATAATATAAAAATACAAAGAGACATGGTAAATGTCAAACTATTTAAGTAAGAGTTAAATCTAAAAGATAAGTGTAAAATAGTAACCCAAACTTGTCTAACACTTATTGGTTGAGTTCTTTTGACCTATACTCACCTTATACTTTGAATAATCCACTTTGGAGCCATTAAAAACTGACTATTACTTTATTATAAAATAATACTTTAAGTTTTTTTTAAATAGCCCCTCCTCCCCCTTATAAAAGAACACCACTTATAACCAATTCCTCACACCTCTCAAGCCTTTTGTCTCATCCATACTCTTCCCAATTAATCTCCCTACATCCTTCACCTCCTCCTCTAATCCTTACCTTAGGCAGAAGGCACTTCAAGAATCCTTTTTGGTTCAAACCAAAGGGAGTTACCCAAATTAAAGGTAACGATTTCTATTAGCTTCTTTTCTTTTATTTTACATCTCCAACCCCTAAAATCTTCTTATTATTTTCTTTTGTAAGAAAACCAGTATCCAAAATATACTAGGATATTTTTATGAGATTTATTCGAACTACCCTTACACACACCTCTATCTAATGGGTGAAGAACATAATGTTTCTCGGGATGGCAACCAAACACCTCACGAAACAATGATTGTTCACTTATCTCCTACAACCTCTAATGGTGGAAATTATGATGGAAATATAATAAAATATGATATTAATTATATTTATTTTATATATAAGCTTCTGTAATTACATTTTATATCATTCCATTATTCGTTTCATGTTGTATATATATACGATAATTTCATTTGATGAAGTGCAGACTACCGCCCCCTCAAAGTGATATGACTCGTTCATAACATACATGGAATGTATAAAGGATGGGGTTAATGAACTTAAGTAACACATATAAGATATTATATTATACTGGAATAATAATATATATATGTATCATTGGGTTTTTATTCCTTTTAAAATGAAAAATGAAATGGAAGTAGCGTTCGTGCGTACGTACGGATTAACGTCTCCACGAAGGCGATGAGATTCATTTCCCCATCATATCCATTAAAGAATAATTCTCATTTGATTATTAAAATTAATTTTTAAGGACTTTATATCATTCTTTATATGAATAATATACAACCAATCCATAACAAACACGACTTGCGTAACGAAGCATATAAAGGAAAATGAATCAGTTAACACCTGAAACGACGATAATACAAAAATATTATTAACAAAGAAATATTAAAAGATCATATATGATATAATATTTATGTATATGATTCATTTATAATTTAATAACAATTATTTAACTATTATAGAGGAGTTTTACCTACACTATATCAAATAAACTTACAAGGTAAGGGGTTTTCATCTCACTCCTTATTCCCGTGAGATTCATGCCATATTTCCACTATTACCTTTTGTGTGGTGTATGAACTGCCAATAATTGTATTCATTGCGTAATACACTTTAATTTATGTTTATTTACATATTCATTGTGTGATACCTCTTTCATGTGGTGTATGTTTCGTAAGTTACTAAATTGGTAAGGGTTTATTTCAAAATCTCTTCATTATCCGAGGTTGTTTATACGTAATTATCTACTGGGACCTCTTTATCATCCACATCCATGTTTCTTAAAAATGTATTTCAAAAAATTCTTACTATTTTACAGAATATGGGTTAAATTCATTTATACCCTTGTTTGACTTTTTATAAGAAGTTTATAAAGGAATCTTTACGTCATTTTCCAAACAAGGACCTTTTTAACCTTTTCGAAAAATTAAGGTAAACATGTCTTTTTTATAACTTATACGGTGGGTGCGGCTAGTTTCCACCACTGTAAAATATTTGAAGATTCCCTTGCAATATTATAAGAATATTTTCAAATTAAATTTTATTATTTTATAATTATGTGACTTTAAATGATTTCAAAAAAAGAGATATTTCTCTCAAATAGTTTTTATTTCATCCATGTCATCATCATTTGATGGATTTTAAGCTTATTTGAAGTTGATTTGTTATTGTATTTAAGGTTTTGTGATATTTTTGATTGTGGATGTGGTATTTTTATACCATTCATGGTTTATGGAGAAATTATTTACATTTCGTATGCTAGTTTTAATATGAATGTTTATGTTATGTTTAAACCTGTTCATATGAGGAATGCATTGGACTTAGTAAGTGATGGGTGGAGGCCGCTATAGTTCCTCGATGCATCGGTAGGTCTAATGAGAAAAACTAGTGTCATGGAACGAGGCCTTGATAAAATATTATTTGTAGTCTTGGCACGAGGCCTTGGCTATGTGGTTATGACAGTCTGGCATTATGCATTCCATCATTATTAAAGTGGTTATTGATATTGCATGTGATTATTAGATTAGAAGAATATCCATTTGAATAATTAAATGGAATTATTTCATTTTATTTCTTCCATATTATGAATAAGTTCATGTTTAAAAGGCTTTTATTTTAGTTATACATTGCCTTAAATTTTTATGCTTATTTATGAAAGTTTCCTCTATATTGTTATCCTTACTGGGAATTTGAGCTCACCCCTTTCTATGTTTTATTTTTCCCAAGATGTGAAGAAGTATTTTATGAATGACCTTCAAGAACAGTATAAGGGGATATGAGTGTGGAGACAAGATGTTGTGGTAGTTTTCACTTTATGATGTAATGTAAACATTATGAATGTATCTAGTGTTCCCAAGGCTACTAAACTAATCGGTCTTTCAAGACTTGATATTTTGTGATCAAGAAAATGTTATTGGTTGCGCCCAAATTTACCCTACGGGTAAAAGCGATCGATGTAGTACATGTAGGGGTCGAGTCCACAGGGACCGAAGAAGTAACCTTGAGACGCTATGATTTGGTGAAGGATGGGCTATGAAGTAGCCAACTTTGGTTTTGATTTTGGATGGTTTTAAATAACACTAAGAAACCTACGTGAATTCAATTCAATGAAAATGAGTTGATCTAGGATTATGCTCGGGGTGGATTGAATGAATTTTACTTCTTTAAACAATTTTGGTTTTATTAATTCTTGATGAATCCATTCTTCAAAAATAACACTAACTTCATCATTTTCTGGTTTGGTGCTTACTAAACACAATTACTAATCCCCTATACACTTAGAGAACCAAATTCATGATCTCTCCGAGGTATATGGTCATTTAGTAATTGAATTTATTTTTCTCAAACACAGTAAAGATGAAGAGTAGAAATAACTGAAGAATGGATGTCTTAAATTAATTAACCATTTAACAACAATTTGTTCATAAAATAACATTAAATCCAGCCTTTTCATACTCCTAAGATCAAACCATTAAGGGTTTAGCCCTCCATTGATGATATACTCTCAATGGTGGGAGGAAGATGGCTAACAAGAATTGGATTGAAAAATTAAAACTGCGGAAATAACGAGCACTCCTCCGTGTGTGTGAATGAAATCCACACCTATGTGTGAACTAATTCACAACAACATAGAGATATCACTGTGCTTTGTGATTATAAAGTTTTAATAAATGAAATGGAAAATATATAAGAGAAATAAGTTGATTAAGAACATAAAGATACAAAAAAGAAACTTACATGGAAATGGAAAGCATTACAAAGGAAATTTGGAAGCAAAACATTACAAT
Organism: Viscum album; assembly: GCA_963277665.1. Classification (NCBI taxonomy): domain Eukaryota; kingdom Viridiplantae; phylum Streptophyta; class Magnoliopsida; order Santalales; family Viscaceae; genus Viscum; species Viscum album. The sequence goes on from OY728131.1 coordinate 1,794,953,510, forward strand.
GAAACAAAGCATCCAAGATGATAAGAAAATTTTCTACCTCCATTCCCTTCACCACCAGCTCCTTATATAGGCATATTAGGAGCCTTAGGTACATCCCCCAACAATTAATTCACCCCCCAACAATTAATAGAGTCAAATGGAGGGTGAATAATCAAAAGGAAATTGATGTTTTGAATTTGACCCGGAAAACTGTCCAGATTCGTCCACCACATTGACGTGTGAATTCGAAATTGAAGCAGGCCGAATCCGGAGGTGCTATAGAAGAGAAATATCTTCTTCCCTCTGTCCTCTATGAGCTGTACAAATTTCAGAAATTTCGCTCAGCCGTTTGAAATTTATAGTCGAAATGGTGGGACGGATTTTTGAGCATTAATGTCATGTCCACCATATAAATCTCAACTTCAGATCCATTTATCATCATGATAACTTTAGAATTAGCTCCATCCACAGTTGAATAAAATGATCCTCATATTTTTATCTTTCTAATGTATAAATATGAGCTTCATTGGGCTTGGTGTCTGGGCCCCACATTTGTTTGATGGGCCTTAGGCCCATTATGCTTTTTCCAGCAAGTTTCTACCTTCAGGCGCAAACTTCTCCATCTTCCTTTGGGATTCATCCATCGGACCTAAAAAATAAAATGTTCCAAACAAAGTGATCAATCATATCCCAAAATTTAAAATTAAAATGAGGAATATTGTAATTTCCACAAGCAAATTATTATTGAGTGGGCCCAAATTGACATTTTAAGCATGAATTGCACAATGATGGGAAATGAAGTTCAATTTCTGAATTGGACTAAAATTGATGTTTATGAACATTTAAACACATTAATATTAAGATCTTAACAATGAATATTAGCCACTTTCAGTGACTAATCACACCCCCCAACTTGAGTTTTGCTAGTCCCGAGCAAAATAAATTACAAATATGAAATCCAAATCCCATTTTCCAAAAACATTTAAATACACATTACTCACCCAAATATCTAATACCAAAAAAATTATGAAAACCCATCAAAATCATTTAAAACAAGCTATGTCCATAAGCATATCCCAAGCCCAAGCCCATTCCTTTGTTTAAATTCATTTCCACATTTCATCCAATTCCAATTAAGCATGATAAAGTGTTGTGCATCATAAAAGATATGGGGCCCATTTTATTGTTCAAGGGGAAAAAATGGAAGCGCTAGGTGGGAATCACATTAAACCTTAAAATGAGTATCCATTTTTTTTTATTTTTTTTTATTTTTTTTATTATTTTTTTTAACCACAATAGATATGAAAAGACTAACTCTGGGCAAGACAACTATGGAGTCACGATACCCAAGTGTCGGACGCCACACATATTGTCAATTTCATGCTCTACAATAGAGATATAAAGTTTAACTCTGGGCAAGACAACTATGGAGTCACGATCCCCAAGTGCCGGATGCCACGCATTTGGAAAAAACATTGCTCTATGTGGTCATTTTTTTGTTTTTTTTTTGTTTTTTGTTTTTTTTTTTGGATACTCAAATTAAACTAAAAGTGACCCCAGAACCCTATGGTATAATGAAAGGGACCCAAGAACTCAAATTTACACCCACGATCCAGTAGACGTGTATTGTGGCATTTTTATTAAGAGGATGAAAATGTAAACTTTGAAAAATCACATCGGACAACCGCACTTTCCAAAAACTATGCTCATGAACTTAAACTTGCATTAAAATCAGAATCAAGGCATTCAAAATTTATTTGATATCCAATTTATGAGTTTCCAATGTGTGTTTATCATGTTTATGGTTAATGGAATTTTTCTTTTCATGCATGTTTTTATTCACAAAAAAAATCATTTTTTATCCCCCCCAAACTTAGAATAACACTGTCCCCTGTGTTTAAAGAAAAGAAAAGTTAGAAGGGGGTAAGAGAGGAGTTCAATGAAGAAATTTAAAATGAAAATCATGGAATAAAGTCACCTGGTGGTTGATGATGATAGCACATTCCATAGTCTCCCTTCAATCCTGGGTTCGAGTCTCAGCAACTTTGATGGTGGTGAATGGATTTTTCTTATGGCTTACGACATGTCCGTTTATTTTTTTAAACCTATAAAAACATAAAAATAAAACAAAACAAAATAAACTGATGATACATTGTCTTCTTTATATTTTCTGGGTAAGGTATTACTCAGAGATCACACCACATGACACGGATGAATATGGTGCTCCCCTTTCATACCCATCCTTACTCATAAAAGAAGAACAGGTCAACAGTATATGGTAATTTATTATATGAAAAAGAAAATGATTCAAAATGATTAGAAAACATGAAAACCATGGGTTGCCTCCCATGCAGCGCTTTTGTTTAACGTCGTTAGCTCGACTTGTACCCCCCAACTTATCCAATTCCAACTTTCAAAATTTTAATTAACCCATCTTTCTCCACTTCAATAATATTTAGATTGATTATTTGTTTGAAATATGTTTCATGTGAAATCCTTTGTTCTATAATGAGCGGTAAAATCCATGTAATATCAGAAATGGTTGATTGAATTGAATATCTAGTATTGCCTAAGACATCAATAAACATTCCCAATTTTTTAGTTTCAAGAGGATAATAAATTGAAATTTCATGGTATTGGTTATCCACATTTAAGAGTGGGGAAGAAAGGAGAAAATTTTTTAGTTCAGGTTGATAAAAATTTACAAAAGAAGAATGGAAATTTGAATCAAAAACAGTTTCTTCTCCATGAAATTTATAAATAATTGGTTCCTTTTGAAATTTTGATTCCTCCCAAAAATTTTCCTTTTGAATGTCGGGAGTGGGTATAGACTCAATATTTTTTAACTCTCCCAATGGTTCAATGATTGGTGATTCTAAAAAATCATTTTTGGTGCAATATTCTGGACATTCAATCCTTGAAGAATATTTTCCCTCTTGTGAATTCATGAAATCAATTTCATCCTGATTTAAACACCCATCAACAATTCCTTGATCATCTTCAACTATCCCAAATACAAGGGTTGGTTATTCAATAAAGGAATGATGGGTTTGTGTGTTACAAGATTCTTCTATCAATATTGAGTAAGGGATGGTTTGAGTGGGAATGGGGTCCACACAGGTTTTAATGCTTTGAAGTTCTTGTCTAAAACTTGATACCTCTGAATTCATTTTTTCCATTTGTTCACACAATTTTTGAAGAATTGTTTCAGGATTAGGATTGATAGATGTTTCGACATCATGGACTTCCTCCTTATTCATCTTTTCAATCATTCTTGATAGGTATGGAAATTGATCTTTTAAACCTTCATCGTTACAAATTTCATTCATGTTATCAGGTATGGGGTATTCATTCAAAGGTTGATTAAAAAAGGTTGGTGATTCCCAATGTGGATTTTCAAACTGATTCCATCCTGATTTTGTGAAGGGATATTGTTGATGATACTCCATTGGAGTTGAATGAAATTTGGATTTGGATTTTTTTGGGCACACGAAAATAGAAAGGGGAAAAGAAAAGAGAAATATAGGTGAGAAAAGAGAAGTTAGGTGAGAATAGAAGGTGGGTGTCTAGGAAAACTTACTTGGGTCCCCGGCAACGGCGCCAAAATTTGGTTGCGCCCAAATTTACCCTACGGGTAAAAGCGATCGATGTAGTACATGTAGGGGTCGAGTCCATAGGGACCGAAGAAGTAACCTTGAGACGCTATGATTTGGTGAAGGATGGGCTATGAAGTAGCCAACTTTGGTTTTGATTTTGGATGGTTTTAAATAACACTAAGAAACCTACGTGAATTCAATTCAATGAAAATGGGTTGATCTAGGATTATGCTCGGGGTGGATTGAATGAATTTTACTTCTTTAAACAATTTTGGTTTTATTAATTCTTGATGAATCCATTCTTCAAAAATAACACTAACTTCATCATTTTCTGGTTTGGTGCTTACTAAACACAATTACTAATCTCCTATACACTTAGAGAACCAAATTCATGATCTCTCCGAGGTATATGGTCATTTAGTAATTGAATTTATTTTTCTCAAACACAGTAAAGATGAAGAGTAGAAATAACTGAAGAATGGATGTCTTAAATTAATTAACCATTTAACAACAATTCGTTCATAAAATAACATTCAATCCAGCCTTTGCATCCTCCTAAGATCAACCCATTAAGGGTTTAGCCCTCCATTGATGATATACTCTAAATGGTGGGCGGAAGATGGCTAACAAGAATTGGATTGAAGAAATTAAAACCGCGGAAATAACGAGCACTCCTCCGTGTGTGTGAATGAAATTCACACCTATGTGTGAACTAATTCACAACAACATAGAGATATCACTGTGCTTTGTGATTATAAAGTTTTAATAAATGAAATGGAAAATATAGAAGAGAAATAAGTTGATTAAGAACATAAAGATACAAAAAAGAAACTTACATGGAAATGGAAAACATTACAAAGGAAATTTGGAAGCAAAACATTACAATGAAACAAAGCATCCAAGATGATAAGAAAATTTTCTACCCCCATTCCCTTCACCACCAGCTCCTTATATAGGCATATTAGGAGCCTTAGGTACATCCCCCAACAATTAATTTACCCCCCAACAATTAATAGAGTCAAATGGAGGGTGAATAATCAAAAGGAAATTGATGTTTTGAATTTGACCCGGAAAACTGTCCAGATTCGTCCACCACATTGACGTGTGAATTCGAAATTGAAGCATGCCGAATACGGAGGTTCTGTAGAAGAGAAATATCTTCTTCCCTCTGTCCTCTATGAGCTGTAAAAATTTCAGGAAATTTCGCTTATCTATTTGAAATTTATAGTCGAAATGGTGGGACGGATTTTTGAGCATTAATGTCATGTCCACCATATAAATCTCAACTTCAGATCCATTTATCATCATGATAACTTCAGAATTAGCTCCATCCACAGTTGAATAAAATGATCCTCATATTTTTACATTTCTACTGTATAAATTTGAGCTTCATTGGGCTTGGTGTCTGGGCCCCACATTTGTTTGATGGGCCTTAGGCCCATTATGCTTTTTCCAGCAAGTTTCTGCCTTCAGGCGCAAAATTCTCCATATTCCTTTGGGATTCATCCATCGGACCTAAAAGATAAAATGTTCCAAACAAAGCGATCAATCATATCCCAAAATTGCAAATTAAAATGAGGAATATTGTAATTTCCACAAGAAAATTATTATTGAGTGGGCCCAAATTGACATTTTAAGCATGAATTGCACAATGATGGGAAATGAAGTTCAATTTCTGAATTGGACTAAAATTGATGTTTATGAACATTTAAACACATTAATATTAAGATCTTAAAAATGAATATTAGCCACTTTCAGTGACTAATCACACCCCCCAACTTGAGTTTTGCTAGTCCCGAGCAAAATAAATTACAAATATGAAATCCAAATCCCATTTTCCAAAAACATTTAAATACACATTACTCACCCAAATATATAATACCAAAAAAATTATGAAAACCCATAAAAATCATTTAAAACAAGCTAGGTCCATAAGCATATCCCAAGCCCAAGCCCATTCCTTTGTTCAAATTAATTTCCACATTTCATCCAATTCCAATTAAGCATGATAAAGTGTTGTGCATCATAAAAGATATGGGGCCCATTTTATTGTTCAAGGGGAAAAAATGGAAGCGCTAGGTGGGAATCACATTAAACCTTAAAATGAGTATCCATTTTTTTTTTTATTATTTTTAACCACAATAGATATGAAAAGACTAACTCTGGGCAAGACAACTATGGAGTCACGATCCCCAAGTGCCGGACGCCACACATATTGTCAATTTAATGCTCTACAATAGAGATATAAAGTTTAACTCTGGGCAAGACAACTATGGAGTCACGATCCCCAAGTGTCGGACGCCACGCATTTGGACAAAACATTGCTCTATGTGGTCATTTTTTTGTTTTTTTTTTGTTTTTTGTTTTGTTTTTTTGGATACTCAAATTAAACTAAAAGTGACCCCAGAACCCTATGCTATAATGAAAGGGACCCAAGAACTCAAATTTACACCCACGACCCAGTAGACGTGTATTGTGGCATTTTTATTAAGAGGACGAAAATGTAAACTTTGAAAAATCACATCGGACAACCGCACTTTCCAAAAACTATGCTCATGAACTTAAACTTGCATTAAAATCAGAATCAAGGCATTCAAAATTTATTTGATATTCAATTTAAGAGTTTCCAATGTGTGTTTATCATGTTTATGGTTAATGGAATTTTTCTTTTCATGCATGTTTTTATTCACAAAAAAAATCATTTTTTATCCCCCCCCCAACTTAGAATAACACTGTCCCCAGTGTTTAAAGAAAAGAAAAGTTAGAAGGGGGTAAGAGAGGAGTTCAATGAAGAAATTTAAAATGAAAATCATGGAATAAAGTCACCCGGTGGTTGATGATGATAGCACATTCCATAGTCTCCCTTCAATCCTGGGTTCGAGTCTCAGCAACTTTGATGGTGGTGAATGGATTTTTCTTATGGCTTACGACATGTCCATTTATTTTTTTAAACCTATAAAAACATAAAAATAAAACAAAACAAAATAAACTGATGATACATTGTCTTCTTTATATTTTCTGGGTAAGGTATTACTCAGAGATCACACCACGTGACACGGATGAATATGGTGCTCCCCTTTCATACCCATCCTTACTCATAAAAGAAGAACAGGTCAACAGTATATGGTAATTTATTATATGAAAAAGAAAATGATTCAAAATGATTAGAAAACATGAAAACCATGGGTTGCCTCCCATGCAGCGCTTTTGTTTAACGTCGTTAGCTCGACTTGTACCCCCCAACTTATCCAATTCCAACTTTCAAAATTTTAATTAACCCATCTTTCTCCACTTCAATAATATTTAGATTGATTATTTGTTTGAAATATGTTTCATGTGAAATCCTTTGTTCTATAATGAGCGGTAAAATCCATGTAATATCAGAAATGGTTGATTGAATTGAATATCTAGTATTTCCTAAGACATCAATAAACATTCCCAATTTTTTAGTTTCAAGAGGATAATAAATTGAAATTTCATGGTATTTGTTATCCACATTTAAGAGTGGGGAAGAAAGGAGAAAATTTTTTAGTTCAGGTTGATAAAAATTTACAAAAGAAGAATGGAAATTTGAATCAAAAACAGTTTCTTCTCCATGAAATTTATAAATAATTGGTTCCTTTTGAAATTTTGACTCCTCACAAAAATTTTCCTTTTGAATGTCGGGAGTGGGTATAGACTCAATATTTTTTAACTCTCCCAATGGTTCAATGATTGGTGATTCTAAAAAATCATTTTTGGTGCAATATTCTGGACATTCAATCCTTGAAGAATAATTTCCCTCTTGTGAATTCATGAAATCAATTTCATCCTGATTTAAACACCCATCAACAATTCCTTGATCATCTTCAACTATCCCAAATACAAGGGTTGGTTATTCAATAAAGGAATGATGGGATTGTGTGTTACAAGATTCTTCTATCAATATTGAGTAAGGGATGGTTTGAGTGGGAATGGGGTCCACACAAGTTTTAATGCTTTGAAGTTCTTGTCTAAAACTTGATACCTCTGAATTCATTTTTTCCATTTGTTCACACAATTTTTGAAGAATTGTTTCAGGATTAGGATTGATAGATGTTTCGACATCATGGACTTCCTCATTATTCATCTTTTCAATCATTCTTGATAGGTATGGAAATTGATCTTTTAAACCTTCATCGTTACAAATTTCATTCATGTTATCAGGTATGGGGTATTCATTCAAAGGTTGATTAAAAAAGGTTGGTGATTCCCAATGTGGATTTTCAAACTGATTCCATCCTGAGTTTGTGAAGGGATATTGTTGATGATACTCCATTGGAGTTGAATGAAATTTGTATTTGGATTTTTTTGGGCACACGAAAATAGAAAGGGGAAAAGAAAAGAGAAATATAGGTGAGAAAAGAGAAGTTAGGTGAGAATATAAGGTGGGTGTCTAGGAAAACTTACTTGGGTCCCCGGAAACGGCGCCAAAATTTGGTTGCTCCCAAATTTACCCTACGGGTAAAAGCGATCGATGTAGTAAATGTAGGGGTCGAGTCCACAGGGACCGAAGAAGTAACCTTGAGACGCTATGATTTGGTGAAGGATGGGCTATAAAGTAGCCAACTTTGGTTTTGATTTTGGATGGTTTTAAATAACACTAAGAAACCTACGTGAATTCAATTCAATGAAAATGGGTTGATCTAGGATTATGCTCGGGGTGGATTGAATGAATTTTACTTCTTTAAACAATTTTGGTTTTATTAATTCTTGATGAATCCATTCTTCAAAAATAACACTAACTTCATCATTTTCTGGTTTGGTGCTTACTAAACACAATTACTAATCCCCTATATACTTAGAGAACCAAATTCATGATCTCTCCGAGGTATATGGTCATTTAGTAATTGAATTTATTTTTCTCAAACACAGTAAAGATGAAGAGTAGAAATAACTGAAGAATGGATGTCTTAAATTAATTAACCATTTAACAACAATTCGTTCATAAAATAACATTCAATCCAGCCTTTGCATCCTCCTAAGATCAACCCATTAAGGGTTTATCCCTCCATTGATGATATACTCTCAATGGTGGGCGGAAGATGGCTAACAAGAATTGGATTGAAGAAATTAAAACCGCAGAAATAACGAGCACTCCTCCGTGTGTGTGAATGAAATTCACACCTATGTGTGAACTAATTCACAACAACATAGAGATATCACTGTGCTTTGTGATTATAAAGTTTTAATAAATGAAATGGAAAATATATAAGAGAAATAAGTTGATTAAGAACATAAATATACAAAAAAGAAACTTACATGGAAATGGAAAACATTACAAAGGAAATTTGGAAGCAAAACATTACAATGAAACAAAGCATCCAAGATGATAAGAAAATTTTCTACCCCCATTACCTTCACCACCAGCTCCTTATATAGGCATATTAGGAGCTTTAGGTACATCCCCCAACAATTAATTCACCCCCCAACAATTAATAGAGTCAAATGGAGGGTGAATAATCAAAAGGAAATTGATGTTTTGAATTTGACCCGGAAAACTGTCCAGATTCGTCCACCACATTGACGTGTGAATTCTAAATTTAAGCAGGCCGAATCCGGAGGTGCTGTAGAAGAGGAATATCTTCTTCCCTCTGTCCTCTATGAGCTGTAAAAATTTCAGGAAATTTCGCTAAGCCGTTTGAAATTTATAGGCGAAATGGTGGGACGGATTTTTGAGCATTAATGTCATATCCACCATATAAATCTCAACTTCAGATCCATTTATCATCATGATAACTTCAGAATTAGCTCCAGACACAGTTGAATAAAATGATCCTCATATTTTTATCTTTCTACTGTATAAATTTGAGCTTCATTGGGCTTGGTGTCTGGGCCCCACATTTGTTTGATGGGCCTTAGGCCCATTATGCTTTTTCCAGCAAGTTTCTGCCTTCAGGCGCAAAATTCTCCATCTTCCTTTGGGATTCATCCATCGGACCTAACAGATAAAATGTTCCAAACAAAGTGATCAATCATATCCCAAAATTTCAAATTAAAATGAGGAATATTGTAATTTCCACAAACAAATTATTATTGAGTGGGCCCAAATTGACATTTTAAGCATGAATTGCACAATGATGGGAAATGAAGTTCAATTTCTGAATTGAACTAAAATTGATGTTTATGAACATTTAAACACATTAATATTAAGATCTTAACAATGAATATTAGCCACTTTCAGTGACTAATCAGTTATTTAATAATGCATTGACTCTGGGTAACTGGGGTCGGGGCATTACAGTGTAATAAAACTTATCGATAAATAATATATTTCTAAGAAGTTACAAAAATATGCACAATATGAAATATGTTATCTTCCTCATAATAAGAAAATAATCCAAGGGGAATATTTTACATGAGGATAAGTAAGAAGTTTGGAAGTTTGTAATTATTTGAATATTGATATATAATATGATACTGAATATTAGAGTTTTTTTGAACCAATTGAAAAAAAAATATGTAATATGTATGATGATCATACTTATACATTGGTTGACTGATTTCATAAAGATGATATGTATAATGAAATAATTTTACAAAAATATTATTTCCCTAATAATTGACAAGGTTTTCATGAATTACAGATGATATATATTTGAACAATTAGTTTTAGAAGTTCCCATAATATTTAGTGTCTAATTTAGATTATGTTTGGCTTGTTATTCAAGGAATAAAATATCAAAAAAATATTATGTACTCCAAAATGATTTTAAAGAAGAACCTTCAAAGGAAGAAGGTAGAGAAAGAAACCACCATGACCAGAATAAATTCAATGTCAGAACTACATGCTTCTATAAAAACATGGATGAAGATTCAAAAATAATCAAATGTGAGGATTTTATAGAAGAAGTAGGTTGTGATATGAAAATATCACATTAAGAAAATCAATCAATGTCTTAAGGTGGATTTTTAGGAATATCGTGATTAAGATTTTATGAATTTCATAATGAGAGATAAAATAACCTCTAAAATCATGGTTTTTCCATATTTTAAATATAAAAAAATATATTTATTTTTTTTTGAATAAAATAAAATGTGATTATTATAATTAGGTGATCTAATATTGAGCATCTGGAGTCTAATACTACTTCCACTAAAATGAATAGATTTGTATCGAGGGTGAAGCCATATGTATCGTGAACATCCTTTTGTGTTATGGGGAAAAGAAGAACCTATAATACAACCCCATCATTGTTGGAGATTTGAAATTGCAGAGAAGCAGAAACAATTTTTTATAATATGTTATACTAGGATATCATTTGGAGAAGAAGATGGGAAAGACTGAGTGATACATCTAAATATATGGATGCAGGGGCATTAATGAGAACAAGGCTGATTCACACTACATAATTATATAGTAGTGTATGGAGATCTATTAAATAAATTATTTTGGGATGATATTTTAATTAAAATTTAAGAGGTATTATAAAGACTATGTCTATAAAAAGATGGAAGATTTATATGATATACCTTCAAATCACAAGATCTATTATAAATAACTTGTAGAAAGGATACCAATGAATCAAAAGGGGAAAAATATTTTAGGATATATTATAATAGGAATTTTGGGAGATAGTTTATACTTATACCCTCATTTATTTATGGTGGAGAAATTTGGTTTTGGAACATTGATAGAAACTAGAAAGGAGTGGACTCTCATATAAAGGACAAACCTTGTATATCCTTGTGTGCTTTCATTACTTTAGTAAACTATCATAAAATATATTATGAGATAACTATGAAGGTTACGATCAATATATTAACATGTTATGGAGGATCAATTAAAATAATGTAACCATAAAATGAAAAAAAAATAGTAACTCTCCTTCTCCCACTCTCGGTGATTTCACTAAACCTAAGCAATTTAACTCAAACAAATATCACTTTATTTATCATTTTTTTATAGTTTAAATACATTTGTGAAAACTTATGTGAGAATTTATTACTCTTATTCAATATCATATTTCTCTTATGAAATATTTAAATATGTTAGTATAATATTATGTAAGTGCAAGATTACTCTTTTATAGGCGTTAAAAGTTTAAATCTACTCATACATAGCTAGTTGAAAATATACATTAATATTATGTGGATACTTTAAAAAAATTCACCCTTCTTAGAAAACATATATAAAATTTTAAATATCTATATTAATATTACATGGATAACATTATCTAACAATATTAAAATTTATTCAATGATTATAAAATATCTAAAATCACATTAGGATTTCCATAGATTCTTGATTTCCCTCTATATTAACTCTAAAACAGTTTAAAACAATATAGAACACATTATTAATTTTTTACATTTAAAAAAATAATTTCAATACATTTCAATTAAATCAACATCAATTTACTCATCTTTATACCCAAAAAATGATTATGTGTGAGTGCTTCAAACATTTATTCCTTAATACAGCACTAATCTCAAAATCAATATAAATTATAGCTCTCAATATTCATTATCAAAGAGATGATTTATTTATTTTATATATAAAAACATTTTTTTTCAATGATTCATAATATTCAACCTGATATTCATTTTATAAATTTTTCCTAAAAATACTCATTGATGACTATCCCTCTTTATGTATCTAATGATATCTTCCATAAACTCATTTGAATAATTGATAAAATGTAATATTTTCATTCTATGATATATTATATTTTATTCTAGACCTTACTTTTTATCAAATACACAACTCCATTTCTTGATTACTCTTCAAACACTTAAAACTCATTAATATACTGCCTTAATCAGTTGTATAATACAATTAAAAGTTTCTTATACTCATATAATTCATATTCAACTCAATGTTTTCATTAATTAAATCTATATTAAACCTATAATAATATTATAATATATGATCAATAAATTCTTCAAGTCATTTCTCAATCCATTGGATCCTTTAATATCCCAATTTATTGGGGCTCTAACTTTACTCAACATATATAGAGTTTATTATCTATTAATTAAAAATACATAACTCTTTATACATAATCATCCTTCACTAAAATCAATCAGGTAATTTAGATTATGCACAATCTAATATGTAATAGTTTTATAATTATACGCAATCTAGTTATATTTTGGTGATTCTAACTATTTTAATATTATGCTCTGGATAATGACTTCAACATGAGTTTAGGATTATGGTTAACCTGGTGGTTAACATACAATTCGTAATTTATTTATGAGGATTAACGTTTGTATCCTTAGATCCCTAGGTTTTTATTACAAGATACTTAGTTTTGTGAGATAATTTATAATTGATGAAACTAGAAAATATTGATAATTTTGTATTGTTTTCCTTCGTATTGTGTTTGAATGGTTTTGAGAATTATTGAATTATTATCTTTAAATATCCTAGTTATTATGGTGTTCTTATTAATAAATACACTTGTTGATGGTACTTAGTGGTAGAACATTATTTACAACCTTATGAATGTGGTTTTTTGAATAAGTGAATAATGGTATTATTGAATATTAATTAGATTAGAATCAATATAATCATCTAATAATGATTTATCAGAAAAAATACAAGTTATAAGAGGTTTTAAAAAGATGATTTTGATATATTGATAATATGGATACTTATTTTGTCAATACATTGGTAATGTGTTCTTGTTATAGTAGAGTGAATTTTACTATGTGTTTTTGTAAACTAATATGACAACCATAATCAGCCACCTAAGAATCCTTCAACCAGGGTACGATATTTAAGTTGAAATCCATCCAAGTAAGGTTCCAATGGAGGAAAATTTTGGTGGTAAATAACCTTTTTAGGAATGCCATAAACATTGGAAATTTGTTAAAGAAACAATAGTTGGTGGTGGGGTTGAATCACTGATTAGGATGTCACGTTTACCATTGTGGGTAGTGACATTAATGGGTTTCATGATACCCTATAAAATGGTTCTTTTAATAAAGTATATAACACATTATATGGAATTCTGGTGTGGTATGACAGAGTATACAAGAATTTTTCATATTAAATTATAATGATGGTAATCTACATTGTATGAGTCATCATATTTGTGAAATAGTGTTTGCAAGAAAATAGTATGTTTTTATAGTGCTTCAAGGGGCCTATAATAAGATCAACCAATGAAACAAACCTATCAAACACTGTAGAAAAAATTTAAAATTCATTTAAATGATAAAAAATGTTAATGTAGATGTTTTTATACTAGGTTTATAAACATAATCATGTGAGTCTATGAAGATGAGAGAATTTTCACAATGATAATTTCTGGATGGTTTCTTTTTTATGCAATATTGATATGTTTACTATGTGAATTCTGTTCATGATTCTTGTAATTTGTGATGAATATGAATTATGTGGAAGATACTATGTAGTATATTTTTAAACATTCATGGAGTAAATCATGAATGTTTCATGTAGTTCATGTTGGGTTTACATATGGAACATGAGGTTTTCAAATGATATATGATTTTTTTGTCATGTAAGATTTAGTGGATAACTATAATAATAGGATGTATCATCTTCTAAAACTGATTATTATACCTATAAATTCCATCATTGTATTAATTTTTTATGTGCCTAAGATTTTAGTGGATATTACTAGACTTTTGAATCATCTTCTCCATACATGAAAAATAATTTGAGTCACATGTACTAAGTAGTATACAAGATACAATTCATAAAGCATCAAATTGTGAACCAAAATTTTTTAAATCTCCCTATTAAAAGTATAATTTTCACAAAGTAAAATGTTATGGAATTTCATCATAACTCCCATTCCATACAAAGCCCAGGTTTATGTATCTTATTCAAATTAAATTCTACGCAGACTATAAAATATGTTATACATGCATGATGATAGTGTTGTGTACTATACTAAAGTATTTAGAATATTATTCTTGATGAAAAACTATTATGAAATTATTATACACCAAAAATTAGTCTCACAAAGAATAGAGTTCGGATATGAAAATTAGAGAGAGAATAAAAATAGGGAACCCATGAGTTTTCTTCAATTCGTAGAGATAAACTATATAAGTGAATATCTAAAGAGACATTGTGATTTTTTTTGTTTTTTATTATCATATATATATGTTCTTTAAGAAGTGGGTGTGTGTATTCCTATTGATCTAGAAGGATAAAGTTGTAATATTTAAATAATTTTGTGAAGAATAAAATAGAATCAAAATATGATCTTCTGTGTTTTGGTTTGAACTTTTTTTAATCTTGTAGAAATAAATTATTGTTCTAGTGGGACTCTAGAAAGGTATAGTTTTTCTATATGCTAATGGATAATTGTTTGAAGGATAAAGAAAATTCCTTGTGTAACCTATACATATTATAGTATATAATATGTGATTATATCAACTAACCTGTCACAGTAAGGATTAGGCTCTCCTATTGAGATCAAACCTTTAAAAATCATGTTTTCATGTGCTAATTATTTTTATTATACTTTAGTGAGGATTATTTATCATATAAGAGTGGATCAGAAGCTAACAAGTCAAAAAAAGCTTAATTTTATAGATAAAGAAACTATATAAAGTAACCTCGGATTAACCTAACCTAGTGGTTTAATATTTTCATGGGATCTTCATTTGGTATTAGATCTCGGTTCCCTCTATCAAATCCAAGAAGTTCAAAATATGGATAAATTGAATTTTAAAATAGATGTGGTGTCTATTCATTCAATGAGAAAAACTATCATAATTATAATAATATATTATCACCCTATCTTTTATATATTATCCTAAAAGTTAGAGATACTGAAACAATGGGATCTCCACAAATTGATATGTATTCTCCTATGTTCTATTAAAATAAGGTAAATATGGGTGTTGATGGAAAAGATCAAACTTTTATTTTGATATCACTTTCAGAAAAGGTAAATACTAATGTAATGGGAGTCTAAATTACAAAGGACATCTGGAAGAAATTAGAAAATAGGTATAAGGAAAATTTTACTGTCAAGATGGATAAATTAAAAATTTCAATGAATAAATTTGGTTATATTAAGATTGATTATAAAGAAAAAATATATTTGAATTCATTACAAGAGTAAATGCAATAATCACAAATATCTAGGGTTTTGTAGAATAGTAGGATGATTTCATTATTGTCAAAAAGTGTATAATAAATTTTCCATTTAAAATTGATCAAAATATCAATGTTTTGGAAGATAATGATGATATTTCACAGGATAAAATGAATTATACTCTTATTGAATATAGAATGATAAAGATTCCATATTTCAAAAATATAATAAAATATGACTCGGCTTTTAAGGGCATATAAATGCTCAAAATTAGAGATAGTGGAGATGTATAACAAAGTGAATATGATGATAAGAACAAAGATTAATATTATAATATAATTATTTCTCTTATTTTAAATATATTCAAAAAATTAAAGAGCAATGGTTAAGGAAAATACCACTAAGGTTCTATAATTGTAATGGGATTTGACACTTCTCAAAATTTTCCAATGAAAAAGGCTATAGAATATGAGTTAAAAAAATAATGAGAAACCACTAAAAAATGGAGTAAACTGTAATTAGAGGAAACCGAATATAGAAAATTAAATAATAAATACTTCTAAATTAAGTGAAGAAGTTTGATGAAGAAATTAGAAGAATATTACTCCAGATCAAGGATCAAATTAGAATATGAAACTACTTTTATAGATCATGTTGAAAAAAAATTCTACTTTAAGTAGTGAAGACGTTAAAAGTAAATAAATATAATAGTAATATATGATGAATAATTAATTATAATATTTTCTTGATCAAAATAAAAATACAAAGAAATAGAAGAGGTTTCTAGTGAAATAAAAAAGAAAGTATAGGGGATGTAAAATAAGAATATACTAAGAAATAATTATTATAATTTTATGAGATAAATAGATATAAATTAATGGTGTATGATCAATATATAATGGTGAAATGTTATGATGGAAAAAAAACTCTAAAAGATTAATTTTCATCCTATAAAAAATCAATGTTTCTTGAATCATAAAATAGATTCGAAGAAGATCGTAGATGATTTCAATTTTGTTATTGTGATCAAATATAAATAACCATAAGTTGTCGAATATAGGTTTCTAAATAATTTGATTAATTCAGCTCTTAATTAATCCCAAAATAAACCTATTCCCTTGGATAATATTACTTCTAAAATTAAATGTAGATTAATTTGGACCAATATTACTAGTCTGTAACCCTATTTCACATCAAAGTAAGAGAATAATTCTTCAATAAGATCATATCCCCTAGATTATAGGAAACAGTAGTATATGGAAATAAAGTAACCCCCATCATCAAGGGAAAATTATTATTAGTATGTAAGAACAATTTTAATAAAATAATGTTGTTTTAGTGAAGTGTTAGGCATAAATACTACCCATGTTGGTATAATATTCCTTTACCCGTGATAAGGCACGAATCGAGAGGGGTCAATTCTAAGAGAATTAAAATTTATCTTCAAAGAAAAATGTTTGTGACCAAGAATCCATTATATCAACCAACAAATTAAAATTTTCACTACATAGATAAATCTTTTGGTATATGTGTCCAATAGGGTTGTACAGCTAATTATTTCATGATTAGTCCACCTAAACATATTTCCTATAGCATGAAATGAAAGGGAATTCAAAAGATGGTGGAATAAAAAAAATTATTTTTTTAAGTTTCATTGAAAGATAAAAAAAGAATCAATTCATGTATACATTATAATCATTGTTCCTCGCATATAGATGGTAAAACAAATATTTCTAGAAAAATTTAAATCAATTAATGGGTAACAATAACTCTTGGTAATGATTATTCATTTAAAATCAAAGGATTTGGATCCTTAAAAATTTATGATTAGAATATGAGTTCTGGTGATGAAATATTTGTTGATTGGTTAAAGAACAATTTAATTAATATTAATCATCTCTATAATGATATACATAAATTAGTTCTTAATAAATATTCATCTATCACAAAAATACAAAATTATGGAAGGATAATTACTCAACGTATAAGTAAAAATGGTAATCTATTTCAAATTAGTGATCATAACAATTTTTATTACTTCGGCTCAATGGATAGAAACAAATTATGGAATAGAAGGCATGATCATCGTAACCAAAAAAGTATGAGTAAAATTTTAAAACATGAAATTTTCTTTGATTGACCCATGTAAAAGTTAGATAGATATGAGATTATTGAAACCTATAAAGAATGGAAAATAACCCAAGGTTCTCATATATGAGTAAAAAAATTCTTTTAGACCACTTTATCTTAATCATGTTGACTTATGTGGTCCCATGATATAAAATTATACTTGACTTGATGAATATTCCATTACATTAATTTATAGTTATTATCGATTAACTAGTGTCTTGTTTATCAAACACAATTTAGAAGCAATTCAATTGTTCAAAATCTTTTTAATACATTCTAAGAAGATACAAGAACTCTACATTAAGAAACAATGATTAGATAATGGAAAATATTTTATGGTTGATTATTTTAAAAGATATCTTTGCAAAAATGGAATAAATAATGAATATTCCACATCATGTACTCCCCACAACAATAGTGTACCAGAGAAGAAAAACTAAAGCATAGTTGAGAGAGGAAAAACAATATATACTAAACAAAATATCTCAAAAAAATTTAAGAGTGTCAATATGTATTTTTTGTAGAAATAAAATAATTATCTTAGGCGTGAGATTTAAAATACGCCATATCAAATGTGATACAATTGATAAAAAATTGATAGATATTTTAGAGTGTTTGTTTATCCTTTATTTAAGAAAATAAAGAACATAAATTTGGAAAAATTTGATGATAAATTAGACTAATGGATATTTATGGGATTCTTATCGAATGAAAGTGGCTACAGATATAGGAAAAAATTGTTAAATAAGATGGTTCATTATTTTGATTTCAAACTTTTGGAAACCCAAAGAAAACTAGATAGGATAATTAAATAATATTTTATAAATTCTGATAAAAATATTATAAAGATGTTAGATTAGAAAAATGAGGAAGTAATAGAGAAGAATCTAATCACATGTAAGGACATATATTTTTCCAAACTACATTTTTGAACAGAAATTTGAATTTTTTCTTTTATATGATCATGAGGGGTAAAATGGTCTTTCCCATAGAATATAATCTCAGATAATTTTTTTGACAACTTTGTTGTTCCTAGAAATGGGTGTTTACCCTAGTATAGGAGTTTGGTGGAAATTCAATCCGTTCAAAGTTTATCGGAATAATTAATATTTAATATTTAATAAATTAAATATTAAATTATTCGCACTAGTTCATTAAGACATATATTTTTAATGGATCATCTGATTGATATTTTTTCTCCACCATAAAATCTATAATAGTGATTTTATTATAGTCAAGACAGAAACATGATTTCGGTGTCGGGGTCGGCCCGGTCCCCTTTTTTCTTGTTTTCATTCTTTTAGTTTTCTTTTATTTTTATTTATTCTTGTTGCTTCTCACTTATACCCCTCTATGGGATTCTTCATTGTACTACTTAGATACTATAGGGATAAGGATAAATAGAGGTAAGGGAATAAGGGTACTGTTGTGAATCCCTCAATGCATTGGATTGACGTGCGGTAATCGTGGACTGTGAAATCAAACAAAGCACGGGCAGTTTCCGGCCAAAGGTAGTCTTGTTTATGTTTACATAGTAGATCCCCATAGATTTCCCATTTTCTAAATTTAAATCTTTTTTAGTATTTTATGGGTCCCTTTGTGTTTGGATCAGTTGATTTGGGGGGAAAATAGGGGTTTTGGACGATCCCGAGGGTTTTCTATTATGGAAAACTCGATTACACGGTGTGTAGTCTAGGGTTACACATCATGTTTTCTTCCCATTTTGGTAAGATAACGTTAATTAAGTACACAATATGTATAGGGGTGTACACTATTTGTACTGGTACTCATCCATGTAACTGAGTACTTGCCCAAGAGAACCTATGTAGGGGTACATGGTTGTGTAGCGTACAGAGCTATACCCCTTGGGGGTAGCACACTGTGTAAAATTACATGGCCTAGTTGAGTAAATTGTCATCCCCATTGAGGGAAATGGGCATGTACACCATATTTGGTACACGCCATGTACTTGTTTCACATGTCGTGTACCTGGGGATTTTACACACCCAACCTGGTGGGAGTACACACCCATGTGACGTGTTGGGAGAACAAATCTTATACCGAGGGTGACATGTTGTGTACTTCCCCTTTTTAACCATTTGAGAGTTTTTCATTTTTCTTTTCCTCAAATCGGATTTGGACCTAATAGTAGCCCATCATGGGTATTTTTCTAAGTAGATCATGATGGTGAAACCTATGGAGTGATTTGAGGAATCCTAATGGGCGTTTGGGGATTCTATCTATATGGAGAGGTTCTTCCTCCAATAATCAAATTTCATTGTCTCATGAGAGAGTGAGGGACTTAGCATGAATGATGTGTTGGTTTTTTAGACCAAACTAGTTTATATCTTGATCTGAGATGGTCTATGAGCCATCTCTCATGAATGATGCCTTATTTGCTTATCCTTTGAGGACTTATCCCTTTTGATATGTTTCCTTATGGCCTAAGAGTACATGAGAACAGTTATTGAGGATCCCATGTAGGATTCTTCTATCTTCTATCTAGTGACCAAATATCCCCTGAGGGATGCCCTTGCTTATATGATGATCTATGGATTCTCTTTTAAGATCCCTTACATGTGTTCCGTTTTGAGGATCCCTTGTAGGATGCCTCCATTTTCTTATCATTTGAGGATCCCATGTTGGATACCTCCTTCACTTGTTATAGATAAGGATCCTCAAAAGGATTCCTTTGCTTGTGTTTAGACTAGAGGATCCTGTGTATGGTTCCTTCCCATGTGTTTAGACTAGAGGACATCGAGTATGATGCCACTCCAATGTTTGGCTTGGGGGACCTAACAAATTCATGTTGTTTGACCGACCGTGATATGTATGTTGGGTTTGGGTAGATTAAGTGTTTAGGTGTCACCTTAGAAACCATGTTGAACTAGTGATCTCATGGGGTTGTGGCCGAAGTGTTGGTGTGGGCATTTGGGCCACCCTCACTCATTTGTTTATGCTTTTACATGGTTATTCTTAATATAATAGTGTTCACCAGAGGTGCTTCCCAGTTGGTAACTATTGATCCTGACATGAGGCATCTCTCTTTCTATTTGGGATTCCTGGAAATTATTATTGGGATCTATCAAGCTTGTTGGGATTCCTATACATTATTACTAAGGATCCAGATTCTGATCCATGTTATTTATGAGACACACTGGTATACTTAGAGGAACTACCTGGGACTTGGCTGTTGAGCCTGGATATATATTTTTTTATGATATTTATTTTTTTGGTATTTTCATTGGTGATTCCTCATATACTTCTGTTGAGACTTACATTTTTACTTGTATGCATTGAGTGATACTTGGATTCCTTATTGTAGTAATGACTTGTACAAAGACATAGAGTAGTTATATGTTGTGGTTATGATTACGCTCCCCTTGGCCAATGATATGTGGTGGGGAGGATTATGCTCTCCTCGTCTTATGATATGTGGTGGGGATGATTACACTCTCTTCAACCTATGATTATGATATATAGACATGATTTCCTATTGATAATAACGAGGATGATTACACACTACTTTATATTTGCATGGCTCTCTGGATAGTATGTGTTGGGGATGATTATGATCTCTTCGTCCTATAATGAGAATGATTACGCTCTTTCAGATCTGTTATGAGACTTGAGGGGTGTATCATGGAATCTCACTAGTGATTTCTCTTTATAAGGACTTTGTGACGCAAGAATCATGGTATATTATGATCTCCCAAGTGATTTGGATGATTCTGATCTTTTTTTCCTATAATCAGAATGATTACACTCTTCCATATCAGCTATGAGACTCAAGGGGTGTAGTGTGAAATCTCACTGCTGGTTTCTCTCTTTACAGATCACGTATGCACATTGGGGTCCATCCGAGTTCCGTATGTCATGACTGTCTAGAGACTGCGACCTAGGGCTTAGACATTAGACAATGTTTATAGGCATAGTAATCGTAGAGACTGACTTAGTGACCTTTTATAGGATGTCTGGATATACTCCCTTGTATCCTTCTTTACAGGATTGACCACTGGTATGTGGTGTCTCTCTTTACAGCATTGATCATCGTTATGCAGTATCTTTATTCATAGGATTGATTTTAGGTATATGGTATAATTATTTTCAAGATTAGCTATTGGTATATGGTATCCTTGTTAGTGATTATAGGTGAGTATGTGTGAACCCAGGTGTAGGATGAGTGTCCCCTTGTGGTGATGTGGCTTACTCAAAGATATAATTCTGGTGTTGGCCGAAGTAGGTATATCTCAATTCGGATTACAGACCCAAATATCAAATTAATGATATATTTCTTGACTGTAATTACATCTATCTCAAAACCCTTGCATGGGATTTCAGGTGATTGGGATTATGGACCCATGGATAGACTGCTAATGTGGTTTCTTTTTATTTGATTCACATACTCATTAATATTCATATTTATGTATATAAGTATAATTATGGTACTATATATGTATACATATATAGATATGGGCATCCATGTTGGAACTCACATAGTTTACAAGGATTGCAAACTGAGGGTTCAACTATGGTTTCACACTTCGTTTACTTACCTTTTTTGTGACTCAGCGAGTCTCGATATGTTGCTTTTGCAAACACAAATAGTATCACATTAAAGGTTCCTTTTCATGGTTACATACTAATATTTATTTCTCACCCTTAAACATACACCTCATTGTACATTTAAACCTTATGTATTATTTTCATATTGATCATGAGTTGCATGGTGGATAGGGCCGAGACCCAGAGTTTCATGATCGAGCAGAGATGCTCGTGTGGAGTATTCTATTCTGTCTTGTCTAGTTTGATAGTTTCTAGAGAATGGCTACATGGTCTAGCTCAGAGTTATTAGTAGAGCCTTTTATTTTTAATTTCATTGTCTTTTGTACTCTTGTATCTATATGGTCGGCCCAATGGTGACATATTTTTTATTATATTAAATACTTGTTTGGGGTTTTACATAATATCATTTATTATTACAACATGTTTTATTTCATTTGTTTACTGCTTAAACACTCTATTAATTTACTATTTTTTAGTATACATATCTATTTCTATTTATATTTTAATCTAATGTGAGGGAATAGTCTCCCCTAAATCACACATGAGACCCTTGCGGCTGGTCTGCAGCCTCTAGTGTATGGGAAGGTGTGCATGAGGCCTTGTAACCCATCGGCTCAGAGCCCCAATTTAGTGGCATCCATGTCGGGATGTTACAATTGGAATCAGAGCATTCTTTTGAAGTTCATTACTATTTGGGATATATTAGATAGTGGTATTTGGAATATGTTAAAGCATGTAATGGATATCGGACTAGTACGTTAAGAACACTTGTTTCAGTAAGAATTCCTAGTAGCCAAGGGTTAGGATTATTTATCTGATCTATAATGTTACAATAGTATATGATTTTTTCCTTGAGTGAAACAAATTTTGTGTGGATGTTATGATTTTTTATGGATCTCTGGATCTTGGCCATTGGAAAGTGGCTAGGGGTAGATTTTTTATCTTGGTCAGAAAAGGTAAGAGGAGTCTCATGCATCATATTGGGCATATATGATTCACATCATATAGGCCTACTAGTGTATGAATTTACTAATGAATGAGGTTCACTAATTGGTCTTTATTATGTACATATATTTCCTTGTGATGGAATATTATGAGGATCTACGTTAAGGAATTATATTTTGAGTTTGATGAATCAATCCTCAGGCACAAGAGGTGCAGTGAACCTAGTAGGTCGATATGTCATGTGATTCCTTTCTATTGAACCCCTTGTAGGGTGTTTTTTCTTAGGAATGTAGTTATCTAGTCTGATCATGGAGTACAATGTCGATAGATACTAAGTATTTTCAGGAAAACTGGACCCCCAGGTGTATTTCTGTATATGGATGCCCGATGAATGTTAGTTCTATTTCTCTTCTGCATTGTTTTCATTACCTATGAGGAGTAGTTCCTTCTGAGGATGCTCAGTGAGAATTAGGCCCTTGTAGGAAGTGTTTTCAGTTTTATCCCTGGTAGTTTTTGTGATATCTACCTACTTTTGATAGGGTTTTATATTTTGGGATAGGTGGTTAGACCTTGGACATAGTTGTGAGGCTAGTTCTATAGGGATAGGTGGGAGACTTAGAGCCCCTTTGTTTGACTCACTCCTATGTAGGTCAATATTATTTTTTTAGGTTATCCTATGTGAAAGGATGGACCATGTTTTTTGATATCTTTTTAGGATGTGAGCTTTATTTTATGAACATCTTGTGATCGAGGCATGATAGGTGAACTAGTTTTTTATTATATGCATATTGATGCCTTTTTCTCTTGACAAAACATCTTGGGTGCTTATTTTTTGAGACCAGATTCGATGGGTAGGATTGTTCAGGTGCCTGACCTGGTCGACCAATGCTTCCACTATTGCTAATGTAGTCAGAGTGTGGTTAGATGCTTGTGACTAGAATGACACTGGTTGATGGGTTGTTATAGAATAAATTGTGGCACATGTGAAGTGCCCAATTTTGAAGAGGAGTCCCAAGAGAACTTCTGGATTAATGACATTGACGTTTCATGTATCATGGTCAATGTATCTTTATAATGGGTGACTTGATGGAGTACAATTCGGGTGATAAAGATACATGATGTTTGTGCATGGTATTAGTTGTATATAAATCAGGGAGTGGTCAGGTGCGAGTTAAGGACTAATATTTCAAGACTTTTGTGGTCTTCAATCCCAGTATTTTTTTAGTAATGTCTCTTTGTGGTAGAGGTGACATCATAAAATGATAGGAACCTATGAGATGATTGACCCATGGCTGAATCCTGGTCATGTTTTGATAGGATGTGAGCATGGCCCGGAGGGAGATTTACATTCCCTTGATGTAATCTTAGTGTACTCTTGTTAGAAGAAATCATTCTCTATCTTGTTTCATCTTGAGTATGCTAAGATAGATTCATCCCTATGCTTAGCTCATTTTCTTTCAAAATGATCTTCCCTAGTTAATAGGGGGAACCTATTGACGTTTTGTTCGAGGAGCAGTGTAAGGTAATCCATATGGTGGGGAGTGTACCATTGGTCATTTGGGGACGTTGACCCTCATTTTAAATTGATATTTGGTGTTTTTCATGGGTTTTTAAGCTTGTTGTTTTCTTATGTGATGATGATAAGGGTATTCTTAGGGTGGGGGCCAGATCGGTCGTAGTTAAATGTCATCTATGTAGAAGGCATTTGTTGATGATATGAGGCTGGTCATTGAAAAATCTAGATAGATTGGTTTTATAAATGATATCATTGAGAGCATGGATATTAGTATTTTCACTCGAATTCTTACGGACGATAAGGTTTATGGTGGTGATTTTGTAAGGACCCATGTTTTTTTTAATTTAAATTTTTATAATAAATTTGAATTTTTTATTTCAGATTCTCATAAGGGGTAAAATGCTAATTTTTCCTTGGAATATGATCTCAGATTATTTTACTGACCACTCCATTGGTCTTGGAAAAGGGTTTTTATACTAGGACAATATTTTGGTGTAAAACCGAGCCATTAGAATTTTTACAGAATAATTAATATTTAATATTTAATAAATTAAATATTGAATTGTATGTGCATGTTCGTTCAGCCATAAATTTTGAACGGAGTATCAAATTTAGATTTTATCTCTATTTTGGAGTCTTTAATGGGGATTTTATCCTAGGGGATACTTAAACTTGATTTGGGTGTCGATGCTGCCCAAGGTCCCTTTTTCTTTTTATTGTTTTATTTTTTTCCTTTTTCATTTATTTTTCTTTCTTTTTGATGCTTATCATGTTCTCCCCTATAAGGGTGATTACTCTGTGTGACTGAGATAGGAGATGGAGAAGAAGAAAATTAAGTAAGGGAATAAGGGTACCATCGTGAATCCATCGACATACTAGATCGACATGCGGAAACTGTGGACCGTTAAATCGAACGAATCTTCAGCGGTTTCAGCCCAAAATAAATCCCGTTTATGTTTTCACCATATAACCCCGTAGATTTTCTATTTTCTAAATTTATATCCATATTATTCTATATGAAGCCCTTGGTTTTTAAATATAATTATTTTGGGGTGAAAATGGGGGCTTCTGGCGATCCTAAGCGTTTTCTGTTTGGGAAAACCCAATAACATAACATATAGTCTAGGGTGACATGTTGTGTGTTCTTCCCATTGGGGTAAGATAATTTTAAGGGAGTAAACATCATGTACAGGGGTGTACCCTCCATGTACTAGTACTCGGTCGTGTATCCGAGTACCCAGTAAGGCAAACCAGTGTAGGGGTGTATGGCCATGTAGCATACACGGCCAGGCCCCATGTTGGTAGTACGCCATGTAAAAGTACATGGCCTAGCCAAGTAAACAATAAAAATGGTTGAGTAACATAGGAATGTACCCCAAGTTGGGTACATGTTTTGTACCCATTCCACATGTTTTGTGCCTGGGGATTTTACACTCCTATACTGACAAGAGTACACACCCATGTGACGCGTTGAGACTACATGTCGTGTACCGACAGTGACATGTTGTGTACAACCCCTTTTCAAACCTTTGAGGGTTTTTTTGTGTTTTATTGTCCTAAAATCAGATTTATACCAAAGAATAGTCAATACAAAGTAGTTTTCTATGTAGATCAAGATGGTTAAACCCATGGTGCAATATGAGAACTCTTAATGGCCGTTTTAGTGCTTTTATCTATAAGGAGAGGTTCTTCATTCAGAAATCTAATTCAATTGTCTCCTAAGAAAAAGAGATTCATTTAATGAATGATAGATTGGGTTTTTGGGCAAACCTATTTGAGATCTTTATCTGATATGGCCAATGAGATATCTCTAGTGACTGATGCCATAGTGGCGTATCCTTGGAGGACTTCTCCCTTGTGAGATGTTCCCTTCTAGCCAAAGTGGTCATAAGAACAGTTATATAGGATCACATATAGGATGAATCTATATTTTATCTAGTTACCAAGGATCCCCTAAGGTATTACTTTCCTTATATGCTGATATATGGATTCCCTTGTAAGATCCCTTACCTATGTGATATTTTGAAGATCTCTTATAGGATTTCTCCGTCCTCTTATCATTCGAGGATCTTATGCAGTATTCATCCTTCACATTTTATAGAAAAGGATCCTAAGTAGGATGAATTTTCTTATTTTTAGAATAGAGGATCCCAAGTATGATTCCATATCTCATGTTTAGACTAGAGGATCCCGAGTAGGATTCCTCTTTAGTGTTTGGATTAAGGTACCCAATAGGTGCACGTTGTTTGATTAACCCTAATTTGTACATTTGGTTTGGGTAGTGATGGTGTTCAGGTGTCACCATAGAAGTTGTTCCAAACTGGTGATCCCATGGGGTTATGGATGGAGTGATGTATTGGGAATTCAGGCCACCCTAATTCGTTTGGTTATGCTTTGAAATAGTTATCGTTGATGTGGCACTGTTCACCAGAGGTGCTTCATGGTTTGTGGTTATGGATCTTTATGGGAGGTGTCTCTTATTCTCTTTGGGATGCCAAAATGTTCTTCATGGGATCTGTCTTTCTTGTCTAGATTCCCAAATGCTCTTACCTAGGATCCGACTTCTGAACCATGTTATTTCGGATATTCATTGGTATACCCAAAGGTACTACCTGGGGCTTAACTGTTGATCCTATATGTATAAATATGTTGTGATATTTTTTTGGGATGTCCAAAGGTGATTCTTGGTATTCATATGTTGATCCTTACGTGTTGACCTTTATTCCTTGAGTGATACTTGGATTCCATACTATAAGGATTCCTTGGATGTATTCATAATCTAGTTATATGTGGTGGGGATGATTATTCTCTCCATAGACTATGATATGTCTTGGTGGTGATTAATATCTCCTCGGCTTATGATATGTGGTGGGGATGATTACACTCTCCTCAACCTATTATTATGATATATAGACATCATTCCCCTGATGAAAAGTGATGAAGATTGATGAAATATACTTGATTTAGGTATGGAATCCCTGGTGGTATGTGGTGTGGATGATTATGATCTCTTTATCCTTTTATTAAAATGATTATTCTTATCCAGATCAATTACAAGATTCAATGGGTGTAGCATGGAATCTAACTATTGAGTTCTCTTTATACGGTCTTGGTGATCCAAAACTCATGGTAGATTACACTCTCCAAATTAGTGGGGATGATTATGATCTCCTTGGCCTTGGATTAAAATGATTACCCTCTTCCAGATCTGATACAAGACTTGAAAAGTGTAGCATGGCATCTCCTTGGTGGGTTCTCTATTTATAGATCTGCTAAGGATAAGTGCCTTAGGTAACATCTGAGTTATGAATGTCATGACAACCAATGGACCAATACCTATAGATTAGACATTGGATAGGATTTATAGGCTTGAGCAGCATGGTGGTTGACTTAGTGAAATTTTACAAGATGTATGGATTCACTCCTTGATATACTTCTTGATAGGATTTACCATCAGTATGTGGTATCTTTATTTATAGGATTTACCACCATTATGTGATATCTTTCATTATATTATTGACTATGGGTATATGGTATCCTTATTTACTAGGATGACCATCACTATATGGTATCCTTGTTAGTGATTGGAGGCGATTATGTGTGAACCCAATTGTAGCATGAATATCCCCATGTGGTAGCGTAGCTTTCTCAGAGATATAATTTCAGTGCTGGTAGAAGCAGGTATATGTAGATTGGGATTATAGACCTAGATATTGACTTAATGATACATGGCTTGAATGGCACGATGTCCAACTCAACTCCATGGCATAGTATGTTTATGTGATTAGGATTTGGGACCAAAGGATCAACTCTTGATTTGATTTCATGATATTTTATTCACATACTCATGAATATTAATTTTTATTTATATATATATATATATATATATAGGTATGGGACTATACATGTAAACCTATATAGATATGGAAACTCATGGTGGAAACTTCATAGTTGACAGAGATTATGGACCCAAGGTTTGATTGTGTTTTCATGTTTGGTTTACATAATTTTTTTGTGAGTCATCAAGGATTAGCACATTTATTTTTCATACACTTGTAGGGGAAATTTTAAGGGTTTATTATCGAAGTTAACTACTGAGTTTTATTTCTCACCCATTCACATGAACCTCAGTGTATGTGTAGAACTTATGTCTAATTTTTAGGTTGAGCATGAGTTTCATGGTAGAGAGGGTTAATGCCTAGAGTTGTATGATTGAGCGGAGATGCTCTTGTGGGTCCTTCCGATTGATTTAGTGCATTTTGACAGTGTCTGGAGACCAGATACATGGTCTTTCTTTGAGTTACTAGTATAGATGTGTACTTTTACTTTTAGTTTCTTTTGTACTCCTATATCTGTATGGTCGGGCCATTGTGTGACCAATATTGTATTGTACGGCATAGATCTTTGGAATTTTACGACATTTTATTTATTATTTCAGTATGTTCTATTTTATTTGTGTACTACCTCCACACTCTATTTTTTGACTACTGTGAATGATACTTAGCGATTCACATTTTTTTCTTACTCTAATGTGAGGGAATAGTCCCCCCACTATCACACCATAGGACCTTTCTACTTGTCAGTAGCCTCTAGAATATGGTTAGGTGCACTTTAGGACTTACAACCCATCATCACGGAGCACTTTTTTAGTAGAATTTGGGTCAAGATGTTACATTACAGTTGGCATTGATTCTAAAAAAACTATTGATGATGATGAAACTGTTAGAAATGATAGAGAACAATACCTCAATTTAAAAAAACATGTTAACGATAAAAGCATTATTCGCAATCAAAATACTCAAATGTAAACTATAATTACATCAAAAATTAAATATCAAACTACACTCATCTCTAAAATTCACCCTCAAATAGATGCTTAAGTAGTTGAGAAAGAGGAAAAGATGGAACCCATGAATGGGGACCTTGTTTAGATTGCTAATAAGTCAACTTGGATTTTTAGCAGGACATGAAAATAAATAATGTTTTTGGTTCCATGTTTCTGTATATAAATAAACTTAATAATACAGTTTAGGTATTAATAAATAAAGATAAAATGGTATGCGGTGACTATTCTAAAAACGAGGGCATTAACATTGAAAAATCTATATCAATAATAGCAAGGTTGGAGACAATTAAAATTTTTATGGTATTTTCATCAAAAAAATATTATAGGGATAATAAAAATAGATTTTAAATCTATAAATCTAAATATTGTTTTTAAATAATACGTTTTCATTGAGAAATAAAATTATTTTCTTTCAGAAAATTATGGAAATTTGGCCTGTAGTTTAAAAAAAATTATTTTATGGATTGAATCATCCCCCGAAATCTTTTTCAAATAGGATAGTTCCCCATGAGACATTAATTTAACAAAATGAAAATTATAGATTAACATTTCTTTGAGATACATGTCCACAAGTACTCTCGTAGTGAATTTATATGTAGATGACATCATATTTTCTTAAGAAAAAGAGTTTCTAAGTGAATAATTTGTTAATAATGTTAAAAGGAGTTTTGAGATTTTCATGTTATGTGAGATAACATACTTTATTGAATTACACATAGAGAAAAATATTGGTCATATATTATTTATCTTAAGAAAAAAATTAGAGAAATTTGTTGAAAATTTTAGCATGGAAAATTAAAAAGAAGATTCAATTATAATTTGAGTAGGAACAAAATTGTATAAGGTTAAATTTGGAAGAGATGTTAACAAAAACGAATCTAGAAGAACCATTGGAATTTATAATTACCCAAAAACATCAAGACCATATATAACATGTATTGAGACTCCATGTGCAATATTTCTGAGTGAACCCAAAGTGGATCACTTGATGAATGGTAAGAAAATCCTAAAGAATGTCAAATTAACATTGAATTAGGGTTTTTTATATATACATGATAAAGATTGGAACCTATTGTTCTTTAGAAATATTGATTGGGTAGTGTATTGTACTGATATAATATCAACATCACGTGGAACATTCATTTTTTGAGACAATCATATATGTTGGTATAAAAATAAAGAAGGATTAAATGGCATTGAAAATAATTGTGGTAGGTTTTATAGCTACCACATATGCTTGTTCATAGATGTTATCAATGAATGTGCAACTGGAAATTTTGAATCTTGATAATTAGAGGCCATTAAAAATTTACTATGATAATCATAGTGTTGTTTATTTTTTTGAGAACCAAGTGAAATATTCCATTTCCAAAAACCGTAAAATAAGATATCATTTTATCAAATAAATAGTGGTCAATGGTAAAATAAATTTGGAATGTATTTATACTAAAAAACATTCCAAATATATCTTCATTTATGTTATTCCAAGAGAGAGGTGTGTTGAAATGAGGTTGAAACTTTATGTTCCACATTCTCCTCTCAATTGACCTTTTATGGATGTAACAACTAATAATATTTTGATTCTATTTTCAATGGAGAAGAAAATTATTACTCTTAATTTCCAAATGGGGAGAGTTATTTTTCCATATGATTGGATCTAATGCTTAGACAATTATAATAATGGGTAAGAAATGTGTGAATAAGTAATAAGGGTGGAGCATCAATGACTGGACCAATGAATCAAAGAGATGTGAAATTATCTCAAAACATTAACTTATCTATTTATTTAGGGTCAAGAAAATTCTCATTGAGAAAGAATCTAATTTGTTGAAAATTATTGATAATTACTAGAATTAATATGTTGGAGTAGACAATATATCTAAAAGTGGATATTGAGGAACCCTTGTAAATGTTTATAATGTTAAATTTATTGAAAATCTATTGTGTTTTAATATTTTTGATTTTTATGAATGTTTTTAATTTATGAATGAGGATTTTTGGATATTATCCTAATGTTAAAGACACAAGATAAAGATACTTGGATATTATACATTGTTTACAACATGGAGAATGTGAAGTGTTTTATAGACGTGGCTACATGGAAGATTAAAGATTAGCTAGGTAAGAATGGAACTATCAATCCATTGATTATTTATAATGAATAATATTGTTTCAATATGGTTTTCATAAGTTATATATTATTTTTTTTAAGAAAATTATAATCTTTGAGAATACCTTGGTAATATAGTCATATTTTGGTAGAAATGATTTTAATAAGTTTTTTATCAAAAAATTATAGCAACCATAAATGGCCACCCAAGAAGCCATGTAAAAATGGTACATCACATGAGATCAAATAAATCAAGATATTGTAGTATTTGAGGATTATATTTTCATTTATTACCTTGTGTAAGAATTTCATAGGCATTTGCAAGTGCGAGGGGTAACAGATGGAGAAGGGTGTCTAGAAGTACCTAATAGTGTGGTTGGGAAAGCACATGGGGTAGTGACACAAATTTGTTTGTACAAAAACCTATAATTTTTTCAGGTTATTAAATATTATAATCTTCTATATGGATTTTTTTGGGGGATGATGAATTATTTGGGAACTGTTTATAGTACATGATAATTTTGGGAAATAAATTTATACACATCAACGTCTTCATAAACTAGAGTTTGTGAGTGCATAGTGAGTTCACACTATTCATCAATAGTTATATAAGATCATCTCAATAAATAGTCTAATCAAACTATAAAATC
The DNA here is from genome assembly GCA_963277665.1 of Viscum album. Taxonomy (NCBI): domain Eukaryota; kingdom Viridiplantae; phylum Streptophyta; class Magnoliopsida; order Santalales; family Viscaceae; genus Viscum; species Viscum album. Next base: position 1,794,985,892 of record OY728131.1, read on the forward strand.
CAAATATATTAAAATAAGGACATTATGTTTGATAATGTATACAACACACAACACAGATCTTATACAAATAGAAAAATATTATTATTTAAATATGACTACTAAAACCTAATAGTTAAATTAGTGTGTATTAATAGGATTTAATAATTTTTGAAATATATATAAATGTTATAATTAATAAACATTTATTGATTAATTATAAGGATATAATCGCTATATTTTTAATAAATCTGTAACACCCCGAGCTTCCACAATACGCTTCTCATTAAATAATGCAATAGCTTGTATTGTACGCAACTTCGAGTTCTAAAACACCGCGACTAATCATAGTAGCCGTTATGAATAGTAATAACCACTTTTTAAAATTATAGAAATTTTATATTTCAAAATGGACTTCATTTTTGGATTCGGAATATCGAAATTAGCCTATGTTGAATTTTTGGTATTTTTCTGAGAACTTCTAATTTTTTATGAATAGTGAAAATACTTAAAAACAACTTTTTAAATAAAAAGAATTTATACTGATAAATTATACTATTTAGTGGTTTTAAGGTATAATTAGAATATATTTTTACCATTTTTCCAATGGTGGTCATTATAATTAATTTAACATTGAAATTGGACATAAATAATTGCCAATCTTTTGATATAAATTGTTTCTTAAAAACACGCTATTTGTCGTAACAGCGGGAATTAATTATAAAATTAATTAATGCAACTTATATGTTTGGAATTTTGTAAAATAGACATCAGTTTTGAATTTGGAATATCAATTATATCTTAGGGTGAAATTTTGGCCTTGTTCTGAAAAACTTCAATTTTTTATGAATAGTGAAACCACTAAGTGGTAGTTAAATAACTGATTTTTCGTTTAAATGAAATATTACCACTTCTATGATTTTATTTTCAAAAATACAACATACATGGTTGTCATTAAGAAGTAAAATGTGGTTCAATGATATTAAAATAATTTTTTTGGTGAATAGTAACTTTTAAGTTCTTAATCGCAATTAGAGGTAATTAGTGTAGTTTAAGGTAAAAACAATGTTTTAATAATATGATATGAGCTTGACACTTGTACTACTCCTATTGGATGAGTCATGGCCGACCAAGACAACCCATGGGTCAACTTGGGGACCCCATCGAGCCACTTTAGTTGGAAAATGACATTAATATATATTTATTTAATGTTAAAATTATATTGACACAAACATGAGCTTTTTTACTAAAAGAGTTTTTAAGTGGGGTTACACAAGTCCAAATTTTGACTATAAATATTCATTAGAAATATAAAAAGATTTACTAAATCATATTATTATTTTTATAATTTTTATACATTAAATAAATTATATTATTTATGACATCATTATGATGCAGCGATGACCTCATTATTTAACGATTTTAATAAAATGAAAAGATAATGTAAAATAAAAGGCTTACACTTGTCCAAAGACTATTTTATGGGTAGATTTCGAACCCTTATCACCTTATCCACGAATTATATAAGTGTGGGACCTTTAGAATCTGAAAAGCATTGTGTAATAATGTAACATTTCAATCTTTCCAAAAAAGTCCCTCCTCTCCACTTATAAAAGGCCCCCACCTCTTCCACCTTATTCACACCTTCAAGCCATTTGGCTCGGCCAAACCCTGCCCAAATACTCTCCCAACTTCCCCCTCTTACTCTTAGAAGCCTCAATTTGGGAAGAACGCTTCTCAAGGAAGCCTTTGGCTCAAATCAAAAAGAGTTACCCGATTTTGAGGTAATGTCATCTCTAATGTTGTTTTGTTTTATTTTTCTTCTCCAAACCCATAAACTCTTTTTATTAATTTCTTTTGTAACAACACCAGTATCCTCAATATACTAGGATGTTGTTATAAGATGTATTAGAGCTACACTTACACACACCTACATCTAATGGTTAAAGAACATACGGTTTCTGTGGATGGCGAATTTCTGCCTCACGAAACGATGATTGTTCAACACTCATATAACACCTTCAAAGGTGGCCATTAAGATGTCACTATTTTTATATATGATATATAATATGTTTATGTTTTACTTATTCTTCTGTATTTCTCATTTATGGCATACTTTATGATTTCCATTATGGGTAAAATGCGATAATTTCATATTAGGAAGTGCGGACTACCGCCCCCTCAAAGTGATGTGAATCGTTAATGCCATATGTGGGATGTATAAAGGATAGAGTAAATGATATTATATATGACATTATACTGGAATTATATTATAAATTTATATCATTATGATTTCGTTCCATTAAATATGAAATTGAAATGAAAGTAGCGTTAATGCGTACGTACGGCTTACCGTCTCCATGAACGGTGCATTTCATTTCTTACCTCTAAATGTTACGTAATATTATCAATGAATGTATATACTGGATATATATCATATATATGATATCTAAATCATGAATATAATTCTGGATATAATGGATATTTCACCACATGAACAACTTGTAATTATAAGAAGTTTATTGTTGACTCAAGTACCAAAGATCGACAAAACAACCGTTATTAACTTAAATAATTACATAATGTTCATATCATTGTAATAAGTGATATAATAAGGATAATGAAATTGAAAATGGTTCTTAATAAGTTATATATTAACTCTAGTTTATTATTCAGGAGGTTAAAGAACGGTTGAGTCAAGTCAGACAAGAGGTAAGGGAATTTCTTAACCCAACTTTCATTCTTTGGGTTAATCTCCTACTTTCAAATTATGTCATGATATTATTATGTCCTATATTGTATTTGTACGTTATTTATGTGTACTTATAGTGAATACACATTATAGATATACTTTATTTAAAAAAATGATCTTTTTAAGGACTTCGTCTCAATCCCCTTTCATTGAGGTATATTTGGTTTTATACAAAACTTTCTTTTATAAGGTGTATAAACCCCTTTGACTTTTATGTTTATTCAAATGGAATATTTTTTATACGAAGCGTTTTACTAAACGGAAAAAAGGGAATGTTTTTCTTTCCGTACTTATGCGGCGACAACGACTTCTCCGCCGCCGTGACCATTATTTGAGTTTCGGCTTCCTCTACAAGCCATCATTTTTTTTAATGAAAAATAAATACAAAGTTTTAACTTTCTTTTATTTTGGTATTGAAAAGGGTTTTGAAAGCGTTTTTATTATATCAATGTGTTGTATTTATATCTTGTGATTGAAATGTGGAGATGTTATGTTTCCTTTATGCATGTTTTATGTGATACGATTATGTTATGGTTTATGATATGTTTAAACCTATTCATATGAGGAATGCATTGGACTTAATAAGTGACGGGTGGAGCCCGCTATAGCTCCTAGATGCATCGGCAGGTCTCATGAGACAAACTAGTGTCTTGGCACGAGGCCTTGACAAAATCTTATTTGTGGTCTTGGCACGAGGCCTTGACTACGTGGTTATGATAGTCTGGCATTATGCATTCCATCATTATGAAAGTGGTTATTGATATTGCATGTGATTATTAGACCAGTAGAATATCCATGTGAATAAGTAAATGGAATTATCTCATTTTACTTTTGCCATATTATGTTGCAGTTCATGTTTGAAAGGCTTTTGTTTTAGTTATACATTTCCTTAAATGTTTATGTTTATTTATGAAAGCTTCCGCAATATTGTTAACCTTACTGAGCATCTGAGCTCACCCCTTTCAATGTTTTAATATTTTTCCAGGATGTGAAGAAGTAATTTATGAGTGACCTGCAGGGGTAGTCAGAAAGGGATATGATTGTGGACTATGAAGACCATTTTATTGTAGTTTGTTTACTTTTTGATGTAATGAATGACTTATGAATTTATCTAGTGTTTCCAAAGCTACTAAACTAATCGGTATTTCGAGACTTGATCTTTTGTGATCATGCCAATGTTACGAAGTAATGCACCGGCTCTGGGTAGCTGGGGTCGGGGTGTTACAGTTAGTATCAGAGGCAATTTAGTACTAACCTTGGATGCTAGATTTAGATAAACTCTGATTAGATCACGTAGACCTAAGATGAACTTTGAGGATTAGTATAGAAGAACTTCCTAGAATTTTGGTATTATAGAGATGTTATGAGTTTTCCGAGCAATACATCCCTGTCTGGATACGAGTAGGTAGAGGCGGCTCTGGCACAGATGTACCTAGGGGTAAAACCCAAAAACACCGCTTTGATCTAGACTCGAACGGGAACTGGTGCATGACAACGGGTCTTGCTGCACTCTTGGTTACGAAACTCCCGGGGGATATGCTTAGGATAATTCTCATTTTCTTTACAAACCACTATGAAGGGTTATGAGTATATACTTTCTCAAAGGAAACATTTTGTTTATGATTATGGATTATATCCATAAATAGTTCAATTTATGTTAAGTGTTTTATAAGTATGGGATTATATATTTTGATTTATAAACTGATCTAGTTTATGCAATTGTTTAGAAATGGCGCCTAGAGGAAGAAATGGAAACCGTATCAATGCGCGCACTCCGTGTAGGGATTTCCCTCCTGCTCAAGATAATTATTGTGGATCTGGAGATACAACTGGTGCTGATCAACTTATTACCATACTGGGACAACTCACTCAGGTTATGAATAATAACCTTACTCGTATGGAGCACCCTGATCCGCAACGTGGAGGATCAATGCTAGACTGTTTCATGAGGCAACAACCACCAACATTCAATGGGGTTACAAATCCGTTATTAACTGAGCAATGGATAAATTCCTTAGAGAAAATATTCCATGCCTTGGGGAGTAGTGAAAGGGAGAAGGTTTTCATGGCAGTTTACCGCCTCACTGGAGATGTCGATCAGTGGTGGTCGCTGATTCAAAACACAAAGGAAGATGATGACGTATCGAATATGGAATGGAGGGAGTTCAAAGAGCTTTTCTTAGAAAAATACATTCCTCGTGACCATCGAGCAGATATGGAAAGGCAATTTCTGAGTCTGAGGCAGAAGGAGGATGAGAATGTCGCAAAGTATGAGGCTAACTTTACAAGGTTAGCGAGGCATGCTGCCGATTATATGCGTAACCCAAGGAGTAAGATTGATCGTTTCTTTGATGGTTTAAAACCATTTCTTCGTCGATATTTAGTATCACAATCCTTCTCATCATACGAAGATATTGTCTCGTGTGCTATCAAGACAGAAAAGGAATTCTCTAAGTCTTATGACAACAAAGTAAAGAAAGAGAAGAAGAGAACGGTGGAACAAGAGACAGATAAAGGGAAAAAGGGAAAGAAGGATTTTCCATTATGTGATAATTGTGGGAAGAATCACCCTGGTACATGCCTAAAAGGAATGGGAGTTTGTTATAAATGTGGAGAAAAGGGTCACCAGGATCGTGATTGCAAGGGAAAGAAAGAGGCTGTCAAAGTTGAATGCTACAATTGTATGGAAATGGGGCATTATGCAAATGAATGTCCTAAGCGTCAGGGAAACTTACCTCAGAAAAGGCCAAGGGATCAAGGACAATCTTATGCTGTTACTACAGTTGAAGCAGAATAACTAATGTATTGGTGCTTTTGGACTCATGGATTATATTCTGGTTATAAGAATAATGTGATATATATAAAGATTGTACTTCAGTACTTTTTGATTAAGGTAATATGATTAATGTAATCATATTTTTAGTATGTGACAATAAGAGAAACTTTTCTTTGTTTGGGGAATCTGATGTTACAATTGATTTTGGAATTTAGAGACCTTTTAGAGAAATTCTGGACGGAGGTATTTTGGATAAATATTAAGGTTGGAATGGATTAAGTTGAACCATGGATATTATTGTTTAAGGTTAAAGCATTTAGGAAGATTATTTTTGGAATATTATGATACAATAGTTTTAGGAAAAGGACAACCTACAGGGTGGGGCATAACCCGTCGCGTCGGACAAAGCTGCAGGAATCGAACCCACAACCATAGTGCGAAAAGCCTTTATTTCCTACCACTAGCCTACAGGAAGTCCCTGGTTATTACAAAATAATTTCACTAATCTAAATGGTATGTTTTAACATTTGTAACCTTATACAATTAGGATAAATAGAATATTTTTGAGTTCCGTTACCATTTGTAGTAAAAGTTGGGTTTGTGGTAAAAATTTATTAACGAATGAAAGTATACATAACAAGTATGTATATTCCCTTACGTTCTTAGTAAATCTCCTAAATAAATTCCTCAACATTATAAAAGGTAACATAAAACAAAAATGTTGTCGGTTAACTTTTCCAACTGGGGATTCAATGACCGTTTAACCAATCACAAGTTTGTAATTTTCTTGTGGTTAAAATTTCTCCTAATCCTGTTTTCTATAACTCTCCATCAGACCTTGATGGTTTGTTTCTCCTCCATATCCATATTTTCATATAATCCTAGAATGGGCTACATCGGGTGACCTTTGTACTTATCTTGCTTTCTTTTAATGTTATATATTTATTAACCTTATTTCCGATGTGGGTTTTCCTCAAAGGTATTTTCTATTTTCAACCTTTTATTTTCAAAGAAAAATTTCAAATTGCGAGGACGCAATTTATTGTAGGAGGGTAGAATGTAACACCCCGAGCTTCCACAATACGCTTCTCATTAAATAATGCAATAACTTGTATTGTACGCAACTTCGAGTTCTAAAACACCGTGACTAATCATAGTAGCTGTTATGAATAGTAATAACAACTTTTTAAAATTATAGAAATTTTATATTTCAAAATGGACTTCATTTTTTGATTCGGAATATCGGAATTAGCCTATGTTGAATTTTTAGTATTTTTCTGAGAACTTCTAATTTTTTATGAATAGTGAAAATACTTAAAAACAACTTTTTTAATCAAAATAATTTATAGTGATAAATTATACTATTTACTGGTTTTAAGGTATAATTATAATATATTTTTACCATTTTATCCAATGGTGGTCATTAGAATTAATTTAACATTGAAATTGGACATAAATAATTGCCAATCTTTTGATATAAATTGTTTCTTAAAAACACGCTATTTGTCATAACAGCGGGAATTAATTATAAAATTAATTAATGCAACTTATATGTTTGGAATTTTTTAAAATAGACATCATTTTTGAATTCGGAATATCAATTATATCTTAGGGTGAAATTTTGGCCTTGTTCTGAAAAACTTCAATTTTTGATGAATAGTGAAACCACTAATTGGTAGTTAAATAACTGATTTTTCGTTTAAATGAAATATTACCACTTCTGTGATTTGATTTTCAAAAATCCGACATACATGGTTGTCATTAAGAAGTAAAATGTGGTTCAATTAGATTAAAATAATTTTTTGGTGAATAGTAACTTTTAAGTTCTTAATCGCGATTAGAGGTAATTAGTGTAGTTTAAGGTAAAAACAATGTTTTAATAATATGATATGAGCTTGACACTTGTCCTACTCCTATTGGATGAGTCATGGCCGACCAAGACAACCCATGGGTCAACTTGGGGACCCCATGGAGCCACTTTAGTTGGAAGATGACATTAATATATATTTATTTAATGTTAAAATTAAATTGACACAAACATGAGTTGTTTTACTAAAACAGTTTTTAAGTGGGGTTAAACAAGTCCAAATTTTGACTATAAATATTCATTAGAAATATAAAAAGATTTCATACATCATAGTATTTTTTTTATAATTTTTATACATTAAATAAATTATATTATTTATGACATCATTATGATGCAGCGATGACCTCATTATTTAACGATTTTGATAAAATGAAAAGATAATGTAAAATACAAGGCTTACACTTTTCCAAAGACTATTGGATGGGTAGATTTCGAACCCTTATCACCTTAACCACGAATTATATAAGTGTGGGACCTTTAGAATCCGAAAAGCATTGTGTAATAATGTAAAATTTCAATCTTTCCAAAAAATCCCCTCCTCTCCACTTATAAAAGGCCCCCACCTCTTCCACCTTATTCACACATTCAAGCCATTTGGCTCGCCCAACCCCTGCCCAAATACTCTCCCAACGTCCCCCTCTTACTCCTAGAAGCCCCACTTTGGGCAGAACGCTTCTCAAGGAAGCCTTTGGCTCAAATCAAAAAGAGTTACCCGATTTTGAGGTAATGTCTTCTCTAATGTTGTTTTGTTTTATTTTTCTTCTCCAACCCCCTAAACTCTTTTTATTCATTTCTTTTGTAACAACACCAGTATCCTAAATATACTAGGATGTTGTTATAAGAACTATTAGAGCTACACTTACACACACCTACATCTAATGGTTAAAGAACATACGGTTTCTGTGGATGGCGAATTTTTGCCTCACGAAACGATGATTGTTCAACACTCATATAACACCTTCAAAGGTGGCCGTTAAGATGTCACTATTTTTATATATGATATATAATATGTTTATGTTTTACTTATTCTTCTGTATTTCTCATTTATGGCATACTTTATGATTTCCATTATGGGTAAAACGCGATAATTTCATTTTAGGAAGTGCGGACTACCGCCCCCTCAAAGTGATGTGAATCGTTAATGCCATATGTGGGATATATAAAGGATGGAGTAAATGATATTATATATGATATTATAATGGAATTATATTATACATTTATATCCTTATTATTTCATTCCATTAAATATGAAATTTAAATGAAAGTAGCGTTCATGCGTACGTACGGCTTACCGTCTCCATGAACGGTGCATTTCATTTTTTACCTCTAAATGTTACGTAATATTATGAATGAATGTATATACTGGATATATATCATATATATGATATCTAAATCATGAATATAATTCTGGATATAATGGATATTTCACCACATGAAGAACTTGTAATTATAAGAAGTTTATTGTTGACTCAAGTACCAAAGATCGACAAAACAACCGTTATTAACATAAATAATTACATAATGTTCATATCATTGTAATAAGTGATATAATAAGGATAATGAAATTGAAAATGGTTCTTAATAAGGTATATATTAACTCTAGTTTATTATTCAGGAGGTTAAAGAACGGTTGAGTCAAGTCAGACAAGAGGTAAGGGAATTTATTAACCCAACTTCCATTCTTTGGGTTAATCTCCTACTTTCAAACTATGTTATGATATTATTATGTCTTATTTTGTATTTTTACTTTCTTTATGTGTACCTATAGTGAATACACATTATAGATCTATTTTATTTTAAAAATGATATTTTTAAGGACTTCGTCTCAATCTCCTTTCATTGAGGCATATTTGGTTTTATACACAACTTTATTTTATACGGTGTATAAACCCCTTTGACTTTTACGTTTATTCAAAAGGAATCTTTTTATATGAAGCGACAAAAAGGGAATGTTGTTCTTTTTGTACATATGCGGCGACAACGACTTCTCTGCCGCCGTGACCATTATTTGGGTTTCGGCTTCCTCTATAAGCCATCACTTTTTTTTAATGAAAAATAAATACAAAGTTTTAACATTCTTTTATTTTGGTATTGAAAATGGTTTTGAAATAATTTTTACTATATCAATGTGTTGTATTGATATCTTGTGATTGAAATTTGGAAATGTTATGTTTCCTTTATGCATGTTTTATGTGATACGATTATGTTATGGTTTATGATATGTTTAAACCTATTCATATGAGGAATGCATTGGACTTAATAAGTGACGAGTGGAGCCCACTATAGCTCCTCGATGCATCGGCAGGTCTCATGAGACAAACTAGTGTCTTGGCACGAGGCCTTGACAAAATCTTATTTGTGGTCTTGGCACGAGGCCTTGACTACGTGGTTATGATAGTCTGGCATTATGCATTCCATCATTATGAAAGTGGTTATTGATATTGCATGTGATTATTCGACCAGTAGAATATCCATGTGAATAAGTAAATGGCATTATCTCATTTTACTTTTGCCATATTATGTTTCAGTTCATGTTTGAAAGGCTTTTGTTTTAGTTATACATTTCCTTAAATGTTTATGTTTATTTATGAAAGCTTTCGCAATATTGTTAACCTTACTGAGCATCTGAGCACACCCCTTTCAATGTTTTAATATTTTTCCAGGATATGAAGAAGTAATTTATGAGTGACCTGCAGGGGTAGTCAGAAAGGGTTATGATTGTGGACTATGAAGACCATGTTATTGTAGTTTGTTTACTTTTTGATGTAATGAAAGACTTATGAATGTATCTAGTGTTTCCAAGGCTACTAAACTAATCGGTCTTTCGAGACTTGATCTTTTGTGATCATGCCAATGTTACGAAGTAATGCACCGGCTCTGGGTAGCTGGGGTCGGGGCGTTACAAAATCCTTATTATTCTTCAGATATATGTTTTTTTCCAAAAATGGTTTTTATTTATTTTTATAGAAAAATAATTATAATTAATTTCTTAAAATTTTAGATATTTTATTTGATAAAAACGATATCATTTTTTGAATCATCATATTAAAATTATATTTGGGTAAAATTTTGGTATTTTTAAGAAAAGATTTATTTTTCAGTGAATTGTGAAAATTGCTGATTTTAATTGAAAAATGTATTTTCTTTTAAAGTACATACAAAGAAAAATTATATTTTGGTATATTTTTAAAATTTAATTAGTTTATTTTGATTAAAAATAATATAATTATATTATTTTCAATTAATTTTATACATTAATTTATTATAAAAACATTTAATATTTATAAAGTGTGTTTTCCTAAAATAATGTTTTTTCATCGCAATTTTTTAGTTTTATTTTAAACTAAATTATTCCACTTCTATAATTTCAATTTCGAAAAATCAAATCAATATTTGGAATTAGGATTTCCAAATTTTAAAAGTATGTTCTTTTTATTATTGGTCAATATAAATAGTTACCATAGTAATTTTTTATCACTGTGGTAAATGTTAAATCATGTAATTAAAGTTAAAAATAAAATTATAAGGACTAAAAAGTTACTATAAAACATGTATAAATTTTATTTCATGATTATATTTCATCCATAGTCATCAAAATTTTTATATATGGAATTCTTTCCATTTATATGAGATGATGGACTTTATAATATTTTATATAAAGATAAGTAAAAATGTCACACACTTTTTTAAAAAACTATAATATTTTTAACATGGGGATAAATATAGGATATTTAGGTTATAAATATTCATTTTAAAGATAAATTATTTATCTTCATCATGTTAATTTATTTTTAGTTTTTATTGATGTTTTAATTACATTAAATTATTAAATAATAATGACACTATAATTATTATGTTAATGGAAAATTAAAATAAATGATATTGAAAACATTAATAGTAATATAATTTTTTATAATTAATGTAATATATAAAATTTATAGAAATACATAACATTTTTCATTATAATTTCATTAATTTTCTTGATGTTATAAAAAAATCATTGTAAATGAATAGTTCTAAGATTTACAATATTAATATGTTATGAAAATAATAATTTATTAAATAATTTAAAAGTACTAAAAATACTATCTTTGATAAATTTATTGGGATAAGGTTTATAATATCAAACAAGTTTCATTTTATTTACTTTTTTACTTTTATAGGAATTCGGTTAACCCCTTAAGAGTAAAAAACATTTATATCACTATAATTGTAAAATTGATTAATAAAATTTTAAAAAACGATAACGGTAAAAATGTGATCCATACTTGTCCAAATTTTATTTTATATGTTTATTTAGACTAATATTTATCTTATATTTTTATATTATCAATGTCTATCGAGATTTACTTCAAAATTCATATATTTTAATTAAATATTTTATGATATTTCAAGAGTGAACCACTCATCTCATATAAAAGGGAATATATTCTTATCATTCAATCACACATCCTGAACCATTTGGTTCATGAAATAACTACCCCAACACTTTTTTAACATCCCTACCCACATTATAAATGTCTTTTATCTAGAATAATTCAAACCTAAGAGGGATTATGGTGTCACAAAATGAGGTTTTCCAAAGAAGATGTATAGTTTTTAACTGAGTTTTTCTGTTTGATTTATTCTTACACCACATTAAAATATTCTCCAACCATACTAAAATAATAAAATTAGTATCTAACATTTAATGATGTTTTATTATCTTAATTTAATAACCTATATTCATCTCTAACCACCATCAAATGGGAAATAAATCCATTTTTCATGTGTATGGGGGATTACACTTCTGCAAAATTATGTAATTCATTTTCCATAACCTCATATTATGACTGGTTATAATAATGGAATTAATGTCTACATAATATATTCATTACAAATTTATAATTATAAAAATATAATATATCATTTATTTTCATTATTTTTTATTCACTAAAAATTGATATTTGCATTCGTGTAAACATGTGGAATATCACCTCCATGAAGTGACATGATAATTTTTCATCACCACATAAAATTAATGATATATACATATATATATATATAATTTTCAAATAAATAATATTTTTTTATGATATAAGTACAATTCTATAAATTTAAAATAATACTTAACTTCTTTCCCTAATGATCATTGAAAAATGGAAACATTACTCATGCGTATGTATGGAATGCATAATCCATTATTTTAACATAGTTCATTTTTCATAAGCATAATTCAATGTTATAATAATTTATGTATAAAAATGATAATTATTTCATGAATATTATTCTGGATATGATAGAATAATGAACATGTTTACCATTTTCAATCCACTAAATACATTTTGGACTTATGAACCGAATATCCTCAAAACATCTGACATGAAAACAACTAATTAAGTAATTTTATATAACATCGTAATGGATAAAATAAAAGGAATAATAATCTTGAAAAAAATATTAAATAATTAAATAACTTATATAAATTTATTATACCATATTTAATGGACACACGTGGAAATTATAGACTCTAGGTAAGGGATTTCATCTCAATTTCTTTATATTGAGACATATTTTTTTATTATGAACATAATTTAATTTATATGGAATATAAAAATATACTTTTTCAAATTACATCATAAATCCTTAATAATTAATAATATTTTAAGTTTCAGTTTTTATTATTTTATCTAAATGGATTTGACTTGAAAGTTACCAGTTAGTAAATGGTTTGCTAATTCAATTTTTATCTATTGGGTTATAACTCTTCTTCATTCATATTGTTATTCCATGATTTTTTTGAATAGATAACTCAATTAATTTATTCTGTATTTACATTTGTTTATTTGGATTTATATTTTTTATACCTAATCTTCCTATTAATTAATTCTCAATTCAATGATATGATATTTGAAAGGGTAATTTGTCTCAAATTCTCTTTCTTTGAGACATATGTGTATGATATGAACCTATCTTAAATTGTAAGATTTATATAATTCCATGTTGACATGTTATTTAATGAATCTCCATGCTTTCATGATATTTTGAGTTTTATTTGAATTTATTCTTTCATTGCGATTATGACTAAAAATTTACCAAAGTGGCAAAGGGTTTATGTTACAATATCATTTCCTTTTAGGGTTTTCTATGTTCATGGTTCATTTTGGGGGAATCATATTCTCTTATTTTCTTGAACTGTATCAATTTTATTATCATATGGTTGTGAATTTATTTTACAATTTTAATTTCCATTTCCTCTCTTATTTATTAAAGAAACATCAATAAATTCATTTCTAAGTGATACCAATATTATATGTTCTTTTCAATTATAAATATTTCTCTTCCAGATCCATGTTTTCAAAAATGTTTTCATAAAAATTTATTCTATAAATAAAAATATTTTGAAAAATATATTCTACATTATCTTGGATATTATTTTAAAAATATTTAAAATAAATTTCTTAATGTTTTCTAAATAGGTAACATTAGAATCCCTTTACAAAATGTAAGAAAAGAATCCTTATTTTTAACATTAAAAAAATGAACTGATTTTCTAGAAATCAAGACATTTATTTTCTTTAAAGATTCACTTATAATATTCCAAGGTTATTTTCAAAGAAAAATACTTACATAATATTTTATGAATTTTTAGTTTTGAAACGATATTATTAAATTGAAATGTGTATTTCCCTAAATAATGTTTTTATAATATTTTAATGATATTTTTATTCATCGGTGCCAGTAACCTATGATGTTTCATACGTATCATTTGGGATAAAAAAAATTTATACCATACTCATTATTTTCCTAGATGTATTCTGATAGTTTCAAAAAAACTTTTATGGAACCATTTTCATTTCCATAGGTTAATCAAGTAATGAATGGAATAATAGATATTTATAAGTAATTTATTATGATATAAATGATCTATTTTGTTTATTTATGTTATAGTTATTTGGAATTATTTATAATGATTTATGTTTAAATTATGATCCAAGGATTGGTGTATCTATTTTAAACCAAGTATGGGTGGTTATGTTAAATCCAAATATGGGCGGGACCTTGATATCCATACATGGAATCTGGAATGGAATTATTCCATATGGTTATTCTATTTGTAAGAGTGATTGTAAGAGTGATTTGGAAATGATGTCCCAAGTCACCTATAAATTTTATCTATGACTTCAATTATTTATGAAAATCATAAGATTTCTCAATGTAAGCTAATGAGATTATTTTTAAAGAAAAGTATTCTCTCCTTCTTATGGGTGAAAATATATGGGGTTTTAATGATCTTATTGACCAACATTAACATCACATAGCTCACAATTTCTTATTAAAATGACTATTTCATTTTGTAAATCCTTATTCTATGTCTCATGATTCGTGATCTAGGTATTGATGGGTATGAGTTCCCTAATGTTATGAAAATTCCCTTTGATTATATCATCATAACCTTATTCCCATATTATTATCACAAATTATATTCAATTGTAAATTCTTATTTTTACCTTTATTAACAATTTGAAATCCACTTTCTTTTGGTTTATATTCATCGGTTTATGAAAAAAAAAGGTTGTATGATTTATTTTAGGAATGGTTTCCTATGTGAATAATTTTGTGGGATATGATGAAGACTTAATTTGGAATACGAAAATCTAGTTATATTGGGAAAAAACTATCTTAAAGTCATGGATGTTATTTATGTGATAGTTTTCGTAATTCTCTAAAACTCTAAACCTAAAATTTCCTTGGGAATGTAAGTGATCCAAAATTTCCTTTCGATGTTCATTGTTTAAAAGGTAAAAATAGGGTCTCATTTATATTTATCAATTATAGAATTGTAATGTTTATGTTTTTACCATTGGATCTAAGAGTTCATGTTTAGGAACCACCACTAGAGTTTTACACATTACCAATAGTTGTAAATAGTTGGCAAAGGCCTGGAAACAGTTGGTATATAGTGTACCAACGGTTCCCTCAACCGTGGGCAAGTAAGGCGTGATAATAGGCCTATACCAACGGTTCTGTGAAAACCTTTGGTATAGATGTCAAAATAGAAGGTATACAAATGGATTGTTAAAAACTGTTGGTATATTTGTGCTAAAGTATAACATATACCAAAGGTTTTTAAACCGTTGGTATATGTGTGTTACACTTATACCAACGGTTATAAACTGTTGGTATAGAGGCCATATGGAAAGTCATAAGAATATACCAACGATTTTGTTAGAACTGTTGGTAGAAACCTATACCAACGGTTATAAAAAATAGTTGGTATATTTATATTATAGTATCTGTACAAATGGTTTTGAAACTGTTGGTATACAATTGCTCAGCTCCACAGCATCAGGCCCCTCTCCCCTCTCCCCTCTCCAGACCTGCAACAAGACAGCAACCCCTCTCCAGACCTGAATCAACACCAATAAAAAATTCCCATACAATGTATTCAAAATTTAGAATTCATTCCAGAATTTAGATATTTAGAAATTTATAAATTCAAATGCAATAAAACCCATAACAGAAAAAGCCTACATGTTATAGGAAATGCAATAACAACCTTAAGAGTATTCCAAATTTAGAATTTGTTCCCCACTAAAACCACAACACCAACACACATAAGAGTATTCAAAATTTAGAATTCATTCCTCACTCAAACCACAACACCAATACACACAAGAGAAAAAACCTACAAGTTATATGAAACACATGGGATGTTTAGTAATGGTCTTGGGTTGAGTATCTTAAAATAGACAGAAAAACATTGGTAGAGTGGCAAGGATCATGATATCCATAAGATAGAAAATGGTAGTGGTCATGTTCTTAGACCTAGGATGAGTTATATGAAGCACATGGGGTATTTATATTCCTCTAATGATTATGTATCCATGTATAAATGGTTCCTGATGTGTTAGTGGGAAACATTGGCCAATCTCGACATATGAGATGGGTTACCAGAATATCCTACATGTTTTTCATAGACTTTTCAATTAGAATAAGGGGGTATGTGGATAATTGTAATTTGATATCTTGGGTGTGATGTGATATGAATCCCCATCTTGGATAGTGGGTATTAATATTTAATTAAGTCTATGGTATTGGGTTCCCAAAGGGACATTGGTTTGGTCCTAGAACCCACTGTTCAAGGATGGGATTGAGTTGATCCATGGGGCTATAGTGTCACCATATGTATTCCTCACGATTGGGGAATTTTTATGAGACTTTGAAACATATTTTTCTAGAATCTATGTGTAGCCTTGTTGACCAATTTGTCATATGGTATGATTTAGTGTTCATAGGTTTCCTATGAAATCACGATATGATATTTATTTGTTGTATGTTATTGTATAGAATGAACGACCTATGATTAATTATTAGAACATGAGTGTTGGTGCATGTTCATGATGGGATGTCGAGACTCTTTCCTAATATAATTCATGTTTTTCTATATATACTATGACCCATTTTGTTTCAATCTATGCCTTGTGAATATTTTCTTCTAATAACGTTTGACCAATAGACCATATTTTATTTTTTATCCCTTAATTTCGAGAATCTATTTGTAGCCTTGGGAAGATTTTCCGTACGTCAGTTGTTGTTGTCACTTAAAATGTTGTCTGTTTCAAACAACAGTGAGACACTTTGAGTGATACCAGTCACACCGTGCCTCGAATTGAGGTGGGGTTGATTTTACCCATAACAAATGATCCATGGATCGTTGGGTGGGGGGATGTACGTGGTGGGGGCTGTCCGGGGGGGGGTTGTCCGGTGGGTGGGGGGTTGTCCAGTGGGTGGGGAGCTGTCCAGGGTGCAGGGGGCTGTCAGGGGGGTGTGGAGGGCTCTCCATGTGTGAGGGGCTGTACGAAATGTGTTTTCAGCCACAGCGGTCACACAAAACCTCTGATTGACATTTCTTATGGCAGACCATTTAACAATTCACGCACCCTTTATGGTTGTCCGATTTCAAGGAATTCTAAGGTCGTTCGCCTGGTTTTGACCACCCCAGGAACGCTTTTCAAGTGCACCAAACACCTAAAGAACGCATATTGGCCATGCCGCGCAAACCACAAATCCGAATGATGTTTCATCTCCTTGTAAACCTCATGAATAATAATTAGGGTGTTTTCGTGTGACTTCAAGTCATTCTGATTTCGTTCGGTCTGCATTTGACCGTTAAACGCATGTTTTGGCCATTTACGACATGCAAAGTGCGTTTTCGGACACCGTAGTCACACGACACCTCCAATTGAAGTGTCGTGTAATATACCATTTTACAATTCACCGACACATTGTTGTCATCCGATTTCATGGTATTTCATGGTTGTTCGGCCAATTTCGACCACCCCACGCACGTTTTTTAAGCGCGCCAAACACCAAAAAAAACATATTCTACCGTGTCATGCAAACTAAGCATCCAAATGATGTTTTGTCTCCTCTTACACCTCAATAATAATAATTAGGGTGTTTTCGTGTGATTTCAAGACATTCTAATGTTGTTCGGTATGCATTTGACCGTTAAACGCATGTTTTGGCCATTTACGACACGTGGAGTGCGTTTTAGGCCAGTACGGTCACACGACACCTCTGATTGATGTTCCGTCTAGCTGACCATTTTAAAATTCAGTCACCCTTTGTTGTCGTCTGATTTCATGGCATTCCGAGGTCGTTCGGTCAGTTTTGACCACCCCACACATGCTTTTCAAGGGCGCCAAACACCTAAAAACACATATTCAGTCATGTCGCGCAAACTGCATGTCCGAATGATGTGTTGTCTCCTCTTACACCTCATGAATAAAAATTAGGGTGTTTCATGTGATTTCATGTCATTCCATTATCGTTCGGTATGCATTTGACCTTAAAACACTTATTTTGGCCATTCATGACACGCAGAGAGCGTTTTCAGCCACCGTAGTCACACGACACTTTCGATTAATGTGTTGTCTAGCCAACCATTTCACAATTCACCCACCCTTTATTATCGTCTGGTTTCATGGAATTTTGAGGTCGTTCGGCTGGTTTTGACAACCCCACGAACGCATTTCAAACACACCAAACACCTAAAAAACACATATTCAGTCGTGTCGCACAAACCGCGCATCCGAATGACGTTTCGTCTCCTCGTACATCTCATGAATAATAATTAGGGTGTTTTCATGTGATTTCAAGTCATTATGATGTCAATCGGAATGTATTTGACCGCTAAACGCATGTTTTGGCCATTTACGAGAGTTTTTTTTGGACACCTCGATCACATGACACCTTCAATTGACGTGTCGTATGGGCGACCATTTCACAATTCACCCACCCTTTTTCATCGTCTAATTTCATGGCATTCTGAGGTCTTTCGGCCAGTTTTGGCCACCCCACGCACGCTTTTCAAGCACACCGAACACCTAAAAACACATATTCAGCCCTACCGCAAAAACCATGCGTCAAAATGATGTTTCTTCTCCTCATACACCTCGCAAATAATAATTAGTGTTTTTAGTGTGTTTTCAAGTCATTGTGATGTCGTTCGGCATGCATTTGACGGTTAAACGCTTGTTTTGGCCATTTACGACACGTGGAGTGTGTTTTTGTCCAGCGTGGTCACATGACACATCCAATTGATGTGTCGTCTGGCCGACCAATTCACAATTCACCCACCCATTGTTTTGGTCTAATTTTATTGCATTCTGAGGTCATTCGGATGGTTTTGACCACGCCACACACGCTTTTTAAACGCTCCAAACACCTAAAAACACATATTTAGTCGTGCCATGCAAACTGTGCTTCCGATTGACGTTTCGTCTCCTCTTACACCTTATGAATAATAATTAGGGTGTTTTTGTGTGATTTCAAGTCATTCTGATGTCGTTTGGAATTCATTTGACCGTTAAACGCATGTTTTGTCCATTTACGACACGTGGAGTGCGTTTTCAACCATCGCGGTCACACGACACCTCTGATTGAGATGGAGTTGACTTGTACCCATAAAAAATGACCAATGTATCATTTTCATAAAGTATTAACACAATAGGAATGCGTTTGATCAGTTTTCCATATGTCAATTGTTTTATTCACTTAAAATCTAGTTCATTTCAAATAAAATTGAGACACTTTGAGTGGTACCGGCCACACCGTGCCTCAGATTGATGCGGGGTTGACACCTACATGTCAAAAATTCCCCATAGATCATTTGTCTAAAGTATTAACAGAATCCAAATACGTTTGGTCCATTTTCCATATGTCAGTTTTTGTTTTCACTTAAAATGTTGTCCATTTCAAAAAAAAAAGTGAGACACTTTGAGTGGTACCGGCCACACCGTGCTTTTGATTGAGGAAGGCTTGAGTATTACATGTTACATATGACCCATGGATCATTTTCCTAATTTATAATCATAATCCAAATATGTTCGGTCAGTTTTCAGTATGCTAGTTGTTTTTACTTAAAAGGGTGTCCATTTTAAACCAAAGAGAGACACTTTGAGTGATACCAGCGACACTATGCCTCAGATTGAGGCAGGGTTGACTCGTACACATCACATATGACTCATGGATTGTTTTCCTAAAGTATCAACGAAATCCGAATGTGTTTGGTCGGTTTTTCGTATGCCAGTTAGGCAAATCGTGCAACAAGAGTGATAATATCTTATACTAAAACTATAGAAATTATGCATGATGTGCATCCCCTGGTGCATGGTTAGGGAAAATCATGCACATTACTTCTAATATATATCCCTATATGTTTGGTAGATACCTTGTGCGATGGACTTAAATTTTTTACTAACCGTGAGGCATAGTGTTTTTTTACGCCGTCCAGGGTTCCAAGCTCCAATCAAGCCCCCTAAGCCCCATAAACCATTATAAAATCATTAGGCATACATATTTGGTAAAAAATAAAGACTTATAATGAATTCAAAAATATCAATACTAGAGTGAAAAACCAGGTTCAAAAACAAAGAGTTATAGAGAATACAAAAAGGTAATGTATCAATCTACCCCTGATTACCATCACCATCACCACTGTCATCATCAGTCTCACCCTCACCTCCATCTCTTTCCTCATCCTCGTCATCGTCCCCATGCTCATCCTCATCCCCATCCACGCCCTCAGCCCCATCCTCACCCTCGTCCTCATTCTCATCTTCTCCCTCGTCCTCTTCAGCACCCTCATCATCACCAGGAACATTATCATCTTTACTGCCACTAGAACTGCCACCTAGTTTATTGGATAATGCATCCATCGATGACATATATTTCTGACAAACCACACTGGCCTCTGGTGGAAGTGATGAAGATAATGCTTTGATCGGTTTCATAAATTCTTTCCCCCTAGTTTAAACCTATTCTTCCAACTCTGTGGCCCTTTTATCAGACTTTCTTACATGCTCCTTGACCTATTCCAACTAGGTGGTACTATAATGGATACTTGGAGAAGACCAATACCTCGTTAGGACTATATTCTTACCAGGTCGGCAGCGCACTCAACCAGAGTGCTTATCTCCCAAAACCTAATCTAAATGATCGTATGGCCCTAAATTTTTAGGCTCCTGGGAATCAAGGGCCTCTAAAGCAGCCTGTTAAATATTTTAATAGATTATTAAATTTCAAAATAGATGTTAAATTTTGAAATAAACAAATTAAACTTACAATATTTTCTTGTGTCGGTTCATTAACCACAGTTCCATATTTCTTCCTTCTACTCGAGCAAAACAACTTTTCTCAAGGGAGACGTCCTTCAATATTCAGTTTGTTCTTCTGTAATGACATTTAAAAGATATAAAGTGAAATTATAATCATATATTCAATATTCAATCAATCAAATAATTTAAGTAGGAAACAATAAAAAGGGAAAGTCCTAAAGAAAAATTATAAACAACTATATCATACCAGCTGCCTCTCATGATCTGGCATAGTAGTGTGCCCCAAAGTGTGGATGTATTGCTTTGAATAAATGTTTTTTTGTTTTTTTTCATAATATTCCTAAATAATGTTTAATAAAAAATAAGATAATATTAATGAAAAATATGAAAACTCTCATTTAAATACCTCAAATGTGATTAATACCTTAAATTTGGCAGTTTCCCAATGAGTAATCATTTGGCGATATTTCTCTATCAGGTAGTCATCCACGATAGGTACTATCTCCAACTCCGTGACCACTCTATCACACCAACCAACATACAACTCAAGATTATAACCTCTTCAAATCTCTCCTAACTCCTTTAAACGTGCTGGTCATGCACCTTCACCATCAGGGAAGTTAAACTGAAGCTGACACCCAATAGATTAATTCATATAAATACAAAAAAATTACTACATTAAATCCAATAGATTTTTTACATATATTTGTTCCCACGCATTATCCTTGACTTCATGTTTCAAATGTCTCCAAGAGAGAGGGATGACCAGAATGATGTCGGAGTATTCGGATAGCGTCGCCAAAAAACCCAGACATTCTTTCCCAGAATTATCAATCATCTGTCCATCATCATTGTATTCAACCATCAACTGTGTATGGAAGTTCCATACTACATGCAAGTGTGTATGCCCCCTCCCCCACCTCCTATCAGTAGATGAATTTTTTATTAAATAAGAAAATATATCAGTACAAGTTATAATAAAAATAAATTTTGGTATTAAAATTTGTTAGAGTTATATAAATATACCTGTGGTAGTCGGATCGATCGGTGTCACTGGATGTGCAAAAGCTGAAGGAATATCCTGTACAGGTGGAGTGTCCCTCAGTGCATGCTCCTCATCCACATATTGTGTCGGAGTAGGAGTTGATGAAGGTGGAATATAATAGCTCGAATATAATGAACCAGAAGAAAAAGATGATGGCAGAGATGTCTGGCCAACTGGTAGTGTAAACATCGTAGGCCTAAATATCTCGCGTGTCCCTAAAGACACACCAAGATCAAAATGGGGTATAGAAGATACGTCTGTGGTAGGGGCATAATCCAATCAAATACGACCAGTGGATCATCTAACTCTCGCACCATTAGACCTCTTACCACCGGCCTTAGTATCGGGACCACCAGATGATCATCTAACTCTGACACCCCCCCCCTCCTACCACCAACCTCTGTAATGGGAGAAATATCAGGCTCCTCATTGGATATCTCTCATCTAGGGGGTGGATCCTGAAAAAAAAATTAACACAAAAGTAAACACATGATATTATAAGTTACTAAAATATATATATTTGAAATAAAATATTCACAACATGGATGAGTGGAGGAACGCCCATCTGTGTCATGCGACGATTATTTTCTGTCATCTTTTTCCACTACATCTCTTCAATGGGTGTCATTTTCTGCAATGAAAAAAAATATTGAAATAATTAGAAATAGATAAATAATCTACAACCCAAAAAAACAAAATATAGAAAAAACATTTTGATAAAAAAACATAAAGAAATCAAAGATTTATGGTGGTTTGAAGGTAAGTACTGGGATACAAACTCTAAATGATGTAGGTGTATTCATTAAATCATGTCCCAATTGATTTTGAAGAGGGAATTTCAATATTTATAGGTATATATATGATTAGAAACACCTATAAAAAGGATATCTAGGAATTGTGACATCCTAAACTAGGATGCCACTCATTAGTGACTCGAACCTAGATGACCTAATGGCCTCAAGAACATCTACCAAATTTTCAAATGTTATTGACTAATAGTGAGAGCCTTTGGTTTGTCTACAGGAGACAATTCCCTCATTACCTAAGTTGCACAATTTAAATATTTTCAGTTAAAAAGTGGAAGAAAGATAATAATGGGAAAATATTAGAAATGGATAAAAATAACCAAATTAGTAATACCAACTAATAAAAGAATCATAAACCAAATGATGGTAATGTATTCCATGTATCAAGAAGAAAAACATAGTTACAACTAGTAAAAAGTAGTACTATACAAGAGGATCAATAAATTCTAAAATTAGACCTAGCTTCTTGAGCTACAACCCAATCATCTGGTTCATCGGAGGCAAGAGTGCGAGTCATGTCAATAACTCAAAATCCACAATCATCAATAAAGGTGAATTGGCTTGTCATTGAATCAAACCATTGGTAAAGGGGAGGGTTTTACCAATGGTTGTACATAACGGTTGGTAAAATACGACTTCAAGGCCCCTTTATAGGCATCCCAAATAGAGGCACTTGCCTCAGGTCCCATTATGGCATCCCAAATCATTCACTCATGTCCAATAAATCATTCTTGGAACCTCTATGGTCATAACTTTAATTTCCCAATTAGTTACCTAAGTTAAGTTCACCCCATGGGTGGAAAAAGTTTAGGCTTCTACAATTATAGGTTGTTCATGGCTTGTAAAAAGGTTTAATTTCATAAATTATAGAAAAAAACATTTATTTTTTAATTTGAGATTAATAATAAAGTATGTCAATGATAACAAGATTACTGAATTAAACTTGTGACTTATCTAACATTGTTATGGATGTATACATATGCTAGCATGGCTAGTGAAAAGCACCCCACAATCATAAAAGTGAGTATTGGACAAGAAAGAGACATAATATACAACGTACAGTGACAACCATGTCTAATTGTCCCTAAATTATATTAGTACATTCATCTTAGGAAGCAAATTATCACTCATGACTAACCATCCACTATAAACAACCTGGAGTGTATGAGTTTTCTCTCCAATCTTAACAACATCACCACACATTCTTACCATGATGTGAATCATGTGGAATACGGATGATATTAACAAAAAATTCCCAGTAATACCAAGCCTTATAAGAACTGAAAATTTATGAATGATATTAAAACATAATTCATTTTGAATCAAATTTGATTCAATGTCAAATCCCAACACACACACCCTAATAAAATAGAAAAAAAAAGTTATACATGCCCAAATCAAAACAAAAAACTAAAATAGTATATTCAGAACAATAAAATTAAAGTATCACTTACAAATTAGAAGTGTAGAACTAAATTTTTTTGAAAATTGATCAGAATGAAGGATTTCCACAGTCGGGTAAACCGAATCCCGCTTCTTCACTTCACCCAAATGAAAACATAAAACCAAAATATTAGATGCAGTATCACTTACAGAATACAAGTGAAGAACTGATAAATCTTAAATATGGAAGGATTTCGGCTGTATGGGAAGGAGAATCTCAATTATCCCTTCTATTTAAGGCTGTAGTCACGCAGAATGGGGTAGTTTGAGTTTCTGGGAATTTGGGGAAAAACATTCCCAACGGTTTGTAAGAACCATTGGAAAACAAATAATTTACCAACAGTTTGTAAAAACCATTAGTAAAGGATGATTTAAACCTCTCTATAACAACAGTTTAAGGAAACCATTGTCATATAGTATACTTTTCCCAACAGCTTATGAAAACCGTTGGGAAAAGATGATTTAACCATCTTTTACCAACGGTTTCCTTAAACCGTTGGTAAAAGTATTGTATAGTAATTGGGAAAAACTCTCTTTCCAGTAGTGAACATTAAATTTGGTATCAAAATGGGGTATACAAAACATTGGAGATTAGGATGTTTTCATGAGTGTTTATCTTAAGAGTTATGGATGCTATTATTGATTTTTAATTTTATGGTTGATCAAAAATTCAAATTATTAGACAAACCCTATTATGTTTTAAGTTATAGAATTTTAAGTTGACTAATGATATTTGGGGAGACATTTTCTTGGGTTGAGTTATATAAAACTATTCGGTGTAACATAAAGTTTTATTTTGGAATAATTCAATTACAATTTCTGGGATGTAATCTAAAAGTTATGAGATAACCTTTAATGCTAAAAATTTAAATAATGTTATTATTTAGGATATAGGGTTATTTATTTATATAAATTATTAGAATTTCTTGGGGAATATGTGATGAGTTCATATATATATATTTGGTAATATTCTTTAAAAATTATTGCTATCACATATAGATAAATGTTAAATTTTTAATGGAATAATATATGATCAAATAATTCTTATTTTTATGATTAAATATTAGTCTAGAATATTTTAATTTATGGAATAATATTTGTTGAAAATTTGGTTTAATTATTTATTTTTATATATTAAGGCATTTTTTAATCATATAGAGGTTTATTCATTTTTGGAATTATCTTAACTAGTGCTAAAAAAATTTGGTTTTAGACAATGTCTAAATATAGGATGAATAAATTCTTATTATTTTGTGGAATTATGTGATCCCTTAAAATTTTATTCTAATTATTAAGTTAAGAGGATATTTATCTTGAATACTCCTCTTTTGGAGAAAAATATGAGATTGTATGGGGAATTTATTAGGGGATAAAATTATACTTTTTAAGTAAGTAAATGTCCTTATTTTCTTAGTCAAGAAAGTAAAATAATTCTTGAACTCCGAGAAACATTTCGTGAAATAAAAAATTTATCCTACTACCTTTATTTCCTATGAACTTATATTATTATTCACACCTCATTGGGTTATGGTTTTGTGGTTTTTAATTTTGTATTGATCATTCACTTTATTGTGATTAAGGATTTATGTCACTCTCTATTATTGTTTGGAATATGTTTTCCTTCTATGTACATATTTAAACTTCCCAACAATGTATTTATAATTTGAATCCTAGTCATGTTTTATTCTATAATACCTTCATACTTCCCATTCCCTCTTTTAAAGAAGAAGTTGTATCAAAAAAATTTGAAAATGTGGGATTTCAATAAATGTATTTTTAAAATTCCTACACCTGGTTACTAAGCCCATGTTAAAATTGTGATAATGAAATTTATTAATTGATTTAATGTCATATCTTGAGATTTTATAAGAATTTAATTATGTTTGATAATTTTTATGACATGAAACATCGAGCTTAAATGAACCGCTAATTATTGTTATTTAAATATGACAGTTATAACCTAAAAGTTAAATTAAAGGATTTGAATAAGATTAAATAAATTTTTAAATATATATAATTCTTCTAATCAATAAAAATTTACTGATTTGGTATTAGGAAATAATCACTTAATTTTATGTAAATCCATCTTATTCTTTGAAGATATGTTTTCTTTAAAATTGGTTTTATTTATTTTTACAAGAAAATAATTATAATTAATTAATTGATATTTTAGGAGTTTTATTTTGTTGAAATTATATAATTTTTTAAATTATCATTTTAAAATTACTCGGGGTAAAAATTTTCAATTTTTCTAAAAAGATTGATTTTTCAGTAAATATTAAAAAATACCAATTTTTATTGAATATTGTACTATCATTTAAAGTATTTACAAAGTAAAAATATATTTTAGATTAGTTTTAAAATTTCATCAATTTATTTTGAATAAATAAAAATCTAATTATATCAATTTTAATGAATTTTATACATTAAATTTGGATAAAAAAATTTATATTTAAAAGGCATTTTTTGAAAAAATGTTTTTTTCACGTATTTATTGCTTGATTTTAAACAAAATTACTTGAATTAGGTGTTTAAAATTTTTAAAATATATTCTATATTTTTAAAAATGAGGTAAAAATTATCATATAGGTCATTTTTATTTTTTCCAATATGAATAGTGGCAGTAGAAATTTTTTCCATGGTAAAGGGTAAATTAGGTAATTAAAGTTAAAAATAAAATGGTAAGGACAGAGAAATGACCCTAACACATGAATAAATTTTATTTTATTAGTATATATCATACATAATCCTAAAAAAAGTTAAATATATGGCCTTTTTTCATTTGGATGTGATTATGAACTTTATAATATTTTATGTAAAGAAAAGTAATATTTGCTACTCTTTTTCTTAATATATACAATATTTTTAACATTTTGAGAAACATAAGATATGTTCAGTTACAAAAATTAATTTGAAATTTAAATTAATTATCTTACTCATGATAATTTGTTTTTAAATTATATATAAGAAATAATTACCTTAAAATATTACAGAACACTTACAAAATAATTATTTAATTAATAGAAAAATAAAATAAATAATATTACAATTATTAAAAGTCATATAATTTTAAATAATTAATGTTATACAAACATTTTATAGATATAACTAATGTGTTGGGAATGTATTAAAATTTTATTTTAATTTAATTTGTTTTCTTGATGTTATAAAGTTTAATGTAAATAAATAATTCTAAGATTTTCATTATTGATTTTAATGAAAAATAATATTTTATTATTCGATTTAAAATTCCTAAAAATAAAATATTCATTAAATTGATTGGGATAATGTTTAAAATATCAAGCATGGTTAATTTATGGGATTTTTTAATTTTTATAATAACTATATTAAACACATAATGGAAAAAAACATGCATATCGTCGTAATTGTAAAACGGGTTAATGACCGGTTAAAATAAACAATATAATGGTAAAAATGTGATCCAAAATTTTCTAAATGTTATAAGAAGTGTGAATTTTGGAATTTTAATAATATTATCTTAGAATAATTTCAATTTCAATATATTTTTAAATAAAAAATAATTTATATTAATTTATTATTTTTTAAAATTCCAAGAGTGTCCCTCCTCTCTCTTATAAAAGGGCACATCTTCTTTTCATTTCATCACACCAAAATAACCACTTAGTTTGGTAAATAATTACTTAAATACCTTACTAAAATCAATCTTTAAATTTTATCTATCTTATTTTTGGAAGAATACCAGCCTTATAGGGATTAAGATGCTAAGAAAATGAGGTTTTCTGAATAATAGATATAGTTCTTTACCGATTTTTTCATTTTTTTTCTTATACGTCGTTAAAATATTCTCCAAATATGATGAGTTAATAAAATAGGTGTCTCTATACACATATATGTTTTTATTATAATTTTATAATCTATATCCATCTCCAAACTCCATCAAATTGGAAAGTAATTCATCATTCATGAGTACGGTGGACTACTACCTCACGGGTAAATGTAATTAATTTTACATAACCTCAAATAATGAATAGTGATAATTATGGAATTAATATTTATATATGATATTAATTTAATATTTATCACTCTTAAGAGATAATATATCATTTACTTTCATACTATTTCAATCAGCAAAAATGATAATGTCTTTGTGCATACGTGTGGACTAAAACCTCCATAGAGCGATGTGATTTTTTCTCATCACCACATCACATGGAATATATATATATATATAAGTATGGTAAAAAATAATATTTTAATTATTAAATATTTATAATTATGTAATTATAAAATAATACTTACCTTCTTTTCATAGTGATCATTGAAAAATGGAAATGTTACACATGTGTACGTATAACCTACCATCTCCAGGACTGTAACACAGTTCATTTTTTCATAAACATCATTCAAGGTTAATATAATTTATTTATAAAAATGATAATTATTACATGAATATTATTCTATAAATTATGTAATTATTAACACTTTGACCATAACCAAGTCACTAGAGACATTTTGGACTTATAAACTGAATATCTTCAAAACATATGACATTAAATTAACTAATTAAGTAATTATATACAATATTATAATAGATTAAATGAAAGGAATAATAAATTTCAAAATGGTTCAAAAAACTATAAAAAACTAATATAATTATATTATACTGGAGTTAAATGACGTACATTGAATGAATGGACATAAGGCAAGGAATTTCATCTCAATTTAATTTACCTGAGGAATATTTTATTAGTTTGTACCTAATTTCTATTATATAGTGTTTATGATACCCATTTTATATGTTATATCATGAATCTGAAAAAATCCTGAAATATTATCATGTAATTTGAATTTTTTTATCCAAAGGGTTTTGACATGAAATCTACCAAGTGGTAATGGTTTTCTTACCTCAATTTCCTTTTGTAGGCTTATAACTCTTTTTAATTGAAATTGTTATTCCCTGGTTATTTTAAAATTGATCACTAAATGTTTTTATTATTAATTTACACTTTTTGTGAGGAATTATATTTTTTACACATAATATATCCATACATTGATTCCAAATTCAATGATGTAAATTTTGTTAGGGTAGTTTGTTTAAATTTATCCTTCTTTGGGACATAAGTTTATGATACACAACAATCATGTTTTATGAGGTGTATATACTACCTCACTAAAATGTTATGTCTGTAATATTCTTATTTTCATGATTTTTAATGTTTCATTTGATGTTATTTTTTCTTGGGGCCTATGATAGAACGTTACCAAAAGTGTAAAAGGATTTATGTTGTAATCTTATTTCTTTTCAGAATTTTTTATGTTCAAGGTTCCATTGGGGAAAATCAATAGAACTTATTTTCTTGAACCAAATATTTTTTATTATCCTCTAGTAATAATTATTTTTATTTTTTTTAATTCCCATTTCCTCACTTAATGATTAAAAAACAACATGAACATCATTTTTAAGTGATATTGTTCTTGTATCTTCTTTTATATTTGAAATGGTTCTCTTCCATATATATGTTTCATAAAATGGTTTATAAAGTGTTCAATTATTAACCTAAATTATTTATAAGTATTTTTTACATGATCTTTGACTTTATTTTAAAATATTTTAAAAGATATTTCTTATCATTTTCCAAAAGTGTCACATCAGTGTTCCATTACTAGATGTTTGAAAATAATTTTTTTTAACACTTACAAAATCAATGGATTTTTCTATAGTCAAAACCATTGTTTTATTTTAAGATTACATTAATTTTTTCTAAGTTTATTCTCAATGAAAATTATTTTCACAATATTTTATGAATATTTATTTTTTATAAGTGCTTTTCGAAGTGAAAAGCATATTTTCCTCAAGAATTTTATTTATAATCTTTTAAATTTATTTTCATTCATCAACACCAATAAACCTTGATGTTTCATATTCTCGACTGGGTAAAATTTTTAATGATATCATTATCATTATTTCTCTAGATGTTTAATCACTAAAATAAATTAAGAAATATATACAACTTAGGAAAAATATTTCTCATATATATATATATTAATATGGTATAGCTTTCTATTAATTATGTTAAGATGCAACCATAGTTCAAAGTACTTAACTTCCCACTGTCAGCATGCTTTCAATTATCATGGAGTTGTATGAAAGTTTTGGGTAGAATTAACCTAGTCATCGTGAATATTTGATGGTCTCCATGAAAATTGGTGTAACTGGTAGGAATGTATTAATGAAATTTGAGTCTAAGATTTCAGAACTAATGAGTCTAATAAATGGATCACGGAGATATGGGTTAATTAATTTGGAAAGATACACCTACCTAAATATATTTAAATAGTGTTTTGAAACCTTTTAGGGTTATGAGATGGGTTATACAGATCCTTGACACTATAATATCTACATGATAGGATAATATAAATCCAATGGTGAGGGTTTTATATATTTAATAAAATAGTGGGAGACTAATAAATAAAATATATTATGTAACATCCTTTAGAAAACAACATAAAATACTAGAAATTTTAATATATAAAATGGAATGAGAAACCATGGGATATTTTCAATCATTTCTGGAAATTGATCATATCCTCACCATAAAAAATTTATAATATTGGTATAAATGTTTATACACTATACTAGTATTTAAAAATTCATACTATGTGTTGTAATATAATATCCATTATTATCCACCTCTATGAGTGAGTGAAGTTGAAAAAAATTCCTATATGAGATAAATAGTATATGATTCTATTATTTGTTGCATTATGCAATCTTCTATGTCTAAATAGCTGGAGATGAAACATACAGACATGGATTTATATACCAGGATTTCTCATATTCGATATCATAAGAAGGAGAAAGAAAGTGATATATTTATTTTGAGTATTTATTTTCAATGGGATTTATATGAGTTTAAATTTAGTTTTGATGATTAAATAGGATATCACAGACAGATATCATTATTTCATATGTTTTTATAGTATATCTTTAGTGCTGAAATCTAGGTGGTGTGACACCAAATGAATGAGTATTGAGAAAAGGTGTAGTATTAGAGTTAGAGTTATTTTATTCCATGAACCACCATTTATACCATGAATAAAGAAATTAATATTTTATTATAAAGCTACAAAACATCATTCTGGCCAAGAACCACATGCCTCGAGCACTGAAATTAGGGTCAAAACTAAAATAATATGGTGTTGAGTCATGTCAAGGTGTGAATAAATATTCATGTAATTAAGGTTTGTAAAAAAAATTCGAAATCCCTATTGTAAAGACCCATACCCATTCACCACATGAAAAATCCATTCATAATGTGAAAAAATTTCATTACCTGATTTATAAGATATGATTTCTCTATTTTTAGGGGGGATTTCATGTTTTTCTGACTGATGGACTATGGATGAAATTTAAATAATTAAAAATGTGTATTTCAACCACTGAGGAGGAGATATCTCTACCATTAAAATGTTACAACGTCAAGGGTTTCAACCTGGGGAGGACTGATGTATTTAGGTTTAATTTTCCTTTGTTTTATGTAATTTCCCTTTCGATAATACTATATATTATTTATTTTTATTCAATTTATCTCTTTTATTCTCTTTATTATAGTATCTATTATGTAGTCTATTTATTATTTATCATCAATAATCACTCAATGATGATTGGCTACATCCACTGAAGAGAGTGGTTTCATGTAAAGATTATAAGTACCAATATGTTCTATTTTTTATTCACCCGTATGATTATTTCATTCAATGGTATCATTTTGTACCTATATTTTTATCTTTATTATTATTATATTATTGAAAAAAATATTTAATAATGAAAAACACCAGCATGATTATGGTAATTAATTTTTAAAAATTGAATTGGATTGTTCTTAAAATCTTGGACCTCTGGTCTTAATGCGTTGTAGTTATTTCAATTCCTCATACAATGAGGAATTTATATTTTAGGGTAGTATTGGTAGAATTTTCCAATTTCTATCAATTATTTGTATGGTCATGTAGCTATTGAGTTTCGTCTATCTTGTGAGTGAAGTCTGATTAGCTATTTAGTAAAACCACCCTTAGTAACTTGTTCCCATATATTATTTATTTATATATACCTGTAAATTATTTAATTTTAAATCATTAGGTTTGTTATTTAATTCAATTAAATTTTGTGTCTTGATCCTAAAAATATTGTGATGACTTAAAATTAGTTAAGAGTTGTCATTGTTCATCCCTATTTCTCATGGGATTGACCTTATACTAATATTATTATATGGCTTAGTATTTATTATAGTTATGAAATATAAATTTATAATTTGATTTATCTCAAAGGATTTAATTAAATACTTTAGATGAGTAAAAATTTCAATGTCATTTCTAAGGATCGGTAAACATAACTAATTAATAAAGAATTATTTCTTGGGCCAAAATATTTTCTTCTCTCATTTTTGTTTAATGATTTCAGTTAATATCATTATTTATTTGTATTTTATTTTTATATTTTACTCTCCTGGTATTTTTTGGTGTGTATGGTGGAATACACTTCATATCTGTCTTATTCCACCCCATCATCAAAGTATAGTGAAAACCAATATGATTTTTCTATGTGGAAATAATTTAATTTTTCAAGGTGTTCGCAACAAAGAGATAGTAGGAATGAGTCATGTTATTATGGGTATGATGAATTTTATCCATAAAAGTGGATTGATACCTACTACCAATCCTATTAAGGAGATCTTAAATATTAAAATTAATGGGTAGAATCCTAGAATGGGTAGTATAGTCAAGAATGACCTCACATTCATGTACCACAATAGGTGTATTCTGAAGAAATATTTATTCAATTGCTTGTGGAGACCGTTAAATTTTTGGATAAGAGGAAGGATGATCAAGAGTCATACCCTAGAGGCATAATCTTGAACACAGTATTATAACATTAAATTCTATTATAAATAATGTATATATACACTTTGATACAGGGAATTGATTAGAGCGTGTGGTGGAAGAAGATAAAGTTGTTAAAGTAATAGAGGAAGGAGTTTAATAAGATTAATTGGTGGAGTAAAAAAATAATAATATGTATAGCATGCTAGAATATCGAGAAAAGTTGAACCTCCAACTCATGAAAAAGTAAAATATGAACCTTAAGCATATATGTGGATCATTATAGTGGAAGAATAATAAAACACTCTCCCATATATGCTTATAAGAATAAATATAAAAAAGAATGATGGATCTCATTGATTGGATAATGGATGATAAATTAGATCTACAAAATGTTGAAGAAAGCCTCAAAATTGAAGTGGTAAAGGGATAAAATAAAGTGTTTAAAGAAGAATATATGGAGATTGTTGAAATTTTTGAATAATTAGAACCACAAACACCAAGCTATGAAAATAAAACTACTAAAATATCAATATTTATTATGAAGATTAAGGATGAGAATGAATAAGCTATTTTATAGGAATAAAACTAAAAAATCCATTAAGATTTTTATTTCCTTATGTTTTCTTTAAATCATCCGTCAATATGAATCCCACCACAAGTAGTATTCAAAAATAAATATAGAAAAAGAAGGAAAAGTATACCCTGAGTGAAAAAAAAATTAAATCAATTTTACAATTAGATCGAGTAAATTTATATCATTGTTTAATTATATAAAACAAAGGTAAAAGGTCTAGTTACATACCTTAAAGAATAACTTATGAGATAAAACCTTGGTTTTTTAATTTCTTTTTATGACTTAATTTTTATAATTATATTATTTTAAAAACTCTTTCTATGGTTGATTCCATTATATTTTTGAGCTA
Organism: Viscum album; assembly: GCA_963277665.1. Classification (NCBI taxonomy): domain Eukaryota; kingdom Viridiplantae; phylum Streptophyta; class Magnoliopsida; order Santalales; family Viscaceae; genus Viscum; species Viscum album. Next base: position 1,795,019,949 of record OY728131.1, read on the forward strand.
AAATGATTTATCCTTGAACTTTCACGTGGTTGATTATGATTTTGTTGGATCAAGAGGGAGAATAATTTCAAGGAAGAAGAGTCACTAAAAATAAATAAGGTATAAAAATTTATGAATCTTCCTAAAAGTAGAGTATTCTTTAACTGACTCATGTTTTTATTCCCCCATTTTTATATTATTATTTTATATAAAGAAAATAAGTTGAACTTTTTTCATCAGATTAAATGAATTAGATTATATAAAAAATATTTGAATTTTTTGTCTTGTACTCATGGATCTAATAGGAATTATCACTTAGTTTGATTATTTTTACTTGTTTAAAATTTGAATCATCATTCCCATTAGTGTTAAAGATATTATTGTACATTTATTTCATAAGTCATATTCTTACTTCAATTTTTATTTCATTGAAAATAATTTTTAATGTGACTCATGTTCTATATTTTGGTTCATTGTAGCATATATTTAGTAGATAGATTATAGAAGTTCATGCTATGCCCTGATTTTCCAATTATATGTTTCTAATTCTTGAGATGTTTCTAAGCCAAATTTCTGAAATTTTATTTCTCTGACTATATTAATTGAATAAACCTAGGATGTTCATAACTAATCGAACATTCAATGGTTATCTTTAAACTTATAAATAAAAAATTCTCCTTTAATATGATTGAATATTTTTTGTTTAGAGAATATCCTTGAGACCAACATTTTCATTTTATCCTACATATCCCATTGAATCCATGTAATAACATAATAGGTAAGATCCACATTACGAGATTATATTTTATTTTTCTTCCCTAATTTTTTTATTTTTCATGACATGAAAAGGTTTATGTGTGGGGGAGTGGCTGTCCAAAGTGAAAAGGGATGTGTAACATTGATTAATGGTGTGGGCTATGTGCTTCATTTGGATTTAGGGAGATTCCAAGATTTTTCGTCCATTATAATTTATTTTTTATCCCTCTTTAAAAACTATGAAAATGAAAAATGAAAAAATAATAATAAACAAAAAAAATTAGAAAAAAATAGATTATATCATGAGGGAGTAATAAATCACTATTACTGGACCAATGATATTTTTAAAAATATTACAATTGGTTTTATGAGGAGATCATTTGGAGTTGAGTGATGGATATGATAATTTTCCAAATAATAAATTTAATAAAAGAATAAGAGAAAAGGTTGTGTAAAAAAAGAGGGTGCATCATTTCACTATAATTTAAGGTTATTTATGAGCTTACTTTGAGATTATGAGTAGAGGAGATGTAATTTTGATAAAGTATTTTCATTGAACTATACATTTTTATATCATGCATTATGTGAAAGAGTTTAGTAATATTTTTTATTATAAATGTTTCAATATAATTTACTTATGTACCATCTAACCCCAAAATCATTTAAACCTAATTTTTAATACCTTGTTATTATTATGAAATTTTTTATTACGGAGTGGAGATTAATACAATTTTTAAGACTGTGGATAAAATACACATACTTCATAATTACCATAACTCCATATTACATGTTCCTACGTTATTATATAAAGGGAATTTTGGAAAGGTAAATCATAAATGGAATGGATGTTTATAAGATACTGAAAATAGTAAGTGAAAATAGGAAATGTCATAAATTTTTAATTATAAATTAATCATGATTTGGGAATCATTTTTTGAATATTTTTTGTTCTTTTAGAATATTTAGTTATGACTTGTTATTTAAGTGTGTTTTTTTTACAAATTTCTTTATTGAGGCATGAAATCTTTACGTTTAGATTTTGATATCTCACTTGAGGAAGATTAATGTATTGAATGTGGGGGACTGTAAGAACCCATGTCTAGATAGTTGAAAATTTTGGTGGAAATTTTAATTTTATCTCCGGGTGGATGTGTTTCTTTTAGAACAATAAATTGGAATAGGGTTCTCAGAATTTTAATGTTTAAATGAGGTGTTTTTTTGATATGTTATAGGTTTCAGGGGAACGTATGGGGTTTGGTAAAACACTATAGGAGGATCGGTCATGTCTACAAAAAAGGGATTCAAAATCCCATTCACATTATGAATACCCTATTCACTATGTGGATCTGGTTCTTGGGTACAGCTAGAGAGTATAGGATGTGAAAAGGGTTATGTGGGTCCGGTTCTTGAAAAGTTACAGTGTGACCCCAAGAATCATGACATGAAAGTTTCTAAAACCCTTTAATTTAATTTTAAAAGGGTTTATCTCCTCTTCCTTAATCAGGATAATAGAGTGTGAACAAATTGGGGCAAGACTATGAGACCCTTATCCCTTGGATTGGGGTTTCTTACCATAGTGGAATCCTTTGTGAACTTTGGGTTATTTGGGCTCATCAAGGTATGGATTGGACAAGTGTTCTCCCTTTTAAAATGTGACAAGGCCTAGTAGAAATAAATATAGAATAACTAAAACTAGATTTGGTTAATCTTATTAACCCTAAGTAACCCTGATGACTGAGATAGGATACGGTTCATCTCTTTACTTGAACCTATGTGGAAGGACCTGCATATATGATGATTTCATTCTACCCTATTAACTATGTTGTGGGATGCATTGTCCCGATGTGTCGGGTGTTACCTTGAGACTATAATAGAGTGTGAGGACTAAGTGATGGTCCCTTAGCTTTGTTGTGAATGAAGGGACCTTGTGGGTGCCCGTTTAATAGACGAATCCTAAGAGGATTACTTGATATGGTAGTGGGTGTCATCATGGAACCTATACTACACTTGGAAACATAAGGGTAGTGAACAGATATGATGAGCATGGAATTTGGACTAGATTTTTGTGTTTACTTTTTGGATTCCCCTTAGGGTGGATGTGATAAGGTTTGGCTTTCGTGATTTTCGTTTAGGTGTAAGGATGGGATGTCATTTTTTGGATTGGAATATAGTCGAATCTACCATAGAGATTGTTCTTGGTGATTGAGATTCCTTAGATTTGGGGCCTAGACATGATGGAGGGGATACCATAGATAAATATCCCAAATAACAGGATAGTCTGGGTTCTACATCATTGGAGTCGAAAAATCTAATTAGACTACCATGGTATGCATATTTGGAGTCATGGTGACCATAAAGAGTCTATAATAGGACTATCAGATAACTACATCCTTGGAGTTAAGGAATCTTATCATAGTTACATGGTATGCATCCCCAGGGTCATTAAGATATCATTATATAACAGTACTTTTGGGCAAGAGTGTATCCCTGAATTCAAGGAATCTGATCCAACATTATTGTGGTGACCTTAGGATATAACATGTCATTTAGGGGGGTGTCCCCAAAGTTAAGGAATCTGATCAGACTTCCTTGGGGTGGATACCAAGATTCATGAAATCGTCATATATAATACGACTGTCGGGGGAGGTGAATCCATATAGTTGAAGAATCTAATCGAGCAACCATGGGATGAATCCTTGAATTTTTGATGACCATAGAAACTGTTTTCATGGGACTCATCTCTAGATTCATGAAGATATCAAGTTTCCACAGATTTGGATCCCACAGTTGGATTCCTAGCGATAGGATCTTTGAGTCATTAAGATATGTAAGGGTTTCCATAGACATAGAAAAAACATGTTATTTGGGATGCATTGTCATCAATTCATTCTCAGAGACATTTTAGAATCTAGGAAAAGAAGTTATAGTTGATTAAGGTGAAGGTCCTAAGGACCAATGGAAATTTAATTATTTGGATTTTCCATTTACTATAGATGATCATTTAATATGCACATATCATTTCATGCGTTGGTTATTATAGGATCTCATTGTTGGTGACCTATAAAGTTATATACACACAACTAGCTCCGTTTTTCCACTACACTTGGGTACCCAATCATACATTCACGTGGTTTTAGGCTAGGTGGGTATAATTCCTCAGATATAATGGTCAAGAAGGATTGATCGGATGGTAGCAGGTGAGTGGATGAGGTTTATCTTAAAGATGCATTGGAGCCTTTTTGTTTTAGTTTTCTTTATTCTATTATGTATTTGTAACCATCCTAGCAGGAAGTCTTTGTGTGTACATTATATCTATTCATGGATTTTATTCATTTATGTATTATTATTTGATGTCTATTTATTTCCATGTATACTGATTATTTATTGATTTGGATTCTTTTTAGTTATTATTTTATTATTTTTCACTATGATATAGGGGGTATAATCTCCAAATAGTACCATCTTAAACCCCCTATTCTCGTCGGTAGCCACTAGTTTATGGGTAGGTGTTCTAGAGATCATGTGGAAAACCAATTTGGATACTAGTTATAGAGTATTCCAAGGTGGAATGTAATAGGCAGTTTTATATCTCTATTTTGAATATTTATTTTCATTGGTTTTTATATGTGTTTACATTCACTTTTGATGATTTAGTAGGATATTCCAACCCAATATCATTGTTTTTTATGTTTTTATGGAAGCGATTCAATGATTTGAAATTAGGATGGTGTGTCACGAGAATAATAAGGATTGGGAAGAGGTAGAGAAATAGATTCAAAGGTTTTTCACACCATGAATCACTATATATACCATTAATGAAGACATGAATAATGCTATGTAATGCAACAAAACGTCATTTAGCTTGAAAATCACAATCCTCAAGCCTTGAATGTAGTGTATAAGATGAAAAATATTGAGCTTAAGTAAGTCATAGTGTGAATAAATATTCAAACTATGGTAGTTCATTAAATTTTGATATAATATTCATTGTAAGGACCCAGGCCCATTCACCACATAAAACATCTTTGCACAACATGTAAAAGATACATGAGAAGCTTTTGATGTTACAAACTTCTCTATTCTCAGATGATTTAATGTAATTTTTATTGGAAGACCATGGGTATGATTTTAAATCATTCAATAGAGTATTTAGACCTCTGAGGAGGAGGAGATCAGCCACAGAGAGGTTTTAATGTCTTGGGTTTTGACCTGTGGAAGAGTTTCATAGTTAGGTTTTATTTTCCTTTATTTTCTAAAATTTCCCTTTCTATAATCCTAAATATTCATTGATTTTATTCAATTTATATCTTTTATTGTCTTGATTATAGTCCCTCTTTTATGGCTCATTTCTTAGTCATCAATAATGATCACTTGACGATGATTGGATAGATACACATGGGAGAGTAGTTCTATATGAAGTCGGGGTGTACCAATATGTTATTATTTGTATTTTTCTATTGAATAGTTTCATTAAATAATATCATTTTGTTACTATATGTTTATTTAATTAAATATTATATCATTGAACAAATTTTTTTAATAATGAATGAATACCAACATTATTGCGGTAATTAATTCATGATAATTGAATTGGTTTATTCTTGTAGAATGGTTAATCTAAACTTAATGTGGTTTTGTTATTTTGATTCATTTGACCATAAAGAATTTAGATACTATAGTATTATTTGGTATCATTAACCCAATTTTAATCAATTTTGTTAATTGGTTCACAACTACTATGTCATGACCTGGACCACTGAGGCCCACCTGGCTAGTTCTAAGTCGAGTGTCACAACCCCAATCATGCATCAAAGAGTCTAGGGGCTAAAAACCATCCTGAGTAGTCAATAATGAATATAGGAGTCCTTATCCTAAATACCTATATTCACACACACAACCAACTCTATGAAATAGTTAAATAAATAAAAATGTTATACATTTAGAGTGTAAACAAGTATGAAAAAACCTCTAGGAAATCATCATATTACAATAGTGAGTACAAAAGTATAAAGGTGAAAATATATACTGAACAATAACTGAAGTCCCAACCTTTCAAGAACTAGACTATGGGAGATACATAAGTGAGACCACCTCAAAATATCTTTGTATAACCACCATACATGGTCCACTCCACTTGGTAAAACTATGATCCACTGAATCCAGGTCCACCAAAATCACTATAGACATACATGAAGTTTCCAAAAGACAAAACACATATGGTAAATTCCCATGATGTTTTAAGTACATACATACCTACTAGGTTCCCCAAGAACTGAAAATAAAGGTTAAAAAATATTCAAATCATCCCATAAGAAAGACGTTAAAGGATACCTAACATATATCCTCAAAATAATCCCATATCTATAGCCCGTATAAGAATAATGATCCATCCTACAACTCTAAGGGTCTCATCACTAATGCCCAAGTTCCCCATATAACCTAAAAAGGTAAATATTGGGGATCCCACACCCTACTACAATGTTCCATATCCAAAGGATCACTATCCCTTATCTATTCATCATTTAAAACTCTCAATAAATAGTGCGGAGGAGATTGGGCCTCACCACTATACTCCACATCTGAGGGAATAATAAATCTATCCAATATTATTACACAATATAACCAAAATCATTGTTGAGATCCCTCACTTTTCAACTTCACTCCATTGCTGAGGGAGAACCAACTCCAGTGGAGGAATGACTCACAATCAGATCTCAAAGATGGGGGAGTACCACAACATTGATAGAGGACCTACACTCAATGTCCTACAGGGTTTTTTTAACCCCACCTGTACAAAGGGTATTGGGGACCCACACCCTAAATCAATGGGGATGTACCGACCCTATTTACACACTAAGGATCACACCTGATTTCTTCTACTTGGGTATAGAGTATGTAGGACCCATGAACTTATGAGATAGAGTGGTTTCTAACCCTAGAGTCTCTCTAAGGATCAAACCTAGTCACTTCCATCGACTAACCATCACTAAAGGAAGTTTCTCACTCACATCACATTGTTTCATATCTATGATGAAAATATAAAGTATTCCATCACCTTTTACATGGAAAACCACTCATGTTAGGATTCTCATGGACAAAATTTGAGTCCTAAAGTAAGGTATTTTTTAGTTAAAAGTCTATGAGGGGATTCCAAATCATGTCCTACTTTAGTATACAATGTTTCCCTTGAGTATAACCCCTTATTGTGTCCCCTCATGTTACTTTTTATATCAAATAAATGTGCATGGAATGTATGAAAGGTCAAATTGAAAGTGACCTCTTCTGGAAACCTGGTTGTGTCCTCTACATTGCATGGCTTTGATAACCATGTGAGGGTACATGGTGTGTACATAGAGTACATGTCATGTCTTAGTGGCCTAGTGTATGGCGTGTCCTTGGAACCATGGCTATGTATGGACTTTTTCCCATGTATGTCACCCCATGTCCATGTCCTCATCCCTTCCAGGGTACACCTGGTTTCTGTCCATGTACTACTACATGGCCATCTCCTCCTAGCATGGGGTGTATGACCATGTACTTAGCCACATGACCAATTCCCACTACACTTTGTATACACTAGGTAGATGGTGTATAGTCATCAAAAATATTTATTCCCCTAATGCGAAGGAAACATGGTGTGTTCCCCAATACAACATACCATGTCACTAGAATTTATGAATAGGAAATCCTTTTAAACCTATTTAAACCCCTATTTTTACCCAATTTGGTATAGATCATCCCCCAGGGGTTTCTTAATAGACATAATAGGGCCTCAAAACCTTTAAAAATTCATATACATGGATTAAGACGTAAAACTCATAAAGCCACCTACCTCGTGGTGTATGTACCAAAGATTCAAGTCCAAATTCTTTCTTAGGAGCCAGTGCATCTTGATCCGACTAAGCTCTCCATCAAGGATGATGTATGGGGACAACTACTCTCTTTGATTCATTAATCGTACAAGGTAGAACCCTAAATCTCTATAATGCATGGAAACCCAAGTAATCAGGGGTATTATAAACTTTTTATTAAATAAATAAAATCAAATACTTAATTATTTATCGCATATGATAAGAGTCATCTTCTCCCAAATTCCTTACGCTGGCCAACATTATGATATGTCCTGGGAAAATCTCATATTCCAAAAACAAACAAAGTCTCGTATTTCTCATCCAAGGGCTCGAATAATTGAAAAACTCGTTTTTCAATAACAGATGCATGCACATTCTTTAATATATATTGATATTTTTAATATATTAATACCAGGGTCCTAAGACACCCAAACACCATTCCAACTCCATGGAAAAGTCTAGGGATATATATATATCAAAATATCCAGAGGAAAAAACTAACAAAATTGGAGTCATTACACCCATCCCCGGAATCAGGACTTTTCACCGTGAAAATCACAAGCTACAAGAAATTATGGGGGTACCGAGTCTACTACTCACACCCACATTGCTAGTATCTCTCATGAATTATCTCATATTTTCAATGAACTTGAACCAAATGGGTGTTCTGTCCATCTAATATCTAGTTTTTTCAATCCTCATTCTCCATCGATTACTCCATAAATGTGTCCTAATCCTTAATTTCAATCTCATCTGAAATAATAACATTATATAATTCATACATTATCTACCAAGATGTAATCCATGGGAAATATTTTGCACTCAATATAACTATTAGAGAAGGTCCAAGTGGTAATCAACCACACCCACCCACCACCCGATTTGGAATGATCTAATGATCATTATGGATTGTTTTTTTCCTAGAAAATTCTCCAAAATCCACATCATGGAGAGACTCTCAAGAAAACTTGGTATTTATAATAAAACTCTTAATATCTATGATTTTTATCATAATAGGATTTCTACTGTCTTTAAGTTGTCCTTATATGCTCACAGATCACCATAACCTTCTCTATTGTCACCTACACCATCTCTAGTATGAAAAGAGATGTCGCACCAATATTATTCCATCATAAAGGTGACCTTTAAGCTATTACATATGGATAATTTACTAAAGGAAATTGATCCACCTGAAATAGGTCTAATTCCATCATATAGGCTCTTAGCATATCCTCCAAAAACTGGATAACTCGCTCAGTCTGGCCTTCCATCTGGGAGTGAAACATCATTCTTATCCATAACTAGGTACAAAAATCCTCCTATAGGACCCTAAAATTGATAATAACTAATAATTACAATTAGTGTAATTATTCTTGGGTTCAACATGATTTCATATGATCTACCTCATAAACTACCACCCCAAACATTCACCCAAACTCTACTCCCTGATGGAAAGGAAGTGTGCCAAGTTAGTGAGTTGTTAAAAAATCACCCAAATTTCTTTATGTCCTCTCACTATATAGTGGACACCCATCTCAAAACCCATCAACATTCTATGCCACTTGTATTAAAGGATCTCAAGGTGTATGTTCAAACCTACTGGAATCTAATTTTAATCATTTACTTGCTTATATGTGAGATACAGAGAGAAAAACTCTATGACATTATGCCTCATTCCAACCAACCAAAAATTTAGTTAATGGTCCTTATAAATATTTTCCATAATAGGATATATAGATAATAGAGTGAGGTAAAAATTCTATAACACCTCCTCACACAAAGTGACTGGAACCACCACCTATCACAGGAAATGGATGATGTGCTCCCCTCCTTCAAAAAACCATTAGGTGTATCTACTGAGGATAACTGCTCAAGTAGAATATCAAAGTTTCTATATCCTAACTAATAATCACTCACGCGCTAAATATGTGTTGGGTACACCACCATCTATAGAATATAAACATCACTCTACTCTTCCACTAGTGTGAGGTATGAAGAAACCAATTCCTCTAATGCCTCCTCCACCAAGAGAGAATGGGACTTACTCCTAAGGGAATATATTACTGTGTTTCCCTTTCATGGAGAATATACTATCTTGAAGTTGTAGTCTTGTAGTATCTCTTACCAATGAATATGTATTAAGTAAATATCACTCTGAAATAAGATGTAACTATAACACTGGTGGTCTAAGAAAATGTAAAACATTTTCCCAAGAGGAAACACCTCCACATATCCAATGTGAATAGTAAAACTTCCAAAACCGATTCAATCACATAAACATTCTCATGGGGCCAACTACCCCAAACCATAAGAAAACAAATATTTCCATTTCATCCACATGCATCTGAGACCATATTAAATGGTATCACAAAACACTATGCACTCAAATCACTTAATTATAATTCTCAACACTTGAACACTGGTCAGGCTCTACCTCAGCTCCTTGAAGGCTCTATCACTACTCAGGCCAAGAAAAAGATTTCCTATTATGTATCAAAGTGGAAAAATGGGTTTTATCATGGAAGGTTCTATTAAAAAACTCTATTTTCACCATGAAAAACTAATAAAACTTTATACCCCTTCTATACTCTTGAATGGTTCATGATAAAACACTATAGAAACCTTTATTGGGTCTATTAATACACCCATGCCTAAGATGGAATATCCCAAGTAGTTGACCTCCAGAAACAGGAACTAATTCTTTGAGGGTATCCCATGAATCTATCACTCTAAAATCATGTCCAAAACCATATAAAATTTTCTTGAATTATCCTCCTCTGATACTGAGTACACAAGGATTCCATAAAATAATACTATCATAAACTAATAAAATAAGGGTTTAAGGACCTATTTCATAATTCATGTTACTTCTGTTGGGGTGTTCAACATGTCATGTGGTATCACCTTGAACACTAGAAAATTATAATGGATTTAGAAATCTATCCTCATTATATTCTCTTTTAGAACCTGTATCTATTTATTTATCATGATTAGGTAAACTCTAGGAACCATATTTCCCCAAACCACTAGTCAAATAAGTCGATCCTTGGGAGTGGGTACTTCCTCCTGACCAACAACTAGTTTAGGTGATTCCATTCCATACCTAATCTTGATCACTCAATCACCTTATTAGAAAACAACCTAATAATAATAAGGGAAACACGTAGTGTATAACAAATCACCTTCTCTGTAGATTCCCCAACCACACCTTTAGTAATCATTGATACATAAGGTTATTTGATAAGATATCATAGATATCGGACCATCCCAAGGTGCATCTCTACATTGAAAAAACTTCTAATATGTGGTAAACCTGAATAATCTTCAAGGAATATTTCATTATACTCCACCAATGTTCTAGGAAAATTAAATTTAATACCATCCCCTACTCCAATGGTCATGAAGGACAACTAATAAGAAATAAATTGTATACTATTATACCCAATCTCATCCTCCTCTTCCAAGGATTCTTTCTCAGAAAAGGGTGAAAATTCCCATCCCACTAAACTCGAAACACTGAAACCCCCACTGGTGATAGCCATATGGTTATGGATATAATTAAAATGGTTCACATCAAGTAAAACATCATAGAACCTCATGACCCGCAACAGTAATATTCCACATGATGCTCTATATCCTTTCAAAGATAGGTCACACTACTAGTAGAAGTGTGTGATCGCCAATCCCCATCCATAAGATCCTCTAAAAATGAATTTCAATCAAAAAGGGGTCTAATAAAACCACTAGGTATAATAAAATGTATGAATTCAGGTTCAAGGATTGTGTTTATGTACTAAAATGGTAATTAGGGCTGTGAAGACCTAGGTTTTACCTTGAAAACCCTAGAGCCTCTAGGCCATAATCCCCTACCACATGAATAAAAAATTACCTATGTATACGTATTATAAAAACTAGAGCATTATATGACACCATTTCACATCTAAATGAACCCAAACATACAATATAAGGGTACTCACCCACCACACAATGACACTATCAACTTTGAGAGGTATTAACTTACCCACATAGTTTTAGATTGTGTCTCATGAATGCATCTTCATGGGGGAAGTGTCTCTCTTCCTCATATTTCTGAATTCCTATCAAAAATCATCACCACATGGCTCTACCAATGCAATTATTTACTCTAGTAAGTCTCACTACCTATACCACTATCAATAGGGTACCTATATAGGAAGGTTACTCCCACCACGGGATCAAGCTAGTCCTCCACTACCCGAGAAGGGGGTTCTGAACCTCCATGAATCTTGGGAAATATCTCTTCTTGAAACTCATGACGGGCACTCATCATAGGTACATTGTATATTAGTTCCACTAGAACCAACTATAGCTCCATGAATAAGACTGGAGGTGCTCACAACCATTGGATCTATTTGGGTCAAAATTATACAAAACCCAAACCACTTCCATGATCCAATCCTCTACAACTTAAGGATATATCTCACCATTTAAACACAATAGTATTCATTATTAAAACTATCATAATTATATAAACCTTTACATATTTTCTCCCCAATCTTCTAGAGAAATTGGATTCCTAGTATGTCATTAATCACTCACCTATCCCATTGGAGGTGGATCGGTGCACTCCTTAATAGGTGGTAGAACTACTTCATGTCTTCCTAGATGAAACACCTCATGAATGAGTCCCCAAAATAAGGCCTCAACATTCAATAGTGTTTTTTAAAACATTATCATGAAATCCTAGCAATCTATCATCATATAAGATTCATCTAAGTTATCAAGATGTTCCATAGTCAAGAGAATATATGGGTATCTTACTCGAGAAGGAAATGGAAAACACAATCCATTCCTATATATTGCATGTACCAATGTTATCCCTACAACCAATTCCTATATGTGTTGGGTCAAAAATCAAATTATCATATTCCTAATGAATGGTTACATCACCCAGTACACCAACCCTGGGTTCCCTGATCTGAAAGTGGAACTTGAGCCATTATAACAAAATTTCCCTAGTTCCAAAACGAAAAACACGTAGTAATAAAACCTCAAAATCTGGTCCAAATATGAAATATTATGACACCACTCTATCACGAACTGGAACAACAGGGCCCTCTTTTCAAGTGATAAGCTATCTGTGACAACCCCAAGTCCACCTATAATAGGTTAGGGGTCGGTGACCATTGTTGAGTAGTAAATAATGAATATTATTGGACATATCAAAAGTAAATGTATGAATACACACAATAACCACTATTCAATAGTGAAGAGAAATAAAAATTCTGAACATATAGAGTGTAACCATGCATGTAATATCTTATTAGAGAGCATCAAATTACATCAGTGAAGTATAATATTATAAAAGAGAAAATATAAACCCAACAAGAACTAAGGTCTCAACCTATAAATAACTAGATTATGGGAGATATTAAAGAGAGACTAGCTCACAATCTCCAAGGATGACCACCAAACATGGTCAACTCAACTAGGTACAATTACACTCCACTAAATCATGTACTACTAAAATTAGCACTAAACTACCTAATGTCTGTATAAAACACAACACGTGTGGTAAATTATCATGTAGTTTTGAGTATATTGATACCTAGTAGGTGACCCACAAACCAAAAATAGAGAAAAATATAATGAAATTTTTATCTTAACCCATAATTAATAGGGTATAGGAAACTTAGTAGATATGTTCAGAATAACCCCAAGAAATAGATAATTGTGATCTTTATCTCAACAACCTTGCTAAGAATTATGTGTAAACTTGAATCTCTAAAGGTCCTGTCACTGATTCCAAAACTCCCTGCATAACCTAAAAATTTACAAAGTGGAGAACCCTAACCTCACTACTATGTTCCACAACCAAGTAAGAACTATATAATCTTACTCTCAAGAACTAGTAGGGAGGATCCCATCCCTTGACACTGCACTCCATAGTTGGTGGAGCACTAAGCCTAGCCAAGAATCATGTTAAATATCACAAGAAATAGTATGGAGATACCACACCTCACAATTGTGCTCCATAGTAGAGGAGCACTAACTCTAGTGGAGGACCCACTACCATATAGATCCAAAAGAAAAAAGATTAACACTCCATATATATAGGACCCATGCTTAATGTCATATGCAGGTTTCTAACCCTAACTATGTAAAGAGTATGGGGTACTCTCACCCTAATGATACAGGGGAGTACCAACCTTGGTAACACTCTAAGGGTCACAACTAATTGTTTCTACATGGTTAAAAGAGTATAGGGGACATGCATCCTGGTGAAATAGGGTTGTTTTAAACCCCATTATCTCTCTAAAGATCAAACCTAATCACTTCCATTATATATCATTGTTAAAGGATGTATCTCTTTCACATCACCTTGTGCCCTATCTTTAATTCCAAAGTCAATGTAATCATCGCGTCCTATATGGAAAACCAGTCAGGGTCAGCGACTCACAAGCCCAAATCTGAATCATGATGAGGGATATATGTGGGGTAAAATTATATGAGGGGAGTACGTGGTGAGTACTCCTAGGGAAAAATGCATGTCTCATGAGGCCAAACCGTAGTCATGTCCCCTTATGGTACTCAGTATGTAAAATAAAAGTACACAACATGTACAAAGGGTAACATGACATGTGACCTTTCCTAGAAACATGGGCATGTCCTATCTTATGTATGTCTTGGATGACCAAGTGAATGTTTAGAGAGTATAAAAGGACTAGATGATGTGTCCTCGTATCCTAGGGTATTCCTATGTACTCAAGCCCATGACCATGTATATTGGCCCATTCCAATGTATGTCACCATTTTCATGTGTACTTTTCTATGTTAGGGTACAACTGGGGTATGGTCTTGTACTACTGAATGACCATGTCCTCTTAATGTGGGGTCTCTTCCCATGTACCAGGCCGCATGGCCATGTTCCACAACATGGCATGTACATTGGGTACACGACATGTAGTCCTAAAAAGTACTTATTCCTACAATTGGAAGAACACATATTTTGATATCCTATACAACATGTTATGTGGTTGGTATTTATAAATGATAAATCCCAAAAAAACTACTAAGACCCTGTTATTACCCCACTTATGCATAGATATACCCAGATGTGGGTCCTTATCAGTCATAAAAGGGATTCAAAACCTTTAAAAACTCATATATATGGATCAATACATAAAAATCATAAGGCTACCTACTTCATGGCATAAAAACTGAAGCTTTAGGTCCAAAACCATTCCCAAGATCCATTGAATCTTGATTCTACGAAGGTTGTTGTCAAGGATGAAGTACAAAGACACCTACTCTTCTTGGTTCATCCATCATGAAATAGAGAACCCTCTCCTTCTCTCGTGTATAGAAACCAAAGGAAGGGGTATTATTCCCCTTTAATTAATTAAATTAAATTAAATATTTAATTAATTATCGCATCTCCCAACATTAATCTTCCACCAAATTTATGACACTGGCCAACTTTATGTAATTCCTAGGGAACATCACACATTTTGAAAACAAACACAATATCGTATTTCTCATCTCAGGTCCCAAACAATGTGAACCCCCATTAATAATTGAAAACATGCATATGTGTGCTTTAATATATATTAATATTTCTAATATATTAATATTTTGGTCCTAAGACACCTAAAAACTATGCTAACTATATGGAAAATTACAAGGATATATATCAAATTATCCAAAGTAATAAACTCACAAAACTAGAGTCATTACATGATAAGTTTAGTATATCATGTGAGTAATGTCTGATCAACAATGTATTAAAATCATCCATGTAAATCGGTCCTCCTCTCTGCTTCCTTTCTGTATGCATCTATATTATTTAATTTCAAATATTTATTTTATAAATTTCATAAAATTAATGAGTGTGGCATGATCCTAACATTATTATGATGACCTAACAATTAGTCGAGAGTTGTCATTATTCATTCTTTTTTCTCATGGGATTGACCTTATAATTCCACTATTATGTATCATAGTTGTTAGTGTATTTGGGTATATAAATTTAAAATTTTATATGTCCTGAAGGATTTAATGATGTTCTCTGGGCATGTTAGATAGGATTAAAATAAATGGAATTGACACTACACTATACTAGTGTAAGCTGTGATATGGGTACATAGAAAGTAATATTTCCTTCAAAATATTGAAGTACATTAATTCATCTGTGAGTTTGGGATTCCATTAGCATAATAAAAAACCAATTAATCACATATTATCATAATTTCTCTAACATATTCAATATTCATATATATAATAATAGGATAAGTTACATAGATAATTTCCTTGGGAATATTTTGATCATGCTTCAAAAAAAAATATAGATAATGGTGGGAACATGGTTCCTCACCCATTCAGGGGAACAAAATGAAATACCAGGTTGAAAATACCAGGTGTAACCAACCATCTTTGGTCAAATAGACATGTCACCAAAACCTCTCCACCACAATGACTGAAGCATGTCCTGAATCACCATAGGATGAAGACAAGGTTCAAGGGTATCAAAACATATCCATTTGGGAATAATTTCACCATTCAGATCAATGAATGGTAAAATATATTCTAAATGATAATATGGTAAAAAGTATCATGATATTTAAACCTCATGATAAAACCAAATAATAATGTTTTAAATATCATCTAACAAAAAAAGGTATTACAAGAAAGATAACATAAAACTCAAGTAAAAAAATTACCAAAAAAATGTAAAATGATTTATAAAAGAATTAAAATATGAAACGTTAAGGATAAAATGACAATTTTCTTACTCCGTATGTCTCAATAGGTCTAATTAACCCAATACATTGACCAATCCATCACCACATCCCTCTAAGTCACCATTGAGAACAAAATACCACTTGTTTTCCATGAGGGAGTGGTGGAAACCCAATATAGATGCCAAAACATTCTCAACTGTATAAAAATAGAGGCTTCATACCTATTAGTGTGAGTATGTAGGTTATTATCCAATTCCCATTAGGATACCACCAAGAATCCATACCATTCTTGTTATAAGAGAAACCAATAATTCTAGATTTAAATTAAAGAGTATCTAATAGTTTTATTTACATTTATATAAGTAAAAAAATAACATATCAAAGGTTCATTTATCAAATAGTCTACTTTTATTAAACACAACACATGTTATAATTTTATATTTTGAAATATAACTTTTAAAATAATACCCTTCAAATTTTTAAATATGGTTTTTAAATATATTTCATTAATACTATATAGTTTTGAAAACAAACCACCCCTCTTTTTTTAAACCTATAAATGATTCTGAAAACATGATCAAGTAAAGAATAAGAACTATGATATAAACATCAAAACCCATCAATAATAAGTGAAACTAAATAATTTAAATCATAACCCATTAATATAAATATCAACCATAAATTACTCAAGTAATTATGAGTATAAATAAACTAATAAAAATTAGTGACTCGCATATCAAGTAGGAATTCTCATGTTAGGACATAACCTTATAGAAAAACGGGGAAACACTAAGATGTTCCTAGATGGAACCAATTTGATACGGGTCAAATAGTCCTACACTCACCATCCAAGTTTCTCTCAACTAGCCTCATCAGGGGAACACCCTAGTATCTAAATGAAACCTTAAATATGGGCTATCATTCAATGTGTTACCTCAACTAGAATAGAATCCATATATTAATTTCCACTTAGGTATACATTAGTCCTCAAGATATTAGTAAATGGAGGTGGTAAACATTTCTCATTCATGAATCACATAATAGTAGCACAACACAAGGCAATGCATCTCAATATCAACCTCTCATCCCACCTCCAACACCCGATTAATGAAGATCCAATTCCCATATACAAAAACATCAATGAATAAACAAATAATCTCATAATACACTGAAACATGGATAATAGGTAACTATAGGGGATAAAAATTCATGTATCTTATAGACATTGAAATATTTTCTATAAAATGTGCCATATGGACTTGCATTTTTATGATAATAACTAAACACAATTGAATTTTTTTTGAAAAACACTTTGAAAATCAATATAAAATCCAAATAACATATTAATATCATCAAATCTTAACCATAATTAATTAATTAATTTTTTATAAGTGTCTATATATCAATAACAGACATTATTAATGTGGAAAAATCAATAAACTATGAAAAACTCAACTTTATAGATCATTTTTTACTCAAAATACCATATAAAAATCATTCCCTTTGAGAAAATTCATCTTTGAAATTTTACCATACACTAGTAGGGAGTCAATATATCCTTAAAATTAAAATAATCCTAAATTATAAAACATCATATTTAAGTACTAATGAAATTAGTGGAAAAATGATTCATGATGAAACAATTATAAGTATCATATATCTAATTTCTCTAGCTAGCAGAAATAAAATTTTAAAATCCAATAATTATATAACTCTTAGATAAAATGAATTATATTGATATTACTAACTCAATAAATAAAATAAAATCACCTTCAATGAATTCCACAATTCAATGTAACATGAAAAATTTCACATTTCTTAGAAACCAAAACACCCCATTATAGACAACCCATGATATTGTACTCATCTACCATGGATTATAGGGTTAGGGAAGAGGGAAGAGCATGGAATAAATCCTAATAACAATGATGGAGAATAGGATAGAGACCACAACCTTGATATTTTAATGAGAAATCAATATGAAATCACCATGAAGTCACCAAGGGTGGAGAGGTAAGGATCATAGTCACTTGGGAGAGGGATGTCAAACATATGGTTTCAATATGAATCAAAAATAGGGTAAACCCAAATTAAAAAAGAGTCCAAAATTATCAGAATACCCTCTTTTGAGTGTGTAACATATTTTACCTAACCATGCATAAATAATGCAACTCACCACTATAATAGAATTGTAACATATCCTACATTTTCCTTTCATGGTTAAAAATTTTGTTGAAACTATTTATCCAAGAAAAGAATCAAAATTTTCATATCTTTTAGCTAACAAGGCTTAAAACTAAAGGTAACAAGAAATATAAAAAATATATTCATATAAAATTGATATTAAGGTGTCACAATTCTCACCACTAGGTCACTTTATACTCCCATAAAGTATTTAATAGTTTTAAAAGGTAGATGCACAAGACTACCTAATCAAAAATAAGGATTTGGTTTCCTCAGAATTAATTAGCGTATAAACCAAAATACAATCATCCTATCACCCAAGTGAAATATCCCATTTATACTCTAAACTCATCGGTTAACAACATAGATAATTATTCACCGAATATATAAAAAAGTTATTTGAGATAAAACCATTTATAATACATTGGGGTGTGTCATCCCTCTATTTTATTTGGAATTTAGGAATAAAAATATATCATAACCCAAAAGTACTTCTAAAGAATCAATGTAGACCAAGAATGTAAAACACAATAGGCATCTCTAGAACATATGAGGTTATAAATGTTGAAAATCAATAGCACGTCCCAATCAAAACACATCTAGAAGGAAAAGTCAACTATAATGAATACTTAAAATAAAGGCCTTATACAGTTCCTTATGTCATTTATAATAATATTAATAATAAACATTGATGATAACATTCCATTAGTATCAGATAAACTTCCCATACATCTCATCCCAAAAGTAATGGTGGAAAAAATGAGAAATTTCCTTGAGTGTCATAAATCCCAAATCCTAAAAGTGAATTTCTCCAAAATAAAAAAATATATAAGAATCATCTCAAAATAAAATAACACAAATCTAGAAAACTCTTTCATATATTATAGGATAATGAAATGGGTTTTATATATAATATATAATAAGTCACATTAAAATATAAATAGTGTACCCACAAAACCACTATTCATCTACCAACTCTTCCAATGGAAATAGTTCCACTGACTACTAATAGGATTTAAATTTGTTATGAATATTTTTCTTCTATTTCCCATTTTTCTTAAAAAATATTTAATGTTGACCTTTATTTACACACTAATGATAGTTTCTTAGAGCTTCCATACAATATGGCTTAATGTGCTCAGATTTTTCACATTGGAGGTATACCATAATCTTACTTTTTCCTAGAGTGGTGAAAATAGTTTAAGAATGTAATTCCATATATTTCTAACCTACATAATTAAGATATACTAAATTTTGAACTTTTTTTGTTAGATAACCCACACTGACACTATGTGGAATTGAAGTATCGCTTACTACAAGATACACTGTAAAGATCTCCTCAATGATGATTACCTTAGTGACCACATATATATATTTATATATATTCAAGACAAACTAAAACTTTAGAAAACCCAAATATAGTAAACTAAAGTCAGTGTTTACATTATTACATTGGTATAATATACAAGTAAACTCATCATGGAGAATCATTCAATTTAGCAGTCCATGAAAACTATATACATACATGATTCCCATTTTTTAGTGGAAATATAAAAACATAGCACAACTATCATTATTGTATGACTTATATCATTAATAATATCCTTTTTAAAATCTTATTAAAATTAAAACAAGTAAATAGTGATCTCATTTGCTTAGTAAGGGTTATATACAGTGGAAGTCTACATGAGTAAATAAGGCATAATCAATATTGTATGGTGGATAATCAAAACAAATTCCATTCAATGAACTCTTGAGTTTAATGGTTACCCGCGGATAATATCAAAATAAAAACATATGGATATTAAAAACAGAATTCTTAATAATAAAAATGTATAATTATAAAAAATCATGATCAAGGCCTCTAAACCAAGACACCATGAATCATACCATCACTATTGGACTCTCAACAAAGACATCATTCTTAATAATTCGATAAGTGTAAAAAAAATATCCATCTAGTTTATAAAGCCTATTGTTTAGTCTCATGATAACTATCGATACCTCGAGGTGATCACTTGCCCATCCAATTTATTCCTTATATTTTCAAAAATCAATACAATCTATTCTCAAAATGTCTATTAAAGGAACAATTATCCATATTGAATCAATAATACAGAACACCAATACTTAATCATCATTAACTGACTAGAGAAATAATAAATATAGTATCATTGGATCATATCCCCAGAAACATCAATGGTTGATTTCATAGTTGATAACACCTTTAAAAGATCATTAGAGCATTTCTTAAGGAAAAATACCATTTTCACATTGAAATCAATTATTAAAAAAATCCTATATATTAAAGAAAAAATTTTACTTGAAAATATCCTTGGAAACATGTAAATTAAAACTAAAAACACTGAGTATTCAGAATGGTAGAAAATTCCATTTATTCCATGAATTTTAAAACAACGATTCCTTCTACGTTTTTTCTAAAAAGTCAAAAATACCTCATCCCAAAAATGATTAGAAGATTAATTTTACACCATTTTGTTAAAAAAATCATGGGTAAAAATGACTTTGAAAATTAATTGTATAATATTAAAAACATTCTTTAAAAAAAATTAAAAAACATGGATGTGTAATAAAAAATATTTTTTAAAAAAGTGATAAATAATAGAAGTTTTCTATAAAAGTATTATTACAGTCTCTTGAGTACTTAAAGAGAGGAAAATTAAAGGAAAACATGTACTATTTTGAAATAACTAAAGGGTAAAAAATTTCATGAGTTTATTGATAGATATTTTATAACAACTTTATATTTTAAAAGAATAACATTATGTTAAATACTTTATATGATACCCAATACCGAGCTTAAAATAAAAGTGAAATTATTATTTATATATGGAGGTTATAACCATGTCATTAAATTAGTGGGTATAAATGTGATTAAATTATTTATGTAATATATATATATATATAATACTTAATATAAAATTATTGATAAGTTTATATTAAATAATCACACATTTTTTAGTAAATTAATTTTATTCTTTAAAATTATATTTTATTCAAAAACAATTTTTATTGATTTTTAAGAGAGGATATTATAATTAATTTAAAGATATTTTAAAAAAATTAAAAAGGATTTAATTTTTTAAATAATTATATAAATAATATATTATGCGAAAATTTTGGGATTTTTTTTAAAGAGTGATTTTTTAGTGAATAGTTAATTATACCACTTTTATGGAACGCAACTACGAGTCAAAATGAACTGTGATATATTATACCATTATAACCTAGCCATTAAATTGGGGGGGTATAAATAGTAATAACTAAATTAATAAAATTATATGGTTTACATATATATAAAAACGTTCATTGTATATCTATTGATTATAAATAAAATAAGAATCAATTAAAAGAAAAAAAAAATTTCTAAAATATTGTACTTATCTAAAAGATAATTTAGTCGCACTTTGCGCACATAATTTAAATTTTATTTTTTAAAAAATTAGAATCTGTTTTTGATAAAAATAAATTAATTTATTAAATAATAATTTCACAATTATCTTAGGATTAATTTTTTATATTTTTCTGAAATGTTCGATTTTTTGGCTGAATAGTGAAAAATGTTATTTTCTATTGAAAACTGTCATTTAATTTAAATAATTTATGAGGTTTATTTATATTTTAAATATATTTTAAATTAAAATAAGATAAATTACATTAAAATTTATCTAATTTATTCCATTTTAATCGATTTCATATTTATTTTTGATATTAAAACCTTCTATCCTTATAAGAATTTTCTCTTTGGAAACCCGAATTTCCGTGGATTCTGCAAGTATAATTTTTGTTTTGATTTTTCCACTTATATGAATTGAATTTATAAAATTGGATTCCATATTTTAAATCAAAATATTTTATATTTTATTATAAGTTTAACATACCTTTTTACCATTGTGAAATGTAAAATGAGTAAAAATTAATTATCACGGTTAAAGTAAAAAATGATCCAATGGGGGTTAAATTAAAAAAGATAAGCGTTAAAATGACCTAAAAACTTATGAAAACCCATTTTATGGAAATTTAAATACCTTATCGCCTATAATTTTTTATAATTACCCATTTTTTATTCTCTTTCAGGATAAAAACATTGTTTTAATTGAATATTATCAAAACTTCCATGTGTGTGATCTCCACCACTTATAGAAGGTCACCCCTCTCCTCCTATGTTAAAACATATAATGAAATTTTATTCATAAAATACCTACACAAATACCTTAATTATTCTTATATAAAAAACATATATTCCATTGTATGATTAAAAATCCCACACAGTAATGATTTTTGTAAAAACATAAATAAATTTTTTGAAGAAGATGTGATTTCTTAAACAAGCATTTTTATTTTATTTATTCTTCCACCTTTGTAATATATTATTAAAACAATATTATATAATAACATCAAAATATTTCATATAATTATATTTTATTATATTAAGGTAATGACCTATATATATCACCTCTTTCATTAAATGGGAAACGAACTGCCAATCATGTGTGCAATGGATTACCGCCTCGCGAACCTAAGTAATTTGTTTTCCATCACCATCCTTCAAGGATAGATATAATTATGGATTTAATACATGTATTTTATATTTATGATATTATGTTAAATGCTAAATTTTAATATCAAATATACCTTCTTATGTTCCATTCTTCTTAAAATATGATAACTTTGCTCATGTGTATGGAAGACCACAACCTCGTCAGGTGATGTGATTCATTTTCCACTTAAATTTTACATGGAAGTTTACAAGGATATATTTAGTGAATATATGTAATATATATATAATGATATTGGTACTTTAAAATTAATATATCACCCTCTTCCTTACCCATTCAGTAGTCAATGGAAAGATATCATCACTCATGCGTGTGTATATCATATCATCCCCACTAAGTGATGTGATTGATTTTTTATTAAAAAACATCAAAAAAGATAATAAAAATGTATAAAATGAGAAAATAAAAAATGTATAAAATTAATATAATTCTTTATATTATTAAAATATATAATATATTCAATAACTGGAGATTTCATGAAAAAATACACATGAGAAAATAAGAAAATTAACTCCTAAAACAATGAAAATAACTACAAATTATTAACAAACAGGTGGTAAAATGTTATAAGAGAATTATATATCATTTTATAAATACGAATATGGTTATGATATAAATTAATAATAAGCTTAAAATTTTATACAATAGGTTTAATTATGTTCAACCAAAAGGAGGTGTGAGGTAAGGGGCTTCATCTCAATTTCTATTCATTGAAGAATATTGTAATATTATGCACCTAATTTATTTTATTTTATGTATATACTACCAATTATTTAATTTAATATATTCATAGTTCATGTTATTTTAAGTTTTAATTTTATTTTTTTATTTAATGGGAATTTAATTAAAATTTACTAACCAGTAAATAATCTCATAACTTAATTTCTATTTATTGGGTTATATTACTTCTTTATTATCTTTGACATTCTAAGATTATGTATGTAAATAGTTTTGAATATATTATGTTCTATTTATAATTTTTTTATCTTTATTTATATTTGATATATATAATTCATTCATTGATTTAATATCACTTCAATGTTATGATCTGTACAAGGGACTTCAACTCGATTTCCCTTTATTGAGGCGTATTGTAATGGTGTGTGCACAATTTATTTTATATGGTGTATATACAGACCCTTTTCATGTAATATAATGAATAGGTCATACTTAATGGTATTTTACATTTTAATTTTTACAATTTCATCGATGTGGATTTGACATGAAAATTATAAAGTGGTAAATAATTTCATAACTCAATTTCTTTTCATTGGGTTATATTACTTCTTCACCGTAATTGATATTCTAAGATTATGTGTGGGAATAAATTTCACTATATTATGATTCATTTCTAGTTTTTATGTGTATATACATTTTAAACACATGATTTATTCATTTATATATTCTTGCTTCAATTTTATGATCTTTGTAAGTGATTTTCTCTAAACTTCCATTTCATTGAGACATATTTTTTAGTGTGCACTTATTCACTTTTATGTGGTGTATATACTTCCCATTTGATGTATTTAGGATAAATAAATATTTATTAATGATGATTAATGTTTTTTTCAAGTTTATTATTAAAAGGGTTACAATTTAAATATCACCAAAGAGGTAAATAATTTATTTTACAATACCAATTTCTTTTTTGATTGTTTACATTATCTTGAAACAATAACATTATTATGATCATTTTTCATTACAAATTATATTTATCTGAAAAATAAATCTTCTTGAATGACACATATGATTGTTTCTTAAACCATATACTATTTTTTAAAAAGGTCTTTACTTTAAATTTTATCTGATTAATTGGTGAAATATTAATATATATGTATCCTTACTTACTACAAACATTTAATGATAATGAATATTGGTTAATTAATTAAATAAATCATTTGATATATGAGTAATACATTAGATATGAAAATATGTGTGGAACCTGGTGATATATATCCCCATTAAGAATTGATAGTCTTGTGACATTAATCGGTTGGAAAGCCTTAGTTAAATGGGTTTCTAATGTATACCTACCCATTAGTTTTAAATTGTCTTGTGAAAGGTCTTTTCAGTAGAGGAATCATAATGCCTAAGATCATGAAATCCAATAAGTAATAATTTCCTTCATTAATAATTAATTTATTATTTTCCATGATATTTATACATATATATTATTACTAGATGCATTTTCATTCTCACTTTATTGACTAAATGACAACGTGTTTTCAGTTATTTACCTTGATATATTTATTATTCCTTATCTTATCATGATATTAAAGTTATTGATTGAATGGAATATTTGTTTATATATTTTCCTTATAATATTTATTATTCCTTAACTTATTAAGATAGTAAAATTATTGTAATGTCGTGTATGTTTAGTTATTTACCCTAACATGTTGATTATTTTTATTAATTCATGATAGCCTCTATTATACTTAACCCTTTTTGAGCATTTGAGATAACCCTTATTTTATTTCCTTTCGCGTGAATCTATGAAGAGTGCTATGAATGATTTGAAAATATATGAATGATTTAATAATGATATTTTACAAAAAAATATGTTATTATTTTTTATTCAAATGTAATATAGGAATCATGTAAGTATCTAGTTTAACAAGACTACTAAATGATATGGTCCTACAAGATAATATTCATTGTATCTTATGCCAATAGATTAAAGTAGACACTAGGTTCGAGTTGCTAGGATTGGGTTCATTAAACATGGTATTAGAGGAAGATTTTTAGAAACATTGGGAACTAGATTTTGGGAAAAAATAAATTAGGGCATAAGTCGAAGATAGACTTTGAGGATAATCATAGAAGAAAAACCTAAGGTTATTGTATGGTATAGATTATGTGGTTTTTTCCAAAAATACATCTCTTCATGGAAACTAAAACTAGACATGGTTATTGTATAGATGTACCTTGGGATAATAAATCAGATAGGGAATGTTGTGATTGAATTAAGTGGTACCTCACACATGACAACAGGTCTTACTTTACACCTATTTTGACACTCTTCTGGGTTATTCTTTGGATAATTTATATTTTTTCCAAACAATATGAATGATTTGAATATATGATTACAATTAATGAACTAGATTAATCCTAAGGTTTATTATATTAAAAATAAGATTTCATGATTTAGATGTCCTATAAAAGATTTTTCATGATTATGTAGTTTCCCGCTTTGATAATTATTTCTCATGCTATGTTTTTTGGTCTAGTCAATACCTAGAACCTGAAAGAATTATGTTAAAATTGAACATGAAGGATGGTTTTGTTACTATGAGAAACCAAATGGGATGATGAAAAGTGTGAAAGATATAATGATTATTCCTAATTTGTTATCCTAAAATATGATTAACAACCTATACATTAACCGACTCTTGGATTCACTAAATAAGAGAATGATTGCTTTTATTAAGAGAACTAGTTGTGGAGACCATAGAGATAAGAAGGATTGATTTTATTCATGTTATAAATGATGAAATAGACACTAAATAAGGTGTTTTAAAGGAGTGTTAAAATGATTCATTTGTTGAAAATAAGGGAATAAAGCAATAAATTAATGAGTAAAACTGAAGAGTACAATGGAAGGGAAAAAATCTCATCCTACGAATCCATTTATAGTTCATTGTATTAACAGTGGGGAACCTGGGAGTTATCTAAATAAATGAAATATTATAAAGGTTAAACCCTATACCAAGGAAGAAACTTTATTGAAATAAAATTTATTGAGTATTTATGTATTGTGATTGAATAATTAAATTTTATAAAAAAAATTAACAATGTTCTTTTGGTTATAAGAATTATAAAACATCTAATGATTATGTTAAATTTTAGAAGCATATATCCCTTCATAAAATTAAGAGTTATGGATTCTATAAAGTTTTTTTTATTTTAAGGATTATTATAAGTTCAAATTCTTAAACACTTAAAAAATATGGTATTAATATAACATGATTAAGGATATTTTTGGAAAACATTTATCGGAATATGACCTATTGGTTTTTTATATGAAAAACTTAATTAAAGAAAAATTCCCTTAAATTTTTTTGGACTTAGGATTAAAGGTATTGGTTACCATTAAGTTGTGTCGTATATTTTATGTTGTAGTAATTATAGTCCATCACAATTTTGGAACATTATGGGAATAATAAAAATATGGTTTTAGAAAAAGTACAACCTATATACCAGGTGACAACTCGATGCATCCAAAAAGTACACGAGGCCTAAACCCACAACTGAAGGATGATGATATTTTTACACCTACCACAGGACTACATGATTTTTTGTTTAATATGTCATTTTTTTACTTAAATTATTTGACAAATAAATATTAATGATCAATTAGTGGTATTACTATTGAGGTTTATAGATTAATACCATGTTCTAACCATATTGGTTTTGGAGAATATTAAGAAATATGTGGAAAGAATTGGCACTATTATATGGATCTTATAGTCTATTAAAAGGTAATTTTTGTGCTCTATACATAAAAAACTAATTTTTGGATATTCATTTCTTAAAGTAAGAGATGAAGTGTAAATTGATCGAAGTACAACCAAATGATGAAATTATAATTATGAGATAGAAATATATCAAGTAAGAATATCTCCATATATTTCTATATAGTTAAATAATTCCTTATATTTATGAAAAGAAAATTGAAACAAAAAAATTATCCTATAACCATCATATCTGATGAATCAATAGTCTTTTTGCTCATCGTAAATTTATGGTTCGTAGTTTTTGATTTTTTATTGATCATACACATTATTATGATCAATTACCTCTATCAACCTCTATCATTATTTGGGAATTTTACTTTTATTCCATGTACATATATTTACTTCCCACATATTTTATCCTACTTGTAAACCTAGTAATTTTTTATTCTAGATGACCTTCGTATTTCCCTATCTTTATTATCATTAGGTAGTTTTATTAACCCTTTTACAGTGCAGATTTTCAACAATGATATTTCCAATTGTAAAAAACTTGATTACCAAGATCAAGTTTAAATTATGAGGATGAAATTTATTGAATGTGTGGATAATGTAACATCCTGATATTTTAAAAGAAGAAATTTGGGTTTTATGTTGTATGTAACACGTAACCCTGAGTTTAAATGAACTGTAATATAATATATCTTTATAAACTAACTGTTAAATTGGAAGGTATTAATAGTACTAATTATGTTATGAGAACTATATGTTTTAAACATGTATAGAAAATTAGTTGGTTATCTATTGACAATAAATAAAATAATAGTCATTTGAACGAAAATGACATATTTTCTGAAAAACTATGTTCTTCTAAAAGACATTTTTTTCGAGCATTTCGAAAATAAATTAAAATTAATTTTTATCAATTTCAGAAAGTTAATTTTATAAAATTAAATCTATTTTTCAAATCCTTATATAAAAATTATATTATTGTGATTTTTTTTATTTTTCTAAAAGTCTTCATTTTTTTATAAATAGTGAAAAATACAAATTTTTATTGAAAACTAGCTTTTCATTTAAATAATTTACATAGTTTAATTATATTTTAAATTGGCTTAAAATTAAAATTTGTTAACTTATTTTACCATTTATCTATTTTAGTTTATTGAAATAAATTTCACTTTTAATTTTGATCTTAAAACCTTCTATACATATGAGAAATTTCTCTTCAGAAACTTGCTTTTTCTTTGCATATGTGGGTATAATTTTCAATTTTATTTCTCCAATTCAATGAATTGAATTTTTTTCAAATTTTTTGAATTTTTTGAGTCATTAATATTTATATTTTATAATAATTTCACCAAAATTTTTTACCATCATGAATAGTAAAATCAGTAAAAATTAATTATCATCCTAAAGGTAAAGACTAATTTATGGAGGGTTAAACTAAAAATAAAAGGGTTATAATGACCTAAACTCTTATATAAAACCAATTAGACGAAAATATTTGAACCTTATAACATTTAAGGGTAAATAATTACCAATTTTATAAGCTTAAGTCATGATAAAAACATGGGTGTAATTTAATATTTTCACAGATTCTATGTGTGTCTCCTCCCTCACTTATAAAAGGAAACCCCCTCTTTTCCCATATTCACACATAAAAAAAAATTTCAATTACTAACCAAATACATTCCTTAATCCTCTACCAACATCATAGAGTCCAGTTTTTAGTATAAATCTAAACTAGGAAGGAATTCAGTGCAAACCTTAAGAAATTGTCTCAAGAAGAAGTAATAATCTTAAACAAATGTTTTTTTTTGTTTCTTCTCACACATACATAAGATATTATTAAACAATGATAATTTAATAAACTAGGAATATTACATATAATATTATTTTATTATGTTAAGTTAATAACCTACATATTTCTCTTCTTCCATCAAATGGGAAGCGAAACTTTCAATCATGTATATGGCAAACTATCACCTCGCAAATCGATATAATTTGTTTTACATCAAAAAATATCAAGGATATATAAAATTATGGATTTAAAAAAAATATTATATCTATGATATTATTTAACTTATTTTATTTTAATGTCACATATAACTTCTTACATTAAATTATGTTTAAAATATTATAATTTTGCTCATGGAAACGGTGGACTACCGCCACACGAAGCGATGTGATTTGTTTTCACATAAACTTTAAATGGAAGTTAATAAGGATAAATTAAGTGAAAATATATTATATATATGATATTATATTGATTCATAAAGATTAATATAATGCTCAATTCCTTACCCTTTCACTCATTAATGGAATGATATCATAGCTCATGCCTATGTACGGTCTACCAACTCAACAAAGCGACGCGATTTATTTTCAATGTACAAACTTCAATAATGATAAAAAAAAAATATAGATAGTGTTTAAATTTGTTATTTAAAACATTAGTATCATTATTTAGATGATTAAATTGTAAAATATTTATAAGAACTGAAACTTTCATGGCCAACCACCAATTAGAAAACAAGGAAACTAACACATGAAATAGTGAAAATAATGTAATTTTATTAACAAATAGGTGGTAAAATATTACATGAAGATCATATAATATTTTATAAATATGAATATGATTCAGGTATGAATTAATAATATTCTTCAAACTATTATATGGTATGTTAAATCATGTTCAACCAAAAGAATGAATGAAGTAATGGACTTCATATCAATTTCCCTTCACTGAGTCATATTGTATTGTTATATACCTAGTTTATTTCATATGGTATTTTATACTTACCTTTTTTCATGTAATATCATTAATACTTCATAATTCATGTTATTTAATGTTTTAATTTGAATTATTTTCTCTAAGGGTATATTACATGAAAAATACCAAGTTGTAAAACATTCCATAGATCAATTAATTTTTATTGGTTTACATTACTTCTAAAATGTCTTTGACATTCTAAGATTTTGTGTGTAAATACATTTAACTATATTATTATGTATTTATAATTTGATATGTGGATTTATATTTGATACACATAATCAGTTCATTTATTAATTCACACTTTAACATTGTGATCATTGTAAGAGACTTCACCTTAATTTATATTTATTAAAGAATATTTTAATGTTATGCACCTAATTGATTTTATATGATGTATATATTTCCCCTTTTTCATATAATATCTTGATAAATTCATACTTAATTTTATTTTAAGTTTTAATTTTAATTATTTCATATTATGTGATTTATCAAGAAATTTTACAAGTGTTAAATAATTTCATAACTCAATTTATTTTCACTAAAGTGTATTACTTGTTCATTGTATTTTACATTCTAAGATTATGTGTGTAAATAATTTTGACTATAATATTCCATATTTACACTTTTTATGTAGATTTATAATTTATACACATAATAAATTCATTGGTTAATTTTCACTTTAATATTGTGATCATTGTAATGGATTTCATCTCAATTTCCATTTCATTGATACATGTTTGTTAATATAAACAAATCCTTTTTTATATGGTGTATATACTTTCAATTTTTTTATTTAAAATGAATAAATATTTATTATTTATGATAAATGTTTCAATTTGTGTTTTTTATTCAAGTAGTTACAATTTAATAGTTACTATAGAGGTAAATAATTTATCATTTAATCTCACTTTCTTTTATTATTGTTTAATTTATTATAAAACAATCCCCTTATTGTGATAATTTTTCATTAAAAATTACATTTCGATTATATATCCATATTCCTCTATGATGGGTATTATTATTTCCTAAAATATATACCATTTTTACATATGGTTTTTACTTTGAATGTAATTTGATCAACCGGGGAAGTATTGATATATATGTATCCTTACTCAATATGGATATTTGATGATAAGTGATATTGGTTCATGAATTAAATCAATCATTTGATATATAAGGAATGTGTTAGACATACAGATATGGGTGGGAACTAATTACAAATTTCCCATCGATGCATCTGTAATCTCATGAGGTCAATTAGTTGGCTATCATTATTTAAGTGGGTTTTTTGTGTATACTTACCCATTAATTATAAACTATATTATGATAGGTATTAATAATAGAGGTATCAGGATGCCTGAGATCATGATATCCAATAATTAATAATTTCCTTCATTAAGAATTAATTTATTATTATCCATGATATTTTCTCAATAATATTATCTTGGGATACATTTTTATAAGTGTACTATAAATGATTTGAAAGGATATTCTATAGGGAATAATGATATTCTCAAAAAAATGTGTTGAAATTTTTGTATTCAAATATAGTATCCAAATCATGTCTGTATCTAGTTTACTAAGACTACTAAACTCTATAGTTCTTTGGTATGTGATTCCCTGTATCTTATTTAAATTTAATAAATCGAACACTAGCACTGAGTTTTTGTGGTTTGGGTTGTTATATTTTTAAGCATTGTGATTACTAATCATAGTAAACAATTATCATCATTATAAGGGTAAATCGAGTAATTAAGGATATAAATATTATGATAATGACTAAAAATTACCCTAAAACTTCCATTTATACTATTATATAAGTATAGTTTTTCCATTTCCATCCAAGCCTTAAATATATGGCCACTAGGCACTATATTTATTTTATTTTGACATTTATAGTAATCCAGCAAAAGATAAACACAAAAATGTCACTTTATTTCTTTTAATATATATAATAATTTTTCATTCGTATAAAAACAAATTATGTTAGGTTACAAATAGTAAATTGAAAAATAAAATATTTTTTCATTTTGGTAATTTATTTTTATTCTATAGTGATGAAATAATTACATTATATTCTTTTGGAATGCCGATATAGCATTTATTTAATTAATAAAATAATAAAATAAATTATTTTAAAAATATTAAAAGTAATAAAAATTTAATGGATTATTGTTTTCCAATATTTTTTACATAAATATAAAATTTTAATGTGTCAAATTATTATATTTTAATTCTATTGTTGTCATGTTGTATTCAAAGTCAAATTAAATGAATAGTTCCAAAAATATTATTAGTGATACTTTATAATAAATAATGTTTTATTGCATGATTTAAAATTCTTAAAAAATATATCTAAAGACAATTTATTTTTATATGGTTCGAAATATCAACCATGGTCCATTAATTATCTAATTTTCCTTCTATAGTAACAATCTGAACCCCTAAAGAGTAAAAACCTTATTATCATGATAATTGTCAAAATGGATTAATTTGGGTTAAAACAAATATATTTGGGTAAAAATATTATCTAAAAATATTAAAATTGTATAATATTATATTATTTCAACCAATAATCATCCTATATTATAATTATATGGGTTCTAAACCTTCATTCCTTGAAGATTAATTAATATTAATTTAATATTTTAATAAATTCTAAAAGTCCACCTCCCCTATCTTATAAAAGATAACCTCCTCTCCTATTTTCTTCACACATAATAATCCTTTTTGTTTAATCCTATACCTAACAAATTACATTATTTACTTCAATTCCACTTTTCTGGAGTCCTTATTTTGATTATAATAACCTCCTATGATGGATTTTAGTGTATACCCAAAAGAGGTTTTTTAAGTTTTTTGCTCCCATCCCATATTTTAAAATTTTCATAGGGATTTATGGATGAGTTGGGAAAAGGATGAGGTCAAGATAAATATTTTTAAGATTTGTAAATAAAATAAAACTTTTTTTATCATAAAATTTTTTCTCTGTTGGGAGAATGGATACTATGTTTAAGTGTCCTCTTATTGACGTAATGTTTATTTATGTAGGGATGATGGACTAATTATAAAAAATTATGAACACAAAAGATCATTATGATGTAATAAAATAAATTTTTAACATAAAAATCTAGATTATGAAATTTTTATGGATGGGTAATTATATTTGGTATCAAATAAAATGTTTAGATAACATTAGATATTTGGATTAGAGATATTTTTTGAAAACCCTGGGGATAGATTAAGTATATGATAACATCCTAAAGTTTGGTTAAGATATAGATTTTGTAGTTTTCTAAGAAATATATACATGTCTGGATACTTCTATTGGATGTGGTTTTAGAATAGAATCATATATGGGTAATAACCTCAAGAATATTGGTTGATCATATCTCAACCATCATTCTATTGGATGGTGAGTGTTCTCTTACTACGCACTTGGTTTGACACTATCGAGGGAATATACTAGGTTAATTAACAAATTATTTATTAATTATCATGAATCGTTTGAATAGATGATGATCATGGATGAACACGGTTAAACATAAGGTACCAATGATTGAAAAGAAGGTGTCATGATTACTAAGTCCAAAGTTTTCATTCAATGCTTTCCAAAAATATTTTTTAAATTCACAAGAAACTTCATTAAATTATTTATTTTATTAAACTTATAATTCCCATGTGTTTAGAATGTTTTTTTTAGAAATGGTATTTTACTAGATGTAGAAAACAGTTATCATTAAATAGAGCTTCATTAAATGGATTAACTTTTACTCTTATACATCATACAAATACAATTTCATTGGGTGTAGATTTATAGATTCCAAATAAAAATGTATTACCTAGTCTCATCAAATGTTGTTATATCGATTCCACCACGCAAACATTCATTGGATGGTTCCAGACATGCTCTTTGGATGATTTTTTGTAAAATATATTAGATAAATAATTCTATTCTACCAGGAAAATAAAGATCAACCCATCAGATAAAAAAAGTTTATTATACTGAATAAAATACTAAGTGATTGTAATAGTTCTACTAAAGAAACAATAATACAAATTTATTCTTAACATTATAAAAGAATAATGAGTTTATCCAAAGTTTTTTCAACCAACTCCAAATAATGAGGAATATAAACATTAGATAAATATTTATAAATAGAAGTTGTATTCAAGGTGGAGGAATATTTTCAATCACTTGTGGTTTAATAGTTATTGTAAATCATTTTGTGACCCTTAGTTACTTTAGGTGTGATTTTTTATAATTCTTTAGTGAGTATTTTTCATAAGGCATCTGTTGTGAGTGTTTTTTATAAATTCCATAAGAATTTATGTGCTGCTTATTGTTTCTCTAATCAATTATGATTAATGGTTGTTGGGTTTCAAAGATATATAGGTTTATCTGATATGGTGCTCTCAAGGGTTCTTAGGGATAGTGAAATAGTGGCTTATAGTGATCTTTGTGTTGAGGGAAGTTTTACTATAAACAAGATAGACCTTTATGTTTATGTGAAAATCATGGATACCTAATGTTTGGGATATTATATTCCTTAACACTTAAGGCTAATGTATATAACTTCCTATAAAATTTCCTATTAGTTTTCTTAAAAAGAATTATAAGATTTTTTATTACTTTTTTTTACAACTTCTTTTTCAATTGTTCATATTAAGGAAACATTATATTGTTGATTTTAAACTTTTATAAAATCTAAATCAAATGGACTCTTCTCCCAATGAACTGACTAAATGGGATTAGTAAAAATTGAATGTTTTATTTTATAAACTACAATTCACCCCTCCCCCTATTATAGTTATCTCCTTACTCTTTTGATATTATATTTGGTATCAGAGTAGATTTAAACTTTTATTATTTATTATAAACTATAACAATAATGTGTATTATACGAAACTGTATATATGTTTCTCAAAGATATCATGTTTAAATTTTTCCCCATTACGTAATCTGAATCATATAAGACCACCAATTTTTTATGTTGTTGAATATGAATATTGGAGATAAATAATGAAGACTTATGTGACCAACATCGGAGATGATAACTTTGTTATGCTTATAGAAACTATGATATTTATGAACAATAATTTTATAATTTAACTAT
The DNA here is from genome assembly GCA_963277665.1 of Viscum album. Lineage (NCBI taxonomy): Eukaryota > Viridiplantae > Streptophyta > Magnoliopsida > Santalales > Viscaceae > Viscum > Viscum album. Next base: position 1,795,055,369 of record OY728131.1, read on the forward strand.
ATATGAAAAGTATGAATATCACCACAATTATAGAGTCTTAATTACTTTTCTATTTTTTATGGAAAGTAATATCTTAAGTTAAATTTCATCGTGTGAAATAGATGATAGTATTTTTAATAATTTTGACGTTTCTCACTTCCAAACAACCAAATTTATTAAAATAAGAACATATATCATGAGAGGTGATTATCAAGATTTTAATTTTTTACTTGGAGGATATATTGATAATATGAGTCAAATTTTCATAACCATTGTGACTAGTATATAATCTTTTCAATATAATTATTTGAGTAATGATCATTTTGTGGGAAAATTATATATATTATTCCTAGCCAATGGGAATCAAATAGAATAGCTATTGATGATACTAAGCATCTTACAATGCATAGTCGGGATTATTTAATTAGAACTCCTAAACAGTATGAGGGTAGATTGAAAATGTTTGTCGAAAAATATTAGAAGAAAAATATTTAAACTTTATTTTATATATCTAAAGTCATTAAGAAAGATAGATCACCTGAGAAAGTTTCTTAATTAATAATAAGAAATTCAAAGTTGATATAGAATATAGTTCTTTTGAAAAAATTGAAAAATGAACTTCAATTTATTTCTATAAGGATGAAAAAAATTATAAAATAAATATTTTAGATAAAAATACAGGAAATATTTTGAGGAAAAAGTGATAAGAAAGATACTTATGAAACTTTTTTCTATGAATGAAAACAAATAGGTCACATCAGGCCAGATTTTCCAACACTGAAGAAGAAGGATAAAAATGAAAGAAACTATATAAATTTATACAAGTATAAAGGTAATAAGATTTTAAATGTTTCTGACACATGGAGTTAAAGGGATGGAGACATCACTTCAGAAAATTCTTCAAATAATAGTAGTTATAGTCAGAATATTATGGTATTATATACTAGAATTACAAAGTATAATTAGTACTTGATGGATATGGTATCAGTTCAATCCTTAAACAATCATAATTTAAATGTCAATTATCCTAATTCTAGTGATGAAAATAGTTATACATTTTTGGAATAAAATAAATAGTGTTCATCTTGTGAAGATGATACTTTACCAAGTTATCAGAAAGTTTCAATATTTTCAACTTTGGTAGGAAGAAATAATAATAATGTTTCCAAAAAATATGAAAATGATATGGTATAACTTTCCAAAATAAAATTATTCGATCTAAAAAAATTCCAAATATATTTCATATCGTACATAAGAATTACAAAATAAACCTAGTTCTAATTCAATTATTGAAAATAAATATTTAGTTTTGAAACTAAATTCTAGATTATTTAGTATAAAAAATTAAAATAAAATTTTAATTATGGGAATGAAAATATTGATCATATTTATAGATATTTGAAACAAAAAAATACTTATGGTATTGTTTTATAAATTCAAAAACTCATTTTTGAATAAATTATTTTGTTTTGAAAAATGTTCCCTTCTATGAAAAATATTAAGTGGTTGACATTGGAAGAAAAAAATTATTGAATAAATTAAAATATTTTGGTTTTTAAAAACAAAATTTTTCTATTGAATTGATATTTTTTACAAAATAATAAATTCAGATAGATATGAATTCCTAATGATTTGTTTTCTAAAAATTTTGGACCCAAGAAATTCTAGGTTCTAGAAATTCTATCATTTTCTATTTTTAGAAAAATAATAAAAGTTCCAACAAAAACAATATTTGGTATATGGAAATTGGGTATTGTGATCACATGATTGTAAATAAGCAATTATTTTGGAATATTATAAATATTAAAGGTGACAAAGTGGCATTTGGTGATATCTAAATGAGAAATCTATGGTATAGATAATATTTTTCTTCTCCGAAAATTGTAAATTTCAAAGAAAAAAATATAGGACTTAAACACATGCTTATAAGATTAATCAAATTATGTGATAAATATTACCTTGTGATATATAGGAATGATAAATGTATTGTTTAATTTTTAGATAGTAAATTCATTCTTTCTACGGATAGGCATGAGAATGTATACACACTAAACTAAAAAGACAAAAGAAGTAAAGATCTACCTTAACTTTATAAAATGGAGGATCAATCGTGGTTATGGAATAGGAGGTTAAGATTGTGTAATGTTGAAAACTTTATCCAAACATTATAATAATTAACTATTTAGAGATTTATTATAACTCTTGTTTAATTTGTTTAAATTTTGTGATCATTTTCAATTTGGAAATAAAAATAATTTGATTTTTAGGTCTATTAGTGAAGTTTATACTTCAAATTCTTTACATTTAGAAATCATGGATTTTTTTTTAAAATGGATGTATTGGTGGAAAATACTATGTATATGATTTAGTTGATAACTACACTAGGTATATGGGGAATTATTTTCTAGAAAAAAATTCAGAGGCCTTTTTTATTTTAAAAGTGATGTAGCTAATGTTAAAAATGAGAAAAACCTACATTTGGTTACTCTCTATAGTGATCATGGTGTATAATTTTTAAATTATGATATAGAAACGTTTTATAGTAAAAATTTTATAATACAAAACTTCTCGCATTCTATAACTCATAATTAAAATGGAGTAGTTGAAAGAATAAATAGAATTATTCAAAAGATTAATAGAACCATGTTGAATGAACACTCAATTGATATAAATTTTGGACTAAAATAGTTAGTACCTATTTCTATATTATAAATAGAATTTTACTTATACGTTTCCTTAATAAAAATCATTATGAGTTATGTGCATAAATAAAACCAAAACATTCTTAATTCGTAGTTTTCTAGTGAAATGTGTACAATTTGAATACCAAATATAATTTACATAAATTTTATAAAAAATATTATGAAGTAATTTTTCTTGTTTATTCAAAAAAATTTAAGGTTTACCACGTTTTCAACAAAAAAAGTACTATTTAAAAAATAGTTCATGTGAAATCTGATGAAATCGTCCGTTTTTTACAAATACTAGTCACCACATCATGCTATGATTTTTCAAAAACAATAAATTAACCCATGTTAGAAAATTATTCTTATTAGAGAGAAATTAAAGAAACCTTTTTAAAGTTGTACCCCCTATATAAATATAACATTATATTTAAGAACATAATTTTAAAAAACCAAAAAATTAAAAAATCCTTTGGAATTATCATAGTGATAATATCATTAGTGATGTTGGACAAAAAGTTAAAACTAAAAGTTCATTAAGAAATCAAACTGAAAATTGTGAATTTTGATCAAAATTTAAGCCTAAAACTATTGATGAGTCTTTATGAGAGTAATACTAGATAAAATAAATACAATATGGAATTAATTAATTTGATTGGAACAAATTTTTTTACTTTGGTTGAATGACTTAGAGATTCAACTATAATTGGATTAAAAAGGATTTTCTGGAATAAATGCAATGAAAATGGAATAATAGTTAGAAATAAAGTAATACTTATTGAAAAGGGTTATAATTAATAAGAATTTATATAATACGAAGAAATTATTCTCTAGTATCTATACTTTATGTCATTCGTATATGTCTAGAATGTGCAGCATTTCTAAATTTCACTATTTTTCAAATGGATGTGAAGTGTTCTTTTCTTGACAGATATGTTTAGAAAGAAGTTTATATTAAAAATCCACAAATTATTTAAAATAAAAAAAATTCAAAAAAAATTTTTTAGACTTACTAGAAACTTTATTTATATAAAACTTCGCTAAAATCCTAGTATAATAGTGTAACTGATTTTGTGTTGTAATTTTTTTTTCAAATAAGTTGTTGATCCAACTCTTTTTTAAAAAAATTACTGAAGATACTATAAATTTCGAAATTTATTGCAATGACTTTATATTTTTCTTAACTCAAAAATAAATTACCTATTCCCTTTCAGATCTTAAGAAATTTGAGTTTGAAGTAAGCATAATGGGTTAACTAACTTTTTTTCTTGGTTTTCAAAATTTCTCAAAAAACATAACATAATTTTATATATCTAAAAATTTATATAAAATATCATATTAAAAAGTTTAGATATGAAAATAATAAATGTACTAGTACTCTTATTAGGACCTCAAAAACTATTGATATTGATGAATCATAGAAACCATTTGATCAAAAACCTTTTAGAGGAATAATCAGTAGTTTACTATATCTCATGGCTAGTTGACCATATATAAGGTTTTTTGTTTTCTTATGTGTGATATATTAATAAATTACAAAATAATATCATCTTAAATATGTAAAAAATATATTACCTTAACAAAATTATGGATTTTGGTATATTTTATACTTTTGGAAATGATTTTTATTAAAAAAAATAGATAGTGATTTTTATGGATATAAAATGGATAAAAAATGTATATTTGGAACTTGTAATTTATTAGGATAGGATTTAACATCTTATTAGTACAATAAAAAATAATTAATATCACTTTTAACTACTAAAGTTGAATATGTGGTAGCCGGAATTCGTCATGCTTGGGTCTTGTTGATAAAACACACAATCATAGAATTTAGAATGAGTTTCATTAAAAATAACATTTTGTGTGATCACATAAGTACCAGAGCTTAAATTAAAAACCAAATACATCATTCACCAACAACAAAAATAGATATAAGACACCATTTCCTTAAAATAATCACTCACAAAAATGAAATATCATTGTATAATTCATCAAAACGCAGGAAAAACTGGCTGATATTTTTAAAAAACTACTAAAATTTAATAGATTTGAACGTATTAAATAGAATCTAGTAATTTTCAACATGAAATAATAATTCAAATAAAATTCTTGTTTAAAAATCTTCTAACAATTAAAAACTCCTCAAAAGAGGGGAATAAAAAAATTTCCTATGTTTTGAAAATAATCAAAGTTTTCCTTGTTGAAAAAAATTTCATCAAATATTTTGAAAAAAAAATTTTCCATGTATTAAACATTTTAGTTTAATCATTAAATAATTTATAAAATATAATTTCTTAAAAATTTCATGGGATCATTTTAAAAAAAATATGTATAAACTTTTCTTCAATCTTTTAGAAAAAAATTTAGAAATCCTACAATTTTATGTCATAGTACACTATTTCATAAATAATTTTTATAATCTATTCTCCTTGAAGTAAATAATAAATCTATTATTTTCATATATTCATTGTTATACATTTTCCTATTCTTTTATGAAAAAAATAAAACCCTATAATTTTCATCATAACATAAATTCATTCGATAAAAAATATATATTTATACTATAAAATTTAAAGATTATAAACATTTTTCAATCATTTAAGAAATGATATAACCCATCGATTAAAGAGCGGGTGTTTTTTTGAACCATTCAATTTGAAGAATTTAGAGTGTCTCTATCCTTAATTTTCTTTAAATATATGTGTGTAACCACTCCTTATTCTCTTATTTCCTCTGATAATAGTTGTTTCCAGACTTATATTTCTCCTTTTGATTATTTCAAAGGTTATCTGATTCTTTAAGCTTTATCTGATCAATAAAATGATATCCTAACCTGATATTTCGACCATAATTTTTATGAAATAAATACTCATTGAAGAATAATATTAATAATATAAATCTATACTAATTTTCTTATTATTTTTCAAGGGTGGGAATATATTTATATGGAAAATGAAGATTTTAATCTCCATTTCCTAGAGATAGAAATAAAATTATATTCTTCAGTTGAATTTATTGAAGAGTAAATTCTTTCGGTTATCACTTTTTATTTCTTTTTAGAGTTATATAAATTTTATATTATTTAATTATATGATTTTTTTTGAATTTCTATTTTAAGGAAAAGAAAACATAGTAACTCATAAACTACATTACAAGTAAGAAAGTTTTAAGAAATATAAGGTAGCAACTTCTTTGTTTGATTCTTATGAATAAGTTATAAATGTTTATCATCTTTCTCTAGATGTGATAATTGTGACTATTTTGATGAAAAAACTATCTCATTACAAGAAAAGGATATAATTATACCCTTAAAGTACAGGATAAATATTTTCTTTATTTTCTTTGTAATATTATAAAATTAAATCTTGTGAAGTTTGAATTCTTTATAATATAATTAGTCAAACAAGGGACTATAAAGTTTAATATTATTTTATATATGATTTCAATAAATATATTGTTATTTAACTTCATGTAATTATAGAAAATCAACAATAAAAACTCTAATATTTGAGAAATTTTAATTTATTTGTGAAGAAACAATAAATAAGATAAGACTTGAGTTTGTTCCATCTCTAAATACGTTTATAGAAAATTTGGATAAAGTTGTGTCTAAAATAGAAATAGAAAATCTAAAATAAATGGAATTAAAACATTGATAACCAAGACAAAATGGCTAAATATTTTTTAAAAATGGTTGAACAAACACATTCAAAATTTGTTCTTTTCACTCATTTACATCTTCTGTTTGTTATAACTTTATTCAATACCACTTTTTCAATTTCACCTTTATTTATTATTCAACATAAATTAAAATCAACACAAACATCATTTAAATATATATATTTTTAAAATAATAAAGGAAAACAAGTCTTAGAATAAAAATCTCAAACTAAAAATAACGAATCTGTAGTTGAAAATGTTCTTAAAAATAAAGTGAAAATAAAGAATGAAAAATAATTTGATATTAGTAAATAAATTAAAATTGATTTAGATGTTGTGAAAATTATAGTTTCATACTCAAAATCATTATCCACTCAATATAAGAAAGATTCCTCTCTATGAATGTAGGAAAAATAAAAAAACCTTAAAAGAAAAAGATCAATTATCATAAACAATGTAATCGAACATAGATAAATCAGAAAATGAATAAATAGAAAAATAAATGGAAATTTTATAAGTTCAAAACATTGGTCATATGAAAGAAAAATAAGAATATTTAACTTATAAACCTCTAGGTCTATCTATTCCAAAATTTTCTTTCACTTCAACTCATTTTGTATTGACCTCAACTAGAATAGCCCAGAGTCAATGCCTGCTTTATTATATTGGAATAAGATACAAAAAATATCACCCCAAAAGGTCGAATAGAAAAAATACATGATACCAATTTTACATTGGGAATAGAAAATAAAATACAACACATAAAAAATAAAATTATTTTCATCCATGAAAACTCATTCAAATATTTCTTCTTCACGTCTAAGGTAAAGGAAAAAAATAAGAGAGAGATCAAATGCTCTGTAAGGGTTATGTATAGAAAAATATATCATGAATTAATAAGCATAATCAATATAGAAATTTAAATAACTAAACACTAATTCCATTTAAGTGACCTGAACATCATGGTAATATAAGAAAGAATCAATTTATAAAAGTAAATATATTAAAACACAATCCATTAAATCAATAAACTAAAAATGAATCCCTATATAATATCATAGAGAAAATATCATGGATAAAAATAATAACTAAATTATAAAGGAAGTAAATGTTTTCTTATTGGATGTGAAGTTTTCTAAGAACATGATTCCTTTATTATCAAGATATATTCTTAAGAATGTTTAAAACTACTGGGTAAATATTCATCTGATTGGGTCAACTGATTCATCTCATGAGACTACTGAACCATCGAGGGGATATCTATAACTGTTTTCTACACATTTATTTCTAGAAAAAATAATTTCTCTTATATTTTATAATATATTTAATTCATAAATAATGTTTCTTATCATTAGGTATCCATATTGAGTAAAGGATGTATATTTATCAAAATTTCACCAATTAATCAAATAAGTTTCCCAGTAAACATCATCTGTTAGAATAGTATATGGTTTAAGATATAATCATATCCATACTAAAAAAATATGTATATTTAAAAAAAATTAATTCCAAATGAAAAATTGTCGTAATAAATTTATTTTTTAAGAGAATTTTAATCATCACAAAAAAAAAGTGAGATTGCACAATAACTTTAACCAGTTGGTAATTTTAAATTCAAATCCCATTAGATGAAATGATTCAAAGTGAAAATTAAAATACCATGAATTAGGAATTAATCATTATATTACATGTGATATGGGAAGTATACAAACCACATAAAATTGAGTTGGTGCATAATAATAAATAAGTCTCAGTGGAATGTAAATTGATATGGAATCCCTTACCTCACGCTTACTTTTCATTGGATTTGATTTAACCTCTGATATAGTGGTTTTAAAAATGTAATTAAATTATAAAAAAACCATATTAATGTTTATAATATCATATATGATCATTTTATAACATATTATCTCCTTTTCATTAATAATATTTCATTATTTTCATTGTTTTGGGTGTGAATTGCCTTGTTTTCTCATTCATCCTATGTCATACAAGTTCCAATTGTAGTCAATATTATATAGTTTCATCATTTACATAATAATAATCATGATATAATATAATATTTATACATAAATTATAAATTTAATACCAATAACTAAATATTTTTTTGAGAAATTAAGTATGTTACAATCATGGAGATGGTAGGTTGTACGTGCGCATGAGTAATGTTTCCATTTTCCAATGAACATTATGAAAAGTAGGTAAGTAATATTTTATATTTAAAAATGATAATAATATAATATATATATATATATAATTATTTATTTAAATATAATTATATATATCATCCATGTGGTGTGTCGATGAAAATAAAGTCACATCGCTTTGTGAAAGCGGTAGTCCACACATACAAGAAAGATGTTATTATCTTTAATTGAGCGAATAAATAAGAAATAAAATGATATATTGTCTTTTTATAATTATAACTATTTCATTAGTATCATTATTATTTCATTTATATCACATAAAATAATTATATTTTTCCTTATAACCTTCCATGTAAACTTTTAGTGAAAGATGAATCACATCACCTCACAAGGCTGTAGATTGCTGTACACACGAGCGATTTATCGTATCCCCTGTGGAATGAAAAGTAATGAATTTATATATGATATAATAACTTCAAATGTATAATTATGTTATAAATATCATATATATATACTTTATATCCATCATCATACCCAAACATGATATGTGGTAATGGAAAAAATAATGACATCAGTTCATAAGGTGGTAATTCGTCGTACACACAAAAAATGATTTTGTAACTCATTTGATGGAAGTGGGTATGGTTTTAGGTCATAACATTATTATAAAATTATATTAGTATATGAAATATACTTAGTTTATTATATGATATTATTTTAATAACATTTTATGGATTTTAAGGAATAAATAAAATAAAAATGTTCATTAAAGAACTTTACATATTCTTCTGGTATCCTCTTTAGGATTGAACCAAAGTCTTCATAGGATGAATTTCTACCCAAAATAAAGATTCTCATATTATATAAGGGAATTAACGAAATTATTTGGAAATGTATTTTCCAAACCAAATGGTATTTATGGTGTGAAGAAGATAGGATAGGGGTGGACTATTATAAGTGAGGTGATTGGAACACTAGTAATGTTTTGAACAGATTCAATCATACCCACGTTTTTATCATGCCATAAGCTTCCAAAATGGGATATTATCGAACATGGAATATATAAAGAGGAAAAATTTTAATCCAATGGGTTTTTCCGTGTTTTGGGTTATTTTTAACTCGTATAATTTTTTTTAACCCCCGATAAATCTATTTTTACCTTAACTACGATATTTAATTTTTATTATTTTAAAATTTAATTTTGGTCAAAAATTAAGTTGAACATACTATAAAATAAACATTATTTTTATTAAAATACACAATCCTTTTTCTTAATTCAATTCGCAAAATTGAAAAAATTAATCTAAATTTAATCCTGTAAGCATAATGAAAATGATGATTTTTAAAGAGATAAATGTTTAAAATTTCATGAAGTTTTATATTAAAAATAAATATTTCAATAATTAAAATGACATAAATTGGATTAATTGATATGAAATTTAACTAATTTTTATTTAAAATAAATTAAAAATAAATTTAAACATCATAAATAATTTAAATAAAAATACAATTTTCAATTAAAATACGGCATTTTTCACTATTCATCAAAAAATGAAACTTTTTAAGAAAATTACCAAAAATTCAGCCTATGATAATTTTGGAATTATAATTTAATAATTTATTTTTTTAAAATAAATTTTTAAAATTGGTAAATTTTAATTTTAAAATAGGCATTCAAAGTGCGACTAAACCATCTTTTAAAGAAAAAAATAAAGTTTTTCGAAAAACATATTTTTTATTTTAAATGATTCATATATTATTTCTAATAAATATATAACCATAATTTTAATAATTTATTTAGTAATATTCTTGCCCTTCTACTTCAATGGCTATGTGATAACTATCACATTAAATAATAATATTTTACTAATATATCACATTTCATTTTAACTTGGTATTGCATGTAACGCAATGTAAAATCAGGGTTACGTATGATGCAAGATAAACTCATTTTTATGTGTAATGAAAGCTAAACTCAGTGTTTCATATAATACAAGCTATTTAGGATATTAAATTTTTTAAAATATATTATATAGCCTCGGGGTGTTATATTTTCTTTTAAGTTTAGTATGTCATGTCCTACACACTATTACATAAAATATTCTTATTTTAGGATTTTAGGGGGTCACATTTTTTGCAACTTAAAAAAATAAAATATTCTCAATTTAAAATTGATATTGATAATAAAATTTTTATATTTTGAAATAGTATTGTTGAAAAACCCAGATCATAAAAATGGTTCGTAAAATATTCTATAAATAAGAAGATAAGGAAGTATAAATGTTATCTAGAATAACAAATAACTATATTTATTTATAGAACTTTGGTGGCAAGTGGATATGATAAAATGGAATAAAATCATAAATAATTATAGATAATGATAGTGGTAATTGATCACAAACAAGTAAATGATCGATAAAAATTTAATATCCACGAAACTATAAATTTGTGATGATTTCAAAAACCATATGATTCATAAGATACAAATTTAATAGGGTAACATTTTTGTCTCAAATTCCTTTTCCTATAGTTGAGGAATTATTTCACTTTCTAAGAATATAATGAAATATTCATTCTTGATATATTTTTAATTCATCGGCACAATTCAATCCTTTTGTTGTGCTAGAATAAATTTACACTTAATCCCTTAATCTATAAAATGAATATCCAAAATGAATTTTTATGACTTAAGAACTCGAATTAACTTTTAACCGATCATAATATCCATAATAGAATGATATGTCATCCCTTCAATCTCCAGTTATCATTATAGAAAAAATTTTATAATAGGTTATCCAATATGCAAAAATTTCTATTTGGTGAAGTAATAAATTAATATCTAAAACCTCATTCAAAGTTAAAATTACACCATTTCATAAATGGTTAACCTTATGAAACTTCCAAAAGATTAATATCAAAAACTATATAAAGGTCATTTACAAAATGAACATATCATTAATACCCCAGACCACATGAAGTTTGTCTTAATCATCACATAACAAACATTTGAATACCCTCATCATGTATTCTCTTGAAACATGGTAAAAACCTTAATTACCATAAAAAAAATATAGAAATATTGCAAGATTCATTATTCTATAAGTAAAACAAGAATTATTGGATATATTCCTTTGATTCAAAATATTGTTAAAACCATCATTGATGGCATAAACTACTTTTTCAACAAATCATTAATCTGTTCCAAGGTATTCAGTAATATCCAATTTAATCTATCCATATCAATCATATCTTTATACCAAAATCACTACCTCAATGTCAGGAAAAAATTAAGGTTTTTATTTCTCTCAATAACTTGTTTTCTAAGAAGTTTAACATTCCAATAAATTATTTTTCATGGTCATCAGAACCATTCAACATATACCCTAATATCCTTAATGAAATAGTACTGAAGTATAATTCTTATATATTTCATAATTTTTATGATGGTAATATCATCAAAAAAATACTTTTATAAAATATTTCTTAGATACAAATACACAATCATATTAATCATTCCTCTTCAGTTGTTTCAATAGCATAATATTAACTTTGATCCCTTACCTTAGTCTAAGATATATTCCCTTGATTATTGGGGAATTTATTTTGATAGTTCCCCATATCCTTATAGTGGAAGAATTACACATAGTAATTTTCTTTATTTCCCTTGAAATAATGAGTTTTGTGGACTCTTCCTTACACTTATAGAAAACACTCATTCACTTAATGAAAGTATCGAGGTATTTCATTCCACAATTATCACATGTGGGAAAAACCTACTTCCCTTATTCCTCATTTCCAATTTTTTCTATTCTTTACTCTTATTATATGTATTCCCTTTTAATCCATAAAACAAAGAAAATTATTTATCTATCTTTATAGAACATAAGACTATTTTGACATATGTAAAAATGTTTAAGAGACTAGTGCCCTTTGGAAACATTGATTAATCCCTTAAAACAAATGGTAAACATTACACTTCATATTGTATATGTAGTCCATAGAATACCTAGCTAACCTTGAAATATATCTTTATAATCCACAACATAGTCTTATTCCATTTTATTTAAGCTTAGTAACTTTCTCTTATTCTCACTATTTTTCTCATCATGGAAATAATTTTTGAAGAATGTTTCCTTAAACGTTTTCTATTCCAGGAGATCTATTTCCCTTCCTCCTTGGTATTCTAGATCAATTACTACTATTTATCAATATATCCTTTTATAAAATATACTAAAAGTGTAACCATTTTATTTTTAGTGCATCCTAAGGGCATAAAGTTCTTCTCTAGGGACTTAATATATTCCTCAACTACCATTGGAATAGTAGTCCCACTAAATGGTGATGGATTTTTTATATAAAGGGATCCAACATATGCAAATATCACTAGGGAACAGGTTTGTCCATCTATACAATGTAATTTTTCATTACCAAACGAATCTTCCCTAATATATCCATAATTTTCTCAGTTCCAATGCCATCTGTATTAGAGCCCTCATTAGGGAAATCTCTATGTTGGTCACAAGTATTGATACCATTATTCCTTAGAGACTCTATTTATAAATAATGGTATATACAAGATAAACTGATAAAATTTTTATAATTTAAAATATGATGTAACACATGACATAAATTTTAAAATTTATTCATTTTTAATCTCAGAATTATAAAATTGGTTTCTTTAGGGTTATCTTTGTTTTTAAATCCTTCATAATGGTTTGCAAAAAATGAAAATTATCTTAAGTATATCCCCCAGTAATTTCAAACCAAGAGTGTGGTAAGGCTCATTTTCATGCACTATGTGACAATAGTTTCTATCCAAATACACCCTTTTTTTATTTGTTACCCCTAAGTACCTCTGTATCAGAACCATGTCTGCTTGTAATATCTAGTATTACTAGGAAAACCATCATAATCTATTCCTTAACAAAATATTAAGATGTTATTCTATAATTATCCTCAAATTACACCATATATTTATGATCCCTAATCTATTTTTTACTAAATCCATATCCCAAGGTTTCTACTAAAATTATTCTTATGCCAATAGTAGTTACCCCATCGCCATGTATCCCAGAGCAAATGCTAGCTTTATTACATTAGTATAATCTACATGGAATTTCATCCTGAATTGCTGAATATTTTAGTAGTCTTGGTAAACTATATACATACATGATACCTATTTTACATTGGGAATATAAAATAAAACATAATACATATCAAAATAAAGTTAAATTCATCCTTGAAAACATATTCAAATATTTCTTCTTCATATAATGGGGAGTGGAAAAAAAATAAGTGTGAGATCAAATGATTAGTAAAGGTAAAGTAAAACAGAATATATCATGAATAAATAAGAGTAATAAAAATGTGAAGTTAAATAACTTAACACAAATTCCATTTAAAAAACATTAATATCATGTTATGATAAGGCATAATGAATTTAGTATGGTAAATAACTAAAAACACATTCCATTTAATCAATACGCTGAAAATGCATTCATATATAATATCATAGTGAAAATATAATGGATAATAATAATATATAAATTATAATTGAATGAAATTATTAATTATTTTATGTTATGTTTCCCGGGTACATGGTACATTTAGCATCAAAATCTATCCTAATGATAGTTTAAAACTGCTGGGTAAAAACATATCTGATGTGGAAAACTGATTTGTCTCATGAGGCTACTAATGCGTCAAGGGGATATATATATATATAACCTAGAACCAACTATGTATTACATGTCCAAATTAGTCCTCATATATTTAATAATATATTTAATTCATAAATAATGTTCCTTGTCATCAAGTATTCATATTGATTAAAGGATACATATTTATCAATATTTACCCAATTAATCAAATAACTTTCAAAGTAAAAACTATAAGTAAAACTATTATAAGATTTCAGAAATAGAAATATCCATCATAAAATAATATGTATATTTAATATAAATTTAATTTATATTGAAAAATTATCATTATAAATTTATTTTTCAAGAGAAATTTAACAATCATAAAAGAAAGTGGGATTGCACAATAACTTATACCACTTTGTAATTTTCAATTCTAATCACCTTTAATGAAATTATTCAACATGAAAATTGAAATAAAATTTAGTATTAATGAATCATGATATTAAATTTAAATTTTTTGTTATATACACCACATAAAATTGAATTGGTTCCTAATAACAAATTATTCTCAATGGATTTTAAATTGAGATGAAATCCATTACCTCACACTTCCTTTTAGCTGAACACTATTTGACCATATATATAGTAGTTTTAAACATGTATTTGACTTATAGATAAACCATATTAATATTTTTAATATCATATATGATCCTTTAATAACATATTATCACCCATTCATAAATAATATTTCATTATTTTCATTATTTAGAGTGTTAATTGTCTTGTTTTATCATTTATTATTTTTCATACAACATCGAGTTCATATGAATATTATATAGTTTCATAATCTACATAATAATATTCATGAAATTATTATCATATTTATATATCAATTATATAATAAATACTAATCCTGAAAGATGGTTTTCAAAAATGACGGATGTTGTGATCAAGGAGATGGTAGATCGTACGTATTCATGTGTAGCGTTTCCATTTTCTAATGATCACTATGGAAAGAAGATAAGTAATATTTTATCATAAAATAATGATAATAATGTCATATATATTATATTTTTCGTTAAATATGCTTATATATATCATCCATGTGGTTTTTTGATGAATGTAGTGTCACATCACTTCATGAAGGCGGTAGTTCACATGTACATGAACGATGTTATCATATTTAAGTGAGAAAAATGGTAATAAACAAATTGATATATTATATTAAAATAATGATAAATAAGTCATTAAGATCATAATTATTTCATTTATATCCTACATAATCATTAACATTATCCTTATCACCTTCCATGTGAATTGTTAGTGAAAGAAAAATCTCATCGCTTCGTGAGGTGATAGTCCACTGTACACACAAGCAATGTTATCATATACCCTACGGAATAGAAATTAAAAAATTATATATGATGTAATGACTATAGAGGTATAATTATGTTATGAATATAATATATATATAAAAACATTATATCTATCATCATAAACAAATTTGAGATTTGGTAATATAAAAATTAATGACAATGGTTTGAGAGGTTATAGTCTGTCATACACATGAAAAACGATTCTACAACCCATTAGATGAAATTGGGGATTTTTGTAGGTAATTACCTTTTTATAACAATATATTATCATATTTAATCTTCTAAAGTTATTATATCACCATGGTTTAATAATAATTGATGGAGTTGGAGGAAGAAATAAAATAAAAACACTCGTTGAATAACGTTACCTCTACTTTAGATATCCTCTTTAGGTTTTCACCAAATCCTTCCTAGGTTGGATATCTGACCAAAATAAGGCTAATAAGACGAGATGATAAAATTTTGGAAGTGATTTTGGAAAGTATTTTCTAAATCATAATGTTTTTAAGGTGTGAAGAAGAGAGTATAGGGGTGGTCTTTTAAAAGTGAGGTGAGTGGCACACTTGTAATGTTTTGAAAATATTCAATCATACCCAGTTTTTATCACACCAAAAGCATCCAAAATGGGACATTATCAAAAATATAAGAGATAATGTGAATATATGGTCATAAAATGGTTTTTTTAAAACTTTTTATGCCATTTTTAACCCTTATATCTTTAGTTTAACCCCCTAGTAAATCCATTTTTACCTTAACCATAGTAATTAATTTTCACTATATTCACTATCCATTTGGGTCAAAAATTAAGTTGACCTTATTATATATTATAAATTAATCTGATTATAAATATGGAATCCATTTTTCAAAATTCAATTAATATAAGTGGAAAATTTTAATTTAAAATTATTTCCACATATGTGATGAGAAAATGGGTTTTTTAAAGTGAAAATGTTCAAAATTTTACAGTGTTTTTATATCATGTTTTAACATGAAAATGATTATCATGACCAAAATTTGATTAATTAACATAAAATTAAACTAATTGTTATTTAATACTTATAAAGATATACTTCAACTTTATAAATAATTTAAACGAAAAGACAATTTTCAATTAAAATTTACTATTTTCACTATTCATCAAAAAAATAAAACATTTCCTAAAAGTACCAAAAATTCATGCTAAGATAATTTTTGAATTACAATTTCAAAAATGAAGTTTTTTTGTAAAATAAATTTTTTAAAATTGCTAAAAAATAATTTTTAATAATGTGTGTAAAGAGAGGCTAAACAATCTTTTACAAGAAAAAATAAATAATTTCAGAAAACATTTCCTTTTTATTTTAAATGATTATTATTTTATTTATAATCAATAGATAACCATAATTTTAATAATTTATTTAGTAATATTCATACATTCCTATTCCATTTTCTTGGTGAAAAATATAAAATTAAAGAATAATATTTTAATAATATGTAACACTTCGTTTAAACTAGATATGGAATGTAATGCAAGCTAAACTCAGGGTTGCTTGTAATGCAATATAAACACATTATTTCATGTAATTCAAGATAAACATAGAGTTTCATATAATTCAATCTATTAAAGAGAATGCATTTTTATAAGTATATCATAAATTCTCGGGGTGTTATAATTTCTTTTAGTCTTAGTGTTTCTTTTCATACACGTTATCGCATACAATATTATTATTTTAGAATTTTGAGGTGTTACACATTCCACTCTCGGTACAAT
The DNA here is from genome assembly GCA_963277665.1 of Viscum album. Taxonomy (NCBI): domain Eukaryota; kingdom Viridiplantae; phylum Streptophyta; class Magnoliopsida; order Santalales; family Viscaceae; genus Viscum; species Viscum album. The sequence goes on from OY728131.1 coordinate 1,795,072,610, forward strand.
TACTCAATGAATAGAAATGATATTGAATTATTTCAATGAAGTAATACAAAATAATGAAGATTACATGTATTTCTTTCATAAAATCCAAGCGAGTTATAAGTATATACAAGGAAAGATTTCCTTTTTAGAAAATTTAAAAATATATTAAGAGAAAAGATAAACCGTTTTTTAGAATGTTGAAATACTTTTTTGGAAGGATTAAGAATTTAGAGAAAAGAATAAAGATATGTGATGAGTACATTGAATGAATCTATAACACCCATAGTTTTTATGAATTATTTTTTCAAATAAATTAAAATTCTTTGATGTCCTGCTTTTCACGATATACCAAGTTAATCTTTAAGTACACACAACATTGATTTTATCTTGTCATAAATAAAATACTTAGTCCCTTCAATATCTTATCTTACACTCAAGACTGAATTTTAACAATCTAAAATATATTATTAATACTATTATTATTAAGATATTATTATAGTTATCACGTGGTCATTGGAATGATAGTTATGAATAAGATTAACCAAAATATGAAAATATGGGTTACACATGTATATAAAATGAATTATTTGGTTACAATTTAATTATAAATAAGAGTAATAACTTTTTGAAAACAAAGAAATTTCTTTTCTAAAAAAACTATTTTTCTATACATGAACACGTTTTATCTCAATAAATTAAACATGCCACCTTTGATGAAGTACATTACTAGATTTTGGACCTATAGAATCTGATCTACAACCATGGACAATAAAAATTGTGGTTATAGGTCCACTATACCCACGCCCTCTTTTACTGTCTATGGACCTATCCCCCCAAGCATCCCCCACCCCCCGAGTTTCCCATCCCCTTCCCTCAGGATCCTCCCCTCTCTTGTGATCCTCCTCCTCTCCCGAAGTCTCCAATTTGGCCACGCCACCTCCCCACGACCCTCCTTCTCCGACGCAGCTCTGACACAGTTCTGACGCGACTCTAGTATGGTTCTGACATGGCCACCTCAGCTGCCCCCCTGTGATCCTCCTCTCCTAGATTCTTCGATGCAGCCACCCCACCTCCCTACGACCCTCCTTCTCCAACACGGCTTCGTCATGGTTCTGATGCAGCTCTGGCACGGTTCTGACGCAGCCACACCACCTCACAAGATCGTCTTCCTTCTACGTGGACACCCCACCTCTCAATATCCTCATCATACATATGATGGATCCATGAATAAGGTACATTTATCTAGAGTTGATATTATTGGTACCCTATCTAGGTTTCATCCCACACTTAGAAAAGTTTCTCGGTACGGTTGACCATGGGGATTAAAATCTAGAATACTGAATAATTGAAATGGACATCCTAAAATCAATTCTCATTCCCACTAATCAAAAAAAAATCAAAGAGGATCCCACACATGGTGTGTTTTTTTGTGGGTGGGGTGAAATCAATTACTAGAAAGAAAACATGTTAGTTCATTTTCACTTCATCCTTGAATTCCAAATCCCTCACATTTACTTTATAAATGTGAGAATAATCCATGGCTTTATATTATCATCCCTCGATGAGGATCATAAGATTTTTTATGATAGGATTTATATGCTCGATGAACCAGTTATGTGAAAATTCTCAATGTTTACCTTAGGTTAATTTAATTCTTTGGAGTTTAACTTGTTATTAAGATCCAACTAGGAGAATGATGAGTGGGTGAGAAAATTCTGGTCTAAATGAATCCCAGTTAAGTTGAACATACATTTCTATAGGTTCTGCAAAAAGGGCATACCTACTAAAATTAATATCCATTGAAAAGTAATTTAGATACCCGCTCCATGTATGCGTTGTGAGAGGCTAAAATCTGAGTTAGTCTAGAACTTATTTTTTAATGTAGAATGGTCTTTCTTTTCTTGGGCCCTTGTTGGGAAACTTATGGGATTTCAATTTTAGGGGGGATACATCTTTGAGTTTTTTAAAATAATATTTCAAATTGTTGAGAAACATTTAGAAATGGTTAATAATTATGTAATAGTGTTTTTAGTGGTGTTTTGGGTGATTTAGGAGACAACAACAAGGGTCGTGAAGGAAAGAATAGCTTCCTCTATTTATTCAAGTTCTGGTTCTCTCTCTCATGGACAAACTAGGATCCCTTCTTCCTATTGAAAATAGAATGTCTACTAATAAGTGGATCCTCTCTGGGGATGTGATTACAAATGATAGAGTTCCTCTAGGGTGGTGGATCAAGTTGAGACCACCCAATGTCGGACTAAAACATAATGTGAATGGGTCATCTAAATAGGGATTTATGATGAGGTATTGTGCATGATTTTAGGGGATCTATGGTTATCGAACATAGTTCCTTTTATGGTTTAGGTAATTATATCTGGGTGGAGAGAATATATTTACTCAGTTTCCATTAAATTTGGAGGACAGATAACCACAATATTTTTATGTTTGATTGGAAATACAAGATCCTTTTCAGATTCCTACATAATGAGGAAATTTCTTCTTTGTATTTAGTTTATAATATTATTAAGTGTAGTTCCCCCATTGATCAAGGCACGAATATCATTCATACTTGGAGGGAAGGGAAATTTTCTACATAAAATCTATCTATTAAAGAGATACCATGTGAGATTATTGTTATCTATCATAATATACGGGATCTTCCACATTACTGTGAAATTATTGTTATTGGTGAAACCCATATTATTCACCAATTTAGACTCCAAAAGTGCAAGATTTTCTAATAAAAGGTTCTTCCTGAGTGACCGTTAATTTCCCAACTATTACATGAATCAAGGAAGTTCTTATAGGGATACCATTAATGTAGGTGAATGATCTGAATACTCAAGAGATTTAGGAATAAAAAAAATTCATCACATGTAAAATGAAAATACTAAATTCAATTGGTTGGATAATCAATTACTCAATCAACTACATTGTAAAAATTTTAACCATCTGGAAAATTTTCGAACCCATAACCAATTTCAATCCCAACCATCATAACAATGAATCCAATATTTTCTATATAAATTATTAAAATAATTTATTAAAAAAATATTGAATATGAATTATCAATTTTCATCATTGATATTAGATATATAAAAAATTTAAATGGTTATGGAACCCATTCCCACTTAGGATTACCCTCCTCAATATCTTAGAAGAATCTTTTTACACATAAACCTCTCATGAAAAACTCAAAGTTGTTACTATTACCAAGAGTGGAATAACTATTTTAAAACCTAAACCATTTATTCCTAAACCATTAGAGTCTTAAAAATCATTATAAAAAACTAAATAACATACATTTTAAACTGAAAAATCAGAGCTGGATAATGATTGAATTAGTTAGGGAATGTTAAAATTCAACCAGATGAACATGGGGCAAGTAGTGTATCAAAAATCATTTTTTTCATTACCTAACCTAACACACTAAACATAGATTTAGTGGATTGAGATATTGGGTAATTAAATGGTATTTGTTTGGAGGTGAATGTATTTTATAAGTTATTATTATATAATTAATGAGATAATGATATAAGGGAACCCTTCATTATATTCATCATTTTTCACTTTTATTTTATTTCTTCTTTGCACTTGTGGTTCCACTCCTTCATTATTTCATTATTTTAAAATTAATAGTATTATATTAGTGTATGTGTGAGGAGAATGAATGATTATATTATTCCATACACTTGTGGTTCCCTATCTCCGTTCACCATAAAATGCAGTATTTCAAATTTTATATTGTATTTCATTTCCAGATTGGAGTTGAAATTTAGTGGAAATCATGTTTTGAGGTCTTAATCAGATCCACCTATTGAATTATAAAACCCTGGTGTTTTATATGCTTCACTTTGATCATCCTTTTAGAATCATGATTTTTTTTAAGGACATTATTATTGAAGAATATCTATTAATTCTTATCTGATAGAATGATTTAAATTTTTGTTTCATATAATCATGCTCAGTTGAATATGCATTTGATTAAATGGACAGAGGGTTGGAAAGTGCTTATTTACATTATTGTTAGGTTCATCCAAGAGTAATGTGAAGACATTTTATTGATTAAGTGAAACACTTATAATTATGGAAGATTCAAAAAAGTGGATGTTGTAGCTGGATTTTTTAAATGGAGTTTTTCTGTGCTTTATGGCTCATACGGTGACTCCTTTTCCTCATTATATGAAGTTTTTTTATAAGTCATGTTTATATCTATATTAATTTTTGAAAAACATTTAGAACTACATTACATGATGAAGGTTCATATTTTTTACCTTCATTCATGACTATTATATAAAATCATAGGATTACATTACAAAAAAATATAATTCTCTTGAAATATTTAAAACATCAAACAAAGTTTATTGAAATCCAGATTGTAAATATAATATAAGTAATGAGAATTGATAATTATTTTCAGTACTTATCAACTGATCTTTTCTATTTATATAAATTTTATGGCATAAAATGATATCATATTATTAGAGAGACCCCCAACATAATGAACTTGTTGATAACATGAGTAAAACTATTCTTTAGTGTGTTTGAGAAATTCTTTTATACTTGAGCCTACCCAAATTATTCTGGGCAGAAGCTGTGACTATGATTATATACATGTTTAATAGGTTCCCATAGGCTTCTAATTAGTTCAAACCCTTAGATGAACTTTCCGATGGTAAACCACATTTTTATAACCACTAAAGAGTATTTGTGTGTGAAAACTACACCCACATTAAAATTGATAAGTTGTAACCAAGATCTCTAAAGTATGTTTTCATGGGAGACCCCAATGGTGTCAAGGGACATATGTTGTGGGATGAAAATAATAGATAAAAAATGTGTATGATCATTATAGATGTTTTCTTTTATGAATTTAGTTCTCATAAATTCTAATCAATCACACATGATAGTGATGATGTAACCCTTGGTGAGACTATTGATCCTTATTCCCCAACTGAGTTAGAAGATGATGATGAGACCTCTCCTCCTGATCCAAAAGGTGGATTCCAAAATGATTCCATTGATGATGATGCTAAAATCTATAATAAATTATTTAAGGATAGAGATTCCAATGGCTGAATCTCTAACATAAATGAGGAAATGGAAACCATGAATAATAACCACACATTGTCTATTTTTTATAAACCTCCCAATGCCATGCATATTGGTTGTAAATGGATTTATAAGAGGAATAAATATAACACTAATGAAATTAAAATAAAATTCATGGCCATATTAGTGGAAAAGTGTTTCCTTTAAAGATAGGTTATTGATTATGTTAATATTTTTCACCATTTTCTAAGAATTATTCTATTTGGTTAATTGTAGTTTTTTATATTTTAATGAAATTCACAAAGAATAATTAGATGAAAAAACAGCCTTCTTACACGGTGAATTTAATGGGAAATTGTACATGACACCACTTTATGGTTACCAAGAGGTGTTTAAAACTAACTAAGTTTGTCTTTAAAATAAATCCTTGTATGGATTAATATAGGAGTCTTGTTAGTGGTATACTAAATTTGACACTTTTTTGTTGGATATCCAATTTAACAGGATCCATTAGGATGCATGTGTTTACTTTAAATGGGTTAAAACATATATTCTTTACCTATTATTTTATTTTTATTATATATTGGTTATGTTAAATAATATAAAGCTCATTAATTCTATAATGTATCAATTGAAAACAATTTTTTAGATACAAGATTTAGGAGTGAAAAAATAGATATTAATTAAAAAAATCAAAGGGAAAGGCCTAATAAAATGTTATATTTGTCCCAAAATCTTTTATCTTTAACTTATTGAAGAGGTAATTTCTTGAAATCTTAAAGCCAATTAATGATCTGTTTTCCCAACACATAAATGTATCATTGACTCAAGTTCATACTTCTACTGTAAAAACTTAATATATGTCAAATAACCCTTATACCAACATTTTTTTGTAGCCTAATGTATTCTATGATTTTCACAAGGATGTACATGGTTTAATCTATTTTCATTATCAATAGGCTCACCAAAAATATAGGGAAACTTAATTGATAGGTATTAAAATGGTCACTTAGATTTGTTTCACATACTTTTATCCTATATTTTTGTTTTTCTAGAAATGTTAATACAGATGAAATAATTGCTAGATATGTTGATTGTATAGGTAATATAGAGACTAAGAAGTCACTTACTAGATATGTCTTCACCCCCTATGGAGGTACCATATCATGGGAATGGAACATTTAATTAGTGGTTACTATTTTAACCATAGAAGATGAGTATATTCCCCTGACTGAGGCTATCAAATAGGATTTATGGTTAAAGGGTGTGGTTTTTAAACTGAATTTATTCAATGTTGTATTATCAGTTTATTGTTATAGTCTATAATATTTCCATTAGTATAAAAAAATAGTTTTTCATGGTAAATTCAAACATATAGAAATTAAGCTACATTATATTAGAGATACCATTGTGGAGTGTTGATGATATACCTTCATAAAGAATAAGTTTGGTTGTCTGATTGATCCAAAAGGTCCCAAAGAACTATGAACCATCATATCCAGAGGTGTTTCTACTTTATTAAGGGATCAGAACTATTTGAGAGGTACCCTCTTTGGATTGTAAGCACTCCGCTTCTTCTTTTTAGGTTATTAAAAATAGAATATTTTTATCATTTCTATTTTCTTATTGTTCATACTTTTGTTTTGTTACTTGTAACATTTTGTTTCAGCATAATAAAATGGGTTCCTTTTTGGAGGTGTTCCTTACATGAACATAGGCCCTAAAGGGACAAAATAAAACTAAATATTTTGTTTTTATTTATTGTATTGTTTATTTATTTTTAATTAATTAATACTAATCGATCTTGAAGGAATTTATTTTTTATATTAAATGTAGTGTACCTAGGGGACACATACTGTGTTTTTTAAACCACATAACTCGGCAGGTATAGGTGTACAAACCCTAATTTCGCACCCGAACACACATGTTGTGTGTTCTAGGGTATATTCCATGTATGATATCAACAACATGACATAGGTATCAGAAGATAACAAACTTATTAACCCTAAGGATTCACACACCGTGTGTAAATAAGAAACATGACATTTATGTTAGGTTAGATTGGCTCGATGTATACAGGAGGTAGACTCCTAAGTAACTCATCAGTCCTATATGTCGTATACCCTATTGAGATAGACTATATAGTCAATTCAATATGGATATATGAAAACATCACACGCCCTAACTTTTACTAGGACTCCAAAACCATGTTATGAAAAGTCCATTCAATATACTATGTGACTTTCTATATTCCGCATTTCTTCTCACCTGTGTGTAAGAATCCAAAATTAAATATTATATTCAGAGTAATTTTATTTGTAGAGAATGATGGTATGATCATATTATACATAATATAAAGTTTATGATGAATATTAGAGTGTTTGATATTATTTTTCCTATAAAGGAGACTACTAGGTTTGGAAAACTTAATTAGAGCTGGTACATGGTTAAGTACTTCATAAGAGATATGCTAGTGACATGGAACAGTTCCTCATAATTCTATGAAGAGTTGTATAATAACTTAAAAACATATATATTATAGGATTTAATTCCTCTATATTCTTTCTAGGAGTTTAACACTACCCCATAGACTCAAATTAGTATATTAGGGGCTAGTTTTTGGGACCAGTTGTAGATCTTTTTTTCTAAGAGTCTCTCTATGAACAATGTGTGGCACAAATATTATTCCAATATCCAATAAAGTTCAAGGTTGAATTATATCTAGATTTTTATGTTTAATTTCAAGCTATAATAATTTTATATCAAATATTTTTCTCTCATAAGGTGGGTGGAAGAGGGGGTGCAGGGGGTAGCAGGGGCAGGGGGAGGGTGCAGGGGGATCTGCAAGGGGGAGGGAAAATTGGTGGGGGGCTTGCGTGGGGGGAGGGGGTGGTCTATAAGGGGGGTATGTAGGGGGTCTGTTGGGAAGGGGGAGGGGAGGGTGAAATTGGGATGTAAGGGGGAGAGGGAGGTGGTCTATAGGTGGGTCTGTAGGGTGGGGTGCAAGGGGATGGGTCAGTGGGGCAGGGGGGAAAGGGAGGTGGGTAGTGGGGTAGGGGTGCATGGGGGGAAGTGGGGGGAGGGAAAAGACAGGGGGGGCTGTAGGGGGTTCAGGGGGGTCTGCAGGGAAGTGGGGAGGGTGTAGGTGGGGTGAAAGTGGGGAGGGGGTGAGGCATGGGGGTGCAAGAGGTGTGGGAAATAGGTTAATGATGAACACATTCATGAATAACCATTAAATATTAACCCAATAACATATAGCATTCCCACTATATGGAAAAAATCATTTATTTTTATAAATTATAATAATTTCCCCCTTTCTTGAAAGCCATAAATGAATGAACATATAGAATAATAACATAATTAAATAAATATGATTTAATATTTTAACCATCTCTAAACATGATTACTCTCTCATTATTATTTTGTTCTATGTAGACCATAAGACTATTACTATTTATCTATATTCTAAACATCCTTTTTATTTGTATTCAATTTTATGTTCATGAATCATCATACTCACGAATATTTCAATTTTTTCATTAATTATATGTGTTCTCATTTGTATGCATTATGTTTATTAGTGTATTTTATTAGTAACATAATGATATTATATGAATCGCCATATAAACATTGAATGTTTTCATTAATTAAATGTGTTCTCATTTGTATTAATTATGTTTAAAGTCTTGTAGAGACTTCAATTCAAAGCATCCAGACATTGAGCCTGCATTTTATCAACAAAAACCAAGGTTTATGCATCATCCCTCACAATCAGTGCTCTACTTGACATGATATTTTATATTTTCTCATCACGTGTGGTGGGTTTTGATTTTGAATCAATATTCTTTCTAATTGGTGTTAGGGAACTTTTTTCAAGATTTGACATTTTATGTGGAATAAGAATTAATATTTTATTGGTTAACTCTCTTCTGGACCATTCAAACATCTATGCCTTTCCATAAGTGGCCTTCCATTTACTTAATTGCAGTTTAAACCAAAAAAATTAACTATAGATAAACCATAATATTTCAAAATTCAAATTAGTTGGAATGATTCAATGGAAATATTGTTTTTCATGTCCACTCCTTTCTCACCATAGTTCACTATAACAAACATCTTTGAATTGGAGCATCATTTACACTTCTTTATCACCATAGACCATGTTTTATTTTTGTTAAACATAAGTGATTGAATCTGAAGTTTATTTTGATTCATTTTAGGTACTTCAATGAGAATATGTAGGTTGAGTGAAAAATATAAGAGGTTGGTTGGACCATTAAAAAGAAGAAAACTGCATCATATCATTATAGGGGAGTGCTTAATTTGGTTTTTACTTGTTTAGAACTATTCATTCATGCTGCTACTTATTGGAACTCTTTTTAAAATCTTGATTTTAGGTTGTTATTCTTATTTAGTGTTTATGCTTAAACTGTTGGATACTTTTCAGAATGATGTTATTGACCTGAATTTTTGTATAATGGTTATTGAAAATATTCTTTCTTATGGTAAAACATGCTGAGTGTTGAGTTTTAATGTATGATGATGTTTATTGTGAAATTTATATTTCATGATTTTTTTGTTGAAAATATTTTATATATTCATTAATGAGGGTAGAGTGGTAATATAAAAAAATATTATGGTGATTTCAATGTTACATTTTCACTGTATTTGTCTCTTATCCTACTGAAAAGAGTTTCTTTACATGTTTTTCTTCATGTTTGACTGGAAATCCTGAATTAATGCATGTGCACACTAAAATTTCTTTTAAAAGGGATGAATATTGTTACTTTTTAGAGTAATGATATTGTTTTCAACCTTATCTTTTCATTAATGTTTTGGTTCCATCTTTTCATTCTCTTGGGGTTTGAAGGATATTTTGGGATTTAAGGGGGTCCAGGGGGCTTTCTAGTGAGGGGGATATCTAGGAGGGAGGGGGTTGTCCAGGGGGTGCAAGGAGGTTTATAGGGGGGTTTTGTAGGGGGAGGGGCAAGGGGTATGGGGGTTGTTCATGGGGTAGTGGTAATTCCATGAGGGGGGATATCTAGGAGGGGTACAAGGGGGTCTGCAGGGGTAAAGGGGGTTGGGGGTAGTGTGAAGGGGGTGCAGGGGGAGGGGGTAGGGGGTGTGGGGTCCTGGGGGAGGGGGGCTATCCAAGAGGAGGTGAGGGGTAGGGCGCAGAGAGGGGGCAGGGTATGTGTTGGTTTAAGAGGAGGGGGTTGTCCAAGGGGGGAAATCTAGGGGGAGGGTGTCTAGGGGGGTCTCCTCGCCATCTGTGAACACCTCCTCTCCCACTTTATCCATTTCTAGGGATCTTGATTTCTATTCTAATTTTCAATATATTCTTAATTGCTTGACTAATTTATTTTTGAAATTATATTTTCCTCCCATCATATATGGTAGTTTTACACCTAATTAAACATGATTTTATTCTTGAATTGGACTCTGATCAAATGTATTATATTAATCTCAAAAAATATGCAAATGAATATATCTCCATTGAGTTGGTCAGGTCTTGTGTACAGTGAAAATTTTACTACTTTTTCATTTTAATTACTTTTTTATGATTTGTGATAGGCAATGTTCTACTGTTGAGAAAAAACTTGAATTTGAACTCCAACATGGTGGAGGTGCCACAAAAAAATTTACTCCCTAGTTGTAGAATGCTTAATTGATTAAGATGGAAATGTAAAAGTAATTTCCCTATTTTTGGGTTCCTCGTGGCTTTTAATTTTCGGTCTTCTGTTGATTTTGATGACTTTTATTGATTTTCAAGATAGAGATGCATGCTATGCAGAGAACAATCAAGAAAACATAGCTGATGCAATTGATTTTCTTCCACAACTTGCAACCAGGATTGACGTGAATATAAAATTCGGGAGGTGATTGTTAAGGATGAAGTGAGTTTTAACTTGATTAAGGATGATATCATTTATGGTATTCAATTTCCAAGGTGATGAGACCCAGTGGTATACCCATTAATAAATATTGAATACTTTCTGATAGAATTGTGATGTAAATTTGAGTTTGGTTGATATGGTAATGACCATTGTAGTGGTGAGTGATACCCCAATCTATGGTTAGTGGATCAAAGGCTTAGAAATATTTATTTAATTACTCAAGTAATGTTAATTTTATCTTACATTTATTGATGGTGTATCAAATGTATAAATTTTTTTATCTTTAATGGTTAATGTGAGATCTTTCTTCAGGGAGAACAATTGTTTTTCTCTATGTGGGACTGAGGTATAAAATAACACTCATTATATGGGTATCTAGTGATTATAAATAGGAAAATTGATACTTCTAGGCGGTAAAACTGATGGTTCTCCCCAATGGTGGGAGAAAAATCATCAAATTCCTCTATATGATAATTGTGGTCCCATAATATAATTTTGGGTATAGCCATTTGCATTTGAGTAAGGATACTACACAGTGGATTATAGTCCTTGATAAAGTATGTTCTGTAGAGTATTTTTTTTTATTTCCAACATGTAGTGATTTGAGATATATAGTTGAGGATGTATTTCAAAAATCTATTGGTCTAGTTTAATGATTTTGTAATTTGTTTTCATAGCATATGAATCTCATCGAGTCTGGTTATTTGTGATGTTGGGATAATCTAATTTAGATTGTTGTTTAATAGGTCACATAAGTTTAGTGTTCGGGGGGTACAGGGGGTTTAGTGGGGGGGAGTCTATGGAGGGTCCAGGGTGGTCTAGGGGGGGTCAGGGGGGTCCAAGGGTGGTCCAGTGGGGGGTCTAGGGGGGTCCAGTGAGGAGTGTTCGGGGGGTGTCTAAGGGGGAGGGGGTGTCAAGGGGGTGTCCAGGGGGGTGTCCAGGGGTTTCTAGGGGAAAGGGGGTCTAGTGGGGTGTCCAAGGGGGGTGTTTAGGGAGTGTCCAGGGGTACTGTCCAGTGGGGGTGTTTAAGGAGGAGCAGGTGTCCAAGGGGGGTTTCTAGGGGGAGGGGGTGTCCAAGGGGGTGTCCAGGGGGTGGGGTGTCTAGGGGGTCCAGTGGAGGCTGTCCAGGGGGTGTCTGGGGGTGTCCAGGGGGTGTCCAATGGGGGGTGTCTAGGGGGGGTGTCCAGGGGGTGTCCAGGGGGGTGTCCAAGGGCATGTCCAAGGGGGTGTCCACGGGATGGGTGGGGTGGGGGTGGGGGTGGGGGTCCAGGGTGTCTATTGGAGGGTGTTCAGGGGGTGTTTGGGGGTCCAGTGGACAGTGTCCAGGGGGTGTCCAGGGGGAGGTGTTCAGGGGGTCTAGTGGGGGTGTCCAAGGGGGTGTTCTCTAGGAAGGGGAGTGGTGGGTTGTTGTAGGGGGGATACTGAAAGGGGGTGGAGGCAGCTAAAAGGGGAGTGGGGATATATAGAAAGGGGGTGGTGGGATACTATAATGGGGTGGGGCTGCTACAAGTGGTTGGGGACTGCTACAAGGGGTGTGGGGGTGTCTAGGAAAGGGAGTGGTGGGTTAGTGCAAGGGAGTGGGGGCTACTCCAAGGGGGTGCGGCCTGTTGCAAGGGGAGTGTGGATGAGGGGATGTCCAGGATGGGGCATGGTGGGCTGCTTCAAGGGGGTGGGGGCTGTGCAGGGTGGAGGGTGCGGTTTTTTTATGAAATGGGAAGGGATTTATCGACAGTTTCAAACTATGGAAAAATACATATAGCCATATTTTGAATTGTGACTCAATCCATATAACCATGGTTCCCAACCGTGGCTATAGGTAATATGTGGCTTGAGCTCCTTTCACAGTTTGAAACTGTGGCTAAAGGTCATTATCCATGGTTCATATTATGGCTATAGGATTTTATCCATAGTTTAAAATGTGGGTATAGGTTCTTAGCCATGTTTTAAAACATTTTAAATAGGCCAAGGCCTATAGCCAGTGCAATACGAGCCACGGTTCGTTGAACCATTGCTATAACCTACAGCCATGGTTTTTGGGCTTATAGGCATAATTTAAAACTGTGGCTATAGACTAAATTTCTAGTAGAGTTATTTTATGGGAATATATTCAAGAATATATTTAAGATTCATCTAATTTTTTTTCTAGACAATAGATAAGAATAAATTAAAATTTATGCAAAAAAATATGTATTTTTCTATAAGGCAGTTTTTTAATGGCATGCTTATTTTATAACTAAATTTGGACACTTCTATAAATTCTATTTTACAAAATTAACATTATTTTTTTAATTTTTAACATCAAAACTTGCTTAGGGTTAATTTCTAGTATTTTTTTAAGAAGGTTCATTTTCAAATTAATAGTGAAAATACTGAATTTTAATTAAAAACTCCTTTTTCAATTAACTTTTTATATAGATAATTTATATTTTTATTTAGTTTTCAAGTATATTTTTATAAATAATACATGTATTAATCCAATTAATGTCCTTGAAATATATTTCACAATGAAATTGGATATGAAAACCTTACAAACTCTTGAACATTTTCACTTTAAAAACCTGTTGTTTTGTCCCATCTACGGGATTAATTTTAAATTAATTTCTTCCAATTTTGTGATTAGAATTTAGAAAAATGGATTTAATTATTTGAATTATCAAAATTTATATTTTCTATTAATTTAAACATAATTTTTGACTAAAAATATTAGTAAAAACAATTAAAATTTATGACGTTGATTAGGAGAAATATGAGTTTACTAAGGGACTAAAAATTAAAAATAAGTGGAAAATGAAATATACACAAGTAAAAACCCATTTTTCCCATATTTTGACCATATCCCTTATTGTATATAATAGTTTTTATTATTTTAGGCACATGATGTAAGGGAGACCTACCAATAGTGTTTACCTTTGGGTATTTACAAGAATGTCACTCCTCCACCACTATAAAAGGGAAGTCACCCCCCTTAATTATTCATTCCACAAAAGAACTTTTTCTCTTCAAAAATATGATTAAATAAGCTCCCAAATTTCCTACCCTAATCCTATAAGCCTCACTTTGTTCAAAAATTCAACCAAGGATGTCCTATGGTGCAAACCAAAAGGAGTTACCCAGAGAAGATGTTGCATTCATTAACTTGCATTTTTTGATTTGTTTCCTTATACAACACCTTAAATTATACTTATAACAAGATTATACAAAAAATTATTATACTATATATAAAAATATTTTTTATATAAATTTTATGACATAAAACTCCACACAATTTCATCAAATGGGATTTGCAATCATCATCCATGTGTTCGGAGGATTACAACCCTGCGAACCGATGTCATTCATTCTTCCATTAACACCTTTCAAGTTTGTTAATAATGATGTATTTATAGTTTATATATTATATATATGATATTTATTATGTATTAATTCTTCTTTAATTATTATATAACACATTCCTTCATGTTTTTAATTTTTTGAGAATATGATAATAATGTTCGTATGTATGGCGGACTTCTCCCTCGCGAAGTGATGGGATTCATTAATGCTTTACAAGGAATGTATTAAAGATGGGTTTAATATAAGTATGTGATATATATGAAATAATAATTATATTTTAAATAAAATATATATATATATCATCTACTTTTATTTCTTTCAAAATACGATATGAAAATGAAAATAGAGTTCATGCATACATACGGCCTACCATCTCCATGAATGGGGAATTTAATTTATAACTTCCTTATTTTATTAATTATAATAAATATTTATATAAAGAATATATATTATACTTATAAATTTTTACATTCAGGAAATTAATAAATCATGATCAAATAAATAGTACCAAAAATGACAATTCAAAACAGATATGAAAAACAAAGCGATTGTTATCTGAATCGTAACTTTAACATTGAAATGTTAAGAAAAGGGTAGTATAAAGTTATAATACAATCATATATGGTATTATATATATGAATATGGTTTTTTTTATATTTATAATAAACTTATATTTATTATACATGAGGTTTTAACCATATGAAGAAATTCAAGATTTAAGGTGAGGGGATTTCTAGTCTAACTTTTATTTCTATAAAACTTATTCCATATTTACCACTCGTTTATTTTAATGGATGATATACTACATTATGACATGATATATCATGAATATAATTTATTTTTTGATATTACAGTTTCAATTTATTTTATTCATTCATGGATATCGTGATTCAAAGGTTACTCAAGTAGTAATGGATTTTTATCTCACTTTTTACTTTTGTGGGAAACAAGGAATATTAACCACCAATTTCATATATGTGGTGTATAATTATAGTGAATTTATTTTATTATTAATATCAAAAAAATTATTTTTATTCACATATCAATTTTAGGATTTATCTTTCATGGGGTTTACAGATTGAAAGTTACCAAATTAGTAATGGAATTTTTTCTCAATTTCCCTTCTTTGAGACACATGTTATGTTATGCACCTATATTCTTTTACAAGGTGTATGTACTTACCCTTTGAAATGTTATATCATGAATATCATTATTTTCATGATATTTTATACTTGATTTAAATTTATTTCTTGGGAATTTTGATTCAATGTTACTAAACTGGCAAGAATGTTTTTACAATAATCTTATTACTTATTGGGGTTATTTATGATTATACTTTCATTTATGGAATATTATGATCCATATCTCAATAATTATCATGAATTTTATTAAAATATGGTTATTGATGATATATTTAAGTAAGTTTAACATTTTTACACTCTTTTTCACTTAAGATAATTGATAACATGTTTTTTAAATAAATTCTTACTTTATTTCTCTCTTCGGTCGGAAATATATGTTTTTTCAAAATAATGTTTTCTAAAAATGTTCTAAAAATTAATAAATGTTATTTTAAGCACATTTTCAATGAAAATGATTTGGGAAAAAATTATGTTTTAAAAATTTTACAAGGTGGTTTTCATATCTTCCTTTATATGTTTTCAAGGTTGTTTTCAAAGAAAACTGTTGTCAAAATGTTTGATGTTTTAAAAAAATCAAATAGGAAAGGATATTTTTCTCAAGATATGTTTTTAAATGATATTTCAAAATTATTTTCCATCTAATATGGAATCCTTTGATATATTTTATTCATTACTATGGTTATGATCTAAGGACACTCTTCTTATTCTTTATTTGAATGGGTTATATTTAAGATGACAAGTTTTTTATAAATCTACTTCTCTTCTATAGGTTAAATCATGATAAAACAATTATCAAAATTATTTATTATCGTTAGTTATTATATAGAAAAATGATTATAAAACCTGTCACTTTTTCACTAGTTTTGATATGATGAAATATTTATGATACCCATTTTATTTCATGGGTTATGATATGATTGATGTTTTATTATCTTATGGTGAATGAATGTATGAATTAATTATGTGAAGAGTGGGACCTATATATCCATTTGATGAATTGGGTAATGATAAATGGTATATGAGAACAAAGGGTATATAGGTTGCATCCCAAGCTTGAAAATAATAGGGTACATGGGTTTTATCCCAACCATGAAAACAAGAGGGTACCTGGGTTATAGCTCACGCCTGAAAGCAAGAGGGTACACGGGCTGTAGTCCGAGCTCGAAAACAAGAGGGTATGGGGGATATAGCCCAATTATGAAAACAAGAGGATATATAGATTATATCCTAAACCCAAAACAAATAGGGTACACAGATTATATCCCAATCTTGAAGTAGGTACATGGGTTCTTAGCCCAACCCTAACATGTTATGAAGGTCTTGGTTGGTATCCATGACATAAGATTTTATGTGCTTATATGCATGCCAAGAATATATGAATTATTCAATGTTATGCTCTCATTTATTATGTTCTTGACTATCTTGTGATTCATGTCTTCTGATATGCTAATATTTATTCCATGACTTATGTGTCTGATCTTTGATATGTAGGGTGTGATCTTCAAAATACTTTCTCACGTTATCATACCCTAGTGCTTCTTTCATGTTTATGTATATTCATTGATTACCATTACTAAGCATTTGAAGTCACTGTTTCTTATGTTTCCTTTCCCCAAGTTATGAATAATGGTTTTAAGTAGGGTATTCTTTGGAAGAGTACTAAAGGAGATGATCTTCATGGGGTATATTTAAGTTCTTTAACAAAGTTAGAATATTGTGTTCCAAGTTCCCAAACACACTATACTATTATGGTCATCACTCATGTGTTCATGAAATGTAATTAATATTCATAACAATGATGTAATATTCTATATGAGAATATTTGGTTGTTATAGTTGGTATCAAATGAAAGGATTAGTCAACCTTTGGAACCTAGGATGATACAACATTAGTGAGGTTCCTAGGGATGTTTATATGGATATTTCTAGGGATGTCTTTAATTATATATCTAAGGATGAGTTAAATTATAGAAAATTGTCCTGGAATTTTGGTAAAGGATAAAGTGAGTGGTTTACTAGTAATAAATCTCTATATAGATACTATAAATGGATGTGGCTCTGAAAAGATGAAAATAAGGGTTATAACCCCCAAAAACGTCTTATTCAGTAGGACTCAATCGAGATTAGTGCATGACAATGAGCCTTTCTTCACACCTGGTATGACACTCCGGGGGGATATGATTTGGAAATTCAAAAACTCTTTATGAACTATATTTAAATATATTATGAACTTGGATGATCTAGGATATGCATAAGGTGTCATAGATTTAAAATAAGGTGTCATGATTTAGATATCCTATATGTAATTATTCATGATTGTGTGGTTTTTTTATATGATTAGTGTTTCTAACACAATTCTTTCTACTTTTAGAAAATGGAGATATCTAGAAGGAACTGGTTTACCATTGAATGTAATGGATAATTTTCTAATGATAAATCAAATGTTATGATCACTAGAGTGAACGATGTTTTTATCATACCTAATAATTTTTCAATTAAACTGATTAAAAACATGTAACTTAATCAACTCTAAGACTCAACAAAGAAGATAAGGAAAGTTTTCATTGAGAATTCAAGTAATGGATACCACATAAGAAAGAATATTTAGTTTCTTTTTTGTCAAAAATGTGTGAAGATACACCCAAGTTGATGTCTTAGAGGAATTGGTGGATGTTCTTACTATGGAAAATATGGACATAAATCAAGTAAATACAAAGAGAAAATGAAAATTTTAGTTAAAGTAATGAATGAGAATAATGTCCTCCCTGATGTATAATCCAATGTTGAATTAGTTAAATTTTGAAAGTATGGGAATTATTTAAATTAATTTCTTATGGGTAAATCTCATAAAGAAATTTTGAAAGGTTGTAATAGTAATGGTCTTACTACTGATGATGAAGATCCCATGACATACATATGAAATGTGTTTTTTTAGTAATTTTTATTAGAAAGATTAAATTGATTTTTATGAATGATAATAAATTATTCCTATTTCATATTTTAGTAAAGGGGTATTAAATAAAAAGATGATGAATACTAGATAATGGTTTGAGAAAGTAGTGGGATGATTTAAGTGTATATGTATCATAATTCAAGAATTATGTGATATGATTCATGAATTATATTTTTCTAATTAATGATTTTCAAAAATATATTTAATGTTGTTGATGGCTTATAAAAGTGACTTAATAGAAAGGTGATATTGTGATCAATGGAAGGTAGTCCTTGATGTGTTCTTGATATTCAGAAAATAGTGTTGAGAATGGATAAAGAGATAATTAATTTGTATAAAGTTAATTAGATAGTACTGATAACCTTAGAACTATTAAAGGATTTTCTAAAAAAGTGGTTTATGTTGTCATTTTTTGAAGTTTCCACCATTTTTGGATTTAGGGAATATATCCAATAAACTTTAGAATGAGGAAGAAACCATGTTTTCAAAAAGTAATTATATTAATTTAGTTTATTACCATGTTTTAAGAGAATATATGATGAATGTCTTCAAATTTGTGGTATGTGACAAACAACAGATACTTTATGATATATGCGGGATCAATGTTAAGCAAGTTTTTAGAAATTTAGTAAACATATTTCTAAAGTTTTATATTTCTCATCTTTCAGATGGGTTACACAGTTACCGATTTATGTAATTGTTTAAGTTAAACTACAAAATTGGTTTTATAGATTAAATTATTATCTCACCATATGATGATTTAGGCATATTGGATAACCTGTGATAACAATTTTTTGTGATCTTAACTAAATAAGGATTCAATGGAATATCATTCTATTTATAGATCTCACGATTTGTTAGTGATTTAGGAATGAAAAATTAACCTTCATTTCCTGGTGTAATAGATTAAGTTTAAATTGATCAAGTAATAACCAGAGGGTAATATTATTAATATGTAATGGAATGAAATTACCTAACTATATCTTCCTGTGAAATTTTTTGAACTTTAGGAAAATGATTTTAAAAAAAAGTTTATCGGGTTATCATTAATTTTTATGATATCAATAATATTTTTCATACCTATTTGGTCTATGGTGTTATGATAACTAAACTTTTATAGATAACACACTTATTATCATAAATGTTCTTTAACACTATCCATCTGTATTTTGGTGTTATTTTTCTATTCTATGTCCCTATTTTTACTTGTCACATATATTCTCCTATGTGGAAACCTAGTTTTGAGTTACTTTGGGTAATCATTATGTTTCAAACCATAAATTTTAAAAGTACATTTTGTTATTTATTCATACAATGTGTGATTCTATGAAATAAAATTTTATGTAATAAACATTTTATAACCCAAACAAATATTCAGTGAGAAAAATATTTTAAGGGGGTTAGAATATAACACCCTGAGTTTTTATTAATTATTTTTTGGAATAAATTAATATTATTGGATGCATTAAATTAAAATATAAACTGATTTAATCTTATCATACATGAAATATTGGGATTATCTTTTGGAACATGAAATATCGAGTCCCTTATATAGCATGTGTTACATGCAATACTGGGTTTTATCAAACTACAATATACTATTAATATTATTATTAAGATATTATTGTAATTATCACATAGTCATTGGAATTGAATTTAAGAATGATATTATATTAAAAAAAATTACAAATTTATATAAAATTAATTCCTTAGTTACCCATTAATTATAAATGAGAGTAAAAAATTTTGAAAATAAAAAAATGTTTCAAACAAAACTAATTTCATATAAAAAATGCGTTTTATATCAATAAATTAAAAATTAATTATTATGAATTATTTTAATTTAGTATAATAAATAAAATATCTAACATTAAAATTTGGTTTTCTCTAGAAAAAATATAAGAATAGATCCAGTTTTATGTGTAAAAAGATGTATTTTTCTAAAAGGCAAATTTCCCACCAATTAATGATGCACTTATTTTAAAACTAAATTATGGAAATTTTATAAATTATATTTTAAAAAAATAAACATTATTTTTTATTTTTTAAATTTTAAATTATCATAGGATAAATTTTTGGTATTTTTATAAGAAGCTTCATTTTTGTATGAATAGTGAAAATACTGAATTTTAATTAAAAACTGCATTTTCATTTAATTTATTTATATATATAAATTATATTTTTATTTTGTTTTAATTTATATGTATATAAATTATGAATATATTAATCAATTTTATTTCATTTTAATCGATTTTATGTTGAAATTGTATGTAAAAACAATTCAAACTTTTAAACATTTTCACTTTAAAACCTCGTTGTTTTGTCCCATCTATAGGAGTAGTTTTAAATTAATTTATGTACATTATGTGATTAGAATTTGGAAAAATGGATTAGTTATTTCTAATAAGAATAATTTATAATTTCCAATTAGTACAATTTAATTTTTTACAAAAAATATTAGTGAAAACAGATAAATTTAATCACGATGGTTATGAGAAAACTTAGTTTAATAAGTGAGTAAAATTTAAACTTGAGAAGAAAATGACCTAGAAACAAGTAAAAACCCTATTTTATGGAAATATTTAGATCATATACCATATTTTATATAAAATATTTCATTATTTTAGGAACATGATGTTAGGGGGGACTCCCAATAGTGTTTAACTTTTTGTATTTACAAGAATGCCACCCTCCTCCACTATAAATGGTCACTCACCCCACTCACTTCTTCACATATCTCAATCAATTTGGATCATCCAAAATCTGATCAAATAATATCACAAATTTACTTCTATAAACCTATAATAGTCACTTTGTTCATAAATCCAACCATGTAAATCCTTTGGTGCAAACCAAAAGGAGTTACCCGAAGAAGAGGTAACGTGCATCAACATGCATTTTTGACTTGTTTCCTTCTCCAACCCATTAAACAATAATTATACCTTGATTATATAATAAAAAAATTATCCTTAATATACTTATATTTTTTATTTTAAGTTTATAATCAAAAACTTCATAAACTTCCATCAAATGGGATACATGATCATCATTCCTGTGTACAGTAGACTACGGCCTCACAAACCAAAGTCATTCATTCTTCCATTACAACATTTAAAGGTTGGTAATAGTGATGTATTTATAGTTTATATATTATATTTTTGATATTTATGATTTATTTATTCTTATAAAATTATTATATAACACATATTTTGATGATATTTTTTGATGAGATTACAATAACGTTGTTTGTGTGTGTGGCGGACTACTGCCTTACAAAGTGATGTGATTCTTTCACGCTTTACATGGAATTTATTAAATATGAATGTAATATATTTATGTGATATATATCAAAAATAATAATTATAATTTAAATATAACATATATATGTATCATTTACTTTTCTTTATTCCAAAATATGACCAGAAAACTGAAATAATTTTCAGGAGTACGTACGGCCAACCATCTCTATGAATGGTGTATTTCATTTCCTATTTATATGTTATATATATTATTATAAATACATTTATACTGAATATATATGATATTTATATCATGTATTAAATTCTATAAATCATTAAATCATGATCAAAAACAAAGGACCAAAAATAACATGTCAAAACATTGAAGAAAAACAAAGCGGTTATTACTCGAAATGTAACTCTAACATGGAAAAATTTATATCAGGTAATATAAATTCAAAATAAGAAAATATATGGTAATATATATATTAATATGTTTCTTTGTTATATTTATAATAAAAGTATATTTATTAAACATGAGGATTCAACATGTTTGAAGAAAGAAAAGACTTAAGGTAAGGGGATTTCAGTCTCGCTTTTATTCCTGTGAGACTTATGCCATCTTCACCACTAGTTTCTTTTGTTTGGTTTATAAACATATATATGAAATTTTATATCCTGAATTTAATTTATTTTATGAAATTAAAAGTTTAAATTGATTTTATTATTTAATTTATCATGTGATTCAAAGGTTACACAAGTAGTAAGGGGTTGATGTATCACTTTTTACTTTTGTGAGACACATGCTATATTCACCACCACTTTATTATATAAAGTGTATACACTAAAAATTAATGTATTTTATTCATATTCTCCTAAAATTTGTTGGTATTAACATATCCATTTCACTATCTCTCTTTTATAGGGTTTACGGTTCAAAAGATACCAAATCGGTAATGGAATTTTGCATCAATTTTCCTTCTTTGAGACACATTTTATGTTATAGACCTATATTATTTTACAAGGTGTATGTACTGACCATTTGAAATTTTATATCATGAATAGCCTTATTTTTATGATATTTTATACTTCATGTAAATTTTTTATATCATGGTGGTTTTGATTCAAATTTACAAATATGGTAAGATTTGTTTGCTACAATCTCATCATTTATCAGGATTATTTATGATTATACTTCCATTGATGAAATATTTTGATCCATATCTAAATAATTATCATTAATTTTTATTATACTATGGTTATTCATGATATTTTCAAGTAATGGAACCACTTTTCCACTCTATGGTACTTAAGATAATTAACAAAAAATTAAGGAAATTTGAATTTATTTCTCTCTTCGGTCGGAAATATGTGTTCTTAAAAAATAATGTTTTCTAAAAATGTTATAAATATATTTAAATGGTATTTTAGAATAATTATATTGGAAAATAATTTTTAAAATGAATTATATTTTAAAATTTGTTTAAAATTGTTTTTATAGCTTTCTTTAAAAGTTTTCATGGTTTTTTTTGAAAGAAAAAGTGTTTCAAAATGTTTTATGTTTTAAAAAACGTTTTATAAGGTGAAATGATATTTTTCTAAATAAATTTTTTCAAATGATCTTTCAATATTATTTTCCATCTAATATTACATCTTATAATATTTTTTATTCTTTAATGAGGTTATGATCCAAGGAACCCATTATTATTATTTCATTGAATAGTTTATGTTTAAGATGAAAAATTATTTATGAAGTTTGTTTCTCTTCCATGGGTTATCGCATGATAAAATGGCTATCATAATCATTTCTCTTTATATGTAATTATATTCTGAAATTATTATTAAGACTATATATTTTTCATGATTTATGATATGATTATATATTTATGATATCAATTTCATTTCACGCGTTACGATATGATTGATGTTTTATTATCTTATGGTGTGATGGGTGGGGACTATATCTCTCTCCAATGCATTGGGTAATGATAAATAGTATATAATTATAGAGGGTAAATGAGTATTATCATAAGCCCAAAAATAATAGGGTATATGGTTGTATCCCATGTCTAAAGATAAGATGTTAACCGGGTTGTAGCCCAAGATAAAAAACAAGAGAGTATCAGTTTGATTCCCAAGTCCGAAAACAAGAGGGTACACAGTTTATAACCCAATACCAAATAAGTTACATGTTTTATTATCCCAATACTAAAATGTTATTATGGAATTGTTAGGTAGACTTTATATAAAATTTTATATGATTATGTGTATGCCACAAATCAATTTCTTATTCATATATTATTCTCTCATGGATTTTTTTTATTACCTTGTGATTAATGTCTTAGGATCTGCAAATCGTTATTCCATGGCTCATGTGTATGGTCTTTGATATGTAGGGTATGGTCTTAAAATGTTATTCACATGTTCTCATACACTCAATATTGTTTCATTCTTATTCATGTTCTTTGTAAACCCTTACTGAGCATTTGGTCTCACTATTTCTTATGTTTCCTTTCCCCATTTAATGAAGAAAGATTTTAAGTAGGGTATACTTTTGAATAATACTAAAAAGGATGATCTGCATGGGAGATATTGAAGATCATTCTCCATGTTAGAATATTTTTTATAATTTTTGAAATACACTAAATTATTATTGTTCCTCGTGTATTTTTTATTTTAATATAATTAATATTTATCATAAATTATGTAATATCCATGTATGAGAAGCCTGGGTCTCTATAGAATCAATACAGCAACCAAATCAATTTCAAAACATGAAAAAGTGTTGGTAAACAATTTTCTTAGAACTCTAGATAGATTGATAATATAAATTATCTTTCTAATAATTGAGTTGATGAAATATCATAACACTGTAAAAATACTAAAGTTTTAGAAGAAGATGTGTCTAAGAAGAAGAAAGAGAATAAGAAGTTAGAAGCTCTAGAAGATGTGATGTTTAAGATGAAGTAAGAGAACAAGAAGTTATAACCTCTTGAAGAGAAATTTATAAAGATAAAATTAATTTTTTATGGATATGAGAATTATCATGAATATGTAAATAAGATAAAAGTAATATTTGATAAATTTTCAAATAAAGGGTGATATTTTCTACCTAAACTCTTTGGTTTTTTTTTGTAATAAATTAGACTTAATTTTGTTATATATTTTATTAGATAAATATTATTACACATGATTTTGGATATATGTTTTATCTAATTTATTTTGATGAATTTATTTTATGTATAAATTTTTGTATAAATTTTTATTTTCATATAATTTGATTCATAGTATTTTTTTCTCTTAAATTTCAGGTACACTTTCTATCTTCAAGCAAATATTTTTTAAAAACACAAAGGTGATAAATGTAAGAAAACCTAAAATTAAAAAAACATAAAAAAAATATTGTCTAAGAAAGGGGATTAATTAACAATTGAATAGGAATAAATAACTAATTAAAATGGGTAATATTCATAAATGTGTAAGGTAGGGGGTGTAAGTTTTTTCAAAGTTATTTAAACTTTAGTTTTTCTCTTTTGAAGTTGTGATTTTTTCCTTCCAAAAAGGGGGATATTTTTGATTTTAAAGATTACTTTCAACACTTTCTAAGAATTATTTTGAAAATAACAACATAATTCGTTAAAATATTTATTCAATTAACTTTATACATCCAAAGTGTTTAGAATGCTTTTTAAAAGGATATTTTACCAAATGTAGAAAACATTTATCATTAGATGGATCTTCCTTAACTGAATAACCTTGAAATTTGATATATCAAACAGATACAATTTCATTGGACATAGATTTATAAATTCCAAAAAAAAGTATAACTAAGTATTAGCAAAAAAATTCTACCAAGTCCAACAAAAAAACAATCATCAAATGGAGGCAGACATTCTATTTTGATCAATTGTTTTAAAATCTATAAGATGAAGATTTCAATTCCACTAGATGAACAATGTTCACTTCAATAGGTGAAGAAATTTCACTCTACTTAATGTAGTACTAAATTGTTATAATGGTGCTAGTAAGATGACCAAAGGATGAAGTTATTTTGAACCTTTAATGGGAACAATGAGTTCATCCAAAGTTTTTGCAACCGACTTTGAGTAATTTAGAATATGTACATTATAAAAATTCTTATAAATAAAATAATAAATCAAGGAGGAATATTTTTCTTTACTGGTGATCTAAATTTTGTTGTGAATATTTTTTAACGTCATATTACTTAGATATTTATTTATTTTTATTCTTTGGTGAGAACTTTTCTTAAGGCATCCACTGTGAGAATTTTCTACAAATGCCTTAATAATTTTTGTGTTTGTAATTGATTTTATGATAAATATTAATTAAGAACTATTAGGGATTTTTTAGATTTTGTTTTACCCAATCTGGTGTGATTGAGGGTTACTAAGGATATGTAAATGAAGACTTATACTAATATTTTTATCGAGGGCTCTCTTATTGTAAGAAATAAAAACCTTTCGGGTTAAGTTAAATTCATGGATAGCTAAAGTTTAGGTTATTGACTTCCTTAAAACATAAGGTCAAATTATGGATATTCTTATTAAATTTATCATAAGTTTTTTTATGTATTTTTTATAATCTTTGTTGTTACTTTTTTTAAACGGTTTTTTACAATGTGAAAATCATGGAAAGTTTATATTGTTGATTATAAAAAAAACTTAACTCTAAATCAGACACAATGTTAAGCTGATAAACCTACATAAGGAGGTTAGTGAAAATTGATTGTTTTATTTTTTAAAATGCAATTCACCCAGAATCTTGTATTAAAATACTTACTATTACATTCTTACAATGATTTAGACAACCTATAAATGATTTTTCAAGATTATTTTTGCTAACACCATGATTTTTTGTGTTAGTAAATAGCTGGAACTAGTAGAAATGTTGTTGACAATGAATGTGAGGGATAATGTGATGATTCTGAGAAACCAAATTGGATGATATTAGGAGTGAATGATATTGTGATTATTCCTAATCAATTATCACAATATATTATTAACATCTTGTACCTTAATCAGCTATCAGACTCAGAAAATAATAGAAGGATGGAGTCTGTTAAGAGCTCAAGTGGTGGATACCATAGAGGAAATAAGTCATAATTTCCTTCATGTCAGAAATCTGGAAAGAGACACCCATAATAATGTCTCAAAGGAACAGGAAAAAATGTTTTATGTGTATAAAATAATAGAATAAATAAATGAATTTTGGAGGAAAATGATAGATTAAATTGAGAGAAATAAATTTCGTCATAGAGATCCATTTAGAGTTTATTGTCTTAAATTTGGGGAACTTGGGAATCATCCAAGTAAATTTCCTCTTCTGAAGGTCAACTCCTAGACCAACGAAGGACATATGTTATACTAATTATTGTAGTGATTTAATTGAATTATTTATGCTTTGGGATTCAAGAATTATGTTGTAGATTTATTTTTACCAATGGTGTCTTCATTATGATAATCATGAAACATCTAAAATATTGTTTTAATCTTTTAAATAATATATTATTTTAATTTTGGTTTATTGTGATTCAGGTTATTTATGCAAATAATAATCTTATCTTAGTGATTATATCATTATGGTTTATATTTTTTATGAGATATTAATAGTGGTTGATATTATTTGAAGAAAATGTTAAATTTATCTTGGAATAATATATGATCAAATCACTCAAATATTTTTGTTTTAATCTTATAATGGAATATTTTGAATAATTTTAAGGATAGTTATTCATCGAATGATCTAATTTAACTTTTAGTGTTATTATTTATGATTTGGGGATTAATGTTGTATTCCTTCATATAAAGGTTTATTCATTTCAAGAATCATCTTACCTTGTACTAACCATTTTGGTTTTAGTTAATGTCTAAATATAGGAGGAATAACTCTTTATCCTTTTATGAAATTATTTGATCCATTAGAATCTAATTTTAGTTCTTCATGCATAAAAAATCATCATGAATACTCAATGTTTAAAACCAAAGGTGAAATTGAGGTGTAAATTGATTCATAACGATTAAGTAAATTTTACTTATGTTTGTAGTCTTGATTATAAATTAATTCCTAAACTCTAGGGAAAAGATCTTTAAATAAAAATGTTATCTTATTACATTCATTATGATTAATTAACGGCCTTTTTCATACCTCATTTATTTATGGCCATTAACATTCTCTTGGACATTCACTTTCTTATGGTCAATGATATCTATCAATATCCATCATTATTAGGATATTAAATTTCTCCTCCTTGTCCATATTTTCACTTTCTATTAATTTTTTCCTATTTGAAAACTTAGTTATGTGTTATCCAAGATTACCTTCGAATTTCCCTTTCCCTCTTTTCAAGAGAAAGTTTTATTAACTTTTTTTATGATGTGGTATTTCAACAATGGTATTTTCATATGTCAAACCCCTGATTACAGAGATAAAGTTCAATTTATAAGGAAATGATTTATTAGAGTAAATAATGTAACACTATGATATTTTAAAATAAAAATATTATGTTCATTGGTTTATACGATACACAACCCTAAATTTAAACAATCCATGAATTATTATAATTTAAATATATTTATTTCAACCTATATATTAAATTTGAAGGTATTAATATGAATAAATTATTTATGAAATATATATAAAATTCCTAATAAATGTAAATATATTGATAACTTCTTAATAATTAACCACCCAATTTTTATTAAAGAAATTTTATTCATTAAAAATATGCTTTCTTCAAAAATGATTTTTATTATTTTGGTAATAGAATATTATAATTAATTTTAGGAAATTTAGAAATGGTATTTTATAAAAAGGATATAATTTTTTAAAATAGCATATAAAAATTATCTTAGGGTTAAATTTTGTTATTTTTATGAAAAAGTGATTTTTTAGTGAAGAGTTAAAAATAATACTTTTTCTATAAAATTGTCATTTATTTTCAATAGATTAATTGATTTAAAAGTTATATTATGTTCTTAATTTTAATTAAAATTAATATGAGAATTAATAATTTATATTTTATCTAATTAATTATATTTTAACCATATTTATACAAGAATTTTTGTATAATTACTTTTTTGGACTTAAAATGTGTTTTTCAAAAAGTCTATTTTTGTCCCGTCTCACGAGTCTAATTTTAAATTAAATTCTACCAATTATATATATTAAATATTGAAAATTTGTTCATTATTTGGAATATTGATTTATAAATATGGTAAATAAGATCCTTTTATTTTTTATCATTATGAATTGTATCCATAGTAAATAAATATCAACGCGGTAAGAAAATATTGAGTAATTAAGGTTAATAATAATATTATAAGGCTAAAAATTGACACTAAAACTTTATATTATTATTATTTATGGGTTTTTTCATCCATTTTCATTATATTTTCTAATATATGTTCAGTGGGGGACATATTTATTTAATTTTGACCTTTATAATAATTGAGTAAAAGATAAAGGAAAAAATACCAATTTCTTTCTTTTAATATAAATAATATTTTGTTATTAAGATAAAAAAATAATGTTCATTTATAAACATTAATTTTAAATATAAATTATTATTTTTATCATGGTAATTTATTTATAGTTTTTAGTGATGAAATAATTACCATAAATGCTTTCACAATGCCGACATAGCATTTCTTAAATTAATAGAAAAAAATAAATGATTTTAGAAATATTAAAAGCAATAGAAAATGAATGAATTATTGTGTTACAAAAATATTTTTGATAAATATAGTATTTTTGATATTTTTTAAAGGATTTTATTCTAATTTCATTATTTTCATGTATTTTTCAAAGTCAAATAAAATAAATAGTTTTAAAATTGACAATAATGATATTTTATAATAAATACTATTTTATTAAATGATATAAAGTTACTTAAAATCCTATAATAGGCACAAAAAAATTGGATATGGCTTAAAATATCAAACATGGTCAATTTACGGGCCAATTTTCCTTTTATAATAGCTATCTTGACTGCTAAAGAGTAAAAAACCTTGTAATCATGGAAATTGTCAAAAAGGGTTAACATGGGTTAAAAAATAGATAAGGGTAAAAACCATATATAAACTTGTATAAATGTTATTTTATGGTTTTATTTTGACCCATACTCGTCCTATCTTATAATTATTTTAGTTTTGATCCTTTTTAAAATGAAAATTAATTTATATTGATTTAAAATTTTAAGAAATTCAAAAAGAGCCCCTCCCCTCACTTATAAAAGGGAACCTCCTATCCTGTTTTATTCACATTTAAAAATAATATTACTTCATAAAATGCCTAACCAAATCCCTTAATTACTTAAATTCCCATGCTATAGAGTCATTTTTATTATAAACCCCTCATGTGAAGGATTTTGGTGTAAACATAAAGAGGTTGTCCGAAGAAGAGGAATCACTCTTAACTGAGAATTTGTGTTTTATTTCTTCTTCCACCTCCTAAAAATTTTATTAAAACATAGTGATATAACAAAATTAGTAACTATTACATACTCATACGTTATTATGTTAATTTCATAACCTATATTCGTCTCCTATTCTATCAAATGGGAAACAAAACCATTATTCATGTGTACAGTGAACTACCACCTCACGAACCGATGTAATTTGTTTTCCATCATTGTGACCCATGGATATTTATAAAGATAGATTTAATATATATATATTATATTCCTTAAATGTTTATCATTCTATAAAATTAATATATCATAAATTTTCTTACCTTTACATTCATTGAAAGATGATAATTTCTTTCATGTTTATGTGTGGGTTACCACCTCCATGGAGCAATGAGATTTTTTTGTTACCGAATGACATGGAGAGTATATATAAGTTTATTTAAATAAATAATAACATATTTTTGATAAAATTATCATTCTTTAAAGATAAAATAACACATACATTCTTTCATTCATGACCATTGAAAAATAAAAAAGTTACACATGCGTACATACAGCCTACCTTCTCCCTGATTGTATCATATCTCATTTTTCATGACCATATTTAATTGTTTGTTTTATAAGAATAATTTATGAATAAAATTATTATTTTATATTGATTATAATTTTTTAGATGATTAAATAATGACCTTTTTTACTATATTCAACCCACTGAATTCATTTTGGACTTATGATACGAATATCATCAAAATGTCCAACATAAACTTAAATAATTAAGTAATTTAATATAACATGATAATAAATAATATAAAAGGGATAATAAAATTTAAAAAGGATCTTAAGAAATTAAAAAATTAACATAATTTTATTATTCAGGAAAATAATGAATGTACATGATGATTCATACAAAATGTAAGGGGCTTTCTATTAAAAACCCCTTCTTATAAATTTTTGAATCCAACTCATTTTATTCCATGTCCATGTTCTTATAAATGTTTCAAGAAAATTTGTATTTATACTTAATGGATAAAAAAGTTCATTTTTTAACATATTTTACATTATTTACAACTTTTTTAAAAAGGAATCTTTTTAAGGTCTTACATGAGGTACACTTTACTATAAAGACCTCATAATAAAGGTTTTAAAGATTTTTTTTATACTTATTTCTCTTTCACGTAAATATTCTTAGAGATAATTTATTAATGTATTTATATGGACATAAATTAAATATAAAGGGAATTTTCTTTCTCTTTTCACTTTCTTTAAAAAAAATCTTTTTACTTATTTTATACATGTCACATACATGACTTATTTTAAATTTAAATTCCATTTAATTTCCATTCATGCTTTTTTTGGGGGGGTTTCCATGCTTTTATGGAGGAATGGGTGAGTTTTCATGAATTGGGCCAAACTGTTAGCCCAATTCCAGATTTAAAAATAAATTTTGATTCCTTTATAACTTTTTTATTTTTCAACATTTTTCATCCATTCCAATTCCTAATTGTCATACCTTGGCCTATTAACACCACCATATTAATTTCGACCATTTAAGAATCAATAATAATGGTGGATATGAGTTTTTATTTAAGGGATTGGGCCTGCTCGAAAGCTCATTTTATGCATTAAAAATAAATATTAATTATTTAATATATCCTTAAATATTTACCTTTTTTCTGTGATTACAACTCTAACTCGAGCCCACTTACCTAAGGGGCGCCCCCATTCTCTCCTCTCACAATTTTGAGCTTAATGCAATCGTGAAATTTGTCGAAACTTCTCTAGATTTCAGAAATCCCCCAGATTTGGAGAGGTAAATAGATCCTTTCATAACTCCTTATATTTTTACTTTTTTCCCCCATTATAGTTCCTACATGATCTTATAATCCTTGTTCGAACCTCCCTTGAATGGTTGGATGTTTTCAAATTTAGATACCGGTGTATTTTGGGTTGTTTTATTCAGGATTGTTTTGAGTAAGTGTTTCTCTCTTCAATTTCTTCCTTCTCCTTAGGGTTTCATCCCTCTTTCATTATGTTCTAAAATTTCTAGAAGTTAGGGTTTGAACCTATGGTTTTATTTGGTGTCTTTTTGGTTAAATATTGCGGTCTAGGTCTGGATTTATCATCCTTGTGATGTGGCGGTGGTGTGGTTGATGTTTTGCACCAAGTTTTGCGGGATTCGACACTTTCGGTAGGTGGTTCCATGTGTAAACAATTATTTATGAGTTAGATTGCTGTATTTACTCATTTTTAATATTCCTCATATATTGGGTGTGGTACAAAAACTGTTTATTATGGATTTGGTTAACTATTTAATTTTATAGTTTAATTTTAACTTGAAATTGGGTGTTTTCATGTGTTACTCGTGGGGTATTATTTGGGTGTATTTTATAACATATGGAATTGGTTTACTAAGCCTTGTTTGGACTTATAATTCTAGTTTTGTAATTTATTAGTGTCATGTGGGCCTAAAAATAGGGTTTTTGAATAGGTTTTATGTTTAAAACATTGTTATACTTCTTGAGAGCATTTTATGAAAATGTGTGTTTTCATTTGGATCTTTTGTAGTATTATTCAAGGTGATTTTATAAAACTTGAAATTGGTTTTATAAATGTCTATAGGGATTTAAATTCTGTTTTGGATAGGAATTGGCATGGTTTATGGTCTTAAATAGGGGTTTTGAAATGTTTTTTGTGTGAGAGACATATTAACATCACCTCTGTTCTTTTTATGAAAATCATAAATGTTTTAGTTGGTTAAAAAAGTTGAAAAAGGGTGAATATGTACTGTTTGGTATGAGTGTTCACCTATTAAGGGGTTTTGAAAGGTGAAGTGATGTTTTAAGATATCAATCATTTTTATAATGTTTTTTGAATTTCTGAAATGTTTTATTAAAATGTGATGTTGGAGCCAAACTTGTTTTTGGGCTGTTTCGTGTAAGTTTGATAATAAAATGATTTTGAAGGTAAAAATGGTATTATGTAACACGAGAGTGGGATTTAATGAGAGTTTTAATATATTTTAATGGTTTTATAAAAAATTTTAAAGTATTAGTGGAAGTGTTAAAGAAATGTGAAAAGTGTAGTGAGCTATTTTCGGGTGAGTCAAATTTCAAAATCAATTTGAATGAAAAGTGGACTTTTCTGACATTTTTTGTATACATGTGGGTTGTTTGGTGAATTTATGCTATGGAAATGATATTTTCATGTGAAAATTATATTCATTGTCTTGTTTAACTTGTTTGAGCACAAAGGGAAAACTCCGGTATCTAGGTGGATGGACGTGTACTAGTATTCTAGTGAATCAGTGGGGTTTGGCCTCAGTTTCACTTAGAAAGATTGATGGTTACAACTCTAAAAAATCACTGATGATGATGATTTGGGACCAATAGGTTATGGGTATGTTCCCTACTAATGGATTGTGCATGAGAATGGATATTTTTTATGGTTACTATCACCGAGATACGATGTACCTGGGACCCACAACTAGCTAGTGCCTAGGGGTTATTTCCCATTGCTTGTGCTCACTAGATATTTTGTGCATAATGTTGGCATACGTTATGAGTGGCTGGAAAAATTAGTAGCTTTAGTATTTATTTTAAAAGTGGTTATTCTTTAAATTATCCCACCTGGAAATTGTTTTTATTTAATGTTACATCTTTTAGAAATTGTAACTAGCATTTCACGTTTTTGAAAACTTGCATGATTTTCATCATTAAATGTTTATCATATGGAATATATTAGTGGTGGTATCCTATTGGACTTTGTATCACACCTTACTTACACCCTTGGGTGTAAGTAGACTTGGTTATTTTTGTTGTTGTAGGTTGGGTACAGTTTTTAGTTCTGGTGGTTCAGGTTTCTAGAAAGTCCTTGGTGGTGAAGTCTTGTTGATATGGCTTGAGGGTGGTGCCCCTTTCCATGACAGTTCTTGGGCTTTTACCTTTTGGTTTTGTACCTTTTATATATTCTGGTTGAGTTGTTTTAAAATATTTAATTCAGTTCTAATTTTTTTTGTAAAAGATTGTTTGGATGGAAAAATCCAGATTCATTTTATTGGATTCTTTTGCTGTTTTATGTTTATAAACTCTGGTAAATAATTCCTAATTTTCATTTTATGGTACCTAGGCACTTGTTCCAACCCATGGGGATCAGGAACGCCCTTCGGTTCTTGTTTCGAGCCTGGTCGAGTGTCGATATTGATGGAAACCATATTTGATTTGTGACAAAATGGTATCAGAGGAGGTTCAGGTTAACTCTTTGGGTCATGTTATTCGGGGAAGAGTCAGGATATTATGAAGTTAGGATTGCTGAGAATTGGAATTCTAATTATGGGTAGTGTGCATAATCACCACACCTCATGATGGGATTCAAGTTTCCAAGTGAATTCTGGATTTATCTAAGTCATTTGGTTTTCTTGGTTCGATGATGATTAGGGGAAATGAAAAGAGAGTTGGGTTAATGGTCTTAGTGAGCTCGAAGGGCCTGTAAATCCATGTGGAGCCAAGGATATTTCCTATAAAACTATATATTATTGTGAAGTGATTGGAATATGGCCACCAACCATATGTCCAAGTCACCCACTGAAACTAGTTTCCTCTTTCATTGTTTTGTGCTTTAGTTTTGAAAACATGGAACTTTGGTTTTAAGAAGTGTAATATTTTTGTGAAATGATTTTCAAATAAAGAGGAAATGGTTTGATTTATGAAATATGGGAACTTAATTTTCAGAATTATTTTGAAATGGAAAATGGTGTGCTTACACCTCTTTTGAATGTAGGAACTATATTGAAGTTGGTTTTGAAAAGTGTTTCCAACAGAGTTTTCTAAACAGTCAAAGGGTGTTTTAATGGGATGAGATGTTTTGAAATTGATTTGAATATCTTGAAAGTGAGTTATTTTATAAATGTTTGTGTCTTTATAAAAAAAATTTGTATTATTTGAATTGGTATTTTGATCTTGTGGTTAGCAGTTTTGAGAAAAAGGATGTGTTGGTTGACTGTTCTGGTTTTAAAAAGTGGAAATAATTTTTTTTTTAAACCATTGTTATTTCCATGAGAAACCACATGCATGGGGTTATATGGGATTATGTATGGTTTATGGCATGACTAGATGAGTATCGGGATGGATATGAAGAGGGTGCCCGGTGTGGCACAGAAACGTGCATGTGTAAGGCCCATGTGGTACCATTGGTGGATACGCTAACCGTTGAACCGTTTGTTTTCAAGAAACGTTTTTAAAGAAAAACATGATGTCTTGATGAATTGTTTGGGATGGCTTATATTATGTGTTTTTGGAAAATTTTGATGTTTTGGGATGTTTTGAGTCCAATAACCCCTCTTGTTTTAACTGTTTTTTGTGTTTATGTTTGCTCAGTAAGCTGTGCAGAAGGACCGATTAGTAGTCTCCTCTGAGATATGCTTTGGGACACCTTTATAGTGGTTCCCTTCATGTGTTTGGATCTGTTTTATGGATTTTTTGACCAATGGACCAGCTTGGTTGGGTCCTTGGGTTCTCTCATTGGATAAGGTATGCCCCCATTAAGGGTTAATGCATAACTGAAGTGCAACCCGGATTGTTTTGCCATTGGAAAATCCTCCAGTTGATCAATATAAGGAATCTTTTATCGATATTTGTCTATAGAGTCTACAACCATTCCATTCTTTTATTTTTAGATCCTCTAGTAGTGGGAGAGTGCTCGTGGAAGGTTGAAAGAGACCTTAGTTTCTTAATTTTTCTAATTCATCGAAGCTGGAAGTGGTCTAGGGTTGTTAGTGGGGATGAGTGTCTCGATGGTGTCTAAGAGGGCCTCTAGGTTGTTCACAGTTTCTTTGAAGAATCAGTTCATGTTAAACCACCAGTGTGGGAAATATGGTCATGATAGGATATTTTGGCCACTTTATATAATTGTGTGTTGTTTGGGGATGTTGTATAATTTCCATCTCCATTCATTGTTTATATCAGTCGCAATGGTCATGTTCAGTGATGCCTTATGATGTCATGTGCTTGATTGACCATAAAGGTGAAAGTTGGGAAATTGTTTGAGAGTCTCTGTTATGTTGGGAGAATGTCTCCCTTGGAAAAACATAAAAATATTTCATTTTAGAGGAAGGTAAGTATGGGTGTTCTTTATTTCTATTGTTTCTCACCCGAACGAACAAGGTGTGATATGTGTGCATCTTCTCAGCCCTTGTTTCAGTGAAATGTCGGGTTAGGGGAAAGTGAGTTTGGAATGTTCTATGTCTTGGAAAACTTATCGGGGATTGCGATGTAGTTGTTGGTTGCATCGAATGAATAATTCTCATTCAAAGGGTTTCTAAAGCCTAACTACGAGGCCGAAGATGCTTCAATCATTTGAGCTCCAGCCATAGGTCTCGAAGAGAAGATGGCTCATAGTTAGGGGAAATCACAGGTTCATTTTAACCCTTGTACAAAGTCCAGTCCTTAGTATAAAAGATAGGAAGAGTTTAAACCTAGGGTGTCATCATCTTTCTTCTGGTGTTTCTATTTGGTGGAAATAGGTGGAGGGCCTTGTACCCATGTCATCTCCCAATGTTATTCCCTCCCCCCTTGGTTTCCATTGAGTCTTTAGAGAAAGGTTTGATGTTTGGCTAGATAGGTTGAGAACATGGATTGAACTTGGTTAGTAGTTACCATGCCCCAGAAAACCATGCAGATAGAAGGATCCCCACTCTTAGTGCATGGTTTCCCAAACCATACAGACTAACCATGTGGTCATCCCAACTCTTTAAATTTGGGGTCTTTCTATACCGGCACGTGCTGGTCGGTTAAGATGGTTGGTTCTTATAGTGGGGAGACCCACTATGAGTCTTATATAAGTTATTTTGTAAATTTTTGATGCAAGTATACCCTTTGTATCAGGAAGTCCATTCATTCCTCCCCCTGTTAGTGTCCTAATTCTATCTCGGAAAAATATATAGGTTGTATCTTATGGTGGGGAGCCTATTTTTGTTCCCCCATACCAGTAACTTAGACTTATCCATGGTCTTGGATAGGTTTTAGGTCGTATCGTTTGGAGAAATCAAGGTACCTACATCTTACTTGGGTAAATTTTGGGATTGGAGAGTTCCCAATGTTTTAGTTATAGCATGTTAAGTGTAACCTTGTTCGATGTTGTTGTTCGTTGGGGTGAATTGATTGAGTCTTGTTCGGAAAATGTTTAAGAAGTTTTATTTTGGGATAAAGTATGAATGTGATTGATCATTTCAAGAAAGTGGTGTAATTTTTTTTGTGAGAGTAATAATTCATTAATTGATCAATGGAGGTGTTTTGGCCTTTGGGGGTGAAACCTGGCTGGAGAGTACCTCTTGGTTTCTCAGTTGGGTTTGGTTGTTTCTTTGGCCTTGATGTGAATTTTTGGGGCAGAAAGTTTTCATGGTGGGGATAATTTTTACATACATGAATTATTTTAAAGTTAAATTCCGTTTAATTTCTATTCATGCTTTGTTTTGGGGGTTTTCTAAGCTTTTATGGAGGAATGAGTGAGTTTTCATGAATTTGGCCAAACCATAAGCCCAATTCCAGATTTAAAAATAAATTTTTACTCCTATATAACTCCTTCATTTTTCAACATTTTTCATCCATTCCAATTCCTAACTGTAATCCCCTAACCTATTAACACCACCATACTAATTTGGACCATTTAGGAATCAATAATTAGGGTGAATATGGGTTTTTATTTAAGGGATTAGGCCTGCCCGAAAGCCCATTTTCTGCATTAAAAATAAATATTAATTCTTTAATATCTCCTTCAATATTTACCTTTTTTAGTGATTCCAACTCTCACCCGAGCCCACCTACCTAAGGATTTCCCCCAGCCTCTCATCCCACAATTTAGAGCTCAATAGAATCGCGAAATTGCTCGAATATTCTTTATATTTCAGAAATCTCCCAGATTTGAAGAGTAAACTGATCCTTTCATAAATCCTTCTATTTTTACTATTTTCCCCCATTACAGTTCCTACATGATCACCTAATCCTTTTTTGAACCTCCCTTGAATGGTTGGATGTTTTCAAATTCAGATACTGATGGATTTTGGGTCGTTTTATTCAAGATTGTTTTGAGTAAGTGTTTCTCTCTTCAATTTCTTCCTTCTCCGGAGGGTTTCCTT
This sequence comes from Viscum album, assembly GCA_963277665.1. Lineage (NCBI taxonomy): Eukaryota > Viridiplantae > Streptophyta > Magnoliopsida > Santalales > Viscaceae > Viscum > Viscum album. The sequence goes on from OY728131.1 coordinate 1,795,110,760, forward strand.
CCTCTTTCATTATGTTATAAAATGTCCAGAAGTTAGGGTTTGAACCTATGGTTTTATTTGGTGTCTTTTTGGTTAAATATTGTGGTCAATGTCTGGATTTATCATTCTTGTGATGCGGCGGTGCTGCAATTGATGTTTCGCACCAAGTTTTGAGGGATTCGACACTTTCGGTAGGTGGTTCCATGTGTAAACAATTATTGATGAGTTAGATTGATGTATTTACTCATTTTTCATATGACTCATATGTTGGGTGTGGTTATAAAACTGTTTATGATTGATTTGGTTAAGTGTTTAATTTTATAGTTTTATTTTAACTTGAAATTGGGTGGTTTCATGTGTTACTCATCGGGTATTATTTGGGTGTATTTTATAACATATGGAATTGGTTTAATAAATCTTGTTTGTCCTACCAATTCTGGTTTGGTAATGTATTAGTGTCATTTGGGCCTAAAAAGAGGGTTTTTGAATAGGTTTTATGTGTAAAACATTGTTATAATTGTTGAGAGCATTTTATGCTAATGTGTGTTTCCATTTGGATATTTTGTAGTATTATTCAAGGTGATTTTATAAAACTTGAAATGGGTTTTATAAATGTATCTAGGGATTCCAATTCTGTTTTGGATAGTAATTTGTATGGTTTTTGGTCTTAAATGGCAGTTTTGAAATGGGTTTTGTGTGCAAGACATATTTACATCACTTGGGTTCTTTTTATGAAAATTGTAAATGTTTTAGTTGGTTAAACAAAGTGGGAAAAGGGTGAATATGTACTGTTTGGTGTGGGTGTTCACTTATTAAGGGGTTTTTAAAGGTGAAGTGATGTTTAATATGTCAGAAATTTTTAGAATGTTTTAAAAATTTCTGAAATGTTTTATTAAATTGTGATGTTGGAGCAAAACTTGTTTGTGTGATGTTTCATGTAAGTTTGATGATAAAATGATTTTGAAGGTAAAAAGGGTATTATGTAACAATTTAGTGGGATATTATGAGAAAGGTAATATAATGGAATGGTTTTATAAAATTGTTTAATGGATTTGAGGAAGTGTTAAAGAAATGTGAAAAGTATTGTGAGCTATTTTGGTGTGAGTCAGATTTCAAAATCAGTTTGAATGAAAAGTGGACTTTTGTGACTTGTGTTGTATACATGTGGGATGTTTGGTGAATTTATGATATGGAAATGATATTTTCATGTGAAAATTATATTCATTTAATTTTTTAATCTTTTTGATTACAAAGGCACTACTGGAAAACTAACCTTTACCAATGGTTTGGAACCGTTGGTATAGGCCTCCAAACCGTTGGTATAGCCTATACCAACGGTTTGGAGAACCGTAGCCAAGTAAGCCATTGGTATAGGTAATATGAAATCTATACCAACGGTAATGGAACCGTTGGTATATAAATTCCAAAAATAAAACACCCACTGGGATTTGATCCCAGGACCCCTCGTTTATAATCGAATGACTTAACCACTAAGATAACATCACTTTGTAAACATAATTTCATAAATATATATATGTATTATCATAATTATTTAAAATTTTGATTTATATAATGTTCTCGGTTAGTAGATCTGGAAAAAAATTAAAGAACCTATCCCAACGGTTTTCAAAACCGTTGGGATAGGTTTGGGTGGGTTTAATCTATGTAGGCCGAAGGTTGAAATTTCCCCTTCTCTTTCCCAACGGTTTTGGTGAACCGTTGGAAAAGAGGACCCTTTCCTAACGGTTTTGGTGAACCGTTGGGAAAGAGGACGGAAAGGGAGGACTCTTTCCCAATGGTTTTGGTGAACCGTTGGGAAAGAGGCTCAAAACACTCCCTTTCCCAACGGTTTAGCATAAACCGTTGGGAAAGAGTGACCCTTTCCCAACGGTTTTCCAAACCATTGGGAAAGGTGGGGAATTCTATGGCTTTCCCAATGGTTTTGGTGAACCATTGGGAAATGGTACCTATACCAACGGTTTTTACAAACCGTTGGTATAGAAGTGTTGGGAATGATCATCTTTCCAGTAGTGAGGGAAAACCTGGGTATCAAGGTGGGTGGACGTTTACTAGAATACTAGTGAATCAGTGGGGTTTGGCCTCAGTTTCACGTAGCAAGATTGACACTTAAAACTCTAACTAAACTATGATGATGATGATTGGAGACCAATAGGTTATGGGTGTCTTCCCTACTAGTGGCTCATTCATGAGAACAGATATTTGTGATGGTTACTCTCACCAAGATAGGAGGTGCCTGGGACCCACAGCTAGCTAGTGTCTAGGGGTTATTTTCCATTGATTGTGCTCACTAGATATTTTGCGCTTACCGTCGGCATACGGTATGAGTGGCTAGAAAATTCAGTAGATTTGGTATTTGTTTTAAAAGTTTTTATTCTTTAAATTATCCCACCTGGAAACTGTTTTTATTTAATGTTGCATCTTTTATAAATTGCAATTAGCATTTCATGTTTTTGAAAACTTTCATGTTTTTCGTCATTAAATGTTTATCAAATGGAATATATTAGTGGTAGTATCCTATTTATCTTTGGCTGACACCCTACTTAAACCATTGGTTGTAAGTAAACTTGGTTATTTTTTTTCACAGGTTGGGTACAGTTTTTAGTTCCAGTGGTAAGGGTTTCTAGCAGGTCCTTGGTGGTGAAGTCTTGTGGAGATGGCTTCAGGGTGGTGCCCCTTAACATGAGTGTTCTTGAGCTATTCCCTTTTGGTTTTGTAACTTTTTTATAGTCTTTTTGAGTTGTTTTAAAATATTTTATTCAGTTCTGATTTATTTTGTAAAATATTGTTTGGATGGAAAAATCAAGACACGTTTTATAGGATTCTTTTGTTGTTTTATGTTTATAAACTCTGGTAAATCGTTCCCAATTTTCATTTTATGATACCCAGGCACTTGTGCCAGCCCATGGGGATTAGGAACGCCCTTTGGGAATTGTTGTGGGCTAAGTCTAATGCCATTTTTTATGGCAACCAGATTTGGTTCGTGACAATACAGAACATTTAAATATCTTTACGAAAGACAAAAGGAATTTTTTATTTTAATGTATACTACATCAAAGGATTTTACCATTACTAACACCATTATTTAAATTTTTATTTTTTTTAATATTCCTGTATTTTTTCAAATAAAAAACCAATTTCCCTTGCTTTTATTATTTTCAAAAAAATGGTTTTAAATGGAATGGATATTTTGGTATTTGGAAATGGTTTTATTATGGGTGTAAGGGGTATCTCCAAACCACAATTTTTCTGTGGGATAAAACTTTCTCTCTATAACTCAATTTATATCTCTCTTTAATGTTATAAAATGATTATAAATTCTATATATATGTCTCTTACATATATAAATATCTTATCCACCCTTCCTTTTATGGGGTAATATATATCATAAGTAATTTTCTCAAATGTAACCCATTTCTTTCAAATGGTAATTTTTATGTTTATGAATTTATATTGATTTTAATTTTATAGCACATATAAGCATATACATTTTAAGATGGGTATATCTGGATATTTCTCTAATTCATTGGGTAATGTTATTTTCTCATGATACATTATGTATGAGACAAGGGGTAAGCCTAATCCATTATGGGACTCTATCTACCATTTGATATTGTCATGGTAGTTATCCTTGAATCTTGTTTATTTCGTGTAAAATGTTACTACAAAATTTCATATGTTTCCATGATATTATGATATAAAGTTATTTATTTTATAATCCCATGTGATTACTCATGATAATATGTTTAAAGAAAATTATATTATACTTCGTAAGGGTGGAATGTATAATTTTTTTTGAAATGTTTTCATATTTTTTAATTATTTCAAATAAACTTTTATGATTTTTATTTTAACTTTAATATTTCTTATGAAATTTTTATGAAAATAATTGGGAAGAAAATTTGATTTTTTGGGTAATAAAATTTATATTTTTTGCCTAAATTTTACTTTTTATGAGGAAAAATATTTTGTAATTATTAATGAACTAGCAATTTTCATTATTTCATTTTATAAGTCCCTTACTGAGCTTTTTGTGATCATTTCATGTTTTAATTTATTTTGACAGATTTTTAGGATTAAAAGGGATGAGGATGATTCAAAGATGAAATTTGTTAAGATATTTCAAGAAAATAAAACTTATTATATCATAAAAGGTTTTTATTTTTTAGAAGAATAGATACTAAGTGGAACAGTCCACCTTGTGAATTAATTTTTATTTATACATTAGTGATGATCTAATTTTCAAAAAATATAAACATAAAATATATTTAGTATGTAAGAAAATTAATTATTTAATTAAAAATAAATATTAAGTAATATTTATGATTGGTTCTTTATATAGATTATAAAATTTTATCATTATAAACTTAATTCTAAACAATCTCGATAAACAATGAGATTATAACATAAATCACTTGCCTCAAGTTCACCTGGACTTATAAGTTATTTTAAACTCCTATATAATAAATTTATATTTATTATGATTTTATATTAGAACCATATGAAAACTTATAATATCATATATTATCCCTTTATACCATTTCAATACCCATTTGTTAATAATTCTTTATTAAAATCAGCATTCATGGGTATCAATTGTTTCATTTTTCAAGAGATTTTTAGTTCAGAAGTTCCCATCCTTAAAATTGGATCATGGTTAAATCATATGAAAAATTTTAATAATGATATATATATATATATATATTATATATTCATTACATAGATTTTTTTAGTCATTTATCAATGGTATATATAGGAAAATGAATTATATTGTTCATGGAGATGATAGGTCATATGTACGCATGAACGTTGTTTTTACTTTTCAAAGGTTGGAAAAAAAGAAAAGTAAATAATAATTCAATTTTCTAGGATAATTTATTTATCTTATATATCTTATATATTCATTAAATATCTTATCATTACCATCCATTTAAAGAGGAAATGAAAAAAAAATCACACTTCTTTGTGGAGGTGGTAGTCCACATGTACGCACGAGCAACATTATCATTTTATGACAAATGGGATGGTAAGAAGATAGAAATGATATTATAATTATAGAAGAATTATTATTTCATAAATGTAATATATATTCATTATTTACATATTTATAACCATATAAATAAAATATTTTGGAAAAAAAAAGAAATTCACTTCTATTTGAAGACAATAAGTTGTACGTACACACGAATGATGTTTTCTGTTTTCATAGGATGAAAAAGAGATGTAAAATGGTTTTAACATAATCATAATAATATATTATTATATTTATGATACTGAATTTATTATTTTAGAATGGTTACAATATATTTTGAATAAATAAAAAAAGAAAAATATTGGAAAATTTGGCAAAGACAATTACCTCTTCTTTGGTAGACTTCGTTTAGATCCCCTCTTAAGGACCCTTGGGATGGTCTTTTAATAATACCATAATATATAAATCATGTATAAGAAAGTTTATAAGATAATTTGGTAGGGTTTGTTTATCTAGGTTTCTCAAAGTAGTGTAAATAAGAGAGGGAGGGGGTGTCCTTTTATAAGTTAGGGGGGGATACTTTTAAAAAATCATGAAATATTATAATATATTATGTGTCTAAGTCATGTAAAATCGTTAAAAAATGACATGTATTAGAAGGTAAGAAATATATGGTACTAAAATAATCATTTTATTGAATTTATAAAGGTTTATATATCATTTTAAACCTTTTCATTTGGTTTAACCCTTTGGTTAACCAATTTTAACCTTAAGCACGGTAATGAATATTTTCAATATTAAAGGGTTATAATTTTACTTATAAGGCAAAATTGGATCATAAATATCCAAGGGATTAAATTTTAAACCATATATCATCCCACTTGTAAATATTAAAAAAAAATTATTTTTAATTAATTTAATAAAAAATTCCTTAAATGTCATTATATTTATTTTAACGTTATTCATTAAATTTGACTTTAATGTCATGAATATATTGATGGAATTCAAATATAAACCATTAAAAAATTATTTATATGTTATATTTAACTATACAATTTTTGGAATACAATAATTGTTACAAATTATATTACTTTTAATATTTGTATTATTATTTTTTTTATTTTTCTATTCCTTGAACAAATTTTTTGTTAGTATTGCGTAAACATTTAAGGTAAATATACTAGTACTAAAAATTAAAAATAAATCATTATCATTAAAATAAATTCATTAATTTTAAAATAAATTTCTAGATTCATTTATAACATATTATTATCACTATGGGAACCTATAAAAGAAATTAAAATCAAGATAGTGACATTTTGGAATTTTATTTACATAAAATAATATAATTATCATTATCAAGTTAAAATAGAAATAAAATTCCATATTTTAAAATATTGTATGGATGATATCTAATTCCTACCATAAAATGAAATAAATACATGTTTTGGGATGATTTTGAGACCTTATCTCATGACATTAACCCTAATTTAATTATTTTACCCTTACCAAGGTGCAAAATATTTACCATGGTTACTATTGAATATGAACAAAAATAAAAGGGACCTATTTACGACATTCAAACCTAATGATTCCAAATAAGGTTTTAAATTTTTCAAGAATAAATCACTATATGTGTTAGAATTAAATTTTAAAATAATTCCTAAAACTTAATGAAAATTATTTTTTAAAAAAAAAATATTTTAAGCATAAAATTTAATTTATATCAAAATCATGGATATAAATAATTAAAATAGAATTAATTAGATTATTATAAATAAAATGGATCATATTTCACTTCAATATAAATTTCAAAAAATAATGGAACTTTTAATTTACTTCATTTAATGAAAAAAAAGATAATATTTGAAAAAAAATGTTATTTTTCACAATTCAAAGAAAAATCAAAAATTTCAGAAAAATCACAAAAAATAACCCTAAGTAAATTTTTATTATATTATTTTCAAAATTATAATTTTTAAAAAATTAAATTTATAAAATTTGAAAAAATTAATTATAATATTCGGGCACAAAATTTATTAAAAATCACTTTTGAAAAGAACATATTATTGACGCATAAATTGATCTTCTTAAAATAGAGTACTTATTTATTAAGAATTGATCAATGCATTTTTATTAAATAAATTATTTAAACATATTTTTCATAATGTGGTCAATATTATTCATACCTAGAAATATAATGTCTAGGTGATAACTATCACATAATAATATTTCCATAGTCTGTTGTTATTTATTTAAACTCAGTGTTGTTGGTAAACCAAGTTATCAAAGAAATTAAATTTATTTAAAGAGTCATATATTATAAAATATTAAGTTGTTATATAAACATCAGTAAAATAATATCCTGATGAAGTCCCATTAAGAATAACCAAGCCTTATTTGAAATATCATCATTTAGTTCAGGGGATAAGGGCAGTAGTCTAGTGAAACATTCAATATATACCTTTATTAAACAGCCACTTTGATGAACACCCAAAAACTCTAATGCCTTCTACAATTTTTATTCCTTATGATAATACCATTGAATAAAGGAATCCTGGAAATATCTCTAAGATATTTCTCAAATGGTTGATGAAGGATGAAAACCATACACCACTTCAGTACTGATCCTTAAAATAGAGTAATTTTGTACTTCACCCAAGAGGTGTTAGGAGTTCCTATTGAATTGAATATATCTTCAGCCTTATCAATCCACTCCATCACCACTTGGGACCCTTTATCGACACAAAATACTAATGGTTACCGATTTATACACTCTCAAACATGATCCGCAATATGAAACAAATAAGATCCTACCGCTCTATCAATATCTTAGGAATAGTAATAGACATATAAGACAACTATTAGGTCACTAGAATGGCTACATGTCAAGATACTACCCAAATAATTCCCTATTAAACTTATTAATACATGTCTAGGTGACACATTCTAAAATATCATAAAACTCAAAAATCAATCCATCAATTCTAAATACCAATATGAATAAATTAAAATGATTAATAAAATATTCAAAAACAAGAATGAACCCTTTATAGTTCACTTAAAAAAAACTAAAATCACACTAGGGTACATATCAAAATCAACCATAAGGAACTAATGTATTTTGAACCATGTACATGTATAAATTATACTTTTATTCCCTAATACATCTAACATGACCTTCTTTAATTTTCAATAAACCATAATTAATTACTAAAATCAATTTTAGTGGTAAGAAATATCATTAAAACGGCGAATTACACAATTAAAAAATTACAACTTTTCTTTTAAATAACCCAATATTTATTAAGAAATAATAAAATTAATTGTTTCAAAACCAACATAATTTGAAATCCAAAATTATAAATCATCACTTTAAAATTTAAAAATATAAAATCTAAAACACATTAAACTCGTCTAATTGCTTATAAACAAGTAAAAATAGTCATAATAGAAATTTGAAACATTAAAGGGGTGAAAATAAAATTAATAGTTTTATAACTATGCAAGGTTTGGTCATATGGTTTTTCTGACCATGTTCCAACCATGTGAGTTACACTTGAAGTCAACCAGAATACATTCACATAGTTTGTTCATGGTTAGATAGACAGTTCACCCTAATCATATGTATCTTTATTTCCACTTATTTCCACCCTAAAATTATCAATTTATCAAAATTAGTCATATAATCTCCCTAAAACTCAGAGTAGCAGTAGGAATTATGAAAACACCAAGAAAATAATTAATTATAAAGCCCAAATTCATAAAATATTCTCAACCACCCATGGTAACTTGAGGACCACTAAGAATAAGAGTTGGTAAAACACTCCCTCTCCCTTACCTTTCAAGATTTTACTGTATTATTTATTATCTACCACTAAAACCCAAACAATAATGAGCTTTTTTGATATAATTTTATAAATAATTGACCTAGGTTTACCAGACATGTCACCTGAACCACTCTACCACAAGGATCGAAGCACGTTCCAAATTGTTATGGGCTAGAAACAAGTGATAAGGGTATCAAAGCATAATCATATGGAAAAAATTTAACACACTGAATAAATAAACTATAAAATGGATTCTAATTGATAATTAGCCATGAATAATCTATATTTTTAACATTCATAATAAAACCAAATTTTAAATTTTAAATTTTCATCTAACCAAATACGGTATAAAAAAAGATAACATAAAACTCTAAATAATACATTACCAACAAAATATAAATTAATTTATAGAATTTTTAAAATACAAAAAAAAGATAAAATGAGAAATAAAAACTGAGGATATTGCTACCCAACATGTACCAACTGTCTAAGGATCCCATTAAACTAACCAGTCCATCACCACATGACTCCAAGTCACTACTGAGAATCAAAAAACACCCACTTCCCATGAAGGAGTGGTGTAAACCCAAAATGTATTAAAAAACCTACTCAAATGTATAAAAAATTAATGGTATTTACATACTAATGTGATTATGTTGTATATTATCCAATTACAAGTAATATAACCCCAAGAATCCATTCCATTTATTTTATAATAAAAATAGAGAGTACTCATTTTAAAATAAAGAGTATCAAATATTTTTCTTTGAATTTACATAATTAAAAAATAAATAAAATTTCAAAAGATCCTCTATTAAATACTATGTGTTTAGAAAACATACATCATAATCTCATTTTACATTTTAAAATCCACCTTTTAAAGCATGGAACTCAAAAAGGTCAAATATTATTTTTGAATATATTTCATCAAAACATTAGAGTTTGGAAAACAATCCACCCCTTTTTATTTTAAAATATCTATATAATTTTCAAAACATGATCAAGTAAAGAAGAAATGATATAAAAGAAACAACAGGATCCATCAAGAATAAATAACACTGAATATTGAAATGAATGAACATTTAACATAAAGTCTAATCATAAATTACCCATGAACTCAAGATTATAGATAAACTAATAAAAATAGGTTACTCACATACCAATTTGTTCATAAAAAATGTAATAAATAATAATTATCATGGGTAATCACCTTAGAGAATAATGGAGAAACACTTAGATATACCTAGTTGGAACTAACTGCATGTAGGTATTATGGTCCTATACTCACCACCTGAGTCATTATCTACCAAAATCATTATGGGAACACCCTAGTTGTCAGGTCAAACCTCAACTCTGGTCTACTAGTCAGTGCATAATCTAAATTACCAAAGAACATATCTCCTAATATCCCACTTAGGTACCCATGTTTATAATTCCTTGTGGATTAAAAATTCATAATTACATTTTAATAGTAATGATTTCACATTATTATATTCTCATAGTCTTTTAGATTTATTTTTTTAGATAATTAGGAAAACCATTATATAATAAAGATAACATTTACACACCATGTAAATTTTTTTCTATAACAACAGGTTCTTAAATTTAAACCCATGTCTCATTAAAGATACTTTTTCATCATTTTAGATGAGTCTCCATAGTGGAAATATTGAACTTTCTAAATTTCCTACACATCTATAGAACCTGTGAAGAAAATTCCTTTGAAGAAAAATATATATTTTAAATATTGAATGATTTTAATCCTATCAAACTATTTCTTTTTATAAAAAATATACTGTTATTATACCCAAAACCCATATAATCCCAAAACTCATATAGGTACAATGACCATGTAATCCCAAGGGAAATATATTCCCAATGTTTATATTACATTCCTATATAAATATCACATAAATCTCAAAAATCAATACTTCTCTCTCATCATGCTAATAATAGTTCTTATAATTAGCCTTCTAACTGTAGTTATGATTGGGGTTATGATCTTCATGGTATACCATGAGGAGAATAATTATATGTGTGTGGAATTTTTATATATCTCGCATTTATTTCAATTATATTTTTCATGTTGATGATTACTATTTCATCTTCATAATGTATTCATGGTTATTTTTTCAAGTAACATTTTATCTCAATAAAACAAACCATGTTTCATTTTATTTTAGTAATTTGTGTGAAACATGTTATCAATATATAATGGTTCTATTTAAAGGATATCTCATAATAAAGTCTCAATTTGTAACATTCTCGCACATTTAATTAAATTTTTTCCTCTAAATTTTATCTTGTGTTTGATGAAAAAGGGTGTAAAACATTTTTCGATTTAATTTCAATGGGTGGAAGATGACTTTGAATGTCACGAACCAACCCGGGTCAACCCTGAACCGGTCACCCGAGCCGGTCCGCGACAAGTCCCGAGGGGCGTTCCCGATCCCCCCTGGATGGCAACAAGTGCCGGGCATTGAAACTTTAATCGTTGGGAACGATTTCAGCCCAAACTAAAAACAGGATCGAAAGAAAGAATATAAACTAAACAAACAGACAAACACTAAAGACATAAACAACTACACCACGACATACCTCCACGTGACCTCGCGGGTCACCACCCAACTACAAACCAGCGTCGCTCCATCACTGAGCGACTCAAGCCAGGAAAACCAGAACACAAGAAACCTGCAACTGAAAGAGGTAAAAGATAGGCGTGAGCACAAAAGTACTCAGTAGGTGAGCCCAACAACAAAACCCAAAGCACTGCCAGTAAATATAGAATCTACATAATCCAGGTTTGAACTATAATGTATAAAAGTAATTTTTCATAATGTTTTACTTGAAAATCAATCACGAGACATTTCCCTTATTCTTTTTTGAAAGTTAGTTCCATTTCATTAGTTTTAAACTCATTCTGAAAAGCACAGTGTTACATTTTCAAATCTAACCCAAAGCAAGTAAAGCATTTTCATTTGAAAACCATTTTTCTCAAAGTCTAACAGTATAGGCTGTGAAATATGACTGAAAGAAAACAAGCAGGGAAAACAAGTGCAAGTAAAGGTAAACAGGCAAGGAAAACCAAGTGCAAGTAAAAATAAACCAGAAGTTATCAGCAATAACCATGGGCGATCCTGAACATCCCTAGAAAACCCCTGGACGTACTCGGGTTCAGACTACCTGTCGGCATGGTACTCCACAGTCAATAACCAACTGGCCGCCCTAATAGCCAACCAGTGGCACATCCCACCTGGCCTATCCACAACTCCAGAGGGTACCAACCCGTCTAATCAGGGTTAGCAAGCAACCGTCACTCGATAATCTACAAGACGCCCAGGAACCCATAGTAGTTTTTGTAACACTCTGTAAGTGGGAGACCCGCGCACGCGTGACTCATCTCACCGCACTTGTCAACCCCTTACACGGACATCACTACACGACAACCCTCGAAGGGAAGTCCCCCTGTAGAAATGCCCTCACAAGTACGTATATATATATATATAATCACTTCACATTTGATAAAGTGCCAACCGGGCCGTCATGTCACTTACATTTTGATCATTTAAGACTAAAGCATTTTTAAAGAGGGATGACACACGCCATTTCATTGAAAACCAGAAACGCACTTAGAAATTTATTTAAGAAACTCAAATCAGCATCTTAAACCTGGAACACATTTGTTTCACAAGTAGAGTCACTTTCCAATCACCAAACGCACCCCACTTTTATCAAGAGCCAAACGGGCCTTTAATCATCTTTTTTGAAGGAACACCATTTCCCAAATGAAATCCAAACTTTTGTTCGCGTAACAAAGGAAAACATCTTTCATCAACCATGAGCCACACATAAAGTTTCCAAAACAAGTTCAAAGGTCACACGACGTTTTCTCTAATCAAGGTTCTAAGAAAACACCATTTTCCATAAACAATACATCTACAAATTTACACACGCCAAAAACATTTCAAAACACAATTTAACATGACTTTCATTATTCAGGAAGAACCATTTAGCAATACTACCATGGAAGCACAAAACTAAATCCAAGAACACTTTTAATGAAATGCTAGAATTAAAAAAAACGGCTTTTATCATCAGCAGATCACCACACTATAAAAACTACTAAATTTTCCTTTAAATTTACTGAAATCCAATAAAAGGCAAGAAATAAATAAATTCTTAATTTAAAGGCGAGTGCAATGGGAGACCTACCTCAAGATCCAAGCGCGGCGGTAAAACGACCTTGGAACCAAGGCGCGATGACACGACGTGTGTCCGAAGCCACGTGATAAAGTCCAACACTCTCGAAACTGAGGCGCGGAGATGGCAGAACCTCGGAAACAAGGCGCAGCGATAACGCTCTCTCGAAAGCGCCCTGCGTGGGTCCTAAAACAGTAGACCGTTAAACGGTCTCAACGATATTAATAACAGAATAATATTAATAACGATAACAATGTGAAAATAATCGCGGTGATAACAATAATCACAATAATAATTATAACACAACATAATAAAAATAATGATGTTATAATAATAATAACAATAATAATATAATTAGCATACTTATAATATATCAATAATAATAATAATAATAATATCATAATATTAATACAATAATAATAATAGGAACAATGCCAATTTAACATAATCATAATATATTAATAATATAATAATGATAATAATATAAAATAATGTTAACATGATAATATTAATAATAATAATATAATGACAATAGCATAATAATAATAATAATTTAATAATAATAATAAGAATATCATAACATAATAATAATAATAATAATATGATAATAATAAATATATTAGTAATAATAATAATAATATTAATATTAATAATATGTTAGTAATCATAACAATAATAATAATAATAATATGAAATGTTAATATCAATAATAATAACAATAAAAATAATAATAATAATAATATAATAATAATAATAAAGTAATATTAACATAATAATAATAATAATAAAATAATATAAACATAATAACAATAATAATAAAATAATATTAATGACATAATAATAATAAAGAAATTATAATATTATAAAAATAATTAACGTTATAAAATTAAGTTTAACAAACAAACAAAAGAATAAAATAAATAAATAAATAAATAAACTAAGACTCACAGCCTGGGGGGGGGAGTTCGCGCAGGAGGCGGCGGAGCAGGGCGGCCGGGACGGCGACGCGGTAGGGAGGCGGAGGCAGCGGATGGCGCACCAGGGTGGATCAGGGGAAGAGCAGGGGCGGAGCGCGCAGGAGGGAAGGGGGGTCGGCTGGCCGGAATGGCTGGGCGAGGGCGGTCGGCGAGCAGGGGAGAGCGGCGGAGGAGCAGCAGGGAAGAGGAGCGGCGTCGGCGAAGGGACTGCGCAGGGAGGAGATCGCACAGCGGAGGGCACCGGAGCGGGAGGCCGCAGGTGCCGGAGGTCGGTGCAGGCGGCGCTGGGACGGGACAGCGGCGGAGACGGCCGGGGAAGGGGGCTGGGCGGTGCAGGAAAGAACAGGGAGGGGAGGAGGCCGGCGGTCAGGCTAGCGAAGGAGGGTGCGAGGCCGGAGGAGGAAGGCCAGGGCGCGGCGGGGCGAGGCGAAGAGGCTGCGCAAGGGGAAGCCGGGGAGGAGTGGCTGGGCGTGGGGTCGGCGCAAGGCAGAGGAGCAGGGCGGCGCCGGACCAGGGGTCGCCGGAACGGCGCAGCGCGCAGTGGAGTCGGGAGCCGGACGGAGGGGCTCGGCGACGGGAATCGGCGGAGCGTATGCAGGGGGCGTCGGAAGGCTGGACCAGTAGGAGGGCCGCGGCGATCGGGTGAGGTGGGAGAGTGCTGGTGCGGGGAAGAAGAAAGAGGAGGAAGGGGAGATAGAGAGGGGGTGGGTGGCTGCTGCGGGGGAATAGGGGTAGGGTTAGGTTAGGGTCAAAAAAAAATATATATATATATACACACATAATTGATAATCATAATAATAAAAGACTAAATAAAATAATAAAAACTAATCTTAATAATAATAAAAATTTCTAACCATAATATTAATAATACCTTATAATAATAATAATAATAAAATAATAACAAAACTTATAATAAAATTAATGATAATAATATTAATATTAAAACTTTATAATAATAACAATAATAATAACGCAACTCAAATAGTAATAATAACAAAAAGGCAACGTAAAAACTTTAATATTTAAAATGCCGGGTGGACACATCGTCACCCGGGCCGAATGCACGATCACCGCTAGCGGTGCGATGACCGCGCACCGACGTGAAACCACCAATCACAATTAATCTTCGAAAAATTTAAACCGGGACCAAGAAAGAAGGAAAATTACGGACGTCCGCGGTCGGGGTGTGACAATTCTCCCCACCACAGACACTTTCTGCCCCCAGAAAGTCATCAGGTTACAAGTCATCCAAAAACCAAGTCTATGCCCAAACAGAACTAAAGGAACTGAAGCAAACTGAGGTTCTCGGGGATGACCTTACTCTACACAGGTCACACCCAACCGATTCAAGAGAAAACTGGGGTCCGAGATCGAGGGGAGAACACGAAGGGGTTCTCCCCACCACAAGAGCTCAACTTGTGCAGAAAAGTTGACCATCTAAAAGGAAGACCCTAGAAAAGGGGGTCGACGCGGGAACTCCCAACCAATTCGAACCAACTCCTATAGCACGATTAAAACAACACTTTCGTCAAGACATTAAATCCTCGACCAGAGTCAACAACCTTCAACACCAGGGAAAACCTATAGAAAAACATTTAACCGACATTAAAATGGAGACATGATCCACCGTAGTCCACAAAACATAACCACATCGACAACATAACTAAAACGAGGTCAACCCACACGAGAGTCAAACACACTTTTAAGAAGGACACACGATTCGGAATATTACATTCTCACGACAAGTCCGCTTAGATTTATCATAGAACAAGTCCATTGCCACTTTTTAGAAAAACAACACATTTACATAAACCAGACTACTTGGATTATAATAGAACAAGTCCATGATAACCGCAAGGTAAAACAATGAACATACAACTACGTCAAAACTTAACAGTAGAAAAACATGTACTAAAAGATCTTGATTGTTCCACTGCTAACACGGAACACAAAACCTGGACCAAGGCTTCACACCCCTGGGGACTCCTGACTGTGCGCGAGCTTCACCCCGAGACTTGTGGCTGGGGCTCTGATGGCTGAAGCATCTTCTGCCTCACAGTCAGGTACTGACATTCTCCCATCACAGCTTCCTCTTCAAGTGACGCTTCTTGCAAAACTTCTCCAGATGACCCAGACAACCACAGCAATGACACGTCTTCGGAGGGTTGCGACAAGACGATTTTAAATGCCCGAAACGACCACACTGATAGCACACCATTAAACGATCTGATGAACTGGAAACTGGGACCAAAGGGGATAACTCCTTAGGAACTGGTATCTCTGGCGCCTTTTCTTCACCAGAGGGGGAACTCTTACGAACAACAACAGGGGATGCTGAAGTATTAGCCACCCGCACACCGGAAACCAACTCAGCCAATAAATCTTTCTCCACCAGCTTCTCGAAACAAAGGTCTTTAGAAGGGAGGACACACTCCTTGATCTCTGGACGAAGACCTCCAGTGAAAAGAGAGGCTTTCATGAGCTCATGCGATGCTACCTCTGGAGAAAAGGGAATCAGTTCCTTGAAATGGTCAACATATGCCTTCACCGTCCGTTGGCCTTGTTGAATATGCACAAGCTCTCTCTTTTTCTCCAACTTCACTTCCTCAGGTACAAACCATTGGATGAAAATGATTCTGAAGACATCCCACGTCACTTCACCTTGCGTTGACGGTGGGGTAACCACCTTCCACTGGTCCAGAGCTGGACCCTCGAACAACTCCATAATTACACGAACCTTAACATTATCGGGAGTTCCCAACATTCTAAAGACGCGCTCCACTTCCTCGAGCCATTTTACTGCCTCTAACGGACCCTGATCACCATGGAGAGTAGGCAAAGTCTGAGGAGGACCAAAAACTGGGCATGACCTATCAGAATCCTTAGGGACCTTTCTGGGCGGCATTTCCTGAGCGACATATAAAACACAAAGCCAAAACCCACATCAAATCGAAGCGACATCAATAAAAGCGCCTTCATCATAAACAGTCAGCACAAGGACCAAACAAATACAACACAACCCAAAATAAAATCTCCTCTTTAAAATTCCCTTTTCATTTTTGATTTCAAAACCACCCTTTCTTAAGATCACTTTCCAAAAACCAATCCACTTTCAAACCAAAAGCTTTCCAAAACATTTCCTCTTTAAAACCAATTTAGAAAACAAGGTCAAGCCCTTAATTTCAAATACACACCCAGGTAATCTCATGAACCGCTGCACATGTCTTTATCCACATTCCATACGTGCATCAACACACACTTTCCATGCATTCTCACACATGTGCAGACGTTCATAAAGAGGAACCGAGGTTTCAACCCAAATCATTCTTATCCAATTCCAAGAAAGCAACAGATTTCCAAATCAAGAGATTTCAGTTTTAAAACCCATTTTTATATTTAAAGTCCTTTAAAAGAAACCAGTCCAATTTTCAAAAACCTTTATCATTTCCAACAACGCACTCACACAAACCAAAACGAAAGCAGCAACCAAATTTGCATCAATCACTGAAATGAGGGACTAGTAGTCACACTCAACCTGGCGACATGGTAGTGGGCCATGTCCCAAGTCAGCGTCGACCACTAGGAGGAATTCAAACCACGTACTCGAACTCCACATGGGTCACTACTCCATGTGAAATTACGATGTAACGTCGGCTTGCCTCCATTATCATCTCTCAATCCAAGACAAACCAGGAAAGACAAGGACACAATTCTCGAACTACCCCTGGTAACTCGAGGATCAGTGCGAGCAAGAGTTCGCGACGCTCTTCCCGTACCTACCCCTCGAGTTCCGACAGTCCTAATCTCCTTCTACCGGACAACCGAAATAACAAGAACCACCTCTGATACCATTTTGTCACGAACCAACCCGGGTCAACCCTGAACCGGTCACCCGAGCCGGTCCGCGGCAAGTCCCGAGGGGCGTTCCCGATCCCCCCGGGATGGCAACAAGTGCCGGGCATTGAAACTTTAATCGTTGGGAACGATTTCAGCCCAAACTAAAAACAGGATCGAAAGAAAGAATATAAACTAAACAAACAGACAAACACTAAAGACATAAACAACTACACCACGACATACCTCCACGTGACCTCGCGGGTCACCACCCAACTACAAACCAGCGTCGCTCCATCACTGAGCAACTCAAGCCAGGAAAACCAGAACACAAGAAACCTGTAACTGAAAGAGGTAAAAGATAGGCGTGAGCACAAAAGTACTCAGTAGGTGAGCCCAACAACAAAACCCAAAGCACTGCCAGTAAATATAGAATCTACATAATCCAGGTTTGAACTATAATGTATAAAAGTAATTTTTCATAATGTTTTACTTGAAAATCAAACACGAGACATTTCCCTTATTATTTTTCGAAAGTTAGTTCCATTTCATTAGTTTTAAACTCATTCTGAAAAGCACAGTGTTACATTTTCAAATCTAACCCAAAGCAAGTAAAGCATTTTCATTTGAAAACCATTTTTCTCAAAGTCTAACAGTATAGGCTGTGAAATATGACTGAAAGAAAACAAGCAGGGAAAACAAGTGCAAGTAAAGGTAAACAGGCAAGGAAAACCAAGTGCAAGTAAAAATAAACCAGAAGTTATCAGCAATAACCATGGGCGATCCTGAACATCCCTAGAAAACCCCTGGACGTACTCGGATTCAGACTACCTGCCGGCATGGTACTCCACAGTCAATAACCAACTGGCCGCCCTAATAGCCAACCAGTGGCACATCCCACCTGGCATGTCCACAACTCCAGAGGGTACCAACCCGTCTAATCAGGGTTAGCAAGCAACCGTCACTCGATAATCTACAAGACGCCCAGGAACCCATAGTATTTTTTGTAACACTGTGTAAGTGGGAGACCCGCGCACGCGTGACTCATCTCACCGCACTTGTCAACCCCTTACACGAACATCGCTACACGACAACCCTCGAAGGGAAGTCCCCCTGTAGAAATGCCCTCACAAGTACGTATATATATATATATAATCACTTCACATTTGATAAAGTGCCAATCGGGCCGTCATGTCACTTACATTTTGATCATTTAAGACTAAAGCATTTTTAAATAGGGATGACACATGCCATTTCATTGAAAACCAGAAATGCACTTAGAAATTTATTTAAGAAACTCAAATCAGCATCTTAAACCTGGAACACATTTGTTTCACAAGTAGAGTCACTTTCCAATCACCAAACGCACCCCACTTTTATCAAGAGCCAAACGGGCCTTTAATCATTTTTTTTGAAGGAACACCATTTCCCAAATGAAATCCAAACTTTTGTTCGCATAACAAAGGAAAACATCTTTCATCAACCATGAGCCACACATAAAGTTTCCAAAACAAGTTCAAAGGTCACACGACGTTTTCTCTAATCAAGGTTCTAAGAAAACACCATTTTCCATAAACAATACATCTACAAATTTACACACGCCAAAAACATTTCAAAACACAATTTAACATGACTTTCATTATTCAGGAAGAACCATTTAGCAATACTACCATGGAAGCACAAAACTAAATCCAAGAACACTTTTAATGAAACGCTAGAATTAAAAAAAACGGCTTTTATCATCAGCAGATCACCACACTATAAAAACTACTAAATTTTCCTTTAAATTTACTGAAATCCAATAAAAGGCAAGGAATAAATAAATTCTTAATTTAAAGGCGAGTGCAATGGGAGACCTACCTCAAGATCCAAGCGCGGCGGTAAAACGACCTTGGAACCAAGGCGTGATGACACGACGTGTGTCCGAAGCCACGTGATAAAGTCCAACACTCTCGAAACTGAGGCGCGGAGATGGCAGAACCTCGGAAACAAGGCGCAGCGATAACGCTCTCTCGAAAGCGCCCTGCGTGGGTCCTAAAACAGTAGACCGTTAAACGGTCTCAACGATATTAATAACAGAATAATATTAATAACGATAACAATGTGAAAATTATCGCGGTGATAACAATAATCACAATAATAATTATAACACAACATAATAATAATAATGATGTTATAATAATAATAACAATAATAATATAATTAGCAGACTTATAATATATCAATAATAATAATAATAATAATATCATAATATTAATACAATAATAATAATAGGAACAATGCCAATTTAACATAATCCTAATATATTAATAATATAATAATGATAATAATATAAAATAATGTTAACATGATAATATTAATAATAATAATATAATGACAATAGCATAATAATAATAATAATTTAATAATAATAATAAGAATATCATAACATAATAATAATAATAAAAATAATATGATAATAATAAATATATTAGTAATAATAATAATAATATTAATCTTAATAATATGTTAGTAATCATAACAATAATAATAATAATAATATGAAATGTTAATATCAATAATAATAACAATAAAAATAATAATAATAATATAATAATAATAATAATAAAGTAATATTAACATAATAATAATAATAATAAAATAATATAAACATAATAACAATAATAATAAAATAATATTAATGACATAATAATAATAAAGAAATTATAATATTATAAAAATCATTAACGTTATAAAATTAAGTTTAACAAACAAACAAAATAATAAAATAAATAAATAAAAAAAACTAAGACTCACAGCCTGGGGGGGGAGTTCGCGCAGGAGCCGGCGGAGCAGGGCGGCCGGGACGGCGACGCGGCAGGGAGGCGGAGGCAGCGGATGGCGCACCAGGGTGGATCAGGGGAAGAGTAGGGGCGGAGCGCGCAGGAGGGAAGGGGGGTCGGCTGGCCGGAATGGCTGGGCGAGGGCGGTCGGCGAGCAGGGGAGAGCGGCGGAGGAGCAGCAGGGAAGAGGAGCGGCGTCGGCGAAGGGACTGCGCAGGGAGGAGATCGCACAGCGGAGGGCACCGGAGCGGGAGGCCGCAGGTGCCGGAGGTCGGTGCAGGCGGCGCTGGGACGGGACAGCGGCGGAGACGGCCGGAGAAGGGGGCTGGGCGGTGCAGGAAAGAACAGGGAGGGGAGGAGGTCGGCGGTCAGGCTAGCGAAGGAGGGTGCGAGGCCGGAGGAGGAAGGCCAGGGCGCGGCGGGGCGAGGCGGAGAGGCTGCGCAAGGGGAAGCCGGGGAGGAGTGGCTGGGCGCGGGGTCGGCGCAAGGCGGAGGAGCAGGGCGGCGCCGGACCAGGGGTCGCCGGAACGGCGCAGCGCGCAGTGGAGTCGGGAGCCGGACGGAGGGGCTCGGCGACGGGAACCGGCGGAGCGTATGCAGGGGGCGTCGGAAGGCTGGACCAGTAGGAGGGCCGCGGCGATCGGGTGAGGTGGGAGAGTGCTGGTGCGGGGAAGAAGAAAGAGGAGGAAGGGGAGATAGAGAGGGGGTGGGTGGCGGCTGCGGGGGAATAGGGGTAGGGTTAGGTTAGGGTCAAAAAATATATATATATATATACACACATAATTGATAATCATAATAATAAAAGACTAAATAAAATAATAAAAACTAATCTTAATAATAATAAAAATTTCTAACCATAATATTAATAATACCTTATAATAATAATAATAATAAAATAATAACAAAACTTATAATAAAATTAATGATAATAATATTAATATTAAAACTTTATAATAATAACAATAATAATAACGCAACTCAAATAGTAATAATAACAAAAAGACAACGTAAAAACTTTAATATTTAAAATGCTGGGTGGACACATCGTCACCCGGGCCGAATGCACGATCACCGCTAGCGGTGCGATGACCGCGCACCGACGTGAAACCACCAATCACAATTAATCTTCGAAAAATTTAAACTGGGACCAAGAAAGAAGGAAAATTATGGACGTCCGCGGTCGGGGTGTGACATTGAAACCCATTTATTTAAAAGGATTCCTAATATTAAACCCTTAAAACAAAGTCAAATTGATGAAATGTGGGGTTGATGATAAATATACATAAATGGAAATAATTACCTTTTAATCCAAATTGATTAAATTTCATTTTGAAAAGAACCTTAATGTTAATGTTAAGATTAGTAAACTTATCATTACCTAAAATTTTCTTAAACCATCCATTTAATTTTTTGAGAAGCATTATTCTGAATGAGTTTAAAAAATAATAACTTTATATATGAGTGATATTTTCCATATAATACTTGATAGATTTAGAGTCTATGGAATTATTTTACCACTGAGATAGATTGTAAGAGAAAATATACTTACTTTTTTTCTTTAACTACCATAAACTTAATTTTATCCTTCTGTTGTGATTTAAGAAATTATCATCCCTACTTACTCTCATATTCTAAATGACAAAGAACAAATATGAATTTTTTCATGCATGGAGAACTAAAATAAACTTTTAACAGATTATATAATCCATAAAATTATAAAAAGTCATTCCTCCTATTTCTATTAATTAACGAGAACCAAAATGGTTAGCACTAGTTAAGATAATATTAAATATGTATAAACCTTCATATAAATAAATAATATCTTCATCATAAAAAGATAAACAATAACACCAAAATCATAACTTAAAACATTCAAAAAATAATTAACCCGAAAAATCACTAAAATATGTGAGAAAAAATTTGAAGCCCAAATATTAGAGTGATTTGATCACATATTCTTTCAAAATAAACACATTTGTCTCTAGACACCATTAATCACTTATAAAAAAATATACCATCAATAAATATTCCGTAATCATTTAATATTTAAAATATATTAATCTTTCCCATAAATAAATTGAATCACCATAAATCCACAATAAAATCATATATTCTTCTAAAAGTTAACTAAATATTTATTCTTAAATTAATATCATAAATTTAGACAAAAAATACTATATTTTATAATAATTTATCATTCACCTTAATTCCTGTAATGTTCCCAAAAATATATTGAACTTCTTCCAAAATATCTTTAACCACTTAATTACTAAATCATTTATTAATATTATAGTTATCTATACTATAAAATCTAGGTTACCAAAATATAATAACCTTGTGTATCAATTAATAATAAGGGTTATATAATAAATCACATGATAAACCTAAGGGTTACATATACTAGAATCATTTATTAAAATCTAATAAACAACTCTAAAATGTCATTAATCACCTCAAAATCACATAATTAATTAAAAGGGGATCTATCTCTTTGAACTTATTATCATTATAAAATTTATCATACCTCAAATAAAATATCTCTACATAATAAATCTTGAAACCTTATATATAGGAACTTCAATCATTCAACATCATTTATAAAACATTAACCAAGATTTTCAATCTTATTCCTTAATGACACTTTCCTATGATAAAAAATTCAATCATCTCCAATGATTAATCAATATCAATCTAATAATGTTTTCTAATTTAAAAATAAGAAAATATATTAAAATAAATCATAATATTTATATGTTTTTCCTAGTTACTTCGTATTCAGTATAAGAAAACCCTATTTATATGATCTTATTGATACCCTTCACAAGCTTTCTTACTTTTTCATAAACTTTCATAATGCCTTTTCTCCCCACATTTAAAACATTAAAATAATACCCTAGAAATAACGTTATTCCCCTCCATTTAATTAACTAAACTCTTCAATTTTTCTCATAAATTTATTGCTTTATTCCCTCCTTTATCACATTATAAATATATTACTGTTCTTTTGAGACATTTCCATTGGTTCTTCTTCCCACATTCATGACATGTGAGAGATTGAATCTTTTAACCTTCATGATATTTTTCACCTGAACTTCCATAAAACACTATTTTTATTTTATTTAATGCATTAGGAAACTCACCTTAGTTTAGGTTGTTAATCATAACTCAAGATAGATCATTGAGAATAACCACAATAGTTTTTACTAGTACTTATGCTATTTGGTTTCTCATTTAGAAAAACACCGCATTTTCCTTCACATCCATTGTTAACTTGGTTCCTATCGGTTCCATAAATATACTAAAACAAAAAATGGTTAGTGTGAGTATATTAACTAAAATCATAATAAACCATCTTATGAATACAAATATTTCCTTAACTATGTCACCTTTTATTCAAATCATTTAATTTATCCAAAAATAACTATAATTCTTTATAACATGTTAGTGTTTAAGTTTATATAAGACTTTTGAATTATGATACCAAACCATCATATTACCCCCTAAAGTTTTCTCAATAAACAACATCCTAACCAATAATGTTATCTAAACCATTTCTTGAAAACCAACTATAATACCACATAAATTAAAACATTCCCATTATCTTTTAGGTTTATTGTTTTAGAGAATTAGAAAATCATTACATAAAAAAGTGTACATTTCTGTACAATGTAAAATTTTTCCACAATTAAAAGGTCTTAAATTTATATCATTGTTACATTTAGGAAATTTTTCTTCATTTGAGATGATTCACCATAAAATAATGATTTACCTTAATTAATTTCATATATATCTTTAAATGGAATGAAAAATATTTTTTGAAATATTTAATTGTTTTAATCATATCAAATCATTTATTTTTATAACAAATTTAATAGTATTATATCCAATGAAAATATAATACCAATGGTCATATGGTTCTAACATAAATATAATATCAGTGGATATATAATCCCAATGTCTATATATACCCAAAAATCATATTACCTTCCTAACTAAATCTCACATCAGTTTATGAAATCATTACTACTCTAGTATCATGACAATATAATTTATACTACATATCCTTATATCCATAGTTGTTATTTGGGTTATGATATTCATGGTGGACCATGAGGATACTGATTATATTTTTGTTACATTTTTATACATTTTTTATTTATTTTGTTTTTATTTTTCTTATTGTTGATTACTGTTGAATCCCCATAATCTATTAATATTTATCTAGCATTGTAACATTTTATCTCAATAAATTATAACACATTTCATTTCTTTTTCCTGTTTTTTTTGTGAAATACTTTATTAATGCAATATGGTTTTATTTAATAGATACCACATATGGAATTCTTTGGGTGTTATAAGGTTTCACTATGAAATTACCTAAATGACGTGACAAATATTTTTCATTCACCAATCACATAATAGTATCAGAACACAAGGAAACACATCTAAAAACAAATTATCATCCCACATACAACACCACTTTAATGAATATAATCTTTCTATATGCACAAACATCAATGAATAATCCAATAATCAAAAAATACAATCAAACAAGGATAATAGGTAACAAAAGGGGATCAAAAAGGGTGTATCTTATAGCATTTAAAATTATTTTTATATAAGGTTCCAAACTATCCTTCATATTTGAGATAATAACTATACCCCTATGAAACCTTTTTGAAAACCAATTTTAAAACCAATTTAAAATTTAAAGAAAATGTTATTATTATAAAATAATAATCACAATCAATTAGTGATGTTATTAAAAATTTCCATATATCAAACACACCCTTTAAAAATGTGGAAAAATTTATCTAACACCAAACTTCAAAAATCGTACTTAGATCAAAACACCGTATAAAAATGAGTCACTTTTAGGAAAACCTCTTTGACATTTTATCAAACACAAATTGGATATAAATTTATGCTTTGATTAAAAATATACTTAAATTATAAAACATCCCCTCTTTGTAGAAAGGGAATTAGTATAAATAATAAGGGTTCATAATGAAACCATTATAATTATATCGTGTTGTATTTTTCAAGATAGGGAAAATAAAATTTTAAAATCCAAATATATATGAACTCTCAAATAAAAGTAAGTTTATAGAGAAACCTATGTTAATAAACTGAATCATGTCACCTTCGACATACACCACAAAATTAACTAATGAGAGAAATTTTACAATCCCTAAAAACCCAAAAATCCCATTATATAAAATCTTAAAATGTTACTTGGACACCATGGCCTCTAGGGTTAAGTAAGATTTAATAACACATATGGAATCAATAGAATAAAGAAATTAAATGGGAGTACGACCCTAACCTCGATATTCATATGATAAATCTTCAATAAATCAATATGAAATCACAAACGGATGATAAGAGATGATGAGATTCACCTGGGAGAGGGATATTAGATGTTTTGTTTGAATTAGAAAAGAAAATGTGGAAACCCAAATTAAAAATAATCCAAAATGAAAAAAAATACTTTTTAGTGGGTTTCATGGTTTACCAAACCATGTGGAATCCATATAAGTTCCCATTATTATATAATTATAATAGGTTGCAGACTTTTCCAATATGGTTTACAAAACCATATGAAAACTGAGTAACCTGTAAAATTTTAAAAAGATTCATATTTTTTCTCCTAAAAAACATTAAACTTAATCAAAAAATCTATATGATAAATATTTACATATAAAAGTGAAATTGGGGTGTCACGCCAAGATTGGTTCAAAGTCAATGGTGTCTTTTCATTGTTATTGAAAGATAAAAAAGATTCAATGGTAGTGTAAATAATTGGAATCAATTTTATTTTCATGTGGCCATAAAGTTCATTATAAGAGGAACTATAAATAATTAAGTAAGAAGCAATCAGTGTCATCTATATCAGGTATACTCGTTATTGAATTTGGTTCATTTCATGGGAATGAAATACAACTTGTTTTTTGTACATTTTTATTGAAATATATGAACCAAATAAGTTCCAAAAAATGTCATGAAGTAATGGGAATTATTCGAGTGACTGGTACATGGTGATTCTTAAGTCAATAGTGGGGAACACAAGACTTTATATTTCCTAATAGATTGATTCTAATTAAATAATTATTTATCTGGAATAATACCAAAAACTTTATTTCACTGTTTTTTATACATAATAAGACATTTTTAATTTTGAAATGCATCTTGTTGTGGTATTCTAAACTTAATTAATAGTTTATTAATAGTTGAATCATTAATTTTCAATTTTGGAAAAAGTGATGAATATAAATTAAAATACTCATACCCATTTTTGGAAACATAATTCTATGTTAAGTAAAACTAAAAATGTATTTTTCAATGATATAACCAAAAGAGTATTTAGTTTCCTTGGAGCCCTTAGTTGTTATCAACATTCACATTATTGATTTTTATACAAAGAAAACTGTAGAAATAAAGTTAAGTCACAAATATTCTAGAGTTAGTTCATCTCATAAATATGAACAATTCATGGGAGAAAATATATGTAAAGTAAAATACTTTATAAGATTACATTATGATATTTTAGAGATATAAAATGGACGTATTGGGTGCACTTGGTAAAAGATACCGGATCCTTTGTGCAGGTTTTGTTGTAGTATATCTTGATCAAGTATTAATTAATTATTTAAATATAGTGTATAGTATTTCCTAATCTCACATTAACTTATTCGCATAATAGATATGATGATATTATAAAGAAATTCAATGAGGAGCCTTATATATATTTCTATTCTTCCATGATCCCATTACAAGATAAGTTTTTCAAAATTATAGCATAACAGCTCACCATATACCAACTAAATAGAAAAATGGATATCACATATTTAAAAATATTTTTGGGATTCCATTATGTTATAGTATAATATTCTTAATGGTAAATGTTTATTTAAAAAATTTACAGATACAAAAAACCATAAAAGGAAACACAAAGTACATCTCAGTTATTTATCTTATAGCTACTGAAGATATTAACATCTCTAAGATAGAAAGGTATTAATCATACAAATAATATTTCAATTAGGGAAGAATACATCTTTTCATATAGTCATATAAATCTTGGATTTATTGAATTATAGGATCTAGATTCACATTAGATATCATGGGAACACTAAAGCTTACAATTCTTAGTTAGAGTAATTATTATACATACACATACTACATAAGAAAGTAACCATAGAGATTGTTTTATATTCACCTACAAATGTGATATATTATTCAGTAAGAAAAATGATTCCTACAGGGAGTAATAAGTGGTCGGGTTTTAATATTTTCAAGTTGAAATGAATTCATAATTATATTACATGCAAAAATATTTGTTTTATTTCATATTGGTAGTTTCTTTAGTTGACGTTACATTGTTAGTGGTACATGGGTTGTAAAAGCATAGTACCAATAAAGATTCATTTGTAATACAAATATTTTATGATTAAATTAATTATAATTATAATTTTCAATGAAAATTTATATGATTATTATATTGGTAATTTAATGTCAATCCCACCTCCCCTGGAGGAAAATTTATTGAAGATGTATATACATATTGACTAAAAGGGGTCATAGATATCAAAGAAAATCAATAAGGAATAAAAGTTTCAAGGATCCATTTATGTTTCAAAATAATAATAATGAACATTGAATATTAATTTGGAATTAATATTTGAATGTTTTATATAAGAGGTTAGTGGGAGAATAATATTTTTCCAAGATAGATATATTTATCAAGATATGGAAAATAGTTTATTAGTCTGATAGTAAATACTAATGATAATTCCTCTAAGATTGACATAAAATAAATATCCAATTATAGGTAAAATGACCTATTGATTATTAATATATGGGGTTTTATAGTACCATTCATGGTACATAAGTTGACTTATTATTGAAAATAAAAATATAACAATTAGAATGAAATTATTTCCAATGTCACATTATATGAAATATCTTAGTTGATGTGTGAAAAACATAGGATGAGATTCCTATGATAAATATAATGCATATGCCTAAGAGTAATTTGTAAATATACATAATATTCTATGATATTTACTTAGGTTTGATTTTTCTTATGAAAAAATCGTATAGATAAAACATTAAATATAACTAGAAGAACTGAAAACGATGGAGGTGAAAACTACCTGATGGTGCTTGAGAAAATAAAACCAGAGAAGTACCTAGTTGTTAGAGGGATAAGAATAATAGTTATTTGGGGATAAAAAACGAGATCTATTTTAGTTAAATTTATCGATTATGGTAGTTAAGGCTAAGGTAATATGAAATAGAAAATAAATTATAGTTTATGTTATTCATATCAACATAGACTGGGTTTGTTATGGATTTTTATGAAGATTAAGAAGTGAATTTAGAAATGGTTTTTCTATATTTTGAAATTTTAATAAGATAAAAATGTGTAATAATATTATTTGAACTTTATTTTATGGTATTATCCAAAATTTTAGGTATTACATAAAAAAAGTTATATACTCATATATATCATCTCTTAAAGGATTTACTCAGAGATATGAGATTGTTGTGAGAAAAATAGTCGTAAAAACATGATGGTATCTGTAACTATAACCAAACCTTGAAAGAAGAATTTTTATCAATTAAGGCTAAATAGTGGGATAATTAGTAGTTGGAACTAGTAAAAGTTAGAGTTTTTCAGAGTTAGTTACCTAGAACAAACTACTTTGAGTTATTAGAATATTCAGATACTTGAATGCTAAAAAATATTTTATCACATAATGAGTGTTATTCTATATACCAAAAATGTGATAATGTCCTTAGATTATCTATTAAATTGAAAGGTCATATAAGTTCTCTTATTTTATGAGAACCTTGAGGTTTTATGATAGTATTATTAAACATATGTTCTATAACTAGATGACATTATCAGATTAAAAATAGATGATATAGGATATCATGGGTAGGAGGCTCATAAGACATTGATACTTCTTATCATAAAGTTGTCCTTTATTAATCTCCATTATATGATGTTATAATAATATACCCACCCATAAGAATTCCACATGTTATATATGTCATTGGATATATCTATATGTGGACGTGTGTATTGGTCCTTAGACTATAGACTATTATTACTATATACCATGAGCTGCATACATTGATGTATTTTCATAAACCAAAAAGACATATTCTTACCAAAAAAATATGGGTATGTTTTGTGTTTCATGGTTGATATGGAATTATTGAATAAGTCAATGAATAGTTTTTCACTTTTATTCTTTAACAGAATCATATATATTGGTCCCTTATATTATAATGAAACTATTTTATAAAATCAATGGATATAGTGTTTGACAATTTCATTTCAAACAGTCAAAGAAATATGTATCAAGCATATACCCAAATCAAATTTTTATTTTGTTTTTAGGAAAAATGAAATTTTTATAGAAAAATTGTAAACCTCATAGAAATGATAAATTAATGAAACAAGCAAACAACCAAACAGCCAAAACATAATCATCCATCACTACATATGTTGCCTAGCTAGGTCAGCCCAATACTTCAAAGATAAGTCCCTGATATCAGTTTGTGGTGTGAGGAAATAGATCCATCTAAATTGATAGAAAAAATATAGTCAGCCTCATAAATGAATCCATGTAAAATAGATAAGTACCAATATCCATTAACAAGACATCAAGTTGTAAGGTGTACCATGTCATTTGTTCTTTATTGATATTATATAGATATCTCCCCTGATCATGACTGTCCCACTCTTACATTTTCAATTCATTATCCCCAAGCCTGGACTAGTTGATTCCTTATTTTTTAGCATTTAAAAACTTACTAAAATACGCTATCATCTTGGAATTAAGAAATAGGGTTCTCATAGAATCTCCATTCTTCACCACCCTAGGCTTGCTTCTTCTTCTTTCTAGATCCTACTAATTTCTACCCATTATTCTCTTTAAAGTTTTGGATGACCTCTCCCAAGGTCCCAAATCAGTTTTGTAGTTGAACCTCTATGATTCCATTGGCTCCAAATTGTGTATTAGGACATACATTTTATATGCCCTTATTTTTCTTCCTATTGAGGGGTCTCAACACCACCCCTTGGATTTCACTTTTCTTAGACTAAACCATCTCTATAATAACCATATTTGGGCCTACATTCTTCCATTATCCATTATTCTTCATGTATTGATCATTATTTATACCCAAATCAGATAAAAGATGTTAAAAAATACAAACAAACTAGGATCCCCTGTAATTCCCTGACCCCAGTTACCTAGAGTATTTGCATTATTACATAACATTGGCATGATCACAAAAGATCATGTCTCGAAAGACCAATTAGTTTAGCAGCCTTAGAATCACTAGATATATTCATAAAGTTTACATTACATAATAAAATGAAAACTACAACAATATAGTCTCCATAGTCCACACTCTTATCCCCTCATACTATCCCTACAGGTCATTCATAAAATACTTCTTCACATACTGGGAAAAATAAAACATAGAAAGGGGTGAGCTCAAATGCCTAGTAAGGATAACAATATAGCAGAAACTTTCATAAATAAGCATAAACATTTAAGGCAATGTATAACTAAAACAAAAGTCTTTTAAACTTGAACATCATCATAATATGGCAGAAATAAAATGAAATAATGCCATTTACTTCTTCACATGGATATTCTACTAGTCTAATAATCACATGCAATATCAATAACCACTTTCATAAGGATGGAATGCATAATCCCAGACTATCATAACCACATAGTCAAGGCCTTGTGCCATGACTACAAATAAGATTTTGTCAAGGCCTTATGTCAATACACTAGTTTGTCTCATGAGACCTACCGATTCATCGAGGAGCTATAGCGAGCACCACCCCTCAATTATTAAGTCCAATTCATTCCTCATATAAACAGGTTTAAACATAACATAAACATTCATATTAAAACTATCATACGAAATGTCAATACTTTCTCCATAAACCATGAATGGTATAAAAATAACACATCCACAGTCAAACATATCACAAAACCTTCAATACAATATGGAAGTTTTGTATCATAACAAATAAACTTCAAATAAGCTTAAAATCCATCAAAGGATGTTGACATAGATGAAATCAAAACTATTTGAGAGAAATATCTCTTTTTTTGAAATCATTTAAAAGTCAAATAATTATAAAAGAAAACATTTACTTTGAAAATATTCTTATAAGCTTGTAAGGGAAGCTTCGACGATTTTATAACGGTGGAAAATAGCCGCACCCGTCGTATATGTTAAAAAAGACATTCTTACCTTAATTCTATCGAAACGGTTAAAAAGGAACTTGTTTGGAAAATGAAAGAAATATTACTTTATAAACTTCTTAAAAAAAGTAAAAAAGGGTATACATGAATTTATACCATAGTCGGTAAAATAGTAAGAATTATTTGAAATACATTTTTAAGAAACATTGATGTGGATGATAAATAGGTCCTATTAGATAATTATGTATAAACAACCTCGGATAATGAAGAGATTGTGAAATAAACCCTTACCATGTACTTTTCCTTGGTTGAGGGTAGGTAAACCTCCTATATAATGGTGAAATAATTGTTAATAAATTATAAAACAATCATATACATTAATATGATATCATATATGATCTTTTAACATTACTTTGTTAATAATATCTTAGTATTATCGTCGTTTCGGGTGTTAACTTACTAATTTTCTTTTATATGTTTTGTTACATAAGTTGTGTTTGTTATGGATAGTTTGTATCTTATTCATATCCAGAATGATATCAAGTCCTTAAACATTAAATTTAATCATCAAATGAGAGTCAGACTTGAATGGATATGATGGGGAATGAATCTCATCGCGTTCGTGGAGACGGTAGTCCGTACGTACACACAAGCAAAAATATCATTCTTTTGATATTAAAATAATATATAATTGGATGTTATATCATATATAAAGAATCATTATAATGTTATATTTATTATTTATATTAATTACACATCATTATTATACCCATCCAAATAATAATGTATTGAATAACAATTACACCACGACTTGGAGATGGTAGGTCGTACGTACGCACGTATGGTGACATGTCATTCAAAGGATGGATAGAATACTAAATACGGTTGTACCATATTTATAATATTATAACAGTATATATAATATACTAGAGTTATTATTTTAGAATGGAAATAACAAAGAAAGAAGAAGTTGAAGAAGAAATGAACTTGAAAGAGGGTGATGAAAATATTACCTCTTCTTCAGGTTCTTCCTTTGGATTTGATCAAAAGGACTCCTTAAGTTGGCTTTTTGATACAAATAAGGACTCTAGGTTGAAGTTAGGTAAGTTGAGAGAGTTTTTGGGTAGGGTTTGGCCGAGCCCAAAGGCTTTGAAGGTGTAAATTAGAGAGGAGAGAGAGTTCTCTCTTATAAGAGGGGTGAGGGGCACCTTTGAAAAAGATTGAAATATTATTTTATAATAAATTCATATTAGATTTCTATTGGCTCAAAATTAGATTATTTAAAGGTTAAGGTGGGTATGGGTCGAAACACTTTCAACCAATATATTTTAGATAGTTTTGGGTCACTATATTAACCTTATCATTTATATTTAACTCTTAGTTAAATAGTTTGACATTTACCATGTCTCTTTGTATTTTTCTATTATATAGTTAATAAACTTACTATATACATCCAAACGACCTCCAAGTGATCCATTAATGATACAAATATCATGATATAAGTCCTTTGGACGAACCTTAGATTTTTAGTAATTTTATATCAATTAATAATATAATATTTGTTTTAAAAACTCTTTTATGTCAATTTTGAAACTATTTGGTATTTGATTTTTTTGAAAATTATAACAGAAGGATTACTTCTAAAAAACATAATTAAATCAATATTAACATGTCATATTAAGCTATAAAATTCATGGAATTCATTAAAAGTCTCAAATTATATTTATTTTGGTATTTATAATATCAATTATTTTAATATTTCACTAATTAGGTAATTACTTCATCACCATTGTGTCAAAAATAAATTAAATTATTTAATGTCTAAAAGTTATAAATAAACTACCATTATGTATTAAATCGTTTTAGCTTTCTAATTAATATTTACAATCTAATTTATCTTATGTATAACCCTATATTAAAAATGTTTTAGTAATTAAACATTGATTTTAACTCTTTTAACTCTTCTTTAAATTAAATAATAATAAATGACCTAATCTAATCCAAGTGGACCTAAATGATAATATTTTATTCCTAAGGTTGTTTTTGGTCGATATACACTTTTAAAATAGACTTAGGACATGTTTTAGGGTAATATTAATATCATTTTTAACCTTAATTACCCTATTTACTTTTAACCGTGGTAAATAAGAGTAAAAAGTTACTATTCACAAAATTTTATTTTTATCTTATTGAACCACATTTTACTCCTTGATATTAACCATGTCTCTCGTATTTTTGAAATTCCACTCACAGAAGCGGTAAAATTAAGTTTTATGTGAATTTCCAAATTCTCCTAGGAGGTGGGTAAAAGACGGTGAAAAGTTTCATAAAATTTTTATATATCTAAAATTATTCTAAACTAACTCCAATGAATTACATTGAACTTATATAGGTATTATGTATCCATTTTGAACTTAATTAAATTTAAATAAAATAAATAATTATTTAAATAAAAATTTTGTTTTAAACTATAACTCAGTGTTTTTTCACTATTCATCGAAAAATTGAATGTTTTCAGAAAAATACCAAAAATTCACCCTAATTAATTTCAATATTCTGAATCCAAATATGAAGTCCATTTTGAAAGATAAAATTTATGAAATTTCAAAAAGTAAGTATTACTATTCATAACAGCTAGTTTGATTTGTTGTGGTGTGTTTTAGAACTCAAAGTTGCATACAACACACGCTACTGTATTATTCAAAGAGAAGCGTACCATGGAAGCTTGGGGTGTTACATTCTCCCCTCCTTCAAATGATTTTGTCCTCGAAATTTCTAGCATACTACCGCATGAAAAGACTCGGGTGATTCTTCATCATAAGTTCCTCGGGTTCCCACGTTGCCTCTTCTATCTTATGGTTTCTCCATAGAACTTTTACCAGATGAGTCATCCGATTTCTCAGCACTTGTTCTCTTGTATCAAGAATCCTGATGGGTTATTCGCAATAAGACAGATCGGGTTCAAGTTCTAATTCCTTGTAAGTGAGTACATGCGTTGGGTGAGGCATGTATTTTCTCAACAGTGATACGTGGAACACATCGTGAACTTTGGATAGGCTTGGCGGCATTTCCAAACGGTAAGCTACAGCACCAATTCGTTCTAGAATTTTGAAAGGTCCGATGTACCTGGGACTCAATTTACCCTTATTACCAAAATGTATAACTCCCTTCCAAAGAGATACCTTCAAGAAAACATAATCTCCTACCTGAAATTCCAAATACTTCCTTCGGTTATCGACATAGATCTTCTTCCAACTTTGAGCTCCTTTGATGTGGTTTGGTATTTCCTTTACCTTTTCCATTGTTTCCTCCACCAGTTCTAGGCTTACAAGTTTTCTTTCACCAACGTCATCCCAACAGGTTGGAGTGCGACATCTTTTTTCGTATAAAGCTTCATATGATGCCATCTGAATACTCGAATGGAAGGTATTGTTATTGGAAAATTCTACTAGAGGTAAATATTGATCCCACATACCCTGAAAGTCAAGTGAGAAAGATCTCAACATGTCTTCTAAGGTTTGAATAGTCCGTTCTGATTTTCCATCTGTTTGAGGGTGGTAAGCAGTGCTCAAACGAAGTTCAGTATCCAAGGACTTCTAAAGACTTTTCCAGAATCTTGATGTAAAATGGGGATCACGGTCTGAAACAATTGATAGGGGTACTCCATGAAGTCTCCCAACTTCATTAATATATAGTCTTACTAGAGGTTCAAGTGTTAAATCTTCCCTTATAGCAAGAAAATGTGCTGACTTGGTAAGACGATCAACAATGACCCATATTTCACCATTCCTTCTAGGAGTCTTTGGTAGTCCCATGAAAAATTCCATCGTAATATTATCCCATTTCCACTCCGGTATGGGAATAGGTTGCATAAATCCTCCAAGTTGTTCCCTTCCAGATTTCACTTGTTGAAAAACCATACATCTTGACACAAAATCAGCAATCTCCCTCTTCATGTTGTCTCACAAAAAATATTCCTTCAAATATCTATACATTTTGGTGCTCTTAGGGTGTATAGAGAAATTGGATCTATGAGAAACATCTAACAATTCCCTTTTTCAGATCAAGTATATCAGGAACACAAAGTCTCTTCCCAAATTTTAAATTTCCTTCTTCATACACAATGTCTCTCAATCTCCCATCATTCACAGCTTTAATCTTCTATTGAAATTCTTCACCATCAGTCTAAGAACTCTTAATTTTTTCTAGTAAAGATGTTTTGGAAACCATTTGAAAAATCATTGATGTTTCACCTTCCATGGTAATTTTCATATCCATCTTTACTAGATCCATGAAAATAGGATCCCTTTCAATTCTCATCATGTTCAAAACTCCATGATCTTTTCTACTCAAAGCATATTCCACCTTATTTTCCTTCCATGGGTGGTATTTTATCGTGTAATCATAATCTTTGAGTAGTTCAAGCCATCGCCTTTGCCTCATGTTGAGTTCTTTCTTTGAGAAAATTTACTTCAAACTCTTGTGATCAGTATAAAACTCAAATTTTTCACCATAGAGATAATGTCTCCATATCTTCAAAGCAAATATTATAGCAGCTAACTCAATATCATGAGTGGGATAGTTTTCCTCATGAATTTTTAGCAGTTTTGATGCATAGGCAATAACCCTATCATTCTGCATAAGGACACAACCAAGTCCTTTCTTCGATACATCACTATAAATAATGAATCCATCATTCCCCGATGGTAGAGTCAATATAGGATCATTGAATAATATTATCTTTAGTTATTCAAAACATTCTTCACACTCTTTTTTCCCAACAAATTTAACCCATTTACGTGTGAGCTTCGTTAATGGGTTATCCAATCGGGCAAAATTCTAGGCGAAATGCCGATATTAACCTAATAAACCAATAAAACCGTGTACCTCAGTTATACTTGTCGGGGCTGGCCATTATTGGATTGACTTGGTCTTAGAAGGGTCAACAGAGTTCCATCCTTAGAGACAATATGGCCATGAAAAGAAATCTTCTAAATCCAGAATTCACACTTACTAAACTTCTCATATAATTCATGTCTTCTCAGAGTTTTTAGGATAATGCGCAAGTGATTTTCATGATCCTCGTAGCTTTTGGAGTATACCAAGATATCATCAATAAATACCGCCACAAAATCATCGAGATATTCCTTGAAAACTCTATTCATCATATCCATGAATACAGAGAGTGCATTAGTCAATACAAAAGGCACTACTGTAAACTCGTAATGCATGTACCTTGTTTGAAATGTTGTCTTCGGAATGTCTTCCTTCTTCACACACAACGGATGGTATCCAGATCGAAGGTCAATCTTTGAAAGTTATTGAGATTCATGCAGTTGGTCAAATAAATCATCAATGCGAGGTAGGGGATACTTATTCTTTATTGTTATAGCATTTATTTCCCTGTAGTCGATACATAACCTCATAGATCCATCTTTCTTCTTAACAAAAAGGACAGGGTCTCCCCATGGAGAGACACTAGGGAGAATAAAGCCTTTATTACTCAATTCCTCTAATTGTTTCTTTAGTTCAACTAATTCCACAGTGGTCATTCTATAAGGGGTCTTCTATATAGGCCTTCAACCAGGAATTAAATCAATGGAAAACTCAATTTCTCATTCTAGAGGATGTCCATGTAAACTTTCCAAAAACACATCAATATATTCTCTCATAATAGGTACATCCTCTATTTGAACATTTAATTCTTCACCCACAGTTATTTCATTCTCTTCCACCCCAATAATTGAATTTAGTTGAGCTAATAGGGGTGGATCTAGGTAAGAATTAGGTGGTGATGATTCTACTCTAAAGATAAGGTGTTCTTTATCATCATCATCAAAAATCATAACCTCCTTCTTCTTACAGTAAATTTTTTCATCATGGTCTAAAAGCCAATCCATACCGAGGATTATATCAAATTCAGTCATAGGTATGATGATGAGATCAGCAGATAAAGAACATTTATGTGCTCTAATGGGAACGGATCCACATAACTTTGTATCAATGATACTTCCCTTAAGAGTTTTAACTGACAACTCCCTTGTTAAATAAAATTGGAAATATCTGATTTCATTAGCAAACTAGGAAGATATGAAACAATGTGATGATCCAGAATAAAATAAAGCATTTTCTAAACTTGAGGAAACCATTAAATTACCTACCACCACATCTTTCGGAGCTTCTACCTCAGCAGTAGTGATAGCAAAAGCTTGGCCTTGATCCCTTGACCTTTTCTAAGGTAAGTTCCCTTGATGCTTAGGACATTCATTTGCATAATGTCTCATCTCCCTAAAATTGTAGCATTAGACATTGATAGCTTCCTTCTACCCCTTTCAATCATGAGCTTGGTGGCCTTTTTCACCACACTTGTAACAGACTCCCATTCCTTTTAAGAAAGTACCAGGGTGTTTCTTCCCACATTTACTGCAGGATGGATATTCAACTTTTCCCTTATTCCCCTTATTTTCATTCCCAGAGTGATCAGAAGATCTCTTCTTCTCCTTCTTTTCTTTAAAGTCATAAGACTTACAGAATTCCTTTTTTATCTTGATAGCACATGAGAAAATATCTTCGTACAACGAGAAGGTTTGTGAGACTAATGATCAATGGAGAAACAGTTTTAACCCATCAAAGAAACAATAAATCTTACTTCTTGGGTTACGTATATAATCTACAGCATACCTCGCTATCCTTGTAAATTTAGCCTCATAATTTGCGACATTCTTATCCTCCTTTTTCCTTAGACTCAGAAATTGCCTTTCCATTTCTACTTGATGCTCACAAGGAAAGTATTTTTCTAAGAAAAGTTCTTTAAACTCCCTACATTCCATATTTGATACTTCATCATCTTCCTTTGTGTTTTGTAGCAATGACCACAGCTGATCAGCATCTCCATTGAGGCGATAAAATGCAATGATAACTTTTTCCATTTAACTACTCCCCAAAGCCTGAAATATTTTCTCTATGGATCTTATCCATTTCTAAGATACAAATGTATTTTTACTCCCATTGAATGATGGTGGATGTTTCCTGATGAAGCGATCTAACATTGATCCTCCACGATGCGGATCTGGGTGCTCCATAGGGGTAAAGTTATTATTCATAACCTGAGTGAGTTGTCCCAGTATGGTGATTAGCTGATCAACACTAGTTGCATCACCATCTCTACTATAATTATCTTGAGCAGGAGG
The DNA here is from genome assembly GCA_963277665.1 of Viscum album. Taxonomy (NCBI): domain Eukaryota; kingdom Viridiplantae; phylum Streptophyta; class Magnoliopsida; order Santalales; family Viscaceae; genus Viscum; species Viscum album. The sequence goes on from OY728131.1 coordinate 1,795,149,828, forward strand.
GAAATCCCTATACCGAGTGCATGCATTGATATGGTTTCCATTCCTTCCACTAGGCGTCATTTCTAAACAATGGTATAAACTAGATCAGTTTATGATTCAAAATACATAATTCCATACTTGTAAAACACTTAACATAAATTGAACAATTTATAGATATAATCCATAATCATAAAAATATTTTCTTTGAGGAATTATATACTCATAAACCATTCATAATGGTTTTTAAAGAAAATGAGAATTACCCTAAGCATATCCCCTGGGAGTATCATAACCAAGAGTGCAGCAAGTCCCATTGTCGTGCACGAGTTCCCATTTGATTCGAGCTCAAAGCGGTGTTTTCGGGTTTTACCCCTAGGTACATATGTTCCAGAACCTCCTCTACCTACTCGTATCCAGATAGGGATGTATTTCTTGGAAAAATCACAAAATCTCTACAATACCAAAAATCTAGGAAGTTCTTCTATACTAATCCTCAATGTCCATCTTAGGTCTATGTGCTCTAATCAGAGTTTATCTAAATCTAGCTTCCAAGGATTGTACTAAACTTCCTCTGATACCAACTGTAATTCCCCAACCCCAGTTACCCAGAGTCGGTGCATTATTACATAACATTGGCATGATCACAAAAGATCTTGTCTTGAAAGACCAATTAGTTTAGTATCCTTGGAATCACTAGATATATTTATAAAGTTTAAATTACATCATAAAATGAAAATTACAACAATATAGTCTCCATAGTCCACACTCGTATCACCTCATACTATCCCTCGAGGTCATTTATAAAATATTTCTTCACATCCTGGGAAAAATAAAACATAGAAAGGGGTGAGCTAAAAAGCCCCGTAAGGATAAAAATATAGCGGAAACTTTTATAAATAAGCATAAACATTTAAGGTAATGTATAACTAAAAAAAAGTCTTTTAAAATTGAACTTCAGCATAATATGATAGAAATAAAATGAAATAATGTCATTTACTTATTCACATGTATATTCTACTAGTCGAATAATCACATGCAATATCAATAACCACTTACATAATGATGGAATGCATAATGTCGGACTATCATAACCACATAGTCAAGACCCTGTGCCAAGACTACAAATATGATTTTTTTAAGGCCTTATTTCATGACACTAGTCTGTCTCATGAGACCTACCGATGCATCGAGGAGCTATAGCGGGCTCCACCCATCACTTAATAAGTCCAATGCATCCCTCATATGAACAGGTTTAAACATAACATAAACCTTCGTATTAAAACTAACATATGAAATGTCAATACTTTCTCCATAAACCATGAATGGTATAAAAATAACACATCCACAGTCAAAAATATCACAAAACCTTCAATACAAGATGGAAGTTTTGTATCATAATAAATAAACTTCAAATAAGATTAAAATTCATCAAAGGATGTTGACATAGATGAAATCAAAACTATTTGAGAGAAATATCTCTTTTTTTGAAATCATTTAAAAGTCACATAATTATAAAAGAAAACATTTACTTTGAAAATATTCTTATAATCTTGTAAGGTAAGCTTCGCCGATTTTATAAAGGCGTAAAATAGCTGCACCCTCCGTATAAGTTAAAAAAGACATTCTTACCTTAATTCTCTCGAAAAGGTTAAAAGGACCTTGTTTGGAAAACGACAGAAATATTCCTTTATAAACTTCTTATAAAAAGCTAAAAAGGGTATACATGACTTTAAACCATAGTCTGTAAAATATAAAGAATGATTTCAAATACATTTTTAAGAAAAATGGATGTGGATGATAAATAGGTCCCAGTAGATAATTACGTATAAATAACCTCAGATAGTGAATAGATTGTGAAATAAACCCTTACCTTGTACTTTTCCATGGTTGAGGGTAGGTTAACCTCCTGTATAATGGTGAAATAATTTTTATTAAATTATAAAAAAATCATATACATTAATATGATATCATATATGATCTTTTAACATTGCTTTGTTAATAATATCTTAATATTATCGTCGTTTCGGGTGTTAACTTACTTGTTTTCTTCTATATATTTTGTTACATAAGCCGTGTTTTTTATGGATAGGTTGTATCTTATTAATATCCATAATGATATAAAGTCCTTAAAATTTATTTTTAATCCTCAAATGAGAGTTAGACTTGAATGGATATGATAGGGAATGAATCTCATCGTGTTCGTGGAGACGGTAGTCCGAACGTACGCACGAGCGACAATATCATTCTTTTGATATTAAAATAATATATAATTTAATGGTATATAATATATAAAGAATAATTATAATGTTATATTTATTATTTACATTAATTACACATCATTATTATACCCATCCAAATAATAATGTATTGAATAACAATTACACTATGACAAGGAAACGGTAAGTCGTACGTATGCATGAATGATGACATGTCATTCATAGGATGGATAGAATAATAAATATGGTTTTACCATACTTATAATAACATCACATTATATATAATATACTGGAGTTATTATTTTAAAATGTAAATAACAAAGAAATAAGAATTTGAAGAAGAAAGGAACTTGAAAGAGGGTGGTGAAAACATCCCCTCTTCTTCGGGTTCTTTCTTTTAATTTGATCAAAAGGACTCCTTAAGTTGGATTTCTGATCAAAATAAGAACTCTAGGTTGAATTGAGAGAAGTTTAGAGAGTATTTGGTTAGGGTTTTTCTGATCCCAGAGGCTTTGAAGGTGTAAATTAGAGAGAAGGGGGAGTGCCCTTTTGTAAGAGGGGTGAGGGGAACCTTTGGAAAAGCTAGAAATATTATTTTATAATAAATTAATATTCGGTTTCTAATAGCTCCAAAGTGGATTATTTAAAGTTTAAGGTGGTTATGGGTCTAATTATTAACAACCAATAGATTTTATATAGGTTTCAGTCACTATATTAACCGTATCATTTATATTTAACTCTTAGTTAAATAGTTTGACATTTACCATGTCTCTTTTTATTTTTCTATTATATAGTTAATAAACATACTATATACATCCAAATGACCCCCAAGAGGTCCATTAATGATACAAATATCATGATATAAGTCCTTTGACCAAACCTTATATTTTTAAGAATTTAATATCAATTAATAATATAATATTTGATTTAAAAACTCTTTTATGTTAATTTTGAAACTATTTATTATTTGATTTTTTTGAAACTCATAACAGCATGATTACTTAGAAAAAACATAATTAAATAAATACTAAAATGTAATTTTAATATATAAAATTCGTTTAAGTCATTAAAAGTCTCAAATTATATTTATTTGGGTATTTATAATATCAATTAATTTAATATTTCAAAAATTAGGTAATTACTACATCTCCATTGTGTCATAAATAAATTAACTTATTTAATGTCTAAAAATTATAAATAAAATACCATTATATAGGAAATATTTTTATCTTTCTAATGAATATTTACAATAGAATTTATCTTATGTATAACCCTATATTAAAAATGTTTTAGTAATTAAACTTTGATTTTAACTCTTTTAACTCTTATTTGAATTAAATAATAATAAATGACCTAATCTAATACAAGTGGATATAAATGATAATATTTTATTCCTAAGGTTGTTTCTGGTAGATATACACTTGTCCGATAGAATTAGGACACGTGTTAGGGTAATATTAATATCATTTTTACCCTTAATTATCCTATTTACTTTTAACCGTGGTTAATAAAAGTAAAAGTTACTATTCACAAAAAATTATTTTTTTCTTATTGAACCACATTTTACTCCTTGATATTAACTATGTCTCTCGGATTTTTGAAATTACACTCACAAAAGCGGTAAAATTAGGTTTTATGTGAATTTCAAAATTCTCCTAGGAGGTGGGTAAAAGACGGTGAAAAGTTTCGTAAAATTTTTATATATCTAAAATTATTATAAACTAACTCCAATGAATTTAATTAAACATATATAGGTATTATGTAACCACTTTTACCTTAATTAAATTTAAATAAAATAAATAATTATTTAAATTAAAATTCAGTTTTAAACTATAACTCAGTGTTTTTTTCACAGTTCATCAAAAATTGAATGTTTTCAGAAAAATACCAAAAATTCACCCTAAGCTAATTTTGATACTCCGAATCCAAAAATGAAGTCCATTTTGAAACATAAAATTTATAAAATTTCAAATAGTGGGTATTACTATTCATAAACGCTAGTTTGATTGGTTGTGGTGTGTGTTAGAACTCGAAGTTGCGTACAACACACACTGTTGTATTATTCAAAGAGAAGCGTATCGTAGAAGCTTTGGGTGTTACATTCTCCCCTCCTTCAAATAATTTCATCCTCAAAATTTCTAGAATACTACCGCATGAAAAGACTCAGGTGATTCTTCATCATAAGTTCCACGGGTTCCCACATTTCCTCTTCCATCTTATGGTTTCTCCATAGAACTTTTACTAGACCAGTCGTCTGGTTTCTCAGCACTTGTTCTCATGTATCAAGAATCTTGATGGGCACTTCGCAATAAGATAGATCGGGTTCTGGTTCTAATTCCTCGTATGTGAGTACATGAGTTGGGTCAGGCATGTATTTTCTCAACAGTGATACGTGGAACACATCATGAACTTCGGAGAGACTTGGCGGCATTTCCAAACGGTAAGCTACATCCCCAATTCGTTCTAGAATTTCAAAAGGTCCGATATACCTGGGACTCATTTTACTCTTCTTACCGAAACGTATAACTCCCTTCCATGGAGATACCTTCAATAAAACATGATCCCATACCTGAAAATCCAAATCCTTCCTTCGGTTGTCGGTATAGCTCTTCTACCTACTTTGAGCTGCTTTGATGTGGTTTTGGATTACCTTTACCTTTTTCATTGTTTCCTCCACCAGTTCTGGGCCTACATGTTTTCTTTCACCAACGTCATCCCAGCATGTTGGTGTGCGACATCTCTTTCTGTATAACGCTTCATATGGTGTCATCTGAATACTCGAATAGAAGCTATTGTTATAGGAAAATTATACCAGAGGTAAATATTGATCCCACATACCCTGAAATTCAAGTGAGCAAGATCTCATCATGTCTTCTAAGGTTTGAATAGTCCATTTTGATTGTCCATCTGTTTGAGGGTGGTATGCACTGCTCAAACAAAGTTCAGTATCCAAGGCCTTTTGAAGAATTATCAATAATCTTGATGTAAAACAGGGATCTCGGTCCGAAACAATTGATAGGGGTACTCCAGGAACTCTCACAACTTCATTAATATATAGTCTTTCTATACATTCAAGTGGTAAATCTTCCTTTATAGCAGGAAAATGTGCTGACTTGGTAAGATGATCAACAATGACCCATATTTCATCGTTCCTTCTAGGAGTCTTCGGTAGTCCCATGACAAAATCCATCGTAATATTATCCTATTTCCACTCCGGTATAGGAAGAGGTTGCATGACTCCTCCAGGCTGTTGCCTTCTAGCTTTCACTTGTTGACAAACCATACATCTTGACACAAAATCAGCAATCTCCCTCTTCATTTTGTCCTGCCAAAAATGTTCCTTCAAGTCTCTATACATTTTGGTGCTCCCATGGTGTATAGAGAAATTGGAGCTATGAGCATCATCTAACAATTCCCTTTTCAGCTCAGGTATATCGGGAACACAAAGTCTCTTCCCAAATTTTAAAATTCCTTCTTCATACCCAAAGTCTCTCAATCTCCCATCATTCACAGCTTTAATCTTCTTTTGAAATTATTTATCATCAGTCTGAGAACTCTTAATCCTTTCTAGTAAATATGGTTTGGCAACCATTTGAAAAATCATTGATGTTTCACCTTCCATGGTAATTTCCATATCCATCTTTACTAGATCCATGAAAATAGGATCCCTTTCAATTTTCATCATTTTCAAAACTCCATGATCTTTTCTACTCAAAGCATCTGCCACCTGATTTTCCTTCTATGGGTGGTAGTGTATTGTGAAATCATAATCCTTGAGTAGTTAAATCCATCGCCTTTGCCTCATATTGATTTATTTCTGGGAGAAAATATACTTCAAACTCTTGTGATCAGTATAAATCTCACATTTTTCACCATAGAGATAATGTCTCCATATCTTCAAAGAAAAGATTACGGAATCTAACTCAAGATCATGAGTAGGATAGTTTTTATCATGAATTTTTAGCTATTGTGATTCATAGGAAGTAACCCAATCATTCTGCATAAGGACACAACCAAGTCCTTTCTTCAATGCATCACTATAAATAATGAATCCATCATTCCCCGATGGTATAGTCAATATAGTATAATTGACTAATATTCTCTTTAGTTCTTCAAAACATTCTTCACACTCTTTTATCCAAAAAATTTAACCCCTTTACGTGTGATCTACATTAATGGGTTAGCCAATCGGGCAAAATTATGGATGAAACGCCAATAATAACCTGCTAAACCAATAAAACTATGTACCTCAGTTATACTCATCGGGGCTGGCCACTCTTGGATTACCTTGGGCTTAGAAAGATCAACAGAGATTCCATCCTTAGAGACAATATGGCCAAGAAAATAAATCTCTTGAAGCCAGAATTCACACTTGCTAAACTTCCCATATAATTCTTGTCTTCTCAGAGTCTTTAGGATAATGTGCAAGTGATTTTAATGATCCTTGTAGCTTATGGAGTATACCAATATATCATCAATAAATACCACCACAAAATCATCGAGACATTCCTTGAAAAATCTATTCATCATATACATGAATAAAAAGGGTGCATTACTCAATCCAAAAGGCATTACTGTAAACTCATAATGCCCGTACCTGGTTCGAAATGCTGTCTTCGGAATATCTTACTTCTTCACACACAACAGATGGTATCCAGATCGAAGTTCAATCTTTGAAAAGTATTGATCTCTATGAAGTTGATTGAATAAATCATCAATGTGAGATAGGGGATACTTTTTCTTTATTGTTATATAACTTATTTCCCTGTAGTCGATACATTACCTCATAGATCCATCTTTCTTCTTTACAAAAAGGACAGGGGCTCCCCATGGAGAGACACTAGGGAGAATAAATCCCTTATTACTCAATTCCTCTAATTGTTTCTTTAGTTAAACTAATTCCGCAGTGGCCATTCTATAAGGGGTATTTGATATAGGCCTTAAACCAGGAATTAAATCAATGGAAAACTCAATTTCTCGTTCTGGAGGATGTCAAGGTAAATCTTCCGGAAACACATCCACATATTCTCTCACAATAGGTACATCCTCTATTTGAACATTCCTTTCCTCACCCACAGTTATTTCATTCTCTTCCTCCCAAATAATTGAATTTAGTTGAGCTACTGGGGGTGGATCTAGTTAAGAATTAGGTGGTGACGATTCTGCTCTAAAGATAAGGTGTTCTACATCATCATCATCAAAAATCGTAAACTCCTTCTTCTAACAATAAATTTTCGCATCATCGTCTGAAATCTAATCCATACCGAGGATTATATCAAACTCAATCTTAGGTATGATGATGATATCAGCAGATAAAGAACATTTATGTGCTCTAATGGGAACAGATCCACAGAACTTTGTAGTAATGATACATCCCTAAGGAGTTTTAACTGACAACACCCTTGTTAAATCTGTCACGAACCAAATCTGGTCGCCATCAAAACTGGCAGCTCACCTGGCCTGCAACAAGGCCCTAAGGGTGTTCCTAGTCCCCATGGGCTTTCACAAGTGCCTGGGTATCATAAAATGATGTTTGGGAACAATTTACCCATGTTTATAAACATTAAACAACAAACAAACTCAATAAAACGAATCTGGATTTTTCAACTAAAACCATATTTTACAAAATTTAGAACTGAATTACATCTTTTAAAACAACTCAACAAGACTATAAAAAAGGTACAAAATCAAAATGAAATAGCCCAAGAACCCTCATGGAAAGGGTCATCGCCCTCAAGCTATCTCCACAAGACTTCCCCACCAAGGACTTGCTAGAAACCCGAACCACAGGAACTAAAAATTGTATCCAAACCTGAAACAACAAAATAACCAAATCTAATTACACCCAAGGGTGTAAGTTGGGTGTGAGACAATGCCCAGTATGATACCACCACTAAGAGATTCCATGTGAGAAAAATTCAAAGACAAAAAGCTTTCAAGTTTTCATAAACAAAAATTGCTAGTTACAATTTCTAAAAGATGAAACAAAAAAACAGTTTTCAAGTGGGCTATCATTAAGAATCAACACTTTTAAAAATAATGTCAACACTACTGATTTTTTCATCCAACTATACCGTATGATGACGGAAAGCACAAATTAACTAATGAGCACAAGCAATAGGAAATGACCCCTAGGCACTCGCTCATTGTGGGTCCCTGGTACCTCATATCTCTGTGAGAGTAACCATCACAATATTTGTTCTCATGCACAAGACACTAGTAGGAAACATACCCATAACCGAGTGGTCCCCAATAATCATCATCATAGTATAGTTAGAGTTGTAATCATCAATCTTGCTAAGTTAAACTGAGGCCAAACCCCACGGATTCACTAGCATACTAGTACACGTCCACCCACCTAGATACCTAGGTTTTCCCCTTGTGCTCAGAAAATTTCAACAAGTAAATAAATATACACTGCACATGAAAATATCATTTTCACATCACAATTTCACTAAACATCCAACATGTATTCCACACAAGTCTAAAAATCCACTTTTTCATTCAAATGAATTTTTAAATCATACTCACACCAAAATAGCCCACAACACATTTCGCACATCTTTCATAATTCAACAAATCCTTTAACAATTTTATAAAATCATTCCCAAGATTCTGAACATCACATAACAGCCCAATCATATGTTACATAATACCCTTTTCATAAACAAATTCCATTTTTCACATCACACTCACGCAAAACATCCTAAAAACACATTTCGCACCCACATCCCAATTTCATAAATCACCTCGAAAAATTACAAAACATTACCAAAATGTTTTAAAACATAACTGACCACTTTATGTTTTAAAAACTCATTTTAGGAACATACTATCACCAAAAGAGTACATAAGCAACCATTTCACAATTTTTGTAACTCATTAAATCATTTATAATTTTCATAAAAACAACCCAAGAGGTGCAACCATGGTTTGTATACAAAACCCATTTCAAAATCCAAATTCAAGACCAAAACAATTCCAATAACAATACAAAGAATAATTGGCAGCCATAAAATCATTTATTAAACCAACAAAAGTTTTATACAAATACCTCAAACAATACCACAAAAGGTACACATGAAAAACACATGTTTTCACAAATCACTTTCAAGAAGTACGACATGGTTTCACACATTAAAACCATTAAAACCCCATTACAAGGCCCACATGACATTAAGTCATTAACAAAACAGATTTTTCATACCCTTTCAACACTAATAAATCACTTTCATATGTTATAAAATACACCCAAATATTTCCCCAAGAACCATGCATGAAAAGCACCCAATTCCAAGCAAAAAACGAAACTACAAAATTAAACACTTAACTAAATCCATCAAAAAACAGTTTTCACACCACACAAAACAGATTTGGAACATAATAAATTAATATACCAAGCAATCTAACTCATCATAAAATGTTTATACATGGAATCACCTACCTTTTATGTCGAAACACTCAAAACATGGTGCGAAACATAAACTGCACCATCGTCGCACTTCAAGGAATTGAAATCCAACCTAAAACTAGAATCATTCACCCAAAAGACAAGAAATAAAACCCTAGGTTTGAACCCTAACATATGTACATTAGGAAACCTATGGACAAGGTATGAAACTCTAATAAAATTGAATGTAACCCTAAGAAAATTGAAAGAAGAATGAAGAAGACCAACTTACTTGAGAGATCTTGTAGAAATCGCCTCACATACACTAGTAGCTGAATTTTAAAATAGCCAAACATTTAAGGGAGGTTTGAAAAAGGATACGAAGACCATTTAGGAATTTTAATGGGGAAAAAATAGTGATAATTGAAGGAGTTATGAAGGAAACAAATTACCTTTATTAATCTGCCCGAAATTTGAGTTCTTCAGAAGTTTTGACCTAAACCGAGTGGTAAAAGAGCAGAAAAGATGGTTGGAGGATACTGGAAGCACGGTTGGGTTCAATGGGAGTGTGTGGGGCTTGGAATCACTGAAACATCCTTAATATTGGATATGTTATTATTTAAAAAAAATATTTTTAAAACTGTAATTGGGATTTCGGGCAGGCACAATCCCTTAAATAAAAACTCATGTACAACTTGGTTATGGATTTCTAAAGGCTCCAAACTACAATGGTGGTGAAAATATGTAAGGGGAGACCATTTAGGAACTTGAATGGGTGAAAAATATTAAAATTTTAAAAAGTTATAAAAGAAGAAAAATTTGTTTTTAAATATGAAATTGGGCTCACGATTTGGCCCAATTCATGAAAACTCACCCATTCCACCATAAAAGCTAGAGAAACCTCAAAAACAAAGCATAAATAGAAATTAAATGAAATTTAACTTTAAAATAAGTCATGTATGTGACAATTATCCCCACCATGAAAACTTTCCATCCCCAGAAAGCTATAATAAGGCCATATACCAAAACCAAACCCAACTGATAAACCAAGATGTACTTCTTTGCCAAGCTTCACCCCCAAGGGCCAAAACACCTCCAGTGATCAATTAAAGAATGATTAATCTCAAAACCCAAACATACACCACTTTTCTGAAATAATCAATCACATTCATACATTATCCCAAAATGAAACTCCTCGAATGCTATCCGAACAAGACTCAAGAAATTCACCCAAACGAACAATAACTTTGAACAAGGTTACACTTACCTAACATTAACTAAACCATTGGGAGCTCTCCAATCCCAACATTTACTTAAGGAAGATGTTCATATATAGATAGTTCCGAATGAGAATACCTACCACCAATATAATACCATGGATAAATCTGAGATATTGGTATGGGGGGACACAAATAGGCACCCCACCCTAAGAGGCAACCTATATTATTTTCTGAGATAGAATCAAGACACTAACAGGGGAGGCCTGAATGAACTCCCTAGTACAAAGGGTAGAATTTAATTCACAGTTTACGAAGGAACGTACATGAGAATCATAGTGGGTCTCCCCACCATAAGAACGAACCATCTTAACTAACCAGCATGGGCCGACACAGAAAGACCCAATTTTTTTTAAGATTTGGGAAGGGTGCAGGGTCAGTCCGCATGGTTTGGGAAACCGTGCACTAACTATGCAGATCATTCTTTCCATGTGGATTCCTAGCACACAGTCGCTACTAATCATGCACAAAATGTGTGCGCAAACTGTCTATCCAAATTTCCAACCATTCTCTAATGACTTAATGGAAACCAAAGGGGGAGGGAATGACATTAGGCGATGACATGGGTACAAGGCCCTCCACCTATTTCCAACGAATGAGAACAATAGAAGGAAGATGATTGAACCATAGGTTCAAACACTTCCTATATTTCACACTGAGGATATGAAATTGTACAAGGGTTTAAATGACCCAGGGATTTCCCCTAACTACGATCCAGCTTCTCTCCGAGACCTATGGCTAGAGCTCAAATGATCGAAGCATCTTCGACCTCGCAGTTAGTCCTTGGAAACCCCCTGAAAGAGAATTATTCTTTTGGTGCCACTAAAAACTACACTTCAATCCCGGATAAGATTTATAATACATAACACATTCCAAACTCAATTTACCCTAACCCAATATTTCACTGAAAAAAGGGATTAGAATATGAACACAAATAACACCTTGTTTCTTCAGGTGAGAAATAATAGAAGTAAATAACACCTATACTCACCTTCCTAAAAAATGGATGGTTTTGAAGTTTTTACAAGGGATACATTCTCCCAACATAATAGAGACTCTCAGAGTATTGCATGAATTTCACCTTTAGGGTCAATCGAGCACAAGACATCACAAGGAGTCACTAAACATGACCATTGTGACTAATATAAGGAATGAATGGAAAGGGACCTTATACTACATCCCTAAATGACACACAATTATAGAAAGTGGCCACAATATCCTCTTATGACCAGATTTCCCACACTGGTATTTTATTGTGAAATCCTTCTTCGAAGAGACTACGATGGACCGAGAGGACCTCTTAGACACCATCCAGATACTCATCCATGCTAACAACCCCAGACCACTTCCACCTTAGAAAAATCTGAAAACTTAAGAAGCTATAGTCTCTTTAAACCATCCATGATCACTCTCCCACTACAAGAGGATACACAAAACCAGAAAAGGAAAGGGTGTAGACTCAATCTAAAAATCTCAAGAAAAAGATTCCTTATATTGATCAACTCGAGGGTCTTCAAATGACGAAACAATCCGGGTTGTACTTCATTTGTGCACTAACCCTTAATGGGGTGTACCTTATCCAATGATTGAACCCAAGGACCCAACCAAGATGGTCCATTGGTCAATATATACCACAAACCAGATCCAAACACATGAAGGGAACCACCGTAAAGGTGTCCCAAAACATTTTTCAAAAGAGACCACTTACCGTCCCTATAACAAAACTTACCGACCAAACATAAACCCAAAACCCAATTCAAATAGGAGGGGTTCTTGGTCTCAAATCATCCCACAACATCAAATTTTTCAAAAAAACATAATACACACCATCCCAAACTATTTATCAAGACATCATGTTTTTCATTAAAACCATTTCTTTGAAAACAAACGGTTCAGCGGTAATCATATCAACCAATGATACCCCATGGGCCTCACACATGCATGTTTTGGTGTCACACCGAGCACCCTCCTCATATCTGTTACGACACACATCCAGTCATGTCGTCAACCATTCATCATCCCATATAACCACATGCATGTGGTCGTTCACGAAAATACCAAAGGTTAAAACAAATATTCTTTCCACTTTTCAAAAACAAAACGGTCAACCAACACATCCCTTTTCTCAAAACCACTAACCAAAAGATCAAAATCCCAATTCAAATCTTCCTAAACATTTCATAAAGACACAACCATTTATACAAGAACTAACTTTCATGTTATTCATGTCAATTTCATATCATCTTATCCCATTAAAACACTCTTTGATTGTCTATAAAACTCTATTGGAAAAACTTTTTCAAAAGCAACTTCAGTATAGTTTCTACTTTTAAAATGAGGTGTAAGCACACCATTTTCCATTTGAATAGAATTCTGAAAATTTAGTTCCACCATTTCATAAATCAAACCATTCCATATTTATTTGAAAATCATTTCACAAAAACTTTACACTTCTTAAAACCATGTCACTTTAAAACCAAAGTTCCAAGATTTCAAAATTAAAGAACACAAGGCAATGCGAGGGGAAACTAGTTCAGTGGGTGACTTGGACATATGGTTGGCAGACATACTCTAATAAATTCACTGTCACAAAGAGTGTTCTAGGGAATATCCCCGGCTCCACATGGCTTGCCAGGCCCTGCGAGCTCACTGAGACCATTAACCCAACTCTCTTTTCATTTCCCATAATCATCATTAAACCAAGAAAACCAAAGGACTCTAAAAGGTCTCGACTTCCCCTGGAGACCTAAATCTCATCTTCAGGTATGGTGATCAGCACCACTACTCATAACTGAAATTCCATGTCCCAACATTTCTAACTCCAGACTATCCCGACTGTTCCCCAAATAACATGACCCAAAGAGAGCGAACCTCCTCTGATACCATTTTGTCACGAACCAAATCTGGTCGCCATCAAAACTGGCACCTGAACTGGCCCTCAATAAGGCCCGAAGGGCATTCCAGATCCCCACAGGCTGGCACAAGTTCCCGGGTATCATAAAAAGATGTTTGGGAACGATTTACCCATGTTTATAAACATTAAACAACAAACAAACTCAATAAAACGAATCTGAATTTTTCAACTAAAATCATCTTTAACAAAATTCAGAACTGAATTACATCTTTTAAAACAACTCAAAAAGACTATAAAAAGGTTAAAAAATCAAAATGAAATATCCCAAGAACCCTCATGGCAAGGGGAACCACCCTCAATCTATCTTCACAAGACTTCACCACCAAGGACATGCTAAAAACCCGAACCACTGGAACTAAAACTGTATCCAAACCTGAAACAACAAAATAACCAAATCTACTTACACCCAAGGGTGTAAGTAGGGTGTGAGAAAATTCCCAGTAGGATACCACCACTGAGAGATTCCATGTGATAAAAATTCAAAGACAAAAAGCTTGCAAGTTTTCATAAACATAAAATGTTAGTTACAATTTATAAAACATGAAACAAAAAAAAATAAAACAGTTTTCAAGTGGGCTATCATTAAGAATCAAAACTTTTAAAAATAATTTCAACACTACTGAATTTTCCAGCCAACTATATAGTCTACCGATGGTAAGCACAAAGTAACTAATGAGAATAAGCAATAGGAAATGACCCCTAGGAACTAGCTCTTTGTGGGTCCCAGGTACCTCGTATCTCGGTGAGAGTAACCATCACAATATTTGTTCTTGTGCATGAGCCACTAGTAGGGAACATACCCATAACCTATTGGTCCCCAATAATCACCATCATAGTTTAGTTAGATTTGTAAGCGTCAATCTTGCAAAGTGAAACTGAGGCCAAACCCCACGAATTCACTAGCATACTAGTACACATCCACCCACATAGATACCCGGGTTTTCCTCTTTTGCTCAGATAATTTCAAAAAGTAAATAAATATACATTGCACATGAAAATATCATTTTCACATCACAAGTTCACCAAACATCCAACATGTATTCCACACAAGTCTAAAAATATACTTTTTCATTCAAATGTATTTTGAAATCATACTCACACCAAAAATAGCCCACAACATATTTTGCACATCTTTCACAATTCAAAAAATCCTTTAACAATTTTATAAAATCTTTCCCAATATTCTAAACATCACATAACAGCCCACTCATTTGTTACATAATACCCTTTTCATAAAAAAGTCCATTTTTGACATCACACTCACGCAAAACAGCCTGAAAACACATTTCGCACCCACATCCCAATTTCATAAATCACCTCGACAAATTATAAAACATTACCAAAATGTTTTACAACATAACTGACCACTTTATGTTTCAAAAACTCATTTTAGGAACACACTATCACCAAAATAGTACATAAGAAACCATTTCACACTTTTTGTAACTCATTAAATCATTTATAATTTTCATAAAACCAACCCAAGAGGTGAAACCATGGTTTGCATACAAAACCCATTTCAAAAACCTAATTCAAGACCAAAACAATGCCAATAAAAATACAAAGCAGAATTGGCAGCCCTAAAAACATTTATTAAACCACCCTCAAGTTTTATTCAAATACCTCAAACAATACCACAAAAGGTACACAAGAAAAACACATCTTTTCACAAATCACGTTCAAGAAGTACGACATGGTTTCACACATTAAAACCATTAAAAAACCCCATTACAAGGCCCACATGACATTAAGGTATTAAAAATACATAATTTTCATCCCCTTTCAACACTAATAAATCACTTTCATATGTTATAAAATACACCCAAATATTTCCCCAAGAACCACGCATGAAAAGCACCCAATTGCAAGCAAAAATGCAACTACAAAATTAAACACTTAACTAAATCCATCAAAAAATAGTTTTCGCACCACACAAAACAGATTTGAAACATACTAAATTAATAAACCAAGAAATATAACTCATCATAAAATGGTTATACATGGAATCACCTACCTTTTATGTCGAAATACTCAAAACATGGTGCGAAACATAAACCACGCCACTGTCGCACCTCAAGGAATTGAAATCCAACCTAAAACCAGAATCATTCACCCAAAAGACAAGAAATCAAACCCTAGGTTTGAACCCTAAATTCTGGACATTAGGAACCCTATGGATAAGGTATGAAACCCTAATCACATTGAATGTAACCCTAAGAAAATTGAATGAAGAATGAAGAAGACCAACTTACTTGAGAGATCTTGTAGAAATCGCCTCACATACACCAGTATATGAATTTTAAAATATACAATAATTTAAGGGAGGTTAGAACAAGGATAAGGAGACCATGTAGGAATTTGAATGGGGAAAAAAGAGTGATAATTGAAGGAGTTATGAAGGAAACAAATTTCCTTTATTAATCTGCCCGAAATGTGAGTTCTTAAGAATTTTCGACCTAAACCGCAAGGAAAAAGAGCTGAAAAGAGGGTGGGAGGATACTTGCAGTGCGACTGGGTTCAATGGGCGTGTGTGGGGATTAGAATCACCAAAAAATCTTTAATATTGGATAAGTTATTAATTAAAAAAAATTATTTTTAAAACTGGAATTGGGCTTTCGGGCAGGTCCAATCCCTTAAATAAAAACCCATATACAACTTGGTTATTGATTTCTAAAGGCTCCAAACTACAATTTTGGTGTTAATATGTCAGGGGAGACCATTTAGGAACTTTAATGGGTGAAAAATATTAAAAATTGAAAAGGTTATAAAAGAAACAAACTTTATTTTTAAATATGGAATTGGTCTCACGGTTTGGCCAAATTCACGAAAACTCACCCATTCCACCATAAAAGCTTGAGAAACCTCAAAAACAAAGCATAAATGTAAATTAAATGAAATTTAACTTTAAAATAAGTCATGTATATGACAAAATCAAATTTTAAATATCTAATTTTCTTAGCAAACTGAGAAGATTTGAAACAATGTGATGATCCAGAATCAAATAAAGCATTGGCTAAACTTGAGGAAACCATTAAATTACCAGCCACCATGTCTTTCGGAGCTTCTACCTCAGTAGTAGTGATAGTATAATCTTGGCCTTGATCCCTTGTCCTTTTCTGGGGTAATTTCCCTTGACGCTTATGACATTTATTTGTATAATGTCTCATCTCCCTACAATTGTAGCATTGGACATCAGTAGCTTCCTTCTTCCCCTTGCAATCACGAGCATGGTGGCCTTTTTCACCACACTTGTAACAGACTTCCATTCCTTTTAAGCAAGTACTGGGGTGTTTCTTCCCACATTTATTGTAGGATGGATATTAAAATTTTCCCTTCTTCCCCTTATTTCCATTCCCATAGTGATCAGCAGATCTCTTCTTCTCCTACTTTGCTTTAAAGTCACAAGACTTAGAGAATTACATTTTTGTCTTGATAGCACATAAGACAATATCTTCGTACAACATGAAGGTTTGTGAGACTAATTATCGATGGAGAAAACTTTTTAACCCATCAAAGAAACGATCAATCTTACTTCTTGGGTTACGTATATAATCTGCAGCATACCTCTCTAACCTTGTAAATTAGCCTCATACTTTGCGACATTCTCATCCTCTTTTTGCCTCAGACTCAGAAATTGTCTTTCCATATCTACTCGATGGTCACGAGGAAAGTATTTTTCTAAGAAAAGTTCTTTGAACTCCTTCCATTCCATATTTGATACTTCATCATCTTCCTTTGTGTTTCGTATCAATGACCACAATTGATCAGCATTTCCAATGAGGTGATAAACTTACATGATAACTTTTTCCCTTTCACTACTCCCCAAATCCTGAAATAATTTCTATAGGGAACTTATCCATTGCTCAGATACCAATGGTTTTGTACTCCCATTTAATTTTGGTGGTTGTTTCCTCATGAAGCTATCTAACATTGATCCTCCACGCTGCGAATCTGTTTTCTCTATACGGGTAAGATTATTATTCATAACCTGATTGAGTTGTCCCAATATGGTTATTAGCTGATCAGCACCAATTGCATCACCAGCTCCACTATAATTATCTTGAGCAGGAGGGAAATACCTACATGGAGTTTCGGCATTGATATGGTTTCCATTACTTCCACTAGGCACCATTTCTAAACAATTCCATAAACTAGATCAGTTTATGATTCAAAATACATAATTCCATACTTGTAAAACACTTAACATAAATTGAACAGTTTATGGATAAAATCCATAATCATAAAAATGTTTTCTTTTAGGAATTATATACTCATAAACCCTTCATAATGTTTTGTAAAGAAAATGAGAATTATCTTAAGCATATCCTCTAGGAGTGTCGTAACCAAGAGTGCAGTAAGTCTCGTTGTCGTGCACCAGTTCCCGTTTGAGTCTAGCTCAAAGCGGTGTTTTCAGGTTTTACCCCTAGGTACATCTGTGCCAGAGCCACCTCTACCTGCTCGTATCCAGATAGGGATTTATTGATCAGAAAACTCACAAAATCTCTACAATACCAAAATTCTAGGAAGTTCTTCTATACTAATCCCCAAAGTCCATCTTAGGTGTATGTGCTCTAATCAGAGTTTATCTAAATCTAGCTTCCAAGGTTTATAATAAACTTCCTCTGATACCAACTATAATTCCCTGACCCTAGCTACCTAGAGTCGGTGCATTATCACATAACATTGGCATTATCACAAAAGATCAAGTCTCCAAAGACCGATTAGTTTAGTAGCCTTAGAATCACTAGATATATTCATAAAGTTTACATTACATCATAAAATGAAAACTACAACAATATATTCTCCATAGTCCACACTATTATCCCCTCATACTATCCCTGTAGGTCATTCATAAAATAATTCTTCACATCCTGGGAAAAATAAAACATAGAAAGGGGTGATCACAAATGCCCAGTAAGGATAACAATATAGAGGAAACTTTCATAAATAATCATAAACATTTAAGGCAATGTATAAGTAAAACAAAAATTCTTTTAAACTTGAAATTAAGCATAATATGGCAGAAATAAAATGAAATAATTTCATTTACTTATTGACATGTATATTCTACTAGTCGAATAATCACATGCAATATAAATAACCACTTTCATAATGATGGAATGCATAATTCCAAACTATCATAACTACATAGTCAAGGCCTTGTACCAAGACTACAAAAAAGATTTTTTCAAGGCCTTGTGCCAGGACACTAGTTTGTCTCATGAGACCTATCGATGCATCGAGGAGCTATAGCGGGCTCCACCCGTCACTTATTAAGTCCAATGCATTCCTCATATGAACAGGTTTAAACATAACATAAACATTCGTATTAAAACTAGCATATGAAATGTCTAAACATTCTCCATAAAACATGAATGGTATAAAAATAACACATCCACATTCAAACACATCACAAACCCTTTAATACAATATGGAAGTTTTGTATCATAATAAATTAACTTCAAATAATCTTAAAATCCATCAAAGGATGTTGACATAGATGAAATCAAAACTATTTGAGAGAAATATCTCTTTTTTTGAAATCATTTAAAAGTCACATAATTATAAAAGAAAAAAATTACTTTGAAAATATTTTTATAAGATTTTAAGGGAAGCTTCAACGATTTTATAACGTCAGAAAATAGCCGCACCCGCCGTATAAGTTAAAAAAGACATTATTACCTTAATTCTGTCAAAAAGGTTAAAAAGGAACTTGTTTGGAAAACGATAGAAATATTCCTTTATAAACTTCTTATAAAAAGTAAACAGGGGTATACATGACTTTAAACCATAGTTTTTAAAATATTAATAATGATTTGAAATACATTTTTAAGAAACATGGATGTGGATGATAAAGAGGTCCTAGTAGATAATTACGTATAACCAACCTCGGATAATAAAGAGATTGTGAAATAAACCCTTACCTTGTAATTTTCCATGGTTGAGGGTAGGCTAACCTCCTGTATAATGGTGAAATAGTTATTATTAAATTATACAAGAATCATATACATTAATATGATATCATATATGATCTTTTAACATTTCTTTGTTAATAATATCTTAGTATTATCATCATTTCAGGTGTTAACTTACTCGTTTTCTTTTATATGTTTTGTTACATAAGTTGTGTTTATTATGGATATGTTGTATCTTATTCATATATAGAATGATATCATGTATTTAAAAATTATTTTTAATCATAAAATGAGAGTTATACTTGAACGGATATGATGGGGAAAGAATCTCATCACGTTCGTGGAGACGGTAGTCCGTACGTACGCACGAGCGACAATATCATTCTTTTGATATTAAAATAATATATAATTGGATGTTATATCATATATACAGAATCATTATAATGTTATATTTATTATTTACATTAATTACACATCATTATTAGACCCATCAAAATAATAATGTATTGAATAACAATTACACCACGACGTGGAGACGGTAGGCCGTATGTACGCATGTATGGTGACATGTCATTCAAAGGATGGATAGAATACTGAATATGGTTCTACCATATTTATAATAATATCACAGTATATAGAAGATACTAGAGTTATTATTTTATAATGTAAATAACAAAGAAATAAGAAGTTGAAGATGAAAGGAACTTGAAAGAGGGTGGTGAAAACATTGCCTCTTCTTCGGGTTCTTCCTTTTGATTTGATCAAAAGGACTCCTTAAGTTGGATTTATGATCAAACTAAGGACTCTAGGTTTAAGTGAGGGAAGTTGAGAGAGTATTTGGGCAGGGGTTGGCTGATCCCAATGGTTTTGAAGGTATAAACTGGAGAGAAGGGGGAGTGCCCTTTTATAACAGGGGTGAGGGGCACCTTTGGAAAAGCTAGAAATATTATTTTATAATAAATTCATATTTGGTTACTAATGGATTCAAAGTGGATTATTTAAAGTTTAAGGTGGGGATGGGTTGAATTATTTTCAACCAATATATTTTAGACAGGTTTGGGTCACTATATTTACCTTATCATTTATATTTAACCCTTAGTTAAATAGTTTGACATTTACCATATCTCTTTGTATTTTTGTATTATATAGTTAATAAACATACTATATAAATCCAAACGACCCCCAAGTGGTTCATTAATGATAAAAATATCATGATATAAGTCCTTTTGCAAAACCTTATATTTTTACGAATTTAATATCAATTAATAATATAATATTTGTTTTAAAAACTCTTTTATGTCAATTTTTACACTATTTGGTATTTGATTTTTGTTAAAATCATAACAGCATGATTACTTCGAAAATACATAATTAAATAAATAATAACATGTCATATTAAGCTATAAAATTCTTGGAAGTCATTAAAAGTCTCAAATTATATTTATTTGGGTATTTATAATATCAACTATTTTAATATTTCACTAATTAGGTAATTACTGTATCACCATTGTGTCATAAATAAATTAAATTATTTAATGTCCAAAAATTATAAATAAAATACCATTATGTAGGAAATATTTTAATATTTCTAATTAATATTTATAATCAAATTTATCTTATGTATAACCCTATATTAAAAATGTTTTAGTAATTAAACATTGATTTTAACTCTTTTAACTCTTCTTTGAATTAAATAATAATAAATGAACTAATCTAATCCAAGTGGACCTAAATGATAATATTTTATTCCTGAGGTTTTTTTTGGTTGAGATAAATTTGTCCAATATAATTAGTACATGTGTTAGGGTAATATTAATATCATTTTTACCCTTAATTACCCTATTTACTTTTAACCGCGGTAAATAAAAGTAAAAAGTTACTATTCACAAAAAATTATTTTTATCTTATTGAACCACATTTTAATCCTTGATATTAACCGTGTCTCTTGGATTTTCTAAATTCCACTCATGGAAGCAGTAAAATTAAGTTTTATGTGAATTTCCAAATTCTCCTAGGAGGTGGGTAAAAGACGATGAAAAGTTTCATAAAATTTTTATTTATCTAAAATTATTCTAAACTAACTCCAATGAATTACATTGAACGTATATAGGTATTATGTATCTATTTTGACCATAATTAAATTTAAATAAAATAAATAATTATTTAAATAAAATAAATAATTATTTAAATAAAAATTTGGTTTTAAACTATAACTCAGTGTTTTTTCACTATTCATCAAAAATTGAATGTTTTCAGAAAAATACCAAAAATTCACCCTAAGATAATTTCGATATTAAGAATCCAAAAATGAAGTCCATTTTGAAATATAAAATTTATAAAAATTTTAAATGTGGGTATTACTATTCATAACGACTAGTTTGATTGGTTGTGGTGTGTGTTAGAACTCGAAGTTGCGTACAACACACGCTATTGTATTATTCAAAGAGAAGTATACCGTGGAAGCTTGGGGTGTTACATTATCCCCTCCAAATAATTTCGTCCTCAAAATTTCTATAATACTACTGCATGAATAGACTCGTGTGATTCTTCATCAAAAGTTCCTCGGGTTCCCACGTTGCCTCTTCCATCTTATGGTTTCACCATAGAACTTTTACCAGACAAGTCGTCCGGTTTCTCATCACTTGTTCTCTTGTATCAAGAATCCTGATGGGCTCTTCGTAATAAGACATATCGGGTTCCGGTTATAATTCCTCGTAAGTGAGTACATGCATTGGGTCAGGCATGTATTTTCTCAACAGTGATACGTGGAACACATCGTGAACTTTGGAGATACTTGGCGGCATTGCCAAACAGTAAGCTACAACCCCAATTCATTCTAGAATTCTGAAAGGTCCGATGTACCTAGGACAAAATTTACCCTTCTTACCTAAACATATAACTCCCTTCCATGGAGATACCTTCAAGAAAACTTGATCTCCTACCTGAAATTCCAAATCCTTCCTTTAGTTATCGGCATAGCTCTTCTACCTACTTTGAGCTTCTTTGATGTGGTTTTGGATTACCTTTACCTTTTCTATTTTTTCCTCCACCACTTCTGGGCCTATAAGTTTTCTTTCACCAATTTCATCCCAACAGGTTGGTGTGCGACATCTCTTTTTGTATAACGCTTCATATGGTGCCATCTGAATACTCGAATGGAAGCTATTGTTATAGGAAAATTCTACCATAGGTAAATATTGATCCCACATACCCAGAAGTTCAAGTGAGAAAGATCTCAATATGTCTTCTAAGGTTTGAATAGTCCATTTTGATTGTCCATCTATTTGAGGGTGGTAAGCAGTGCTCAAACGAAGTTCAGTATCCAAGGCCTTCTAAAGAATTCTATAGAATCATGATGTAAAATGGGGATCACGGTCCGAAACAATTGATAGGGGTACTCCATGAAGTCTCACAACTTCATTAATATATAGTCTTGCTAAATGTTCAAGTGGTAAATCTTCCCTTATAGAAAGAAAATGTGCTGACTTGGTAAGAAGATCAACAATGACCCATATTGCATCATTCCTTCTAGGAGTCTTTGGTAGTCCCATGAAAAATTCCACCATAATATTATCACATTTCCACTCCGGTATGGGAAGAGGTTGCATGACTCCTCCAGGTTGTTGCCTTTCTGCTTTCACTTGTTGACAAACCATACATCTTGACACAAAATCAGAAATCTCCTTCTTCATGTTGTCCCACCAAAAATGTTCCTTCAAATCTCTATACATTTTGGTGCTCCCAGGGTGTATAGAGAAATTGGAGCTATGAGCATCATCTAACGATTCCCTTTTTCAGATCAGGTATATCGGGAACACAAAGTCTCTTCTGAAATTTTAAAATTTCTTATTCATACACAAAGTCTCTCAATCTTCCATAATTCACAGCTTTAATCTTCTTTTGAATTTCTTCATCATCAGTCTGAGAAATCTTAATCCTTTCTAGTAAATATGGTTTGGAAACCATTTGAAAAAGCATTGATGTTTCACCTTCCATGGTAATTCCCATATCCATCTTCACTAGATCCATGAAAATAAGATCCCTTTCAATTCTAATCATGTTCAAAACTCCATGATCTTTTCTACTCAAAGCATCTTCCACCTTATTTTCCTTCCCTTAGTGGTAGTGTATCGTGCAATCATAATCCTTGAGTAGTTCAATCCATCACATTTGCCTCATGTTGAGTTCTTTCTGTGAAAAAATATTCTTCAAACTCTTATGATCAGTATAAATCTCACATTTTTCACCATTGAGATAATGTCTCCATATCTTCAAAGCAAAGATTACAGAAGCTAACTCAAGATCATGAGTAGGATATTTTTGCTCATGAATTTTTAGTTGTCATGATGCATAGGCAATAACCCTATCATTCTGCATAAGGACACAACCAAGTCCTTTCTTCGATGAATCACTATAAATAACGAATCCATCATTACCCGATAATAGAGTCAATATAGGAGAATTGACAAATCTTATCTTCATTTTTTCAAAACATTTTTCACACTCTTTTTTCCAAATAAAATTTAACCCCTTTACGTGTGAGATTCGTTAATGGGTTAGCCAATTGGGAAAAATTCTGGATGAAATGTCGATAATAACCTGCTAAACCAATAAAACTGTGTAACTCAGTTATACTCGTCGGGGCTGGCCATTCTTGGATTTCCTTGGTCTTAGAAGGATCAACAGAGATTCCATCCTTAGATACAATATGTCCAAGAAAATAAATCTCCTGAAGCCAGAATTCACACTTGCTAAACTTCCCATATAATTCATGTCTTCTCAGAGTCTTCAGGATAATGCGCAAGTGATTTTCATGATCCTCGTAGCCTTTGGAGTATACCAAGATATCATCAATAAATACCACCACAAAATCATCAAGATATTCCTTGAAAACTCTATTCATCAGATCCATTAATAAAGAGGGTGCATTAGTCAATCCAAAAGGCATTACTGTAAACTCGTAATTCCTGTACCTGGTTCGAAATTCTGTCTTCAGAATGTCTTCCTTCTTCACACACAACTGATGGTATCAAGATCGAAGTTCAATCTTTGAAAATTATTGAGCTCCATGCAGTTGGTCGAATAAATCATCAATGCGAGGTAGGGTATACTTGTTCTTTATTGTTATAGCATTGATTTCCATGTAGTCAATACATAACCTCATAGATCCATCTTTCTTCTTAACAAAAAGGACAGGGGCTCCCTATAGAGAGATAGTAGGGAGAATAAATACCTTATTACTCAATTCCTCTAATTGTTTCTTTAGTTCAACTAATGCCACAGTGGCCATTCTATAAGGGGTCTTCGATATAGGCCTTGAACCAGGAATTAAATCAATGGAAAACTCAATTTCTCTTTCTGGAGGATGTATAGGTAAATCTTACAAAAACACATCAACATATTCTCTCACAATAGGTACATCCTCTATTTGAACATTCCTTTCCTCACCCACAGTTATTTCATTCTCTTCCTCCCCAATAAATGAATTTAGTTGAGCTACTGGGGGTGGATCTAGGTAAGAATTAGGTGGTGACGATTCTAATCTAAAGATAAGGTGTTATTCATCATCATCATCAAAAATCATAACCTCCTTCTTCTTACAATAAATTTTCTCATTATGTTCCGAAAGCCAATCCATACCGAGGATTATATCAAATTCAATCATAGGTATAACGATGAGATCAGCAGATAAAGAACATTTATGTGCTCTAATGGGAACGGATCCACAGAACTATGTAGTAATGATACTTCCCTTAAGAGTTTTAACTAAAGACTCCCTTGTTAAATAAAATTGGAAATATCTAATTTTCTTAGAAAACTAGGATAATATGAAACAATGTGATGATCCAGAATCAAATAAAGCATTGGATAATCTTGAGGAAACCATTAAATTACCTGCCACCACATCTTTTAGAGCTTTCACCTCAGCAGTAGTGATAGCATAAGCCTGACCTTGATCCCTTGGCCTTTTCTGAGGTAAGTTCCCTTGACGCTTTGGAAATTCATTTGCATAATGTCCCAACTCCCTACAATTATAGCATTGGACATCGGTAGCTTCCTTCTTCCCCTTGCAATCACGAGCTTGGTGGCCTTTTTCACCACACTTGTAACAGACTCCCATTCCTTTTAATCAAGTACCAGGGTGTTTCTTCCCACATTTACTGCAGGATGGATATTCAACTTTTCCCTTCTTCCCCTTATTTCTATTCCCAAAGTGATCAGTAGATCTCTTCTTCTCCTGCTTTTCTTTAAAGTAATAAGACTTAGAGAATTCCTTTTTTGTCTTGATAGCACATGAGACAATATCTTCATACAATGAGATGGTTTGTGAGACTAATTCTCAACAGAGGAACGGTTTTAACCCATCAAAGAAATGATCAATATTTCTTCTTGGGTGACATATATAATCTATAGCATACCTTGCTAACATTGTAAAGTTAGACTCATAATTTGCGACAGTCTCATCCTCCTTTTGCCTCAGACTCAAAAATTGCCTCTCCATATCTGCTTGATGGTCACGAGGAAATTATTTTTCTAAGAAAAGTTCTTTGAAATCCCTCCATTCCATATTTGATACTTCATCATCTTACTTTGTGTTTTTTATCAATGACCACCATTGATCAGCATCTCCAGTGAGGCGATAAACTGCCATGATAACTTTTTCCCTTTTATTACTCACCAAAGCTTGAAATATTTTCTCTAGGGAACTTATCCATTGCTCAGCTACCAATGTATTTGTACTCATATTGAATTTTGGTGGTTGTTTCCTCATGAAGTTATCTAACATTGATCCTCCACACTGTGGATCTGGGTGATCCATATGGGTAAGGGTATTTTTCATAACCTTAGTGAGTTGTCCCAGTATGGTGATTAATAGATCAGCACTAGTTGCATCACCATCTCCACTATAACTATCTTGAGAAGGAGGGAAATACCTACATGGAGTGTGTGCATTGATACAGTTTTCATTCTTTCTACTAGGCGTCATTTCTAAACAATGGCATAAACTAGATCAGTTTATGATTCAAAATACATAATTTCATACTTGTAAAACACTTAACATAAATTGAACAGTTTATGGATATAATCCATAATCATAAAAATGTTTTCTTTGAGGAAGTATATACTCATAAACCCTTCATAATGGATTATAAAGAAAATGATAATTATCCTAAGAAAATCCCTCGGGGGTGTCGTAACCAAGAGTGCAGCAAGGCCCTTTGTCGTGCACTCGTTCCCGTTTGAGTCTAGCTCAAAGCGGTGTTTTCGTGTTTTACTCCTAGTTACATCTGTGCCAGATCCGCCTCTACCTTTTCGTATCCATACAGGGATGTATTTCTTGGAAAAATCACAAAATCTCTAAAATACCAAAATTATAGGAAGTTCTTCTATACTAATCCTCAAAGTCCATCTTAGGTCTATGTGCTCTAATCAGATTTTATCTAAATCTAGCTTCCAAGGTTTGTACTAAACTTCCTCTGATACCAACTGTAATTCCCTAACCCCAGTTACCCAGAGTAGGTGCATTATTACAAAACATTGGCATGATCACAAAAGATCAAGTCTTGAAAGACCGATTAGTTTAGTATCATTGGAATCACTAGATATATTCATAAAGTTTACATTACATCATAAAATGAAAAATACAACAATATAGTCTCCATAGTCCACACTCTTATCCCCTCATACTATCCCTGTAGTTCATTTATAAAATACTTCTTCACATCCAGGGAAAAATAAAACATAGAAATGGGTGAGCTCAAATGCCCAGTAAGGATAACAATATAGAAAAAACGTTCATAAATAAGCATAAACATTTAAGGCAATGTATAACTAAAACAAAAGTCTTTTAAACTTGAACTTCAGCATAATATTGCAGAAATAAAATTAAATAATTCCATTTACTTATTCACATGGATATTCTACTAGTCAAATAATCACATGCAATATCAATAACCACTTTCATAATGATGGAATGCATAATGCCAGACTATCATAACCACATAGTCAAGGCCTTGTGCCAGGACTACAAATAAGATTTTGTGAAGGCCTTGTGCCAAGACACTAGTATCTCTCATGAGACCTACCGATGCATCGAGGAGCTACAGCGGGATCCACCCGTCACTTATTAAGTCCAATGCATTCCTCATATGAACAAGTTTAAACATAACATAAACATTCATATTAAAACTAGCATACGAAATGTCAATACTTTCTTCATAAAACATGAATGGTATAAAAATAACACATCCATAGTCAAACATATCACAAAACCTTCAATACAATATCTAAGTTTTGTATCATAATAAATAAACTTCAAATAAGCTTAAAATCCCTCAAAGGATGTTTACATAGATGAAATCAAAACTATTTTAGAGAAATATCTCTTTTTTTTAATCATTTAAAAGTCACATAATTATAAAAGAAAACATTTACTTTGAAAATATTCTTATAAACTTGTAAGGGAAGATTCGACGGTTTTATAATGGCGGAAAATAGCCGCACCCACCGTATAAGTTATAAAAGACATTCTTACCTTAATTCTTTCGAAAAGGTTAAAAAGGACCCTTTTTGGAAAACGACAGAATGATTCCTTTATAAAATTTTTATAAAAAGTCAACAAGGGTATATATGACTTTAAACCATAGTCTATAAAATATTAATAATTATTTGAAATAAATTTTTAAGAAACATGGATGTGGATGATAAAGAGTCTCTAGTAGATAATTACATATAAACAACCTCGGATAATGAAGAGATTGTGAAATAAACCCTTACCTTGTACTTTTCCTTGGTTGAGGGTAGGTTAAACTCCTATATAATGGTGAAATAATTGTTATTAAATTATAAAATAATCATATACATTAATATGATATCATATATGATCTTTTTATATTTCTTTGTTAATAATATCTTAGTATTATCATCTTTTTGGGTGTTAACTTACTCGTTTTCTTTTATGTGTTTTGTTACATAAGTTGTGTTTGTTATGGATAGGTTGTATCTTATTCATATCCAGAATGATATCAAGTCCTTAAACATTATTTTTAATCATCAAATGAGAGTTATACTTGAATGGATATGATGAGGAATGAATCTCATCGCGTTCGTGGAGACGGTAGTCCGTACGTACGCACGAGCGACAATATCATTCTTTTGATATTAAAATAATATATAATTGGATGGTATATCATATATACAGAATAATTATAATGTTATATTTATTATTTACATTAATTACACATCATTATTATATCCATCCAAATAATAATGTATTGAATAACAATTACACCACGACGTGGAGACGGTAGGCCGTACGTACGCACGTATGGTGACATGTCATTCAAAGGATGGATAGAATGCATAATTTGGTTGTACCATATTTATAATAACATCATAGTATATACAAGATACAGGATCTATTATTTTAGAATGTAAATAACAAATAAAGAAGAAGTTGAAGAAGAAAGGAACTTGAAAGAGGGTGGTGAAAACATTACCTCTTCTTCGGGTTCTTCCTTTTGATTTGATCAAAAGGACTCTTTAAGTTGAATTTACGATCAAACTAAAGAATATATGTTGAATTGAGAGAAGTTGAGAGAGTATTTGGGTAGGGGTTGGCCGAGACCAAAGGCTTTGAAGGTGTAAATTAGAGAGAAGGGGGAGTGCCCTTTTATAAGAGGGGTGAGGGGCACCTTTGGAAAAGATAGAAATATTATTTTATAATAAATTCATATTTGGTTTCTAATGGCTCCAAAGTGAATTATTTAAAGTTTAAGGTTGGTATGGGTCGAATTCCTTTCAAACAATAGATTTCAGACAGGTTTGGGTCACTATATTAACCTTGTCATTTATATTTAACTCTTAGTTAAATAGTTTGACATTTACCATGTCTCTTTGTATTTTTATATTATATAGTTAATAAACATAATATATACATCCAGACAACCCCCAAGTGGTCCATTAATGATAAACCTATTATGATATAAGTTTTTTGGCCGAGCCTTATATTTTTAGGAATTTAATATCAATCAATAATATAATATTGTTTTTTAAAACACTTTTATGTCAATTTTGACACTATTTGGTATTTGATTTTTGTGAAAATCATAAAAGATTGATTACTTAGAAAAAACATAATTAAATCAATTTTAACATGTCATATTAAGCTATAAAATTATATTAATTCATTAAAATTCTCAAATTATATTTATTTGGGTATTTATAATATCAATTGTTTTAATATTTCACTAATTAGGTATTACTGCATCACTATTGTGTCATAAATAAATTAAATTATTTAATGTATAAAAATTAAAAATAAAATACCATTATGTAGGAAATATTTTTATATTTCTAATTAATATTTAAAATCTAATTTATCTTATGTATAACCCTATATTAAAAATTTTTTATTTATTAAACTTTGATTTTAACTCTTTTAACTCTTCTTTGAATTAAATAATAATAAATGTCCTAATCTAATCCAAGTGGACCTAAATGATAATATTCTATTCCTAAGGTTGTTTTTGGTCGAGATACACTTTTCCAATAGAATTAGAACATGTGTTAGGGTAATATTAATATCATTGTTACCCTTAATTACCCTATTTACTTTTAACCGTGTTAAATAAAAGTAAAAAGTTACTATTCACCAAAAATTATTTTTATCTTATTGAACCAAATTTTACTCCTTTATATTAACCATTTCACTCAGATTTTCTAAATTCCATTCACAGAAGCGGTAAAATTAACTTTTATGTGAATTTCCAAATTCTCCTAGGAGGTGGGTAAAAGACGGTGAAAAGTTTCATAAAATTTTTATATATCTAAAATTATTCTAAACTAACTCCAGTGAATTAAATTGAACTTATATAGGTATTATTTATCCATTTTTACCTCAATTAAATTTAAATAAAATAAATAAATATTTAAATAAAAATTCGGTTTTAAACTATAACTCAGTGTTTTTTTCACTATTCATCAAAAATTGAATGTTTTCAGAAAAATACCAAAAATTCACCCTAAGCTTATTTCAATATTCCAAATCCAAAAATGAAGTCCATTTTGAAAGATAAAATTTATAAAATTTCAAAAAGTGGGTATTACTATTCATAACGGCTAGTTTGATTGGTTGTTTTGTGTGTTAGAACTCGAAGTTGCGTACAACACACGCTACTGTATTATTTAAAGAGAAGCATACCATGGAAGCTTGGGGTGTTACATCCCCTTTCTCCTACCTAGAATCTTTCCTACCTTTATTGATGGTGCGAACCTAGAAGGACACATCATCCATAGTATAAGGTTTCATATCATCCAAAAAAGGGACCACTTTCATACTTGTAAAGACCCAACCTATCCAGGGCCACCTGACCAGCAGAAGGTTGAGATACTATAAACCCAATCCCACATCCAATATTCTAGGGGATGGCGACTAGCACCAGGTAGGAATATCCCATATATGGGAGGCAATATCCTAAACTACATGTATACATGAACACATCTTCAGGCCAATATAATGCTGAAATTTAAAGAAAAAATGATACCAATGATTTATGAATAACATTTATCCCACATTAGAGTAATAAAAAACTGTTGGAAAGTAATAAAAGTTCCTAATTACCGGACCACCAAAATCTGGAAGATAAAGTAAGACCTCCTTAGAAGGAGGGGACTACTATCAAATGAAACACTAGTATACACCTTGGTCTATCTAGCCCAAACTAATATCCACTTACTCCTAGTCCTCCAAGAACTCCATAAATGGCATTTCAACTACATAATACATGACATGTATGGGAAAATCCCATGCAGGGTTTAGTATAACAATACCTTGTAGGACACCCTGAATTAACCAAACAGAAATCATCAATAGTAGTCATCTCATCATTGTACTGGTATGTCAATTAATATATGAGTCATAAAAATAAAGAATAATAAACCCATATATAATTACAAAGACCCTACATCCCATGTGGTCACAACTGTAATAACATCCATAGGATTATTCTCTAGGGACAAAGGAAATTCCCATCTTGGAGAAAACTACTCCATGAGCTATGATGTCTCCAATGACACTCTACTAAGATGACATACTTGATGAGCCTCATTCCACTGATAGAACTCATATGAGAGGTCACGCTCTTCAGTTCTATCCAAGAATAAGCATGAATGAAACTAATAGGGTTCATCTACGATACTCACTCAATCGGATTAACACCCCAAAGATAGTATTAGATCTCAACACACAGATAGGGTTCAATTCTTAGGGCTCATTATGGGGTCCCTAACCCTACTGGATTTATCCTATTATATAGGGGAACAATTCTCATTTAATTATTGGTCACATAAATCCCAACAGCTATACCTTGAGAGCAAGAAGGTAATAAGGATTTTTCTGGGCCTCTCAAAGTGATTCTTTCTCTACTCCACTGAGGGGTTGAAGTTCAATACTTGGGACTAGATGACAAACAAGACCCTCATGGAAATATATTAAGAATAACTCGCTCTAAAAAAAGGTAACCCACTCACACTGTACAAGTTTGAGGAAGCTATAGAGTGGTCATGATACTATAATAAGGGTGTTATTCCACACCAAACCCTCATAAGAATGGACCAAGGTAACACCCTCAACCATTACTAGTCAAATAAATCTCACATAAGTTCAAAATTAAGCTGAACTAGGGATAAATAATACTCTAACGTGTCCTTAAAGGAGTATGCAACATGTCCCTTGGGGTACACGGTATGTCTCACTAATCCTAGTATAACTCATGTCTCGCACTCACATATTATGTACTTTTCCAATGTATATATCATGTCCAATTAGGATACATGGTGTATAGATGATGAGCCTGAACTTGAAGTGTCACCTTCCCATTCCTGTGTCTGTGTTCTTGTACAACTAATCATGACGATGTACTAAGCCGTGTTCATATACCAATCCATTTCTGAGTACAAGGCCCAGCCCATGTACTCTATCCATATCATGTACATAGTCATATCTATTACCATGTACCACCCAAGGTACATGATGAGCCTCTAGGTCAAGGTCACATGGAATATGAAATATGTCACATGTCATGTGATATTTAACTTCATGTTGAATCCTAGCACCACATCCAGGTCCCCACACATGGAGTTTGTTCTTCCATTACATGTCTTGTAGTGTATAAATATCTATAATCCATGAAACTTCTAACAAATTCCTCCTATACTGCTACCACATCAATTTACTCCATTAAAAGTTCTATAAACCATGGATCTGAGCCAAAAAAAATCTATTATCATCAGAGATTCGATTACTAGACATCCAAATTGATCAAAAAACCTTATTCATTGATTTTTACCACCTTCACATGTCGAAACTAAAACTGGTGATCCCAAAATCCAAAACAAATCCACTTTTATCACTATTTTAGCTTGGTCCCATCATCAATATGAACTGAGTTATTTAGTATCAATCCATTACATCAAGAAATGGGTGTATAATGATTCATCATTGAGTATTTTTTTATACCACTGGCCAAACAAATCACTAATGAAGAGCACACAAAGAATGGTGATAGAAAACCAAGAAACAAAATGGAGGAATGATCCTTGGACCTATTTGAATCAACCATTATTTTTTTAATTATCATGATGAAAAAATATCCAAATAAACAAATTAAAAATTTCTCCCAAATCCCACAAATAAACCAATACCCAAAAAAATGCTCGACTTATGAATCAATCTATTAAAGGATTCGATTCATATACATCACAAAATAAATAAATGGGACAAATACACATAAAACCAATGTCCTACCATGAGTTTAGATCGATCACTGAGGAAGAAAATTTCTATGTTTCTATCATTGGTGAGATCCTATAACTTTTATGGTGCAATGATCATTGATCTTGATCTATTTTCATTTTCCAATAATTCTCTCCTATAATTTTCCACTGGATATTTTGGGTTATAAAGATAACCATGAGATATCATCATAATTGTACATTTATAGAGGATAATATTTCACTATGTCAACCTAATAAAATAAAATAGTAGTTAATTTATTTTATTATTTTCACCCTTGATGACTATTAACCAAGAACCCAATGCTGAAAAATATTATGTCGTTCCTAGGGAAAATCACATATTCCGAACTCAACAACAGTCTTGAATTTCCAATCAAAGACTTCATTTAATAGTTATTCCACATTTTTAGTAAAACTATGAACTCATGATATTGATATATTTAATATTTTTATAATATCAATTTTGGGATCATGGGACCTTGTATTCTCACATTTTATCGATGCTTAGCTTCAAATATATTCCTAGAAATATTCCAAAATATTACATGAAAAAACTGAGACATTACATTATCCACATATTCAAGTATTTTAATTCCAAAAATTTATAAAACTACTCACAATAGAGGTTAATTAGCTCTCAAATAGGTCAGTCACTCCCATGATCTCTCCTAATAGTTTCTCAGGATGTTAACAAACACACGGATAAGGAAATACTTTCCCATAAAGCATCTTTCTCTACCAGTTCTTAATGCTACTTGGTCCTTGAAATGGTATCACCACCCAAAATTTATATCTCACCCTGGTTGATATTGTACAATGAGTCATGAAAATACCACCTTAGATGTGACATGTAGAGAACACCATGAAACCATAACTACTATGGTCACAAGGTTAAGAAATACACCACCTTGCTAATCCAATATAATAATAGGGAAAAAGGAAGGGCCTAAGGACCTTAGAGATAGCCTAACCCCTTAGCTAAAACCCTAAAACTCTCAAACATCAAAGGCCTCTATCATTGATCTGTAAAGGACTCATGACATTAATGGTAACTTATCATCCGCCTCTAGATAGACCTATCCCTATAAAACCATCACTAACACCAAATCTAGGCCTCCAAACATTGTCTTTAACTATTTCCAACTAGTATAGTGATGAACTTCATGGTCACCCACTAATGGAGCCAAATTACTCTACCTATATGGTGAAGTGGTATCTATTATGATACAAGAACTCCACTAATGGCATAAGGTCCACCCTGTTATGGCCCCAAGATAACAAGTAATCTCATATCATGTTCTCCCAAACCTGAACGGTCCACTTTACTTGGCCAATTGTCTAGGTTAAAAAGGTTGTGCTCACCCATAATAAAGTCCCAATCCTTATACATCCTCTACCCAATCATTTCATGAAGTAAAAATCAAGGAAATGTTCTTCGAGAGAATTTCATGGTGCCCGACTACCTCTTTCATGCACTAGTGTCCCAAACACTACCACAAGATTTATACCTCTTTTTATAGTAATATCAGTGTCACCTTCTATCATAATACAAGGATAACATCCTCCCCACCATTGAAAAATCCATTATGAACATATCCAGTGGTTATCTGGATACACAAAAACTCACAATCGATATCCCTAGCTTGTTTTTACCTGGCTTACTAAAGAAGGGGAGGGGTTGAAACCATCGACTAGAGTTAGAACTCACCATCCTCAAGTTTCTTGCATGATACTCCATGGAAACCAAGAACACATTGATGTTATCAATCAATAATACTATGAACCAATCCAACAAGGGTTAAGAATCTGATATATAGGTATCAAAATTCTAAAAGGGATTATAATACGCCAAAGGGTATCACCACAAACTCAAAAAACACAGTGGATTTTCAGAGAAACTTTTGAAATATCTTGATCTGAAACTAGAGCGGGTGATAATCTATCCTGAGGCCAAATCTGATATCCACTTCTTCCCTAACCACTATTCAAAGAAGTAAATGATTCTTGGAGGTGGATAATCCACCTTAATAATCACGAAGTTCAGGTGATGTCATTACATACCTTAACTTAATATCTCATCCAACTCTTAGGAGAACAAAACTAGACTTCCTAATAAAACACATCAGGCCTCATGAAGCTATATATCTATAGATATATCAATTTTACTTTCATATACCATTAATCTATGGGGTCATCTAAAACTCTAGATAAAACATCATCCATCACTAGTTCTAGTATATGCAAAAAAACAAAACATTGATGGGGAGGTAAGCCCGAATCGTCCTTAGGGAATACATCCTCATAGTCCACCAAAACCATGAGAAACTAAATCTTATAGAATTCATTGATCCAAGGTTTATACTAGACAACTTCTTAGAATACAAATGTATACTTCCTCACATGATATTACCTTACTCTACTTGAAATCACTTCATATCATAAGAGGATAACTCAGCCTCAAAATCTGAAAACTACACCACACCCATCGTTGGAAACCAAATGAGCATAGATGGTAAGAAAACATTCCATATTGAGAGAAACATTGTAGGGAATCACTACCACTATGGAAGGATTCCACATGAAGAAATCTTCTCCTAGATTCAGACCACATAGTTTGTAGAAGTGTGAAATCACTAATCCTCACTACAAGAGCTGTCAACACAAGGGTAGAGCTAAAATTATCTATTGGTATATATAGAACACATATAAGGAATACATTTAGAGAAATGTGGCTAGAAAAAGTGTACTAAAAATATAGCTGGAGTATAGAATACACTTATCATACCATGAATTACACTTGAATACTTTTGGTCACAAACTCCTATTTCATGAATATATCCTTCTCTTTCCCCACCTATTTACCTCAACCAAAGATTTATTTAACACTTTATCACACCAAAAAATATTAACACACAATTAAATGGAAATCATCTTCTACACCTTGACACTATCCTCTTTGGGATTCACTAAATCACCTGCAAGGTTTTAGATTGCATCACAAAAACGCATCTTGATGGGGGAAATATTCCTCTTCCTTGCATGTCTGATATCACATCATAAATTACCAAAATAGAGCTCTATAAATTCCCAGTGTCACCCTAGATAATTATACCCACCCGGATCACCATGAAGAGGGGTCCTAACCAAAAGGTATACTCACACCACTAGATCGATCCAATCCTCTACCACCTAAGAAGGGGGTCTGTGTCACCAAAAATCACTAGGCAATATATAACTCTGCAACTTGTAATACTCACATAGCATAGGAGAAACATCTTCTAATACCACTAGATCTTACTTCTATGCCACAGAAGAGACTCGTTCCAAGAACAATAATCTAATTGGTTGGCTTCCACATGAATTATAAAAATTAGATCATCACCTTGAGCCAATCCTCCACTTTATGAGGTTTTGGATCGCCACAAAACCTAAGTAGTATCTAACAATGGAACTCACATATCATTTAAAAACTTGGTTTATCATCATCTGAACCTAATAGAGACAACATCTACCTTAAATTTCATAGATCATCCATCATATCCACAAAAGGATATAAGCACTACTCAATAGGTAGTATCACTACTTTGTGTCCACTTAGAGTAAACACCTCATGAGTGGGTCCCTAAATTGAGGCATCATCACTCAACTAGTCTTCATGATAACACTACCTCATAATCACAACTATAAGTCATCATGGATACATCTTTAAAATAATCAAGATGTATCACGGTTAAAGAGTATATCTAGGGAGATGACTCAAGAAATACATGGAAACCAAAACCAATTTCAATGCGATGCTTGTAAAAATGTTTTCCCTATAACCAATGCCTATATATACCAAGTCAAAAACTAGGTTATCAATGTCCTAGTGACTAGATACACCAGCCACCGCACCAACACTAGATGCCTTGTCCTAAGATCCAAACTAAAAACACATTAATTTTGTTTCCCTAGTTTTTAAACCTATCTCACAGACTCTGGTCCTAAGGTAGAATTGACACATCTAATACCCCTTTCTAATGACCCGACCCACTAGGGCCCACTTATCTAGTTGAAGTTTGAGTCGTTACAACACAAATAGTACCTCTAATAGGCTAGGGGCTGGAGACTTTCATCGAGTAGGAATATCACGCATGTGACAGTCATTATGATAGAGTATGTGTAAGCACACTCACATCTTCAAGATCATAAAATTTTGAAATGTAAAGAAGAAATGATACTAATAATGAATTCATAACATCTATCCCATGACATGGTATGAAATAATTACTAGAAAGAAATAAAAGGGTAAAATACAAGACCACCAAAATCTAGAAAATAAAGTCTAACCTACATATAAGGAGGGGATTATTGTCAAATGAAACATCAGTGTACACATCAGTATTTCTAGACCAAACTATGATCCACCATTTCTTAGTCCCCCAAGGCCACCATACAAGATCTGTTAACTTCATAATAAATGACATCTGTGGGTAGAGCCCATGCAGGGGTGAGTTTAACAATACCTAGTAGGACACCCTAAAATAACCAAACATAAATCATCAAGAGTATTCATCTCATAACAATACAGTTATATCAAATAAAATATTATGCATAACTATAAAAAAGAAAAAACCCATATATTCTTATAAATAATGTATATCCCATGTGGTAAAAACTATGATTCCATCCACAGGATTCATCTCGTGGTCTAAAGGTAACACTTGTCTAGGAGAAAACCACTCAATGAGCTATGATGTCACTGATGAAACTCTACAGAGTGGTCATAATCGATAGGCCTCATTCTAGTTATGGAACTCATCTAATATGTTACATTCATCAAGTCTATCCAAGTAGAAACATGGATAAAACTATGAGGTTTTATCTAAGAAATTCACTCAATTGGACTAATACCCTATCATAAGGATCAGATCTTGATACACAGATAGGGGGGTCAATTCTTAGGGATCACTAATTCTCATGGAAGTGTAGGTCATGTTGAATAAAAAACCCTACCTAGATAGAATGAAGGAAATGAGGATTAGTCGAAGAGTCATGGAGCAATTCCATCTCTAATCTACTGAGGGGTCTAAAGTTCGATGCTCATTACCAAATACTATACTAAACCCTAGTGGAAATGAACTAAAACTAAATCACTCTAGAAAAATGGATCTCACTCACGATGTACAATTCCAAGGATTATATAAAGGGGTCAGAATTCTATGATAATTTTGTGATGCCACACTTAACCCTTATAGGAATGGAGCATGGGAATAAAATCAACTAATGTTGGCCCAATAAATCTCACAAAATCTCAAAATGAAGTAGAACTGAGGAGAAAGAGGACTCTAACCTGTCCTTGAAGGAGTAAATGATGTGTCCCTTAGGGTACACAACGTGTCTCACCAAGAATGATATAGATCGTGTCTCATGCACACAATGAATATACTTTTCTTGAGTACATGGAATTTCGACCAAGGGTACATGGTGTGTAAATGATGAAATGGAACTTAGTGTTTCGTCTACCCATGCTCATG
This sequence comes from Viscum album, assembly GCA_963277665.1. NCBI lineage: Eukaryota > Viridiplantae > Streptophyta > Magnoliopsida > Santalales > Viscaceae > Viscum > Viscum album. Next base: position 1,795,188,832 of record OY728131.1, read on the forward strand.
TATATGTCCATGTAAACTTAGAAGTTCCCATGTACTAGGTTAGGTATGTGTACTAGTTCGTGTCTGAGTATGTATCCCATCTTGTGTAATCTGGACCTATCATATACCTACCCATTTCCATTCCTATGTACCAACCCTAGTACATGTCTAGCCTCCAATAGAGGTCACATGGAATGTGACTTGTGTCACACAACGTGTAATATTTAACTTCATGTATTACCCTAAAACTATATCCATAGACCCACACATGGTGTGTATTCTTATATTACATGATTTTTTGTGAGGAAAACTCCAGAATCTTTGAATCTTCACTCAGATTCCTCCTTCACTACCGCTTCATTTATTTCTTCCACAAAACATTATGAAAACCATGGATCTGAGTGAGTTGAACTCAATCACCATTAGAAATACAATTTCTATCCATCCAAATATATTAGGAAACCTTCATCATCAAGTAGTTTCACCTTCTCATGAAAAAACCACAATTAGAGATCCCAAAATCAAATCTTGATCCACTTTCATCACCATCGAATATTGATCCCACTATCAATCTAAATCTAGATCTATGGTATCAATACATTGTTCCAATAAAAGGGTGCACAAAAATTGATCATTAGTGTTTTTTTTAACTACCTTCCAAATGAAACACCAATGATGAATGTAAAATAACAGTGGTGAAAAACTAAGAAACACAAGAGAGGAATGAAAATCATATGTGTTTCGGTTTTCCTTGATCCATTATTTTTATCATGATATAAAAATATCTAAATAATTAAATGAACAATTTTTCCCAAATCCCATAAATAAACCCATACTCGCAAAATGATCTACTCGAGAATAAATATGTTAGAGGATTCGAGTCACGTTCATCACGGGATAAATAAAGGGGATAAATCCACATAAAATAAACAATCTACCTCAATTTTGGATTGATCTCTTGTGAATAACAGTTATGTATTTTTGTCGCTAGAGATATCATAGAACATTGATTGTGCAATGATCCTCGATCTTGATATGTTATCATTCTCTAAGAATTATCTTCTACAACAGTCCTCTAGATCTCTAGGGCTATGTAACTAACCCTGATATCTCATCATGAACACATATTTATAGTGTGTAAAGGATCATTATGTCAAATTAATAAAATATATTAATTTATTAATTTATTTTATTATTTGTGCTCGTTACTAATTTTAACCAAGTTAAAAATAGCGACAAAGATTATATTGTTCATAGGGTAAATATCACATTTTAGGATCAATGGTGGTCATAGATTTCTAATTTGAGGATCCTTTTAAGATTTATTCTACTATTTAAAGAAACTATGCATCTGTGATATTAATATTTTTAATATTTTTATAATATCAATTCAAGGATCATTGGTCCTTATATTCTCACATCGTCTATATTTTTGGCTCCATAAATATAACTAGAAATATTACAAATTATTACACAGGAAAAAATAAGATATTAGAATACTGGTATCCACCACGCACTCATCAGGATCAAAATTTACCTACTGTGGATCGGTGTCATCCCACAACCCAAATGGAAACTCGGTTTATAATTCAACCATAGGAGGTTGTTCATTTTTTTGGGAAGAACCTATGACATGCTTATCGACAACCTCACAAACAACCCAACCCATTTTTACTTCCACCATCTAATACATATCCATGTAATTTTTGACGAAAACACTAGGGAATTCAATAGAAGTGTGACCTTTTCGACAATAGATTCTATAGAAAGTGGTTCTCAATTCATATCTCACCTATCTTTTGAATCTATATTCCCCTTCTATACTGATATAAATAAATTTAGTGAGATATTTGGATAATTCAACCTCCACACATAGGTGAGAAAATTAGTATGTTGTATTTATGTCAAGTGTCGGTCTAAGTATAAGAATATACCACAAGAATTTTCTATAAGTCTCAAAATTTCCAGATTGAAAAAAAGTAGTGGTAAGCCTAGTAGCCACACCCAAACCATAGCCAAAGGAATATCTTTACCCATGTGATAGTCAATCAACCATCTAAACAATAGAAATCTAAATGGAACAAAATGATAATATTTTCTTGATAAAACCCTTAGAAAATAATCCTTCTTTTGAAAAAATTAAAATAAACTCTTTGAATCAAGAAGACAAATTGAGGAAAAGTGCTTCAAATCCCATGCAGACCTTACATAGAGTGTGAAATATGAAAAAGATGGGAATCTGTGACTGAAGCACTAAACCAATGCCAAGATAATTGATTTGAGGTTAGGGAGAATTCCAAGGAGGATATATCCATCACATAAAGACACTATGTGTGTCTAGGAACCTTTGTCCCTAGAACAATGCTCGAAATCTTCGAGCACTGGTCCTGAGAAGGAAGTCGTGGATTAGGAGAAAGACGACCCCCCATCCCCCAACAATGGTGGTGGGTCTTTGAAACCAACATCAACTAGTTAGTTCATCATCGAGTACATAGGTTGATAGAAAAAATTATACAACCTACTTGATGAGATATTAGCACAAAGGGATTACATTACATAGTTAACATTAATTAGAGGTTTTTTCCGTTGTGGAATTTACTTTTTTTATGGGTGTCTTGACTTGTAGTTAGATTCCAATCATGGACTTTAGGAATACTAGGTGTAACTCCACTAAGAAAGAAGCTTATAAGTTTGTAGAATAAGTGTATATGGAATCCCTATTAAATTCTATTTTAATTTATCAATTCAAATAAATATAATTCTTGACTCATGGTTAAAAAATTATTCCAATATAGTCGAATGCAATAATTTAATCACCAGTTATTTGAAATATTATATAAGTGAGTTGAATGTTAAAAATAATTATTCAAAAATTAATTATTAAATAAGTGAATATAATATATTTATTTATATCTTATTTATTCCCAAGGCAACAAATTACTATCTATTTGGTTTTGTAGATATTAAATAAATATTTATTTTTTATGTTAGTAAATATATTATTTATTGATTTATTGAACAAATAATGTAGTGATATTTATTTATATAAATAAAATGTAATTATTAAAAGTTTAATAAATATCAATGAGGAAATATGTACTGAGTTAAGGGTCCATTAGGAATGTTATATTAAATATAATTTAAATAAATATTAATTTATTTATGATATTTATTTTACCCATGAGTCAGGCATGAATAAAAGAAATGTTATTATTATTATTATTGTTATTCAACTTGGGATTCATTGAGGATTAAATAGTTTATTAAGGACATATGTGTAATTACCAATTCTAAACCAAGATCTAATTGTATTTGGTTATACCATTTCCTAGGGTTAATGATGCATGTTTTTTACAACATATCTCTCTAAAAATTTCTATCAACCCTATAGATAACATTATATTGAACACACTCAAGAATAGAGAAAATAAATCCTCCAATTCCTCTAAAGGATCAATAAAATAAGAGAAACCATTATTCTATCCCAAATAATTCCTATTTCAATCAATGTAAAATGATGCAATCATTATAATCATTCATAATAACACCTAGATATTTCTTTGGTGATGTTTTTGAGGTTTATAAATCATGTGTAAATTAACTCCAAAAGGATCTTATCCTTGTATATTTCATGATAATGAAATTATTACAAGAAGATTTCAACTGATTCAACAATGAAGAAATAATTTTCCAGACATGGTAATTTTTCTCCAAATAAATTAATTATAAATTATATGTGAATGACCCAACATTTGATTTAATTGATTTAAATTTTTATACTTATAATCTATAATCTGAATAATTTAAAAAAAATAATTGTTGGGCATGGGCTTGACCACTTTCGTTATTCCCTAGGACCTTCATTGAGTCTCTATTTTCATGTACATCTATCTTCTTCACAACTAGAGAATATTCCTTTCTTCTATTCTGAAATTTTTTTCACTTTCCAAGAGAGATAATATGATTGTAACATAATAGGTTCTTAGTTTATCCTTTATTGAGCTCCATAATTTCTATCCAAAGTAGTGAATGTATTTTCTATATTAACATATTTTCTTTTAGTGTTTCCTCTATTTCAATTTTTCATGTGAATGGAGGAACTTTTTATGACATGTTTAACTTATTTCTTTTTGTAATTACTAGACATATAACCCAGGTTAAAACAAATAAAACATATATCACCTAATTCATACCTTATGTTATCTTTCTCTAGTTGAGATGTTACTGTAGTTTTTTTTCACTGTTAAGCTTGGGGGACTCTAGGCACACACTCATAGTGTGTCCCAATTTTACACAATGGTAGAATGTCATAGATACCTTCTTTTGAGATCATTTGATTCCAATATTATAAAGTAACTCTCTTTTATTCATTTATTCTACATTTCTAACATTAAATACTCTATTTTTTTAGGAAATCATGGAGAGAATCTCTATATTCTCCATTGTATTTGAGGATTAGTGCTTTAATCTAGGCTCCTTGATCCTCTCATATTTCTCCTTTGTTTATCCAACTATGATATAGTTTTATTCTAGATTTTCTCTTTTATTCAATATGACAATCCATAAATCTAATAAATTTTATTTAATTATTTTTAACATAAATATCCATATAATATGATCTTATAAAATTAAGATTCCTAGTGTCAATAAGAAATTAGAGACATGGATAATTAACTTAATATAAAATGAAGTATAATTATTTAAAACTCTATAATCTAATATGAGTTTCCTTTGAAATCTTAATACTTCATGGTATAACCTAGGAATATTCATAAGGAAATGGTCAACTATAAATCCGAGTAATGGAACAATCAAATTATAAATAATACATGTGATTCAAGAGGCATATCATGACAAAATAAATAGTTAATAAAAAAATATACTCAAATGGAAGCATGGTATACAAAAATAACATCCTAAAATAATGGTATTATAGGAATGTGGAAATAACATAAAATGTGAAATCAAGAGAATAAGTCAAGTATAACTTTGAAAAAATCATAATATTGTGTGCTTAGTCTAACTATTTATTCATCACACATGGTATCTCAAGTTAGGACCACTTTGTGTATGAAGATTGTATTTGTTGTCAACAGTTGTCAATACTTGTCAAAATGAAGAAGGAGATGAAGGAATAAAAAGTTAGTGGAGATTGGTTGATGTTAGGTTTCCTATATAATTGTTATGGAATCAAATCATTGGATGTCATACTTGAGAAATTCTCTAAGAAGATCAATTAATACAATTGTTGAACTAATACTATGTTCAAATAACTTGTGTCAAAGGTGACACATTGTTTACAACAATGAATAATGGTGAAGTATCATCCATCTAAGGATGATTGAAGAATAATGATGATATAAAGAAGACCATTCAATGCTTCCTGATTTCATGAGAACCTTGCAAGAGCTTACTTGAAGAAAAGAATCATATGATTTGAATGAAGTAGAGAATGATGGCTGAATAATAAAAGTGAGTGTGGAAGGGATTGGCATTCTAATAAGGTCATGAATTACACATTGCATTTAAAGTTACAAATACATGTATCAAAGGTGATACATTGTTTGCAACATTGAAGGTATTTAAATAAGCTTCAAGCCTCCACTTTTAGATGAAGAGCGATGATTGGAGTTCTTGGGAATTAACACTCCAAAAGGAATTGAGGATTTGAAGTGAGGATGTAGAAGTAATTTGGAATTCATATTCCAAATAGAATGGACCAAACCAAACGATGATTTGCTGATATTTATTTCAAAAATATCATAAGTCAAGAGAACTTGTGATTCAAGCCTTATGATGGAAAGGGGGAGAAATGATGATGCCAGTCAGATACAATTTTGATTGGAAGGAATGTTGCTGCTGGAAGATAGGGAAGTTTTCGTACTTTTCATTGTAACTATGATGATGATTTTCTGATTTTATCTCAAAAATATCATAAGTTTGGAGAACTTGTGATGCAAGCCTTATGAAGGATAGGGAGAGTAAAGAAGTGTTTTTGACCAAATAAATAAAGTGTCACGCAAGTCAAAAATGGCACGCAAGTGTGGTGCACAAGTGTATGTTGCGCGTAAGTCATATTTCAAGATCATCCCATCAAAATATGACAAAGGAAATAAAGTGGCACGCAAGTTAAAGATTGGCGCGCAAGTGTGGTGCGTAAGTATTTGTGGAACGCAAGTGTATGATGCACGCAAGTCATATTTCAACATCATCATATCAAAATATGATAAAGGAAAGAAGGTCTTGATCTAGTGGTGGAATGTCACTCAAGTGATGGAGCGGAGTGTAAGTGCTGGAGTGGCACGCAAGTGTATGTGTCATGAAAGTCTAGCCTCCCCATTTTTTGAAGGTTCAACACTTAAGAGAAAATTTGATCTCTGATCGCACAAGTAGTAGAAGTGGTGCACAAGATGAAGTGGCGCGCAAGCTGAGAGTTATTTATAAGTCACCCAAGTAGGAAGTGGCACAAAAGCAGGGTGGCGTGCAAGTAGGGTGGCGCGCAAGTAGAGTGGCGCGCAAGCATAAGTGGCGTGCAAGTTGTCAGAGGTGCACAAACAAGGAGTTGTCTTCGAGAAGTGTGTTTTGGATAAGCCAAAAGTGGTGTACAAGTTGTGAGTTTTGCACAATAGTGGTGCGCAAGTTGTGGCACACAAGCAGGTGGCATGAAAGCAGAGTGGCATGCAAGCATCATGGCGTGCAAGTTTTGAGTTGTGAACAATTGTGGCGTGCAAGTATTTTATAATGCGCAAGTAGGGTGGCACGCAAGTAAGGATTACCGCGCAAGCTATGAGTTGTTCTAGAAGTTCTTACCAGCTTCTGTTCAACTGAGATGATGAAAAGTTGATCTAGACTTCATTGTTTTTTCAATCACAAAGAGAACTTATGATTCTAGCATGAAGAAGAAGAAGAAGATCTCGGTGGATATGGTGTTTCACTGAAAGACAACATGTGAAGAAGAGTAGGTTTCAGTGCTGCTGGTTTTTAATTGAAGAATCAGAAGAAGAAGAAGAAGAATAAGAAGAAGAAGAATAAGAAGAAGAGTGTGCAGCTTATAGGTTTACTACAAATAAAGAAGAGAAGAAGAAGAAGAAGAACAGAGTATGCCTAGTTGAAGCTTACAATTATTTAGGGTAGTTTAATTCAGATGATGCCAAGTGAACCGATCTTCATTGCCTGAATAATCACATTGGTATATGTGATTCTAGGCAAGAAGAGAGAATAAGTTTTAGTGCAGTTGGTTGTTTCACTAATAAGAAGAAAGAAGAAGCCAAGTGCAGTTGGTGTTGCACTAGAAAAGAAGAGAAGGAAAGAATGGAGAATTGCTTGCCTACTGCTTTAAAAGTAATCAAGTGAAGAGAATTAAAGAAGACCAAGAGCAGAACCTGCCTTTTGAAGAAGGAAGAAGATTGTCTCTATAGGTAGTATAAAGAACCAGCTAGACGCTGCAAGTTGGTCTAGGCCATCACCAGTCCAAGTAAGAGGATTGTTTCCCATCCCCTCTAAAGTGTAGGGACTCACACTAGCTAGAGGATTGTTTTCCTAGCCACTCCACTGTAATTGCATATCACATCATGGTGGAGAATTCATGAACTGGTCATACCCATGCATGGAAAGGATGTAGCTACTCTTATTTAGTGTTTAACCTTGTAAAAATATCATGTGCATATTTTTACTTCTTTCTATTATTTCATGCGATAGGGAAAAGGGAATAAGAGAATCAAGATCCTAATAGGTCAATAGGTGCATGGATAAAAGTTGGAATGGTTTAAAAAGTCCCCAACACTGATTTACCCCCCCCCCCCCTCAGTGTTAGGTATATCCCAAACTGGTCCTCTCAATTAGTATCAGAGGGAGGTTAACCTCTGTTGAATTCTCTACAGTGAAGTTATTATCTTTTGAAGATTTCATTTTCTTTCCTGAATTATCAATGAAATGAAATTTTCATGAAGATTCAGTTATCTCTAAACATAAGGCTATATTTATCAAGACCATGATGAATAGGAAAAAGAATGAAAATAGAAATTTGAATAAGAAGTCCATACTATCTAAATAAGAGGATGTATCTTGTTATCTATATCTAGCAGACATTGAAGACACACCAGACTTCGAAAGTTATGAGAAGGTGGCTCAAGTTTCCACTAAGAATATGGATAACCTTCCTACCTCAAATGATAAGGAGGTATGTTTTAGTACATTTGGAAATTATTCTCATGATGAAAATGCTGGAACAAGTGGTGAGGATAAATCTACAACTTCTCAATAAATATCAGTTGAAAGATTAAGAATGATTCTGCATGGTATTCCTAAAGATATTTCATCTCTTGTATGTGGAGTATTTCAATTAATGCAAGAAAATATCACTCAACTGGAAGAAGAAATTGATTCTTTGGATAAAGGCTTACAAGAAAAAATTGTCGGATTTTTAAAGCTTTCTAGACAGGTTGGAACCTTTGAAGAAACAAAGAAGGGATTTGAAGTAAGTTCTTCAAAGTGGTTCAAAGATGTTGAAGAGAAAGAGGGAGTCAACAAGACTCTAGAATATTAGATCCATGCACTTGAAGATGAGCTAAAAAGATAAATGAGGTCAAGGAGATATATTTGGAAGAAAACTCCAAGAAGATCAATGAACTTGACTCTTTATTACAAAACAAAGTAAAGATGCATGAAGATGAAGTTGAAAGATTAAAGAAGGATTGTGAAGAGAAGATGACTATGATTGAAGACCAGGAAGTCATCCTCAATATGAGATGTCTAGAATTGGAAGCTGAGTTTACCAATCTTGAGAAGACACATATTGAGTCTCCATAAAAGAAGGAAATAGTTATTATCAGTATTCAATGCTCAATGGGGGATTCTACTATCAAAAGACCTCCAACATGTGATAAGAAGATCATGGCTTCACTCATTGATCTATCAAAAGTAGATGAGAAAGTAAAGGTACCATCCATACCAACTTGTACTAATGTTTTTGTTTGTACAAAAAGTACAGGTTGGAAGAAAAATTCTAAACAAGTATGGATGAAGAAAAGTGAGAAGAAACCTACCACCATGGCTATAGTGGATAGGGTAATGAGTGTAGAAGATAGTTCCCCACATAAAGCACAACATACCAAGAAGAAGATTTAGCAGACTTATAAAGAAGATGGGAAGAATTCAAGGTTTGTTGGTCATTGATGGTGTTGTAATATATTTGGGCATTGTGCACTAGATTTTTCGTTCAACCCCTTAAATGTAAAAGCACAGAGAAATCTCATCTCAAGGGGGAGAAATCCAGAGAAGAAAAAACAACATCCACATATCCAAAAGCATATGTATACTGCAAATAGATTTGTAATGTTAGATAACATTTGTGATGTATGCAGTATGAGTGGTCATATTAATGGTGCATGTTCATATAAGAAAAGAAGACCACATAAGCTAAGTAAGAATAAAAAATCATCCTTGGGAAGAAATCAAATATATAATATGAAAACAAATTCACCTAGGAATATTTCAAGAAGGAAATATGAGAATTCCTCGGATTCTAAATCCAAGAAGGTGAAGGGTGGTGCATCTAAAATAACTACTAAGAAGGAAGCCACTCAGAAGAAGCCATGTATAAGATCCAATCATGATGCCTCGGTCCCTAATGATATTTTTGTGGTTTGGACAGAAGATTTGGAAAGAATGAGAAAGATGGAAGATGCACAGGCTAATACTTGTGCTAAAAGAAAAAAAAAGATTCTACATGAAGAAAAGGAAGTTATGTGTGTGAGGTGAAACAGGGCTGGTTATACTATTAAAATATGCTTTGAATTTACTTGGGACCGACAAGAATTCCTCAAAAAGATGAAAGGTGCACCAAGAGATTCTAGTACTTTGAAATCCCTTGAAGAAAGAATATTCACACACAAAGAGATGGAAGAAATAGTGAGGTCCACACAATCACAGTCAGTATTGAAGATCGGTTGTGAAAGTGTAAAGAATGAAGCATCTGGGTTGAGAAGATCATCTCAAACTTGTTTTTCACATTGATGGAGAAAATAAGATCCACCTTATTCCATTAAATATTTGTGTATTATATTTTTTATTATCATACAAGTAATTGAAGGTGAAGTAGGATCTCAGGGGGAAAACTAGGATCCAGTGAGGAGAATTGTTCCCTTGGGGGGGAGACACATGAAGAAGCTGTCAGAGTCATTATCTCAATCTTTATCAACATCAGTTGGTATAAAATTCAATTACTCTGAAGATTGTCTGAAGATCATCTCATTGTAAAATGTATGTCATTTATTAATCTTTAATCCTTGGTTACTCAAAATAAATATATTTTTACAAAGGGGGAGTAACTGGTTCAATCAGTGACCTAAGAAGAATGAATGTTCCCCAAGGCCACTTATCCTACTAATTTCACTTGAATGTTTTTTATTCTTTTTTTGAAGTGAGTGCATGAATTTCAGGATTTATTATTTCCTATCACATTTAATATTTTTATCCTCAAATGAAAGTGGAAAACCCTGGAAGACAAGTGTAGGATATCTCATCTCAAGAGGTATCACGATCAGTGGATAATGGATAGGTTTGTTTTCTAAATAAAATTCTCTTGTTTTATACATTTATCTTTTCTCAAGTCGACTTAGAGTGAAATGATTGATGGCACACTACTTAAGTAAGTACTGATACCCTCTCTACTGTGAACTTTGTATTTCTTTTCAATAATGGGGAGAGAAAGTGAAATGAATGTTTGAAATGAAAGGGGGAGAGAAACAACTAAAGGGGAGAGAGAATATTCTTATTTTCACATTGACACATTCATTTGAGGAGATGTTGTGGTATTCAAAACAAAATACAAAGGGGGATATTTTTGGGACCACTTTGTGTATGAAGATTGTATTTTTTGTCAACATTTTTCAATACTCGTCAAAATGAAGAAGGAGATGAAGGACTAAAAATTTAGTGGAGATTGGTGGAAGTGAGGTTTCTTGGAGAATTGTTATGGAATCATAGAATTGGATTTCATACTTGAGAAATTATTTAAGAAGAACAATTCAGATGATTGTTGAACTAATACTATGTTCAAAGAACTTGTGTCAATGGTGAAATATCATTTACAACAATGAATAATGGAGAAGTATCATCTATCTAAGGATGATTGAATAAGAATGGGGATATAAATAAGACCATGCAATGCTTCTTGATTGCATGAGAACCTTGCAAGATATTACTTGAATAAAATAATCATATGATTTGAATGAAGTATATAATGATGGCTGAAGAAGAAGAGAGAGTGTGGAAGGGATTGGAATTCTAAGAAGGTCATGAATTACACATTGCCTTTAAAGTTACAAATACATGTATTAAAGGTGATATATTGTCTGCAGCGTTGAAGGTATTTGAAGAAGCTTCAAGCCTCCACTTTTAGATGAAAATAGATGATTGGAGTTATTTGGAATTAACACTCCAAAAGGAATTGAGGATTTGAAGTGAGGATAAAGAAGTACTTTGGAATTCATATTCCAAAAAGAATAGACCAAACCAAACGATGCTTTGCTGATATGTATTTCACAAATATCATAAGTCAGTAGAATTTGTGATGAAATCCTTACGATGGAAAGGGGGAGAAATGATGATGCCAGTCATATACAATTTTTATTGGAAGGAATGATGCTGCTGGAAGATAGGGTAGTTTCAGTACTTTCCATTGTAACTATGAAGATGATTTTCTAATTTTTATCTCACAAATATCATAAGTTTGGAGAACTTATGATTCAATCCTTATAAAGGATAGGTATAGTAAATAAGTTTTTTTGGAAAAATAAATAAACCGGCACGCAAGTCAAAAATGGCGTGCAAGTGTATGTTGCGCACAAGTCATATTTCAAGATCATCCCATCAAAATATGAAAAAGGAAATAAAGTGTTTAGCAAGTTAAAAATTGGTGTGCAATTATGGCGCACAAGTATATGTGGCGCGCAAGTGTATGTTTTTTTCAAGTCATGTTTCTACATCATCATATCAAAATATGACAAAGAAAGAAAGTGTCACTCTAGTGGTGGAATATCGTGCAAGTGAAGGAGCGGCACGCAAGTGCTATAGCAGCATGCAAGTTCTGGAGTGGCGTGCAACTGTTGGAGCGGCACGCAAGTGTATGTGGCACGCAAGTCCCCAAAATTCATATAAATAGATTACTAGACTCCTCATTTTTTTAAGGCTCAACACTTAAGAGAAAATTTGAGCTCTGATCACGCAAGTAGTTGAAGTGGCACGCAAGATGAAGTGGTGCGCAAGATGAGGGTTATTTATAAGGTGCGCAAGTAGGAAGTGGTGTGCAAGAAGAGTGGCGTGCAAGTAGGTTGGTGCACACATAGAGTGGCGTGCAAGCAGAAGTGGCGCACAAGTTGTCAGAGGTGCGCAAGTAGGGAGGTGTCTTCGAGAAGTGTGTTGTGTATAAGCCAAAAGTGGCGAGAAAGTTGTGAGTTGTTCACAATAGATGCGTGCAAGTTGTGGCACACAAGCAGGTGGTGTGAAAGTAGAGTGGCGTGCAAGAAGCATGGTTCCCAAGTTGTGAGTTGTGAAAAATTGTGGCGCGCAAGTATTTGATGGTGGGAAAGTAGGGTGGCGCACAAGTAAGGATTGGTGTGTAAGCTGTGAGTTGTTCTATAATTTATTACCATCCTCTGTTCAACTGAGATGATGCTAAGTTGATCTAGACTTCATTTTTTTCAATCACAAAGAGAACTTTTGATTCTAGAAAGAAGAAGAAGAATAAGATCTTGGTGCAGAGGGTTTTTCACTAAAATATAATGTGTGAAGAAGAGTAGGTTTCAGTGCAACTGGTTTTTCATTGAAGAATCAGAAGAAGAAGAAGAGTGTGCATCTTACAGGTTTAATATATAGAAAGAAGAGAAGAAGAAGAAGAAGAAGAAGAGAGTATTCCCAGTTGAATCCCACAATTATTTAGGGCAGTTTAATTCAGATGATGCCAAGTGAATTGATCTTCACTGCCTAAATAATCACATTAGTATATGTGATTCTAGACAAGAAGAGAGAAGAAGTTTTAGTTTAGTTGGTTGTTTCACTAAGAATAAGAAATAATAAGCCTAGTATTGTTGGTGTTGCACTAGAAAATAAGAGAATGAAAGAAGGAATAATTGCTTGCCGACTGCTTTCCAGGTAATCAAGTGAAGAGCATTAAAGAAGACCAAGAGCATAACATGCCTTTTGAAGAAGGATGTAGACTGTCTCCATAGCTAGTATAAAGAACCAGCTTAACGCTCCAAGTTGGGCTAGGTCATCACCAGTCCAAGGAAGAGGATTGTTTCCCACCCCCTCTAAAGTGTAGGGACTCACACTGGCTAGAAGATTGTTTTTCTAGACACTCCACTATAATTTCATATCACATCATAGTGCAGAATCCATGCACTGGTCATACCCATGCATGGTAAGGACGTAGCTATTCTTATTGAGTGGTTAACCTTGTAAAAATATCATGTGCATATTTTTACTGCTTTCTATTATTGCATGTGATAGGGAAAAGAGAATAAGAGAATCAAGATCCCAATAGGTCAAGAGGTACAGGGATAAAATTTGGAATTAGTTTAAAAGGACCCCAACACTAATTCACCCCCCCCCCCTCTTAGTGTTAGGTATATCCCAAACCGGTTCTCTCATCACATGATATGAAAACATTACCCAATGCATTGGAACGCTATCAAGCCACACCCTTTATATATATAACTTTATGCACGCCACATTGATCATATTACATAATAATGTATTTCATCATTTTAATCACATGATTAAAGAATATGGGTTTCATATATTTAATACCATAGAAAATGAATTATTTTCATATACAGGTGTATACCATATAATTAAAATATGTTTGGGTATTCACAACACGGTGGTATGGGAAGAAAAATCAAGGGGTAATTTCAGAATCATAACTCATCTACATAAAAGATCATGGAAGTGATAAATGATAGATAAGGGTAGTATCTCATTTACAATACATAAAGTTTTTTGTAAGTTATGAATATAAACATATAGATACATAACCATTTTTAAATCAAAATATATTATAACAAAATAAGTGATTTAATTGAAAAGAGGAGGGAGATAATCCCTCACATTGAGATGTTACTTCTTAAAGATTGTCAGGAGCTCCCTAAAACATTAAAAACTACTTTTGAGGTTTATAAGGAGTTAATATGAGAGGAACTTAATTATTTGAGGATTTATATTGAATATTAATGGGAGGATGGGTGGGTATTTATATCCAAAAATATATAATTTTTTATTAATTTCTAAACTTAGGCCTTGGACACCAAGTTAATAAAAATAACAAAACCATTTCCCTTCCCACGGTCATTTCAATGTTATATTCCACGGAGAGTTGTTTTAATATTTCATCATATAAATAATATTACCACTTAAAATAAAATCATTCTTGATGTGGAAATAAGTCATGTTCATAAAGAGTTTTTAAAAAAACATAATATATTTTATAAGTTTTGGAAGATTCAATGTAGATTTTTAAAATTAATCTTATTAATTTGAAACATGTTATATTAATGTAAAATTACATTTTTAGTTGATAATGAATCTATGGTATTTATTAAATCTATTTTTGGGGTATTATGATATCATAATACTTGCTGTGTATTTATGTCATATTAAAATTTTATCTGAAAAAATGAATGTCATAGAAAATTATTTAAAATGCACCATTGGTTAATTTCAAAATGATGGTTTCAAAAATGGGATTTATTTTATAAAATTATTTCTATAAATAAAATAATTTTCACTTTCAAATAAAAATCCTTATTTATTTAAAAATACTATTTTTCACATAAATAGCTTTTTGACCCTTATAAAAATAACATGGGACTTCATTAAATTATATTATCATTCTTATTTAAATAATTAGTGTTTTATAGAACTATTAATTAATAGTAAATTCTATTTAAAATTCTTTAATTTATCATAAAATATTATTATAATTAAAATTATATATGTTTTCCAAAAATTAATTTTTTTTTCAAAATCTATTTTTTATAAAATTCATTCTATTTTCATGTGTATATAAAATAATAATGAAAAATGAATCAATATAACCATAATATTATTTATAAAATTAATATTTACATATTTATACTATTATCGTATAGATACATAACCACTTATTACTCTAATGTATGACCTAACAGTAAGGTGTTTGATCGTAGTACTTACCTCGGGTTGTTAGAAAAACACAGTTTGGGCAATGATTTCTATAATATTTAAATTCTATTATAAATGGTTCTTCTTATGTTTTAATTGATGAATCTTAACTTGGTCTTGGATAAGGTTGTATATCAGTGATGGAATATCCTATGAAAGCTCCAATAATTAAAAATCATATGGAATGATTCTACTTATTAAGGTCATCACTTCTTCCGTATGAATCAATTGGATTTTATTACAGACCTTAATATATACTAATCCTAATGGTCATTTTATAACAGCTATATTACCAATGGTCATGATAATTAATGATCTTTTTCCCTAAGAATCATATTATGGATATATTTTATAATTTTCTAAAATAATAATAAAATACATTACATGAATTTCATATAACTAAATTACTTAATAAGGAATATGTTTATTCATAGGGAAATTTCATTTATAAAATTCTAGGTCATTTTATGCTTCCCCAATTTAAAAATTTCACCCTTGAAATTTCCTTTCACACCCTTAAACAGATGAAGGTGCTTTTGTCTCATCGCTTCTTTTGGTTCCCATATAGCCTCCTCAACCTTGTGGTTCCTCCATGTTACTTTGAATATGTGAGTTGTATTGATTCATAGAACTTTTTCTCTAAGATATAATATCTCCATCGGTTTCTCCTTGTATGAAATATCATTCTCCAGAAACACCACCTATAGATTAAATACATTTTAGGGGTCTAGTATGTACTCATTTAAGAGAGGTATGTGTAACCCATCATGTGACTGTAGGATATAAGAGATAAAATGGAAAGAGGGGTGAATTTCCCTTTAAATATTTTTCAAGGAAATTAATCCAATTTTAAATACTCATTTTAAAAATATTAAAGATATTAAAACCTTTTTAATAAAATAAAATATTCAAAGAATATAAATCACAATGATATAATTAAATATAATAATAAAATAAAATGAATAAAATGAAGAGTAGTTCAAGAATAAATCAATTAAGTGAATTTGACAGATTAAAAAAAATTATGAAATGAATGATTGAAATAGATAAATAAATAAAATTATAGAAAGTAAATAGGACATGATATTTGGTAAGGAATTCTGGTAATATTACCTAAGGGTACCCCTACATCTACCACCTCAATACCTTGAGGAATTAATCCATTAGTCCCTTTTACTTAATGGTATCAATGATCCCAGAAATATCCCTTTCTATTTAGGTTATAACATGAAACTGGATACAACAGACATTATCACTCTAATGGTAAATCTATAAACCACAATAATAATAGTCCCCTATATTTTGAAATGAAAAAAAACAAGTAAACATTATTCCCTTACTTTAATGATGGTAAGCACCAAAAATTAAATGAAAGTGGTGGAATATGATCTTTTTAGATTAGTCTCCATTCTCCCAAGTAATATGATAAACATAAGGGGAGAGTGAGAATATAGAGAGGGTAAGAAAGATATTAAAATGTTTCCACACACTCTTTGAAGGAAGAAGAGGATTTATAAAGAGATATCTTTATGGGAAATTATCAGAAATGGAGTACATTTAAATAAATTATGTTCAAACTATTATAGATATGTTGTGTAGTTATCCAAGACTCTAAATGTCTATATTTATATCCTTCATATATTTTGGAAATGTTATGTAATCATTAAGGTCTTTAAGTCATTGAAGTCCATATTCTATGAATCTTGACTATAATTATTTCTATGCATGAATTGATCCATTTAAAAAATAATTAACTCAATAATACCAAGGGGATTTCTAGGTAATTAAATTTAAAAATAATATTATTATCACTTTAGAATTATCGAAGAGAAAATAATATTGATAAAACTATAATTTTAAATAAAATTTATTATAAAAATTCAAACTAAATTAAAATCACTTGTTATAAATTTTAAAACAACTCCATAATGATAATTCAAAGAAAACATAGGAATATCGCATATAGTTATACCATTATATTCAAAATTTGGATTTTAAATAACTTTATATATTTATGCATTTCACATTGTCAAACTATAAATATATTTCATCAAAAAACAAATAAAAATGTTTGAATAATGTTTCTAAACTTGTAAATGATTTTTAAAATAATAAAATCAAAGAAAAAACTCAAAATAATAAAATTGTATTTATTTAGTTTCATACTGTAAAAATATATGTGTGAAATAAGAACAAAATTAATCTTCATATAATTATTTTTAAAACATTGTGAAAATAATTATCATAGATTCTATAACATTAATATAAATTTATAGAATCATAAAATTAATTTAAACACTTGTTTTAAATATTCAGTAAATAAAAATACCATGAAAATCATGAACTATAGTAAATTAGATATTTACATAATACCATACCAATGTAAGGTTCATTTCCCATGTTGTATAAGGGTAGAGAATAAATTCAATATGTTGTGTAAGGGTAGAAAAGAAAAATAATAGCATGCATAACGGTAGCATGCGTTGTGTAAGGGTATAGAAGAAATCCATGCCTTACATAAGGGTATACATGCCTATGTAAGGGTAACATAGAATAGTTGGGTAAAGGTAACACATATTTTAAATCTCTCACATAAGGGTAAATCATATTTTCATAAATATAAGAATTAATTTTTATAGTATGAATAAACATAAAGTGTAAGCTTTGTAAGGATAGACGAGAAAGTTCTTGACTTTTATAAAGATAAGATGCAATTTATACAGCTTGTGTAAGGGTAAACATGAAGTTGTGTAAGGGTAAAATACAGTTGTATGAGGGTACAATAGAGTTGCATGAAGGTAAAATATTTATATGTATGGTTACAATAAGACTTATGTAAGGGTAAAATAGAATTGATAAAATATGTGTAACGTTCATGCAAGCTATGTAAGGGTAAAATAGAATTAACAAAGCTTACATAAGGTTAAAAATAAACTTTAGAAAATTAATTTTTTAGTAAAAATAATTTATAATAATTATCTATAAAACTTACACTAATAAAAATAAATGATGAAATAATTAATAAATTATCAAATTCAATAAAATTATTATTATAAATATATAAATAATAAATAAATATAGTAAATAAATAAAAACATATAATAAAAACACAATAATAAATAAAATTATAATAATAAAATTATAATGTTTTTAGTCATTAAAATAAATTAATGGTGGGAAGAAAAACAATATTCCCCATTTTATGATCTCAAACACTTGAATAAAAAGTTAAATTAATAAAGAGTAAAGAAAAAACCTTCTCCCAAAAACATAACTTCACTGCTTTTAGGATGGAATGAAAAAACTTCTCCCCTTTAAGATTATCAAAAATAATTGATACATGGGGTTAGACAATAAAATGATAAAATTTAAATAGACTTTTATCATTATTAATGATCTTTTGAGAGAGACTAAAATTAATGTTTTAAAAATATTTTTGAAAACATGAAATATTTTAGAATAATGATTTTCAAAAAAAATATAGATTTAAATAGTTAGAATAAAAGTATTAAAATATATTTTCAAAAAACTAAAAAGATATGTTTAAAAAAATAAAATATATATAAATATATTTCGAAAAATAAAATACTTCTTCTATGATTATTCCAATGTTAACAAGATTATTACCCCATTAATTAATATATTAGGATATTTAAAAGTAACATAGCCATTAAACATGAAAAAACATATAAATAAAAGTCTTAGAAAATAAATATTTTGAGAAATCATTTTCATTATTAAGGTTTAGCAAAGAATATATTAATAAACCATAGAAACTCCATTGGGAGTGTCAAACCCGGTGTGTAGTAAAGGATCACTCACTGTGCCCAAGATAGAGAAAGGGTTATCAAAACCAATCAACTCTTTTCAGGATAAATTTTTAGAAGAATATACATAGTACCACATTTACATATTTATATCTTGATAAAAAAATTGGAGTATTTTACACACATAAATTTTCCCAAACTATGAAAAAAAATTAATAAAATTTAATTTGAAATCCTTTTTGGAAAAAATATTTAAAATCAATATTTTAAACATAAATTTAAAAATGAAATTTTAAAAATGAAATATAAAAAAAATATAGATAAATTTATAAAAATTTAAAATGAAATTAAAAGTAAATTTAATTGGAAATTTAAAAATAGATTAAAAATAAATTTTAAAGGAAATATTAAAGTAAATTTAAAAAGAAACTAAATTAAGGAACTTATTCCCATTAATATCACGGTTTATGTCCCAAGCTTCTCTAGGAAGGAAATAGAATGGTCTCTCTTTAATTAGAGAATAATTAAGCTTAATGTGGGATATAAATGTTTGATGTTTAACCACATTTAATACTAACATTTTAAAATGAGTTCCATGTTTTAATTCTCTAATAACATTCTAAATGGGATGGTCATAGGATTAAGTCAAAGAATTGGGTAAATAAGAGGATGGTGTTTCCAGATCATCTTCAATTATTTTATAGGATTTTGGATAAGGATGGTCCAAACTAGGTTGGTTAACATAATCATAAATTATAGGATGTGATTTAGAAATATTCACATTGAATTTGATATTAATAAACTCTTTTAGGATATTGGTCCTCTTATTGAAGGCTCAAAAGGTTTTACTTATGTACGAGTACCCAAGATAAATTTCATTATTATATTTAAGGTCAAAATTTACTAAATTTTCCTTGGTATTATGGATAAATAATTTCCAATTAAAGACTCTAAAGAAGCTAATTTTTGGAGTGTTTCCTTTCCAGTGTTTATAAGGGGTTGTTTCTAATATGTTTCTTACAAGGAGAAAATTAATGATAAATCATGTGGTATTGACCACCTTGTCAAAAACGTATTGAGGAAAGTAAAATTTATTAAGGTAAGTCCTAGACATTTCTTGGAGGGTCTAATTTCATTTTTTGACAACCCTACCTTTTTAGGTTTTCTATGAGAGGAAAAGGAGTGATAATATCCTTGAGAATAAAAAAACTCATCAAAATATTTATTATCAAATTCTCCTCCATGGTCACTTTTAAGGGAAAATATTTTGTAAAATTTTTCATATTTAAAATTCTTTGAAAATTTGGTAAATACATTACTAGACTAATTTTTAAAAGCCTAAAAATAAAAACCACATAAATCTATTGAATTCATTAATAATTCAAAATGTATAATGTTTAACTCTGATACTATCTACTTGAGTTGGTCAAAAAAGGTCAAGGTGGACTAGTTCTAGAGATTTAGAATAAGAAACATGGTTTTTAGGCTTGAAGGAATACTTGGTTTTATTTCCAAGTTGGAAATGTTCACTAAATAAGTTATCATTAAAAGATAATTCCACTAAATATCATAGTAATTAGTTATAGTTGATTTTTAAAAGATAATAACTATTACAATGGAAAAGGTGTCAATTCCAAATCCAAGAATAATTATCTTGTTCACTTAAACACTTAGCATATTAACTTTCTTGTGATTTTAAATCAGTAATATAAACATTTTTAAAAATGGTTTTGGTCAATAAAAGCTTTCCTTAGAATTAAAAAAACTTTAAAAAAATTAAAATTAATTTCAAAATGGCTATCATATAATTGACTTATACATAGTAAATTATATTTCAATACTTTTATAAATAAAACAACATTAATAATAATACATTTGGAGAAACCAATCATATCTATACCAAAAAAATTTCATTTGGAATCATCTCTAAAGGTGACATTTCCTCTATCAAAATCTTCAAGAGGATTAAATTTGAAAGGATCACCACACATATGACTTGAGAAATTTCTATCTATATACCACATAGTTTCTCAGGTTTTTCTCTTTCTCTAAAAAATATTATGAAACTATAGATTTTGGTACCCATATCTTGGTCCCACTTAAGTTATATAATAAATATTTAGATGGTGAAACAATCCTGGGTCCATAAATATTAGATAATAAAGATTGGGAACCCAAACTTATTTGGTATGTGATTTTTTTTATAAAATTAATAATAAAGACAAATTACTTTTCGTCTATCATATCTATAATTTTTATAATTACATTCCCAAACTAGATGACCAAATTTCTTAAAATAATTACAAAATTTATTTTTAAAAATTCAATTTACAAAAGTGGTATTTTTAGAATTTTTAGGAAAATTATAATATTTTGAAAAAATAAAATCATAAAAAAAGTTAAGATATTTTTTATAACACAAAATATAATTTAAATTTTATTCCTATTGGGTGAAACAAAAAATATAATTTTTAAAATTTTTAATTTGAAATTCCAATTTTTTTTAAAAAAAATTGATATTTTAATTTTAAAAGAAAATAATCATTTGATTTTAAATTTTGATATTTTTTGGAAGAAAAAAAGTTTGTGTTTCTTTCAATGATCTTTTAATTTTGAAAGAAGATCCTAAAAACCATTTTAAATTTCATTTTTAGCATTGATAAGATC
Organism: Viscum album; assembly: GCA_963277665.1. Taxonomy (NCBI): domain Eukaryota; kingdom Viridiplantae; phylum Streptophyta; class Magnoliopsida; order Santalales; family Viscaceae; genus Viscum; species Viscum album. Next base: position 1,795,210,446 of record OY728131.1, read on the forward strand.
TCCATAAGTTAAATAATAGGTAGAATAAGTGAAGAATAATAAGACAAGTGACAAGGAGGAAATGAAATTTTATAACTAACCTCAATTTCATCCTCGACACGTGTCATGAGATACTTGGTACTTTCATCACTTGATTCCTATAATGAAATTGAGTCATTGATAGCACTCTAAGTAAATAATATTGAATATTTATTAACTTTCTTCTTATAATTCAATCTTTTATTATTTAAGGGACAATTAGGTTTGATGTGGCCATTATTTTTAAAAATGAAATAGGTTAACTTGAATTTTTTATTTTACTTTTTAAATTTTTTAGTGGATATCTGTTTTCTCTTGTAATTGTACATAGTCTTTGTAAATTATAAAATAGTGGAGTCATTCATGGATTATTTGTCATTAATTTATTTGAAAGAATTGTTCTTATAGTTTGTATGACCTTCTTATCCTTCTTTCCCACTTGTATCTTAATTTTTATCTCACGCGTCGAGACAGAACCTATGAGTTCCCTGAGAGGAATGTTTTTGTAATCTTTATCTCCTTTGATTTTGGTGACTTTTGGTGCCCCAATTCTTGGTAAAACCCAAAGTATTTTCTTTTCCAATGTTTCTATAGAAATAGTATCATCAATATATTTTCTTCCATTAAAAATGATATAAAATTTGTTAAACAAATTAGTCATAAATTCATTGGGATTCCAAGAGAAACTCTCAAAGTCTTTCCTATACATATCATGTAACACCCTAGGTAAATAAAGAATATGACATTTTCATATTTGTCCATATTTTTGAATAAAATATTAATATTACTTTAAAGGGGATTCTATGCTCGATGGCATACCCAATACTCAACAACGAGTTTCTTGGGAATCCTACGTTGCACTCTAATAACAAAATAATATTATTTTAAATGGTAGTTAACGCCTTGTTGTTGTAATGGAGTGAATGAACAGAACTAACTACAAAATGATTATATATGTTTGTCAAAAAAAATTACTTTTTACAATAAATGTTAGAGGATTAAAAATGTGAATGAATCCAATTTTAAGCATAAACATTCTAATATTCTTTAAAAGGTCGATTAACCACCTTTTGATAGCGAACCTCTTTTAAATCCACTTTTTGACAATTTTATGTGTTATATTTGACAAAATAAAATTCTTCTTTAGAATTGGGACCTCAAAATTTACTTTGTGTTAATTTTTGGTATTTTTTTGATAAAGTTCATTTTTTAATGAATAGTGAAAATGTTGTATTTTAATTCAAAACCTCTTTTTAATCTAATTTATTTATATGATTAGATTATCTTTTGAATTGTTTTTAAAGTGAAATTAGAATATATTTTTACCATTTAATCCAATAGTGGTCATTGGAATTAATTTCACTTTGAAATTGGACTTAAACTAATGTCAATATTTTAATAGATATTGTTTCTTAAAAACACACTATTTGTTTTGACAGCGGGAATTAATTATTAAATTAATTAATGCAACTTATATGTTCTGAAATTTATAAAATAGAAATCATTTTTGAATTTGGAATATCAAATATAGCTTAGGGTGAATTTTTGGTATTTTTCTGAAAAACTTCAATTTTTGATGAATAGTGAAACCACTAAGTGGTAGTTTAAAAACTGATTTTTTGTTTAAATGAAACTTCACCACTTCTGTGATTTGAATTTCAAAAATCTGACATACATGGTTGTCCTTAGGATGTAAAATGTGGTTCCATGTGATTAAAATAATTTTTTGTGAATAGTAACTTTTAAGTTTTTAATCGCGATTAGAGGTAATTAGTGTAATTTAAGGTAAAAATAATGTTTTAATAATATTGAATGACCTAGAAACAGGTCCTACCCTCATTGGATGTGTCATGGCCGACCAAGACAATCCATGGGTCAACTTGGGGACCCTATGGATCCACATTGGTTGGAAAATGACATAAATAACATTTTATTTAAAGTTAAAATAAAAATGTCACAAGCATTAGTTGTTTTACTAAAACAATTTTTAAATAGGGTTATACAAGTCATATTTTTTACTATAAATATTAATTAGAAATATAAAAATATTTTCTACATCATGATGGTTTTTTATAATTTTCAGACATTAAATAAATTAAATTATTTATGACATCATGATGATGCAGCGATTACCTAATTAATAAAGGATTTAAATAAAATGAAAAGAAAATGTTAAAACTATAAATTAAACTTGTCAAAAACCTATTGGATGAGTATATTTCTAACACTTACCACCTTATCCTCGAAATACATCAATTTGGTACCTTTGAAATCCGAAACTCATTTGAAAATAACATAACATTTTGTAACTTTCCAAGGGTGCCCCTCCTCTCCTCTTATAAAAGGCCCCCACCTCTACCACCTTACCCACACCTCTCAAGCCTTTGACTCGGACACCCCTGCTCATTTTGTCTCTCCACATCCCTCTCTTACACCTAGAAGCCTCACTTTGGGCATAAGTCTTCCCAAGGAAGCCTTTGATCTCAAATCAATGAGAGATACTCGATTTTAAGGTAATATCTTCACTTGTGTTATTTTGTTTTATTTTGCTTCTCCAACCCCCTGAACTCTTTTTATTCATTTCTTTTGTAATAACTCCAGTATCTTAAATATACTAGTATGTTTTTATAAGAAGCATTCGAGTTAAACTTACACACACCTACATCTAATGGTTAAATAACATATTGTTTCTGTGGATGGTGAATTTCTGCCTCACGAAACGATGATTGTTCAATATTATTTTAACACCCTCAAAGGTGGACATTAATATGTCACTATATTTATATATGATATATAATATGTTTATGTTTTACTTAAGCTTCTGTATTTTTCATTTATGGCATACCTTTCTGGTTTCCATTATGGGTAAACGTGATATCTTCATTTTAGGAAGTGCGGACTACCGCCCCCTCAAAGTGATTTGATTCGTTAATACCATGTGTGGTATGTATAAAGGATAAGTTTAATGATATTATATATGATACCATACTGGAATTATAATACTATTATGTATAATTATGTTTTATTTCCATTAAATAAGAAATATAAATGGAAGTAGCGTTCATGCGTACGTACGGCTTACCGTCTCCATAAACGGTGCATTTCATTTCTTACCTCTAAATGTTATATAATATTATAAATGCATGTATATAATGGATATATATTATATATATGATATATACATAATGAATATAATTCTGGATATAATATATATTTTACCACATGAACAACTTGTAATTATAAAGAGTTTATTTTTTACTCATTTAGCAATGATCTACAAAACGACCATTATTAACTTAAATAATTACATAGTGTTCATAGCATGGTAGTAAGTGATATAAAAGGAATAATGAACTTGAAAAATGTTCTTAAGAAAGTAGAAATTAACTCAAGTTTATTATTCAGGAGGTTAAAGAACGATCGAGTCAAGTCGGACCCGAGGTAAGCGAACCTACCCCTCTCTTTCTTTTTAAGTACACTCTTTTATGTCATTCTTTTTAAGCTCATATTTCTTATTATTAGGAAGTTATTTTATATTAATCTTTCTGTAAATTTTATTTTAATATGATGAGAGATCCTATTTGATCTCATCAATCCATTTTTGGAAGTTTTAAGTGGCGTCGTTCGGCTGCCGAGTTTTTGTAATGGATTTTTCATCTCACTTTTATTACCATGAGATTTATGCTACTTTTACCACCATTTCCTTTGAGTGGTATATGTACTTCCCATTATTATACTCTTTGTTTAATATACTTTCTTTTATGATTATTTACATCAATTTTGTATTGTCCTTCTTTCATGGGGTGTATGCTTCGAAAGATACCCAAGTCGGTAAGGGAACTTTTCACCCTCCTCTTTTTAAAAGACTTATTTTGTTGGGTCTTTTAATATACATATTGTAATGTTGTTATATGTTCTTCTATATCCTTATTGATGTAAATTTTATTTCCAATTGATGAGATACCCTTTTTATCTCTCATCAAATCAATTTCTTGAATTTTAAAGTGACGTCGTTAGGCTTTCGAATTTTACCAAGGGAACTTCTTAACCCAATTTCGATTTCTTTGGGTTCAACATGTAGTTATTGAATATGTCCTCCTTTGAATATGTTTGAATGACCTTTGATTGTTATACACTTAATATCCACTTATATTGGGTGTATTTATATTTTTCAGACATAATTATGAGATTGATTTATCCTTAATTTAAGGGTACCTTCTTTACAGGGGATTTCATCTCATTTTACATTTCTATTGAGACTTCATTGTTTTTATGCACCAATTCACTCTTATATGGTGTATATACTGTCCCTTGGAATATTATATCATGAATCCATTTATTCTCATGATATTATAAAGTTTTGATTAAATGTTAGTCCTCAATTATGGTATTCAAGTGTCTCTCATTTTGTTAAAAACCCTTTAACTAAAATATCATTTTAAATGTTTTAATGATTTATTCTTATAAATATTTCTCATTAATATCCATGTTTTAAAAATGGTTTTAAGGATTTAATTATATGGATATTAATGGTTTAAAATGTTAAAAACTTCAATGTGGTATGGGACACTTTGATTCAAAAATCACTTTATTAAATGTTTTAAATGGTTTTGAAAATGGTTTTTAGAATGGATTCATTATCTTGAAATGTTATATTGTTATTGCAATGTGTGAATGTTATATTTCCTTTATGCTTAAGTCATGTGCTATGATTATGTTATGGTTATTGACCATTGTTTATGAAGATGGGTGGTTCCGTGATAAACTAAGGGCGGGTGAGCCCGATATAGCTCTCCAATTCATTGGGTAACGCGAAGGAGTTAAACGTTAAGGTTTCTCCGAAGAGATTTAGGGAATGTACTACGATGGGTATTCCAAATGTAACCAAGAGGATTACTCCCTACGTAAGAATGTTATGAATTTCTCAAGTTACATTTATGCCTTATGATTTCTATGATTTATTCATGATTTGATGAGGTATGTTAAAATGCTTATGTTTTATGAGTAAAGTATGATTTTATACATGGACTAATGTTTTCTTTTTGTACTTTTATATCCCTTAATAAGATTTTTATGCTCATCCCAAGTTTCTAAAATGTTTTTCACAGGTCAAGGGAAAGTTATATGTTATGATGATAGTGTCAAGGAAGTGTCAAGAAAGAATCCATGTTTTATTTTAAATATGTTTCTATTGATGGGGAAAAACGAATACTATCTTTTATGTAACCACTTTGTTTAAATGTGGAATATAATTCATGATTTATGATCTAATTCTCTAAAACTGTAAACCTGAAATGATCCTCAATGTTAATTATTCATGTAATTCAATATTAATTAAGGTTTAAGGCCGGGGCCTTACAGTTGGTATCATAGGTCGGTTTAGATAATTGTAGAGGTTATAGTGTTGTTTAAGAAAAAGTGACAAGTTGTGTATAACCACAATGGTTAGTATATTAGATAGAGTCATCGTTTTTTAAAAGTTAGAATGATTTTGAGATAACATGGATAAGTATATCTTGGTGTTTATCTTCCTCTTTTTTATTTGATGATTTTACTGATATACTCACACTGACCTTTTTGGTTTTAGTAAATGGCTAGATCTAGCAGGCACCAAGTAATAGTGGATTTGAAGAAAACTATGACGGTTTTATGAAAGAACAACTGAATTATATGGGATATGAAATGAGAAATCTTGTGGTTATCCTCAACCAACTATCTGTAGTCATGATTGACCACCTGAATATTCGTGATTTTTATAAGGCATCGTATATGCGAGAAACAAATCCCTACGTAAGTTCAGGTAATAATCATAAAGTTAAGTATGTTCAAAAATCTATGTGTCAAATATTTGGAAGGAAACACATAGTAAAATGTTTCAAAGGGACAGAAAGATGCTATAGATGAGGAAATGAAGGTCATAAAGCAAGAACCTTCCATGGAAAAAAAGCATCTAGTTGAATCTAGGAAAGGGAAAGAAGTTATTTCTAAAGGATCAATTGAATGTTTTAAATGTGGTGTTCATGGTCATTATAAAAACACCTGTTCTGCGAAGAAGTTTCGGGAATGGGGTCACCAAGATCGTACAATTATTCATTTACCAATACCTAATGCCATTCCGATTGAGGATGAAGAAACTGACAATAAAGAATGAAAGGTATGGATTATTTCTTAACATATGTTTTCCTATTATTGGAATCTTAGGATATGATTCATGATTTTTTTTGTAGGAAAGAATTATTTCAGAATAAGTTGAAAAGGAATGGCTAATGGATCATGAAGAATTTTGAATGAGTAAGAAGTCATCATATAAGGGATTCAAGAGTTATGGTAGATTTTAGGATGGTGAAATTCTTAGATGTATTAAGTCTCTTTTGATGATGGGGTTACATTAGAAGACTTTTTATAGTAACCCTAATGTTTGATATACGAAAATTTTATTCAAGGAATAATTATCCTTTCTTTTGTGGATATAGTTATAAAGAACCATTTGGGTTTATATGATCCTTGAATTTGAGGTAATTACTGGTTAATACATTTTGGGTTGCAAAATGGAGGTTATCATATAACCTTTGTGGTTAAAATATGTTATTGTTATTTTTGATGAATTTATCTCTTTTTTAGGAATGTTATAAAATTATATAGTTTTTGAAAAGGGACAACACGCAGACCATGTGACAACTCGTGGCGTCGGACGAAGCTGCGGGAATCGAACCCACAACCAAAGTGCAACTGGTATTTATCGCCTACCACTAGACTATGTGAAGTCCCTGGTTAGTTTGAATGATTATTTTTATTTAGATGATTTTATGAATTAAGAGTAAGTTGATTTTTTGTTATAAATAGAAATGATTATCCTATCATGGAGGATATGTGATTAGGTTAATTACTTTTTAGTATGAGACTGTAAGAGTAACTGATGTTATTTTGGAGAAAAATGTTAAAATTTATCTTAGGAGACTATGTGATTAAATCCTTCAGAGAATTGGGTTTCAATATTAGTTTGGTTTACTTTGTATAATTTTATGGATAGATGTTTATTGAATGGAATTTGTTGAACTTTGTGTTTTGTTCGACAAATTTTGGAGATTAAGAATAGATTTTTTTTATAAAGGATTATCCTTTTTGGGTATTATCTAATCTCATACTAACCTTTTTGGTTTTAGTTTTGGTTAAGGTCTAAAGACATGGGAAGTATATAGTTCTCTTTTATGGATTAAGTGATTCTCGAGAATTTGATTATAGCTCTCTTAATGTGAACAAGTCATCCCAAATACTCGTCTTTTGGAGAAAATATGAGTTCGTGTAAGAAATCTAGTAAAAGTTGAAAGTCAACATGACAATTAAGTATGCTTCCTTATGTTTTAATTAAGCTCATAAATAAATTCCACAAGGAAAAGTAACATAAAACAAAAATGTTGTCTGTTAATTTTTCCTACTGGGGAATCAAATATCGTTTAACCCATCACAAGTTTGTGATTTTCTTGTTGTTAACTTTCTCCTAGACATCTTTACTATCACTCTCCATCAGAACATGACCCTTTATTTTTTCTTCCATATCCATATTTTCATACTTGGAATCCTAGTATGGGTTAACTCGGGTGACATTTGTACTTCTCTCCCATTCTTTTAAAGTGATAGTTTTACTGACTCTTGTTCCGATGTGGGATTTTCAATGAAGCTTCAAAGCCCAATTTTAAAATTGCGAGGACGCAATTCCCAAAAGGGGGGAAGGATGTAACACCCCAGGTAAATAAATAATATGACATTTTCATATTTATCTATATTTGTGAATAAAATATTAATATTACTTTAAAGGGGATGTTACGCTTGATGGCGTACCCAATACGCAACAACGAGTTTCTTGGGAATCTTACGTTGCACTCTAATAAAAATATAATATTATTTTAAATAGTAGTTAACGCCTAGCCATTATAATGGTGGGAATGAACAGAAATAACTACAAAATTATTATATTTGTTTGTCAAATATGTTTACTTTTTACAATAAATGTTAGAGTATTAAAAATGCGAATGAATCCAATTTTAAGTATAAACATTCTAATATTCTTTAAAAGGTCGATTAACCGCCTTTTGATGGTGAACCTCTTTTAAATCCACTTTTTGACAATTTTATGTGTTATATTTGACAAAATAAAATTCTTCTTTAGAATCGGGACCTCGAAATTTACTTTGTGTAAATTTTTGGTATTTTTCCGATAAAGTTCATTTTTTAATGAATAGTGAAAAATGTTGTATTTTAATTCAAAAACTCTTTTTAATATAATTTATTTATATGATTAGATTATCTTTTCAAATGTTTTTAAAGTGAAATTAGAATATATTTTTACCATTTAATCCAATATTGGTCGTTGGAATTAATTTCACTTTGAAATTGGACTTAAACAAGTGTCAATCTTTTAATAGATATTGGTTCTTAAAAACACGCTATTTGTTTTGACAGCGGGAATTAATTATTAAATTAATTAATTCAACTTATATGTTTTTAATTTTTTAAAATAGACATCATTTTTTAATTCAGAATATCAAATATAGATTAGGGTGAATTTTTGGTATTTTTCTGAAAAACTTCAATTTTTGATGAATAGTGAAACCACTAAGTGGTAGTTTAAAAACTGATTTTTCGTTTAAATGAAACTTCACCACTTCTATGATTTAAATTTCAAAAATAAAACATACATGGTTTTCATTAGGATGTATAATTTGGTTCAATGAGATTAAAATAATTTTTTGGTGAATAGTAACTTTTAAGCTTTTAATCGCGATTAGAGGTAATTAGTGTAATTTAAGGTAAAAATAATGTTTTAATAATATGAAATGACCTAGACACATGTCCTACCCTCATTTGATGTGTCATTTCCGACCAATAAAATCCATGGGTCAACTCGGGGACCCCATGGAGCCACTTTGGTTGGAAAATGACATAAATAGCTTTTTATTTAAAGTTAAAATAAAAAGGTCACAAGCATGATTTTTTTTACTAAAACAATTTTTAAATAGGGTTATACAAGTCATATTTTTGACTATAAATATTCATTAGAAATATAACAAGATTTCCTAGATCATGATATTTTTTTATAATTTTTATACATTAAATAAATTAAATTATTTATGACATTATGATGATGCAGTGATTACCTCATTAATAAAATATTTAAATAAAATGAAAAGATAATACTAAAACTATAACTTAAACTTGTCAAAAACCTATTAGATGAGTATATTTAGAACCCTTAACACCTTATCCTCGAAAAAAATCAATTTGGGACCTTTAAAATCCGAAACGCATTTGAAAATAAAGTAACATTTTGTAACTTTCCAAGAGTGCCCCACCTCTCCTCTTATAAAAGGCCCCAATCTCTACCACCTTACCCACACCACTCAAGCCTTTGGCTCAGCCAACCCCTGCTCATTTTGTCTCTCCACATACCTATATTACCCCTAGAAGCCTAAATTTGGGAATAAGTCTTCCTAATGAAGCCTTTGAGCTCAAATCAAAGAGAGATACCCGATTTTAAGGTAATGTCTTCACTTGTGTTCTTTTGTTTTATTTTGCTTCTCCAACCCCCTAAACTCTTTTTATTAATTTATATTGTAACAACTCCAGTATCTTCAATATTCTAGGATGTTGTTATAATAAGGATTCGAGCTACACTTACACACACCTACATCTAATGGTTAAAGAACATACTGTTTCTGTGGATGGTGAATTTCTGCCTCACGAAACGATGATTGTTCAATATTCTTTTAACACCCTTAAAGGTGGAAATTAAGATGAAAACTATATTTATATATGGTATATAATATTTTTATGTTTTACTTAAGCTTCTGTATTTTTCATTTATGGCATACCTTTATTGTTTCCATTATGGTTAAACGCGATATCTTCATTTTAGGAAGTGCGGACTACCGCCCCCTCAAAGTGATTTGATTCGTTAATACCATATGTGGTACGTATAAAGGATAGATTTAATGATATTATATATGATACCATACTGGAATTATAATAATATTATGTATCATTATGTTTTAATTCCATTAATTAATAAATATAAATGGAAGTAGTGTTGATGCGTACGTACGGCTTACCGTCTCCATGAACGGTGCATTTCATTTCTTACCTCTAAATGTTATGTAATATTATAAATTCATGTATATAATGGATATATATGATATATATGATATCTAAATAATGAATATAATTCTGTATATAATATATATTTTACCACATGAACAACTTGTAATTATAAAGAGTTTATTTTTTACTCAAGTAGTAATGATCTACAAAACGACCATTATTAACTTAAATAATTACATAGTGTTAATAGAATTTTAGTAAGTGATATAAAAGGAATAATGAAATTGAAAAATGTTCTTAATAAAGTATAAATTAACTCAAATTTATTATTCAGGAGGTTAAAGAATGATCGAGTCAATTCGGACCCGAGGTAAGGGAACCTACCCCTCTCTTTCTTTTTAAGTACACTCTTTTATGTCATTCCTTTTAAGCTCATATTTCTTATGATTGGTATGTTATTTTATATTCATCTTGCTGTAAATTTTATTTTAATATGATGAAAGACCCTATTTGATCTCATCAATCCATTTTTGGAAGTTTTAAGTGGCGTCGTTCGGCTGCCGAGTTTTTGTAAGGGATTTTTCATCTCACTTTTATTCCCGTGAGATTTATGCTACTTTTACCACCATTTCCATTGAGTGGTATATGTACTTCCCATTATTCTAATCTTTGTGTAATATACTTTCGTTTATGATTATTTACATCAATGTTGTATTTTCCTTCTTTCATGGGGTGTATTCTTCGAAAGATACCCAAGTCGGTAAGGGAACTTTTCACCCTCCTCTTTTTAAAAGACTTATTTTGGTGGGTATTTTAATTTACATATTGTAATGTTGGGATATGTTCTTCTATATCCTTATTGATGTAAATTTTATTTCCAAGTGATGAGATACCATTTTTATCTCTCATCAACTCAATTTCTTGAATTTTAAAGTGACACCGTTAGGCTGTCGAATTTTTCCAAGGGAACTTCTTAACCCAATTTCAATTTCTTTGGGTTCAACATGTAGTTATTGAATATGTCCTCCTTTGAATATGTTTCAATTAACTTTGATTATTTTACACTTAATATCCACTTATTTTGGGTGTATTTATATTTTTCACACATAATTATGAGATTGATTTATCCTTAATTTAAGGGTACCTTCTTTACAGGGGATTTCATCTCATTTTACATTTCTATTGAGACTTCATTGTTATTATGCACCAATTCACTCTTATATGGTGTATATACTATCCCTTGGAATATTATATCATGAATCCATTTATTCTCATGATATTATAAAGTTGTGATTAAATGCTATTCCTTAATTATGGTATTCAAGTGTCTCTCATTTTGTTAAAAACCCTTTAACTAAAATATAATTTTAAATGTTTTAATGATTTATTCTTATAAATATTTCTCATTAATATACATGTTTTAAAAATGGTTTTAAGGATTTAATTATATGGATATTAATGGTTTAAAATTTTAAAAACTTCAAAGTGTTATGGTACACTTTGATTCAAAAATATCTTTATTAAATGTTTTAAATGGTTTTTGAAAATGGTTTTTAGAATGGATTCATTATCTTTAAAATGTTATATTGTTATTGAAATGTGTGAATGTTATCTTTCCTTTATGCTTAAGTCATGTGCTATGATTATGTTATGGTTCTTGGGCATTTTTTATGAAGACGGGTGGTTCCGTGATAAACTAAGGGTGTGTGAGCCTGATATAGCTCTCCAATGCATTCGGTAACACGAAGGAGTTAAACGTTAAGGTTTCTCCGAAGAGATTTTGGGAATATACTGTGATGGGTATTCCAAACGTAACCAAGAGGGTTACTCCCTAAGAATGTTATGAATGCCTCAAGTTACCTTTATGCCTTATGATTTCTATGATTTATTCATGATTTGATGTGGTATGTTAAAATGTTTATGTTTTATGAGTAAAGTATGATTTCATTCATGGACTAATGTTTTCTTTTCGTACTTTTATATCCCTTACTGAGATTTTTATGCTCATACCAAGTTTTTTAAATGTTTTTCACAGGTCAAGGGAAAGGTACATGTTTTGATGATAGTGTCAAGGAAGTGTCAAGAAAGAATCCATGTTTTATTTTAAATACGTTTCCGTTAATGGGGAAAATGAATACTATCTTTTATGTAACCACTTTGTTTAAATGTAGAATGTAATTCATGATTTATGATCTAATTATCTAAAACTCTAAACCTGGAAAGATCCTCAATGTGAATTATTCATTTAATTAAATATTAATTAAGGTTTAAGGTCGGGGCCTTATATATCAAGACTAATATCCATAACTTAATTTGTACCATAATTCATAACTTCTAATAATGTCCATATTTTATGTGTATTTTTATATGAAGAAAATTTATTAAACTCATTAACCTATAAACCATAATTTAATTTATTCATTTATTGCCAAAATTGGCATAAGGACTTCATTTTTATTGATTTTTGATAACCCCCCTTTCAATGGATGAGGGGGAACCCTTATAAGGCCCATAGGCTTAGAAGATTACATGACCCAAAAGTCTTAGGGAATTCAACCAGACTATCTACAAGAAACTGCCCCTCCCCAGAATCTGCATCATGATAGTAGCTCTCCACCTTTTCATGGCCGCTTGGCTAGCATTCTTGTGCAAGCACAGGCTGGTACCGATGGAATAGCCATACCCTCTCATTCTGATAATCCATTTGGCTCTGCTCTGGTGAGTGCACCTGCTCTGAATCCTCTTCTGGGGATGCTTCTTTTTTGTAGTGTGTTTGGGGAAACTGCATGTGGCCCGAAGGCCTTAAGGTGGACTGAGGTCCTTAAAGGTGGCCTGAAAGCCCTACTGACTCGAAGTCCTAGGTGTCCTGAATGCCTTAATGACTCCAAGCCCAAATCGGTGGCCCAAGGTGAATAGTTACAGCTGCTACAGTGCCAAATAGTACCTGCTACCGTAAATCTACTGAATTATTCAACCCAATGCCTCATCCCATCCATAATGTATATGTGATCCACTATAAAGAATACATAAGGTCTACATGTACACTAAGGTGCACATATTGGGGGATAGAAATAACACTCAGCAGGACACCCCCAATGGTGAACCTATAACCTGCTCCCATAAGTGAATTCTCAGAAAATATGCATAGCCTATTCGATATACAACTAAATAAAATGAAAAAAGTAAAAAAAAAACAGTTGATAATTGGTTTTGTGATCCCAATTAACTATTAATCCTATGAATAAGGCATTGAGGTTTATTTCATACCACTCAAGTGGTGTATAAACCTATCAGCACAAGAGCCCCAGCCCAGTTGGTGAGGTATCCTTAAGTGCATCCACAAGACCCAGGTTCAAAACTAGGTAGAGGCATATTTCTGGGTACTGTAGCAGGTACTGTAGTAGTATTGTACATTGTGCAAGTACTGTAACAAAACCGTACACTGTGCGGGTACTGTAGTAGGCACTATAGTAGTTATTTTTCGGTACTATAGCTATTGTAACTATTCACCTTGGGCCATCGGTTTGGTCTTGGAGTCTTTAAGGATTTCGGGCCACCCATGCCTTTAGGTCAGTTGGGCTTTCGGTCCACCTTTAAGGCCTTCGGGCCACCTCAAGGCCTTCGGGCCACATGCAGTTTCCCCAGACACAGTACAAAAAAAGCGGCCCTAGAAGAGGATTCAGAGTAGGTGCACTCACCAGAGTAGAGTCAAATGGATTTTTTAGAATGATAGGGTATGCATATCCCATCAGGACCAGCCTATGCTTGCACGAGAAGCCTAGCCAGATGGACATGCGAAGATATAGAGATACTATCATGATTCAGATGCTAGGGAGGGGCAGTTCCTTGTAGATAGTCTGGTTAAATTCCCTAATACCATCGGGTCATGTTATCTCCTAAGCCTATGGGCCTTGTAATCTCTGGTCCTATAGGCCTTGTAAGGTTTCCCCCTCATCCCTTGAAATTGGGTTATCAAAAATCAATAAAAATGAAGGCCTTCGGGATATTCAGGTGTATAAACCTATAGATACATGGGTATGTGGCCCCTATCGATGATACATGCTTTGTCCAGTGTGGAAATTTATTTGAGAATTTTACTTTATATAAATAAAACCAATACCCAAGATATGTAAAAAAATAATACATGCATAATGATAATCATTCATAAAATAATCCCATTTATCTAATGAGAACATCCAAAGAATTTAATATCAGAATCCTAGTATCACCCAAGGAAAATCTAATTCCAATTTCCCTATAAGTCCATCCAAGGAATTCCATGTCAGGAACACCAAGTATCACCTAATACATTATATAAATTCATTTTCCCTATGACCCCATCCAAGTAATTATTTATAAGGAAACAAATTATTGATCAAGGAATAATATAATTTCATTTACCTTATGATCATGTCTAAGGAATTTTGTATTGAAACTCAAGTATCTCACAAGATATAATATATTTTATTTTTCATATGATCCCATCCAAGGAATTCCATATACAAAATCTATGTATCTCTCAAGTTGTAATATAGTTCTATTTTCCCTATGAGCCCATCCAAGGCATTCCATATTGGAATCTAAGTATCTATCACGGCATAATGGGAAATTTAGTAACAGTGTGTCCACCCCAAACCTGAAGAGTATCTCAAACATCACTTAGGGTGATTGTCATCAATACCTAAGATTATCTGAAATCCAGTGCTTGGGGGAAATGCACCCACCCAAAAACATATATACAGGGAATGATCCCAATGGAACCAGGCATCTTGATAAAGTAACATTCAATTGGTGATGCTCAAAAGCTAGATCCTAGGAAGTACCTTTGGCTATCCCCATCATATTATCACATCATATCATATCCCATGGGAAGAGTTCTAGGGAGAAAATTTTGAATCATAGTTGCATCAATAGTAACTGAGTGAAAGAATAAATAAAAGAGTGAGGTTGGTTGAATGCCTAAACAAATCACTACTTACATATCCCCTTGGGCTTACATGTTTGGTGTGGGTCATAGGGTGAAACATGCTGTTATTTATACCCAAAACCAACACACTAGATCAGTTTAGGTCAAACAGTAGGTCACCCACTGGGTCCCCTAAAACAATAATAGGATATGCATCCTACTTGCAATCCTCGAGGGCCACACATAAGTGAGGTAATACCTCTTTGGATAATCTTACTCAACACATATGAATAGGCATCCCTACTGGGATCCTTGTAAAAAGTAAGAAATTGATGCATCCTATATGGGATCCTCTATGTCAAAACTTATGTGAAGGTATCCCTCTATGGAACCTCACAAAGGGTAAGTAGAAAAAAGTCTTTCTATAAGGGAACCTCTAGGTTAGAGAATAAGCAGAGGCATACCACATGGGATCCTTGGTTAGTAACTAGTCTCTCAGACCAACTCCCATATCTCAGGGTAAACACATCCCACAACCCCATCTCTAACAACTCATGGCCTCTAATAATAATAAAAACATCTCGCAAGGGATATTTCCTTAAGTAAAAAAGTCACTTAATCATAATTCAAGGGAAATAAATCAAGGATTGTCTCAGTTTCAAGTTTTCACTTTAGGTTGGTCTGAACTCCCAACCTATCCACTTTATCAAGTCACAAACTAGTCCAACTAACAAAATACTATGACAAGATAAACTTTTATAGGAATATTTAAATCCCATACCATGTCATCAAATCATTATTACAACCCTCAAGTGGGTCTCATCCTAGGTCTCACTCACAGGATATAGCTGCATTCATTTATTGGAGGAAGAACTTCTCTATTTAGTTTAATGATCCAAAACACTACTTAAAAGTTATCAAAATACCCAAAGGGTTCAACAATCATTATTTATATGGAAAAAACTCAAAATGGACTACTCATGGGTCCATTTATAATTCTCAGATGTAAAAACATGAAAACTCCTCAACACGGTAGAAAGGGAGAAGTACACAACATGTATAAATGATTAAACAACGTGTACCCTCAAATCCCCACCTATTCATGTAATTTAAATGGATGACCATGTACTCATCTATATGGTTGAGTATAGTTATAGGGAATGTAAACCTGGTATATGGAATGTAGTTACAAAAAAGCTCCTTGTTCCCATGTACTTGGATATATGGTAGGGTACCTGTATATGGAATGTGATCCCAGTAAATGGAGTATACTTATAAAAAATCATCTTCCTTGAATAGGAATATTACACCATGTGTATTCCTAGAACCAAATGTTGTGTGATCAGGGTTTCATAAACAGAAACCCCTACAATTAGCCCAAAACACCCATTTCTCCTTATTTAAGAAAATATTAACTCACTATGGGTCCTTAGAATTCATAATAGGGCCTTAAAACAAGGAATTAGTGAATATATGGGGATTTATGGTATAAACTTAAAATAGGTCTACCTTTGGGAAGAATATGTTAAATCTTTTCACTAATTCTCATTCCACTACAATCTCACAATGATCTGGATCTTCCCAAGATCTACAGTGGAACCTCTCTTCTTCCTTCTATATCTCTCCCATATTCATTTTATCTCTCAATCAATAAAATGGTAAACCCATTGGGGTATGTGAGAATCTAAGGGGGGGAGAGGAAAGAAAATAGGAAAAAGAAAATGAAGAAAAATAAATAGGGATCAGAACTTTTCCTTAGTGCTCGATGTGAGTTTATGAATCGACTAGGAAAAAAACCCATTATAGACTCAAAGATGAAGATAGAATCTCATTATAACACCCAATTGAAAAAATATCATTGATTGAATACATGTGGAAAAAATAATATTTAATTAATTAAATATTAAATATTAATAATTATATGAAAATTCGATCGGCTTGGAATTCCACCAAACTCATGTTCTAGGGTAAACCCCCAATTTGGAGACTATCATAATGGTCAAAAAGATATCTCAGATCATATACTAGGGGAAAAATAACATTTTAACACTTATAGGCATACAAAAGAAAAAAATAAAAATTCTTTTCAAATTTATAGTCCACAAAAACACAAGATTTTACATCCTCCCCACCATAAATATTCTCATCCCTGAGAATCCTTAGTGGTAAAATAGCAACCATGATCTCATCTAAAGAATCTCCACAACTACAATATCTTGATCATCCAATGACCAGCCTCACATTATTCCCAACTCTCCAAACATGGATGATGTTCATCCCTGGCCAATCTGATACTTCCTAACATAGGAGTACCCTTATCATCACCCCGTAACCAAAATCAAAGATAAAAGGCCTGCACTCCATCCATCACTAAATATGATGACTCAAATGAAAAAAAAATCTCATTCTCAGGCTCCAACCTACAAAATTAAATCATTTCCCATCTCTTATTTCCTAATAATGGTTTCAATGTAAAATTAAAATTTTTGACACATAATGAGGGTCACCAGCCATAAACAGACAACAGTGATCGCACAACCTTATGGATTACCTTATGCCTCTCCTTGAGTGCAACCTCAACTGGTTCCAACACCAAACCATGTTTCTCTTAACGATCCATTCTCATTGTATTATTAATACCTAACTAGGATTTAGCCACATAGGTCATGACACAACACTTGATCCCTTCTTGATACCTCCTCTACCATCAAGGGACATTTCTAATTTTATCACAACTCCCAGGAAACCATTCCAACAACATTTCTTTAAAACCATTGGTCCTCAGTTTGTACATGTACACTCATTTATTAAACATTTAAATAGTACCACATGAAACTAACATGTACCATTATTATCTCACCCAACATAGTGGGTATACAATCCCATACCACACGGTCATTACACAAATCATGCTCCCATGATCCACACATTATATGTGATGTCTCGGACCCTGATTACTCTTAGGTTGTTCCCCAAGATTGATGGGACACATGGACTCAAGCACATATCCCTGAACACTAGAGGCTACCAACTAGAAGTGAGGGCCTGGGGTGTGTCTTTGGGGAGACTATTCCTGCATTATCAAAGTGAATCACAATGGATTAATCTAATAAAACATGAGATAAATAGAAGAATAAATGTAATAGTAAATAGAACCATTAAAATAGATTGAAGTAAGAACAACTGAAAAAACTAATATAAATATAAAGAAGCTAATGATTATGTTTCATTTCTATAGAAATTAGAAAACATGTATTTAAGTAGTAGACAAGAATGTTATACAAAAGTAGAAAAAATGAATCAAAAACTATCCCAAGAATCCCGAGATCATGCTCGGTCATCTACTACTAGCTCCATCCTAATACAATAAGAAATAAAATGTATGAAGCCACCTACTTCCCTTTTCCAACACCTACATCTATATAGTTTTCCCAGGTAGTAAAGGCACTAAGATAAGATGTGAGATAAATCTCATTAGTTGAAAACCAATGGTTTTTATAACATCCTCTCTATATAATAGAAACTAAAACATTAAAATCATGCATATATATAAAGTAAATTAGTGATGTAATGTAAATACCCAAGTACCAACTTCCTTCCACGGCAGGTATCTGAAAATGTAACCATTTAATTTATTAATTAAGTTTTAGTTTATATAAATATTTAATGTGAGGCATATGCAGCACCAAAATCACCTCGTGATAATAATAGTCTTGGTTCCAAGAAGTGAAAAGACAACCATTATGATTATAATCAAAAAGGGTATGAGTGTAATCTATGGAATATTGTCCAAGGCATTCCATAATAGTATTATCTAACTGATTCCAAGGAATACTTCCAAGGTAAAATGGGATAAGTTATGACCAGGCCCAATGTTATGACCAAGGCACCTTATTTCCGTAGAAGCCATATTGGATCCAAGGAGTGTAACCAAGGAATATTGAAATAATACATAAGGGATCCTATGGTTTCATACCATACATACACAAATAAATGAGGATCAGGTTCCAAGGTGGGTCTTAACCAAGGAAATTGGAATCCTTGAATCAGAATAGTGTCTACGAGTGTTCAAGGAATTCCCTCAAGAATCCAAGAACTAACTCAAGTCTGTCCACCCCTATAAATATTTCAGACTCCATATGTAATTGGTAACCTTGCATTCAATTAATTTAATCTATTAGACCATATCATAATTATTCCATTTAACATTTCATAGGTTCATTCAATGCCTTTTATATAAATGATAAGGTATTTAATACATGAAATCTTTTAAACAAATCATATGAATAGTAGTTAATTCATTAGGTTCATCCTCTACCTTCTATCACAAGTGGAAAGGGGTGATACATCATGAAACAAACATTATATTACATTTAAGAAATCCATGTCATATATATAAATATACATTCCAATTATAATTAAATTCATTAATTACATCTAAGAACTTGCCTTAGATGGTTCATGTGAAAAGGGATCTTGATACTATCAATTAGTCAATTCAATAGCCAATTTTTATTAGGAGGTTTACCATTATAGTGGTCAAGCTCGAACACATCTGAAAGATGGATCAAAGATGTAAAAAAACACTAAAAACCCTACTATGGTATATCACCCTACATGGTATGGTTAAAAGACTCAAAACACTAATGGCTACAAGCATGACATATTAATTCAATAAACGACACCTGATGAAATCGGTGCGATGACACAACAATTTCCAAAATGACATAAATTGAAAAAATAATTATAGACCACCTAAATTGTACTCGTATGAATCTCCTCATTCATTATCACCCTCTATTTTGTCCCTAATTTTTGTAGATATTAAGAACAGATCAATGCCCTTAAATTGGGGCATATGATCATAAATCCAAATACTGTCCTTTATAGAATGAAGAATGGTGTAAGATGAAAAAGGAATTTTGAACATACCGATGCAGATCCAAGGATATGAACAGTGGTCAAATCAAACTCTAGACAAATGGTGGATCTTGATTCCTATAATATGCCTTCAAAAGATCAAAAATAGGTATATGAGAGGGGTTTTCCACTAGAGCACCCAAAAGAGGATAAGAGTTCATTTAATTAGATAAAATAGGGTAAAATTGTAATTTTACCAAAATTTACACTACGTACATTTTGGAAAAATCATGCAAAAATCATGCACAAGAAACTGTAGGAATGGTAATATTTCATGGTTAGGATACACGGTTAGAGAAATTGTGTTCCAATTGTCAAAAATGGATCTACTATTTTTCTGAAACATTTTTCACGGTCGTACAACCCAACTTACATAGTTAGATCAAACTATGCACCCTATTCAATACTATTTTCTATCTTCACATATTTTAAAAAAATCTTGTGGGATAACTTTCATGGTTTAAACTAACTATAACATAGACCATTTTCTCCTGAAAATACAGGTCTTGAGCTCTGAGTAATCTCTAGACACCCCTGCGACCTTCATGAACTCATTAGGAATCCATATTAGACTCATAAAAGTAAATTAGACAAAAAATTAAAGGAACTATACCTAATTGAAAAATTGGGTTCTTACAGTTCTCCCCCCTTAAAGGAAATAGTCCACAAGTTCACCTTTCAAGAGTAGTGAAACACTATTTGAGAAAAAATATGGACATTAAGCATGTACATCTGCCTCCCTATCTCATGTCTCATCCTATACACGGTCGTGATACAATGGTGCATGTACTAGAGGGGCAGACTAGCCTCAAAGAGCCTTTGGGATCTTGTCAATAATACGTATATGATACTTATCAAAGGTAGAATAAACATATAGCTCAACTTCCTCAAAATTGAAAGTATGAGATGGTTCGGAATGATACCGGTGAAGCTGTGAAATAAGGAAGACATCAGGCATAAAACAGTACCTCTAAGGTGAAAACAATTGATAGGATGCCATCCCATATCTCTCTAAAATCTCAAATGACATGATGAAAAGTGGTGAAAAATTCCCTTCTTTATACTTAGCATGGGTGATACCCACAAGAAAACACGATTTCTGACCACAAACTCCAGAGGCCATTGATGATGATCATCATAACATTTATATCTAGACTGAGCAGTAGACATATGCTTCCAGATCAACTGAATTTTATTATACGTCTCCTGAATGATACGAGGACCTAGTAGGTCTTCCTCACACACCTCAATAAATTACATGGTTGAACATCAAGACCTAAAGTATATGGACTCAAAATTATCCATCTAAATTGTCTCATGGAATCTATTATTATAGGAAAAATCAATTAGAGTAATATTCTTATCTCAAAAACTATCTAAATCAAGGACGCATTCCAGAAGCATTTCCTTTAAAACTAGTACCATCTATTCTTATTTTTCATTAGTCTGAGGGTGGAAGGTTGTTCTTAAAAGCACCTATGTACCAATATCCTTCTACAACACTTTCCAAAAATGTGATTTGAAATGAGCATACCTTTCTTAAATAATAGTATGGGGGACCCCGTATAGTTGAATGATCTCATAGACATACATTCTTCTCATCTCATCAACTGATAAAGCCTCATGTATAGAAATGAAATGGGATACCTTTATAATCCAGTCAATAACTACATACTCAGTGTCGCTACCTCTTGGTTATCTAGGTAATACAACTATGAAATCCATATAAATATCTTCTCATTTCCATTCTGGGACTGGAAGTGGTTGTAACAAACCTATAGGTCTCTGGTGCTTCGCATTCACATTCTGACAGGTGGAACACTTAGAGATAAATCCTATTATATGATACTTTATCCTAGGACACCAATACTAGTGTCACATGTCTCGATACATTCTGGAGATACTTGGATGAACTAACCATTATAAAACATGGGACTCTCACATCAACTCCTATTTCATCTATATAGAAACCCAAACACACACATGTATATATAGGATTTCATCTATATCCATAGACCAATATAGAGGTGGGTCATCTCTTACAATACTCTAATGAAGAACCAAGCCCTCAGGTTATAAAAATTTTCTACTCTTTAATTTTATAAGGATGGAAAAGGTAATTATAAATCCGGGGAGATAAGAATACTCATGACTATTACAAAACTCCAAATGTAGCTTAGAGAATAGGGCCAAAAATTTCCATTCATCCTTGGATTCCCATATGGAATGTGCCTGAGTTTTTTAACTCTGCACATCAACAACCACATTGCACTTTCTAGGAATATAGGAAAGCTCAAAATAAAATGAATAAAGATATTTGACCCATCTATGCTATCTGAAGTTAATATCATACTCTATAAAGATATATATTAGGATCTTTTGGTACTAATACACCAAAAAGTGCTCTCCCAATAGATAGTGTCTCCAACAATGTAAGTAATGGAAAACTACTACCCGCTCGAGGTCATACATCAGATAATTTCTCAAATGAGGCCTTAACTACTGAGATTTGTATGCAACAACACTACCCTCCTATATAATCACTACACAAAGGATAATTCCTAATGAATCAAAAAAACACTATATATCCCTTTATAGGCTCTACAAGAATCAGAATAGGTGTTGAGACAAGCCTCCCTTTCAGTTCCTGAAACACTTTATCACATTGTCCTGACCACAGGAACTTAAAACCCTTATTTGTATGACCGGTAAGAGGTGAATAAATGTATGAGAAGAATTATATGAAACACATTTAATATCAAGCCTACCCCAAGAAACTTCATATATCAAACATGTTATTAGGCTTATACCAAGAAACCATAGCACTAACCTTCTCTGGGTCAACAAAAACTCATGATTTTGAAATAATATGACCCAAGAAGTGAACTTTGTTGATCTAGAAGTGACACTTAGAAATATTAGAAAAAATTTGATTCTCTCTCAGTGTGCTCATAATGATATCAAGGTGCTTAATATGGTCTCTATGAGTGTGATAATTCACCATGATTTCGTCTAAACATACTATGAAAAATGATTATATATGGGGATAAAGACCCCTATCCATAAATGCCATGAAAATGGTAGGCATGTTAATGAGACTGAACAACATTAAAAGGTACTCATACAGACCATACCTGCTATGAAAAGTTGTACAAGGTATGTCTTATGGAATGACCCGCACCAGATGATATCCCAATCTCATGTCAATCTTAGAAAAGATCCTAACTCCTCGGAGCTGGTAAAAGATATCATCTATGCAGGGAAATGGATACCATTTCTTGACCATAATCTAGTTCAATCATCTATAATATACACATAGAAGGGTTTCATCCTCCTTCTTGATGAATAACATGGGAGAACCCAAATAGAAGTTATTTGGCCTTATGAAACATTTGGCTTCTAAATCCAATATTTTTTTCATAAGCTCTTAGATATCAGTAGGTTTCATTCTGTACAGAGGAATGGACACTAGAGATGCTCTTAGAACAATATTTATCGTAAACTCTATCGATATATCAAGAGGTAATCTAGAAAAATCATCAGGAAAGATGTCCTAGAAATGTTATACTACTAGAGGGAAATATGGCTAATTTGAACCCGGATTTTCCATGAAAATATTGGAAATCTAGACAGTCACTCCACCTATCCCATGATGCTCTGGTCCAACTCTACTAACCTGGACATCCCACTCACCCTTATGTAGATAACTACTTCCCTCTAGGGATTTAAATGATACTCTTTAGTGATATAAGTCTATAAAGTCGTGATATAGAACCAACTAATCTATCCCAAGAATGGCATTGAACCCCATCATCTCAAGAACAAATAGGTCCTATAAGAAAGGGTAAATTCCTACATCAAGGGGGAAGTCCTTGTACTAGAGTATTCCCTTTCACTATACTCCCAATGGTGTATCTAGGGTCATTACACCACATTAATACTATATTTTCATCCCAAGACTTTCCACATTAGATAAGTATGTGAAAGAGTGTGAATCACCTATATCAAATAAAGAAGATACTATAGTAGAGGCTACTAAAATAGTACCTCATATTGTAGATCATCCTCCAGCATGATCCATAGGTATCAGCTGTAAAGATTAAAACTGACCTGCCCAAAACCCTATGCAATAGCTGGACTATCATGATCAAAATTTATCTACTGGTGCTATTGGTGATCAGGATTCTAGCTACTATGGCCTCTACATCCTCCGGATCCAGTCCTACCGGTGACACTCCAACTCCCCACCTAATGCTACATAGAAGAACCAATCCCTATAGGTGGAGTTTGTGTGAAACCTCTTCCAATAGAAGCTAATGTAAAGGTTCGACAAAAATTCTAAATATTATCTTTTACAGATGCAAGACCAACACTCTAGAGGGTATCTATCACACTAAGGCTTTAGGTGTCCCTATCATCCCACTGGTGACACACTATAGAGCTACCAGCAAGAGTACCCTGGCTTCCACTACCTTGATGAGAAACCTCAAGAGATCACTTTCTGCTACCGAAGGAACTACTGGCCAACCACTGCATTGGTCCCTTATACCCATTATTGTCATCATCCCTCAGGTTTCGCTCAATGATAAGATCATAATTGACTATTTTAAAAAAAATAAGGCTATATACATTCACTTAAGTACATATGGCATACTTAATTTCATCCTCAAATATTTTATCATGTGCAAGCTCATCACCCTCTAAAAGTGGTGTAAAGCAATGTAACTCATTGAAACATGAGGAATACTCCATAAATGACATAGAAAATTTCTCCAACTGAATGAACTCTTTGGTTCTTTCTACTCTCAATATATGAGGAAAGATCTAATCATAAAAATTAGTCTAGAAGTTAGCCTATACCATACCCTGATGGTGACCATCTTGGGTAATTAAATCCCACCAACTCTTGGTTGAATCAGGAAATATATAAGCAGCAATCTTAACCCTTCTCTCTAGAGGAATCTACAAATGCTCAAATATAGTCAATTTGGACTCTATCTAAGATTCAGAAACCTACAAACTACCATTCCTTGAGAATGTTGGAGGATGTTTCATCTAGAACTCATGAGTTAGATCTTCCAACATTGATGTAGGATGTGGAGCACCATGAATGTATTTCATCATTTGTAATAAACTATCATGAACTTGGAAGTCAGTTCCCAAATATACTAAAATAGGTGGTGCCTCAAATAGAACTCATAATAGTAAGACTAGAGTATCAGTGCTCGCCATGTATGGAACATGGACATCACCACCCTCTTAGAACACGACACATGTACGTCATAGTGGAATTGATCGACAAATGTCAAGAACACGCCTCAGAATAAGTTTATAAATAGATAGATGTGACACTAGTAGAACCTAGAGGTAAGAATGGCTTAATAGATATAGAATACTACCCCAAATACCCTCTTAGAAAGATATGTATCAGTAAGTGCGCATGAATAAATTTCAAGGGTTCCATTAAATGAAGGTTCAACAATAGCATGCCTCATCATTTACTAGAAACCATTTCATTTCATATCGAATTACTAGGTTCACTCATTTACCTTTCATAAACATGATAAGGTGGGCTAAGGATGGGAAACCTTTTCAAGTTTCACTTTTCAATTTTCATTTTCATATTCCAATATATCAAAGTTCATTTAAAATGAGATGATTATCCCAGTGAATCAGTGATGATATTCATTATCATTGAAATTAACACCCATTTGAATTTCTAATTAAAGCTTGATTTGGTGAATTCGTTATTCCAACCCATTAGGGACCATAAAACCTCATGAATTAAAATAAGAAATCACTAAATCATAGCCAAAAAGTAGCACAAGAATATATAAAAAGTAAGGCTCACTCAAAAATCACAAGCATATCAAGCTATGAAAAGTAGTGAAATACACCTATATTCCATGGAAATATGAATGAAATGTAAATTCTAGGTGCCTAATATGATGCATGTAATAATTCTCATTTTCCTCATATCATAGGGCCAAGAATGAAATATGATTCTCAATCAGAATAATAATCAACAACACCACATAGCATGTGTGTCACCCAAGGGTGAAATGATATAAAATGTAATAGGAAAAAGCAAAACAAAAATTACATTTCAATAGACTCATATTTTACCTCGAACATGGGTTTTCAATACCTAAGCACAGCTTATGACCAAGTTCTATAGCATTCTTAATCTAAAATCTACTGTATCTAAATAGAAAAGAAATAAAGAAATGTCTCTTATACCACTTTGTGATGTCCTAGACCCGGATTCCACTTAAGATATTCCCCAATCCCTATGGTCCACATGGACTCAAGCACATCTCCCTGAATGCCAAAGGATGTAGACTGGCAGCAAGTTCCTAGGGTGTGTCCATGGGTAGAATATTCCCCCATTACCAGAGTGAATCGCATCAGATCAATCTAATAAAATAGGAGATAAATAGTGGAAGCAACATAATTGTAAACAGCACATTGTAAATAGACTGAAGTAATAACAACTGAAATAGATGATATAAATATACAAAATCTAATGATGATGTTTCATGTGTCTAGAAATCAGGAAAACATGTATAAAATTATTAGACAAGTATGTTATACAAAATTAGAAAAAAGGGAATAAATTTTTTTCCCAAGAATCCTAAGTTCAGGCTTTGTCATATACTACCATTTTCATCCTAATACAGCAAGAAATCAAGTGTCTGAATCTACCCGCGTACCTTTTCCAACACTTGAATCCATATAGTCAATATGAGTACCAGAGGTAGCTGGATAGGGTGTGAGATAAATCATTGTAGGCCATCACCATTGGTTTCTATAACATCTTTTCCATGTAATATAATCTAAAACAGTGAAAGCATTCATATATATATATAAAGTAAAGTAGTACAGTAATGTAAATACCCAATTACCATATTCATCCCTTTACTGGTGCATAAATATGTAACTAATTCATTTATTAATTAATTTTCAGTTTATATAAATAGGACATGTGAGGTATAGCCATCACTAACATCACCTTGTGATAATAATAGGAGTGGTTCTAAGACATAACAATGCAACCATGATGATTGTAATGAAAAAGGGTTCTAAGGTAATAACCAGTGAAAACTATACCTCAACGTCCACCAACTCAATTAAAATTGTATCCTGGAAAAGGGGTACCAGTTTAATCCAAATAGAATCATCCATGGAATTCCAAAATAGTATGACCTAACTGAGAGAAAGGGATACATCAAAGGTAAAACAGGATAAGATATGTCTAGGCCCAAGGTTATAACCAAGTAACCTCATGTTCGTATAATCCATGATGAATCAAATGAGTGTATCTAAGTCATATTGTAATAGTACAGAAGGGATCTCATGGTGTCATATCAGGCATCCACTGATAGATGAGGATCAGGTTCCATGGTGGGTCTCAACCAAGACACCTAGCATCCTTGAATCGAAATGGCATAAATGAGTGTTTAAGAAATTCTCATGGAAATCCAATAACTAACCTGAGTCTAAACACCCATGTAAATATTTCAAGGTCCATATGTAATTGGGCACCTTACATTCAATTAATTTAATCAATTATTCCATATAATAACTATACCATTTAACATTTTATAGGTTCATTCTATGCCTTTCATACAAGTTACAAGGCATTTAAGACATGCTACCTTTTAATAAAATTATATGAATCATAGTTAATTAATTAGTTTAATCCACTACATTACATCACTAGTGGAAAGGTGTGCTACAACATGCAACCAACATTCAATTACATTTAAAAAGGCGAAGTCAGATATATTAATGTACTTTCCAGTTATAATTTAATTCATTAATTATAGATAGGCACTTACCTTAGAAGGGAAAACTGGAAAGGGACCACGGTACTAGCCATTAGTCAATTCAATATCCAATTATTATAAGAAGGCTTACCATTAGAGTGTTCAATCTCGAACACATCCAAACGATTTCTCAAAGGTGTCAAAACACTAAAAACCCAATTATGGCATGTCACCCAACATGGAATGGTTGATGTTGTGGTCATAAACACCAATAAAAAATTACATATATGGTGAGGTTCATGTTATATGGTCTAAATGACTACAGGTATGACATATTTATTCAATAAACGATGTCCAATGAAATCAACGTGATGATAGAGAAATTTCAAAATTTATGGAAATTGAGAAAAAAGTTATAAACCACCTAAATCATACTGGTGTGACTCTCCTTATCCAGTATCAGCCTCTTGATTATCTCAGACTAAATTATATATGATTAATGCGTCAATTCCCTGAAATAGGGGTATATGATCCTAAATCTAAATAGATACTTTAATAGAAAGAAGAATTATGTAAGATGAAAAATGAATTACGAATGTGTTTCTGCTGATCTAAGGAAACAAATGGTGGTCAGATCAGGCTCTGGACCGATGGTGGATCTTGATTCCTAGAATAGGCCTTTAAAATCTCAAAAAGTGAGATATTTGAGGGGCAGTCTATTAGAGCACACAAAAGGGGAGAAGGGATCATTTAATTAGATAAAATAAGGGGAAATCTTAACTTCACCAAAATTAACACAGCACACGGTTTGGATGTATAGTTTGTCTAAACCATGTGCAAATTAGGCATGAGAAACTATCAAAATGAGTATAGTGCATGGTTAGGTAAACCTTTCACCAACCATGTAAAATGGATCTGAAATTTGTTTTCAACATTCCACACAGTCGTGTGTCCCATATCACAGGGTTACATCAAACTATGCACCCTATTATATCCCATTGTCCAGTCTCGCATGGTTTAAACAAACCATGCATACAACCTTTCACTATTTACACTAACCATGTGGTGGGAAATATTTTCCTAAAAGGATGGGTTCCAAGCTCCAAAAAATCTTCGAACACCCCTAAGAACTTCCTGAACTCATTAGGCATCCATAATAGGTCCAAAAAAGTAAATTAGGACAAAATTTAAAGGGTCCATACCTGACTGAAAATTTGGGTTCTTACTGTATAAAACCCAAGTTAACTATGCTACATAGTTTTTCAATTTTAACAAGTTAGAAGCTCTCTTGGAACTCCTCTACAAAAAATTTCACCTCAATCATGTCACAATTAATCCCCCACAACCCCTTATATAAATTTTATATAGTAATGAGCATCTACCTACACTTTGAAAATATTGGTAATCACAAAAACAATGGTCAACATAGAATGGAACCTGAATAGTCCTACCTATCAAACTCAGTTTCAGATACACAATCACCATAGGTTATTCCTCATAAAACAATTTCCTCATCATGTTTATATCAAAAAACTCGAGCACCTATCACACATCGGTCTATATAGAAGCATAAAACCAAGATCACTTCATAAAAATGAATCCATACACTTAGGCCAACCCCTCTTGTGAGTTTCCCTTGATCAAACCAAATTTAAAACTATAAGGTTTTGATTCACAACTAAGGACCTCTAGGTATCCCACCTAGCCTTACCAATCAAGTCTCATAACTTGGTCACTAGGTTCAACTACCTTGCCCATAGTCCAAACTCTCACCATGGTCACATCTCACGGGGCTTCATCCACACACCCATAATAATGTAAGGAATATAATTTTCCTATAAACCCTTTCTTTGTGAGTTAAAGAAAACATTAACCAACTAGGTTCAATACCTATCAATGTAGAATCTACAACTAGGAATTGGATTACCAAGATATGATCCTATCTAATTATACTCATAAGTAACTTATCCCTATAGGGTCATGATATGAACGTAGGAAATATCATTAACAAAGCCTCATTAGAAAACCGTATACAGTAATACCCCCTCAAGGTCATAGTTCACTATAGATATTTAGGTACTTATTGGCATCTCCCTTGAGGATACAACTAGATAACCATAAATGAAGGTGGGTTAAGTAAAATATCATAGAATGTTAAATGGGAATACTCCATGTATGTTGTTATAAACATTTAGTTAACCACACATAAAAAAGATGCTCCCATGGGGGATTTACTATAAATTCATCAACTTATGACATTGACATATGAGGTTAAATGGTACACGCATATAATCATCTCAAAAATCCATGTTGTACTACACACATGGTTTAGTTAAGTGTAATTAAATTCCAATTTATGTGGTAAAACACTATATAGGCTGTTAATAACACTTTAAATAACTAAACCTAAGGTAAAAATCCAAAACAAGGGGTCAAAAACTTGGGAATTATGTGCCCTATCAAACCACTAGGGTCACTGAACCACTTGTTCATGGGGAATTATTCATCATCGTCATTGTCAAACACCTCACCGTACATCCACATGACCTGCAATTAGAAGGAAATATATGTATTTTGGTCAAACAAATTATAATTCCACTAAGAATTAAGATGGGAAAACAATATTCAGGATATTGTTAAAACTTTAAATAGTTGAACTCATCATCAATAACAAAATCACACACTAAGAGGCCTAAAACGTGTGGATCCTACATGCCAAATATGATGCATGAGATTCCTCTTTCCTTTTTCGACCAAGAGTCAAAACAAATCACTAGCCTCTCACTAATGGTATGAGATCCATAAACCCATAATGAATCATAACTCCAAATCAATTTTGTATTTTTCAAAGAAGAAATCATATAAAATTAGAACATCACATATCAATAATAACAACCCCATATCACTAGATATTGGGATTTTATTCCAAAACAGGTGTTCTAAACGTGCTAGTATGATATCCATCAAAGGTTATGACGAATTTATAATACTCAGGACTACCGTATCCTAAATAGTACTAAAATAAGAAAGGAATATATTTGATATCACTTTTTAAAAATATATCCTAGCTCACTCTATGAATAGTATCCTAATTAGTTGGTGATAAGGTATCAAGTGACCCTCCCCCATACACCAGAGGTTGTTGAATAGTAGCGAGAGACCAAGGTGTGTCCATAGGGAGACTAAACCCTCATATTAGTGTAGAAAAAGTAAGAAATAACTAAACATCATTCATATAAGTAAATAATAAAATTTCATAAGCAACAAATATAAAAAATAATGTAATAAAGAATGAAATGTTGTAAAAGCTCGAACATCCATGTCATAGACACTACACTTATCACCCACTGTGCCTATCACATATATAGGAGTAAATAGAAAGAAAAAAATAAAATTTTAAGGATATAATACTAACTCTGATAAAAACAACATACTCGGTCTCTAAGACACTACTGAGTTGTTCTATTTTGATTATAAGAATCCATACAAGCATATCTGATCAATTATAAAACTCTAGGTCTCAACCATATCCATAATCAATTCATGATCAACCTAAAATAGTACATAACGTATTTATTCACAGTAAGGTACAAGGGGTGAGAAATAAGTCTCACTATTCCACCCCCAATAGCGAACCTATAACATGTTTCCATAAGTATGTTCTCATGCAATATATTCAACCTTCCGAGACACAACTAAATAAAAAGAATAAAGTAAAATGATAGTAAATACTTGGGAACATGAACCCAATTGGCTATAAATCCTATGAATAAGGCATTGATTAGGATTATATACCACTCAAGCCATGTATAAACATAATGATCCTTTGATATGTGACCCCTATTGAAAATAACTACTTTTTCATGTGCCATAATGTACCTAATCATTTTACATTATATAAAATAAAACCAAGACCTAAGTTATGTAACCAAGGCATCCAAGTATAATTAAAAACAACCATAAAATAATTTCATTTCTCTTATGAGCCTGTCTAAGGCATTACATTTTGAAATACAATTATCACCCAAGGTATAACCTAATTCCAATTACCCTATGTTCCCATCCAAAGCATTTTTTATTAGGAAGATGAGTATCACACATGTAAGAACCCAGATTTTCATATCAGGTATGGATCTTGATTTTAGATTGTTTTTTATGAAAAAGGAATAAAGGGAAATTTTATAAGTACACGCCATTTACTTATGAGTACACGTCTTGTACCTCGGTACCACGTACAACTGCATACTCAATGTGTAACGGGTTAGTACATGGCCATGTAGGTGACTCGGTAGACTGCTTAAGGCAGAGACCAGTTATGGATACTATAGGGCATGAACATTTAATGAACACGTTGTGTAGTTTTCTTTTTATTTTTTATATCAGAGCGGGGTCACATCTCATGTACAGAACTATCTTTTTCTCCCCATGGTTTGTATTCGAGAGTGATGGCATGACCGATGTCTTCAAACCCCTCCTGTTTCTCCTCTTGAGCTCTGATTGAGATGTCATTGGGTGTATTATAATCCCACAAGTGAGTTCTCTTTTCCCCTAGAGCCTTTATTCCTGATTCTTCCTCTCTCTTGAGTTATTCAAGGTTGATATTTTTTCATATTTTTATAGATCTATGTTGTTCAAGGCTGATTAAAGGGATGATGTTCAATAATATCAATTGTTTGATATCAAGGTAGGTGGTTTGTTCCTTTCGTTGTTCTTCTTTGGATTATATATGCTTAAAGTGTCGCATACCCACATTTGGGTTATTGCATGTTTTGGAATTAAAACTTGTTTATCACCTGTTATGTTTTGATTGATTGATAAAGGGTTTTTAGTTATGTGTGAGGTTAATTAACTTGTTACAGGACACCCCATGGGTGTGCTTCCCTTGTTTGATTGATTATGTTCATTTGGTCTAGAATTCCTGTTAGTATTGCCAAATTTTCCATGCCTCGTGTTGTTAGGATGGAGTTATTAATTGTTTGAGATTCTTGTGTTATGCATTGTGGAATTTTGACTAAGGGGAATTTGACTGTGAGAGCTTCCTGAGGTAGGGTCATTTATATAAGAATTGTTGTTATGTTAGACAAGAGGGGTTAGATAGTAAGAGTTACCCAAAGGGTTGTTATTAAATGAATTGTTATTATGATGACCAAGGGGTGTTGACTATGAGAGATTCCAGGTGGTTGTTTATAATTTTATTTATTCTATGTTGACTAAGGGGTATTGACCGTGTGAGCTACCCAAGTGGTCATTTTTTAATGATTATTGTTATATTAAACCATAGGGGTTAGACTGTGAGAGCTACCCAGAGGGTCATTGCTAAATGAATTGTTTTTATGTTAGACCAGAGGGGTTAGACCATGAGGTCTATAAAAAGGGTTGTTACAAAGTGAATTGTTGTTATGTTAGTTCAGGGGGATTATACTATGAGAACTTTCCCAAAAAGGGTCATTATATGAATAACTGAATGATGGTGATGAGTCTTCCAATCCAAAGCACAAGCTTGGACTCAGTCTTGCTTGATTTTTTATATGGTCTTATGAGACATATTTTTGTTACTATTACATGGGGGATATAGATCTTAGGCTATATCCCAAGGTTTACATGATTCAACAGATGAATAATGAATGTTAAATGAATGTAATTGAAAACTATATGACTGTTTAGTTTTGATTACTTCTTAGTTTATTGCTTCATTTCTGCTTATTACCTACTATATATATTCACTAATAGTTTGGAACAGATATTTTGGTGGTTTCATACTGGGATTTGTCTCACACCCTATTTGGGTCATGTTTTTGGACCCAAATAGATTATATTACTGCAGGTATAGATAAGGGAAACCACCCTTCTTCATTAGGTACTTGATTGTTATTGGAGTTGGAGATCATGGGACCAAGTTGAGGTTTGCGATGCTGTTGGATTTTACTTTTTTTTTGTACGGTGGTTTTAGTATTGTATTTTCATCATTGTGACTTGTTTGGATACTTTCCTTGACACATGTGACATGCATCATTTATATGCTCTAATTGTTATATTATTATCAGTCTTCTGCTATTTACTATTGTTGTATGGTATTACTGCTTCCGCTGTTGTCTACAATTTTCTTTACACTATGTATACTCTGTCCATGCGGGCATAGTTTCCCCATTATCACATTATTTTCATCACTGCTAGTCGTCAGCCTTTGATGTTTGGGGAAATGTTCTTGATGTCATGTGACCAACCGGTTTCAGGGCACCTTTGGGCAGCACCCAGAACCTAGATGTTACAAAGTAGTATCAGAGGGTTTTATTTTCTACTTTTCCTTACTATTTGGAGACAATGTATAGGGATAGGAAGGAATGGGTAGTTGGTAATAAGCTATGTTCATGAGTAGCTAACCCATGTATAGGGAAAATCCAAGTTACCTTGAATATTACAATTTTTTGGTTTTTCAAGTGTTAAAGTTGATTTGATTTCACCATTGGGTGATTCACCTATTTTGTACTATTATTAATTATATCATTATGGTTTTATTTTTGTAGAAACTTGATAAGATGAGGGTGTTCCATATCATTCATCATATAGGAACTTTCTATAGATAATGTGTCATTCATTCTTGTCATGAAATTTAGGGTGCATTACTAATTGAATAATGTTGTGATAAACATTTTGCAAGATATGCATGATATTGTGATAGATTTCGTGAAAGAATAATGGTTATTTTTTTATATGGTATTGGTATATGTAAAGTTTCATTTGTATGTATGCCAAGCATTGGTCCCTGAGGTGTTATGGTACCTCTTGGATCAGAATTTGGTGGATCATGTTTGAACTTTAATTGAATTCTGTTATGATATTACATGAATAAGGATTCCAAACATTGATTCCTGGGGAGTATGGGATCTCATGGATCGAAACATCGAATGCCTTAGTCAAATTTTAAGTTTTTAAGGGTTCTAGAGGAGTTTCATAGGCTTAATATCTGGAAAACGATACAACGCGTCATGTGATGTTATGAACACATGCCATGTGTTCTTATGTTCTGGAAGAAAAAACTTTTCTTAAGTACATGTCATGTAGTTGTTGACCATGTGACTGACTGTGTGAGTAGAGACATGGGGTTGATAAATTCTTGGTAGAACATGTCATGTAATGGGAGTATAAGTTGTGCTATAAGATACCATGTTTTTGGCGGTGTGACTGACAACACGGGTGGATGAAACTAGGGTTATACACATCATGTTTAGATTATACTCACCATGTAGAAATCGAGTGTATCTGACCATGTGACTAACAACATAGGTGGATGGAACATAAGTGGTACATATCGTGTCTAGTGTGAACATGTTGTGTAGTGTTACACCAGGAGAGAACCGTGTAGTTCTAGTTGTGTAGAAGAACTTTTTTTGGAGGAAATATTAAAGTACACATCATGTTTAAAGAGTAACATGTCTAGTGTATGGGGTGTTACATAACCAGGTTTGCAGAGGTACACAACCATGTTAAGGCTTAAATAGAAGATGTCGTGTAGTGGTTATGCATGCTGTGTAACCTTATTTTGTAAAACTTAAATGTTTTATTCTACCATTCCTTTATTTCACTTCTAAGTTATAGTCTTTGATAATCCTAAACTAATGTGTGTGCTTGACCTTGCAGATTCATGCCACCAAGATGTCCTCCAGTTCTCTTCTAGGTACAGGGTGGTGATCAAACATCAGAAATGGTAGATCAGGGACTACCAACAGATCCTCCCATCATGCCAATCTTGTCACTAGTTGTTATACTGGATGTAGGTGCTGATGCACAGTTCCATGAAGCCTTTTTTATGATGATATAGACTTTTCAAAGAGCTCCACATCCTGCACTGACTATGGAGGAGTTGATGAGGGTGTTCCAGCAGTATCATCCTCCCATTTATTCAGGTTATATAGGACTACAGGCTGCAGAGTCATGGTTAAAGTCCATTATTTCTATCTTTAAGCATCTAAAGATGCCACCTAAGAGACGGATGCATCTCAGTACATACATCCTAAGAGATTCCACAAATAGATGGTGGGATGTTATCTCATAGGTAGGATTTCATCGGGATATGTCTTGGTAAGAGTTCCATAGGACCTTCTATAATTACTTCTACCCCAAGACATTGAGGGTTAATTGATCCCAAGAGTTTATGCATTTGGATCAGCGTGCTCTTTCGGTGATGGATTATTCTTCTCACATCACAGATCTTCAGCACTTCGCACCTATTTTGGGAGTTGACGAGTTATCTTTGGCTATAATATTTGAGGATGGTCTTAGGTATTACATTCGATTTCAAGTGAATGTTTCCAGACTGACATCAGTGACAGCTATAGTAAACCAGGTGATTATTATTGAGAGTAATTGGAGGGAATTGGGAGTTTCGAGCTAGGGAGGTTTAGCATCTAGGGCTGGTACTCCTTTGACAGATATAATGAATCATCATAGGGATATTTCACATGATGTTTCTTCAGGTATCTAGGTGGTAAGATACCTGTGCGGGAAGAGTAGGCAAATGATACCGCATTACCTGAGATACCCATTTGAGTTCCAATATTGTGACAAGATGGGACATATTTAGAATTTTTATAGGATGTTCTCACTAGAATCTAGTGAGAGGGGATCTGTTTTGACTCTATGTTCAGGAGAAGGACAACCAGATTCTCATCAGTCAGAGAACTAGGTTTTGTCAGGCCATTCAGGCCGAGGAGGTGGTTGTGGATATGGTATCTATATGACGGGTTTTCAGTGACATTAGGGTGGATCATATCAGGGTATTTAGGTAGGTTTGTAGGGCCACGGTACAGGTTAGACTTTTCCAATGGAGAAGACCTAGTAGGATAAGGATCTCAGACCCTTTGCGGTTAGAGGTACGATTCTAGTTTCTTCATTTTTAGCTTCTTATCGTTTTGATATAGGGTTTTCACATAGTTTTATCTATGTTTCCATTATAAAGATCCTTGGTCTATATATCTTTACTTATGATGAGTTTATGATTCTATACACTCTGTTGGGGATTAAGACGGCTAGTGAATGTCAGTGCAAGGAGTTCCCTCTTAAGGTTGGTGGGTGTCACTTCTTGTGGGACCTCTATGTCTTAGAGATGAACAGATTCAATGTCATTCTCTAAATGGATGGGTTAGTCTCTTTTTAGGCCTTTGTTTACTTCTATCATCACAGGGTGAGTTTTACATCACCAGAGGGTGTAAATTTTCTATACAAGGGAGAATGTGATGTCCAGGTGAGCATTGTTGGACCCGAGTATCATGGGTTGGGAGTAATTACAGCCTATATTTCTTGTTTATATCTATATTACTAGGGGACTTTATAGATAGACTTTCCTTCAGTGTTGTATTTCTTCAGATATGTATTTCCAGGCCATATTTCAGGTTTAACTTCAATGCGACAGGTATATTTCTCTATTGATCTTGTGCGAGGAGTATCACCAGTGTCCATTCCAATATATAGGATGGCTACACCAGATCTATAGAAGTTCAAGAAGTAGTTATAGGAGTTGTAGAAAAAGGATTTCATCTGACCCAGTACTTCTCTTTGGGGTTCACCTATCCTTTTGGTGAACAAGGTGGATGGTACCCTCAGATATTTTGTGGATTATCAAAAGATGAACCAGTTGACAGTCAAGAACCGATATCTCTTTCCTAGGATTGATGATATCATTGATCAGCTTCAAGGAGCCCGAGTATTCTTGAATATTGAATTGAGGTCCGGTTATCATCAGTTTCATGTTAGACCAACTGATATACCTCTTATAGCCTTTTGAAGTAGGTATGGTCTATACGAGTATTTGGCTATGTCATTTGGTCTCACAAATGTGACAGTAGTTTTCATGGAACTGATGAACTGGGTGTTCCATCCTTACTTGGATTCTTTTGTGGTAGTATTCATGAATGATATCTTGGTGTACTCTCACACTCAACATGACCATACCACCCATATTCATATTGTTTTGAGTACACTGAGAGAGCATCATTTAGATGTTAATCTCCAAAAATGCCACTTTTGGATGGATCAGATTCACTTATTGGGTCATGTTATCTTAGATACATGAGTATCGGTTGACCAAGAGAAAGTGATATTGGTAGTTTTTATCGTTCATCTAAAGAACTTCTTTGAGGTACTGAGTTTTCTAGGGATACCTAATTACTACAGATTTTTTATATAGTACTTTTCATGCATAGTTGCACCACTGATGGACCTGACTAAGAATGGTGTGAAGTACTTGTGGACAAATTCCTATAATTCATCCTTTCAGAAGCTGAAAGGGAGGTTGACTTTATCACCAATACTAATTTTTCCAGAGCTAGGAAAGATATACAACATTTACTAGGATGCATCAGGTATCTGGCTGGGAGCAGGGCTTATGCAGGGGGAGGAGTAGTTTTGTATGGATCTCTGTAGCAGAGGCCACATGAGAGGAATTATCAGATGCAAGATCTCGAGTTGGATGTTGTTGTGCATACTTTGTGCTATTGGAGACATTATATTTTGGGAGATGATTTTGTGGTTTACATAGACCACAAAAACCTCAAGTATATTTTTACTTATAGAGATATGAATTTGAGATAGTGAAGGTGTGTTGTGTACCTTTAGTCTTTTGACTTTGATCTTGCTTACATGCCACGAAAAGGCAATGTAGTGGATGATGCATTGAGTAGGAGGACACAGTTACAGGCAGTTAAGGAGGCTAGTAGCGAGTGGCATCATATGGCTCTGTTCTCTGATATTCATTTAGAGGTGCATGACAAACAGGGGAAATCGTTTCTTTCTTCTATAGTTGTTACCTCTACTTTACTAGATCGAGTTTGAATGAGGCAGCTTTCAGGTTATGAAGGCCTAGTTCTACGGGAGAGTGTGTCAAGCGAGGACCCTACTCCTGGGTGGACCATATAAGAGGATAAGGTTTTGTGTTTTCATAGACATGTATGGGTGTCCTCAGATATACGTGAGGATTTTATGTGAGATTTTCATGCCTCGATACCGGTAGTTCATCCTGGTGTCACCAAGATGTATCAAGATCTACAATTTCATTATTAGTGGTCAGGTGTGAAGAGAGATGTAGCTGGTTTTGTTATGAAGTGTTTCAGCTGTCAGTTGGTGAAGGAAAAGCATTAGCAACCGGTATGGATTTTACAGTAGTTACCAAAACTCAATTGGAAGTGGAATGATGTCGCGATGGATTTCATGATAGGTTTTCTGAGGTCACCTCAAGGGAATGATGTGATTTGGGTTATGATAGATAGAATCATGAAGGTTTCACATTTCATGCTGATTAAGGATACATTCAGTGTTGATGAGCTTGGAAGGTTGTATATTAGAGAGATTGTACATTTACATGGGTTTCCACACTCTATCATTTCAGAAAGGGATGCCTAGTTTACTTCTTGTGTTTGGCAAGGGATACAAAGGGATTTCGGTACACAGGTACTTATGAGTACTTTTTACCATCCCCAGACATATGGCCAGTCCAAGCACACAATTCAGGTTTTATAGGGCATGCTTTGATCATGATTTATGGATTTCAGGGGCTCTTGGAAGAGACACATACCCCTAGTGGATTTCTCTTACAATAACAGTTTACAAGAAATGATTCATATGGAACCTTATGAGGCTTTGTATGGTAGGCCATGATGATCACCCATATGTTGGCTAGAGGCAGGAGAGGTAGCTATACTAGGACCTCTTCTTGTTCAGGAGACCACTAAGTAGGTGAAGTTGATTCGAAATAGGATGGATACTGCACAATATTTCCATAAATAATATGATGATCGATGAAGATGACCTATGGAGTTAGAGGTCGGAGATCAGGTTTTCTTATGTGTCACACCAAGGTTGGGACATAGAAGGATTAAGATACATGGAAAGATTTCACCAAGATACGTTGGGCTGTTTGAGGTTTTGGGGAGAGTCAGGATGGTTACCTATCAATTGTAGTTACCTTAGAGGTACTAGGGTATGCTTGACGTATTTCATGTTTCTCATCTACGACGTTACTTTTCAGACCCGTCTCATGCTTTTAAACCTAAGGAGGTTGAGTTGGAGGTGGATAGATCTTTCGAGTATCACCCTATTTGAATTGTGGATCGCATCACGAAGGTTCTCCATGGTCTATTTGTTTCTCTAGTATGGATTCTATGGAAATACGGGTGAGTGCATGAAAATACTAGGGAGAGGGAGGCTGATGTATGCTTATAGTGTCTAGATTTGTTCATAGCTTCTTCTTTACCACCCTTGGAAGGGAAATTTGGGGATGAATTTCTTTAAGGGGGAATTTTGTAAGAACCTGGATCTTCATTTCAGGTATGGATCTTGATTTTATGTTGTTTTTTAAGAAAAATAAAGAAAGGTAAATTTTTTAAGTACTTATTGGGTACTTATGGGTACACATCGTGTACCTAGGTACCATGTACAACCGTGTACTGGCTATGTAATGGGCAAGTACATGGTTGTGTAAGTGACCTGGTAGACCGCTTAAGGTAGGGACCAGTTAAGGCTACTAAACGGCATGTAAATTTAATGAAAACACTGTGTAGTTTTATTTTTATTTGTTATATTAGAGTGGGGTTTCATATCATGTCCAAAACTGTCTTCTTCTCCCTATGGTTTATAAAGGAGAGTGACAGAATGGATGATGATTTCAAACCCCTCCCATTTCTCCATCTGAGCTCTGATTGAGACGTCATTAGGTGCATTGGAACCCCACCGGTGAGTTCTATTTTACCCTAGATCCTTTCTTCTTTATTATTCCCCTCTATTGAGTTATTAAAGGTTGGTAATTTTTTTATCTTTTGGTATATCTATGTTGTTCTTGGCCGATTCAAGGGTTGACGTTCGATAATATTGATCACGTGATATCAAGGTAGGTGTTTTGTGCCTTTCTTTTTTCATATTTGGATTATATATGCTTAGTGACACATGCCCATGTTTGGGGTATTGCATGTTTTGAAATTAAACCTTTTTTATTACCTATTATTGTTTGATTAATTTATATAGGGTTGTTGGTTATGTGTGAGGTTAAGTAACTTGTTACAGGACATCCCATGGGTGTGTTTCCCTTGTTGGATTGATTATGGTCGTTTGTTCTATAATGCCTATTAGGCTTGCCTTGTTTTCCATGCCTCATGTTGTTGGGATAGTGTTAGTGATTGATTGAGATACTTGTGTTATGCATTTTGGAAGTTTGATCAAGGGTAATTTGACTGTGAGAGCTTCCCGAGGAAGGTTCATTTATGTAAGAATTGTTTTTATGTTAGAACAGAGGGTTTAGAATGTTAGAGATACCCAAAGGGTCATTATTAAATTAATTTTTATTATTTTGACTATGGTTTATTGACCATGAGAGCTATCAGGAGGTCATTTATAATTTTATTGATTCTATTTTGACCAAGGTGTATTGATTATGTGAGCTACCCAAGTGGTCATTTGTAAATGATTATTGTTATGTTAGACCAGAGGGGTTAGACCATGAGATCTACACAAAGGGTAGTTGCTAAATGAGTTGTTGTTATGTTAGACAAGAGGGGTTAGACTATGATAGATACCCATAGGGCCGTTACTAAGTGAATTATTGTTATGTTAGGATACGGGTATTAAACTATGAGAACTTTCCCATAAAGGTTTGTTATATGAATAACTGAATGATGGTGATGAGTTTTCCAATCCAAAGCACAATCTTGGACTCTGTCTTACTTGATTGTTTATATTTTCTTTTGGTATGTATGTTTGTTACTATTATATAGGGGATACAGAGGTTAGGCTAGATCTGAAGGTTTATATGATTCAATGGATGAATAATAAATGTTAAATGAATGTAATTGAAAACTTTAGGATCGTTTACTTTTGAGTACTTCCTAGTTTATTGCTTCATTTCTACTTATTACCCACTATATATATTCCCTAATAGTTGGGCATAGATCTTTAGGTGTATTCCTACTAAGATTCATCTCACACCCTATTTGGGTCATGTTTTTAGACCCAAACAGATTATATGGTTACAGGAATAGATAAGGGAAAGCACCCTTCTTCATCAGGTACTTGATTATTTTTTGAGCTGGAGAGAATGGGACCCAGCTTAGGCATGCGATGCTATTGGAGTTTACTGTTTTTATGTACTTTGGTTTTAGTATTATATTTCCAACATTGTGACTTGTTTGGATTCTTTACTTGACACATGTGACATGTAACATTTATATATGCTCCAGTTGTTATATTACTATCAGTCTTCTGTTCTTTTCTTTTGTTGGATGGTATTACTGCTTCCTATATTGTTTACTATTTTCTTTATATTGTGTATACTCTGCTAGTGAGGGAATATTTTCCCCATTATCACACTACGGCCCTTGCTGGTAGTCAGTAGCATCTAGAATTTAGGGAAATGTGTTGAGGTCATGTGACCAACCAATTTCAGGGCACCTTTGGGCAGAACCCGGGGCCGGAACATTACAACTCAAGTCATAATATAAATTCATTTTCCCTATGATCAGGTCCAAATAATTCCATACAAGGAATACAAGTATCTCTCATGGTGTATTATAATTTCATTTATCCTATGATCATGTCCAAGGAATTCCATACCAGAACCTAAGTATCACACCCAAGGTATATTATAATTCACTTTCCCTGCAAGCATGTCCAAGGAATTCCATATAAGGAATCCAAGTATCGCTCAAGGAATAGTATAGTTCCATTTTCCCTATGATCATATCTAAGTTATTCTATATCAGAATATAAGTATCGCTCAAGGAATAATGGAAAATATAGTAATAGTGCATCTACCCAGACCCTGAGGAGTATCTCAAGCTTTTCTTAGGGATATCATCATCAATCCCCAAGAATATCCCAAATCTAGTGCATTAGCGAAATGATACCACCCAAAAATGTCATATGTTTAACCTATATAGGGAAGGATTCTAATGACACTAATCATCCTGGTAAATTAACATTCAATGAGTACGTATCAAAAGATGAATCCCGTAAAGTAACTCTAGAAATTCCCATCATATCGTCACATCATATCAGGCCCCATGTGCTGAGTTCTAAGGAGAAAGCCTAGAATCATAGATGCAACAATAGTAAGTGAGTGAAAGAATACATAAAATATTAAGGGTGGTTGAACACCCAAACCAATCACAATATTCATATCCCCTCAGGCTTACATGATTATTGTAGGTCCTAGGGTTACACCTGCTACCATCTTTACCAAAACCCTAAGCACTATATCAGGGTCTGTTAAATACTGGGGCACCCACTGGGTCTTCTAAAAAACACAATTGAAGTATCCTACTTAGAATTTGCTAGGTCTATTGTAATGGCTCGGACCTCTCCGGCCCATTCCTTTGTCAAAAAGAGGGTCATGAAGTGTTCTAGAGGGTAAAATAAACTTTTCCCACACTTTTCGGAATTTTGAAACTACACGCCGTGTAGTGTGAGTACACGTTGTGTACCCCCTCACTGGGTATTCCCCGTGTTGAAGGTCATGTCCTTGCCATGTGAAATAAGTGGGTACACGCCGTGTACCCCAAACTACACGATGTGTAGTCCCTCCCCGCGTACGTGTTACCCTCAAACCGTGTGTTGACCATTCAACGGTCGTGTGATGTGTTGGAGTCGTGTCCTTACCGTGTGAAATAAATGAGTACACATCGTGTAGCCAATACTACACGCCGTGTAGTCCCTCCCCGCATATGTGTTCCCTTCAAACCACGTGTTGACCAGTCAACGGCCGCGTGCCG
Source organism: Viscum album (assembly GCA_963277665.1). NCBI lineage: Eukaryota > Viridiplantae > Streptophyta > Magnoliopsida > Santalales > Viscaceae > Viscum > Viscum album. The sequence continues at coordinate 1,795,253,903 of OY728131.1, forward strand.
CGTTGAAGGACGTGTTGGAAGTCGCGTGGTGACCGTGTGAAAGGGCCGAGTACACGCCATGTACCATAAACTACTCTCCATGTACCATAAAGTACACGCCGTGTACTTTTTTTCACGCCTATAAAAGGAGGGTTCCCCTCCTCCTTTTCAACTCACTCCTCTCCTCCCCATTCCTCTGAGTAGAGCTCTCCCAAGAGACTCGAAGGCTCCTTTTCTTCCATAACTTCTTCGTCTGAGCTTCGACTTATGATTCGTCAGTGGCCATGGGATCGTAACGATGAGGAAGAACTTCTGAGCTTGGATTCGTTGCCTTTCCTTCGGCCTTTCCTTTCCAACTTCCACCCGATAAGGTTTTTCCTAGATTTGACATAAGTGACGGACGCTGACGGATGTCTTCTAAAGTTGATCCATGGGAGTGTTGTGATCAGAACATGTTGAGGTAGGGATCCTACCTTTGTCTCTCTTATTTGTGCAACATGCGGGGTGGGTGTCCTCTTGTTTATGTGAAACACTTTTGAACCGGTTTAATGAAGATAATAGCTGGCTTATATAACGGGGATGGTAAAGTTGTTATGTTTATCTTTATATCCTGTGATATTATGTTGTGAATTGAATAGGCTTATGCCTACTGAAAATCATGATAGTTGGGGGCCTTTTCTTGTGCAATTAAATGTTTCACTATCTTTTTAGACCGTTTTTGTGAATGGAACTTTGTTGAATGTGGAATTTGGTTAATCACGTAAAGTTGGCTGATTTAAAATCTGGAACCCTTGTGTGATCACCCATGTTGAACAAAATGGAATAATGAACATGTGGGTGTTGTCTTGGATACGTGGAATGTGATGGGGGTGTTTTGTGGGTTGTTGTGGATCGGGTGAGCAGCGGGGTTGCGGTTGGCTTGGTTGTGGGTTGGTGTGAATGTTATGTTAATGATAGTCAGCAGGGCTATGATAAATAGTATCAAGGGGTAATGATGTATGGTGTGGTTGTGGTTATGGTGGTTGGAAGCGAGGCTGCAAGGATGGGCTTGAATGTGAATGAACTATGGGTTGTGAATAATAAATAAAAAGTGGCAGAGTTAATGAATGGTGGGGCTTGGAAATGGAACGGAAATAATAATCAATGGGTTTGGTTGGTCAATAATAAGGGACTTGTTGTGTTGCTTGTGTTTTCGTAACTTTATTTGTGGATGGCAGGGATATGTTTTATGAACGATTGATATGGTTGGTTGTGGTTGATTGCCCAGAAGTTAAGGAACTAATAAACTGATTCTTTTGAAACATGAAAACCTAAATGGGGTTGGGGTCGTTTGTGGTATGCATGCTTCGTAGTAGCAGTGCCGAGGCACATGCTCAGTTCTCCGATTAGAAGCCATAGTTTGGGATGAGTGTTTGGTATATATATATCTATATCTCTGTGTTTTATCTCACCCCACCCATGTTGAGCACTTAGTGCCGAACACTCCCATTTCATGGGAGAGGGTGTTTTCCCCATAGTTACTAGCTCCTTCCTTCTCCTTCTTCCATAGGTTGTGATGTCTTGAGGCGGCCTTACACCCAAGACTATTCGGGTAGGTTTCGATTGGGGCGGTTTTAGCCCAAGACTCTTCGGGCAGGTTTTACTGTTTCCCAAGAATCTTCGGGATGAGGCCCAGGTGTGTGCAGGCGGGATACGTGGTTGTGAGGCCCATGTGTGTGCGGGCGGGATACGTGGTTGTGAGGCCTAGGTGTGTGCGGGTGGGATACGTGGTTGTGAGGCCCAGGTGTGTGTGGGCGGGATATGTGGTTCTTGAGGCCCAGGTGTGTGCGGGTGGGAAGAGTGTGGTAGCGTCAAGACGTTCACCATTAGGAAGAGCAGATAACTAGTGGGAAATGGTGTGAGGTACGCAATAATCTTGTTCTTATATACTACTACCTGTTGTGATTGTGTTTTTGGTGAGAGTGGCTGGTGATATTGGGTGGATAGAATTCCTTGTTAGGTTTTGGTTTCTTCTGTTGTTCTCATGAGACATTAGGATGTCTCCCCACTTGTGCACGAGATCTTTAGGTTTCCCTACTGAGTATAATTGTATTCTCACCCTAATTTTACTTTCAGGTTTCCAGGAGGACTACCAGGGCCATGCGGGACCCTACTAGTCAGGACAGTTGGTGTTGTTGCAGTTTGTTGTACTCTTGTTTCTTTTTGTATTGTACTTTTTGATCTTTCTTGTACTTGTAACTTGTTTCATAACTATTTAAACGTGCAAGTGGGATTGTTTTGGGTTTATTTCTATAAACTTGTTCTTTTCTTTTTTGGTGGTTGACTTGTCCTATCTCCCAATCTTAAATATTATAAAGGGTAATGCCTCCCATATTTGTGAAAACTCATACCCTTGATGCTAGTCACCACCATGTGGCCTACTGGAGGTGGGACTCGGGGGGTCATTATCTCCCTTTCACCATTTCCAGCTCAAGATGGATATCTTTGGTGGGAGGGGTTCGTGACAGAATGGTATCAGAGGTGATGGTTGAGAGATACGATGGAGTTTGTAGTTTGGCACAGTGAGGATTTCATGGGATGGTAGGGCAATAGTGTTGGCTGATCTTGGTGCGTGACATGGGCCAGGGATGACCGGCTAGGACACGGGATTTTAGGGCCCCCCATGATCCGATGTAAGGACTCTGAGCCTACCGAATGACCAAGTTAGACTACATTGATTGCAGGGTAGAGACCCTAGGGAAAGTACATGCATCATCATGTTTGTGTTTTACTTGATTTGGGTGTTCTGGGAAAGAAATTGAATAAAATGATAAAATGAAACCTTGAGAAATTTCTTGCTACTTGGGATTAGGAAATCCTTGTTTACCGTGCATCTATGGCACCTGGACGCCGTCCCCGGGTGACTCAGACGGCTGAGGCCCAGCAGATTCAGGCGGTAGATCAGTTGAGGATTGACTTAGAGGAGGAAGATAGCCAGTGGCAGAAGACTCTCCGTTCTTCCCAACGGCAAACCCTCAAGAAGTACGAGGGTGGTACTTCAGATACGGAGACGGAGGGGTGGCTTGAGGAGCTAGGGATCTCTTTTACCTTGATCCGTGCTCCGAGGGAGTACTGGGTTCCCCTAGTAGTCAGTCAGCTGAGAGGTACATCACCACAGTGGTGGATGCTCTACCTCGGAGAGAGGATAGGGGTAGAGGTTCCATGGGCTAACTTTGAGAAGGAATTCCGAGAGGAATTACAAGAAAAATTCCTTTCTTCCAGGATCAAGGCAGAGAAGCGGTAAGAGTTACTCTCCCTCCAGTAGGGAAGTATGTCAGTACGAGAGTTAGGGATCAAGTTCAAAGATCTTCTACGCTTTTCTCCGGATCTCTTTCCAGATGAGGAGTCTCAGGCGAGACATTTGGAGGATGCGCTTAGTTCTTTGCTCCAGTATGTTGTCACCTCCTTCACCCTTCCGACGTACTTGGAAGTACAGAAGAAGGCAGAGGTTGTAGAGAGGATTCACTCGCTGGGAGGTGCACCACGAGAGGGGATCCAGCTGGGCCCATCAAAGGGGAAGGCAGTCAGCAGCAAGTCTCCTACGAAGGGACCTTCCAGGTTCAGGACAGTGGGGAGCAGGCCCCAGCAGTTCTAGTTCAGATCTTCAGGTCCTTGTCCCTTTTTCACGAGCCCAGGACTGAAGTGTTTTTCTTGTGGAGGTTTAGGGCACATTCAGAGTCGGTGCCCGACCTGAGCTCAGTATAGTGGAGGTGGGCAGGTTCAGCGCCCACCTCAGCAGCACCAGTTGCCAGCGAGTCCCTTCCAGCAGTAGCAGGACCATGCTCCCCTGAGGGCATACTTAGCAGTAGGAGGCCGACCTCAGGGTACTCCTAAGGGACCTCGACCAGGGCATGGTCGGGGAGGTGGACGACATCAGAGAGGCAGAGGAGCTAGGCATGGACAGTTGCACGCAGTAGAGTTGGCAGCTCGAGCAAGACCAGAGGTGGTGCGAGGTGTGATTTGTTTGTTCAGCACTCTCGTTTCTGCTTTGTTCGATTCGGGAGATTCACACTCCTTTATTGCACCAGGTCTATCCGATGCTTTGGGACTAGACGTAGAGAGAGACATTCCGTACCACTGGTGCTGAGTACACCAATTGGAGGCCAGACCAGCGTATCTTGTGTTTTTTGGGGATGTGGGATGACATTGGGACCACATCGATCTAGTGGGTACCTTCTTCTATTATAGATGCAGCCATACGATGTCATCCTAGGCATCGACTGGTTGTTTTCTATTAGTGTCGTTATCGAATGCTTCTGGAGAAGAGTCGTGTTCTCTGACATGGACGGGCAGCGTGTATCTTTTGTTGGTGAGAGGAGCTATCAGGTGGGAAGCCAGTGTGTGGAGCCTCTTCTTTCTTTGTTAGGCGGGTTATCAGTGGTTCCAGCTGATGCAGAGATGATGGGTGTCCCAGAGGTTGTTGGGGAGTTCCTTGATGTTTTTCTAGAGGAGTTTGTGACTCTACCCCCCTGACATGATGTTGAGTTCGAGATAGACTTACAGCCTGGTGCCCGTCCGATTTCGATGGCCCCTTATCGGATGGCACCTTTGGAGTTGCGGGAGTTGCAGATCCAGATTGACGACCTGATAGAGAAGGGTTTTGTTCGACCCAGCGTGTCGCCATGGGGTGCTCCAGTTTTGTTCGTGAAGAAGGCAGATGGTGGTCTCATTTTATGCATAGACTACAGAAGGTTGAATCAGGTAACGGTCAAGAATCGTTACCCCCTGCCAAGGATAGATGATCTCTTCGACCAGCTAAGGGGAGCAGGTTGGTTTTCTAAGATTGATCTACGGTATGGATATTATCAGCTGAGGGTTAAAGACAGTGACATCTCGAAGACGGCTTTCAGGTGAAGGTATGGACACTTCAAGTTTTTAGTGATGTCGTTTAGAGTTACAAATGCACTGGATGTGTTCATGGGACTTATGAACTTTGTCTTCCGAGAGTTTCTGGACCGGTTCGTCGTTGTGTTTATTGATGACATCCTGATCTACTCATGATCTGAGGAGGATCACATTGAGCATCTCAGGGCAGTCTTGGAAGTCCTTCGACACCACCAGCTTTATGGGAAATTGTCGAAGTGTAAGTTCTTGACACAAGAAGTACACTTCCTTGGGAACGTAGTGTCTCATCATTGAGTGTCAGTAGACCCTTCCAAGGTGGAGGTAGTTGTTTCTTGGGCAGCACCCAAGAGCGTGGCGGAAGTTTGTAGTTTCCTGGGTTTGGCAGGTTACTATCAGAGGTTCGTTTTGAACTTTTCTCGAGTTGCTTCTCTATTGACAGCTTTTACTAGGAAGAACCAAGTCTTCCTATGGAGTGAAAATTGCCAGAAAGCTTTCGAATACCTAAAGGAGAAGTTGGTCAGTGCTCCTGTACTCAGGTTACCAGTGGAAGGGTCATTGTATGAGGTGTTTTGTGATGCTTCGGGCCTTGGTCTGGGGTGTGTGCTGATGCAGAAGAAGGGAGTGATCTGTTATGGGTCTAGGCAGTTGTGCCCTCACGAGCGTAATTATGCCACCCATGACCTGGAGCTTGCAGCAGTAGTGTTCGCACTGAATTTGTGGCGACATTACCTCTTTGGGGAGCGCTTTGTGGTCTTCTCAGATCACAAGAGCCTGCGTTATATCTTCTCTCAGCGTGACCTAAACTTACAAAAGTGGAGATGGGTCAAGTTCCTCCAAGACTATGACTTCAAGATATCTTACACTTAAGGTAAGGGCGACATTGTGGCTGATTCCCTGAGCAGGAATTCACATAAGGAAGTGGTTCGGGAATCCACTGATGCTTGGAAAGTGATGGGAGATTTGGTTGCCTTGCACTTGGATGCCAGGGTAGAAGGTGTTAGAGGCTGTTTGTTTCAGATGACGGTGCAGTCTTCCTTGTTGCAGCAAGTGGAAGAGTCTCAGTGGGGGGGACTCTGAGGCAGAAGTGATGCGGGATCATATCAATCAGGGGAACGCTCCAGAAGGATGGTCAGAAGACAACCGACATCGGATTCTTTTTCATGGAAGGTTGTTTGTTCTAAAGGCGATGCGTGAGGGAGTTCTCTGTGAGTTCCATATCTCAACCTTGGAAGTACATCCAAAAGTTTCAAAAATGTACCGAGGCCTGAGGGAACAGTTTTGGTGTCCCGGGTTGAAACGGGTAGTGGAAAAGTTTGTGGCTAAATTTCTAGTGTGTTAGCAAGTGAAGGTTGAACACCGTGTTCCCAAAGGTTTGTTGCATCCTTTAGATGTAACCGAGTGGAAGTGGGATGACATCTCAATGGACTTAGTCACGGGACTACCCATAGTTCAGGGTGGTTATGATGCTATCTGGGTAGTGGTGGATCGTCTGACAAAATCAGCTCACTTCTTAGCAATTAAGGAGTCGGGCCCAGTGAGTACCTTAGCACATAGGTACGTAGACGAGTTGGTGCGTTTGCATGGAGTTTTGAAGACTATCGTCTCAGACTGGGATACTCGGTTTACCTCACGAGTCTGGAGGGGGTTACAATATAATTTTGTCACCCAGCTACGCCTTAGCACTGCTTTCCACCCCCAGACCGATGGGCAGACAGAGCAAACTATCCAGATGTTGGATTCCATGATGCGGGCATGCGTTCTGGATTTCAGAGGATCATGGGTACGACACTTTCCTTTAGTAGAGTTTGCCAACAACAATAGCTTCTACTCTACTATTGTCATGGTACCATTTGAGGCTTTGTATGGAAGACCATGTCGTTCACCCATCTGTTGGGCATAGGTTGGTGAGACTGGTGCTCTTGGGCCAGAGGTATTGCAGAGAACCACAGAGAAAGTCTAGCTTGTACGTGAGAGGATGAAAGTGGCTCAGGACCGACAGAAGTCTTATGCTAATCGTTGGAGGAGGCCCTTGGAGTTCGAGGTGGGAGATCATGTGTTCTTGAAGGTTTCTCCTCGATGGGGGAAGCGGAGGTTTGGGAAAAGGAGCACGCTCTCACCTAGGTTCATCGGACCTTTTGAGGTGCTGAGGCGAGTCGGCGAGGTGGCATATCAGCTAGCCCTCCCACCTCAGTTGGAGAAGGTTCATGACGTCTTTCACGTCTCCTAGCTACATCGATACTTACACCACAACTCTAACGTTATCGACTGGGGAGAGTTAGATATGGGAGATGGCGGGACCTTCGAGGAATAACCGATCAGAATTGAGGATCGTAAAGAGAAGGTGCTCCGTGGATGAACCATTCCCTTGGTTCGTGTGTTGTGGAGGCATGGTGGCCTCAAGGAGAGAACTTAGGAGCGAGAGGCTCAGATGCACGCTCAGTACCTGGAGTTGTTTTGACTTGTGTTTGCTTTGTTCCTCTTAGCTTTGTTTTTATACTTTGTACCTTTCATATTTGGAATGCTTGGCTTGTCAGTTATGAGACCTTTTGTTTCCTTGTTCTCTGGAAGTGTGTAGCATGTCCGGATGTGTGGAAAAAGGGAAAAACATGACCCTTAATCGAGATGAATTAATGTGGATGAGATTGAACCCATGCAGGCGAGTCATTGCCGCCTAAAGTGGATAATATCTCGACATAGGAGAAGGATTTTCCCCAAATCACATGTTCGGGCAATGTGTTGATTGTGTGGTGTTGGGGGTAGTGTAAGTTGAAAATCCTAATGTATGAAAGTGGGAAGACCCAATTCTTATTTGAGACGCATTAATGAGGATGCGATTAAACCCATGCGGGCGAGTCAGTGCCGCCTAAAGCGGATAATATCTCGACATACGAGAAGAAATTCCTAACACATATGATTAGGGTTGTTGGATGGGTTCCTGTTATAACGAGGTTCCTAAGAGGTATCTTGTTGGGTTCTTCTGGGTTGGTTTTTGAATTCTCGGGGATGATAATGTTTTAAGAGGTATCTGATGTAATGGCCCGGACCTCTCCGGCCCATTCCTTTGTCAAAAAGAGGGTCATGAATTGTTATGAAGGGTAAAATGGACTTTTCCCACACTTTTCAGAATTTTGAAACTACACACTGTGTAGTGTGAGTACATGCCGTGTACCCCCTCGCCGGTTATACCCTGTGTTTAAGGCCATGTCCTTGCCATGTGAAATAAGTGGGTACACTCCGTGTACCCCAAACTACATGTCGTGTAGTCCCTCCCCGCGTACGTGTTACCCTCAAACCATGTGTTGACCAATCAACAGTCGTGTGATGTGTTGGAGTTGTGTCCTTACCGTGTGAAATAAATGAGTACACGCTGTGTAGCCAATACTACACGTCGTTTATTCCCTCCACGTGTATGCGTTACCCTCAAACTGTGTGTTGACCAGTCAACGGACGCATGCCGCGTTGAAGGACGTGTTGGAAGTCGTGTGGTGACTGTGTGAAAGGGCCGAGTACACACCGTGTACCATAAAGTACATGCCTTGTACTTTTGTTTTCCATGCCTATAAAAGGAGGGGTCCCCTCCTCCTTTTCAACTCACTCCTCTCCTTTCCATTCCTCTGAGCAGAGCTCTCCCAAGAGACTCAAAGGCTCCTTTTCTTCTATAACTTCTTCGTCCGAGCTCCGATTTACGATCCGTCAGCGGCCACGGGATCGTATCAACGAGGCGGAACTTCTGATCTTGGATCTGTTGCCTTTCCTTCAGCCTTTCCCTTCCAACTTCCACCCGAGGAGGTTTTTCCAAGATTTGATAGAAGTGACGGATGCCGACGGACCTCTTCTAAAGTTGATCCAGGGGAGCATTGTGATTAGAACCTGTTGAGGTAGGGATCTTACCTTCATCTCTCTAATTTGTGCAACATGCGAGGTGGGTGTCCTCTTGTTTACGTGAAACACATTTGAACCGGTTTAATGAAGATAATAACTGGATTATATAACGGGTATGGGAAAGTTGTTATGTTTATCATTATATCATGTGATATTATGTTGTGAATTGAATAGGCTTATGCCTACTGAAAATCACGGTCGTTGGGGGCCTTTGCTTGTGCAATTAAATGTTGCCCTATCTTTTTAGACCATTTTTGTGAATGGAACTTTGTTGAATGTGGAATTTGGTTAATCACGTAAAGTTGGCTGATTTAAAATTTGGAACCCTTGTGGGATCACCCTAGTTCAACAAAATGGAATAATGAACATGTGGGTGTTGTCTTCGATACGTGGCATGTGATGGGGGTGTTTTGTGGGTTTTTGTGGATCGGGTGAGCAGCGGGGTTGAGGTTGTCTTGGTTGTGGGTTGGTGTGAATGATATGTTAGTTATGGGCAAGGGGATGCGATAAATGGTATCAAGGGGTGATGATGTACGGTGTGGTTGTGGTTATGGTGGTTGGCAGCGGGGCTGCAGGGATGGGATTGAATGTGAACAAACTATGGGTTGTGAATAATAAATAAAAAGTGGAAGAGTTAATGAATGGTGGGGCTTGGAAATGGAATGTAAATAATAATCAATGGGTTTGGTTGGTCAATAAGAAGGGACTTGTTGTGTTGCTTGTGTTTTCCTAACTTAATTTTTGGATGGCATGGATATGTTTTACGAACGATTGATATGGTTGGTTGCAGTTTATTGCCTAGTAGTTAAGGAACTAATAAACTGATTATGTTGAAACATGAAAACCTAAATGGGGTTGGGGTCGTTTTTGTTATGCATGCTTCGTAGTAGCAGTGTCGAGGCACATGCTCAGTTCTCTGATTATAATCCATAGGTTGGGCTGAGTGTTTGGTATATATATATATATCTGTATCTTTGTGTTTTATCGCACCCCACCCATGTTGAGCACTTAGTGCCGAACACTCCCATTTCATGGGAGAGGGTGTTTTCTCCATAGTTACTAGCTCCTTCCTGCTCCTTCTTCCATAGGCTGTGATGGCTTGAGGCAACCTTACACCCAAGAATCTCCGGGTAGGTTTTGATTGGGGCGGTTTTAACCAAAGACTCTTCGGGCAGGTTTTACTATTTCCCAAGAATCTTCGGGATGAGGCCCAGGTGTTTGCGGGTGGGATACGTGGTTGTGAGGCCCAGGTGTGTGTGGGCGGGATACGTGGTTGTGAGGCCCAGGTGTGTGCGGGTGGGATACGTGGTTGTGAGGCCCAGGTGTGTGAAGGCGGGATATTTGATTCTTGAGGCCCAAGTGTGTGCGGGCGGGAAGAGTGTGGTAGCGTCAGGATGTTCGCCATTAGGAAGAGCAGCTAACTAGTGGGAAATGGTGCAGGGTACCCAATACTCTTGTTCTTATATACTACTACCTGTTGTGATTGTGTTTTTGGTGAGTGTGGCTGGTGAGATTGGGTGGATAGAATTCCTTGTTAGGTTTTGGTTTCTTCTGTTGTTCTCACGGGACATTAGGATGTCTCTCCACTTGTGCACGAGAGCTTTAGGTTTCCCTACTGAGTATACTTATATTCTCACCCTACGTTTACTTTCAGGTTTCCTGGAGGACTACCAGGGACGTGCGGGACCATACTAGTCAGTACAGTTGGTGTTGTTGCAGTTTTTTGTACTCTTGTTTCTTTTGGTATTGTACTTTATGAGCTTTCTTGTACTTGTACCTTATTTCAGAACTATTTAAACATGAAAGTGGAATTGGTTTGTGTTTATTTCTATACACTTGTTCTTTTCCTTTTTGGTGGTTGACTTTTCCTATCTCCTGATCTTAAATATTAAAAATGGTAATGCCTCCCATATTTGTGAAAACTCATACCCTTGGTGCTAGTCACCACCCTGGGGCCTACTGGAGGTGGGACTCAGGGGTCATTATCTCCCTTTCACCATTGCCAGCTCGGGAGGGGTATCTTTGGTGGGAGGGGGTCGTGACATCTAAACATAAGTTAGGGAATCTAACTTGAGATCCTCCAAGTTAGCATATAATAAAAAGGAATCCCTCTTAGCATCCTCAGATAAAGTAAGAAGCTCAGGAATCATACATGGGATCCAATAAGTTAGAACATAAGTGGTCGTATCCCTCATAAGATCCTCAAAAAGAGTAAGTAGATAGAGGCATCCTATAGGGGATCCTCTAGGTTAAAACATAAGTGAAGGCATCCCATAGTAGATCCTTGATTAATAACTATTCTCTTAGGACAACGCCTATCTCTTATGGTAAACACATCCCCCAACCTCATCTCTAACAACTCATAGCCACCTAGTCCAAGTGGAATATCTCTCAAGGGATATGTTCTCAAGGAAAAGGTTACATATGCATCAGTCAAGAGAGATGGCTCAAGTCCCAGCTCAGTTTCAAGGTTTTACTCTAGGTTGGTTCAAACACCCAACCTATCTACTTTATCAAGTCACAAACTAGTCTCACTAACTAAGTATTATTCCAAGATAATACAATAGAAGAATATTTAAATCTCTTACCATTTACACAAATCATTCTTATGACCCTAAGGTGGGTTTCATCCCAAGTTTCACTCATAAAAGACAGTTGCATTCATTTACTAGAGGAAGAACAACTCTATTGAGTTTAACACTCAAAAACACCACTTAAAATTCCTCTAAACACCCAAAGGGTTCCACGGTCTTTATATATTTGGAAAAAACTCAAAATGAACTACTCATGGGTTTAGTTCTGACTCTTGGGAGTAAAAACATAAGTAACTCTTAAGAGGTTAGCAAGGGAGAAGTGCATGGAGTATATAACTGAGTACACGGTGTGTACCCTCCAATCCCCACCTGGGCATGTACTTTATCCGTACTTGGCCTATAAAACCCAATTAAACATCTTGTAAGTCATGTACATGCAATGTACCCTACCCAAGATACCTACCCGCTTACCTCACATGGCATGGCCGTGTGCCTTTATCTATTCATGTACTTCTACAAAGCATGTAACCCACAAGGCATCTGGACATGTACTCTATATGGATAAGTTCCCCTATATAGGCTTGTTGGTTATGTACTCGGTTACATGGTCGAGTATTACTACATGGCATGTACCTCTGCTACATGATGTTTAGTTCCCAAAAACCTCAATCTACCCATGCACTCGATAACATGGCCAAGTACCAATACATGGTGTATAATCCTAGTACATGGCATGTTCTTTTAAAAAGTCATCTCCCCCAAGTAGGAAGATTTCATGGAATGTATTCATGGAACCACATGCCATGTGATTGTGATTTCTCAAATGAAAACCCCTACAATCATCTCAAAACACTCATTCATCCCTGTTTAACCATAGATTGACCCACTATGGGTCTCTAGAAATCATAATATGTCCTTAAAACTAGGAAGTGGTAAATCTATATGGATTTAAATAATAAACTTAAAAATATCCTACCTTTGGGATGAATCCGTCGAAGCTTCACACCGATTCTCATTTCATCATTGTTGTGTGATAATCTAACTCCTCCCAAGCTCCAAAATAGTACCTCTCTTCTTCCCACTATCCCACACTCTCAATCTCTTTTTTCTCCCTTGGTCATGGAAGAAGAATCCCAACGGTAGAATACATGAGAACTTGGGGGAGGAGAAGAAATAAAATAGGAAAAAGAAAAGAAAAAATAAAAACAGGCTCAGCCTTAACACTTAACATGAGTTTATGCCTCGACAAGTGAACCCCCCCCCCCATTATAGATTGAATGTATAATATGTAATCTTAATCCAAATACCCTTTGAAATGATATTTCTGAACTAATACATGAAAATAAATTAACATTTATTTAATTAAATACTAAATATTAATTATTCTGTGAAAATTCAAACAGAAAATAATTTCACCAGAATATAAATATAGGATAAAAAAACTATTATGGGACCATAAAAGTGCTCATGAAAATTATATGAGATTATTTTTTAGGTTAAAATGACCATTTTACCCTTCATGAACATCTGAAATAAAAAAGTCAATTTTTTTTCAAATTTATAGTTCTCAAAAACCTAGTTTTTTATATCATCAAGGGTGATCTTTTACTTCATATCAATCATTTTAGTTAGATAAAATTTCTCATAGGGAAATAATATCCATGATTTAGATGGGTCTTTCAAAGGAGACACATCCTTCTCCTTACACTTACATAGGTCGAAGGTCAATTTGGAATACATAAAGTGTTTTCCTTCTCCTTGTAATTTATATAGGTTCTATACAAGGAGAGCCAATATATGCCCAGAATAGAATTTAATTTGACTGAAGTGAGTATCATAAGGTTATCTAAGAAATTAATACCAAATATATTAACCAGGGAGGAGTTATATGCTTGGGATACAATAAATTCCCCATTTTCCATTTTCACCAATAAATTAACTTCCATGTTTTGAGGTGGTGTTTGAATAGTTATAATAAACTTGTATGACACAAAATAATGTGTAGAAACGTAATAAAATAGTAATTTTTCTATTATTTAATTAATATCCAATGTACCTATTACTAATTCATTGTTAATATCCACCTTAAGAGTTGTGATAACATACGGTCATCCTTACTCTCTAGGCCATGGATGTTGTTTTTTTAGTTATCTTAGACAACCCTTGGATTAAGGAGTTTGTTTTCATCGTGTTCATGTTCCTTGTAGTTGAAACATTGTACCATGGGATGAGGATTGACCAGAACCTTTTTTTCATCACTTTAGTGGTATTCTTCCTATCCCTTCTCTATTCATTAGTGTGATACCCATTGTTTCCACACTTGAAGCATTTTCTTTCCCCATTAAATAAATTTTCAATATAATTATTCCCTAATTTTTTATATGTGGGAAGTTTTACCTTCTTTCCTATAACACCCTAATATTTTGTGAATTATTATTTTTGAATTAATTTAAACTTTTTGATATTTTTAATTTTACGCAACACTAAATGTGGAATATTTTATATTAAATCACTATGTTTGGATTGTGTTATATGCAACACCAAGTAAATTTTACATAACACACAATATAAACATTAAATTTCTCTACATGTAAAACTAACTTTTTCTTGTGTTACACATAACAATTACTTTCCTCAATGGCTTGCGTAACATGCAAGACTGAGATTTACAGAACAATAATATATTATTAAAATGTGATTATTTAATATAATAAGATATAACCTAGACTTTAAATTATAGTTTATGAATAGTATTAAATAATTTATGAAAATATATGGTATAAATAATATAATATGAATTTATAGGTTAACAATTAATTATAAATGAATATGATAACTGATTGAATATAAAAAGAAAATATAATTACTTTCACAAAGTTGTTTTACCTTAATAAATTAAATTAAATTAAATTAAACTGGTGAGTGATATTAATTTAATATATATGTTATATATTCAATCAAATATTTTTGTTATTCATCCAATATATTGGATACACATAATATAAGAACAAACCTAATTTTATGCATAAAAACCTATATTTTTTAATAAAGGTATTTTTAAAACTTTTTAATGTTGAACCCATTTTAAATCAAATTTTTTGAACTTTTATATATTTAAAATTTCAAAATAAAATTTATATTTGGATTAAAAACATAAAAATTATGTTATGATATTTTTTTGGAATTTTTCTGTAAGGTATCATTTTTTTAATGAATAGTTAAAAATACTAGATTCTAACTCAAAACTGCTTTTTCATATAATTTATTTATAAGGATAAATTATATTTTAAATTGTTTTAAATTTTTAATTAGATAATATTTTTATCAATTAATCCAATTTATAACATAGGGAAAAAAATTCTTTCAAATTTGATTGAAAAACATAGAAAACTTTTGATCATTTTTTTACTTTAAAACCCGTAGTGTCGTCCTATCGGTGGTATTAATTTTAAATTAATTTAATTAACTCCAATGATTTGAATTTGTAAAAATGGATTCAATATGTGGAATAAGAATAATTTCTAATTTCTAATCAGTTAAAATTAATTTTTTACCAAAATTATTAGCAAATGTAATTAATATTAATTACATTAGTTAAGGTAAAATTAAACTCAACTAAGCACTAAACCTTAAATTTAAAACCCCAAACGACCTATAAACTTTTAAAAAATCCATTGGATAAACATTATTCTTCAATTAACCTTAAATTGTTTAGTTTGGATGTTTTTTATGACTTTTTTTAGGTAAAAACGTGGGTACACCTAACTTTGTTTCAAAAATTCCAAGTGAATCATTTCCCTTCCCTATAAAAGGTCACCACCTACCCCTCTTCCTAAAACCTATAAAACTACATATGTTCAGAAACAATATACCCAATAAACTTCCCAAGATACTCCCTCCCTTCCTCATGAATCCTCCCTTTGGATAGAAATTCTTCCAGGGAGTCTTTTTGGCACAAACCAAAAAGGAGTTACCTGATTAAGAGGCAACGCCTTCTCTTAGGCTTCTTTATTTTATTTTCCTTCTCCACAACCTACACTATATTTATTCCAAGATTTTATAAAAACACAAGTATAATCAACATACTAGTATTTTTTGTGTTAATTTTTCTATCTACACTTACAGACACCTCCATCTAATGGGTAACGAACATACTGTTTTTGTGTACGAAGAGCTTCCGCCTCACAAAATGATGATTGTTCAATTTTATTTACCGACTCTCATGGTAGAAATTATGATGGAAAATATATTTATATATAATATATATTATATTTATTATGTCCTTAATCTTCTTTATTCTTTTTACTAAACATATCTTTTTACTTTTCATTTTGTGTAAATATGACAATTTCATTTGAGGAAGTGTGGACTACTGCCCCCTCAAAGCAATGTGATTCCTACACACAATAAATAGAATGTATTAATAAGGTTTTAGTGAAATTATATGATATATATAACATTATAATTATATTATAATGATATTATATACATATATACATATATTTCCTTTTCCTTTTTTCTTTCAATACGATAATAAAAACAGAAACAATGTTTATGCGTACGTACAGCTTACCGTCTCAATGAACGATGTGTTCCATTTCATATTTCTATATTTTATAGATTATTATAATACACATATAATTTATATAAATTATATTTATATCAGGTTATACATTCTTTAATCACTATATAAGTATAAGGACCGACGATATAATAAATTAAGACACATGCGAAGAACAATGCAGATATTATCTGAAGTGAAACCTTAACATAGGAAGGTTAACAAGAAGGTAATATAAGGTCATATTATAACCATATATGGTATTTGATATAATAATATAATTATTTAAAATATGTATAATAAATTTATATTTATTATACATTTTTTTTGAATGAGTATGACGAGATTCATGACACAAGGTAAGGGGATTTCATCTTACTTTTTTTTGTGATATAAATGCTATGTTTTACACTATTTCCTTTGTGTGGAATATATAATGACCATGATTGTATTATATGTATATTATAATTAAATTTTTGGGTATTCACATATCTATTTTATGATATTTATTTCATGGGATTTAAGTTTCAAAAGTTACCAAATCGGTGAAATAGTTTTGTCTCAATTTTACCTTCTTTAAGACTCATGTTTTGTTATTCACCTAAATTCTCTTTCTAGGAGTATATAATTCTATTTTAAATGTTATATCATGAATTCATATATTTTAATTTTATTTTAAGTTTAATTAAATTTCATTTTCTAACATGGATATTATGATTTCAAGTTACCAAGTTATAAGAGTTTATTAAGACAATCTCATCTCTTTTCAAGATTATTTATGTTTATCCTTCCTTTGATGAAATATTATGATCCATAACTTAATAAAATTAATTAATTTTATTATAATCTAGTTATTAATTATTTATTAAATTATTTGTACCATTTATTCCACTCTTTGTTACATAATATAGTTAAGAAATTGTTTTTAAGAAATGTCGACTCTACCCTCTCTTCGGTCGGAAATCTATGTTCCATCAAAAACATATTTTATAAAAAGGTATTACAAGAATATTATACCATTATCTTTTAATATTTAAAATAAATTATTAACCTATCTTTCTTTCACAAATCTCTTAAAAGGAAAATTCTTATCTCTTTTCGAAGAAGTCATTTTTCAAACCTTTTTATCGTGCAAAAGGAATGTTCTTTTTACCTCATATGGTATGTATGGATTTAACCTATTTCATTTCTTTAAAGATCCATTTTAATTTTTAAAAGGTTAATTTTTAATAAAATGTTTTTAAAAGTTATTTTCAAGGAAATTTTATCAAAAAAAACTCAACCCACTTTAAAATTTTTTTAAGTAAATTATTTTCAAAAAAACTTCAAGACTTATTTATATGTTTGCAATGTATTTTTTAAGAATTTTTTTTCAAAAAATTTCAAGATTCTATAGTATATATTCAAAAAAATTAAAAAAATTAAAATTTATTTATTTTTTTAAAAATTGTTTTTAAAGAAAAATGTTTTTAAAATGTTTTGAATCTTATTTTATAAGTTTTCAAGGAAAAAGTTTTTCAAAATTATTTCAAGTCTTTTTATAAGTGTTCAAGGAATTTTCTATGAAAATTATTTTCAAATGGTTTTATGTATTAAAAAAATTAAATAAGGAAGGATATTTTCCTTAAGACATGTTTTTGAAAGATATTTAGAAATTTTTTTCCATATAAGATAATAATGGTTGATGTTACTCATTCCCTTCTAGGAAATGATCTAAAGGTTCCATTAATATTATTTATATGAATGGGTTATTCTTAATTTCATGGTTTTTATGAAACTCATTTCTCTTTCATAGGTTACATGTTTATGATATTTATTTCTCTTTTATGGGTTATGCTTTTTTTGAAATGATTATTGAACCTATCCTTTTCCACATGATATGATATGATTACATGTTTATAATACCCATTTAATTTCATGGGATATGATATGATTGTTTTTTATATTATGTCACGTGTATGTATGATTTAATTATAAGATAGGTGGGACCTATATATTTATCTGATGCATTGTGTTATGATTTATATCTCATGAGATAGACTGGGATGGTCTTGGGAATGAACCTTGACAGTTAAGATGTACATGAGAGTGAACTAATACTGCCAAGTTGGTATGGGTAGTGAACTCATGCTACTAATATGGTCATGGGTGTGAACCATGAATACCAATATGGTGTGGGGAGTGAACCCATACTACTAATATGGTCTTGGAATCCACATCTTGGCTAATATGGAAATCATATTATATACTTATGTGTTTGCCATAATTCCGTGTTTTATTCCTATTTTTTTCTTTAATGACTTGTGATATTAATTATATTATATTTCATGTCTTATTAATTTAAAATATTTATTATGATATATAATATTTAGGGTATTACCTTCAGATGTTATTCTCAATTTCCATACCCTTTGTTTATGTTATTCTTATATATTTTATTTATTTACACTTACTGAACATTTGAGATCACCCGTTATTATGTTTCCTTTCCCCAGGTTATAAAGAAATGTTTTAGGTAGAAGTACTGAAGGTGGGGATATTTATGGGATATTTTTAAGATCTTTGACTTGGATAGAGGATTTGTTTTCAAAGTTTCCAAAGATACTAAAATTTTATGGTCCTTGAGCATGTATTATTGTAATGTATTGAATATTCATCTAAAATTGTGTAATACCCATGTATTTTAAGCTTGGATCACTATAGTTGGTATCGAAGGAAAATTTTACTCAACCTTTAGAAACTAGGATGAGAAATTTTTAGTGATATCCCTATGTATATTTCTAAGGATATGTCTAGGGATGTCTCTAAAGATAAGGATAAGGATGAGTTAAAATTTAGGAAAATTTCCAAGAATTTTGGTAAAGGATAGAGTAAGTGGTTTCCTAGAAATAAATCATTGTCTGGATACTAAAAGTGGATGTAGATCTATAATAGATGTACCTAGGAGTAACAACTCTAAAAAGATGTTTTAGGACTAACTCGGGGTAATCAGGTACATGAAAATGGGCCTTTTCGCACACCTGGTTTGACACTCTCAGGGGATATGCTTTGGAAATTCAAAAACTCTTCACGAGCCATTATAAAGGATTTAAATATAATTTGGCTTTGAAAAACTATTATTAACCTAGGGTGTCATAGATTAAGTAAGGTTTTATGATTTAAACATCCCATAAGTAATTATTTTTATGACTATTTGGTTTTTTGATAAGATAATTAATTCTCACACTATACTTCTAGTTTTAGTCAATGGAGGGAACTAGAAGGAAGTATTTTTTTTTAAGGGGGGGGGGGCTAGGCCCCAAAATATTATATTAAAAGAAAATCAAAGGAGAACACCAAAGTCAACATAAAGGATAATACATCAAGTTCCCTGTCCCGGTGAACCAATCTTTTTCCTTATCTTGTCAGCAATTAATATTTCTTTCTCTCTCCATTCGTTCCATGTTTTGGCACTGATATGCCTTCGACCTCTTCCTCTCGTGAAGTGGCTTTCAAGATCTTTGGCTTGCTGTAGCAATTATTCAACATCTTCATCCGAGCTGTCAGCTTGCACCTCCTCCTTCATCTTCAAGGCCTCCTTTCCTACCCTTTTTTGACTTCTGGTTCTGACTTGTTGCAAAGTACCTTCATCATCTCCATCTTTTTGGTGACCTTTTCTTGGTTTATCTGTTTTCTGTTCTGTCTCCTGCACATCAAGTGTAGAGAAAAGAGATGATTCTTTCAAGGTGTTACTCACCTTCCCCGATGGAGTGACCGAGGTGTTATCCACCACTTCATTAGCCGGATCTTCAACGGCCACTACAGAAGGTTCAGAGATTGATGGAGCCATAGAAAGAGTAGCAGATTCAGCCTTTTCAGAAAGTCCAGGTGAAGCAGTAGCTTCACAGGTTTTAAAAGACCCACTCAAGTCAGAAGGTGAGTGCTCCAGCACATAATCATGCTTCAATATTTCATCCTCAACTTGAGGCTTAGATTGTGCATGTACCTGCAAATCAGTGTCACATTCAATAGCATTGAAAGATGTCGGAATAGAAGCATTTCCAGAATCAGCCTGAGTTGCAGCCGTAAATTCATTGCTTTGAACCAAAGCAGGTTGAGCATAAACATTTAAATGCTTATGCTGATCTGAACAAATCATATCATTAGGTCGCTGTAGTGTATGTCTAATTTCAGAATCAGCATGAAAAGAAATCAGAGATCCATTTCCTTTCACAGAAACAGATTTAGGAGGAGCATCAGCATTAGCCAGGGGGCCCTGGCATGAGTCAGGCTTATCAGGTTCTGCACTTGAGCTAGGTGGAAACTCTTGTCCCTCCTTCACTATATCAGACCAGGATTTTTTAGCTTGAGCATTAGGCACCCTGCCATTACTTTATGTAGAGACACTTTGTGCCCTTAGAGTCTTCTCTGTTAGAATAGTCACCTGTCCATGTTCTTGCTTTTCTTTTTCAGATTTATGGCATGATTTAGTATCATGCCCTCGACGAGAACAGTTCTTTCATATCAATTGTCTCCTGCAGTTTGAATTATCATGGCCTATGGCCTTACAGTCCAAGCAAAATTTTGGGAAACTTTCATATTCAATTCTCAATTCCAACTCTTCGTCATCAGTTGATAAGCAGACTTTATCAATTAAAGAGATACATAAATCAACTTCTACAAGACATCTGGCATAATGTCCATATCTGGCCATTTCAGTTTCCCTATCCATTCTAATTGGGACCCCAATAGCAAGAGCTATATCATATAAAATCCTAGGATGCCACAAAATCCAATTTAAACCAAAAAAAATTATCCAAACCTGTGCTGTAGAATTACCAATCTCAGTTGGATTGAAGCTGCGATCCCACTCTCTGATGTACAGAGCTCCAGGTTTGAAAGAAATTGATCCAAAACCCCATGCTCTTAGTTTTAGCTCCTCCGAAGGAAAGACCATATGGTAGAACCCTTTCCCCAGGGATATGCATTGCCAGGAATTATCACTAGAGTGAGAGATATTGTGATCATTCCTAATTAGTTTTTATGGTACATGATTAGCAACATGTACCTTAAACAACTCTTAGACCCAAAAAGGGAAAAAATAATGAGTTCTATAAGATTTCAGGTAATATAGACCATAGAGGAAAGGATATTTAGTTTAATTTTTGTCAAGAAAATATAAATAATTACCTAATTTAATGTCTTATAGGAACAAGAAGATGTTCTGACTATGGAAAAGAAGGACACAAAGCAAGTGACTCTGGAGGAAAAGTGATGAGTTTGGTTAATGAAATAGATGAGAATATTGGTCTCCCTAATACATTGTTGAAGGGTAATTTTTTAAAATTTGGAATAAAAAATCATTAAGAAACTCTATATCATAAGAGGAAATCTCCTTTAGAGGATTATCAAGGTGGTATGAGTAATGGTTATATTGTTGATAATGAAGATGCCATAGATGAAATGTGAAAGGAAATAGGTATTATGATGAGGTATCATTTTCAATGTATTAATAATGAAGTAATAAATTTTTTTATTTATTTTGATTCAAGAATTATGAAAGGTGAAATATATAAGGATTGTTCCGTTTATGTTTTTCTCTACACATTTACAAGAACACATGAATTGTTTTGATGGAATAGAAAAGTGATATAATAGAAAGGTGATGTCCATAGAAAACAAATTATTAAGAGAAACATATCCCTTACTATATTTCTTATGTTATGATAATGTATTTTGGATAAAGATATGTGGGATATGAATAAGTAAATTAGATGGTACTTATTACCTTGGAACTAATTAAGGAATTGTTGAAAAGTAGTTTATGCTATCATGGATGAAGTTTAAAACTTATTGGATTCATAGAATATATCCAGTAATATATGGAATAAGGAAGCTTGTATGTTTTCCAAAAGTATTTATGGTAATTTATTTTTTTACCGAGTTCTAAGAAAATTTCCCATGAGGGTATTCGCTTGTTTGGAATGTGACAACCAAGAGATACTTTGTGATATATGGGGGATCACCATTAAACTGATTTTGTGACTCTCTTTTTAAAAGTTGTGGATTTTTATAAGGATAACCATTCATGAAAAGTTTAAGTTAAACTTCATAAGAAGTATTTATGCACTGATTTTGTATTGAAAACCTTGGTTAAAAGTACACTTAGTGATAAACCTTATTTCAAGGATGTCCATCTTATTTATTCCTAGAAATTATATTAGTATGGTTTTTGAAAAGGAAATCATGTATGTCGTGTGACAACCTATCAAATTTGGTAAGTTCGCAGGTCTTGAACCTATTATCTAAGGACGATAAGGGTTTCATTCCTACCATTTTCTTATGAAATTTATTAGTTAATGTATAATTATTTTTGAGGAATGACAATTTATGATGAAATAGTAGGGTTAATTTTATGTTTAGATATTAATGTATTAACCATATTAATTTTTTTAAGAATATTTATAAATAAATATTTTTAATTTTCATTATTTAATGGGCCTTAAGATCTACTGAAAGTGTTTTCTAGAATTTCAGGCATCAAAGTTAATTTTTGTACATCAATTACATTAAGTAGTGGATGAATTAGAAATTGATAAAATCATAGATAAAGAATTAAATTTTGTTCATATAAGTATATCAAGTAAGTATATTACCTTATATTCTTGGTCAATAAAAGAATTAATCTTAATTAGGATAATGATCAAAAGAAAATTTGTGGTCCTATTACCTTATTTTTTTCAACTGATGGTCTTTTAAATCATCACAGGTTTATGAATTTGAGGCCCTCAACTTCTTTTTTACCGTTCAATTGTTTGCGATTGATGACCTAAATAACTCCCTATAAATATTTTCATTTTTCCTATATGTCTAATCTTCACTCACAACTTATTTTCTCCTATGTTTAAACCCCGTTATATGTTACTTTGGGTAACCATTATGGTTCTAACATTCCCTTTTTAAGGCAATTTTTAGTATTCATTTTTACGATGTGGGTTTATATGAATGAAACTTTTAAGTATTAAACCTTTGATAACCCAAAAAAATTTTGAGGGAAATTTCATTTTAAGGGGGGTGGAATGTAACAACATGAGTTTTATTGAATTATTTTTTTTTTTGAATTAATTTAACCTTTTTGATTTGTTGTATTTTATGCAACACTGAAGATATGTTATTTTATATTAAAGCACTATGTTTGTCTTGTGTTATACGCAACATCAAGTAAATCATGCACAACATGAAACATAAAATTTAGCTTTCTCTACATGGAAAACTGAGGTTAGATTGTGTTATATGCAATAATTACATTCCTCGCTGGCTTATGTAACATGTAAGAACAATGTTGACCGAACAATAATATATAATTAAAATATGGTTATTTAATATAATAAGATATAACATAGACACTAAATTATAGGTTATGAATATTATTTACTAATTTATCAAAATATATTCTTTACATAATATAATATTAATTCATAGGTTACCAATTAATTATAAATGAATATAAAAACTGATTGAATATAAAAGGAAATATTATTAATGTCACAAAGTTTGTTTACCCTAAAAAATTAAATTAAATAAAATTTATGATTGATTTTAATATAATATATATTTTATATATTAAATCAAACATTTTTTTTATTTATCCAATAGATTTTATAGACATAATATAATAACAAACCTAATTTTATGCATAAAAACCTATATTTTTTAGAAAGGTAGTTTTAACGTCGTTTAATGGAGAACCAATTTTAAATCACATTTTTTGAACTTTTATATATTATTATGTCACAATAAAATTTATATTTGTAATAGAAACATAAAAATTAAGTTAGGATAATATTTTGTTATTTTTTATAAGGTTTCATTTTTTAAGAAATAGTTAAAAATAATGGATTTTAATTCAAAACTACTTTTTCATCTAATTTATTTATAAGGGTAAATTATATTTTAAATTAGTTTAAAAGTTTAATTAGATAATATTTTTATCGATTAATATAACTTAGGACATTTTAACCAATTTCACATTGAAATTGGATATAAAAACTTAGCAAACTTTTGATCATTTTGTTTACTTTAAAAACCTGCAATGTTGTCCTGTCAGTGGGATTAATTTTAAATTAATTTTTTTTACTCCTGTGATTGGAATTTTTTAAAAATGATTCCATATTTTTAATCCCAATAATTTATAATTTATAATAAGTTCAAATTAGTTTTTTTACCAAAATTATTCATGAAATTAATTAAAATTAATTACATCGGTTAAAGTAAAATTAAGCTTAACTAAGAACTAAACCTTAAATTTAAGAACCAAAAAGACCTAGAAACTAGTCCAACACCCATTTCATGTCAATTATTATGTCATTCACCATCCATTATTGAGTTTATTTGGTTTTTTATGACTTTTTTAGGTTAAAATGCGAGTACACCGAACTTGTTTTCAAAAATGTCAAGTGTGTCCTTTCCCTTCCTTATAAAAGGACAACACATCCCCCTCTTCTTCACACACCTAAATACACTTAGTCTCACCCGATATATACCCAATACACTTCCCAACATCTATCCCTTCATCACTTAATCCTCTCCTTGGACAGAAATTCTTCCCAGGAATCCTTTTGGCACAAACCAAAAGGAGTTACCCGATTAAGAGTAGCGCCTTCTCTCATGCCCCTTTCTTTTACTTTTTTTATCCACCACATCCACTATATATATTCCATGAGTGTATAAAAACACCAGTATACCAAATATACTATGATTTTTTATGCTAATTTTTTTACCTACACTTACACATACCTTCATCTAATAGGTAACGAACATATTGTTTATGTTTACAGTGAACTTTCACCTCGCAAAAAGATGATTGTTCAATTTTCCTTACCACCTCTCATGGTAGAAATTGTGATAGAAAATCTATTTATATATATTATATATTATATTTATTATTTATTTAAGCTTATTTATTCCTTTTATAACACATATATTTTTACTTTACATTTGGTGTAAATACGATAATTTTGTTTGAGGAAGTGTGGATTACCGCCCCCTCAAAGTGATGTGATTCGTTCACACACTACATGGAATGTATTAATGATGGGTTTATTGAACTTATAAGGTATATATAACATTATAATTCTAAATTATTGATATTATATACATATATACATATAACTCATTTTCTTTCTTTCTTTTAATGCAACAATAAAAATAAAAACAGCATTCATGTGTATGTACAGCTTACCATCCCCATGAATAGTGTATCCCATTTCATACTTCAAAAATTATATAAATTATTATAATATAAATATATTTTATATAAATTATATTTATATCATGGTTTACATTATTAAATCATGATATAAATATAATGACCAAAGATATAACAAATTAAGACACATATGAAGAACAAAGCGAATATTATCCGAAGTGAAACCTTAACATAGGATGGTTAAAAAGAGGGTAATATAAGGTAATAATAAAACCATATATGGTATTAAATATAATAATATAATTAAAATAAAGATTTATAATAAAATTTTATTTATTATATGGGTTTTTTTAATAAGTATAGTGAGAGTCAAGACATAAGGTAAGGATATTTCATCTCACTTTTTATTCCCATGGGATACATGTTATGTTCGCCACTATTTCCTTTTGTGTAGTTTATTTAATGATAGTGATTTTATTCTATGTATATTATACTTAAATGTTTGGGTATTCACATATCTATTTTATGATATTTCTTTCATGGGGTTTAAGTTTCAAAAGTTACCAAATCGGTGAAATAGTTTTGTCTCAGTTTTCCTTCTTTGAGACTCATGTTTTGTTGTGAACCAAAATTCTTCTTAGAGGTGTGTATAATTCCATTTTACATGTTATATCATGAATTTACTTATTTTTATTATTTTTTAAGTTTCATGGGTTATTCTTTTGATGAATTGGTTGTGAAACCTATCTTTTTCACATGTTATGATATTATTACATGTTTATAATACCCATTTCATTTCAGGGGTTATGATATGATTATTTATTATCTTGTGGCACATGTATATATGATTTCATTATGAGATGGTTGAGACCTATATATCCCTCAAATTAATTGGGTAAAGATTTATATATCATTATATAGACTAATATGGTCTTGGGAATGAACCTTGACTACTATGATGGTCATGGGAGTGAACCATGACTACCAAGATGGTATGAGGAGTGAACTCATGCTAATAATATGGACAATGGAGTGAACCATGACTACCAAGATGGTATGGGGAGTGAACCCATACACTACCAAGATGGTATTGGAAGTGATGCCTTGGCTATTATGGAAATAATATTATATACTTATGTGTCTACCATAATTCTGTGTTTTATTTCTATGTTGCGATTTCAGGACTTATTCTCTTAATTATATTATAATCCATTTATTATGAATTTTTAATATTCATTATGATCTATAATATGCATGGTATGATCCTAAAATGTTATGCTCAAGTTCCATACCCTTTTTTTATGTTATTCTTACAAATTTCCTTTATTTACCCTTACTAAGCATCTGAGCTCACCACTTATTATGTTTCCTTTCCCCAAGTTATGAAGAAAGGTTTTAGGTAGATGTAATAAATGTGGATATCTTTATGGGATATGTTGAAGATATTTCACAATTATAGAACATTTTATTTTCAAGTTTCCAAATACACTAAACCGCTATGGTCCTCGGGCATGTATTATTGTAATGTACTGAATATTTGTAATACCTCAAGTTTCTATGGTACGCTTCTCTTTAAATAATATAGTAGCGTGTGTTGTACGCAACTTCGAGTTATAACACACACCACAACTAATCAAACTAACCGTTATGAATAGTAATACCCACTTTTTGAAATTTTATTAATTTTATCTTTCAAAATGGACTTCATTTTTGGATTTGGAATATCGAAATTAGCTTAGGGTGAATTTTTGGTATTTTTCTGAAAACATTCAATTTTTGTTGAATAGTGAAAAAAACAATGAGTTATAGTTTAAAACCGAATTTTTATTTAAATAATTATTTATTTTATTTAAATTTAATTAAGGTCAAAATAGATATATAATACCTATATAAGTTCAATGTAATTCATTGGAGTTAGTTTAGAATAATTTTAGATATATAAAAATTTTATGGAACTTTTCATCGTCTTTTACCCACCTCCTAGAAGAATTTGGAAATTCTCATAAAACTTAATTTTACCGCTTTTGTGAGTGGAATTTAAAAAATCCGAGAGACACGGTTAATATCAAGGATTAAAATTTGTTTCAATAAGATAAAAATAATTTTTGGTGAATAGTAACTTTTACTTTTATTTACCACGGTTAAAAGTAAATAGGGTAATTAAAGGTAAAAATGATATTAATATTACCCTAACACATGTCCTAATTCTATTGGACAAATTTATATCGACCAAAAAAAACTTATGAATAAAATATTATCATTTAGGTCCACTAGTATTAGATTATGACATTTATTATTATTTAATTCAAAAAAGAGTTAAAAGAGTTAAAATCTAAGTTTAATAACTAAAACATTTTTAATATAGGGTTATACATAAGATAAATTCGATTATAAATATTAATTAGAAAGATAAAATGATTTCCTACATAATAGTAGTTTATTTATAATTTTTAGACACTAAATAATTTAATTTATTTATGACACAATGGTGATGCAGTAATTACCTAATTAATGAAATATTAAAATAATTGATATTATAAATATCAAAATAATTGTAATTTGAGACTTTTTAGGAATTAAACTAATTTTCTAGGTTAATATTCCATATTAGGACTGGTTATATAAATTTTTTTCTAAGTAGTAATGCTGTTATGGAATTATCAAAAACAAAATACCCAATAGTGTCAAAATTGACATAAAAGAGTTTTTAAAACAAATATTATATTATTAATTTATATTCTATTCCTAAAAATATAAGGTTAGTCCAAGAGACTTAAATAATGATAGTTGTATCATTAATGGACCACTTGGTGGTCTCTTGGAAGTTTATAGTATGTTTATTGACTATATAATATAAAAATACCAAGAGACATGGTAAGTGTCATACTAATTAACTAGGAGTTAAAACTAAAATATAAGGTTAATAAATTGACCCAAACCTGTCTAAAACCTATTGGTTGAGTTTTTTTCGACCTATACCCACCTTAACCTTTAAATAATACACTTTGGAGCCATTATAAACTGAATATGAATTTATTATAAAATAATATTTCTAGCTTTTCCAAAGGTGCCCCTCACCCCTCTTATAAAAGGGCACTCCCCCTTCTCTCAATTTCACACCTTCAAAGCCTTTGGGATTGGCCAACCTCTACCCAAATACCCTCTCAAATATCCTCCCTTCATCCTATGGGGATTCCTTTAGTCATAAAGCCAACCTAAGGATCGATTTTGATCAAATCAAAAGGAAGAACCCGAAGAAGAGGTGATGTTTTCACCACCGTCTTTCAAGTTCCTTTCTTCTTCAACATCTTCTTTCTTTGTTATTTCCATTATAAAATAATAACTCCAGTATATTATATATAATGTGATGTTATTATAAATATGGTACAACCATATTCAGTAATCTATCCATCCTTTGAATGACATGTCACCATACGTGCGTACGTACGGCTTACCGTCTCCACGTCGTGGTGTAATTGTTATTCAATAAATTATTATTTGGATGGGTATAATAATGATGTATAATTCATGTAAATAATAAATATAAAATTATAATGATTTTTTATATATGATATACAATCCAATTATATATTATTTTAATATCAAAAGAATGATATTGTCGCTCGTGCGTACATACGGACTACCGTCTCCACAAACGCGATGAGATTCATTCCCCATCTTATCCATTCAAGACTAATTCTCATTTGATGATTAAAATAAATGTTTAAGAACTTTATATCATTATGGATATGAATAAGATACAACCTATCCATAAAAAACACGACTTATATAATAAAACATATAAAAGAAAACGAGTAAGTTAACACCTGAAATGACGATAATACTAAACTATTATTAACAAATAATTGTTAGAAGATCATATATGATATCATAATTATGTATATGGTTCTTGTATAATTTAATAACAATGTTTTAACTATTATAAAACAGTTTAACATACCATTTACTAAGGACAAGTACAAGGTAAGGGTTTATTTCACAATCTCTTCATTATCCGAGGTTGTTTATACATAATTATCTACTGGGATCTCTTTATCATCCACATCAATGTTTCTTAAAAATGTATTTCAAAACATTCTTACTATTTTACAGAATATGGGTTAAATTCATTTATACCCTTGTTTTACTTTTTATAAGAAGTTTATAAAGGAATCTTTACGTAATTTTCCAAACAAGGACCTTTTTAACCTTTTCGACAAAATAAAGGTAAGAATGTATTTTTTTTAACTTATATGACGGGTGCGGATATTTTACACCATTGTAAAATATTTGAATATTACCTTACAAGATTGTAATAATATTTTCAAAGTAAATGTTTAATTTTATAATTATGTGACTTTTAAATGATTTCAAAAAAAGAGATATTTCTCTCAAATAGTTTTGATTTCATCTATGTCAACATCCTTTGATGGATTTTAAGATTATTTGAAGTTGATTTATTATGATACAAAACTTCCATATTATATTGAAGGTTTTGTGATATGTTTGACTTTGGATGTGTTATTTTTATACCATTCATGTTTTATGGATAAAGTATTGACATTTCATATGCTAGTTTTAATACGAATGTTTATGTTATGTTTAAACCTGTTCATATGAGGAATGAATTGGACTTAATAAGTGACGGGTGGAGCCCTCTATAGCTCCTCAATGCATCGGTAGGTCTCATGAGACAAACTAGTGTCTTGGCACAAGGCCTTGAAAAAATCTTATTTGTAGTCTTGGTACGAGGCATTGGCTATGTGATTATGATAGTCTGGAATTATGCATTCCATCATTATGAAAGTGGTTATTGATATTGCATGTAATTATTTGACTAGTATAATATCCATGTGAATAATTAAATGGAATTATTTAATTTTATCTTTTCCATATTATGCTGAAGTTTAAGTTTAAAAGGCTTCTGTTTTAGTTATACATTGCCTTAGTTTATTCTTATTTATGAAAGTTTCTGCTATATTGTTATCCTTACTGAGCATCTGAGCTCACCCCTTTCAATGTTTTATTTTTTCCAGGATGTGAAGAAATAATTTATGAATGACCTGTAGGGATAGTATGAGGGGATATGAAGACAATATGTTGTTGTAGTATTTTTCACTTTATGATGTAATGTAAACTTTATTAATGTATCTAGTTATTCCAAGGATACTAAACTAATCGGTCTTTCGAGACTTGATCTTCTGTGATCATGCCAATATTATGTAATAATGCGTCGACTTTGGGTAACTAGGGTCGAGGAGTTATAGTTGGTATCAGAGGAAGTTTAGTAAAAACCTTGGAAGGTAGATTTAGATAAACTCTGATTAGAGCATATAGACTTAAGATGGACTTTGAGGATTAGTATAGAAGAACTTCCTAGAATTTTGGTATTGTAGAGATTTTGTGAGTTTTCCAAGAATTACATCACTGTCTGGATACGAGTAGGTAGATGTGGCTCTGGAACAGATTTACCTAGGGTTAAAACCCAAAAACACAGCTTTGAGCTAGACTCGAATGGGAACTGGTGCACGAAAACGGGCCTTGCTACACTCTTGGTTACAAAACTCCCGGGGGATATGCTTAGGATAATTCTCATTTTCTTTACAAACCATTATGAAGGGTTTATGAGTATATACTTCCTCAAAGAAAACATTTTTATGATTATGGATTATATCCATAAATAGTTCAATTTAAGTTAAGTGTTTTACAAGTATTTAATTATGTATTTTCATTCATAAATTGATCTAGTTTATGCCATTGTTTAGAAATGCACCTATTGGAAAAAATAGAAACTGTATCAATGCATGCACTCCATGTAGGGATTTCCCTCCTGCTCAAGATAATTATAGTGGAGTTGGTGATGCAACTGGTGTTGATCAGCTAATCACCATACTGGGATAACTCACTCAGGTTATGAATAATAACCTTACCCATATGTAGCACCCTGATCTACAGCGTGGAGGATCAATGTTAGATCGCTTCATGAGGCAACAACCACCAACATTCAATGGGAGTACAAATCCCTTAGTAGCTGAGCAATGGATGAATTCCCTAGAGAAAATATTTTAGGCTTTGGGTAGTAGTGAAAGGGAAAAAGATTTCATGGAAGTTTACCGCCTCACTGGAGATGCTGATTAATGGTGGTCCTTGATTAAAAACACAAAGGATGATGAGGAAAAATAAAATATATAATGGAGGGAGTTCAAAGAACTTTTCTTGGAAAAATACTTTCCTCGTGACCATCGAGCAGATATGGAAAGGCAATTTCTAAGTCTGAGACAAAAGGAGGATGAGAATGTCGCAAAGTATGAGGCTAACTTTACAAGGTTATCAAGGTATGCTACAGATTATATATGTAACCCAAGAAGTAATATTGATCGTTTCTTTGATGGGTTAAAACCATTTCTCCATCGAGAATTAGTCTCACAAACCTTCTCGTTGTACGAAGATATTGTCTCATGTGCTATCAAGACAGAAAAGGAATTCTCCAAGTCTTATGACTTTAAAACAAAGCAGGAGAAGAAGAGATCTGATGATCACTCAGAGAATGGAAATAAGGGGAAGAAGGGAAAATTTGAATATCCATCCTGCAGTAAATGTGGGAAGAAACACCCAGGTACTTTCTTAAAAGGAATGAGAGTTTGTTATAAGTGTGGTGAAAAAGGCCACAAAGCTTGTGATTTCAAGTGGAAGAAAGAAGCTACTGATGTCCAATGCTACAATTACAGGGAGATGGGACATTATAAAAATGAATTTCCAAAGAGTTAGGGGAACTTACCTTAGAAAAGGCCAAGGGATCAAGGCCAAGCTTATGATATCACTATTGTTGAGGTAGAAGCTCCAAAAGACATGGTGGCAGGTAATTTAATGGTTTCTTCAAGTTTAGAAAATGCATTATTTGATTTTGGATCATCACATTATTTCATATCTTCCCAGTTTGCTAAGAAAATTAGATATTTAAAATTTTATTTAACAAGGGAGTTGTTAGTTAAAACTCCTACGGGAATTATCATTGCAACAAAGTTTTCTGAATCAGTCCCCATTAGAGCACATAAATGTTCTTTATCTGCAGATCTCATCATCATATCTATGATTGAATTTGATATAATCCTCGGTATGGATTGGATTTCAGACCATGATGAAAAAAAATATTGTAAGAAGAAGGAGTTTACTATATTTGATGATGATGATAAAGAACACCTTATCTTTAGAGCAGAATCATCACCACTCGATTCTTATCTAGATCCACCCCCAGTAGCTCAAATAAATTCAATTATTGGGGAGGAAGAGAATGAAATAACTGCGGGTAAGGAAAGGAATGTTCAAATAGAGGATGTACCAATTGTGAAAGAATATGTTGATGTGTTTCCAGAATATTTACCTGGACATCCTCCAGAAAGAGAAATTGAGTTTTCTATTGATTTAATTCCTGGTTCAAGGCCTATATCGAAGAACCCTTATAGAATGGACAATGTGTAATTAGTTGAAGTAAATAAAAAACTATAGGAATTTAGTAATAAGGGATTTATTCTCCCTAGTGTTTCTCCATGGGGAGCCCCTGTCCTTTTTGTTAAGAAGAAAGATGGATCTATGAGGTTATGTAACGACCACAGGGAGATCAATGCTATAACAATAAAGAAGAAGTATCCCCTACCTCGCATTGATAATTTATTTGACCAACTACATGGATCTCAATACTTTTCAAAGATTGAACTTCGATCTGGATATCATCTTTTGTGTGTGAAGAAGGAAGACATTCCGAAGACAGCATTTTGAACCAGGTACAGGCATTACCAGTTTACAGTAATGCCTTTTGGGCTGACTAATGCACCCTATGTATTCATGGATCTAATGAATAGAGTTTTCAAGGAATATCACAATGATTTTGTGGTGGTATTTATTAATGATATCTTGTTATACTCCAAAATCTATGAGGATCATAAAAATCACTTGAGCATTATTCTGAAGACTCTTAGAAGACATGAATTATATGGGAAGTTTAGTAAGTGTGAATGCTGGCTTCAGGAGATTTCTTTTCTTGGCCATATAGTCTCTAAGCATGGAATCTCTGTTGATCCTTCTAAGACAATAGAAATACAATAATGGCCTACACCGACGATTATAACTGAGGTATGCCGTTTTATTGGTTTAGCAGGTAATTATCGACGTTTCGTCCAGAATTTGGCCTGGTTGGCTAACCCATTAACAAAGCTCACACGTAAAGGGGTTAAATTTGTTTGGACAAAAGAGTGTGAATAATTTTTCGAAGAACTGAAGATAAGATTAGTCAATGATCCTATATTGACTCTACCATTGTAGAATGATGGATTCGTTATTTATAGTTATGCATCGAAGAAATGACTTGGTTGTGTCCTTATGCAGAATGATAGGGTTATTGTCTATGCATCACGACAGCTAAAAATTCATGAGCAAAACTATCCTACTCATGATCTTGAGTTAGCTGCTGTAATATTTGCTTTTAAGATATGGAGACATTATCTCTATGGTGAAAAATGTGAGATTTATACATATCACAAGAGTTTGAAGTACATTTTCTCACAGAAAGAACTCAACATGAGGAAAAGGTGATGGCTTGAACTACTCAAGTATTATTATTGCACGATACACTACCACTCGGGGAAGGAAAATAAAGTGGCAGATGCTTTGAGTAGAAAATATTATGGAGTTTTGAACATGATGAGAGTTTAAAGGGATCCAATATTCATGGATCTAGTGAAGATGGATATGGGAATCACCATGGAAGGTGAAACATCAATTCTTTTTCAAATGGTTTCCAAACCATCTTTACTAGAAAGGATTAAGAGTTCTTAGACCGATGATGAAGAATTTCAAAAGAAGATTAAAGCTCTGAATGATGGGAAATTGAGAGACTTTGTGTATGAAGGAGGAATTTTGAAATTTGGAAAGAGACTTTGTGTTCCTGATATACCTAATCTGAAAAGGGAATTTTTAGATGATGCTCATAGTTCCAATTTTTCTATACACCCTGGGATCACCAAAATGTATAGAGATTTGAAGGAACATTTTTGGTGGGATAGCATGAAGAGGGAAATTGCTGATTTTGTGTCAAGATGTATGGTTTGTCAACAAGTGAAAGCTGGAAGGCAACATCCTGGAAGAGTCATGCAACCTCTTCCCATACTGGAGTGGAAATGGGACAATATTGCGATGGACTTTTTCATGGGGCTACCAAAGACTCCTAGAAGGAACGATTCAATATGGGTTATTATTGATTGTCTTACCATTCTTCACATTTTCTTGCTATAAGAGAAGATCAACCACTGGAATGTCTAGAAAGACTATATATTAATGAAGTTGTGAGACTTCATGGAGTACCCCTATCGATTGTTTTTTATCGTGATCCTCATTTTACTTCAAGATTCTGGAAGAGTCTTCAGAAGGCCTTGGATACTGAACTTCTTTTGAGTACTGCCTACCACCCTCAAATAGATGGACAATTAGAACGGGCTATTCAAACCTTAGAAGACATGTTGAGATCTTGCTCACTTGACTTTCAGGGTATGTGGGATCAATATTTACCTCTGGTAGAATTTTCCTATAACAATAGCTTCCATTCTAGTATTCAGATGGCACCATATGAAGAATTATACGGAAAGATATGTCACACACCAACTTGTTGGGATGACGTTGGTGAAAGAAAACTTGTAGGCCCAGAACTGGTAGAGGAAACAATGGAAAAGGAAAAGGTAATCCAAAACCACATCAAATCAGCTCAAAGTAGGCAGAAGAGCTATGCCGATAACCGAAGGAAGGAATTGGAATTTCAGGTAGGAGATCATTTTTTCTTGAAGGTATCTCCATGGAAGGGAGTTATACGTTTCGGTAAGAAGGGTAAATTGAGTCCCAGGTACATCGGACCTTTTAAAATTCAAGAACGAATTGGTGATGTATCTTACCATTTGGCAATGCCGCCAAATCTCTCCAAAGTTCGTGATGTGTTCCATGTATCACTATCGAGAAAATACATGCTTGACCCAACGCATGTACTGACTTATGAGGAATTAGAACTGGAACCTGGTCTGTCTTATTGCGAAGATCCCATTAGGATTCTTGATACCATAGAACAAGTGCTAAGAAACCAGACGACTCTCCTGGTAAAAGTTCTATGGAGAAACCATAAGATAGAAGAGGCAACGTGGGAACCCGAGCAACTTATGATGAAGAACCACCCAAGTAGTTTCATGTGGTAGTATTCTAGAAATTTCAAGGACGAAATTATTTGAAGCAGGGAAGAATGTAACACCCCAAGCTTCTATGGTATGCTTCTCTTTGAATAATACAGTAGCGTGTGTTGTATGCAACTTCGAGTTCTAACACACACCACAACCAATTAAACTAGCCGTTATGAATAGTAATACCCACTTTTTAAAATTTTATAAATTTTATCTTTCAAAATGGACTTCATTTTTAGATTCATAATATTGAAATTATCTTAGGGTGAATTTTTTGTATTTTTCTGAAAACATTCAATTTTTTATGAATAGTGAAAAAAACACTGAGTTATAGTTTAAAACCGAATTTTTATTTAAATAATTATTTATTTTATTTAAATTTAATTAAGGTCAAAATATATATATAATATCTATATAAGTTCAATGTAATTTTTGGAGTCAGTTTAGAATAATTTTAGATATATAAAAATTTTATGGAACTTTTCACCGTCTTTTACCCACCTCCTAGGAGAATTTGAAAATTCTCATAAAACTTAATTTTACCACTTCTGTGAGTAGAATTTCGAAAGTATGAGAGACATGGTTAATATCAAGGAGTAAAATGTGGTTCAATAAGATAAAAATAATTTTTGGTGAATAGGAACTTTTTACTTTTATTTACCACGGTTAAAAGTAAATAGGGTAATTAAAGGTAAAAATGATATTAATATTACCCTAACACATGACCTAATTCTATTGAACAAGTGTATCTAGACCAAAAACAACCTTAGGAATAAAATATTATCATTTAGGTCCACTTGGATTAGATTAGGACATTTATTATTATTTAATTCAAAGAAGAGTTAAAAGAGTTAAAATCAAAGTTTAATAACTAAAACATTTTTAATATAGGGTTATATGTAAGATAAATTTGATTATAAATATTCATTAGAAATCTAAAAAGAGTTAATACATAATTTTATTTTATTTATAATTTTTTGACACTAAATAATTTAATTTATTTATGACACAATGGTGATGCAGTAATTACCTAATTAATAAAATATTAAAATAATTGATATTATAAATATCAAAATAAATGTAATTTGAGACTTTTTATGAATTATACTAATTATATAAGTTAACATAAAATATTAGGACTAGTTATATAAATTTTTTTTCTAAGTAATAATGTTGTTATGGAATTATCAATACAAAATACCCAATAGTGTCAAAATTGACATAAAAGAGTTTTTAAAAAAATATTATATTATTAATTTATATTCTATTTATAAAAATATAATTTTATGCCAAGTGACTTAAATAATAATAGTTTTATCATTAATGGACCACTTGGGGGTCTCTTGGAAGTTTATAGTAAGTTTATTTACTATATAATATAAAAATACAAAGAGACATGGTAAGTGTCAAACTAATTAACTAAGAGTTAAAACTAAAAGATAAGGTTAATAAAGTGACCCAAACCTGTCTAAATCATATTGGTTGAGTTTTTTTTAACCTATACCCAACTTAACCTTTAAATAACACACTTTGGAGCCATTATAAACTGAATATGAATTTATTATAAAATAATATTTCTAGCTTTTCCAAAGGTGCCCCTCACCCCTCTTATAAAAGGCACTCCCCCTTCTCTCAATTTCACACCTTCAAAGCCTTTGGGATTGGCCAAACTCTACCCAAATACCCTCTCAAATATCCTCCCTTCATCCTATAGGGATTCCTTTAGTCAGAAAGCCAACCTAAGGATCTATTTTGATCAAATCAAAAGGAAGAACCCGAAGAAGAGGTAATGTTTTCACCACCGTCTTTCAAGTTCCTTTCTTCTTCAACATCTTCTTTCTTTGTTATTTCCATTATAAAATAATAACTCCAGTATATTCTATATACTGTGATGTTATTATAAATATGGTACAACCATATTCAGTAATCTATCCATCCTTTGAATGACATGTCACCATACGTGCGTACGTACGACTTACCGTCTCCACGTCGTGGTGTAATTGTTATTCAATAAATTATTATTTGGATGGGTATAATAATGATGTATAATTCATGTAAATAATAAATATGACATAATAATGATTTTTTATAATTTATATACAATCCAATTATATATTATTTTAATATCAAAAGAATGATATTGTCGCTCGTGCGTACATACGGACTACCGTCTCCACAAACGCGATGAGATTCATTCCCCATCTTATCCATTCAAGACTAATTCTCATTTGATGATTAAAATAAATGTTTAAGAACTTTATATCATTCTGGATATGAATAAGATACAACCTATCCATAAAAAACATGACTTATATAATAAAACATAAAAAAGAAAACGAGTAAGTTAACACCCGAAATGACGATAATACTAAACTATTATTAACAAAGAATTGTTAGAAGATCATATATGATATCATAATTATGTATATGGTTCTTGTATAATTTAATAATAATGTTTTAACTATTATACAAGAGTTTAACATACCATCGACTAAGGAAAAGTACAAGGTAAGGGTTTATTTCACAATCTCTTCATTATCCGAGGTTGTTTATACGTAATTATCTACTGGGACCTCTTTATCATCCACATACATGTTTCTTAAAAATGCATTTCAACACATTCTTACTATTTTACAGAATATGGGTTAAATTAATTTATACCCTTTTTGACTTTTTATAATAATTTTATAAAGGAATCTTTACGTCATTTTCCAAACAAGGACGTTTTTAATCTTTTCGACAAAATTAAGGTAAGAATGTATTTTTTTAACTTATACGGCGGGTGCGGCTAATTTACACCATTGTAAAATCTTTGAAGCTTCCCTTACAAGCTTATAAGAATATTTTCAATGTAAATTTTTTATTTTATAATTATGTGAATTTTAAATGATTTCAAAAAAAGATATATTTCTCTCAAATAGTTTTGATTTCATCTATGTCAACATCCTTTGATGGATTTTAAGCTTATTTGAAGTTGATTTATTATGATACAAAACTTCAAATTTATATTGAAGGTTTTGTGATATGTTTGATTGTGGATGTGTTATTTTTATACCATTCATGTTTTATGGATAAAGTATTGACATTTCGTATGCTAGTTTTAATACGAATGTTTATGTTATGTTTAAACATGTTCATATGAGGAATGCATTGGACTTAATAAGTGACGGTTGGAGCCCGATATAGCTCCTTGATGCATCGGTAGGTCTCATGATACAAACTAGTGTCATGGAACAAGGCCTTGACAAATATTATTTGTATTCTTGGCACGAGACCTTGGAAATGTGGTTATGATAGTCTGGTATTATGCATTCCATCATTATAAAAGTGGTTGTTGATATTGCATATGATTATTTTACTAGTAGAATATCCATGTGAATAATTAAATGGAATTATTTCATTTTATCTTTTCCATATTATTCTGAAGTTAAAGTTTAAAAGACTTTTGTTTTAGTTATACATTGCCTTAAATGTTTATTCTTATTAATGAAAGTTTCTGCTATATTGTTATCCTTACTGAGCATCTGAGCTCACCCCTTTCAATGTTTTATTTTTCCCAAGATGTGAAGAAGTAATTTATGAATGACATGCAGGGATAGTATGAGGAGATATGAAGACAAGATGTTGTTGTAGTATTTTTCACTTTATGATTTAATTTAAACTTTATGAATGTATCTAGTTATTCCAAGGCTACTAAAATAATCGGTCTTTCGAGACTTTATATTTTGTGATCATGCCAATATTATGTAATAATGCACCAACTCTGGGTAACTGGGGTCGGGGCATTACAATATTCATCTAAAATGGTGTAATATGCATGTTTTTTAAGCCTATGTAGCTATATTACCACCATGGGATGTCTCTATTTCTCCCCCAAAAATTGAATTCCATTTCCTACTTCTTATCTCCAGTCTCGTGAGACCCTTTTGATTTACCAATATCCATTTCAAATTTGAGGGCACATCTGAAAATTTCCACATACATGTTAAAGTCTTTAATTTCCAAAAAACAATCATAGGCATGGATTTAACCCACTAAATAAGTAATCAAATTTATATTCAAGATCAATGAAAAATTAAGAGGCATATCATACAATCCTTGTGAAGTTTTCCTCACACACCCTGAAGGATTTGGCCTTCTTTATATTATATATAAGGAATTCCCTCTCAATTTTGAGGTGTAGGGTATGAATAAAATATTTATTGAAACACATTTTCTTGAATTCATCCCAATATATAGATTCAATATCATCCATGGGATTTGTATTCCTGATCAGGGTCCACCACCGATTAGCTTCTCCCTTTAAGAGATAAATGACTAGTATGACTGTCTCTTGCTTGAAACATTGGAGGGAAGAGAATATATTCCCAATGGAGTTATTACATTGTTATGAAATTTAAGTTTTACAAGATCCACTAAAATTAAGAGTTCATCATCCAATAAAGTTATCAACTACAAATTTATCTTTCATATGTGGAATTGGTCATTAAACCTGATTTAAGTTATTGTTCAAAACATGATTCAGTTGAGAAAATACTACCAAAAAGTTCTCGAATCCTACTCCCATTTGATTAAGAATATCATTTGTGAAATCATCGCATTTCACATCACATTGGTTATTGAAATTATTCCTATTATTTATAGATATTGGCTCAAATAAAAGAAAATTAGGGATGAGAATTTTCAAACTAATATGAATATAAAAGGTGCAACGCCCCATTTAATTTTTTTCAGGTATGTTTTAACCTTTGTTTTAGTCTTACTTTTTCATTAGTGGAGTAATTGTAAGAAGGAATTGGGTAGATACCAATAATGGTGAATTTGGTGATTTATTGGAATTTTTAGCATAAAACCTATGGTTTTTTATATTTGTTGGGAAATTTCATGACATTTAATGGGAGTACATGATGTGTAATGGCCACCAAACAGAACCTGTGAACTGGATGCATAGAGTAAGAATTTTACATGTTGTGTAAAGGGTACTCATCATGTAATGGAAAAAATATCAAATTTTTAATAAAAATAAATGGGTTGTTTAATATATGTGGGACTCGAGGATTACACAACATCTAATGGGATTACACATCATGTAAAATCATGAAAGTTATATTTAAAAAAAGTTTCAACAAAAATTCTTATTTTATTCACACAAACTTACTTGATCTCAACCTAGAGGCTCTCCCTAGGTGATTTTGGGTGAAACCATACTATCTATATCACTTTGTTCAGCGATTGATCATCATTGTGTTTGGATTGATTCTCTCCAGGTATTGAATCCTTTTGGTTCTTCTTTGGGTTTGGTTAAGGCTATGATTTTTCTAGGTATTTGTGATCGGATAGTGTTTTTTATCGATCATTTTCAGTTTCTTGGTGTGCCTTGTCTTTCGGAGGCCATTTTATTGGTTTCTAATCACCATTTTGAAAATAAACTAGGTTTATACCATTTTTAGGTATGTGTTTCTATATAATGGGTTAATTTTATGAATTTTATGTCACTATTGATAAATACCTTTGGTTTGTTCCTTAATTTTAAGTGATAAATGTTTTCAAATGATTTGGTGTAAAGGAAAATGTTTTCAAAAAGGTTTTTTTAAATAGATTTTCTGGATTTGGAAAATGGGTTTTTAAACTCTGAAGTATATTGAATTATCTTTGAAAATATTTTATAAAATTGTGAGCATGGTTTTGAAAATGTATTGTAAAATTGAGCATCGAGAACCTTGGGTATCTCAGAAAAGATACATGGGTAGACATAGTGTGTGTCACACCACTAGGAGGTAAAAAGTTTCAATATCAACTGGCAAGACTCGATATCAATTGGATCCAACATTATGCTTATTTAGTAGTTTTAGTGTCTAGCACACAGTGTCCCAGAGGCTAAAACCAACATGTGAGGTGCTTTTTCATTTATGGTTATTTATCACATGATTGTTTTTATCATAGATTTTTTCTCATAGGTTTTTATATGTGGTTGTATCACATATCTTCACATGATAGGTTATTTAATGGATATGTTTTTACCTATTTAACTCTTTATGCATGGATATGATTTCTAATTTTATAACTTATACTTTTTATATTTATGGTTCAATAATATGAAAGTATTTTATGTAAACTAAAGAAGAAAAGGGAGGAATGATTTATAAATGGATTGAATTTATAAAAATTATTTGTAAAACTATTTTGTTTTAAAATCAAGAATTGTTAAATTCTTGATATTATACCTTATATAGAAACTATGGTGGTATCCTAATGGTATTTTTCTAACATCCTAATTGTGCCTTTAGGAATTTTTAGATGTTTTATTATAGAATTTTGGTAAAGTGAATATCATCTTGAAGTATGTTTTCTTATCTTGTTGTTGTTTCTTTCGATTTGGGTTGGTAAAGAGACGATTATTGGTCACATGGGGACTTGAATTACTTTATAGATTAGCCTTTTTTGGATTGTTTTGTATATATTTTGTTGTATCTCATTTCTTTATACTTCATACTCTAGTTGTATGCCTTGTTTTTCTTATATTCAGGATTGGTTTCTATTTCCTTATTTTACCTATATCATGTGATGGTCTAGTTTGGGTGTCTTGTCTGGTTAACCCGTGTTTGTTCATTATAATTTTGTATCAAAGGGATGCTTAGATTGAAGTATTTTAACAATGCCTATGTATGGTTCAGTTTCTTGAGTAAACAAGAGTTAGGACCATCATAATTCAGATAGCAGGTGCAAAAAAGGGGCCTAGCTAGCTCACATTCGTGACTAAAACTGAGTAACCATGGGTGGTTAGGGAATTTTACCATGATTGATACTTGAATTTTGGGGTCATTTGGATGAATTTTATGGGAAGTTTATTTAAATGGACTTATAGTTTTTAATTAATGTTTTTCATTAGTAGTTTCGTGGTAGCTTCAAATTCTTAATGTTTTAAATCTTTGTTATCAATACCAGAAGTTGGTTTTATGATTTTGTAATTTTCTTGTGACTGATTGGTTTTTATCTTTTGTTAGACAATACCTCCTATAAGAGATATTGAAAATCCAAGATAGGAATCTGTGTGATAGGTTCTATAGGTGAATCCTCTAGTGGACCCTACTTCGGTAGAATCTATTACATGAATTGTTCATACTCTAGGTAAAGAGGGTGTTGAGAACCTAGGGCATGTAGTGGATCATGGCGTGGAATTTACTAAGAAGAATCCATCCATATTTCGTGGTGATAAAGGACCCCAGGAATCTGAGGAGTGTATTGAGTTTATAGATTGGATCTTCAACTTCTTGAAGACTCTAATTTTTGTTTTTTCATGTATATTCTTGAGGGACTAGGAAGAAGATGTTGGGATTCGATTGTGCAAGTTAAGTTACATGAGAATATTACATGGGATTCCTTCAATAAAATATTTAACCATAATTTCTATTCAAAGATATTGTGTGCATAAAAGACAAAAAAGTTTCTTACCTTAATGCATGGGGAGTGTATTGTTCTAGAGTATTCTACCCATTTTGTTGAGTTAGTGCATCTGGTACTGGAGATTATCACTAATGAGTACCTGAAGGATTAGAGGTTTGATTTGAGATTGTGGACTAATATTCAATTGATGTTGATACTCATTTTCCTTCAAACCTTTGTAGATGTAGTTAATAAGGCAGTTTTAGCTTAGGCATTCATATCTTGGAAGATAGGTTTGGGTGGAGCTTTATTTTGTTCAGTGGTTAGACAGGCTGTACCTTCTAGCTAGAAAAAAAATCATAAGAGTAGTCAGTTTTCTGTAGGATCAATCTCAAGTGAGATGAAAGGGTGGAATCAGGTTATCTGATACCAATGTGGAAGGTGAGTTCATACCAATCCTAACTGTGTGGATACTCCTAATAATTTTCATCATTGTAGATGATATGGACATCTACAGCACTTTTGTGAAAGGATGTCTTAGGGAAGTAGGGCAGGATCCACTCTCGCCAAGGGTTTGCAATTTCAGACAGATGCTTCCAAGGGTGGTGGGTCTAATCCACAGGACAAGGGAGATGCTCATGTGGCTAAGATTGGATGACTTTATGCAGTGGAGTATGATCCATAAGAATATAAAGCAAGACCATCTACTAT
This sequence comes from Viscum album, assembly GCA_963277665.1. Lineage (NCBI taxonomy): Eukaryota > Viridiplantae > Streptophyta > Magnoliopsida > Santalales > Viscaceae > Viscum > Viscum album. The sequence continues at coordinate 1,795,297,238 of OY728131.1, forward strand.
TAGAGGTATAGTGTTTATCTCATCTTCTATGGTGTTAGCGTTATTTGATATGGGTGATACTAATTCTTTTATATCATCAAAGATAGTTGAAATTTTGGTCTTGGGTTATAAACTTATGATATTATTGTTGAATAATTATTCACCTTTTGGAATGAGGTCTGAACAAGGTTTTAGATGTCTCACATGTCGAGTGATGATAGCTGACTTTAAGGTGGAGTGGGGCTTCTTAGTTCTTGATCTTGGCATCTTTGACTTGATTATCAGCATGTATAGGATGATCAATGTTAATTCCCAAATAGATTTTTACCATCATTTCATTTAGTTCTTATCTGCCTATGGGTTCACTCGTGTTTTTCAAGGTAAGTGGGACTCTCTATAAGGAAAGGCAGAGCCTATTGTTCTATATGGTAGGGTAATCTAATGCCAATTTTCAGGGATATTTCTTGATGTATTTGACCCTTTCTTGGATGGTCAAATTACTTCAATTGTGTTTGAGTACCATGAGGTATTTATAGATGATTTTTTGGGTTTTCCACTATAGATAGTGGTCGAGTTTACTATTGACATGCTCCCTGGTATGATGCCCTTTTATATACTATCTTACTATATAGTACCTGAATATTTGGTGGAACTTAAGGTCCAACTTAAGGGACTAGTGGCTAAAGGATTTATTTATCCTAGTGTGTCACTAGGGTATTTTTTATCCTCTTTTCTAATAAGTCGTATGGGAGCCTTAAATTTTGTATTGATTATATAAAGTTGAATCAGATGACCATTAAGAAAAAATATCATTTTCCAAGGATTGATGATCTCATTGTTCAACTTAGAGGGGGACATTGGTTTTCTAAGATTGACCTATGGTCAGGGTATCAAAATTTGAGAGTCAGAGAAAGGGATATTCCTATGACATCATTTAAGAATTGATATGGGCATTCTGATTTTTTGGTTATGCCATTTGTTCTCACTATTTCTCTTGTAGTTTTTATGGCTTTGATGAACTAGATATTTCATAAATTCTGGGAAAAAAATTATTTTATTCGTGGATGATATTTTGGTGTACTCCAAATCATAGGAGGAAGATAAGGATTATTTGGATATCATTCTTTGAAACTTGAAAGAACACCATATTTATGGTATGATTTTGAAGTGTGAGTTTTGGATCTAAGAGGCGAAGTTTTAGGAAATGGGATATCTAAGAGGGGTGCCTTAATAGATCCTTAAAAGGTATAGAAATTTATGTCCTAGGCACATCCCATAAATCTGATTGAGATTTGGAGATTCTTGGGTTTGGATGGTTACTATAGATGGTTTTTTAGGAATTATCCAAGATTTCTTCTTCGATGACAGCTTTAACCTATAAGGGTGTAAAGTATGAATGGAATGAAAAGTGTCATATATATTTTTAGGAGATGAAGTTGGGGTTTACTTTGGAACCAGTTTTTATTCTTATGGAACTCGGATGAGGTTATGATATTTTTTGTGATGCTTTTGGTATGCATTTGGGATGTGTCTTGATGCAAGGTAAATAGTTTGTGGATTATAGATCTCACTAGTTACATCCTTATGAAAAGAACTACCCTACCCATGATCTTGTGTTGGTATCTATTATACAAGCACTCAAAACATGGTGTCACAATCTCTTTGGAGATTATTTTATGGTATATTCTGATTATAAGAGCCTAAAATATATTTATACTCAGAGGGATATTAATTTTCTATAGATATGTTAGGTGGAGTATCTTAAAACTTTTGATTTTGATATTTCTTATATCCCTAGGAAAGTAAATGTGGTTACTGGTGAATTGAGAAGAAATTTACCGACACAATCCATGAATGAATTTGTTGAGGAGTGGTCTTTGATGAGTTTGATTGCTGGGATGATCTTGGAAGTGGAAGAGGTTGGTGGATAGGTGATTTTAGATTCGATGAAAGATGAATCATATTTCAATGTGAGATATCAGCTTGATAAGGTGTAAAACACTAAGTACCAATGCATTAGTGAAATCCTTTGTGGTGGAGAGACCTCTGGTGAGTGGACTCAAACTCCCAATGAAGGTTTTTTCTTTTACAGTAGGTTGGTTGTTCCATTTTCCTTGAGAAATGAGTTGTTGGATAGTGGAAACCATTCTTGTTGGTCCATGCACCCTAGGGATGCCAATATGTATCATGACTTGAGGCATCAGTATTAGTTTCAAGGGATGAGATGGTCAATAGTATATTTTGTTTCGTGGTGCCCTAACTGTCAAAGAATTAAGGCAAACACCAAAGACCTGTAGGGTTATTGAATCACTTACCCATTCCATTATGTAAGTGGGATGATATTTCCATGGATTTCATCATTAGTTTTCCAAAAAATACTAGTGGGAAGGATGTGAATTGGGTGATCATTGACCAACTCACCAAATCAGTGCATTTCCCACCAACCAAGGAAATGAAGAAAGTGGAACATATTGGGGAATTGTATCTCTAAGAGATTATGACACTTTATGGGGATCCCTTAGAAACTATTTCAGATAGGGATCTGATGTTTACATCTAGGTTTTGGAAAGTTTTTTAGGGTGTGATGGGTTCCCAGATTTAATGTAACACCTCAAAATTCTAAAGTAAAAACATTTTATAGCGTGTATGACATGCAAAACCAAGCATGTAAGGGAATATAACATCCCAAGACATTATGATATACTAACTATTTAAAATTAAATTTATTTTATATATTTTAATGCACGTAATACTGATTCATCTTATGTCTCATGAAATAATGAGTTTCTTTGTTATCTTTCATTACACGTAACAATAACTTTCTTTTATTTCCAGTGTTCTATGAAAGATTGAGTTTTACCAAATTCTATTAATATTATTATTAAAATATTATTATAGTTATCACCTAGATGTTGGAATGGTTGGAATGAATAAGATTAAATAAGTTATGAAAATATGGTTTTCACATGTTTATATAATGAATCCTTTGATGAATAATTAATTATAAATGAAAATAAAAACCAATTGAATATAAAGAATTTGTTTTTTTTTGAAAAACTATTTTTATGCCCAAAAAGGCATTTTATCTTAATAAATAAAATTAATCTCTATTATTGAATGATATTAATGAAATTTATATGTTATATATTCAATAAAATGTTTTAAAATTCATCCAATATGTTGTATAGGCATAAAATAAGAACAAATCCATTTTTTAAGCATAAAAGGCTGTATTTTTCTAAAATACTAATTTTCCACCTTATAATGGAAGACTTGTTTTAAAACTAAATTTTTAAACTTTTATAAATTTTATTTCACTAAATAAAATTATTTTTTAAAATCAAAATATCAAAATTATTATAGGGTGAATTTTTGTTATTTTTCTGAGAAGTTTCATTTTTTGATGAATAGTGAAAAATACTGAATTTTAACTGAAAAATGACTTTTCATATAAATAATTTATAAGGTTAAATGTAACTCGATAAGTTTTTACAAATAAATTTTATATAGAATTTAATGCACATGACACTGAGCCACTGTGAAACAACACTTTGTTATTATAAATATTTAAAGAAGACAGTTATAACCTAAGTATTAAACATAATTTTATCACTTCTGTGAATTGAATTTCGAAAAATGGGCATACATGGTTGCAATCAATAAGATATTTAGAGTCTTATAGGATCAACTTCATTTTTGGTGAATATTAACTTGAACCTTTTGAATAGTAATATTGCCCTTATGAATAGTAATGTGACTTATAGAATAGTAAACTCACTTATGAAAGTATGGATAAAATTTAGGCATCTTATAAGTGATAATATGATATAATTATATCATTATATAATTAAATAAATGTTTTAAAAATTATTAAATAAGTGTTGGTATTTTTGTGTGTCATAAATATTTAATTAAAATTTTATAATTAATATAATGATTTAAAAGGAAATTTATTTTCATAAAATGTATTCATAAATTAATATTTTTTTATCTTATGATTTTAGGATAATTTTATGAGACCTTAGTTAATTTTTTAGAGTGTTATAAATTCAATTATAAATTTAAATCTGTATTTTTTGAGTAAATTATGGTTTTAATTAAAAATTAAATTTATAATAATTAGAAAATTATTTTCATAAAATGGAGTTCATTTTTTAATTCTACACATTTCAAAATGGTTAGGGTGAATTTTTGATATTTTTCTGAAATACTTGAATTTTTGGTAAATAGTGAAATATGGTAATTTACATTATATATACATTATAGGATAAATGCATTATTTCTTGAGTATTGAATGATGTAAGAACCATAATATCAAACTTACCTTCAGTATTTTAACATATTTTGTGATAATTATTACACTATTCATAGTCTTGATCTAGAATAATAAACAAATGAATAAAATATTCAAAAAGCACCTCTCTCTACCACTATAAATACTACCCCTCACCACCCCTTCTAATCACACTTATAAGCCTTTTATCTTGTACAAGTTTATCCAAAATACTCTTTCTAAATCTATCCTCCACATCCAGAAGGTTCTGGTCACAAAAAATACCAAACCAAGGTGTCTTAAGGAGGTTCTCAAAGAGGAGTATTCAAGAGGTAAATCCTCTTTCTTTTTCATTTAATTTCCTTTCAATTTCCTTTTTCATTTATTATACTCTCCTAAAATCCTATATAAAAATTAGCATGATTACTCCATTATCATATATATACTGGAATTATATCATGTCAATGGAATATCCTTCATCAAATTTCTTTTTCTGTCTCTTTTATTTTAAAAATGAAATCATCATCCGTGAGGTGCCAATTTACAACCTTCATGGATGACGGATTTTCATTCTTCAAATTATCCGTAAAGTCTAGTCATGAAAACATTTTTATGGATACAATATATTATAATATATGTATTACATCATATTTAATGTTCTATAACCATTATATATATATAATATTAATTCATAATACAAAACTAGTTCGTCTAATCGAAAAACAACCAAAATAATCTAAATGATCATCACTAATATTTTATCTAATGATTCATCCTCACCCCATATAACCAAATTAATTATATAACCATTTTATCTTATGGATATTTATTAATAATATATAGCTTCAATTCTGGATACCTACTTCCATTTTAAATTAATTTCCATACTCATATACAAGTAAACCGATCATGAAAACCAAGGAAACAAATGCTCCCGAACGATAAAATTGTACTTTATAAATCATTAAAAACACCATAAATAAACATAATAAAATTTAAATAAATTAAATAAATGTATAAAATGGTCTTAATTAACTAATTAATGGATTTAATTTTATTATCTAATACATTAACATCAAGTATAAAACACTTTCAAACATAAGGTAAGGATTTTCTCATCTCACTCTTATTTTTATGAGATTTTCCTTATTCACCACTTATTTATTGAATGTGGATTATGTATAATGAAATTTTATATATAATATCATGAATATATTTTTGTTCATGGTATTCAATGAAACATTTTATGGTTTTTATTTTTTGGTCATATGATTAGATTGATTACAAGTGGTAAGGGTTTCTTCCAAAATATCCATTTTCCATTTGGGTTATGCTTTCTCTCTATTTACAATAATGTAATTATTAATTATTTGTATATAATTATTATAAATTCTTTTTATATGTTAAAAACTCATGTATACATATTATTTCATCTTTATTTAATTGGGAAATACATGTTTTACAAGGTTCCCTTCTCAATTCTTCTTAATATGCAAGCCTGATTAATGGGAAATTCTCGATTTCTTACCCAATTTCAAGTACCATACATATTCTATTTTAAGGTACCATTATTTTTATAAAATCACTAACTTTTTCTTGAAAAAATACATTTTTTCATTTCTGGTTTTATACAAACAACTATGATAAATAAAAATGATTTTTCTAAAAGAACACTTCTTTATAAAGTAAAAAATGGTGTTTCTATCCAGAATTACTCGATGATTTTATTACAGTATTTTCATCTATTTAAACACCTATATTTATTATTATGATTTTTTTATATTAATATCTTATTATTATCATCTAAAATATTTTATTAAATGGTTTATGATCAGTTTGACTATGGATATTCTATCTTGATACCATTCACCATATTACCCAGAATGACTAGTGATTATGTTTATAGATTAGGGAAAGTTATTTACATTTCATATGTATATGTTGAGAAATTTTAATATGTGTAATTAATTGAACTTATTAAGTGATGTGTGGGTTCTTCTATATCCCCTCTATGCATCGGTAAGTCTCATCATAAAAACTAGATGTGGTTTTGGCTGAGGACTTACCCATTTATTAGATTCTTGGCATTAAGCATTGACAATAATAGATTCTTGGCATGAATCCTTGAAGTTATAATTTATATATCCTTCGTCATGGATTTCCCTCATTATGAATATAGTAATTGATAGTCCATGTTATTATTTGACTAGTATAATATCCATGTTTATGTTTTATTATGTAATTATTTAATCATCTTTTATTCCTGCTATATTATGCTCAAGATTGTGTTTTAATGGCATGTTTATTTTTAAGTTGTTCATCGTGCCTTATTACTTATGCTTCCACTGTATTACTTAACCTTACTAAGCATTTGATCTCACCCCTTTGTTAGGTTTTATTTTTCCCTAGGATTAAAAGATGAATATTATGAATGACTTGCTGGGAAAATCTAGGAGTTATGAATGTTTCCAATAGAATTTCTATTGTATTTCCTTTCAAAGTTGAAATGTAAAACTTATGTTTGTATATTGTTTTCCAAAACTATTAAACTATTCATTCCTTTGGGATATGAATTCTTTGTAATCGTACCAATGCAATAAAGTAAGGCACTAGCTCAGGGCTACTCGAGTCGGGGTATTTATAGTTGGTATCATAATAAGTTTAGTAGAAACCTTGGGAACTAGATTTAGAAAACAAAGATTAGGGAACATAACCCTAATATAGAATTTTAGGATAATAATAGAACAACGTCCTTGAATTTTGGTAAGCTAGATATTATGTGGATCTTCATAGAAATACATCCTTGTATGGATACTACTAGTGGACATGGTTCTGGAATAGATGTACCTAGGGGTAACAACTCTGACAAGGTGTCCCTAGCCTGACTCAGGGTAACCTAGTACATAACAACGGGACTTACTACACACCTGGTTTGACACTCCTATGGGATATGATTAGGATAATACATATTTTATTTACAAACCATTACGAAGGATTTAAAAGTAAATATATCCCCAAAGAAACCATGTTTATTATTATGAGATTAACTATGAATAAAATTTCAATTTATATTAATTATTTTGATAGATTGTGATTATAAATTTTGATTCATAACCTAATATAGTGTACGCAATTATTTAGAAATGGAGCCTAGTAGAAGTAATAGGAACCATATCAATGCATGCATCCCATGTAGGGATTCCCCTTCTATGAAAGATAATGATTTAGGTATTGGAGTTGTGACTGGTGTTGAACAACTTATAACTATACTTGAACAGTTGACTCTAGTTATGAATAATAACCATACCTATATGGAGCATCTTGATCCACAACATGGAGCAGAAATGTTAGATCTCTGTATTATACAACATTATCCATTATTAAATGGGACTGAAAACCCATTTATCATTAAGCAATGTATAAGTTCTTTAGAGAATATATTTATAGATTTGGGATGTAATGAATGAGAGAAGGTTGTCATGGCAGTATATCATCTCTTGGGATTTTTAGATCAATGGTGGTCAATAAATAAATACACAAAGGATGAGGAAGAAATTTTAAACATGGAAAGGATGGATTTTATTGAAATTTTCTAGGATAAATATTTCCCTCACGAACAGTGAGCGGATATGGAGAAACAATTATTGATCCTGAGACAGAAAGTAGATGAAAATGTTGTTAAGTATGAATCCAAATTTAAAAGATTATTATTCCATGACATGGACTACATACATTATCCAAGGTGAAATATTGACCATTTCTTTAATGGTGTTAAGAAAATTCAATGAATATAATTAGTCTCCTAATAATTCTCATCATATGAGGATATAATATCTTTTACTCTCAAGAAAGAGAATGAATTCCCCAAGTTTTATGGTTCTAAAGGTAAATAAGAGAAAAAGAAGATAGCAACGTAGAATATGGATAAAGGTAGGAAGGGAAAGGAGGATTTTCCAACATGTGATACTTGTGGAAGGGAAGAGTTTGGTACATTATTAAAATGAAAATGAGTTTCCTTCAAATGTGGTGAAAAATGTTGCCATTATCAGGATTTCAAGGGCAATAAATAATTTTCTAATGTCTAGTGATTCAAATCTAATTATATAAGGCACTATTAAAATGAACTCCCTAAGATCCAAGGGAATATAACCCAAAAAATTAAAGTAATAAAGTCCAAGAATATGTTGTTACTACATTCGACGTGGAATAATTAAATTATTTGTTTTTTCTTAGATTCATTAATTATGTTGTACTGCAGTACTTTTTTAAGGAATTGTAATCATGCATGTTTTATAAAGGTTTAAAGGTAATAAAGGTATTCATATATTTGGTAAGTGAAAATAAGAGATACATTATGTTATTTTAAAGAAAATATGATGTTAACTAACCTTTCTTATAAATCTTTAGACTTTAAATTTTTGAACAAAAACGTTATCCGATTACTTTTCCTTCTAAGAAATCAATGGTATTTTAATCGATCATAGATTTATGGTTTTATAATGTTTAAATTTATAATGACCATGTTCTATCTCACTCACCATGATGGTTATATTTCTATTTTATGGCTATGTTTTCACTTTAGGTTAATGTTATCCAATTAGAAAGACTAATTTTGTGGTGACCTGTGCATTTTTGTTTTCCCTCTTATTAATAGGATGTTCTATTAACCTTGTTTCCAAAGTGGGTTTCCCACAAAAAAATTAAAAATCAACCTACATTTTTTAAAGTGCGATATAAAATTTAAAAGATTCAATTTATTGATGGAGGGGAGAATGTAACAACCCAAGGATTTACAAAAAAAATATATAGAATTTAATGGATATAAAACTGAGTCTCTGCAATACAACACTTTGTTATTATAAATATTTAAATAAGATGGTTCTAACCTATCCATTAAACATAATTTTTCCACTTTTGTGATTGAATTTCAAAAAATAAGCATACATGGTTGTGATTAGAAAGATATTTAGAGTCTAATAGGATCAACTTAATTTTTGGTGAATATTAACTTGACCCTTTTGAATAGTAATGTTACCCTTATGAATATTAATACGACCAATAGAATAGTAACCTCACCTATGAAATTGTGGATAAAATTTAGACATATTATAAGTGATAATATTATATCATTATATCATTATATAATTGAATAAATGTTTTAAAAATTATTAATTAAGTGTTGGTATTTTTATAAGTCATAAATATTTAATTAAAACTTTATTATTAATATAATTATTTAAAAAAAATATTTTCATAAAATGTATTCACAAATTAATATTTTTTTCTTATGATTTTAGGATAATTTTATGAAATATTAGTTAATTTTTTAGAGAGTTATAAATTCAGTTATAAATTTAAAATATGTATTTTTTTGAGTGAATGGTGATTTTAATTAAAAAATAAATTTCTAATAGTTAGAAAATTATTCTCATAAAATTAAGGTCATTTTTTAATTCTAAACTTCAAAAAATGGTTAGGATGAATTTTTTTTATTTTTCTGAAATACTGGAAATTTTTGTGAATAGTGAAATACGGTAATTTAAATTATATATACATTATATGATGAATACATTATTACTTGAGTCATGAATTATTTAAGCACCATAATATCAGAATTAACTTCATTATTTTAACATATTTGGTGATAATTCTCAAACTATTCAAAGTCTTGGGCCAAAATAATAAATAAATGAACAAAATATTCAAAAAACACCATGCTCCTCCACTATAAATAACACCTCTCACCACCCCTTATAATCACACTTCTAAGACTTAAATACTGTCTAAATTCTACCCAAATAGTATTCCCATGTCTCTCCCCAACTTCAAATAGGTTTTGTTTGAATAAAAAGATCAAACCAAGGTTCTTTAAGGAGGTTCTCAAAGAGGAGAATTCAAGAGGTAAATCCTCTTTCTTTTTCTTTTAATTTCCCTTCAATTTCATTTTTCATTTCTTATCCTATCATCAAATACTATATATAAATGATAATTATAACTCCATTATCATATATATATACTATAATTATATCATTTTAATGTAATATACTTCATTAAACTACTTTTTCTCTTTCTTTTATTTCAAAAACGATATCATCATATGTGAGGTGTCGATTTACAACCTTCATAGATGACTGATTTTCATTATTCAATTTATCCTTCAAGTATGGTCATGAAACAATTTTTATGGTTAAAAAATATTATAATATCTTTATTAAATCCTATTTAATGTTTTGGAACCAATATATATACATAATATTAATTCACAGAACAAAACTAGTTTGTGATGATCGAAAACCCGCCAAAATAATCTAAATAATCATCACTAATGTTTGGTCTAATGATTCTTCCTCACCCAATAAAACCCAATTAATTATATAACCATTTTATCTTATTTATATCTTAAAATAACATATAACTTCAATTCTGGACATCTATTTCCATTTTAAATGAATTTCCATACTCATATACAAGTAAACTGATCTTGAAAACCAAGGAAACGAACGCTCCCAAATGATAAAATTGTATTTTATAACTCATCAAAAAGGCCATAAATTAAGATAATAAAAATATAATAAATAAAATATATATAGAGAATTTTTTGAATTAATTAATTAAAGGATTTCATTTTATTATCTAGGAAATTAAGGTCAAGGGTAAAACACTATTGGAAAAAAGGTAAGAATTTTCTTATCTCACTCCAATTTTGGTGATATTTCCCTTATTCACCACTTATTTCTTTTATGTGGTGTATTTATAATTCCATTTGATATATAATATTATGAATCTATTTATCTTAATGGTATTAAATGATACATTTGATTGTTATTATTTTTTGGTTATACAATTCGATTTATTACAAATGGTAAGGGTTTCTTTCCGAATCTCCATTTTCCATTTGGGTTAAGCTTTCACTTTTTTTACCATAATTTAATTTTTCATTATTTTTATATAATTATTCTAAATTATTTGCATATGTTCCAAACTCATGTATCTAGATCATTTCATCTTTATTTACTGGGGAAATAAATGTTTTATAAGGTTTCCTTATCGATTCTTCTCAATATGCAAGCCCGATTAAAGTGAACTTCTCAATTTCTTACTCAATTTCAAGTATCATCCATAATCTATGTTAGGGCACCATTATTTATCTAAAATCACTAATTTTTTCATTAAAAATCCATATTTGTTAAAAGTTAGTTTAATAAAAACAATTATGAAAAATAAGGATTATTTTTTCAAAATAACTCTTCTTTGCAAAGTAAAAATGGTGTTTTTATTAAGAATTAATCGATGATTTTATTAGAGTATTTGCATACATTTCAACACATCTATTGATTATTATTATTTATTTATATTTATCTTTTTTTATTATCGTCTACCATATTTCATTAAATAGTTTATTATCAGTTTTATCATGGATGTGCTATCTTGATACCATTCACCATACAACTCGAAATGATTAGTGATTATGTCTACATATTAGGGAAAGTTATTTACATTTAATATGTATATGTTGAGCCTCATTCATATGAGGAATGAATTTGAACTAGTAAGTGACGGTTGGGTACCTATATATTCCCTCAACGCATCAGTAGGTCTCATGAGACAAACTAGATATGGTTTTGGCCAAGGCCTTACCCATTTATTAGATTCTTAGCATAAAGACTGGACAATAATAGATTCTTGGCATGAAGCCTTGAAGGTATGTTTTAGATATCCATCATTATTAATTTATCTCATTATGAATCCAGTAATTTATGGTCCATGTGATTATTATACTAGTAAAATATCCATGGTTATGTTTTATTATGGAATTATTTATTCATATTTTATTCATAACATTTTATTATTATGATTATATTTTAATGGAATGTGTATTTTTAAGTAATTCACCACACATTATTATTTATTCTTCCATTGTATTAATTACCCATACTAAGAATCTAAGCTCAACCCTTTCTTATGTTTTATTTTCCCCCATGATGTGAAGATGAATATTATGAATGGCTTGTTGGGATAATCTTAGAATTATGAATGTTTCCAATGGAATTTATATTTTATTTCCTTTCAAATTTGATATTCCATGAGATTATTCAACTAGTAGAATATCTATGGTTATATTTTATTATGGAATTATTTAATCAGATTATGTTCCTATCATATTATGCTCAAGATTATGTTTTAATAGAATGTGTATTTTTTAGTTATTCACCATGTCTTATTACTTATGATTATGTTGTATTACTTACCCTAACTGAGCATCCAAGATCATCCCCTTTCTTATGCTTTATTTTCCCCCAGGATGTGAACATGAATATTATGAATGAATTTCAAGATAATTTGGGAGTTATGAATATTTCAAATGGAATTTATATTATATTTCCTTTTAAAGTTGAAATGTAAAACTTATGTTTGTATCTTATTTTCCAAAAACTACTAAACTATTCAGTCCTTCAAGAAACGAATTCCTTGTAATCATACCAACGTAATAAAGTAAGACACCAGATCTGGGCTATTGGGGTTAGGGTATTTACAGTTGGTATTATAGTAATTATAGTAGAAACCTTGGGAACTATATTTAGAAACTATATTTTAGGAAACATAACCCTAATATATACTTTGAGAATAAGAAAATAAGAACATCCTATGATTTTGGTAAGGTAGAGATTTTTTGGATCTTTCTAGAAATACATACCTATATGGATACTAAAATTGGACATGGTTCTGGAATAGATGTACCTAGGGGTAAAAACTATGAAAAGGTATCTTAGGCCTAATTAGAGGTGACCTGGTATACAATAATGGGCCTTATTGTGCACCTAGTTTGATACTCCTAAGGGGTATGCTTAGGATAAGTCACATTTTCTTTACAAACCATAATTAATTATTTAAAAGTAAATATGTTCCCAAAGAAACCATGTTTATGATTGAGATTAATAATGAATAAAATTTAATGTATGTTAAGTATTTTGATAGTTTAAGATTATACATTATGATTCATAACCTAATATAGTGCATGTCATTATTTAGTAGTGGTGCCTAGTGGAAGGAATTGGAACTGTATCAACACATGTATCCCATATAAAGATTCCCCTCCTATACAAGATAATGATTTTGATATTGTATTTGTGACTGGTGATATGAAACTTTTAACTATACTGGGACAGTTGACCCAGGTTATGAATAATAACCTTACCTGTATGGATCATCCAGATCACCACAAGGAGGAACAATGTTAGATACATTTATGAAAAAAAACATCCCAAATAATTCAATGGGACTAAAAACTCATTTATAGATGAACAATAGATAATTTACTTGGAGAATATATTTATATCTTTGGGATGTAATGAAAGAGAGAAGGTTATCATGGCAATATATCGTCTCTCAAGAGATGTGAATCAATGGTGGTTATTAACTAAAAACACAAAGGATGGGGAAGAAATTAAAAATATGGAATGGATGTGTTTTAATGAAATTTTCTTGGAAAAACATTTCCCTCATGAATAGCAAGTGGATATGGAGAGACAATTCTTCATCCTAAGACAGATGAACCCAACTTTACAAGGTTATAAAGGCATGTTGTGGACTAGATACATAATCCATGGTGTGAGATTAGTCATTTATTTAATGGTATTAATCCAATTATATGAATTTAATTAGTCTCCCAAACATGCTCATCATATAAGGATATAGTATCTTATGCTATCAAGATGGAGAAATAATTATTCCAAGTCTTATGGTTTTTAAGGTAAATAAGAAAAAAAGAGGACAGTAATGCAAAATACAAATAAAGTGAATAAGGGAAAGATGAATTTTCCAATATGTGATACTTTTTTAAGGAAAAACCTTGGTACATGCATAAAAGAAAAACATTTTTTCTTAAAATGTGGAAAAAAGGCTGCCATGCTCAGGATTTCGAGGGGAATAAATAATTTCATAATGTTCAATGCTTTAACTGTAAGGATATGTGGCACTATGAAAATGAATTCCCTAAGTTCCAAGGGAATATACCCCAAAAAAGAAAAGGGATCAAGGCCAATATTATGTTGTTACTACAGTCTAGGTGGAATAATTAAAGTATATTTTTTTAGATTCATGAATTATGTCATACTGCAGTACTTCTTTAAGGAATTGGAAGCATGCATGTTTTATAAAGGTTTAAGGGTAATCAAGGTATTCATATGTTAGGTATGTGACAAGAAGATATAAATTATTTTGTTTTTGAGGAAAATATGATATTAAGTGAGATTTATCATAGATCTTTGGACTTTAAATTTTGGAACAAAAACTTCATCAGATTACTTTTCCTTCTAAGAAATTAATGGTTTTTTAACCGATCATAGATTTATGGTTTTATAAGGTTTAACTTTATAATTACCATGTTCTCTATCACTCTTTATTAGAACTTTATGGTTAGATTTCTCTTCCATGGCTATGTTTTTACTTTATTATATTTTTATCCTATTTGAAATCCTAATTTTGGGGTAACCTATTCATTTCTTCTTTACCTATTATTAAGAGGATGTTCTATTAACCCTATTTCAAATGTGGGTTTCCCACAGAGGAATTTTCAAAAATCAACCTCTGTTTTTTAAATATTGATATCAAATCTTGAGGAAGAAATTTATTGAAGAAGGGGAGAATGTAACACCCAAAGGATTGAAAAATAAATTTCATATAGAATGTCATGAACACAAAACTAAGTCTCTGTAAAACAACACTTTTATATTATAAGTATTTAAATAAGATATTTATAACCTAGCCATTAAACATAATTTTTATTCTTCTGTGAATTTAATTTCAAAAAACAGACATACACGATTCTGATAAGTAAGATATTTAGAGTCTGATATGATCAACTTAATTTTTTCTGAATAGTAACTTGAACCCTTTGAATAGTAACGTAACTCTTACGAATAGTAATATGACTAATATAATAGTAACATCACCTATGAAAGTATAGATAAAATTTAGGAATCTTATAAGTGATAAGATGATATAATTATATCATTATATAAGTAAATAAATGTTTTAAAAATTATTAATTAAGTGTTGGTATTTTTGAAGTCATAAATATTTAATTTCAATTTTATAATTAATATAATGATTTAAAAGAAATTTTATTTCCAGAAAATGTATTTATAAATTAATATTTTGTTGTATTATGATTTCAGTATAATTTTATGAGACCTTAGTTAATTTTTTAAAGTGTTATAAATTCAGTTATAAATTTAAAATCTGTATTTTTTTAGTAAATAATAATTTTAATTAAAAATAAAATTTCTCATATTTAGAAAATAATTTTCATAAAATGGAGTTCAATTTTTAATTCAAAATATCTAAAAATTATTGCGGTGAATTTTTGAGATTTTTCTGCAATACTTGAATTTTTGGTGAATAGTGAAATATAGTAATTTACGATATATATACATTATAAGATAAATACACTATTTATTGAGTCGTGAATGATGTAAGAATCATGATATAGAAATTAACTTCATTATTTTAACCTATTTGGTGATAATGGTCAAACTTTTCATTATCTTGATCCAAAATATTAAACAAATGAATAAAATATTCAAAAAACACCCCTCTCCTCCACTACAAATACCACCCCTTCGGCTCACACTTATAAGACATGAATCTTGTCCAAATTCTGAAAAAATCCTCTTCCCAAGCTCACTTTCAAAATTTTCTGGTCACAATAAAATACCAAACAAAGGTTCCTTGATAAGGTTCTCAAAGAGGAGGATTCAAGAGGTAAATCCTCTTTTTCTTTTAATTTCCTTTCAATTTCCTTTTTTATTTCTTATCCTCTCCTCGAATCTTCTATACAAATGAGAATGATAACTCCTTTATTATCTATATATATATATATATTAATTATATCAAGTTAATGGAATATCCTTCATCAAATTCATTTCTCTCTCTATTTTATTTTAAAAATGAAATCATCGTCTGTGAGGTGTTGATTTAAAACCTTCATGGACGACGAATTTTCGTTCTTCAATTTCTCATTTAAGGATTGTCATGAAATCATTTTTATGACTAAAAAATATTATAATATATGTATTAAATCCTATTTAACGTTCTATAACTAGTATATATACATAATATGAATTCATACGACAAAACAAGTTCGTGATGATTAAAAAACTACCAAATTAATCTAAATGATCATCACTAATGTTTTATTTTATGATTCATCCTCAACCCATATAAAAAAATAAATTATATAACCATTTGATCTTTTTTATTTTTTTGATAACATATAACTTAAATTTTGTATATCTATTTCCATTTTAAATGAATTTTCATACTCATATACTAGTAAACCGATTATGAAAACCAAGGAAAAAAATGCTCCCAAACGATAAAATTGTATTTTATAACTCATAAAAAAGACTATAATTAAACAAAATAAAATTATAATAAATAAAATATATGTAGAAAATTGATTTAATTAATTAAATAATGGATTTAATTTTATTATACATGACATTATGGTCAAGTGCAGAACACTTTCGGACATAAGGTAAGGATTTTCTAATCTCACTCTTATTTCTATGAGATTTCACTTCTTCACCACTTATTTATTGTATGTGGTGTATGTGTAATTACATTTGATATATAATATCAAGAATCTATTTATTTTTGTTTTATTAAATGATACATTTTTTTGTTATTATTTTTTAGTCATACGATTCGATTGATTACAAGTGGTAACGGTTTCATCCTGAATATGCATTTTCCATTCGGGTTACGCTTTCTCTTTGTTTACCACAATGTAATTATTAATTATTTTTATATAATTATTATATATTATTTTTATATGTTCCAAACTCATATATACATATCATTTAATCTTTATTTATTGTGGAAATACATGTTTTACAAGGTTCCCTTCACAATTCTTCTCGATATGCAAGACCGATTAAAGGGAACTTCAAAATTTCTTACCCAATTTCAAGTACCATACATAATCTATTTTAAGGCACCATTATTTTTCTAAAATAACTAATTTTTTCATCAAAACTATATTTCTTAAATTCTAGTTTTATACAAACAATTATGTTAAATAAAAATTATTTTTCCAAAATAACTCTTCTCCGCAAAGTAAAAATGGTGTTTCTCTCAAAAATTACTCGATGATTTTATTAGAGTATTTTCATCTATTTAAAAACCTCTGTTGATTCATATGATTTATTGATATTGATCTATTATGATTATCATATACCATATTTTATTAAATGGTTTATGATCAATTTGATTATGGATGTTCTCTCTTGATACCATTCACCATACTACTCATAATGATTAGTGATTGTGTTTACCGATTGGGGAATGTTATTTACATTTCATATGTATATTTTGATCCCCATTCATATAAATAATTCATTGTACTTAGTAAGTGATATGTGGGTCCCTCTATTTTCCCTTGATGTATCAGTAGGTCTCATGAGAAAAACAAGATATGGTTTTGGTCGAGGCCTTACACATTTATTAGATTATTATCTTAAATCCTTGACAATAATAGATTATTGGCATGAATCCTTGAAGGTATGTTTTAAATATCCATCATCATGAATTGCCCTCATTATGAATCTAGTAATTTATAGTTCATGTGATTATTCGACTAGTAGAATATCCATGGTTATGTTTTATTATGGAATTATTTAGTCATCATTTATTCTTAACATATTATACTCAAGATTATGTTTTAATGGAATGTGTATTTTAAGTAATTCATCACACCTTATTATTTTTGCATCCATTTTATTACTTACCCTTACTGAGCATCTGAGCTCACCCCTTTCTTATGTTTTTTCCCCTAGGATGTGAAGATGAATATTATGAATGACTTGCGGGGATAATCTTAGTGTTATGAATGTATCCAATGGAATTTATATTTTATTTCCTTTAAAATTTGAAATGAATAACTTATGTTTGTATCTAGTTTTCCAAAACTCAGAAACTATTCAGTCCTTCAGGATATGACTTCCTTGTAATCATACCAACATAATAAAATAAGTCACCAACTCCGAGCCACTAGGATCGGGGAATTTACATTAAATTATATTTTGAATTGGTTTTAAGGTCAAATTAGATTTATTATACTTATATTAATACAATTTATTTCATTTGAATAATTTTTATTTTGAATTTATATAAAAAATCTTTGTAAATTTTTGAACATTTTTACTTTAAAAACCTGATTTCTCATTCCATCTACAGGATTGATTTTAAATTAATTTATGTGATTTACATGATTTAAATTTTTAAAAAAGGATTAAATATTTTTTACCATCATAATTTATAATTTAAATTAAGGTAAACTTAGTTTATGAACAAAATTATTAGAGAAAGTTATTAAAACTAATTACAGTAATTAATGTGAAAATGAGTTTACTTAGTTGTCAAACTTAAATCTTAAGGGGTCAAATAACCTAGAAACTTTTCCAAAACCCATTTTATAGCCATATTTAGACCATATACCATCTTGGATCGAAAATGGTTCATTATTGGAGGCACATTATATAAGGGATACCTACCAATAGTGTTCACTATTTGGTATTTACAGGAATTCCACTTCTCCTCCACTATAAAAGGGCACTCACCCCGCACTTATTCATAACATTAAATCCTTTTTTATCATACAAAAACTAAAAAAATAAACTTACAACATAAATCCACTCATCCTATAAGCCTCAATTTGGGATGAAATCCAAATAGTAAATTTATTTTGTGAAAACCACATGGAGGTACCTGAATAAGAGGTAACGTTATTCAATAAGCTCTTTTTTTATTCCTTTCTCCACCAATTAAATTATTTTTATATCTTGATTATATAATAACCTAATTATCCTAAATATACTTATATGTTGTAATCTTAAGGGTATCAACTACACCCACACACAATTTCATCAAATGGGATACGCAATTATCGTTCGTGTGTACAGAGTACTACTGCATCGCGAACCGATGTCGTTCATTCTTCCATTACCACCTTTCAAGGTTGGGAATAATGATGTATTTATAGTTTCACTAATGGAAAAATTACCTATACCAGTAGTTTGGAACCGTTTTTATAGGTCCCCAAACCATTGGTATAGCCTATACCAATGGTTTGGGAAGCCGTTGGGGGATTCGGCATGGGGAAAGACCTATCCCAACGGTTTTCCAAACCGTTCGGATAGTTTTTTCCCAACAGTTTGGGGAAACTGTGGGGATAGGTATATATATAAAAAAAAGTTCCAGCGAAGGTTTGAACCCACAACATCCATGTTATATATCAATGACTTTACAAATATCCTAGAGTTTCCATTGTGAATATATTTAGATAAATATATATATATATATATATATATATATATATATATATAATTTATATATTTATTTATTTGACGATATTCAATAAATTTTCTCATAAAAAATAAGGATACATATCCTAACGGTTCTCAAAACCATTGGAATAGTCCTTTACCAATAGTTTTGAAAACCATTGGGATAGGTACCCACTCTTTCCCAATGGTTTGGACAAACTGTTGGGAAAAGTGGCCTCAAAGTGGGATTTTCCCAATGGTTTGGCCAAACTATTGGGAAATCCAGACCCCTTCCCAATGGTTTGGCAAAACCGTTGGGAAAAGTGGCCTCAAAGTGTCCTTTTCCAAATGTTTGGCCAAACTGTTGGTAAAAGTGGCCTCAAAATGGGATTTTCCAAACAGTTTGGCCAAGCTGTTGGGAATGTGGACCTATACCATCGGTTTTTACAAACTGTTGGTATAGATGCGTTGGTATAGGTCAGATTTCAAGTAGTATTTATATATGATATATATGATATTTAAAATGTATTTATACTTATTTAATTATAATATAACACATGCCTTTAGGTTTTCCATTTTGTGGGAATATGATAACACCGTTTTTGGATAGGTACACTACTACCTCCCCAAAGCAATGTGATTTGTTCACACTTTACATGGAATGTATTGTAGGTTCTTGGAATAGAAGAAGAGCGGTTAGGCTGGCACCCAACTTTAATTTTTACCATGATCAATGATTATTCTAGGATCAATATGATGATGAACGTCAGTCTCCATGGAATAGAATCAAATATTTAGATAAAGAAGGAAGAGGCCTGAAAACTTTATATAAGATCTTGCACACTATGTTTATAATTAATTTAATTGATATCATAAAGAAAATAATACCTAGATTGTAACATCCCAGGTAAATAAAGAATATAAAATTTTCATTTTTATTAATGTGTGGATTAAATATTAATTTTACATTAATGGGGATGCTATGTTTGATGGCGTACCAGAAATGCAACAATGGGTTTCTCTGAAATCTCAAGTTGCACACAAGGATGAGTCATACTAAAAAATAATAATATAATATTTGTAACAGCCCAAGATTTTATAAAAAATATTCTTTTTAATTAATTTCTTGTGTCGTACGCTACACCAAAAGGAGCTTGCACAACATGCATCCTTGACTTGCCTTGCATTACATGCAATCGCGACCTTCCTCGATAGCGTGTGTAATACACAATACCGAGTTTCACTAAACAACGATATGCTATTAAAATATTATTAAAACTAGCCGGTATGAATAGTAATAACCACTTTTTAAAATTATGTAAATCTTATTTTTCAAAATGAACTTCATTTTTGGATTCGGAGTATCGAATTTAGCCTAAGGTGAAATTTTGGTACTTTTCGGATAACTTTCATATTCTAATGAATAGTGAAAATTACTAAATTATAATTAAAAACAACTTTTTTAATCGAAATAATTAATAGTGATAAATCATTAATTTGAGTGGTTTTAAAGTATATTTAGAATATATTTTTACAATTTAATACAATGTTGGTCATTGGATGTAATTTCACATTTAAACCAGACATAATCAAGTGTCAATCTTTTGATAGATATTGTTTCTTAAAAACACGCTATTTGTTTTAACAGCGGGATTTAATTATAAAATTAATTAATGCAACTTTTATGTAATGAATTTGGTAAAATAGTCTTCATTTTTGAATTCGGAATATGAAATATAGCTTGGGATGAAATTTTGGCACTGTTCTGAAAAACATCAATTTTTGATGAATAGTGAAACTACTAAGTGGTAGTTAAAAAACTGAATTTTTCATAAAACGTAATTTTACCGCTTCTGTGAATGGAATTTCAAAAATCCGAGAGACACGGTTGATTTCAGTAAGTAAAATGTGGTTCAATGAGATGAAAATAATTTTTGGTGAATAGTAACTTTTTACTTTTTTTTACCGCGGTTAATAGTAAATAGGGTAACTAAGGGTAAATATGATATTAATATTACCCTAAAACATGTCCTAATCCTATTGGACAAGTGTATTTCGACCAAAAACAAACTTAGGAATAAAATATGACCATTTAGGCCCACTTGGATTAGATTAGGACATTTATTATTAATTTATTTAAAGAAGGGTTAAAATAGTTAAAATCAAAGTTTAATAACTAAAACATTTTTAATATGGGGTTATACATAAGATAAATTCGACTATAAATATTCATTAGAAATCTAAAAAGCTTTCCTACATAATTATATTTTATTTATAATTTTTAGACTTTAAATAAATTAATTTATTTATGACACAACGATGATGCAGTAATTACCCTTTTAAGGAAATATTAACATAATTGATATTATAAATGCTCAAATGAATGTAATTTGAGACTTTTTATGAATTCTACTAATTTTATAGGTTACTATGATATATTAGTGTTGATTTAATCAACTTGGTTCGAACATATAATTCTGTTATGACTTTCACAAAAATCATATATCAAATAGTTTCAAAATTGACACAAAATAGTTTTTAAATCAAATATTATATTATTAATTGTTATTTTATTCCTAAAAATATAAGGTTCTTCCAAATGACTTAGATAAGGATATATATATTAATAATAAACAATTTGGGGTTCTTTTGGCATTTTATAGTAAGTGTATTAACCATATAGTGAAAGAAAACAAAAAGACACGGTAAAAGTTAAATTATTTAACTTAGAGTTAAATAAAATTGATAAGGTTAAAATAATACCCTAAACTTGTCTAAATCCTATTGGTTGATAGGATTTCGACCCATCCCCACTTTATCTTCGAAATAAGACCCTTTGGAACCATTATAAACCGATTTTGACTTTAATATAAAATAATATTTTGAGATATTCCTAAGGTGCCCCTCTCCTCCCTTATAAAAGGACACCTCCTCCCCCTCCTCCTCACACCAATTTGAGCACTCAAGCTCGGCCAACCCCTGCCAAAATCTATTCTCCACTTCCCTAGAAGCATCCTATAGGTTCTGGTCTTCCTCAAAGACCAATTTTAGTTCCCTAAGAGGAGGTCTCCAAGAGGCGTTCCAAAGAAGAGGTAATATCCATTACCGATCTTTTCAATTTCTTTCTTCTTCAACTTCTTCTTCTTTAGTTGTTTCATGATAAAGTAATAACATTAGTATTACTTACATACTGATATGTTATTATAAATATGAAACAACCCTAATTCACCTTCTATCCATCCAACGGAAAAATGAAATCACCGCGCGTGCGTACGTACGGAATACCGTCTCCACGCCGTGGTATAATCTATTTTCCCACCATCACCTTACAAGGATGGGTATAATGGTGTAATGAGTAACTATATATGATTATTATGAAGTAATATTGATACTGAAATAATATATATATATACTCCAATACAATTCCACGATCATAGGAACGATATCATCACTCGTGCGTACGTACGGAATACCGTCTCCACGATGTGATGCGACTCGTTCTACATGATCTTCATTTCATAATGATTATATAAATGAATTGAATGAATGAATATGGTATATACTACACTAATACCATTATGTAAATGAATTATCTATAACCTAAAGATAAGAATAAGAATTTATTCGACAAAACACGCATAAGAACAAAAAGTTATAAAAACCCGAGTAACAAGTAACAATGAAATATTACTAACAAGAAGCTAATAATATGACCATATATGATATCATATCAATATGTATGATTCTGGAATAAGTCAATAACATTATTTAAACCATTATACAGGAGCTTCGGACACGAACAAAGCAAATCGGACCTAAGGTAAGGGAAATATCACAATCTCATTTTTATCCGAGATTGTTTATACTTTGGTATTTACTGGGGTGTATTTTATCATCCACATCCATGTTTCCTCAACATGTAATATTTATAAAATAGTTTATATCCAATTTTACCCTTTGGTGAGTTTTTAGTAAAAGATATGAAAGGAATATTTTGTCGTTATTCGTACGAGGTACTTTTTGACTTTTTCGACAAAAGTACGAAGAATGTTTTTAACTTATACGGCACGAACGGATTTTTACGGTTTTATAAATCCTTATTTTCATGAAGCTTCCTCCAAAAGATTTCAGGACTATTTTCAATAAAATATATTTCTTTTAAAATTTCATGATGTTTTGTGAAAAGAAATTGATTTTGAAGAAGAAAGGATATTTTCCTCAAGAATTCAATTCAGATGTTTTATCAAAATTACTTTCCATCTAAGATAATAAAGGGTTCTATTTCTATCCATATTTTTCCATTGATTTGACTATGTTGTGATGGAATTATGTTTATGAATTCCTTTATCTTATATGAATGGTTTTATGATGTCATGTTGTTTAAGAATCCCATTTTTATTACATGGGTTATGCAATGATGTATGATTTATGATTTTGTGGCACACATAAGAATGGTATCATTATGAGATGGGTGGGACCTATATCTCCCTCCAATGCATTGGGTAAAGATTTTATATCTCATGAGACAGACAGGGCTGGAATGGTAGGTTATACCGGTTCAGTGAAACAGGACTGAAACAAGGGTTACTCGATTCAGAAAGGGACTTTGTCCACTAAGATAGTCTTGGCAATGAGTCATGACTAACAAGAAATGATTTTCCATGATTATGTGTGCATGCCACAAAGTTTCAAGTTTTATGTTATGATTATGGGGATCTCATTTTCACTTCTATGATTTATTCCATGTTAAGATATTATGATCTCTTTTGCAGGTTTTGATTTTTCATAAAGATATGATATGATTTTTATTTCCTTTATTTTCCCTTGCTGAGCATTTGAGCTCACCCTTTTATGTTTTCTTTTCCCCAGGATATAAAGAAAGGTTTTAGGTATAAAAAAAAGAAGATCTTTATGGGAGATGTTGAAGATCTTTCACCACGATTAGAAGATTATATTCCGAGTTTCCAAAGACACTAAACTATTACGGTCCTTGTGTGTGTGTTTTTGTTATGTACTAAGTATTCCGCAAATGTAATGTAATGTCCATGTACGTCAAGATACGGGTCTCTACAGTTGGTATCAGAGGCAAAGGAGGTAGGAATGTATCTGATCCTTGGGAACTCTCACATGTGAGCGTTGGACGAAGCATGGCTCTCCGCCCAAGGGCTTCATGAGGAAATGGCTGCCACTGGGGATGGTGGTGTGTCCCGCCCAGGGGGTGTAGCCGCCCATGGAGTGCCCTGATAGGTATCAATTATAGTCCACTGGAAGTAATTCCAGACCGCTACAGTTGGTATCAGAGGAAAGGTTTAGTCAACCTTTGGAAACTAGGATGTGAAAACGTTAGTGAGATCCCTAGAGATATTTCTAAGGTATGTCTAGGGATGTCTCTAAGGTTAAGTATACGTATAGGTTATAGTCCTAGAATTGCGCTAACGATCTTCGAATTTAACCTAAGATGTTAGATATTGAGGGTACTACCCCTTTATTATGTTGTTTTCCCTAGCATGATTTTTTCCTCTCATACTATTCTTTTGGGGTTTTAGACGATGGCTGGAACCCGAAGGAACCGTGTTAATGCGGAATGTGATGGGCAATGCAATGATTGTCCCCCTGAGCAACCAAACGATATGGGAGCCGGAATGCAAAATCTTGTAGCCATGCTCACACAACTTTCTCAAGCTATGAATCATGCAGGACTTCCAAACGAGCAAAGGAAGGAGCAACATTCTATTGAATCCTTCATGAGGCAGCGTCCGCCTTTTTTCAGTGGGTCTACTGATCCATTAGTTGCTGAACAATGGATTAGTACTACTGAAAAGATATTTTCAGTTCTTCAATGTTCTGAACATGATAAAGTCATCTTAGCAGTATATCGTTTGGAAGGTGAAGCTGGTCAATGGTGGAATCTTATCAAGAATACGAGGCAAAGAGATGAAATTGATTCCATGGAATGGGACGAGTTCAAGAACTTGTTTTTCAGTAAGTACTTCCCTCGTATTCTTAGAACGAAGATGGAGAAGGAGTTTCTTGAACTAAAGCAAAAGGATGATGAATCTGTTGGTATATACGAAGTGAATTTTACAAGACTTGCAAGGTATGCATCTGGCATTATCATCCAACCTGAAAGTAAAGTTGATCGATTTTTCAGTGGCTTAAAACCAAGTCTTCGAAGGGCATTAGCTATAAGAGACTTCAGTAGCTATGAAGAAATTGTGCGTTGTGCTATCAAGGTAGAAATGGAAGTTGGTGTTACATATCCATCTCATGGTTTTGACAAGAAACGAAAGATGGAGTTCAAGGAGAGATCTCAGAATAATGGTGAAAAGAAGATGAATGTTTCCTTATGCACAAAGTGTGGAAAGAAGCATGGTGGAGATTGTCTTAAAGGGACTAGAAAATGTTTTAAGTGTGGAAAAGAAGGTCATCGAGCAGCTGAGTGTCGAAGTAATGGAAAAAGGGATTCTAATGAAGTGAATAAAGAAAACACTGCAGAGAACGCACAACCAACACTTCAATGCTTCAAGTGCAAGGAGATGGGACATTATGCCAATAAATGCCCTAATCCAAGGGTTAGTGATGATCGACATGAGAAACTGCTTAAGGCAAAGGACAAAGGGAAGTCACATGCGATCACTATTGGCAATGTTGAATATGACAACGATGTGGTGGAATGATTAAGTTTTTATGTAATGGGATTCCAAAATAATGTTGTATCATGGAATATTGGAATATTTATGTATTGGTCTAATATGGTATTCAAAGTGATTGAGATATTATGCGCATAATGAAGGGAAAACGAGAAAATGAAATGTTTAACAGTATTCATGAGCTCATGATTGATATAAGGACTAAGTGATATCATGGTTTGAGTATATAGAATTTTGAGGATTTTAGTATGTGGAAGGTGTTATCTTTTAACTGCATTCATGTTTTCACTAAGGTATTCAAGAGAATACACGATTAAGGACTTTGAATGTTTGGAATGTGACCAACAAAACATATCTTATGATATATGGGGATCGATGA
The DNA here is from genome assembly GCA_963277665.1 of Viscum album. Taxonomy (NCBI): domain Eukaryota; kingdom Viridiplantae; phylum Streptophyta; class Magnoliopsida; order Santalales; family Viscaceae; genus Viscum; species Viscum album. The sequence goes on from OY728131.1 coordinate 1,795,323,845, forward strand.
TGGTGTTAAATCTCTGGTAATCATTTTCACTATATTATGAGAGTCGACTGCAATATTATGGATAAGCCTAAAAGATTGGAATGGATTATGTTGGACATAAGTTAGTATTGTTTGTTTTTTTGATATTATTGATGGGATGTTATATAGTTTTGGAAAAAGGACAACCTGCAGGACGGGTGACAGCCCATCGCTTCGGACAAGGCTGTGGGAATCGAACCCACAACCGAAGTGCGACTGGCCTTTATCGCCTACCACTGGCCTACAGGAAGTCCCTGTTTAGTAGAAACTAGTTTTATTATATTAAGCAGTATGATATATGAAGTATAAGTCCATTTTAGGAACCATATATGATTAATCTCACTATAGATCAACTTATGCATATAATTTTTGCTAACCTTTTGTTTGAGATAGATGGAATGACCCGTCATTCTATCACATGATATGCTAACACTTCATGAATAACAAATTCAACTTCATTTATTTAAGAGATGAAGTGGAAATTGTTCAAGGCATGAACAACAGTGAGATTGTACCAAAATAAAGTAAGTATTTATTCTAATTCAAATTTTCAACTTTAGGGAAATGATCTTGAAAACCAAAAATGTTGTCCTAGTGATCTTATACCTGATGAATCAGATGGTACCTTATATCATCACAAATCTATGGATTTGTGATTACTGGCTTTTCCATAGCCATGTTCTCTACCACTCTCCATCAGAACATGATGGTTAGATTTCTCTTCCATATCCATATTTTCACCTATGTGGAAACCCAATGATTAGTTTATTTGGGTAACCGTTACATTTCATACTTTTGTTTTTAAAGATTGGTTTTGATATTCCTTTTTACGATGTGGGTTTCTATTAAAGAAACTTTCGAATAGTAAACCATTTATAACCCCGACGAATTTCGAGGGCGAAATTCATTTTAAGGGGGGTAGAATGTAACAGCCCAAGATTTTATAAAAAATATTCTTTTTAATTAATGTCTTGTGTTGTACGCTACACCAAAAGGAGCTTGCACAACACGCATCCTTGACTTGCCTTGCATTACACGCAATCGCGACCTTCCTCGATAGCGTGTGTAATACACAATACCGAGTTTCACTAAACAACGATATGCTATTAAAATATTATTAAAACTAGCCGGTATGAATAGTAATAACCACTTTTTAAAATTCTGTAAATCTTATTTTTCAAAATGAACTTCATTTTTGGATTCGGAGTATCGAATTTAGCCTAAGGTGAAATTTTGGTACTTTTCGGATAACTTTCATATTCTGATGAATAGTGAAAATTACTAAATTATAATTAAAAACAACTTTTTTAATCGAAATAATTAATAATGATACATCATTAATTTGAGTGGTTTTAAAGTATATTTAGAATATATTTTTACAATTTAATACAATGTTGGTCATTGGATGTAATTTCACATTTAAACCAGACATAATCAAGTGTCAATCTTTTGATAGATATTGTTTCTTAAAAACACGCTATTTGTTTTAACAGCGGGATTTAATTATAAAATTAATTAATGCAACTTTTATGTAATGAATTTGGTAAAATAGTCTTCATTTTTGAATTCGGAATATGAAATATAGCTTGGGATGAAATTTTGGCACTGTTCTGAAAAACATCAATTTTTGATGAATAGTGAAACTACTAAGTGGTAGTTAAAAAACTGAATTTTTCATAAAACTTAATTTTACCGCTTCTGTGAATGGAATTTCAAAAATCCGAGAGACACGGTTGATGTCAGTAAGTAAAATGTGGTTCAATGAGATGAAAATAATTTTTGGTGAATAGTAACTTTTTACTTTTTTTTACCGCGGTTAATAGTAAATAGGGTAACTAAGGGTAAATATGATATTAATATTACCCTAACACATGTCCTAATCCTATTGGACAAGTTTATTTCGACCAAAAACAAACTTAGGAATAAAATATGACCATTTAGGCCCACTTGGATTAGATTAGGACATTTATTATTAATTTATTTAAAGAAGGGTTAAAATAGTTAAAATCAAAGTTTAATAACTAAAACATTTTTAATATGGGGTTATACATAAGATAAATTCGACTATAAATATTAATTAGAAAGCTAAAAAGATTTCCTACATAATTCTATTTTATTTATAATTTTTATACTTTAAATAAATTAATTTATTTATGACACAACGATGATGCAGTAATTACCCTTTTAAGGAAATATTAACATAATTGATATTATAAATGCTCAAATGAATGTAATTTGAGACTTTTTATGAATTCCACTAATTTTATAGGTTACTATGATATATTAGTGTTGATTTAATCAACTTGGTTAGAACATATAATTCTGTTATGACTTTCACAAAAATCATATATCAAATAGCGTCAAAATTGACACAAAATAGTTTTTAAATCAAATATTATATTATTAATTGTTATTTTATTCCTAAAAATCTAAGGTTCTGCCAAATGACTTAGATAAGGATATATATATTAATAATAAACAATTTGGGGTTCGTTTGGCATTTTATAGTAAGTTTATTAACCATATAGTGAAAGAAAACAAAAAGACACGGTAAAAGTTAAATTATTTAACTTAGAGTTAAATCAAATTGATAAGGTTAAAATAATACCCTAAACTTGTCTAAATCCTATTGGTTGATAGGATTTCGACCCATCCCCACTTTAGCTTCGAAATAAGACCCTTTGGAACCATTATAAACCGATTTTGACTTTAATATAAAATAATATTTTGAGATATTCCTAAGGTGCCCCTCTCCTCCCTTATAAAAGGACACCTCCTCCCCCTCCTCCTCACACCAATTTGAGCACTCAAGCTCGGCCAACCCCTGCCAAAATATCTTCTCCACTTCCCTAGAAACATCCTAGAGGTTCTGGTCTTCCTCAAAGACCAATTTTAGTTCCCTAAGAGGAGGTCTCCAAGAGGCGTTCCAAAGAAGAGGTAATATCCATTACCGATCTTTTCAATTTCTTTCTTCTTCAACTTCTTCTTCTTTAGTTTTTTCATGATAAAGTAATAACATCAGTATTACTTACATACTGATATGTTATTATAAATATGAAACAACCCTAATTCACCTTCTATCCATCCAACGGAAAAATGAAATCACCGCGCGTGCGTACGTACGGAATACCGTCTCCACGCCGTGGTATAATCTATTTTCCCACCATCACCTTACAAGGATGGGTATAATGGTGTAATGAGTAACTATATATGATTATTATGAAGTAATATTGATACTGAAATAATATATATATATACTCCAATACAATTCCACGATCATAGGAACGATATCATCACTCGTGCGTACGTACGGAATACCGTCTCCACGATGTGATGCGACTCGTTCTACATGATCTTCATTTCATAATGATTATATAAATGAATTGAATGAATGAATATGGTATATACTACACTAATACCATTATGTAAATGAATTATCTATAACCTAAAGATAAGAATAAGAATTTATTCGACAAAACACGCATAAGAACAAAAAGTTATAAAAACCCGAGTAACAAGTAACAATGAAATATTACTAACAAGAAGCTAATAATATGACCATATATGATATCATATCAATATGTATGATTCTGGAATAAGTAAATAACATTATTTAAACCATTATACAGGAGCTTCGGACATGAACAAAGAAAATCGGACCTAAGGTAAGGGAAATATCACAATCTCGTTTTTATCCGAGATTGTTTATACTTTGGTATTTACTGGGGTGTATTTTATCATCCACATCCATGTTTCCTCAACATGTAATATTTATAAAATAGTTTATATCCAATTTTACCCTTTGGTGAGTTTTTAGTAAAAGATATGAAAGGAATATTTTGTCGTTATTCGTACGAGGTACTTTTTGACTTTTTCGACAAAAGTACGAAGAATGTTTTTAACTTATACGGCACGAACGGATTTTTACGGTTTTATAAATCCTTATTTTCATGAAGCTTCCTCCAAAAGATTTCATGACTATTTTCAATAAAATATATTTCTTTTAAAATTTCATGATTTTTTGTGAAAAGAAATTGATTTTGAAGAAGAAAGGATATTTTCCTCAAGAATTCAATTCAGATGTTTTATCAAAATTACTTTCCATCCAAGATAATAAAGGGTTCTGTTTCTATCCATATTTTTCCATTAATTTGACTATTTTGTGATGGAATTATGTTTATGAATTCCTTTATCTTAAATGAATGGTTTTATGATGTCATGTTGTTTAAGAATCCCATTTTTATTACATGGGTTATGCAATGATGTATGATTTATGATTTTGTGGCACACATAAGAATGGTATCATTATGAGATGGGTGGGACCTATATCTCCCTCCAATGCATTGGGTAAAGATTTTATATCTCATGAGATAGACAGGGCTGGAACGGTAGGTTATACCGGTTCAGTGAAACAGGACTGAAATGAGGGTTACTCGATTCAGAAAGGGACTTTGTCCACTAAGATAGTCTTGGCAATGAGTCATGACTAACAAGAAATGATTTTCCATGATTATGTGTGCATGCCACAAAGTTTCAAGTTTTATGTTATGATTATGGGGATCTCATTTTCACTTCTATGATTTATTCCATGTTAAGATATTATGATCTCTTTTGCAGGTTTTGATTTTTCATAAAGATATGATATGATTTTTATTTCCTTTATTTTCCCTTGCTGAGCATTTGAGCTCACCCTTTTATGTTTTCTTTTCCCCAGGATATAAAGAATGGTTTTAGGTATAAAAAAAAGAAGATCTTTATGGGAGATGTTGAAGATCTTTCACCACGATTAGAAGATTATATTCCGAGTTTCCAAATACACTAAACTATTGCGGTCCTTGTGTGTGTGTTTTTGTTATGTACTAAGTATTCCGCAAATGTAATGTAATGTCCATGTACGTCAAGATACGGGTCTCTACAATATTATTCTAAAAGGTATTTAACACCTAGTCGTTGTATTGGTGGGAATGAATATAACTAACTAAAATATGATTATACATGTTTTTTAAATGTCTTTACATTTATCGAATAAATTTTAAATGATTAAAATAAGAATGGATCCAATTTTAAGCATGAAATACTCTAATATTCTTTAAAATGTTGATTTACCTCCTTTTGATGGTGAACTCTTATTAAATCTATTTTTTTCACTTTTACATGTTCCATTTTACAAAATAAACATCTTCTTTATAATAGGGACATCAAAATTTACCTTGGCTAAATTTTTGGTATTTTTCTGATAAATTTTATTTTTTTAATGAATAGTGAAATATACTACATTTTAATTCAAAACTACCTTTTAATCTAATTTATTTATATAGTTATATTTTTTATTGGTTTTAAAGTTTAATTGAATTATATTTTTACCATTTAATCCAATTTTGGTCATTTTAAGTAATTTCACTTCGAAATTGGGTATAAACAAGTGTCAATATTTTTATAGTTATTATTTCTTAAAAACACGATTTTTGGTTTTGACAACGGGAATTAATTTTAAATTAATTTCGGAAAATTATGTATTTTGAATTTGGAAAAATGGATTCCATATTTGGAATTATGGTTTCCAAATTGTGTAAATAGGTAACTTTTATTTTTAGACATTATGAATAGTAACTTCAGTAAATATTTTATTTACCAGGGTTAAAGGGTAAATCTGGTAAATAAGGGTAAAAAATAATATTATAATAATATTAAATAACCCTAAAACATGTTCTAATCCTATTTTATGGTACATGTCCTATCATGGGAATACTTAGGTCAATTTTGGTACCCCATGGAGCCACTTTTAAGTGAAAATGACATTTCATAAAAATTGATTTAAAGATAAGGAAAATGTAACATAAACATATATCTTTTAGTAAAAAAAAATTTATATGGGTTTATATAAGTTATATTTTCAACTATAAATATTCATTAGAAATATAAAATTATTTCCAAATTCATTTTATTTTATTTATAATTTTTATACATTAAATAAATAAATTCAATTATGATGCAATGATGATGCAGTGATTGTTTCATTAATAAAGGATTCAAATAAATGATATTATAAATGTAAAAATAAATGGAATTTGGTTATTTTGATGTCATCCACAAATTTTTTGTATGATAGTAACATTTTATCTTTGTATTAATGAATCTTTTTCGAATCAATTGTGTTGTTATGGATTTTAAAAAAAGCCATGATATGAATAGTTTCAAAAGTGACATAATTCATATTTTAAAATATAAAATATTTAATTAAATATTATAAACTAAAATATATATATAATTCAACCAAATAGTTATAATAAGTCTAAAAGTTTACTATTAACTCTTTAATTGGATATTTTTCATGTTTTGGTAAATATTTTGATTTTAAAAATGTTGAATGCTTGATAAAACGGTAAGAGTAAAAAAGGGTTAAATAAAAACGATAAGGATTAAAAAATATCCAAAACCTATCCAATTCTTATTGGATAATTTTATTTTGACTTATATATATATTATATTATAATTTAATTAGTTTTGGACCTTTTGAAACAGAAAATAATTTAATAATAAAATAATACATTCAAGATTTCCTAAAGAGCCCCCCCCCCTCCCTCTTATAAAAGGCCACCACCTCTAACCCATTACTCACACCTCTCAAGACCCTTGTATCATCCAACATATACTTCAATAAACTCCCAAAATCCCTATATTCCACCTATAATCCTTAATTTGTGTATAAGGAAATTCAATAAATCCTTTTGGTTCAAACCAAAAGGATTTACCCAATTTAAAGGTAATGTCCTCTCTCAAGTTCTTTTCTTTTATTTTCCTTCTCCAACCCCCTGAACTCTCTTTATTCCATTTTTTATAACAAAACCATTATATTAAATATACTATTATGTTTTTATGATAATTATTATAATTAAACATCTATACACATACATCTAATGGATACGACCATACTGTTTCTGTGGAAGACAAACTACTGCCTCACAAAATGATGATTGTTCAATTATCTCCTACCACATCTCATGGTGTCAAATATGATGGAACTGTATTTATATGTGATATATATTATATTTATATTTTCTCTATGATTTTTTATTTTTCATTTATATCATACCTTTATGGTTTCCATAATGGGTAAATACGATAATTTCATTTGACTAAGTGTGGACTACCGCCCCCTCAAAGTGATATGACTCTTTCATTCCATATGTGGAATGTATAAAGGATGGAGTTAATGAAAATATATATGATATTATACTGTAATTATAATATACCTATGTATCATTAAGTTTCCATTCCATTAAATACAAAATAGAAATGAAATTAGCATTCATGGGTATGTACAGCTAACCATCTCCATGAACAGTGCATTTCATTTCTTATATCCAAATGTTATATACTACTATAAATAAATATATATACTAAATATATATGATATTTATGATATCTAAATCATGAATATCATTCTTAAGATAATTGACTTTTGACCACATGGAAAACTTGTAATTATAAGAAGTTCATTTTTTACTCAAGTACCAAATATCGAAAAAACAACCATTATTATCTTAAATGATTATGTAATGTTTATAACATGGTAATTAGTGATATAAAATGAATAATAAACTTGAAAAAGTTTCTGAATAAATTAGAAATTAATTTTAGTTTATTATTTAAGAGATTAAATAATGAATGAGTCAATTCATACATGAGGTAAGGGACTTCATCTTAATCTCCTTTCATTGAGGCCCACTTTGATTTGTACATGACATTTTTTATACAGTGTATAAAACCCCTTTGAATTTTAATTTCATACAAAGGGAATCTTTTTTCTATGTAACGTTTTACTAAACTAGAAAATGGAATGTTTCTTTTTAACGTATGTGGTGACAATGACTTTTCTGCCACCACAATCATTATTTGATATTTGGCTTCCTTAACAAGCTATAATGTTTTTAAAAGAAAAATAAATACCATATAATCTTTATATGTATTTTGTTATTGAAAATGTTTTTGAGAATGTATTGATTATTTCAATATCTTGAAATGATATATTGTTATTGAAATGTGGAAATGTTATCTTTCCTTTATGTTTGTTTTATGTGTTATGATTATGTTATGGTTCTTGGGAATTGTTTATGTATATGGGTGGTTCTGTGATAAAACTTGGGTGGGTGAGATCGAGATAGCTCTCAAATGCATTGGGTAATGTGATGGAGGTAAACGTTAATTTTTCTCCTAAGAGGTTTAGGGAATATACTGTGATGGGTATTCCAATCGCAACTCCTTATGTAGCTATGAAAGCTACAATGTAAGTATGTTATAGATGCTACAAGTCACCTTTATGGTTTGTGATTACTATGTTTTATTAATAAATCTTATGATTTCATGAGGTATGTTAAAGAGATTATTTTTTGTATTTTTTGATGGATTAATGTTTTCTTTATTTATTTTATAACCCTTACTGATCTCTTTAAGCTCATCCTATGTTTTTGAAATTCTTTTCACATGGTATAAGGTAGGGTAAGAGAAATAAATAATTCAATAATATTTATATCAAGAAAATAATTCTTATTTTATTTTAAGATTTTTTATTTTATGAAAAAAAAATATTGAGTAGAAGTGTCTAATTTGTAATATTTGAGATGTAATGTAATACTTATGTCCTAATTCTCTAAAGTTGTAAACCTGAAAATATTCTCAATGTGAATGATTTACTTAATTCAAGGTTATTTAATGTCTATGGTCGGGGCCTTATAGTTGGTATCAGAGGTCGGTTTAGACAACTTTATGAGTTAAGATATTTTAAAATTAAAATCCATAAATTAATTTATGGTAATATTAAAATGATATAGAATTTTAATATTACCATGTTACTTAACCTATGATATTTCTACATTTGGAATGGTTTGCTGGAGAGGAAACAGGATAGCTATGATGGGACAACATCAAGAGGAAAAAAACCTTCCAAATTAGCAATCTAAGATAGTTAGAATCATAACTAAATAGTTTATTTCAGTGATGGAATAGTTGAATCGGGCTATAAATGGTGGTGGTATCCATTCACGAGATCATCCAGATCAACCATAGTGGAACATGTCAGTATTGGAGCATTTCATGAGGCAATATTCTCCATCATTCAGAGGATCATTCAAAATTGTGCTAGCTGAAGGGTGGGTTAAATCACTGGTGAATATTTTTTTATTTCATGGGGTGTTTATAACATCAAAAGGTTAGTCTTGTTATTTTCTATTTTGAAGTTGAAGTCGATCAGTGGTGGTAGATGGAGAAAAATATCAGGGATAGTGAGGAGATTGGTGCTCTTGATTGGGATGAATTCAAAGGTATTTTTCTTGAGAAATATTTTCCTAAGGTGGTTCATCTTAGGATAGAAAACAAATTCCTTGAATTAAGGCAGGAGGATGACTCAGTTGATGCTTATGAAGAAAAATTCACTCCACTGGAAAGGTATCCTCCCAATTTCATATGAGATCTTGATATTATAATCAATCATATTTACTCAGGATTAAAGCAAAATTATCAAAGTTCTTTAGCTTCTCATGATTTCAAAAGTTATGAAAATCTTGTTTGATGTGCGGAGAAGGTGGAAATGGAGTTTTCCAATGATCAGGTTTTCTTTGACAAACAACAGAATAAGAGGTTGAGGTGGCAGAAAAAATGGAAGAACTCTTCAAAAAATTATGATGGTAAGAAACTTAAGTTTACAATTTGTGAAATATGTGGTAAAAATCACACTAGGGAATTCATTTTGAATTCTGGTAAGTGTTATTGATTTGGTAAAAAGGAGAATAAGTCTCATAATTTCACTGAAAAAGATTATGGTAATGGTAATAAAAAAATTGATTTACAATTAGTAAAATGTTTTAAGTGAAATGAAATAGGTAATTATGAAAATGAGTTTCCAACGAAGAACTCAACTGAGGGAAAGCATCCGGACTACAAGCAAAAAGTGGTGGTGAAATCCTATGAAACTACTTCATCAGATGTTGTTCCATCGAATGATGTAGTATCAGGTACATTGTTTGTTTGTTTAGATTATTCCAATGTGTTTTTTGGTTCAGGTTCTACATATTCATTCATTTCTGAGAAATTTTCTAGTAAAATTGGGGATTCCATCTCAAGATATAAATCTTGAAGTTATGGTAAAAACACTAGAAGAAAATTTTGAGACAAAAAGAAATTATAAGAACCATAATTTCCATGTGTGCGGAAAGAATCTACTTGAAAACCTTATTGTTTTTTCTCTAGTAGAGTTTGATGTTGTTTTGGGTATAGATTGGATTTATGTTTATCATGCTAAGATTGACTGCAAAGCTAAAGAGGTTTATTTTCAGAAATAATTTTAATTTGTGTAAAATAATGAACCTTTACTTTTGATAACATATCAGGAAGTTGAGAAACTAGTGAAAGATGGAAAATAATGTTACCTTGCACATATTTTTAAAAATAAAGGAACTGTTTAGATTAATGATGTGTTAGTAGTAAATGAGTATCTTTATTTTTTTCTTGATGGGTTTTTTGGTATAATACCTAATCAGGAATTTGAATTTATTGTTGAATTAGTTCCTAATTCTAATACAATTTTAAAACCCCCTTATCGAATGGATCAAATTGAACTTTTAGAGTTAAAGAAGCAATTGCAGGATTTATTAGATAAAGGCTTCATTCGACCTGGAAGATCACCATGGGGTGCTCCTGTCTTATTTGTTAAAAAGAAAGATGGTTCAATGAGACTTTTCATTGATTATATAGAATTTAATAACATCATTGTTAAGAACAAGTATCCTTAGACTCATGTCTATGATTTGTTTGATCAGCACGAGGGAGCTCGGTATTTTTGAAAGATTAACTTGAGGTCAGGGTAGAGATTCTAAAGACTACGTTTTATACTAGATATGGCCATTATGAATTTCTAGTTATGCCTTTTGGGTTAACCAATGAACCTACTAAATTCATGGAACTTATGAATAGAATTTTTGGTGAGTTCTTGGATAAGTTTGTTGTTGTGTTTATTGATGATATATTGGTTTGTTCTAAAAGTAAATAGAAGCATAAATGTAATTTTAGGGTTGTCTTGAAAACTTTAAAAGAAAAGAAATTGTATGGGAAATTCAGAAAGTGTGAGTTTTGGTTACAAAAAATTTCATTCCTTAGTCACATTGTTTCAAAAAATGGCATTACTGTTGATCCTTCTAAAACAAAAGTTGATGAAGAATGGCCAAGAACAACAAATATAACCGAGTTCTGTATTTTTCTTAGTTTGGAAGGCTATTACAGAAGGTTTGTGGAGAATATTTTTGGGTTATCTATCCCACTGACTAAGTTAACTCGAAAAGGTGATAATTTTATTTGGAAAAAATAATATGATGATTGTTTTCAGAAATTGAAAAGACGATTGGTGAATGCTACAGTATTGGATTTACCTTCCCAAAATGGTGAGTTTGTTATCTACAATGATGCTTCATTGAGTGGACTTGGTGGTTTCCTAATGAAGAATAATTAGGTAATTTATTGTGCTTCACGTTAGTTGAAACCTCATGAGTTAAATTACCCTACACATGATTTGGAATTAGTTGTTGTTGTTTTTGCTTTAAAATTTTGGAGGCTTCATTTGTATGGAGTAAAATGTGAAATATATAATGACCACAAAATTTTAAAGTATATATTCACTCAGAAAGAATTGAACATGAGATAGAGGATATGGATGGAATTAAATAAGAATTTTGATTACATGATTCATTACTATCCAGGAAAGTCAAATAAAGTGGCTGGTGATTTGAGTTGAAAAAGTAATACTACATTAACCATGTTATGTTTTGAACAAGATCCTTTGATTAATGATTTGATGAACTTTGGAATATAAGTTGTTGGTGTATGAAATTCCTATATTTTTTTCAGGTGTCAGTGAAATTATGTCTATCAGATAGAATTAAGAAAGCACAAAAAGAAGACAGTGAGTTGCAGAAAAAGGTAGAGTTGGTTCAGAAGGGTAAGTTGCCTGAATTTAACATTGATAATGGTTGTATTTTGAGATTTTGGAAGAGATTATATGTGCCTTGTGATTCATAGTTGAAGAATAAGTTGTTATGTGAAGCTCATAGTTCTCTATTTTTAGTTCATCTCGATAGTATTAAGATGTACAGAGATCTTCCGGAGTATTACTGGTGGGATAGAATGAAAAGAGATATTGCTGACTTTCCGGTGAAGTGTTTGACTTGTCAAAAGGTTAAAGCAAAGCAGAAGTTACCAAAATGGATGCTTCAACCTTTACCGGTGCCAGAGTGGAAATGTAAAAATATTTATATGGACTTTATTGTTGGATTACCAAAGACATATCGAGGTAATAATGAAATCTGGTTTATTGTTGATTTATTGAAAAAATATACTCATTTATTTCCTATTCGAGATACTTTGTCTCTAGATCAACTTTCATGGTTGTATTTCAAAGAGGTAGTCATGTTTCATGAAGTCTTGTCTTCATTGTATCTGATCGTGATCTCATGTTTACATATAAATTTTAGAAAGGCCTTCAGAAGTTGTTGGGTACTGAATTAAATTTTAGTTCATATTTTCATCCTCAATATGATGGGCAGTCAGAAATAATAATTTAGACATTTGAAGATATGATACGTCCTTTCTCAATGGATTACTAGGGATGTTGAGACCAACATGTTTCTTTAGTTGAATTTTCTTATAATAACAGTTTCCATTCCATAATATAGATGGATCCATTTAAGGAATTATATGGGAAGCGATGTCGAACTCTAGATTTTTCGGATGAAGTAGGTGAAAGGAATTTTATGGGGCCAGAATTGAAAGAAGAGATGGAAAAAAAAGTTCAGTTAATTCAGAAACACATGAGAATTGCTCAAAGCATACAGAAAAGTTATGTAGATAATCAGAGGAAGGATCTTTCTTTTGAGTTAGGTGATCATGTCTTTCTTAAAGTTTCTCCTTGGAAAAAGTGTGATGAATTTTGTTAAGAAGGGAAAGATGAGTCTGAGGTTCATTGGACCCTATGAAATCCTAGATAAAGTTGGATCATTTTCCTACAGAGTTTCTTTACCTCCAAGTTTATCCCAAGTACACAATGTTTTTCATGTTTCAATGTTGAGAAAGTATATATCAGATCTATCTCATGTTTTGAGTCCAGAGGTAGTTCAGTTGGAAAACAATATTTCTTATGCGGAATAACCATTCAAAATTCTTGACTGAAGAGATAAAGTGTTGTGGAATAAGGCAATTAATCAGGTAAGTGTTTTATGGAAAAACCATATGGTTGAAGTGGAAACATGGGAATCTGAGAATGATATGAGGGATAAATACCCTCATTTATTTGATAAGTGAATAAAATTGCGAGGACATAATTTACAAAAGGGGGAAGGATGTATCATCCTAGGTAAATAAAGAATATGACATTTTCATATTTATTAATATTTTTGAATTAAATATTAATTTTACTTTAATGGGGATGTTATGTTTGATAGCATACCCGACATGAAACAATGGGTTTCTCTGAAATATCACATTGCACACAAGGCTGAGTCATACTAAAAAATAATAATATAATATTATTTTAAATGGTAGTTTAACGCCTAGCAGTTGTATTAGTGAGAATGAATAGAACTAAATAAAATATTATTATACATGTTTTTTAAATGTCTTTACATTTATCCAATAAATTTTAGAGGCTTAAAATAAGAATGGATCCAATTTTAAGCACGAAATGCTCTAATATACTTTAAAAGGTCGAATTACTGCCTTTTGATGGCGAACCCTTTTTAAATATAGTTTTTGTCACTTTTATATATTCCATTTGACAAAATAAACATCTTTTTTAGAGGAGGTCATCAAAATTTTCTTTGGTTAAATTTGGGATATTTTTCTGATAAAGTTAATTTTTTAAATGAATAGTAATAAACACTACATTTTAATTCAAAACTGCCTTTTAATCTAATTTATTTATATAGTTAGATTTTTCTTTTTATTAGTTTTAAAGATTAATTGGATTATATTTTTATCATTTAATCAAATTTTGGTCATTTTATGTAATTTTACTTTGAAACTGGACATAAACAAGTGTCAATCTTTTGATAGTTATTATTTCTTAAAAACATGATTTTTAGTTTTGACAACAAGAATTATTTTTAAATTAATTTCTACAAATTCTTTGTTTTGAATTCCAAAAAATTGATTCCATATTTGGAATCTGAAGGTACAAATTGTTTAAATAGGGAAATTTTATTTTTATAAATTATGAATAGTAACTTTAGTAAATATTTTATTTACCATGGTTAAAGGGTAAATCTGGTAAATAAGGGTAAAAAATAATATTATAAAAATATTAAATTACCCTAAAACGTTTCTTAATCCTATTGGATAATACATGTCCGACCATGGGCATCCTTGGGTCAATTTTGGAACCTCATAGAGCCACTTGTAAGTGAAAATGACATTCTATAAAAAATCATTTAATGTTAAGAAAAATGTAACATAAACATATATCTTTTAGTAAAACAATTTTTCTATGGGGTTATATAAGTTATATTTTCAATTATAAATAGTCCTTAGAAATCTAAAAATATTTACTAAATCATTATATTTTATTTATAAGCTTTAGAAATTAAATAAATAAATTAAATCATGACACAATGATGATGGAGTGATTGTTTTATTAATAAAGGATTCAAATAAATGATATTACAAATGTTAAAATAAATGTAATTTGGTTATTTTGATGTCATCCAGGAATTTTTTGGATAATAGTTACATGTTATCTTTGTATTAATGAAGTTTTTTCAAATCAATCATGTTGTTATTGATTTTAAAAAAAAGTCATGATATGAATAGTGTCAAAATTGACATAATTCATATTTTAAAATATAAAATATTTTATTAAATATTATTAAATTCAAAAAATATATAAGATTAGGCCAAATGGTTATAATAAGTCTAAAATTTTATTATTTTCTCTTTAATTGGATATTTTTCATGTTTTCGTAACTATTTTGATTCTCAAAATGTTAAATGCTTGATAAAACGGTAAGAGTAAAAAAGGGTTAAATAAAAAAGATAAGGATTAAAAAATATATAAAACCTATCCAATTCTTATTGTATTATTTTATTTCGAATTATATTCATCTTATATTCTAATTTAATAAGCTTTGGACCTTTTTAAATGGAAAATAATACTTTCAAACATCCCTAAAGAGCCCCTCCTCCCTCCAATAAAAGGCCACCACATATAACCCATTACTCACACCTCTAAATCCAATTGTCTTGTCCAAAATCTACTCTGAAAAACTATTTAAATACCTCTCCTCCACCTAGAATAATTAATTTGGGCAGAAGGAAATTCAATAAAGCATTTTGGTTCAAACCAAAGGGAGTTTCTTGATTTAAAGGTAACGTCTTCTCTCAAGATCTTTTCTTTTATTTTCCTTTTCCAACCCCCTAAACTCTCTTTATTCCATTATTTTATAACAACACTAGTATCTTCATTATACTAGGATATTTTTATGATAATTATTCTAACTACACATCCACACACCTCCATATAATGTATATGAACATACAGTTTTTGTGGACAGCGAACTACTGCCTCACGAAACGATGATTGTTCACTTATCTCCTACCACCTCTCATGGATGTCATTATGATGGAACTATATTTATATGGGATTTATATTATATTTATATTGTCTCTATGCTTATTTATTTTTCATTTATATCATACCTTTATGGTTTCCATAATGGGTAAATACGACAATTTCATTTGAGGAAGTGCGGACTACCGCCCCCTCAAAGTGATATGACTCATTCATGATATACGTAGAATGTGTAAAGGATGGAATTAATTAAATTATATATGATATTATAATGTAATTATAATATATCTATGTATAATTAAGTGTTCATTCCATTAAATATGAAATAGAAATGAAAGTAGCGTTCACGCATGCGTACGGCTTAGCATCTCCATGAACGGTGCATTTAATTTCTTATCTCTAAATGTTATGTACTACTATAAATACATATATATACTGAATATATATGATATATATGATATCTAAATCATGAATATCATTCTTTAGATAATGTACTTTTGACCACATGGACAACTTGTAATTATAAGAAGTTCATTTTTGACTCAAGTACCAAATATCGACAAAATGACCGTTATTAACTTAAATGATTATGTATTGTTTATAACATGGTAATAAGTAATATAAAATGAATAATAAACTTGAAAAAAGTTTTGAAGCAAGTAGAAATTAATTTTAGTTTATTATTCAGGATATTAAAGAACGAACGAGTCAAGTCAGACATGAGGTAAGGGGCTTCCTCTCAATCTCCTTTTATTGAGGCGTACTTTGATTTATACATGACTTTTTTTATATGGTGTATAAACCCCTTTGAATTTTTATTTCATTCAAATGGAATATTTTTTCTATGTAGTGTTTTACTAAACAAAAAAGAGAATGTTTCTTTTAATGTACATAGTGACAACGACCTTTCTACCACCGCGAGCATTATTTGATATTTGGCTTCCTTAACAAGTCGTAATGTTTTTAAAGGTAAAATAAATACCATATACTCTTTTTATGTATTTTGGTATTGAAAATGGTTTTAATAATGGATTTATAATGTCAATATCTTGAAATGATATATTTTTATTGAAATGTAAAAATGTTATCTTTACTTTATGCTTGTTTTATGTGTTAAGATTATGTTATGGTTCTTGGGAATTTTTTACATATATGGGTGGTTCTGTGTTAAACCTAGGGCCGGTGAGCCCGAGATAGCTCTCCAATGCATTGGGTAACGTGATGGAGGTAAACGTTAATTTTTTTCTAAGAGATTTAGGGAATATACCATGATGGGTATTCCAAATGTAACTACCTACGTAGCTGTGAAAGCTACAATGTAAGTATGTTATGGATGCCACAAGTTACCTTTATGATTTTTTATTACTATGTGTTATTCAACAATATTATGATTTCATGAGGTATGTTAAAGAGATTATGTTTTGTATGTATTTATGGAATTATGTTTTATTTCTTTATTTTATAACCCTTACTGAGCTTTTTATGCTCATCCCAAGTTTTTGAAATGTTTTTCACTGGGTATAAGGAAAGTTAAGAGAAAGGAAGAATTCAAGAAGATATATATCAAGAAAATAATTCTTATTTTCTTTTAAGATATTTTAGTTTATGAAAAAAAATGGATACTGAGCATAATTGTTTACTTTGTAATATTTGAGATGTAATGTAATAGTTCTGGACTAATTCTCTGAAGCTCTAAACCTGAAAATATCCTCAATGTGAATTATTTACTTAATTCAAGGTCATGTAATGTTTAAGGCTGGGGAATTATATGGATATTCAGTACTTTCTTCATTCATAATGTAGATCATTCAGAATGACCCTTTTGTATTGTCTTATTACTCTTATGAGGATCCAAACCAGAATCCCTCTAGCGGTGATCTACACATGCTCTGATGGCCTCCAATCGACACCACTCGTTCTCTAGATGCTAGTGCGGAAAAGTGAGTGTCTTGTTTCGGTTTTTCTTGATCACTTGTTCTTTGGTCTTGAATAACGCCTCTTGTTATTGAGAGGTGCAGGAAGAGGATTTGAGAGAGAAATATTTTATCTCAAGAATTCTCAATTCACTGGGCATGCAGTTCAGTACATGGAACAGTAGACATACGTGTCTATTTATCGAAATGGGGTTTCAGTTACAATATTTAATTGTGTAACATCAATTAAATACATCTATAACCCCATAGAAAACCCATGATTTTAATAATAATACTGCATCATTATTTATGGTGTGCCAACTTGCACAAAATGGAATTATAAATAAAATTCTACATCACAAAATAGTAGTCGGGTTATTATTATTTTAACTTCTTCCAACTAGTTAAATAAATATTTATCATCCTAAAAATAATTATTTTACTACTAGACTAGCCTTGGTCTGCTCAAACTCCACTTCCATTTATTGAACACCTGAATAAATAAATAAATATTTTATTATATTAAATAAATATTTTATTTACAAACTAGTAAATAAATATTTATTAAATGTTCAATAAAATAAATAATTATATTTTACCCACAATACGACCAATAAATATTTATTTAATTTAAGAAATAATTTTAACAGGAATAAAATTATCCCATTATCTTGAGAATGATATTTATTTTATTAATTAAATTCAAATAGAATTTAACTGAGACCACCAGAAACACTTAGTGTGTGACCCTCTAGGATTATTTATTTTTGGAATTAGGCGGGCTAGCCTAAAGTCCAAGAGTACTATCTAGCAGTGGGTCAAGGCACCCAAGAGAAAGAACCTAAAGCCACAACAATGTCATCCACATACAAACACTCACTGTGTAATATAATCCCTTTATCTCAATATCTCATCTAGTTAGTTTCATGATAGTGTCATCAACCTTTATGTTTCATATTTCTTTCTTTGACTACCTGAAATAAACTCATCGTAACACCATGGACATAGAATTTTGTGCGAGGGTTCTATTTCAATCAAAGGGTGGATATATCAACTTCCATAAATGGAAGGGAAAAATCCTTCCTCGACTTATCCATTAATAACATGTCATTTATAACGCACTCAATATACCCTCCTCCAATGGCCCGAAGTCCTTCATTTTTTATTGATTTTTGATAATCCACCTTTCAAGGGGTGGGGTGGAACTCTTAAAAGGCCCGTAGGCATAATTATTACATGGACTATAGGCCATAGAGTAATTCATTACCTGTAGGCTTCAAACATTTCTTACAACCCTGACTAACTACTTGGAACTACTCCTCCCCAGCATCTTCATCATGAAATCATCTCTCCACCTTCGCATGGCTGTTCAGCTAGGCATTCCCGTGCATGCACAGGCTTGTCCCGATGGCAGGTGTCATACCCTCTCATTCTTTCAATCCGTTTAGCTTATACTATGGTGAAAGATCCTTGCTCATCATCTTTGTAGAGCTTGTTCCTTGTAGGTTGTCTGGTTTGCATCTGCACTTAAGGTGGTCCAAAGGCCTTGAGATGGCCCAAAGGCATTACTGACCCGAAGGCCTAGGTGGCCCGAAGGCCTTATAGGACTCAGGGACCAAATCAGTGGCCCGAAGGCCCAAATGGGGGCATATTCCCGGCTGCTACAGTGCTAAACAGTGCCTGCTACAGTTCCTGCTACAGTACTGCACAGTTCCCACTACAGTCCTGCTATAGTAGCCCGGAAATTCTGCCTCCGCCTGGATTTGATCCCTGGTCTCTTGGATGCACTTAAGGAGTCCTTATCAACCGGGATAAGGCTCATGTGCCCCAATATACCCTAATTCTTGAAAATTGTCTTCGTGATGGTTTTCATTAGCAAATAAAAGTGCACGAGTCATGACACATATTAATGATAATCTTAAAGTATACAGATAATTACACATGCTCACATATAAGAATATCCGGTGACACCAAAACATGCGGAATTTCTACTGGCGGGTTTGTTCTCATAATCTCTTGTCTTGGAGATTACCAAGTGAAAACTTCATGAGAAGAAGTCTTTTCTTCTTACGAGTACTCTCACCTGATGGTCTGTATAATATGTGTCCCATTATAGTATGTCATCCAACCGTGGAACTATATTTAAGAATATTTTCATAGAACTTCAAGGTTCTCATCATATCAGGTAACTACTATAACCTTGTCAATACGAAAAATGCTCCAAAACATTATTCCACTATAGTCATGAAGAACAATGAAAAATAAGTAATAAGATTTTTTATATTTAATTATATTAAATATTCATGTAATCAAAGTAAAAACAGTTGGTTCTAGGACATCAACTCTTTTAAACTCCCACTTGGACTAGATCCAACTGACTATGAATTTCAATCTACTAGACCTCACACGATGATCATGTTTCTGTTGAGTCAAGGATTTAGTCAAGGGGTTATTTATGTTGTCTTATATGGAAATACTGCTCACTTTAACTTCAAATCTCTAAGAAAAATCCCTTAAGAGATGATACTTCTGAAGTATGTGCTTCATCCGCTGATTTGACCTTGGATCTTTTGCAAGATCCACCGTTGTAGTATTATCATAGTACAGTGTGATGGGATATTTAGTGCTAGGTATCACATCCAAATCCATGAAAAATATTTGCATCCAAACTACTTATTTAGCTTCCTTATAAGCCGCAATATTCTCGGACTCTATTGTAGAGTCTGTAACCACACTCTTCTTTGATCTCTTCCAACTCACTGAACCTCTATTTAAAGTGAAGATGTATCTCTTTTGCGACTTCATGTCATCTTGATCAGTCTAGAAACTAGAATCTTCATATCCTTTGATTATTAGTTCCTCATATCCTCCATAAACTAGGAGCATATCCTTAGTATGCCTCAGATACATTAGGATAGTCTTGACTTCCATCTAATGGAAAACACCTAGGTCTGCTTGATATCTGCATACCACACTCAATGTGTAGGTGACATCCAATCTAGTACATAGCATGGAATACATGACTGACCCAATCGCTGATGTATATGGAGTCCTTTCCATTATCTTTATTTCCTCAAGTGTCTGATGACACATTTTCTTGGAAAGATGAATGCCATGTGATGCTGGCAACAATTCCCTCTTGGATTGTTCCATACTAAATCTCTTCAGTATCTTATCAATGTATATACTTTGACTTAGTCCTAGAAATCTCTAGTATCTATCACGGTGGATCTTGACCCCAATAATAAATGTTGCCTCTCCCAAGTCCTTCATGGACAATCATTGATTCAACCATTCATTAACAAACTGTAAGACTGGTATCTCCTTTCTAATAAGTAATATGTCATCAACATATACTATTAGTAAAATGACTACACTCCCACTAAGTCATTTGTAGACACAAGGCTCACACTCGTTCTTGATAAATCCAAATTTTGTTATGGATTCACCAAAAAAATGTTCTATGACCTGGATTCTTTCTTTAAACCATAAATGGATTTCTTCAACTTGCATACCTTATTAGAAATATTTGGAGTCATAAACCCTTCAGGTTGTGTCATATAGACATCTTCCTGAAGGTTCCCATTAAGGAATGTTGTTTTGACATCTATTTTCCAAATCTCATAGTCATGGTAAGTGATAATGGACAATATAATTTTGATGTATTTCAGCATTACAACTGGTGAAAGTGTTTTTTTGTAGTCAATGCCTTAACGCTGCTTGAACCTATTTTCAACTAGTCATTCCTTATAGCTACTGACTTGTCCTTACATGTCTATTTTTTCTTCACTTTCCATTTGCAACCAACATGCTTTATATCAACTGGAGGATCTACCAAAATCTAGAATTAGTTTTGGTACATTGAATCCATTTCAAAATTCATTGCTTCTTTCCACTTGGCAACATCTGTGCCACTTACTGCTTCCTTCTAGGTTAGAGGATCATTATTATCAACTAATAATTATTCACCATCCTCAGTAACTAGAAACCCATACCATTCCAGTTCTCTAACCTCTCTTGTACTCTTACATAGTTATTGTGTCTTTGGAATAGTTATTTCTTCCACAGGGCATTCTGGAATCTATTCCTATACTAACTTTTGTATACCTTGAGCCTCGACTTCATCAAAGTATATCCTGATCCCACTATCTCTTTTGGATATGTTCTCTCTCTCAATGAATATGGAGTTTTTTTCCACTATAAAATTTTTTTTTAAGGTTTTTTATAGGTAATAACTCCTTGTTTCCTTGGGGTATCCTATAAAGGTACACTTTATGCCTCAGGGTTCAAGTTTGTTATCTAAAGAGTCCTTAAAAAGTGTTTCACTTACCCACACATGTAAATTCGATAACATGGATTTATTTTCACTCCAAAACTCATATGGAATACCATTTATCAATTTTTTTGGTACTTGGTTTAGTATGTGTGCTACTATTTGTAATGTATATCCCTAAAAGGATAATGGAATACTTGTATGATTCGTCATTGATCTCACCATTTCCAACAAGGTGTAGTTACTCCTTTTACTCACACCGTTCCACTAGGGCGTGTAAGGAGGAGTGAGTTGGGATAGGATCCCAAACTCTCGTAAAAAATCAATGAAGTCTTGATTAAGATATTCTCTACCTCAGTATGAGTAGAGTTTCTTAATCTTATTACGAAGCTTGTTTTCAACTTCATTCTTTTATTCTTTGAACTTATCAAAAGAATCTGACTTATACCTCATTAAGTAGATATATCCATATCTACCAAAATCATCAAGAAAAGTTATTAAGTATGAGTACACTCTCATTGCTTCAACTAGAAATGGTCCACACACATCGGTATGAAAAAATTAAACAATCTATTTATCCCTTTCACCTTTCCTACTAAATAGGGCTTTGGTCATATTTCCTTGTAAACATGCATGACATACGCCAAGTGTTTTTAGTTTGAAAGAATCTAAATATTCATCTTGATGCAACCTTTTCAAGCATTTATTGTTTACATGATCTATCTAGTGATGCCAAATTTTGGTGTGGTATGAGTCATACAAAGTATATTTGTTATCGATTTCCATTACTTGGTTTGTGTAATCCAATATGTAAAGATTTTTCTATAAATGTGCCCTACCAAAACAAATGATATCTTGGTGAAATAAGCAATATTCATTTCCAAACATAAAAATAAATCCATCTATATATAATATGGATATAGAAATAATGTTTTTAGTAACAGAAGGAACATAATAACAACCCTTTAACACCAAGATCATCCTAGTTGGCAACGTGAGGTGGTAGTCTCCAATATCTACAGCAGCAAGTCTAGCTTTGTTGGCTGCTCGTAGATCTACCTTCCCTCAATCAATCTTCCTGAATATACTTGGTTTCTATATTTGGATACATATATGAGCACAACAATCTATATCTAATACCCAATTTTTAGAAACAGGTAGATTACATTTGATAACAAATGCACCTGAATCTTCCCTTTGCTTCTTAGGATGAGTGCATTTCTTCTTCTAGTGGCCCTTCTTGCCACATGTGAAAAAAACAGCTTCATATTCCCTTGACTGCCCTTTGATCTTTGATTTTATTTTAAGGGTGTGAATAATATTTGGGCTTAAAGATATTCATCTTCCCTTTCCTCTTATTTATCATAAGGATAGAAGGCTTTTCACACTTCTTATCTTTTTCCACTTGGAAAATGAGGATAAGAATATCAGATAGAGACTTCTCAATGTTGTTTATATTTAATTTAACAACATATCTATAGAAGTTATGAGGGAGTGATGTAATAATGAGATCGGTACCCAGTTCTTAGGGGAGTTTAAACCCTAGAACCTCCAAGCGATCAATTTAGCCAATGAGCTTAACTATGTGAGGCCTAGCTGGGGCACCCTCTCCAAGCTTACACTGAAAGAGTGTCAGGGAGATCTCAAATCATTCTTGTCATACTCTCTCACAGTAAATACTAAGGAGGTGATCGAGCATTTTATAGGCATCCATGTTTTCATGAGACTTCATGAGCTCAATAGACATTGATGATAGCATCAAACATTGAACATCAACTACATCATTCATGTGTTTCTCATAGACCAAGAACTCTTCATCACACACCTCTTGGGAAGGCGGATCAGGTAATGCTGACTCTAGCATGTAAGACTTCAGTTCATGGTGTAGAATAACCCGAAGGCATCTAAACCATTCCTTGAATTTACTACCGGTGAGGATGTTTTCTTTATCTAGAATTGATCTCAGGGATAGTGTGGTTGAAGATTTTTTCATTTTATTGTAAAATTAAAATATCATATGATTCGAACTTTCTTGATTGCAATTTATGATAAATAATAAATTAATAAAAAAAATTAAGTCTCCAACTATTTATCAAGTCCCAATATCCCTCACCATTGAACTCGGAATGTCAAGTTTTCATGACATTCTAGTAGAATGGATCCATTTTCCCCTTTGCATAACCCCAAAAATGGTTGGTCAAGCTATTTTAATGTTTTTAGGTAGTAAGGTATTTTCCAACTACAGGCTTGTATCTCCTTGATTCATTGAGTGGACTCCCCAATCCGTAAATCCTAACTTGGATTTCCTCAACACTTGCTTCCAATATTACACCAAGTCTAGAAAGGGCTACTCCTCTTGATTTAATATGGTTAATCCAACCTGAAACCTTTCATAAGGGATTCTTGTATAAAATTAAGTGTCCCAACAAGGGTTGGTCAAACACATAGTTTTATTGAGTCTTTCCCTTAATCAAGTAACAGAAGGCTTAGTTTGACTTAATATTTTATTAAGGTATTTTTATCTCTTATGTGTAAATTTCTTATTATCTTTATCACATGATTATTAATATTAAGTGGAACTTAATTAAGTGAATAACCATGTCTTGATAATATTTACACATAATCCTAGTTTATTTTAGTTCCATCTAGAATGATTATTAGTTTATTAATTATGTGATCTCCACAACACATCCATAATGGTAAACCATGCAACTAATAGAAATAAAATAAAGTAAATGGAATGATAATGAGATTTTCAAATGTTTAGTTTATCTAGAATTTGATAAACAAGCCCTAAACTAGGGAAGAAACACATTAAACCTTTTGGGTTTGTGTTTACAGCTTTCCACCTGTCCACCTGTGTATCTCCTGGGATTGGTTTCATCTCAGCTCCAGCTTGAACTGCCTCCACTAGATTTGAAGTTCCATCCATTACATATTCTTTTTTAAATCACATGCAAGTGAGGGGTAAAACGGGGGGATTATATAAAAGAAAACATGGGAACATAGACCCTACATATTAATGATGAGAGATGGCTCGCAGGCCAACAACTAATTTAATAAATAAATTAAAATGAAATCAATCACATTCAAAGGTCTTGGTCTATCTCATGATCACCCACATACATGCAACGAGTTATGAATTTAATAAAACTAGTATTAAAATATTTAATCATTATTATTAAGATAAATTACTATTGAATTGATTAATTATTATCTTTAATTAATCAATCCTTTTATCTTAATCCTTTTTTGAATTTTCTTGGGATTCTCATATTTGTACATAAATACGCCTTGGAGGTATCTTGGTGAATTCCCATTCGAATCTACCCAACATGTATTATATTCGCATACTGTATTACTCTTATGACATGTGGAATAAAAGATGTTCCAATTCAAAGAGTAACAACCTATAGTATGATTTATACATGATGTGTAGTTTTAAAAATTATACAAATATTAAAATTTTAACTGTGTGTATCTGGTAAAGTACACAGCATGTAATTATAACTACACGACGTGTACTACCTTCACCATATGTCCCGAAGTACATGCCTAGGGACTCAAAGTGTGAATCATATTTTGGAAATTTTAGATTACATGGCATGTACAGTGAGATACATGTTGTGTTGTCTCCACGTACAAGTTTACCGTCAGATTATCCATGTATGGGATACATGGTTTGGCTCCCTGACCTGAAGGGACTACATGTCATGTGTAGTGGGCCACACGACATGTAATCTGATAAGTGTGTTCCTATCTGTATCAGTCAACATGTGGTGTATAATTAACTACACCGCATGCAATAAATGCACATGTATTGAGTAATTTCCAAATTACTCCCAATGCATTGAACACGACTACACGGAGTGTAGTCTGGATTACACGACGTGCATGGTAGAGAACACGATGTGTAAGTTTGAACAAAAGGTGTGTACTTTCATTTCATTGGGGTATAATTGTCAGCGCCTCCTGATGATTTCTTGATTTTAATTTTAATTAAAAAACATTTGTTTCTGTGAAATCTGTGAGAAACAAAAAGAGGTAGAATAGATCTCGAAATCTAGATTACAGTAATGATTAAACATGAATTGAAAAACTAAATTATTAAACTGTAATAATCAAAAAATTATTTAAATAATTATAAACTATGATGTTACCACTTTGATAGAACTTTTATATTTCGGGTGCAGTGGAAGCATTGTTGGCCCGATGGCATGTAGGACCCCGAGACACCCTGAGAGGGGAGGGGTGAATCAGGGTGTCAAATTTTTCTTTTAAAGAACAAGGATCTTGTTCCCGCGGTGGTAGGAACTCATTAAACCTGTAATACTGAAGGGAACAGAAAGAAAAACAACCACAAGAAAAGAGACCACACAACATTTTTACTTGGTTCACCACTAAGGGATACATCCAAGGAGCATACGCTGACAGGTTTTCAGTCGTACCTAATTCCACTAAACTTCACTAGCTATGGATTACAATGTTCAGGTGTAGTCACTCTATCCCAGGCACACTTCCATTACAAAAGTTCAGGGATAGCTCACTGCATCCCTCAGGTCACTCCCATTAACTCCCCATGGCTTACTTCCTTTGGTGAAGTCCCACTCAGTTTATAGATGTGAAGGTCTCTTCAATAGATTTTCATTAAAGTATTTTCTTCTGCTCAGCACGAGACTATGCTTGCATCGAAGTCCTAAATTTATGCACTTGAAAGCATTGAAAAACTAAACTAGATATTCAGCACGTGCAAACAACTTACACTAACGATTTCACACAACACATACCCTTTGCGTGCAGGATCTCACTTTCACACACAATTTTTGCTTTTCACGTGGAAAAATATTGCGTGCAACAACACCCTTTTTGTGAAACTGAAAATTTTACGTACAGCCTCCACTTTTATACACAAATTCTACTTTTTCACGAACCTTAGACTTTTACATGCAACTTCAACTTTTATGCATAGCTTCCACTTTTTCACGCAACTCAGACTTTTACATGAAACTTCCCCTTTTTCGCACAACTACCTTTGCGAGCACCTTTTACACTCATCAGAACTCAGATCTTCTCTAAATCTTCAGTCATACCGAATGAGGCCAGTCACTTCATATTTATAGGCAAAATCAACCCCTATGTGAAAAACCCTCCTTGAGCACATAATTCACTTCAAGCCTGAAAAACACATATTCCGTGCAACATCGTTTTTTGTGCACTGCTTCAGTATTTCGTGCACCTCATTCCTTTTCCAATTTTCAATCTTCTGATCTCTAAACACCTCTTGTGCAAAAAACACCAATATTATATTTTGTGAATAATGATAATATTTTTCACACCACTATCCTTTTTCGCGCACCATGAAAAACTTTCATGCACCACTTTCCTTTTTCGCACACCATGCAAATATTTCTCCCACCACTTTCCTTTTTCGCGCACCATGAAAATATTTCGTGCACCACTTTCCTTTGCCATTTTTCGGCAATCTGATCCCAAAACATGACTTGCTCATAAGTTTCCAACACACCTACCCTTTTGCGCGCAAGTTCCTTTTCCAAACACACATTTTCCCATTTCCCAATTTTCAGGCCCAAAAATTTGGAAAACACTGGGAAATGATGTCACCTTCAAAACTGTTGTCTGTTTAAACTGTATGATCACCTTACTAGGAAACATTCTAAACATCCAATGAGGATTTAAAACAAACAAAAAACATACTCCAATTCTTTCATCGAACGTTCATGGTTCCAATAATCTACCCCTTTGGGTTTGTTGGCAATCACCAAATAAATTCAATAGAGCACCATCCACATGCAAACCTAAAATGCAAGAATAAACTCATCCAACAATCCAAGTCTACATGAGCAATGCTCGGTGTAGAAAAAAAGAGGGGAAGAATGAATTGGGATCCCGTGTTTTGGAATTCTTAAAGATACCCAAGATATTCTCTTACTATTTCACAGAAGCATTATAAGTCATGCCCAATCTATTCTCTTACTGTGTCACAAAAGCATTACAAGTCCATCACATGTCCTTAATTTATTCCTTCTCCCCCATTTAAAATAAATCAAAATACCGGTATTTGTTCATTGAATAGATGAAAACACCCCTTGGATAGTATCTCCCACATAAACCTGCATCACATCCATAAACAGATTAATAACAGTTAACATAATTGGGGATAGGGGTACTTTGGAACCTCTTTATGCATTGGGAGGTGGCTGAATGTCAAGGTTCAACCGATGTTTCTCAAACAGAGACACTGATAGTGGCTTGATCCGGATATCAGCCACTTTCTCATCAGTTCCCACATGACCCATTTTAATCATGCCTTGTTCAACTTTTTCTTGATAAAGTGATATCTGATTTCAATA
Organism: Viscum album; assembly: GCA_963277665.1. Taxonomy (NCBI): domain Eukaryota; kingdom Viridiplantae; phylum Streptophyta; class Magnoliopsida; order Santalales; family Viscaceae; genus Viscum; species Viscum album. The sequence continues at coordinate 1,795,352,024 of OY728131.1, forward strand.
TGTTTTATACGAGAGTGCTGAATGGGATTCTTTTTAAGATCAATTGTGCTCTTTTTATCACAGAAAATCACCATTGGTTGTTTCACCACATCACCAATATTTGTCATTTATTTCTTCATCCATAGTAGTTGAGTTCATTCCTTTGTAGTGGAGATATACTCAGCTTCAGCAGTACTAAGAGAAGTACTTTCTTGTTTCTTTCTCAATCAGCCAACACATTTATTCCCAATATAGAATGATCCGCCACTAGTGGACTTTCTATCCACTACATCTCTAGACCAGTCAGCATCAAAAAATGATGATAATTCATTATCCCTTCCTACAGAAAAGTATAACCCATAATTATAAGTACCTTGAATGTACCTCATGATTCTTTTTACTACTATCATATGTTATTCCTTTGGATTACTCTGAAATCGGGCAGCTAAACAAGTTGCAAAGACAATATCAGGCTGTTTCACCATTATGTATAATAAATGTCCAATAATCCTTCTATACATGGTGGGATCTACCAAGATCCCATCCTCATGCTTTCCAAGTTTGTTTCCAACTACAATCTAAGTTGACATTAGTTTGGAGTCATGTATATTAAATTTCTTCAGTAGTTCTCTTGCATACTTTTCATGAGAGATGAAAGTGTAATCTTTCTTTTGAGTCACCTGTAGCCCCAAGAAATATGTGAGTTCCCAAATCATTGACATTTCAAATTCTTATTTCATGTGATTGGAAAATTCATCCATTGATTTTTGTCTGTTGCCACTAAATATAATGTCATCAACGTAAACTAGAACCATGAACTGATCTTTTGGAGAATTATTCACATAGAGATTGTGATCTACTCCTCCTATTTTAAATTCCAAATTCTTAAGATAAGAATATGTCTAGAAATACCAAGCTCGTGGTGCATACTTCAAACCATAGAGGGCCTTATTTAGTTTACAAACCATTGTTTCATCAATACCAAGAAGAAAACCCACTGGTTGTTCAATGTAGAATTCTTCATCAAGAACACCATTCAAAAACATCATTTTGACATCCATTTGATATACTTTATATCATCTTTGGATTTACATAGCAAGAAAAAAAACCCGATTGACTCTAGTCTAGCCACTGGAGCAAAGGTTTCTTCAACATCGACACCTTCAATTTGTGAATATCCTTTACATACCAGTCGTGCCTTGTTTATAATAACACTTCCATGCTCATCAAAATTGTTCTTGAAAATTCACTTTGTGCCAATCACATTGTGACCATTGGGTCTCTTGACTAGATCTCAGGTCTAGTTATTTTCAATCTGATCTAACTCTTCATTCATGGCTTTCACCCATGATTAATCCTTTATAGCTTCTTCAAATAAGGATGGTTCCATAACTGACAGAAATTCAGATTGTGTGTTACCCCTCATTCTCTTCATTTGTGTGGGTTTAGTCCAATCCCCAATGATATTGGATTGATCAATTTCTACTCTTCGATTCCTCATCTGAGGTTCCACTAAATTCTCTCCAGCTATGGTTTCAACTTCATATTTTTCTTCTGAGTCAACATTATGAGGTGACTCTTGGGGGTTTTGTACACCTTCTTCTATTTCTGTATTTTCATTTACTCCATGTTCACATTCTTCCTCATCTTCTATCTCATCAGCGTAGTAATTATTTGAAGTATTTGGGGTTTTTCCTTCAATTATTTTGACATCACTGCATTCCACAATCCTCCCCAACCTCTTATTGAAATACTTGTAAGCTTTTCTATTCATTGGATATCCAAGAAATATTCCTTCATCTGCATTCTCACCAAACTTCCCTTGATTTCCTTCTTTATTCCAGATAAATCATTTTCTTCTAAAAATATGAAAGTATTTAAAAGAAGTCTTCCTTCTATGCCACAATTCATATGGTGTCTTTTTTTCTCCCATATAAATCCTTGTTCGATTTTGAATGCGCACTGCAGCTTCAACATCTTCTTTCTAGTAATGATGAGATATAAGACTCTCAATCAGCATAGTCTTGGCCATGTTGTTGACATGTCGATTCCAGCACTCAACAACTCCATTTTGTTGCGGAGTTCTCACAGCAGCTACCTCATGTCATATTCCATGTTTTTCCTATTAATTCTCAAACTCAATGGATGTGTATTCCCCTCCATTGTTAGATCATAGGACTTTTATTGTACATCTAGTATCATTCTTGGAAATCTGGTGATAATATTTCATGAAATCAAGTACTTTCCGCTTCCTGTGAATAACCATTACACATCCCATTCTACTATAATCATCAATAAATAGGAAAAATTACCTCTCTCCATGAGTTCCAGCAACATTTATCAGGCCACATATGTCTTTGTGGATGAGATCAAGAATATGTGATGCCCTTTTTTTATTTGGTCAATATGAATTAAAGACTAGCTTCCCCCGTATGCAAGCATCACAAGTCTTTTCCTGTTCACGTTTCAAGATGGGGATATCCATGACTATCTTCAACTTAGATATAGTATCCATGTCTTTTTGGTTAATGTTCCCCAGCCTTTGATGTCAAAGATTGTTTTCTTCTTCGACAGAAAAATAGCAAGAGTTCACTCTACTGTCAACCTGATATAAGTTTACATCTTCTCTACAGCCTTTTATAAGAGAATTCCCTATTTTTTCCTTTTATAGTTCAGCCTTTTTGATTGAATGTTATTATGATCCCTGAGTCACAGAGTTGACTCACACTAAGGAGATTGTGACGTAGACCATCCACATAAAGAACTTCAGTATTCTTCATCTCTCCATTGGCCAAAGCAGTATTTCCACTGCCTTTAATCTTCAAAGCAACATCATTGCTAAACCTCAATGTTCTTCCAACATTCTTTTTAATGTTGTTCAAAAGGTCAAAATTTCCTGTCATATGGGAAGATCGTCCACTATAAAGAATCCAGGTGATGCTGCTTTTTGTAGCTTTGAGGGCTACTTCTACAAGATTGGATTTCTAAATCTTCTTCTTTTCTTTCCATGATATATTTGATTGAGTGTAAAACACTAATGGTATTATAATTGTTTCTTCCACATAATCAGATTCTTCAAACCCATACTATTATTTCAGAGGAGTAAACCTATTTGTGAGGACAACACCATCGGGAGGGTGAGTATTGACTCGTCTTTGAGAGTTGTATGAATAGCTCCTGTCATACCTCTTCCTACAACACATAGCTTTATGGACAAAGTTAGAACAATGAAAACAGTATCCATAGAAACTATTTATTCTATAATATGTAGGATATGAAATTTATCTCCTTTGTTGACTTCCCAAATCTTCCTCGTTCAATTATCTCCTTACCACTTTGCAATATGACATGGTATGGCCTAGATAGCCACAAAACTGACACTTCATGAGGGGAAATGTCTTCTCACTTATATTTCTCCTCATGCCTTCTTCCTTGGGAAAATGGTTGGACTGCATATCATTTATGAAAGTTGGAGGATAATCTTAATTTATTCCTTTAGTTTTTATTGAGGGTTTCTTTTTCATAACTTCAGGAAACTTTTCACAATGTTCAACTTTTATTTCATCTTTCTTTTGGATCTCTTCACTTCTAGAAGTTGATATCTCAACTCCACAACTAATTCTACTCTTTCCCAAAAAATAGGGCCTTCGATACCTCAAGATTTTTCCAACCCCATCTAAACCAGACTTGACTCTTACCAGTAATTATGCATCTGAGAATCTTCCAAAATGAATTTTCTTCTTACCCTCATTTGTGGTTGATTGACATTCAATTTTACTCCTAAGAGTACCAACTTCTTCTTAAAGACCCTCAACAGTATTGGACTTCTCTTATAGTCTAGATGTAAGGTAATTTATGAAATTTTCTAGTTCTTAAATTCTAAGATTTAGTTCCACAACGTCATCTGTGCTTTCAATGATTGAAGACTTTACTCTCACTAATTCTTCTAGTCGTTCAATTTTATCTTCAAGCTCATCAACATATTCTGATGATTCATCCACCATTTCTTTCCACTTATTGAATCTCTTAAATTTATTCTCAATATTGTAAAAGGCATACTTAATTTGAAACTTGGGATCACCATTAGGAGTAATCTGATTATCTCTACCTTTATCGATCGAGGGTTCTGGATTTTTAATGGTAGTCATCTTGGAAGCATGGTTTCTAGTTTTAAATTCTGGTTATTATTCATCACAAAATTCAATATCATCATCTTCCTCTTCACATAAAAACTCTTCTTATGTACTTTATTTCTAGATTTGAAGTCTCACTTTTTGAAAATCCTTTTTCGAGGCTTCTCAATGTCCTCTGTTTCACTCTCTTCATCATCAAAATTTCTTTGGCACTGAGAGGTAATCTGTCCAACTCTTCCACAACAAAAACATGCCAGAGGTAACATACCTTTAAATTTACCTTTTACCTTATTCAGCTTCTTGGAAATGATAGAAATAATTTTTTTTCCCTCATCACCTTCACCACCACTATCTTCTGAAATTTTCAGTTTGTCCATGGCTTTGAATGCCATTTCCTTGCTAACACAAGTCATGGAATCTTCAGTTTTTACTCTCATCTCATATGCCACTAGACTACTTAGTAGATCATCTAGAGACAGTTAAGATAGATCTATTTCTTCAAGGGTTGACACTTTTACATTGTACATAGGAGGAATTCTTCTCAAGATTTTATTTATGATATCAATGTCTTTGATTTCCTCTCCAAGACCTCGAATTTCTCCCACTACTTCAGTAATTTTATTGAAGAATGAATTTAAATTCTCATAAGGATGCATCTTTAGATCGTCAAACCTATTGTACATGACTTAAAGTTTTTCCTCCTTTACTTTATTGTCTCTTTCATTAATATTTTCATGTTTATCCCACAAAAACTTTGCTGAGGTTAAAACCATCACCTTTAGATAGATCTGATCAGAAAGAGCCGCAGTGATAGCATTCTGAGCTTTACCATCTGCATTAAGAACTTTCTTGTCTGTATCAGTCATAGCAAGCCCTATTGGATCAGTAACTTTTATTCCTTGCATAGTATCAAAGAGGAATTCCATTATAAGGGATCTTAAATTAGATCTCATTTTGTTCTTCCAAATCTGAAAATTACTTTCATCTAAGAGAGGGATTCCCCTAGCATTGATTGCATTCTCCATGATGGAAAAGGACAGATCTAAAACTAGTAACCTCCCTATGATACCACTTGTAGGACCCCGAGACACCTTGATAGGGGAAGGGTGAATCAGGGTGTCAACCTTTTCTTTTAAAGAACAAGGATCTTGTTCCCATAGTGGTAGGAACTCGTTAAACCTGTAAGACTGAAGGGAACAGATTGAAAAAAAACCACAAGAAAAGAGACCACACAGCACATTTACTTGGTTCACCACTAAGGGCTACATCCAAGGAGCATATTCCGAAAGGTTGTTGGTCGTACCTAATTCCACTAAACTTCACTACTTTTGGATTACAATTTTCAGGTACAGTCACTCTATCCCATGAACATTGCCTTTACAGAAGTTTAGAGATAGATCCCTACGTCCCTTGGGTCACTCCCGTTGACTCCACCTAGCTCTCTGCCTTTGGTGAAGTCCCACTCAGTTTATAGACATGAAGGTCTCTTCAATAGATTTGCATTGAAGTCTTTGCCTCTACTCAGCACGAGACTCTACTTGCATCAAAGTCCTAAATTGATGCACTTGAAAGCACCAAACCACTAAACTAGATATTCATCACATGAAAACTGGTTACACTAATGATTTCACGCAACACATACCCTTTGTGTGCAAGATCTCACTTGTGTGCAAAATGTTTTCTTTTCACGCGGAAAAATATTACGTGCAACAACACCCTTTTCACGCAACTGAATCATTTATGTGCAGCCACCACTTTTACGTGTACCTTATAATTTTTCACACACCTCATACTTTTACGCGCAACTTCAACTTTTACGCACATCTTCCACTTTTTCTCTCAACTCATACTTTTACGTGCAACTTCCCCTTTTTCACGCAACTCCATTTGCGAGCACCTTTTTTGTGCATTAGAACTCAGATCTTCTCTAAGTATTTAGCCGTACTAAATGAGGGGGGTCACTTCATATTTATATGAAAAATCTACCCCTATACGGAAAACCCTCCTTGAGCATGTAATTCACTTTGAACACAAAAAAATACATCTTCTGCGCAACATTATTTTTTGCGCATTGCTCCAATATTTCGCGCACCTCATGCCTTTTCCAATTTTTGAGCTTAGGATCTCAAAACACCTCTTGTAAAAAAAACACCAATCCTCTATTTTACGCACCATGCTAATATTTATCACCACACTTTCCTTTTTCATGCACCATGCAAAAATTTCTTGCACCACTTTCCTTTTTCGTGCACCATGCAAATATTACGCCCACCACTTTCCTTTTTCGCGCACCATGCAAATATTTTGTGCAACACTTTCCTTTTCCATTTTTTGGTGATTTGATCCCAAAACATGACTTTCACATAAGTTTCCAACACACCTACCCTTTTGCGTGCAAGTTCCTTTTCCAAACACACATTTTCCCATTTCCCGATTTTTAGGCCCAAAAATTTGGCAAACACTAAGAAATGACGTCATCTTCAAAACTGTTGTCTTCTTGAACTTTATGATCACTTTACTAGGAAACATTCTGAAATTCCAATGAGGATTGACAACAAACACAAACTATACTCCAATTCTTGCATAGAACGGACATGGTTCCAACACGACCAACTTTAATTTTTACCATGATCAATGATTATTCTATGATCAATATGATGATGAATACCAATCTCCACATAATAGAATCAAATATTTAGATAAATAAGAAAGATGCCCAAAACTTTTAGAGAGGATATTTCACATCATGTTTATAATTAATTTCATAAATAAAAGAATACATGGATCTTTAGTACTTTCTTTGTTGATGATGTTGATCATCTGGAATGACCCTTCTGGGTTGTCTCGTTTCTCTTGTGAGGATCCAAACTAGAATCCCTCTAGTTTTGATCCACATGTGCTCTAATGGCATCCGATTAACACCACTCATTCTCTTGGTGCTAGCGCAGCAAATCGAGTGTCTTGGGTCGGTCGTTCTTGATCACTTATTCTTCAATCTTTAAGAACATATCTTATTCTTGAGAGGGGTAGGAAGAGGATTCAAGAGAGAAATCATTTAGCTCAACAATTCTCAATTCATCATGCATGCAATTCGGTACATGGAATAATAGAAATATGTGTCTATTTATCAACAAGGGGCCTCGGTTACAATATTTAATTGCATAACAGTAATTAAATACATTTATAACTTTAGATTAAACCCATGATTTTAATAATAATACCATGCCATTATTTATGGTGCACCAACTTGCACAAAATGGAATTATAAATAAAATTCTACATCACAAAATAATAACAATGTTATTATTATTTTAACTTGTTTCAACTAGTTAAATAAATTTTTACTATCTTGAAAATAATTATTTTACTACTGAACTGGCCTTGGTTCACTCGAACTCTACTTCCATTTATTGAACACCCGAATAAATAAATAAATAATTTTATTCTCTTAAATAAATATTTTATTTAAAATTTTACTAGCTAATAAATATTAATTAAGTTTTCAATAAAATAAAGAAATATAATCTACCCACAATCCGATGAATAAATATTTATTTAATTTATGTAATCATTTTAACTTGATTGAAATTATTCTAATATCTTGAGTATAATATTTATTTCATTAATTAAATTCAAATAGAATTTAACAGAGACCACCAGAAACACTTAGTGTGTGAACCTCTAGGATTATTTCTCATTGGAATTAGGTGATCTTGCCTAAATTCTAATAGTATTGTCTAGAAATGGGTCAAGGCACCCAAGAGAAAGAACTTAAAGTCTCAACAACTACATCCACATACGAACACTCACTATGTAATATAATCCCATTATCTCAATATCTCATTAATCTAGTTCTATGATAGTGTCATCAACCTTTATGCTTGATATTTCATTCTTTGATTACCTGAAATAAACTTGTCATTACACCACGGCCCTGGAATTTCGTGTGAAGGTTCTATTTCAATCAAAGAGTGGAGATATCATATAACGACCCAAAATTTTATTAATGAAAATTCCTCTTGATCTAATTAAATGTATTATTATGCAAAATGGTTATGTAAAACATATGAACTTCCTTGGTTTTATGTTTTTGGATTTTAAAATACCATTAAGGATTGTGACCATTGCTAATATAGTTGTTGAATAGTGATCACATGATTAGTATAAATATAGGGCTTTAACAAATCCAATTTAATCAGACAAAGGAAGTGATGACATCATCTAATAGAATTTCTCTATACGAAGCCCATTTTTCAAAGCACGGAAAAGAGGTGGAATCATTGGGATTTTCTCTTAACCAATCCCAAGATGAGCTTCAACACATTAATCTTAAATGGAACCGCCTACTGGATAAGTGAAAGTTGATAGAGATTACCACCATTGCACACCTTACCCTTCGGTCTTATGTGGGTGTTATCTGGGGTTATGTAACAATACCCTATCAATATGATTATGTACATTATTTTTTTATAGAGAATATACATTCATTTTATTATTTGTTACTTTGTAAATAGTTTTTAAATCACATATAGTATTTTTAGTTAATATTCAATTAAGAAATCTATTTTGATGAATTATGGATTTTTGAATTAAATAATATTTTAATTAATTATTATTAAATATAAATGATCATATAATTTTCATGAATACCATTGTGATTTTTATTAAAGTTTGAAATACATTTTTATCAAAACCCATGAATTTTCGATAAATGTCAGTTTTTATTTTAAAAGTAAAAAAAATCACATAATAATAAAATTATTTAGATAAAATTAATATTATTTTTGGATTTAGGATGTCGAAATTATCCAATAGTTAATTCTTCATAATTTTCTGAGAAAGTTGAATTTTTGGGTAAATATTAAATACCGTTTAATTATATAATGTGTTTTATGACATCATAATAACAAGTAATAAAATACTATAAATGATATGTTCATCCAATATATGTTTTACCATTAAAATAATGTGATTTTAGATTTGTTTTATTTATTTTATAAACCTTTAGTGGACCCTCCAAGACTTATAAAATATTTTAACTTTTTAAATTAATTTCCTTGAGAGTGTGACTCACCTCCACATAAGCAAGACTAATATTTTAAGAAGTTTGGTAATTTTCCTTATAAAATAATGTTTTCCAATCCCCTTTGGTAAAAACCATGGGAAAAAATTCTTGTTTTTTTTTGTTTTTGATTAGTTTAATTGGTGGTGTCCAAAACCTAAATAATAAATAATTCCCTCTCTTTTCCTATATAAACCCACACAAGATCCCACTTCCTCTTCACTCAAAGCCTTTGGAGCTCAACCAACCTCTACCCTCCTCTCTCTAGAATCCTCCCAAGGTTACCCAATCTCCCAAGAAGTCTCTATCAAGCCTCTCCCAATCCTTTGGGATCACACTTCCAAGTAAGGGATTTCTTCCTTTCTCATTTTTGTCCAAATTTCATTATGTTGTTATACTATTTTGTTTTAAACTAAAAATTTTGGGGTATTATTTTTCACCTCCCCCATACTTCCCTCCTTATTTTTTAATGATTATATACCTCTTTATCTATCATTAATTCCTCCCATGAACACCCATTACCATGCCGAAATTCCTTATTAAATTTCTCTCTTCTCATTTACATTCATGAAATTATTTTGTATTATGAATATAAATTTCATTAAATATGTTGGGACAAGTATATATATGACCCCTTTGCTTTAAATTTCATTTAAATATGATGAGACACCCCTTTCTCTATTATAAACCATTTTTATGAATTCTTATGTCACGCTGTTATGCTGCCGGAATTGCAGTGCGATTTTCCAAGCCAGATTCATTGTGTAGAAAATACCATGACCATTTATTTATCAAGGGTATTTACGTTTTTTAACATTTACTTATTGATTATGGAGTTTCATGTATGAATTACACAATCCTTTATCATGGAATAAATGATTATGTTTGATTAATCCATGTTATATGATCCATATGTCACACTTAGGCAGGAAATGAAATGATTAAGAAGGGTGTTCCCTAATAGCACTCCAATGCATTGGGTAATGATTAGTATCATGCTACATCAAGTGTAAAGAGTGTTTACTCATTCAAATTCAAGTGCAGTGACAGTTTACTCATGCTCCATGTGAAATGATCCTTGGATCATGCTAATACCATGTTAAGTGTTGTTGTCACATTTCTATGTTATGATAATCATGTTATATTATGCCTTTATGTACATGTATCTCTTATTCTCCATTGTTATGCCTACTGCCTAACATATATTATATTCTTCATGTTATTCCTTGTTTACTCCCTTATTGGGCTTTATATCTCGCCCTTGTTTTATTCATGTCCTTAGGTTATCCCATGCAATGCTAAGTACGAGGGAATGTTGTGGTCATGTAAAAGAAGTTTCCAATAAAGATATCATGTTTTATGTTCTAATTTGTTGTGTAATGTTTCTAATCCTCAAAGATACTAGACATATCTATATTTTATCTTTTATCAAGTGAATATTTTATGTAATAAATTATTTTTAAGTATGTAATAAAGAGAATGGTTTTTATAGTTGGCATCAGAGGATAGGTTTAGTTATTTTTTGGATCAGGATTAGAAAACCCTAGTGAAAACCTTAGGTATAAGACTAAGTATAATAAAAAAATCCCTAAATTTTTGTGAGTATTGAGTAAGTGGTTTATAAATCAAATACATCCTTGTCTGGATACGAGTAGGTAGAGGCGTCTCTAGCACAGATGTATCTAAGGGTAAAACCTGAAAACACTGCTTTGAGCTAGACTCAAACGGGAACTGGTGAACGATAATGGGACTTTCTACACTCTTGGTTACGACACTCCTAGGGGATATTATTTGGTAAAATCATAATCTTAGTACAAAATATTATTAAGGGAATAAAAAATGCCCCTAAGAATATATGTTGGGATGTAGATCATGGATAACATAGATTGAAGCCTATAAATTCATAAGTTAAGGAAATAAAAGTAATTTATAAGTCATATGTTTTTTTATTTGAATTACCGTTTATGTGTTACCTCTAAATTTCCTTTTATTCCAGCCAATGGTTGGTAATAGGAGGAATCGGGCAAACAACCAACGCAAAGATCAATGTGACGACTGTTCTAATGAGATACCCAATCCAATGGGAGAGGAAATCATGAACTTTGTCATGATACTCTCTCAGTTAACTCGTGTTTTGAATAGAAACATGGTTCAAGAGGAACATTCAACCACCCCTAAGAAAGAACAAGTCACAATCAAGAGATTCATGAGACAAAGGCCTCCTACTTTAAATGGATCATCTGATCCCTCAATTTCCAAACAATGGATCAACTCCATTGAAAAGATGTTATCCATACTTAAATGTTCCAAACAAGAGAAGGTTCTTCTGGCTAATTATCATATAGAAGTTGAATTTTATCAGTGGTAGACCTTGATAAAAAATACAAATCCTGGTGAGGTGATCGAGGTGTTGGAATATAAGGATTTCCAAAAAAATGTTTTTCGAAAAATATTTTCCCCACACCCTCTGACATAAGATGGAAAAGAACTTCCTTTCCCTCAAGAAAAAAGATGACGAATACATCAGAGTGTACAAGTAAAACTTTACAAGGCTTTCACGATATGCCTCCATCTTTGTCATTACCTCTGAATACAAGGTTGACCACTTTTTTGGTGGGATAAAACCTAGTCCACAGAAATCCCTAGCAATCTATTACTTCAAGAGCTATGAGGAAATTGTCCAATGTGCCCTCAAAGTTGAAATGAAGATTGAAAAATATCATGGGTATCATTGGGATAATAATCATAAGGTGGACTTCAATTCTAGTGGTCTGATGGATAAATCCAATGGTTCTAAGAAAATATAGTACCCCACTTGCCAAAGTTGCGGAAGGAAGAACCCCAAAAATTGCCTGAAGGGGACGAGGAAATGCTTTAGGTGTGGAAGAGAAGGGCACATGGCCATTAACTGCCGAAAAGAAAAACATGCGGTTGTGATAGAGTAAAGGAACGCTTTGTTTGATGCTCAAAGCATTGTTCATTACTTCAACTGCAAAGAACCAGGGAACTTTTCAAACTAGTGCCCTAACCCAAGGATTTTTAGAGGAAACCAACAACCTCCAAGGTAGAAAGGGTGAGATTTTTCCATCACTACTACTAAATTGAACTTCGACAACAAAGTGTTGATAGGTACGCTAGTTATTCATTCAAGAATAGTGAATGTAATTTTTTATTTTGGTTCTATGAATTGTTTTATATCCCAAAGTTTTTGTAGAACAATCCCAACACCACCACAAATCATGGAAGTAAATATGTTGGTGAGTACGGAAAATGGGGAAATCATTGCATATCATGAATATATCTCCTCTATTGTCATAATTTGTGGATTGAACTTCCTGGAGAACCTCATTATACTCTCTCTAGTATATTTTGATGCAATTCTTGGCATGGATTGGCTTTCTCTATATATATCCAACATAAATTGATGTGATAGGTAAATCACTCTCCATATGGTGAATTGGCCCCCAATTTTTTACAAGTGAAAGGAGGAGGATGAATCTTATTTAGCACCATCATCTCAAGCCTGGATATTATTGCCCTATGAGCATGCATGTATGGATTATATGATTAAGTCTAATGAAGAAACTAGCCTTGAATACATGCCTATTGTGAGGGAATTCGTTGAATTGTTTCCCTAGGAATTTCATATTCTTCCTCCTAGAAGAGATGTTGAATTATCAATTTATCTTATACATGAGGTGTTACCAATATCCAATACTCCAAATAGAATGGTTGTTGTAGAGCTTGAGGAGATGAATAAACAACTATAGGAGAATCTAGATAAAGGTTTTATACACCCAAGTTCTTTACCATGGGGTGAACCAGTCCTCTTCGTCAAGAAGAAGGATGGGCCAATGCGCCTTTGCATTGATTATCGTGAACTCAAAAAAATCACAATAAAGAACAAGTATCCTCTACCCTAAATTGATGAATTGTTCGATTAGCTACGTGGATCACAATACTTCTCCAAGCTAGATCTATGGTCGGGATATTATCATGTAAGGGTGATAAAGGAAGATAACCCCAAGACTTCTTTTCGTACAATATACAGGCATTATAAATTCATAGTAATGCCTTTTAGACTAACTAATTCTCTAGTAATCTTCATAGACTTGATGAATATAGTATTTAAATATTACCTCAACAAATTTTTGGTAGTCTGTATAGACAATATTCTAATATACTCTAAAACTAAATAGGATCATGAAGAGCATCTAAGCACTCTACTAGAGACCTTGAGAAAGGAGAAGCTCTATGAAAAGTACACCAAGTGTGAGTTCTAGTAGAATGAGGTCTCATTATTGGGTCATATCATCATAAGAAATGGGATATATGTTGATCCCTCTAAGATAGCTACAATTTAGAGATAGCTGATTCCAACATCGGTAACGGATATCCGTTGCTTCTTGGGCTTAGCGGGATATTATCACTAATTTTTGAGAAATTTATAACAATTCTCCAACCTTCTTACCAAGCTAACTCAGAAGGGATTAAAGTTTTCTTGGAGTGATGAATGTGAAGAGATATTAAAGGAGTTGAAAAGGATTCTTATCACTATGCATGTGCTCACACTACCCACAAATGGAGAAATTTTTGTAGTATTTAGTGATTATTTGAAGAAGGGTATGGGATGTGTGTTGATGAAAAATGACAAAGTAATTTCTTATGCTTCAAGGAAATTTAAATTTCATGAGAAAAACTATCAAACACATGATCTAGAGTTGTATTTAGTAATCTTCTCTTTGAAAATTTTGTGACATTACCTCTTTGGGGAGAAATGTGAAATATATATGGACCACAAAAGCCTAAGTTATATATTCACATATAAAGTTTTGAACATGTGCCAACGAAGATGGTTAGAGATGATCAAAGACTATGACTACTCAATACATAACCACCCTGGGAAAGAAAACAAGGTGGTGGATTCTCTAAGTAGAAAGGACCCAGCAATTATATCATTGATGTGAATTGAAAAGGATAAAATCTTCTTAGATTTGATGAAGATGGACATGGGAATTATAAATAAGGTAACATCATCAATCCTTTCACAAATGATTTCTCAACCGTCTCTTTTGTAAAGGTTAAAGGATACTCAAAAGGATGATGTTGGAATTTAGAAGAAATTGGAAACAATTGGAAAAGGGAAATCCTCATAGTTCAATGTTAATAAAGAAGGAATTGTGAGATTTGGTTCAAGAATATGTGTTCCATAAAATCAAGAGTTAAAGAAAGAACTTTTGGATGATGCACATAGTTTAAATTTATCCATTCACCTAGGAAACACACAGATGTATCGAGATCTCCGGGAGCTTTATTGGTGGAATAATATGAAGAAGGAGATCGCTGAGTATACATCAAAGTGTCTAGTATGTCATCAAGTGAAGGCTGAGAGGTATAAGTCTAAGGGGATGATGCAACCATTACCCATACCAGTATGGAAATGGGAGAACATCACCATGGACTTTTTCTCCATACTTCTGAAGACATCAAAAGGAAACAATACTATTTGGGTTGTTGTAGATCATCTTACAAAGACTGCACACTTTATTGAAATTCGGGAGGATTTCTCATTGGATCAATTGGAATAGATATATACTAGAGAAGTGGTAAGTATTCATGGAGTACCACTATTTATTGTATCTGATCAAGATCCAAGATTTAACTCTAAGTTTTGGAAGAGTCTTCAACATTCTCTAGATATTGATCCGAACTTCATTACAGCTTATCATCCTTAAATTGATGGCCAATCTGATCAGGCTATCCAAACACTTGGGGACATGTTGAGAGAATGATCAATGGACTTCAAAGGAGGATGGGATCAACATCTTCCTCTAGTTTAGTTCTCTTACAATAACAGTTTCCACTCAAGCATCCAAATGGATCCTTATGAATCCTTATATGGGAAGAGGTTAAAAACACCAGCATGTTGGGCATGCAACACGGTTAGTCCATACTGTTTTCCAAAGTGTACACAAACCATACGGTAGCCACTATCCAAATAGAAATAACATCATGCATGGTTTCTGCAATATTTCCCAAAACATTCTCAAATCTTGCACCTTACTCATAGGCCCTAAATCAGGAGGCATAGTTACCAGGGAAAGGGTGCACAATTTCCCTGATCCGTGCACAGACCAAAAAACTCACCATAGACTTTTAAAATTCAAAAATTTAAACTAGGTCATAACCCAAACCTCAAACAAAAATATCCAAGATCAAGAAAAGAATAATATAAAGAATTATTAAAGTTCGAGGTGTGACACTACATTTAAAGAAAAATGAGTAAGAAAGTGTTGTGTAGTATGAACCTACCTTTACATGGTTATCAAGGTATGCTACGGATTTCATACTCAACGTGGAATGCAAGATTGACTATTTCTTTGAAGGGATTAAGCCAAGTCTCGAAAGGGGACTATTCTAAAAAAAAATTATATCATATTATGAAATGGTTTTATGTGCCATCAAAACGGAGAAGGAATTTTCTAGGGTCAATATATTCAAGAGGAGTTAAGAGAATAAGATTTTATCTAAACACCAAGAAAAATAGAATGTGTTAAATAAGAAGATGAAAAAAATTTCATCGTATGAAAACTATGGAAAGAATCATCGTGGGAAATGATTGAAAGGCATGGGAGTTTTTTATAAGTGTGGTTAAAAGTTTTATCATGTTAAATAATGTAAGGAGAAGTATAAAAACACTAATATTCATTGTTACAACAGTAAGAGCATGGATAAATATGCAAATGAATGCCTCAAGTGTCAAGGGAATATACCTCAGAAGAAGCTAAGTGGTCAAGGTCAAGAATATGTTATTGACAATACTAAAGTGGAATGATTAATGTTCTTATGTATTTGGATATAAGAAATGTGATGTAAAATTATTTTATTGATGATTTTTTCATCAAATGAATAATGAAATATATAAGGATTGTATTCAATACTATTTCATTAAATATTTTAGAATCATATGTTGAATGGTGCCAAAAAAGTGAATTAGTATAATGTTAAAAAATTTGGAAAACACATGGTTTAGGGAAATATAACCCTTGATATTCTCCTGATGCTGAGATAATGATGGTTGGATAAGGAGATGATTGATATGGATAAAGTAAATTGGATAACACTAACTACCTTGGAACTGATTAATGACTTGTTGATAAACTTTTTTATGTTATTATTGATAAATTTAATAACATATTTGGATTTAAGTAATATATCCAATAATCTATGTTTTAATTGTGTAATAAGGACGAAAGAATTTTTTTAATAAGGTTTTTTAGTAATTCAAGTTATTATATTATTTTAAGAGAATATATGATAAAGGTATTCACATGTTTGGTATGTGATGATTTAGAGCTATTTCAGGTTGTTTAGATTAATGATAAGTTCATTTTTCAAATTCAGTGACATTGAAAGATTTGGATCTTGATATTTTGTAAGGTTCATAAGGTTAACCATTTATGAAATTTTTTACGTTGATATTTGGACCAGGTTTTATAGATTAATGTATTGCTTCAACATATGATGCAACCTATAATAATAGATGAAGTAGAAATAGTTCAAGGAACAACCAATGGATAATATTGTTCATATGAAATATAATCATATCAAGTAATTATATTTCATTATATTATTTGAGAGTGAAATAATTCCTCGAATCTAGGAAAAAGGTCTTGAAACAAAAAAAATTGTCTTATTATAATCATTTTTTATGATATCAATGACCTTTTTCACGCCTCTATTTTATGGTTTTGTGGTAATTGACCTTCTTTGGATCACCCAATTTCTTGTGATGAATGTTCTATATCACTATCCATCAGTATTTGGGCATTATTTTTCTCTTCCATGTCCATGTTTTCATTTCCTACCTATATTCACCTATCTGGAAACCTAGTTATGGGATTATTCCATATGAATTTTTTACTTCACTTTTGCTCAAATTAAGAGTATATTTTATTAACCTATTTACAATGTGGGTTTTTCAACTAAGAAGTTTTCAAATACCAAACCCTAGATTAATGAGACCAAGCTTAAATTGGGAGGACACAATTTAATTAAGGTGAGGAGAATTTATCCCAAAATTATAAAGTACGAACATTGTATAGAGTGTATGACATGCAACACCAAGTGTCATAGGGAATATAACATCCAAAGTATTTATGATATATTGACTATTTAAAATTTAATCTATTATATATATTTCAATGCATGAAATACTGATATATGTAATGTTTTCAGAAATATCAAGTTTCTTCATTAGCTTTCATTACATGTAATGGTGACTTTCTTTGATGGATTGTGTTGCACTCAAGACTGAGTTTTACCAAATATTATTAATATTATTATTAATATATTATTATAGTTATCACATAGTTTTTGAAATTCTAGGAATAAATAATATTAACTAAATTATAAAAATACGGTTTACTTGTGTTTATATAATGAATACTTTGGTGACTAAGTAATTAGAAATGAAAATAAAAACCAATTGAATATAAAGGATGTGTTTTTATGAAAAACTATTTTTATTCCCACCAAGCAGTTTTATCTTAATAAATTAAATTAATCACAATTATTTCATGATATTAATGAAATTTATATGTTATATATTCAATAAATGTTTTTTCAATTCATCCAATTTTTTATAGGCATAAAATAAGAACAAATCCAATTTTAAGTATAAAAGGATATATTTTATAAAAGGAATTTTTTCCAACTTTTATTGGAAGACATATTTTAAAAATAAATTTTGATACTTTTATAAATTTTATTAAAAAAATAAAATTATTTTTTGAAATCATAATTTCAAAATTTTCTTAGGGTGAATTTTTGGTATTTTTGCAGGGAGTTTGATGGCCTGGATTCTGGAGATTCGTCGGGATTTGGTTGTTGTGGAGTCTCTCACTTCCCAACTCGTGACCTCGGTACGGGGTTGGGTTTCTCACTCGATGCTTCTCCAACTCAGTCCATTGCCTCTTCTTATTCAGCCAACGAACCTTCTTTGTACTCCCTTTTGGGAGTTGGGAGCTCGATCAGCGGCATCTTTGGCGAAATGTTGATCATGCTCGTGCGTATATCCACTACTTAGATCGTGAGGAGGTTGTCTTGGTCTGATTGTGGAGGCGATTAATGTGGTGGAGGCAGGAGTGTTCATCACAGCTTTGGGATGAATCTGATCTGTTTTTTTTTTCTCTATTTTCCCATTGCTGCGTTTGCTGGATCGATCTATCACTGGGAAGCAATTTTTGTGGCTGGAACTTTATGTTGGTCTCGTTGTATTTGGATGGCGTGTTCTATCTTGTAGATTGCGTCGGGTGGGAAACCTCGAAGGAGGGATGGGTGTCTTGGCACCCATCATTCAACCGTCTATTCTTCTGGATGTATGGGCACCGGGACTGAACTTTCTTGGTGTTCTCTCTTGGATGTTGCGGAACATCAGGTTGATGGTTCAGTGAGTCTCTCATTAGCACCATCAGGGGGTGTCTCGAAAGAGATATAGGTGTGTTGGAACCTATCGTCCATTCCTCTTCTCATATTTCTGTATGAGTTGGAGGAGTGATCTGCTTTGGATGTGTTGCCAGCATGACACATTGCAACGCAGAGGGTGTGGCGCATCATCCAGGTGGATTACGTTGTGGCATTTTCGGTTAGGGGGGGTGATGAGACTTTCTGGCCGGTTCTTGCTTTGATTTTTGTTTCCCTTTGGATTTTGGATCCTTTTTGGCCGTTTGGCCTGTTCTGTTTTGATGTCCTTCATATGTTTCTGTAATGGGTTACTCTTTCTTCCCTTTAAAAGGATTTTCTTTCTTATTCAATAAACAGGGGGATTTCCCCCTTGACCTTTTTAAAAAAAAATTAAAATTAATTACAGTGATTAAGGTAAAAATTAGTTTACTTAGTGGTCAAAATTTAATCTTAAGGGGCCAAATGACCTATAAAATTGTCAAAACCCCATTTTATGGACATATTTCTAACATATACCCTCTTTTATTTAAAAATTTTCATTATTAGATGCATGATATGTAAGTGAGACCTCTCAATAGTTTTTACCTTTTGGTATTTACAAGAATGTCACTCATCCTCCACTATAAATTGGCACTAAATCCTCTCACTTATTCACAAATATAAATCCTTTTGTCTAATAAAAAACCTACCCAAATAAACTCCCAAAATCCCTCCCCTCATCCTAGAATCCAAAATTTGGTTATAAATCCAACCAATGAAGTCCTTTGGTGAAAACCAAAAGGAGTTAACAGAAGAAGAGGTAGCATTCTTCAACGAGCACTTTTATTTTATTTCTTTCTCTACCCATTAAATGATTCTTATATATTTATTATATAATAACCTAAATATCATCAATATATTAAGATGTTTTTATATTAATGGTTTGACCTACACCCACACACACTTTCATATAATGGTATATGCAATCATCATCTGTGTGTACGGTGGACTACCACCTTGTGAACCGGTGTCATTCGTTCATCCATTACCACCTTTAAAAGTAGGTAATAATGATGGATTTATAGTTTATATATTATATATATGATATTTATAATGTATTTATTCCTTTTTTAATTATTATATAACACATATCATCATGATTTTCATTTTTTGGGAATATGATAACATCATTCGTGGACGTGTGAACTACCACCCACTCAAAGTGATATGATTCATTCATGCTTTACATGGAATGTATTAAAGGTGGGTTTAATAAAAATATGTAAATTATATAAAATAAAAATTATAATGGAATTATAATATAAATATATATCATTTATTTTCTCTCTTTCAATATGAAAAGAAAATGGAAGCAACATTCATGTGTACGTATTGCCTACCGTCCCCATAAACAGTGCATCTCATTTCCTATCACCAAATTTTATGGATTACTATAAATATATATATATATATATATATACTGAATATATATGATATTTAATTCATGGTTTTACTTATTTAAATAATTAAATCATCATATAAGTAATAGTAATGAAAAATAATAAGTCAAAACATACTTGAAAAACAAGGCGATTAACATCCAAAAATAATGAAAATAATGAAAGATTATTAACAAATGGGTGATAAGATGTTATAAAAGGATGATATATGATATTATAAATATTAATAAGGTTATTTTATAAGTTAGTAACATTATTAAAACCATTATATAGGATTTTAAAGGTAATTCAACCAAAAGGGAGCGTAAGGTAAGGGATTTCATCTCAATTTACATTCCATAGAGACTTATTTGTTATTATGAACCAATTAATTTTAACATGATGTATACATGACCAATTTTTCATTTAATATCAGTATTAAATAATAATTCATGGTATTTTTAGTTTCACTTTTATTTATCTCATCCATGGGGTTTGACTTGAAAATTACCAAGTGGTAAAAGTTATATATGAAATTTCACTTTATTTTGTGATTGTTAACTTTATCTTGAAATAATCACTTCCTTGTGACCACTTTCCATTGTAAAATAAATTTATTTTAAATATATATACTCTTATTTGATGGGTATAATTATTTCAAAACTTTAAACCATTTTCACATATGGTTTATACTTTCAAATATATTTTATTAGCTAGGGGAATATTGATAAATATGTATCCTTTACTCAATATAGATGCTTGCTGATAAGACACATTTTTTAAAAACTTAAATCAATTATTCTATATGTGAGTAATTCTTTGTAATGGTATGTCATGGGTTTGGGGCCATTTAAATTAATCCCTTTGATGCATCAATAGTCTAATGAGATGAATCAGTTTTCCAAATCAGATGGGATTATACCTGATATATTTTAAAATGTCTTATGAGGTCTTGATGGTAAAGGTACCATGTACCTAGGAAACATTTAATCAAATAATTAAGTATTTCCTTCATTGAGAATTTAGTATTATTATTATCCATGATATTTCCAATATGAAAAAAATCTATGGATGAAATTAATTATTAGTTTATTGATTAAATAGAATGTGATTTAAGTTACTTACCTTTACAAATTGATTATCCCTTGTATATTTATTTAAATGACATGTTTGTTCATTTATTTACCTTTCCAAATTTATTATCCATTATTGATTCATGATAGCTTCTACTATACTTAACCCTTACTGAGAATTTGAGCCCACCCTTATTTTTTTTCTTTTCCCTAGGTTATAAAGAAGATATATTTGAATGATTTTTCATGGATGTAGTTTATTTGTTTTATTATTTGTTTTATTTCATTTTCTATACCTAATGTAAAATGGGTTTCATGTATGTAATTTGTTTCTCTAAAACTACTAAAATATTCGGTCCTCTGGGATCTGAATATTGTATCTATGAAAATATAATAAAGTAAGGCACCAGCTCTGTGTTACTGGGGTCAGGTTTGTCACATTAAATTAATCACATATTATCATCCATAAATGGATGGATAGGCAGAGATGGATATCTAGGTTTTAGTGGATATGCTATGGGCTTGTGTGCTTTATTTCAAAGGATCTTGGGAAAAGAATTTTTTTGGGTTGAGTTTTCCTATAAAAAATAGTTATCATACATTGATAAATATGGTTCCCTAAGTGTTTTGTATGGGTGGCCTTGTAGATCTCCCTTATTTTGGGAAGAGTTGGGAGAGAAGTCCTTGGTTGGGTCGAGTGTTGTTTAGGGGATGACGTAGAAGGTGCAGTTGATCTAGAGGCATTTGATCATGGAACAAAGTTTCCATAAATCTTTTCTGGACCATCAGTGTTAGTCATTGGAGTTTAAGGTTGGTGATCAAGTCTTTATCACAGTTTCACCTCACTTGGGACATCATGGGTTGGGTAAGTTGGGTAAGTTGGCACGGAGGTTTTTGGTCTCTTTCTGATTGATGGATAATTGGGGAGGGTGTCCATTGGTTTCACTTATCTTATGGTTTGATAGATATACATGACTTGTTTCATGTTTCCCAGTTGAGTAGGTATATATCATATCATTCCCATGTGATTATATGGGAGGATTTTGATCTTGATCTCGATACCACTTTGGTTAAGAAGCTAGCTCAGATTATGGATCTCCATGATAAGGTATTATGTGATAG
This sequence comes from Viscum album, assembly GCA_963277665.1. Classification (NCBI taxonomy): domain Eukaryota; kingdom Viridiplantae; phylum Streptophyta; class Magnoliopsida; order Santalales; family Viscaceae; genus Viscum; species Viscum album. Next base: position 1,795,374,276 of record OY728131.1, read on the forward strand.
AACGATCCACCTAGTCCAAGTATTATAGTGGTACAGATAGGATATCCATGATAAGTGGGAGTATGAGTCATTTATGTGGAATTAGTGACCTTATCTTTTTGTGGATTTAGGATTTGAGGGATTTCTGGGGGATGAAATCATTTATTGTGGGGATATTGTAACACTCCATTACCTTTCTATCAGGTATGTTTTAACCTTTTTTTATTTTTTCTTTTTTTGGGTTGAGTAAATATGATAAGGGATTTTGAGGATACATGTGATGGTAAAGTTATGGGTTTGTTGGAATAGAACCTATGGTTTTCCCTATTTTCTAGTCAATTGCACATTTAATGGGAGTACACAACATGTAATGGTCTTCGAACAGAACTCTGGAACTAGATGCACATCGTAAGAATTTTACATCCTTTTTAAATAGTACATGCTATTTAATGAAAAAAAATATGGGTTTTAATAAAAAGGATGTGTTTTTAAATGTATGTGGGACTTGGGAATTATACAATGTGAAATGGGATTACACACTATGTAAACTCATAAGGGTTAGATTTAATAAAGAATTTTAGCTAAAATTATTATTTCATTCACACAATATTCCTTGATCTTGACCTATAGGCTCTCCCTAAGTGATTTTGGGGGTCTCCCTCCCATCTAAATTAGTTTTTTCATTGATTGATCACCATTATGGTCTGATTTATTCTCTTTGGGTATGTACTCCTTCTGGGTCTTCTTTGGTTTTGGTTGTAACTGTGGTTTGGCTATGGATTTGTGATCAGATAGTTTTTTATATTGATCATTTTTAGTTTCTTGTTATGCCTTGTCTTTTTGAAGCTATTTTCTTGGTTTCTGGTCACCATTGCTGAAAGCAACTGGGTTTATACCATGTTGAGGTTGTTTTTTCTATAAAATGGGTTAATTTGATGAATTGAATGTAATTATTGATAAATTTTATTGGATTTTTCATTTATTTGAAGTTATAAATGGTTTCAAATGATTTATTTGAAAGGAATATGTTTTCAAAATGGTTTTTTCTTTGAAAATTGATTTCTTTGAAAATAGATTTTCAAATTTCAAAGTGGGTTTCCTTATATTTGAAAACATTTTATAAAATTGTGAGCACAGGTTTGAAAATATATTATACAGTTTCACATTGGTAACCTTGGGTTTATTGATAAAGAGACATGGACAGCCTTAGTATGTGTTTCACCAATAGAATGTAACCTTTTTCGATATTGACTTTTAGGACTCGATATCGATAAGATCCAACGGTATGCCTATTTAGGATCTTTACCATCTAGTACAATGTGTCCCAGAGTATAGTTCTCATATGTGAGTTTCTTTTTCATTTATGTTTATTTATCTAATGATTATTTTTGTCATGGATTATTACTCATAGGTTTTTATATGAGGTTGTATCACATATCTTTACATGATAGATCTTTTCATGTGTATTTTTTTACATGTTTACCTATTGATGCATGGATATGTTTTCCTATTTTATCACTTATAGTGATCATATTTTTTGTTTAAGAATATGAAATTAATTTATGAAAACCAAAGGATAAAAAGGGAAAAATATTTATAAATGGTTGGATTTATAAATTTTTTTTGTAAAACTATTTTGTTTTAAAATATTTAATTATTTAATTCTTGATATTACATCTTGTATAGATTTGTGGGGGTATAATATTGGGATTTGGATCACACCTTACTTATGACTTTGGGAATTTTTATATTTTTTATTTAAAGATTCAAGAAAATGGAAGATGATATTGTAGTATGATGGATTCTCTTGTTGTTGTTGCTTTCAATTCGGGTTGGTCTGTAGGTTATTTTTGGTCATGTGGGGACTTGAATTACTTTCTTCTTTGACCTGTTTTGGTTTGGTTTGTATGTCCTTTGTGGCATATCATTTTTTCACTTCATACTCTGGTTTTATTTATTTTTTTCTTATATTTAAGACTAGTTTCTGTTTTCCTATTTTATCTATATCATGTTACGGGTCAGTTCGGGTGGCATGTATTTTTTACCCGGGTTGGTTCATTGTTAAAGGAAAAATATGAACATTAAAGGGATAAATCATAAATGATATATTCACCCTATCTAATGAATTTATAGTCTTTGATCTAGTTTATCTATGGTATATTTACAATCATTAAATTTCATAACCATTTTCCCCTTTTCCTTCATAATAGTTCATAAAAAGAATTTGATTAACCAAGAATATCCTCTGGGTGTGTCTATCCAAGTGTATAGTATTATGAATATTTGTTGTGCACTAGGTACAGGTCAATTTAATACCCAATGATCCCTTTCTAGGTTATTACCCCAAGGTACATCAGTACCATGTTTACATCCACTTACAAGTAAATAGACAAGGATGTATTTGAGTGAAAAAACCACATTCTCAATACTCTACCAAAATTTTGGGATGTTTACAATATTTATACTCATCCATAGGGTTTATACTATGGTTTTATAGTCATAATCACTAAAATTAACTAGACCTTTTTCTGATTCCAACTATAAAAACCCATATTTATAATCCATTTTATTTGATTGTTTTTAACATAAAGATCCAAATAATATAATCCCAACAAATTGAGAGGCATTTAAAAAATTAGATACATTAACCATTAAGTTAAAATAAAATGAAACATAATTATTTAAAACTCCATAATGTGGTATTTATTTCTTTCTAACTCTTAATAATACATGGTATAACTAGAGATAAATGTAAAACCTCATGTCCATACAGGCTAGAAAATTCTAGAGGGAATTTAAATTTTTCATTTGGTGTATAGACGAGATTTTGAATTGGGATTCAGAATGGAAATATGAAAGGTGAGACATCATAAAGTAATGTTTTTGGACATGGTTGGGGACTTGGAAGTTCACTAGATTACTAAAAAGATTATCAGGAGCTTTGGGTTATGTTTCTTATGTTTTTTGAGAAATATACTCCTGGGAAATGGTTTGGGGAACACCGTTTTAAGAGAAACCCTACGATGCCCTAAACCTTAAGGATTTTACAGTTAATGTTTTTATCACATGTTCTAGGTACATGATTATAACATAGTATAAGGAAAATAATGTGAAATTTATAGGAAACCATGTGGGTGTCTTGGACCTGGGACTTGGCTCACGGTTGGTGGAGAGTTGTAGACAAACTGTGTAAAATATTGCAGATCGGGGTAGTGCCAATTTGCATGGTTGGGGCACAATTGGCACATGGTTTAGAAAACTATGTGGAAAAACTACGTGGAAAAATCATGAAACCTATTAAAAGTGTATTTATACAATATTTTCCATTTGAATATTAAAAGGGTAAACCTCTAGTTCTTCTCATATCACATGCACATGGGATAGATACCCTTACCCCTTCTCCCTTCTTCATTCCTCTTTAGTTTTTAGTGATTTTGGATCTTTTCTTCATTGATTCAATGTGATTATTACCATTTTTTATCCTCCATTCTTATTTTACCATTTTTTGCTTGATTTTAGTTTCTACTATTAGGGATTTAATATTGATTCCACTAGATCATTGTGGAATTGATCGAGCATCAAGGGGATTTCATGAATCCTAGGATGAGGGTGTCCTAAGATGTCATCTTCACTCAGTTTCTCAGTGATTCAACTAGGTATGTCTCTATTATGGATTTTATTATGTTTTTTAACAAATTTAAATCACATTTTTTGTAGATTTGGCGTGATAGGTTAGGTATTTGTTTTGGTTTGATGTTGGGGTTCCATAGGGGACCTTTTGTGGGTGTTTGATCGTGTTTTTAGTGTGGTGATGTCTTCTAGTGATATTTTGGAAAATATGCCTAACTAAATTAAATTTTAAATTAATTTTAAATTTCTTAATTTATTATAAATAATTATAATTAATTAAATTAAATTATTTTTTGGGTGTTTTAGGGCCTCATGATGTTGGGGGAGGTCATTCAAATGTGAATGAGTTGTTTTGGGATGGCCTTGGTAATAGCTGTCAGTCCTTATAAATAAACAAAAAATATATTTGGATGAGGTAGGTGGTCCTAAAACTATCCCAGTGGATTTTTCATTTTGTTATGTGCATGTTGGTGTACGTGACATCATCCATAAGGAAATGGGCCTATTTTTATTTAATTGTTTCATTTAATTTAAATATTTAAATGTAAATTAAATTGTTAAAATATATAAGTAACCAAAATTAAAGATACAATGTACCAAGGCCACTAAGAAACTTGGGAATTATCTTGACACCTCAACCACTTATGGTTGAGACCTGGACTAAGAAGTTATCCTAACACTAAGACACCTCTAAGATGGGGGTGTGGTGTGACTTGAGATGAGGATCCCTGGAAGGCCGATTGAGGACCCTTGATATATTTGTAGCATATTGGGATAGATATTATATGGTTTAGGTGAGATAACTGGTCTGGAGTGACCTAAGACATAGAAATTATCCTTTATCCATCTATCAAGTCTATTTCTAGTGTTGTGTACCTCTAAGGCTTGTGAGGCTATGATATTGACTTGGTGATACCGAGGGATGGGATATCCTCTGAGTATTGGTCATTTTCCTGAGAATCCAATTATGATCAAGGATCCCAAGTGGGATGCCTCTACTATAGTGATAACCTAGGGGGACCCTATGGGTTCCCCTTTAAGAGGTGGCCCAGAGCAGGTGTATGTGTCTATGGCTAGAGATGGTAGCGAGTGTCACCTCGAACCTGTAACAAACATGTGATTCCAAGGTTTTATGTAAAATGTAACAGTCATAGGAGTTTGTCCCGCACTTGATTCATTTTATTTTATTATTTCATTATGATATGTGATTGACTAGGATTCCTGGAATTTTTCCATTGGTCCTAGTACTATTACAATTGCTCAGGATTCCTGAGAATCACCCGATGAGATGGATGATTCCCTCATATGTTTGATATGTTTGGGATCCGATCTCATGGTATGTTAGGGGTGGATTCCAATCTTGGATAGAATACACTAATTTGGTTGATGTGAGAGTGGATGCTTAGAGTTGGTACTTAGGATCTATCATCAGAGTGTGTATGGACTTTTGTACAGAAATAAATGGGATGGAAGTGAGTCCTTTGATATTGTGATACCATTGTGAATGGCTGGGAGTTGGGATTCAAATGGAGATACCAATAAGCCATTGTGAATGCTTGATATTCTTGGGGTTTTAATAGAGGTATGAGGTGTTGGGTGGATATATATCCCCTAGAAAGGGGTGTTTTACATCCTGAGTGTGATTGTCGATTCCCCTCAATTGATGCCTAGGATACCCCCACTAGGATCAGATTGATGCACCAGTGATAGATCAACTAAGAAGTTGTGAGATATTGGATACCCAGTCTATTAAACATGAGATCCAAGGAGGGTATTACCTTTTATTTATTTGGTATCCCAAGAATCATTCATTCCTAGACATATAGGATTTCTTAAGTCTTATCCCTCTTAAGAATCAATCATCGTCCTGACATCGATAATGACCAGGTATTACCATAGTGTTTATCCTAAGGGATTGAGGGTGAAGGATTCCTAGTGATTCCTCAGGATTTACTACTTATTAGTATAGGTGTGAGAATGGGATCCCTAGAGAGAGGATAAAGGTTCCACTGCGGTTATGCTCATGCTCATAGACACTAAGATACTGATCAAGGAAGGTATGGTTGATCATGGTCATAGACCTAAGGATCGATGATGGTTTATGGGATTAGCTTAGTTTACATGTATATTTCCTTAGGGATATTAGGTTACTGGTTGGTACATTTATCGTGATGTTCTCAGAGATATTCTAGCATTGGGATGAATAAGGAATTGATGGTGGTTATTTGTTTGTTATTATACAATTATTTATTTATTATTATGATCATGTCATATGCACATATCATTGAATTTATGAAATAGTACAAGACCACGTTGGTGGTTCCCTACTAATTTATATACTCACACCCTGCTCGGGTCACCATTGTATTGGGGTACCTGAGCAGCCTCCACTTTGTTCTTGGTTCAAGTTGGGTTGAGGCCTGATATTACTTGATTGAGTAGGATAACTCAGACGGTCAGGAGACTAGGATGAGGTAATTATGCATCCTAGGTGTCTTTAATTTTATGTGATAATGACCTCTTGAGTTTATGTACTGCATTCAACTTTTTATATCATGTGCTTATTTATTTATATTTCATGCATACAATGTTATCTAGTTATTTATTTTGGGATTGTGCACTCTGATATGGGTGGTATAGTCTCCTCATGGTACCTCTATGAACCACCAATACTAGTCAGAATCCTCTAGCATATGGGGAGGTGTTATTAAGTTCATGTGGAGGTCTAGTCCGACTACTATTCAGAATGATCCAAGGTGGGGAATTACAAAGTGGTCTTAGAGATGTTTTTATTTGTCTCGCTATTTGGGTATAGTAAATAGGATATATAGAAATGTGTAAAATCGTGTGATGGATACTGTACTGGTACATCATGAACACCTTCACCAATAGGTAGTCTAGGTTTCTAGGGATAGGATTGGCATTCTGGATATGCAATATTATAGTTGTATATAATTTTCACTTCATCAGAAAGACATTATGTTTGGATATATTATTATGATTTTCACTGGATTTTTGGATATTGGACCATTAGAAAGAAGATAGTTATGGATTTAGATATTTTTTTAAAAAGAAAATTGGTGTCTCATACATCATGAGTTGGCACGTAGTATTCATATGACATGTAGGGATCTACTAGTGTGATTTTTGTTCATTGATGAGAGGTTCAACTGTTTAAAGTTCTAGTAACTACTTATATGGTGTTTTCCTATATAATTACTTGGTGGAATTGTACTCTAGTGGAATAATATATATATATATTATTCTGATGAAAATTCATGTGGATCTATAATTTGACACTTTTTTATGATAACAAAATGGTCCCTAGATGTATAGGATGTGAGGTGACCCTAATAGGTAAGTGTGGCACATGGTGCCTTAGTGAGAAACCCTTAGAGGGTTGTTAGTATTTAGGTTCGATTACTTAAAGTGTTTTTAACAACATATACAGTGATTTCCCACATAGATTGGAATGAAACTATACTTAACTAAACCATGTGACAGTGGTTCGTTGGAATGGATCATCCTAGGGTGATTCTGGTTAAATGTACCTTGGAGGTTAAGTTATTTAATGTTTCAATAACAACCTATATTTTATTTTCTCATATATATTGGAATGATATTCTATCTAACTAAACCTTTTATTTTTGGTTCTTGATATGGATCACCAGAGGATGATTTCGGTATCGTGAGTATGGTTGTGGGTAATAATCAGATGCTCGATTATTTAAAGTGTTGATAACAACCTATATGATGTTTCCCATATAGCTTGAAATAAAATTTTATATTATTGAGACTCATGACTATGGTTCCTTGACACAAATCATCCTAGATTATTTAATTGGGGATCTTCTTGAGTTAGGATTCTCAAGGGATTGGTCTCGTAGATATATTATCAATGATAATTAGTGCCCTCATTGGAAGTTTGGAATGAGATGTCCCTATATATGTTTATGAGACCCTAGAAAGGGTGTTTTTCATTATAACACCATGGTTTGTATTTAATATAGAAATAGGACATTGTCTATGGGTTATGACTTTTGGGGAAGCTTAAATTATTAGGGATAGACCTAAAGACCCTAAAATGAGGCATGGTATTTAGTTAGGAAGAGATTTTGAGATGACCAAGGGAAACCCATGAGAGGGGTTAGCCTGGGTTTTTGGGTTTCTTGGAGGTAGTAGAACATGTTTGTGCTAGATTTTGAGATCAACGCATGACAGACATAATCAATTTTATAGAAAAAGGCATGGTTACACCTTGGGATGTGAAGCACTTAGAGTGTCTTGGTATCAAGGTTGGTTTTGAGGGAAGGGTTTCTTATTTGATTTACCCTATTGAATATAGATGCATTTTAGTATGTGATGAGAGCATGGATGGATTCTTGTGACCTAGAATGGCATCAAATGGTGGATAAGAGTATGTTTTGTTTTGTCACAACCCGACCCAAGTCGAGGCTTGATCCGCAGCTACCCCAAGCCCACCTTCATAGGCCAAGGGGTGGAGAATAGCACCGAAGGCATAAATAACTTGGGGAGTCCTTTTTATAAGTACTTTTATGCACACACATAGCCATATTGATGTAAAATTATAGAGGGAAAGATTAGAAAGTGAAACACTACTATAAAGTAAACCAATAATGCATGAACCTCTAGACAGTACCAAATTACAGTAGTGTAAACTAAAAAGTAAAGAGAATAAATATACGCCCAACCAAAAATATGTCCCAACCTAACAAAACGAGAAATGTAAATAGTTTAAAGAGAGCCTAGATCCTGAATCCCAAGCTACAACCATCATAAGTTGTCCAAGAACCCAGTATCCCCAAGATCTTCTATAGTCACAATCGACTTGTCTGACATATTCATAATACATGACACGCATGGGAAAATCTCATGTAGGGGTGAGTATATACATACCCAGTAGGATGCCATAAAATATTAAGAGGAGTAGTTAGAGATACAATAAGAAAATAAGAATAGTAGATGCAAGATACAGTCAAAGAGTACAACTCAACCCAAACCAAGAGTGAAATAAAGATCATCCAAACACAAGGGGATAAATACAATGAGTAGATAAACTACCCATTGAGTCCTTAACACCTATAGTAGAAGAGTAGACTCATCCAACAATGAGAAGCTAAACATAGAAAGCACGTGGCATACCCTGCACGTCTTCACCTCTCATGAAAGGAGAGTACCCAAATCTAAGGTGTGGATATAGAGGAATAATATATATATATATATACATATGATTATATATATATATGTGGTCAGTAAAAATAAATATAAATGAGAGAGTAAGGGGATATATATCGCACATCTCATCCCAAGAAAAATAGTATCCAACAGTTCCAAAAGTCCATCAATGATGCCCATCATCTCATGTGTCTCACTACTAAAAATATGGCCTTTATCAGTGCTAGAAAAGGGAATTAACAGTGCTATAAAATCTCTGTTAATCAAGGAGAAGACAAAGGGGAGTCCCTTTTATCAGCACTCAGAAAAGCACTGATAAAGGCCCCTTTTATCAATGCTGATAAAAGGGTTCCTTATCAGCACTTTTTTTAACAGTGATAAAAGTTAAAAAACATTAAAAAAAATAAAAAAAAAAATATTTCTTCAATTTGGGGAGGGGCTTCAATAGCGCTTGAATCCCCCTTAAACAGTTCCCCACCCGCGAGCATGACCTGGCTCCCCCAGGATTCAAACTCGGGGCATGTTTCTTGCGTGCCTAAGCCTTTACAACTCCACCATACTACTTTTCTCTTCATTTATTAATATATCTATTTATTTATATATATATTTAGTTATATTTACTCATATATTAATATATATATATTTATATTAATATATATAGTTATATTAATATATATATATATATATATATATTTATATTTATATTTATATATTAATATATTTATTCATATATTAATATATATTTATAAGATCAGTTTTAAATACATTTATAAAATATGATTTTTGTGTGTTTATAAATAAATAAATACATATATAAAACACACATAGACACATATTATATGTATATTTGTAAGTATAATTATACATATTTATATATATTTACAAATATTATATATTAATATGTATATACATATGTTTAGAATATATAGATAATATATATCAGTTTTTCAATACAGACGCACACAAATATATATATACACACACACACATCATATAGGTATATAAATATTAATATTTTTAATTTTAAATAAAATGTATATTATATTTTTATTTATATAAGCCTTATATATTGAGAAATATAATTTATATTTAAATATGATTAATTATTTATTTATAAAATTAAATTTTTATGGGTGAATATATAAAAAATATGTATATATTTTTATATAATTTATTATAAGAAACATTACATAATTAAAAATGATAAAATTTCAAACCCATAATATCAATGTAAATGTAACCCCTCAAAATAAATTCATTCCCCAATGAAAAGGGTCAAAAAGACCCCCTAAAACGAGGCTGAAATTCCATTGAATGTTAAAAATTTTGGGTATCCGGACTAAAAACTCGGTTTTGGAGGCCTTATAGGCCTTTTTTGCCTCAAAAAATGTGGAAGAAGGTTTCCTTGGGTCATAGCACATAGAGATCATTATAGGATTTGATTTGATATGTTGTAGAGCTCAAACGGACACCCGGATCAAAAGTTATGGTCGTTTGAAGTTTGAGTTACATTTTCAACTTATTTTAGATCTTTTATTAATTTTTTTGATTTTTTGTGTCTTCAAATTGTTATTAAATGATTATTAGTCGATGATAATTATAAAATTATTAATTAATATTTTTTATGATATTTTATAATCCATTTTCACTACATATATTACATATTAAGTGAAAATGTTTATTTATACACATCTAAAACATATTTAAAATATATATATTATATTTATATCAATATAAATATACTTATATATCAATATTTTTTTTTATGAAATATAATTTTTTTAAATATACACTTTATCAGTGCTAGGAAAAAGCATTGATAAAGCCCTCCCTTTATCAGCGCTACTAAAAAAGCGCTGATAAAGGGGGCCCCTTTAACATCGCTAAAAAATCACTGATAAATGTTCAATTTTAACAGCACTTTTTTTAGTGCTGTTAAAATTCCCTTTATCAGCGCTTTTTCTTAGCGTTGATAAAGACACCCCCTTTATCAGTACTTTTTTTAGCATTGTTAAAGGGTGACACTACAAAAAAACCAGTTTTGTGGTAGTGTCTGCCTAGAAGTAACTGTAAGAGTCTAACCATTCATCATCACTATGTTGCACAGTTGAGTGGGAATAAACTCTAAGAACAGGACCCACGCCCTAGTATATTAGGGGGTTTTACTTTGTAATCCATCGAGGATGCCACTCCCCAGCTATGTTAGAGGGTCCACTCGATATCCGTCAAGGACACCACTACCCAGCTATACTGGGGTGTCAACTCGGTATCCATCAAGGATTCCACTACCCAGCTATAATGGAAGGTCAAATCGGAATCTTTTGAGGATTCCACTACCCATCTATACCGGGTTTTCAACTCAGTATCTTTTGAGTACTTCACTTCCCAGCTATATTGGAGGTTCAGCTTAGTAAGGTCATCGAGGAACTTTACTTTACAACCCTATTGGAGGGTATTGCTTGGAAAGGATCTGGTGATCCTACGTGATTACTACGATCATCAGATGTTGTATTATTATTATTTTTGGATGAAATATTTCACATTATATCTAAAAAGTTTCAATTGAGGTAATAATCATGTTCTATGTGGAAAAACACTCGGGATAGGCTACTCACGGCACAAAATCTGAGTTCAAATGAAAGAGATACAGACGATTAAAGTTTCCTCAAAAAGAAACTAGGGGTAAACAGTGTGTGAGGGTACCCACATGGCATGTGGTCTCTTTTCATTGCCTTGTTGTGTCCTTGAATAGAACATGGATTCATACCATGTAGCAATACATGCTGTGTAGGTGGATTACATGGCATGTCTTGACTAACCAGGATCGGGCCATGTCCTATGGGCCTTGTACATGTACCAGACCTCGTGTATGTGTACTTGAGTACACGATCATGTTCCTGGCCATGTTCTTCGACATGGTTTCCCACCTGTGTGATCCTTCACACAGGTTCCTATTTAGGTAAGGGGTATATAGTGTGTTTGAGGGCTACACATCGTACCATAGTTAACATTTCTGAAATCCTAGCCACCACTGTTGATGGGGCTACACGTTTTATGTTATTCCTTGAACACGGCATGTAGTTGAATTTTCTAAAGTCTTTCCATATCTCCAATTACATGATATATGCTTCATTTTAGGCTGTTTCATCATAGATCCTACCTTTAATCCACTCGAAACTTATGAATCGGGCTACTGATCGTCATTTCCAACCGTCATTCACTGAAAATTGGCTCTAGTGGTCCTCGAGAATCCCATTGCATGAAATGTATTCCATCAAGCCTTCCACCTTTTATTTCATGACCTAGAATCACTGAAATAGAAATCCATAGTTCTAAAATACTCTAGATCTATGCTAATATTGTTTATGTTCTCTTTGTTTTTTAAACCTCTACAAATTTTGGGGTCTGATTGGGCTCAGTACCACACGGAAATTGCCAAACCGGGACCTTAGGGTCCAACAAGTGATGAACAAAAAGAAACAAAAATTAAAATCACAATAACAAAGGTTTAAAGATCATTTTCTAATTGTTCTTGGACAACAATCTGTAAGATACAATTGGGGTAAGAAAACAATGGAGAATTAATAATTTTTTGTACCCTAGTGCATTAAATCGGCCGACAATTAGCATAGATCTAAGAAAAAGGATGTATCAGCTCAAAAATTTAATCAAGGGGAATAAATCACCAATTAAAGTTTCCTACTTTGATTATGGATCATCCGTTGATAAATAATGTGCCTGCCAAGGATCACTCGAAGTCGTTGTATTTGTTACATCCTGATCTGATTTGATCTGGATTTTTGTCATTATCCGATTAGATTCACCAATGGAGGAGAGAGAAAGAGCTCTAGATTTATCCCAGGGTTTATGTAGGTAACCCTAGAGAAATCATCTTGGTGGTGATATTATAGAGTTATTTTTTCCATTGAAAAAAAGTAATTAATTAATTAACTCATCGAACATAATTCTAACCAGAAAGGAGTTCAAACTCCCCATGATGACTCATTTTATGTCACGCTAATGGTAAAAATCGCATTCCAAACTCAACTGTGGTCTTATATTTTTTATATGTGATTCTTTTTAAGATTTATCCCATTTTATTTTAGGAACCATGAACGTGTAATATAAAATATATTTAATATTTTTATAAAATTAATTTCGGGTACACTGGGTCTCAGAATCACATGTCGTCTCAGCGCTTAGCTTTGGAAATATATGTGGAAATATTTCGAAGTATTACAAGGCCAAAATAAGGTCATTACATCATTCCCTCCTTCAATATTTTCATCCCCAAAAGGAAAAATCTAAAAAAATAACTCAAGATGATGAGCCCGCACTTGGATTTCCCACTCCCAGGAACTCTACTTCACATTCCCATACTACCACAACACGTGGACCAAGGGGATGGTCTATCCATGTAGAGTTCACTTCTGTAGATCCTCGATTGCCATAGGGTACTCCACAAATGTGGATCTATCCTTGATGTCCAACTCACCTCAATCAATAACTTGTGTAGGGTCATGCACATTTATCCCCATCTATAACACGTGGAAGATGCTGTGAACCCATTCTAGCTATGGGGGTAGAGTGAGGTGGTCAGAAACCTCTCCAACCCTCTAAATGATCTCAAATGGCTCAATGAACCTCAGGGATATCTTGACTCCATCACTGAACCTATGTAATAATTTTTGTGGGGTGATTCTCTGGAAAATGTAGTCTCCCTGTTCGAACTACAGGGGCCTACAATGGCGATCTATATAATATTTTTGTCTGCTTTGGGCCATCCTTCTTTTCTCATGGATGACTTGGACTTTCTCCACAATCACCCTCACCATTTATGGGCCCATAAGATATGTCTCAATGATATCTGTTTAGCATAAGGGTGACCTAAAGGGTCTCCCATATAGGGCCTAAAAAGGTTCCATGTCGATGCTATAGTGGTGGGTGTTACTATATGTAAACTCTACCAAAGGAAATTAATCATCCCAACTCCATTCAAAGTCTAACAAGAAATCCCTCAACATATCCTCTAACATCTGGATATTATGCTCATTATACCCATCATTCTGGAGGTAAAAGGTTGTGATAATCCTTATGTGATTCTTGAATGCCTCCTGGTGGTCTCTCCACAATCATGATGTAAACTATGTGTCATGATCAGAAATAGTCATCGAGGTAACCCCATGAAGAGGAATGATCTCCCATATTTACAACTAAACAAAACTCTCCACCAAAATATACTACCTGAGGCATCACAATACACAACAAACTCCACTTCTTCTTATGGTATTCATAACACTATAACACTCATCATACTCATCCTAAACTCCTCAAAGGTCCTTTGGTACTACTCAAACCAGGTAAACGACTACCCTTTCCCTGTTAGGGCAGTCAAAGTGGTTTTGATTCTAGAGAATAATTCCAAAACCTCATATACTACCCATCCAAACTAGGAAATATCTTCACCTCCCACAAACTCTTTGGTGGATCCCAAGAAATCACTACTTCAATATTTACTGGGCCTATGGATAAACCATGCTGAGAAATGACATTCCCTATAAAGTGAACCTCATGAATCCAAAAATCATCTCATGTCTAGTAATAGTTCAAAGAGGTCATCAATGCTAATTAAGGGGTACTTGTTCTTTATTGTGGCCTAGTTTAGGAAATAATAATCCATGAAAATTAGTAAGACCCCATCCACATTTTTCACAAACAACACTAGAGTTTCCTAAGGGGACACACTAGGTAATATAAAACCTTTCTCTCAAAGGTCCTCCAACTACAACTGTAGCTCATGAAGCTTGGTAGGGACCATATGATGTGCCGCAAAAGATATCATAGTGGTCCTAGGATACAAGTCGATGAAAAAATTCATTTCCCACCTTATAGGTAGTCCCATAACGTCATTGGGGAAGATGTCCATATAATCCTCCTTCTCACAAGACCCACTTGTCTCATCATGATATCTCTCTCTCCATAAAAATAGAATCTCATCCCATTAGTGTGTATGCATCTGACTTGTCTATGGTGATAGTCAATATGGGATTAAACCATGGATAGAAAATCTATACCCTTGATGATGTCATAGGGTTCCATCATGAGGACCAAAAGGTCACATGTGAACCTCTCTCCATCTATTGATTTTTTGTACTACCATAATATGAAAGATATAGAAGAAGCATTCCCTGTAGAATCCTCAAGACAAAGATGATGGGCTAGCGCCTCAAATGGGAGCTCCATCTCTCACAACAAGATTATAGAGATAAATTAATAAATTGAAAATAATACTAAAGAAATATTAGAATAAACATATATCATACCTCTAATAATCTCATGCACTATGGGGTCATAAACATCCAAACCTTGTAGTTATCTATAGCCCCAGCATCCATCTCCCTAAGCCTGAGATGGGCCGCTTGGTGCTGGTGGTGGAAGGATCTCATAGCGGTGTCAACCACCCATAGATACTCCTACTCATATCCCAACTTCACCTCCTTGGGGACTACCCTTCCCTCTCCTGGGGGATCCCTAATCACATCACTACCTATACCATGGCGGTCTGTCAGCTATATGCCTATGCTTCTCAGCATGTCTGGTCGGGCAGTCACTCACTATGTGACCTCACCCATTACAAGAAAAGAACCATCCCTCTATAGGATACCTTGGTACTCTACACTATCCCTAAACCACAGGACCTCATGCTTGAGCCTGATTATGAAAGGGATTCCTACGTCGATATCCCACTGAATGGCGTCTACTAGTTGTTATAGACGACTTAGCTCTGTGATTCCCACTACTAGTTCTATCTGTCTGACATCCTTTTGATAAAAAGATAAATATCACCAGTTCTCTCTCAAACACCCCAGCATATGTGTGGATGCACAAGGTCACTATGCTGGAATGGATCTCTCTACAGAGTCCCTTCTCAAACTTCCATGCTCGAAAATGGCCATCATGGATCATGTCAAGAGAGGGACGTGTAAGGTCTGTGGACCACATTGCGTACTCAACCACCAACATATCTCCCTGTTGTAGCTCTAGAATCTATTGGGTCTAGAATGACTGGAAATATGAGGGGTATTATTCCTCATGGAATAGTTTCTATAATTTAGTCCACGATAGAGTCGACTCATCATGCAATTTCACAATAAGGCTCCACCAGTGCCAAACTACTTCATGGAAAAGTATAGATTCCAAAAAAAACTATATAATCCATTAGGGATTGAACAAGCCTAAATATATAGACCACTGACTCTATCCAATCCTCTACTGCCTGAGGATCTGGATTTCCATGAAACCTCAGTGATCTCTGACGCTAGAACTCGCAGAGCATGCTAATCCTACGTGTGTCTTCATCCTCCTATGTTGGAATGATCTATTTCTCAATAGGGTTAGGTGCTTATAATTACCCACCTGGAGGAAGGGGATCATGGTAAGGAACCTAAACTAAGACCACATCACTTATTAGGTAGTCTTCATAAACTGTAGCTATTATCCTGGATGGTTGTCATCGTAGAGGCATCCTGAGATTCATAAAGATGTACCATAGTAAAATGATCATATATATATATATATATAAAATGGATATATAACTCAAAAAGGACATTCAAAGACTCAATTCTATATGATGCATGCACCATTGATCTCCACAACCAATCACTCAGCATGCCGAGTTGACAAGTAAGTAGTCAAGGTCCTAGTGAATGGAAACATCAGTTGTCACACCATCACTCGATTCCCTGTCCTAAGATCCTCACTCGAGAAACTTTAACAATGTTTCTCTAAACCCAAACAAGTCCTATTAAGAAGATTTGCCTGAATAAATTCCCAAGGAATGAACTTTCTCTCATACCAATCTATCACGATCTGACCTAAGTTGGGGCTCGAGTCACAACTACCCGAAGACCGCCTCAATAGGCTAGGGGGTGGCCAATAGTTCCAAAGTAAAAAATAAATTGCAGAGGCCTTTTCCTATGCACCTATATGCACACACATAGTCATCTCGATGCAAAAGTGCAGATGGAAAGAGTAAAAGGTGCAACACTGCTATAAAGTAAACCAAGGATACATGAACCTCTATCCAGTACCAAAGTACGATAGTGTAAACTAAAAATTAAATGGGAAAAATACATGTCCAACCAAAAATATGTCCCAACCAGAAAAAAATAGAAAATTAAATAGCTAAAATATAGATCATATTCTGAATCCCAAGCTACGACCATTGTACGCTGTCCAAGCACCCAGTATCCCTAAGCTCCTCTGCAGTCACTATCGACCTTTCTGTTGTCAATATAAGACACAAAACATGTGATAAAATATCATTTGGGGGTGATAATATACATACTCAGTAGGATACCCTAAAATCTGAAGGGGGTATTAAGAGATATAATAGTAAAAAAGAACATTGGATTCAAGACACGGTTAAAGAGTACAGCTCAACCCAAACTGAGAGTGAAAGTAAGCACGTCCAAACACAAAAGGATAAACACAGTGAGTATATGAACTAACCATAGAGTCTTCACCACCTATAGAAAGAGAGTATACTCATCCAATAAAAATAATATAAACACAAAAATCATATGGAATACCCCATGCACCATTGCCTCTCCTAGAAGAAGAGTAACCAAATCCAAGGTGTTGATACAGAGGAAGAATGTGTGTGTGTGTGTGTGATTAGCCAAAATAAATCCAAATGAGAGAGTAAGTGGATCTCCATATCACATATAAACCCAAGAAGAAGAGTATTAAATTGTTCCAAAAGTCCATCAATGATGCCCAACATCTCACAAATCTTCCCAGAAGTCACCATATAAGTCTAACCACACCTCGTCACTGTGTCTCATGGCTAAGTGGGCACAAACTCTAAGTAGAGGACCCGCACCATTGTACATTATGGGGTTCCACTCTATAATTCATCAAATATGACACTTATTAGCTATATTAGAGGTTCAACTTGGTATTCTTTGAGGATGCCACATCCCATCTATGCTGGAGGCTAAACTTGGTATCCATTGAGGATGCCACTACCCAACTATGCAAGAGGGTCAAATCGATATCCTTCAAGGACGCCACTGCCCAGCTATGTTGGAGGGTTAATTTGGTATCTTTTTAGGATGTCACTTCCCAACTATGGATGAGGTTAAACTTGGTAAGTTTATCAGGGAACTCCATTGCCCATCCCTGCTAGAGAGTACCGCTTTGAAAGGTCCTAGTGATCCTACGCGATCACTGTCATCATCAGGTGTTGTATTATCAGGCGTTGTGCCCATAATATTTCACATTGTATATCCAAATCCATAACTGAGGGCCTCATAATTTTCTAAACACACACAAAAACACTTGGGATAGGAAACTCGTTGCCCAAAATCTGAGTTCAATTAAAGGAGATATGGACGGTTGAAGTTTACTCAAAACTGAATTAGGGGTACAAAGAATGTGAGGGGATCTACAAGTCATGTTGTCCCATTTCACCACATATACATGTAATTTTCCAACACATGTATCCATACCATGTTGCATTATATTATGTATAGGTAGACTACAAGGCATGTCCCAACTAACCAGGGTTGGGCCGTGTCCGTGTACCGGACCTCGTGCCTTTGTACTTGAGTACACGATCGTGTGCCTGGCTGTTTACTTCCACGCAGTTTCCCACCTATGTGATCCTACACATGAATTCCCATCTAGGGAAGGGGTACATGGAATGTAGGAGGGATACACAATGTGTCATCCTTAACTTTTATGAAACCTTAGTCATCATCGTTGAGGAAGCTACAGGTCGTGTGTTCTTTCTTGAACACATGTGTAGTCATGTTTTCAAAAAAAATACATATCTCCATATTTGTGATATATGATTTGTTTCATTCCATTTATCCATAGATCATGCCTTGATTCCACCCAAAATTTACAGATCTGGCTGCCGCTCATCATTTCCAGTCATCGTTCACCAGAAATTGGCTCTGGTAGTCCTTGAGAATCTCATCACATTAATTACACTCCACTGATACTTACACCTTTTATTTCATGACCTAAAATCACCAAAATATACATCCACAATTTGAAAACACTCTAGATCTATGCTAAGATCATCGATCCGCTCCTTTATGCAAAACCTCTATAAATCGGGGGGTCTAATTAGGTACGTTACCACCTGGAAATTGTTGAATCGAGACCTCAGAGTCCAACCAATGATTAACATGAAGAAAAAAGTGGGAAAATCACAAGAAAAAGTTTTAAACATTTTATTCAAAATTTTCTTAGCCAATGATCAAGAACAAGAAACCGGGGTTATAAAATAATGGAAAATTAATAATTTTCTAAACCTGGGTGCATGAAATCAGCCAATAATTGGCACAGATCCAAGAATAAGGATGGATCTACTCAAGAATTTAATCAAATGGACTAAATCACCAATTAATGAGTCTTGCCTTGATTATGAGTCATTTTTTATGAAGAATGAATCTTCCAATGATCAGGAGAAACTATTTTGTTCATTTCATCCTGATCAGATCAGATCTGGTGTTTTGTTGTCATCCAATTATATTTTTCAATGGAGGAGGGAGGAAGAGCTTCATATTTCTCCCTGGTTTTATGTAGATAACCCTAGATAAATTATTCTGGTGGTTATATAATAGATTTATTTGTTGTTTTGAAAATAATTAATTAATTAAATAACTCACATAACATATTTCCAATGAGTAAGAAATATGAACACCTCATGCCAACTCATTTTATGTCGTTCCTAGGGTAAACATCGTGTTACAAACTCAACCATGGTATAGAATTTCTAATTCAATCTTTCATTTAATATTTATCCCTTTTTTTAGGAACCATGCGCATGTAATATAAAATATAGTTAATATTTTTATAAAATTAATTTTGGGCACACTGGTCCTCAGAATCACACGTCGTCTTAGCACTTAGATCTGGAAATATATATATAAATATTTCAAAGTCTTAAAAGTCCAAAACCAGGCCTCTACTGGTTTAATGAGTATACATGTTGTCGATCATGGTCAAACTTGTTTAGAAATGTGACTCTCAAGAGAGTGAGTCTTATCTTATGTGGTTGGGTTATACTAGAGTGTACACCCATATGTTTTTAGAAGATATTGAGGTACTGTTCATGCTGGTTACATGTAGTATTTTGTAAGCCAGAATCAGTGATGGTCATGTGCAAGGCAATAGACAATGAGTTCTAATGGTATACATGATCATGGATTAGAGAGAGAGAAACATTCATGCAATGATGGGACCTATTGAAGTTGTGATCTAGGAGTGTTATAAGGTAATCCATATAGTGGGGAGTGCACCATTGTCCATTTGAATATGTGACTCTCATTGTAATTAGAATTTTGGTGGTTTATGAGGATGGAATTTTTTGAGCTAGGAATTGGTTCCAATTAATGTTTTTCATTATAATTTTAATATGAGTGAGGTGGTCATGTAAAAACATTGAGTGTAGAAGTGGATAAAGCATGATCCCTGATGGAACAACACCAGATCTATACTTTCATGTTCATGATAGGACCAGTTGTTAGATAATCAATATGAGTAATTCAATCCTATTTTATATAGTCCTAAGTTAAATACCACATTTGAGTTTTAGATGAGATAGTGTATGAGTTGGTCCATTTCCATTGGGCACAAGGTGACCCCAGATTGATTTGAGGGTGATTTTTAGGGTGAGAAATCATTTGTGACATATTTTAGGGGGTGAATCTTTATTTCATCATGTGGTTTAAGGGGTTAATCATGTGAAAAAACATTGTGAGGTACCATTTTTAGATAAAAATTATTTATAAATACGGAAATTTTGTGTCATGTATCGGGATAAATGTGGGACCCTGTCAGGGGGTTCATTATTGGAAATGTTGAGGCAGAGGCAGATGTTTCTTTTAAGGATATATCGGTGGGTACATCTATGAATTTTGAGTATAGTCAGGTGGAGGAGGTTTGGATGGTGTTGTTATTTAGGATTAGACATTATGAGAGAGAAAACATGTCAGAAGTTTCATGTGGGATGTGGTAAGTGAGTCGGTGGACAACTAGAAATCCGTTTCTGGTAGGCGGTTCCTATGGTTGAGAGAACCATGGTTGGGAATTAGCCTTGGAAATCGAAATATTATGATGGGGCACTATAATACTTTTTATGAATCAGTAGAGACACCATGGGGTGTTGTTAGGATGGGTTTTGTGGTCTTTATCTTGATTTCAGTGTTGTTAAGTGAGTGGGAATCTTGGATTCCATTGAAAGGTGTGTTGTTGTTTCAAGTTGTGCAGTAAAGTCTTGTTTGTAATTAAAGAATCAAGTGTGATGTGTTGATCATGAGTTAGAAACCTATGAAGGTAGGATTAATTGGTTAAAATTTTGACAATAATTATCAGGGATGATATTTTTTATGCTGTGTAGATTTTAAAACCCTATGTCCATACGGGATGGAAAATTCTAGAGAGAATTTGAATTTTTCATTTGGTGGATAGGATGGATTTTAAACCAGGCTTTGGATTGGAATTATGAAAGTTGATACATTGTAAATTAATGTTTTTGGACATGTTTTGAGGATTATAAATAATCTCAGGTGATCGGGACCTTTAGGATCTTTGGGTAAAGTTTTGGATGTTTTCAGATGAATCTACATAAGAACCACGGTTTGGGGAACGATGTCAAGAGAAACCATGCAGTACCTTGATCCTCAAGGTGTTTCTAGTTATTTTTTTATTTCATGGTCTAGGAACACAGTTAGCACACAATTTTGGGAAAACTATGTGAAATTCATAGGAATCCTTATGGTGTTTCATGGACCTAGGGATTAGTGCACAGTTGTAGAGAAATCATGAAAATATTTCAGATCAGGGTAGAGCTAATTCACATGGTTGATGCATATTTTGTAAAATCATTCAGCCTATTAAAAGTGTACTTTTATGATTGTTCCCCTCAAAAAATTAAAATGGAAATCCCCCCCCCCATTTTTCTCCTCTCATATGTGCATGGGCCATCCACTCTTCCCCATCCTCCCTCCTTCACTCCTCCTTGGTTTCGGGTGATTTTGGGTCTGTTATTTGGTAATTCAAGGCGAGTCCCACCCTCTGTTAGCCTCCATTATTGTTTTCCCTTTTTCTCTTGATTTAAGTTTATCCCATTATGGATTTAATCCTAATTTCACTAGATCATTGTCGAATCAGTTGGGCATCAAGTGGATTTCATGTTTCCTATGATAGGGTGTCTTGAGATGCTATATATACTCAGTTTCTTAGATATTCAACATGGTATGTCACCATCATGTATTTTATTAGGTTTTTTCCTAAATTTTGACCAAATTTTATATAGGTTTGGAATGATAGGTTGGGGATTTTCCTCAGTTCTATTTCGGGGATCTATAAGGGGCCTCTTGTGGGTGTTTAGTCATGGTTCCAGTGCAACGAGGCCCTTCGGTGAGATTTTGGTGAATATTCCGAGTTAAATTAAATTTTTAATTAAATATAAATTGTTTAATTAATTATAAAAAATTATAATTAATTTAACTAAATTATTTTTGTTGTGATTTATGTCCTTGGAGGTTGTGTCAAGGTCATTAGAATTCAGAAGTGTGGTTTTTGGTGGTTCTTGGCAGAAATTGTTGGCCCTTATAAATAAAGAAAAAATATTCAGATGAAATAGGTGGTCCTCTAACTAACCCTATGGATTGGTCATTTTTTTAAGTGCATGTGGGTGTATGAAACCTCACCCTTAAGACAACATCCCTATTATTATTGAATTATTTAATTTAATTTAAATAGTTAAATTTTAATCAAATTGATAAATTGTATAAGCACACTAAATTAAATAGATAATGTGTCAAGGCCACTGAGGACCTTGGCCACTAGCTTTACACCTTGTATGCCAATGTCAAAGGCCTATAATAAAAAGTTTCTCTGATTTCAGGTCACCTCTTAGAGCAAGGTGTGGTGTGACTTAAGATGAACGGCTATGGTAGGCTGAGTAAGGACCCTTGAGATATGTGTAGACAAGTTAGATAAACTGTATGCAAATATCAGATGGGTTGGGTGAGTTAGATAAACCTAATAAAGAATATTGGGAAAATAATTTTCTTTGGAAAAATACATGATAACTTATAAATGAAGATTCAAATAATTCAGTATTCATGAAGGAGGTAAATTATGTTCATTCCGATTATGTTAAAACAAATATTTCTTACACATTTTCAGTAAAAAGTCAAAAGGTGGCTTGTTCGAAAAATAACAAGAATATTCCCTTGAAAAAAAATTAAAGAAAGTAAAAAATGGTTAAAATTACTTTAAAAAATAAAATTATAATATTAAAAACGTTTTAATGTAAATATAGATATGGAAGAAAAATATTCCTGGCCAAATAGAAAACAAAGTGTTTTATCCTTAAAAACATTATTTTAGTATATTGAGTAATCAAAAGAGTAAACTAAGGAGAAAACTTATAATTTTAAGAAATAACCATGGTATAAGAAAATATATTAGGATTAATATAGAAATATCAAATAATTCCCTAGTAGAGACTTAAAAATAAACAATCCTGAATAATGATGAGATTGTTGAATAAATGCTTACCACATTGGTACTGTTTGAATCATAAAACCCATGAAAGAAATAACTTCAAATGAGACTTTAAATAAAATTAAAATAAGTATATTGATGATATACCATAAAAAAGTTGTGTTATATACACCACATGAAAGAAACAAGTGGTGAACAAGGAAAATGTCGCACATAAATAAAAGTGAGATGAGAAACCCCTTACAAAGATCATATCATTGAATTGAGAATTAATCAATGGGGAGATTATGTGTAACAAATTTAAATACACACAAAATGAGTGTAAATATAATGTAAATAAATCAAAGTTAATTTGAAACATAATATTGGCATAATATAATCAATGAAGAAGTGATATAACCCAATGAAAGACGATTGAGTTAGGAAATCCTTACAAAGATCATAATGAGAATTAATCAATGAAGTGATTATTTATAAAAAAATGTAAATAAAAATAAAATAAGTATAAATAAAACATAAAATAATCATATTTAATTACACACATAATCTTATCATATCAAAAAGAGTGATAAAGTAATATAACTTATGAAAAGAAATTGAGTTATGAAACCCCTTACCTTTCCCTTTGTGTTGCCTCCCTTGGATTGATCTTAAGGCCTTTATAGTAAAGGTTTATGATCACCCAAATGGATATGTAATGTGGTAATGGATGTTTATAGATATATTTTTTAAGGTTTTTTATAGAAAAACTGAATTTTATTTGTGTGAAAAATGTTGAAGTGAGCCACTTTTTATAGACAAAATTTAATGGAGTTTTCACAATTTTTTTGATCTTTCGGGTCATAAAGGTAACTCTAAAAATAAAATGTGGAAAACATAATTACCATGGATGATATTATAGTCTATTTAATATCTATATAATTCATGATAATTTATTTTTATAATTTTATAATGGTTAAAAATAATTTTTAAATATTCAATACTATTTAAGGTCTTTTCGTCACTATTCACAATACTTGACTTTATAGACACCATGAAAACTAAACATTTTGAATATAGTAATTTATATCATAATTAATACTTCATAAATATGTATAAAATTCAGGGGATACTAATACTCATCAAAATATTATCATTTTTAATATTTTTAAAATCATTTTTTTAATTGTTTTTTTTGTTTTGATATGCACCATGTCATCGTGTCGTAAGTGTTTTAGACAATTATAATAGATTTAAAATTTAAAAATAAATTATTAAAATAAATAAATATTATAAATAATTTTATCATTTATATTCATTCACAATTAATATATATTCTCATTCATATAATGACAAAATATTTAATATGTTATTCTTACTTTTCACACCTTGCGCAAACATTGCACAAGCATTTGGATAATATTTTTATTATATAAATCCAAAGTTAAAAACTATAAATAAAAATAATAATTTATAAATAATATTTAATAAATAATTTTTATAAAAACTATTTACTTCTAAATTATAATCATTATACATTATTTTTTTCTTTTTTAGTGCTACGTAAGCACTACGTCGGCACTAAAAATGATTTTCATATTTATCATGAAATAAATTATAATTGATATGTTTTGAATTAATTTTGTATTATATTTGTAATATATTATAATACATTATTCACTAAATATTTTTCATGAATTTATATATCATATTTATGTTATGATAATGTCATAAAATATATCATATCTCATAAAATCTGTATTTTTCTACTATTTAACAAAATTTTACTTTTGACACTTAAAGAAAAATAATATAATTTAAATATAAATTTTTAAATCATTAATTAAAATTCATTTATATCCATAAAAAATCTTTCAATATCTGAAATTATCTAATACAAATCAAATTTAATACTTTTAAATCTATCTGCTTTTATTTTTACCAGCTTGTACAGGCGCTGCAATAGTGATGTGTAAGCATTCTAGGAAATTATATCATTTGTAAAAAATAAAAATATATTAATATACTAAATATAATATATTTTTAATAAATTTAATTATTTTTTTCATTAATAAATTTTTTTAATCCTTGTGATAAAATATTAATGTTTATTAAAACAAAGAGAGAGACTTTTTATTTTTATATTTTACTTAAATAATATTTATGTATTTATCAAATAAAAGTGGAATAAAGTTTCTATATTTTCTAGAATTATATGATGATGGATTAAATCCACTAATAAAATAGGATTAGGGTAATTTTTGGGGTGATTTTAAGGTTTTACCCCATAGTTTTAACCATATTTTACCCAATTTATCCTTGTCAGGGTGATAAATTTTACCATTATTACTATTCATAATGAAAAAAAATAAAAGGGATCTATTTACCAAATTTTAACCTTAGGATTAAAATTATGGAATCCATTTTTCAAGAATAAATTCATATAATTTAGATAATTTAATTTAAAATTAAACTCGCAATTCACGATAATAAGCGATTTTTCGGGAAAATACATTTTTCAGGGAAAATATGATTTTACATTAAATCTATGACTAATAATCTTCATTATATTAATTTAAATTCATACAAATATATATATATATATATAATCTATAAATTTAATATAAAACATTCATCATTAGTGGTTATTTTAATTAATTAAAATTGGAAAAACATTTTTCACTTCAAAACCGTTTTATGACAAATACATTTTAAAACATAAAAAAAGACATATACCAAAATCATGAAAATTACTGATTATAATGAAATTAATTAAATTATTATAAATATAATAGATAATAGTTAACATTAAGAAAAAATCCAAAATATAATGGACCATTTAAATTACTTCTTTGAAAAAAAAATGACAATTTTACAAAAAAATGTTATTTTTTATCATTCACTGAAAACAAAATATTTTCAGAATAATCTGAAAATTTTAGCCTAAGATAATTTTTATATTACAATTTTAAAGATGATATATTTTTTATAAAATACTATTTCTAAAAGTGGAAGAAAATAATTATATTATCCACACATAAAAATAAATAAAAATCAATTTTAAAGAAGAAATATTTTTAATGCATAAAATGACCTTGTTGAAAATTGAGTACTTATTTATTATGAATTAATAAATAAATTTATATTATATAAAATCTTTATAAATAATTTCCATAATATGGTTATTTCTATTTTTTTTCCTTAGTGTAATGTACTAAGACTCAAGAGGGATTGAATTGAGTTCTTTAAATTTTCATGGTGTAAAAATAACCCTCTTTTAGATAAGAATAACTTCTTATCTTTTTTTTAAATAGGTAGTGAAAAAAATAAAATCAAAAAGTGAATGGTTAATAAATAGATATTTATTTTGGTTTATATAACATAAATCCCCTATTCCACTCCACTAACACTTTTCTCCATGAGTTTAGTGATTTCCACTAGACCAGCCCTTTTTCTGAGGACTTCCAGTCCTTTTGTTAGGGACTGCATGACTGAGTGCCAGTAGTCAACACTTGATATAAAAACAATAAAATATTTTAACCAAGCACTAATAAGTATATAAAAACGATATTATTTAAGGTTCTTTTACCAAGAACATTTACAATGAAAAAGAGGATAAACAGAGTGTTTGCGTGTATAGCTCATAGTTGTAAAATAAAATTGAAAAAAGGAAAAAATATCAAGAAGATATGATAATAATAGATATATTCTTGAATATATCCTTCTAAAACAACCATAAAAGATGATATTTATAGCACGGATATAGAATATGAAGCTTCTTATTCTTATTGAGTTAAATAGAGCAGTGTTCAAGAGTTTCAAGAGTGAGTTCTTGGATGATCAAACCCGTCATTTTATTCTTATCTATTATATCTTTTTCACACTTCCAAATCACCTTTAAAGTTAATGAAAAATATTTTCTTTTAATTCCACTCTTAAGGATCCATAAAATCTGTAGCTCTTAATTTAAAAACTAACATCCTTTTATTAGAAATATTTCAACTATAGTATTGACCATTAAATTATCCTTGTACATGTTTCCTTTCTTGGTACTTTCCTTTTATTATAATAATTTTTACCATAAATAGGTAATCCATAAATTAATGAATGCACGACAACATTAAAACTCACAAAAATTACTCAAACGATAATCAATACTAAGTTACAGAATGACATAGTTGATTACATATTACCATAAATCCGAATTCTAAACATTTTAATTCATGTATTATTGAACTATCTACATATCCAATTTTACGTAAGCCTTCTTCACATAGCCAATTTTATTCACATATCCAATTTTTTCACATATCCAAAATGTCTAACATATCCAAATTGATTCATGTAGGCTTTTTATTCATATATCCAAAAATTAAATAGCTTAATTGAATTACATAAATGGTTTAACCATGTATCTGGTTCATGTAGTTGATTACTTCATGTAATTGATTTACGTATCCATTTGATCTATGTATTTGATTGATCAAGTAGGTGATTTATCAATATAAGTGCTTTCCACATAGCTAATTCTACAATGTATCCATTTTACATAAGAAAATTCTTTACATTGGTGATTGATATAGTTGAATGGTTGATGTATCCATTTCTCTAAGTAGCCTAGTCCTCACATAGCCAATTTTTTCAGACTTAGGAAAACTTCATCCATAGTGTGTCTTGAATTTCATACTTAAAGGCTTTAATAGTTGTATGACTTAGATAAAGATAAAATATGATCAAAAAATCTAAAAAACAAAATAATAAATAATATATATAAAGGGTATTTGAGATCATTAAAACCTAAAGTGCATGGTATATTTTAGAACAATATTAGTAGTTCAGCAATCCCCCACTTTTATGATCAAAAAACTCAAACGACATTAAACATGAATTTTTAAAAGGTTTAATAGTATTTTGAAGAAAACAAAATAATATATATTGCTTTTAAAATTTAATGTTTCTCACCCTTAGTTAGACACTATGCTCTTTTTTATTATGTGATGAATTTTTTAACTTCTCCAACTTCTCCCCCTTATGTGTTATTAAAAAGGGTAAGGATAAAGGAAACATTATTAATGTGGCACTTTGAGAATTGAACTATTGAATTATAGTGCTGAAATTGAATTTTAAATTATGGAATGAATGGAATTAAATTTACAAAATAAAGAAAATAAAAACATTAAATGAAGATAATCTCTAAGAAAAGAATGACAAATGGATAAAGGAGTATTTCATTAATTGTCAATGGTGTAAAAAAATGCGTCCACTCAACTCATATACAAATGACTAGTCATAAGACCCAGGAATAGAGTCAAAATGAGAAGGTGGATTGGGTGGAGGTAATTTAAAGGTAGGTTTTATTCTAGAGGTAGTTTTAGGGTCATTACTAGCGAAATCAATTCCTTACCTGCCTCTATGGTAGATCCACTAGTTGATCCTATAGCATATTTTACTTAAGGATACTGAGTAGGTTGTCCAAGAATGTTTTCAAGATGACCTTGATCTATATTGAAATCATAAGATTCTGAAGGAATAAAAGGAACTTTCTTTATAGGATTAGAGGAAGGGGTTCCTTCTCTAGAATGATCAATATCTAGAGATGCATCCACGTTGGATTTCTATTTATGATATATCCATACTGGATGCATCAACTTTCTATCTAGTACCTTTAAAATTATCTATAGAAGTAGGACCTAGATTTCTTCTTCCTCTTTGATCATATAGATCATCTGTACACATTTATATTCTATTGATAATATCTGACCTATAGAACTCAAGAATAATCATAGATGACTATTTATACATTTTAAAAACAAAGTAAATACCATTTATTTGAATCATTTTGAAGGATTCAAGCTAACTAGAATATAAAATTGAAGGAGCATTGAGAAATGGATCAAGGTCAGTAGTAGATGGACCAATTGTAAGTTCTACTAATAGATTCTTTAGAATTTGATCCACATAAATTTTCATACTGATCATTCATCCATTCATAGAGTGAAACTTTAAATCCATATAAATATTGGAACCAAGACTGTTCGTTGATAATATTGGATTTTGGTTTTTGTTATTTGTCAATATGTACATGGCTGACAAGGGAGCTTGCAAAAAAATGGTTTCATAAATTTGAGGCTGAAAGTAGTATTGAAGGTGGCACAATTTCCCAGTGTTTGCCAAATTTTTAGGTCTCAAAATCGGGAGTTTGGTGATGGTTCACAGCCACATATATAATGGTACGTGGAGTGGTGTGAAGACCCAAAAATGGTTCACAGCAACGGTACATGGTGAAGGCGTGCGGTACACGGGATACTGCCGAAAATGGTTCACAGTGATAGTACACGGTGAATGCATGTGGTATATGGAATGCTGTTGAAAACAGTTTGCAGCGATGGTACGCAATGAAGACGTGTGGTATGTGGAATACTGAAGGTTGAAAATATTTTTGTGTTTCAAAAAATAGGAGCAGTACATGGTGGAGGCTAACAGTACGCAGATGGAGTTCAGTATAGAGTGAAGATTGTCCCATGTTGAAAATTTGGGTCAATCGGATTAGCAGAATTTGCAGAGTTATGTGTCTATTTAAGGAGTAGTAATCTCCTTTGTTAAAGGAGAAGTTGGAGATTAAAATTTCAGGAAGAAATCTGGTGAAGTCATAAGTGGTTTGTGGAGGAGAAGATGGTACACGGAGAGGATCATCATTGTTAGGAAAATAGTCTGGGAAAGAGAGTGTGATTTGCATAGGAAGATATCTAGTATGCGGTGGATCAAGGAAGTATATAGAGAAAAACGATGCATGGAGTAGTGGAGTAGTACATGGAATAGGTCAGTACGTGGATCAGGGCAGTTTGCAGAGGAGTTTCACAGTACGTGGAAATATTAGTAGTATGTGGAAATAGCAGCAGTACGTGGAAACAGCAACAGTATGCGAAACACCAAAGGAAGCCTAAAAATTGACCAAATCAGTTTATGAAATTAATTTCCATAACATATCTATGTACAGGAAAATAAATTACATTTTTGGGTGATTGTGGGACTTCAACAGAGCATCCTTTTTCAGTTAAGGATGCATGATCTAATGTAAACCATTGAATCGACCTTCAAGTAGATAAACTGAGTGAAGATTCTTCCAACACACTGAGCAAGGGGGAGTCCGCAGAAGTGATCTGAGGGATGCAGTGTGTTATCCCTAAACCCTTATAAAGGTAGTGCACCTGAAACAGATTGAATATGATAAACTCTTATAATAGAAAACTTGTGAATATTAGTGGTTTTTGGTACAACCGATACATTATCAGTGTATTCTCCTTGGACGTAGCCCTTAGTGGTGAACCAAGTAAAATTTTTGTGTCATTGTTTCACATGTGATTTCTTATTTTATAGACTACCTCTTCATACATGTTTAACAGGTTCCTACCAACATGGGAATAAGATCTATCAGTTTAAAATAAAAATTTGACACCCTGATTCACCCCTCCCCTCTTTGGGTGTTTCGAGGTCCTTCAAGTGGTATCAGAGGGTAAAGGTTGATGGTGTTAAATTTGTCCTATTTTTCTGACATGGATAATACAGTTAATGTTAGGGTAGTTCCTTTTTTTTATGGAAGTAACTTTCAAATATGGAAGAACAGGATGAGATCTCATCTAATATATCTTAGAATTTATGTACTTTTTTCCACTACACAAGTAATACAAGTCACTAATTTAACCAATCTATCTATGACAGATATAGATAGGAAAATGCAAGATGTTCATGATAAAGCAAAAAATGCCCTAACTATAGCTCTTTCTGATCAAATATATCTTAAGGTGATGAACATTATGTCATCAAAGTCTATGTGGGAGAAACTAGAGAATATTTATGAAGGTGATATAAAAGTGAAGGAGGTGAAGCTCCAAGTTTTACATAATAGGTTTGATGATATGAAGATGCACCCTAATGAAAAATGAAGATTCTTTCTTCAATCAAATTACTAAAGTTGTAGGAGAAATTATAGGGATTAGAGAAGAGATCAAAGAATTTTATATTGTAAATAAAATCTTGATAATACTTCCACCAATTTATAATGAAAAAGTTTTATCTCTTGAAGAAAGGGATCTTTCCATACTTTCTCTTGATATTCTGCTGATCAGCCTGGTGGAATATGAGATGAGAGTCAACCTAGAAGATGAAACGACTCATGTAATCAAGGAAATATAATTCAAATCCATAGACAAACTATAAATTTTAGGAGATTTTTTTGATGATGATGAGGAGGAAAAATAATTTCTTTCTCTCGTTGCCAAGAAACTCAAGAAGGGAATAAGGAAATTTGAAGGAAAGTTATCTCTGTCTTGTTTATGTTATGGAATAGTTGGGAACATTGCCTCTCATTGCCTAAGAAAGTTAAATGATGAAGAAAGAGAATATGGAGACATTCAAAAGCCTCATATTAGGTTTTTTTAAAAGCGATGCTTCAAATCTGGAAATAAATTTCAACAAAAGAGTTTTGATTATGATGAAGATGATGGTGAAAATGAAGTATTTGAGGAAGAGGAAGAAAAATTAAAATCTAGGAACCATGCTTCCCTGATGGCTACCATTGAAAAGTCAGAACCATCGACAGATAATGCTATAAATAATCAATTGACTACTAATTTCAATCCCAATTTGCAACTTAAGGATTATTTTGGTAAGCTTGAGAATAAATGTAAGAGATAAAATAAGTGAAAAGCAATGGTGGATGAATCTTCAGAATATATTGATCAGCTGGAAGCGGAAATTGAACTACTGGAAGAACTGGTGAAAGTACAACCATCAATCCTTGAAAGCACTGATGATGTTGTGGAACTAAAACTAAGAATTGAAGAACAAGAAAAGGTCATCAATGAACTTACCTCAAGACTGGAGGAGAAGTTAAATACTATTTAGGGACTCGAAGAATAAGTTTTTACTCTGATAAGTAAACTCGGAAGTGAATCAATTTCAAAACAAGCAAAGAAGAAAGTAAAATTTGGAAGGTTCTCAAATTTTGAACTGATAAAGAGAGAAAATGTGCTTCTAATGGAGTTGAAAAGATCTTGAGTGATCAAAAACCCGAATTCATGGGAAACAATGGAATTAGTTTTGATGTTGAAATGTCAAATTATATAAATAAAGTGAACCAGAATAAAGGCAAGTTGAAAGATGATTGTGTTGAAAAGCCACCATAAGTGCTTAAAAAGAAACCCATAAATCAAAATAAAATGATAACTGAAGATTATCCTCAAGTTTCCAAAAATGATATGGAGTCAAACTATTTTCCCAAGGAAGAAGGCATGGGGAGAAATAGAAGTGAGAAGACATTTCCTTTCATGAAGTGTTACTTTTGTATCTATTTGGGCCATACCATGTCATTCTATGAAGAGGCAAGGATCTATATGAATAGAGAAGAGTTGGGAGTTCAAAAAAGGAGAAAATATTCATATTCTACTTCTTATAGAAGAAATAATTTCTATGTATATTGTTTTCACTGTTCTAACTTTGGACATAAAGCTTTGTATTGTAGGCAGAGCTGTGATAGGAGAAATTATTTCAATGCTCATAGATGATTCAATACTCGTCAACTAGATGGTGTTTCTATTTCAAAAAGTTTTTCTCCTATGGAAGAAGAATTTTAATATGAAGAACCCATGTACATGGAAGATAGAATTGAAATACCATCAGTATGCTACACTCAATCCAATATATCATGGAAAGAAAAGAGGAAAATTGAAAATTACAATTTTGCAGAAGTATCCCCCAAAGATACAAAGAAAAACAGCACTTAGATTCTTAATAGTGGATATTCATCCCACATGATAGGTAATGAAAACCTATTAACGAATGTCAAGAAAAAGTTCGATGAAACATTGAGGTTCAACAATGATGGTGCTTTGAAAATAAAAGTCAGTGGAAGTACTGATCTAGCTAATGGAGAGCTGAAGAAAAGTGAATTCCTTTATGTGGATGGTCTACATCACAATATTCTTAGCGGGAGTCAACTCTATGACTCAGGTATTATTGTGACATTCAATCAAAATGGATGTACTATAAGAGGAAAGTCTGGGAATTCTCTCATGAAAGGTTGCATAACAGATGTCAACTTATATCAGGTTAATAGTAAAGAGAACATTTTCTACCTAACAGTTTAATAGGAAAAAAACTTATGGAATCAGAGATTGGGGTAAATAAATCAGAAAGACAAGGAAAAGATATCTAATATTAAGATAGTGATAGATATCCCTAATATTAAGTGTGAATGAAAAAAGACATGTGATGCTTGCATACGAGGGAAACTGGTCTGCAATTCTTACCAGCCAAAGAAGAAAATAGCATCAAATCTTTTTGACCTCATCCATACATATGTATGTGCCCTAATAAATGTTTTTATAACACATGGACAAAGGTGATTTGTTCCTTTTATAGATTATTACAATAGAATGGCATGTGTGATCATTATACACAGGAAGTGACAAGTGATTGATTTCATGAAAACCTATTGTCGAATCACTGAAAATGATATTGGACGGACGATCAAAGTCCTATGATCTAACAATGGAGGGGAATACATGTCCATTGAATTTGAAAATTACCTAGAGAAGCATGGGATACAACATGAGGTGGAAATTATGAAAACTCCACAACAAAATGGATTTGTTGAGTGTAGGAATCGACAGGTAAACAACATGGCTAGAACTATGTTGATTGAGAGTCGTATTCCTCAACATTACTATAAAGAGGTAGTACCAGCTGCAGTGTATATTCAAAATTTAACAGGGCTATATATGGTTTAGATAAAGACACCATATGAATTGTTTCATGGAAGGAATCCCTCTTTGAAATATTTTCTTATTTTCAGAAGCAAGTGTTTTATCGGAAACAAAGAAGGAAATCAAGGGAAGTATGGAGACAATGTAGATAAAGAAATATTTCTTGGATACTCAATGAATAGAAAATCCTACAAGTGTTTCAATAGGTGCTTGGGAAGAATTATGGAAAGCAGTGATGTAAAGATCATTGAAGAGAAAAATATGAATGCTTCAAGTAATTATTATTCTGATGTGATTGAAGATGAGGAAGAATGTGAACATGGAACAAATGATAATATAGAGGTAGATAAAGGTGTGAAAAAACTATTAGGAGTCACATCATGATATTGACTGTAAATAAGAATCAGAAGAGAAAGTCATAGCTGGAGAGAATTCGGTTGAACCCTAAAGAAGAAATTGAAGAGAAGAGATTGATCAGTTCAACATTATCAGAGATCAGAATGCACCTACACAGACAAGGAGAATGATGAATAATGCACAATATGTATTTATATAATTTTTGGAACTATTCTCATTTGAAGAGGCTTCAAAGGATGAGTCATGGGTAAAAGCAATGAATGAAGAGTTAGATCAGATTGACAAAAATCATACATGGAATCTTGTCAAAAGACCCAAAGATTACGATGTGATTGGTACGAAGTGTATTTTTAAGAACAAATTTGACGAGCATGGAAATGTGAATAGAAATAATGCATGATTAGTCTGTAATGGATATTCACAAATTGAAGGTGTTGATGTTGAAGAGATATTTTCTCCAGTAGTGATAATGGAGTCAATCAGACTATTTCTTTCCATGGAAATCCAAATAGGATATAAAGTGTATCAGCTGGGCTTCAAGATAGAATTCTTGAATGGAGTATTGGAAGAATAATTCTACATTGAACAAACTGTGGGGTTCTTTCTTGGCAATGATGAACTAATGGTTTTCCAATTAAATAAATCTCTCTATGGCCTGAAATAGGAACCATGGGTGTGGTACTCTTGATTGGACTCTTATCTAAGAAATATTGAATTTAAAAGAGAAGTAGTGGATCAAAATATCTATTTGAAGAATTATAAAAAGGATCAGTTCATGATATTGGTATACGCGGATGATATTATTTTCAGTGGAAGCAGGCATAGATCAGTGGATGAATTTTCTAATCACATGAAATCAGAATTTGAAATGTCCATGATTGGTGAACTCGCATACATTTTAGGGTTTTAGGAGATTCAGAATAAGGATTAAACTTTAATTTATCAGGAAAATTATGCAAGAGATCTGGTGAATAAATTCAATACGTGTGATTCCAAACCAATTTCGACTCCGATTGTGGTTGGAACAAAGATCAGGAATCACGAGGACAGAACTTTTGTGGATACCACCATCTACAGAAGAATCATTGGAAGCCTATTGTACCTAATGGTGACATGGCCATATATTTTCTTTGCAACTTTCCTTGTGCCCCACTTTCAGAGTAATCCAAAGGAAGAACATATGGTAGTAGTGAAAATAATTCTGAGATACATTCAACATACACATAATTATGGTAAATACTTTGTTGTGGGAAGATATAGTAAACTATTAGCATTTTCTAATGTTGAATGGGCTGGAGATGTAGTGGATAGAAATTATACCAGTGGTGGATTATTCTATATTGGTAAGAAATGTGTGTTCTTGTTAAGAAAGAAATAGGAAAGTACTTCACTTAGTACTGCTAAATCTGAATACATATCTACTACAAAGTCATGCACTCAGTTACTTTGGATGAAGCAGCAACTGATTAATATAGGTGATGAGGTGAAACAACTAACGGTGATTTACTGTGATAACAAGAGAATAAATAATCTTATGAAGAATCTTATTCATCATTCTCATACAAAACATATTGAGATTAGGTATCACTTCATCAAGAAAAAATTTGAACAAGGCATGATCAAAATGAATCATATGGGAACTGATGAGAAAGTGGATGGAATTATGACCAAGACACTGTTAGTAGTTGTATTTGAGAAACATCGGTTGAACTTCAATTTTCATCCACCTCCCAATGCATAAGGAGGTTACGAGATTCCCCTCTCCCCAATTGTTTTAACTATTTTTAATCTGTTTGTGGAAATGATGCAGGTTTATATGGGAGATACAATCCAGGGGGAGCATGTTTATTATCTCTACATGTTAAGATTCAATTCATTGGGTTTATTTCTAATGGGGGAGAATGAATAAATTCAATGGAGAGTTATCTGTTTTTTTCTAGATACAAGAATGATAGAGAATAGAAAAATCCAGAACTACAACTATGGGGGGAAAGAAAATAAAATATAGGAATAATAGAAAATAGAAAAATCCAGAACTACAACTATAGGGGAGAAAAGAAAATAATGATAACTCAATTCATTTCCTATCTCTTGTTTTCTACACCGAGCACTGCTCACATAGACTTAGAGTGATGGATGAGTTGTTTCTTGAAGGTTCGAGTTTTGATTGTGGAAAGCACATAATTTAATTTATCTGGAGATTTACAACAAACCCAAAGGGGGGTATTATTGGAACCAAGGATGTTCGTTGATCATATTGGAGTTTGGTTTGTGTTTTTTTTCAATCTTCACATGGCTGATAAGGGAGTTTTCAAAGAATGGGGTCATATGTTTGAGGCTGAAAGTAGTATTGAATATGGTGCAGTTTCCCAATGTTTTCCAAATTTTTGGGCCTCAAAATCAGGAGTTTGGTGATGTTTCGCAGCCACATATGGAACAGTACGTGGAGTGGTATGCGGAGTGTATTACAGAACTGAAAATAGTTCACAATGATGGTATGCAGTGAAGGTGTGCGGTACGCGGGATGCTGTCGAAAATGGTTTGCAGTGATAGTATGCAGTGAAGGCATGTGGTACAAGGAATTTTATAGAAAATAGTTCACAGTGACGGTATGTGATGAAGATGTGAGGTATTTAGAATGATGGAGGTTGGAGGGATTGTTTCAGTTCGTGAAATAGGATTGGTACATGGTGGAGGCTAATAGTACGCAGATGGATTTCAGTATACAGTGAAGATTGTCCCACATTGAAAATTTGGGTCAATCAGATTAGTGGAATTTATGGAGTTTTGTGCCTACTTAAGGAGTAGTAATCCCCTTTGTTAAAGGAGAATTTAGCAATTAAAATTTAAAGAAGAAATCTGGTGAAGTCCGAAGTGATTCATGGAGTAGAAGACAGTATGCGGATAGGCTCATACGCGTTAGAAAAATAGTCCGTGAAAGAGAGTTTGGTTTATGCAGGAAGCTCTCGCATTATGCAGCGGAGAAAGGTAGTATGCAGAGTAGAAATATACAAAAATGGGTAGATAAGTATGTAGAGTAAGGCAGTACATGGATTAGGGTAGTTCACAGAGGAGCTGAATGGTACATGGAAACAACAACAGTACGCAGAAACAGCAACAGTATGCGGAAACAACAGTAGTATGCGGAACACCTAAGGAATCCTAAAAATTGACCAAATCAGTTTTTGAAATTAATTTCCTTAACATATCAGTGTATGGTAAAATAAATTACATATTTGGGTGATTATGGGACTTCAATATAGTATCCTTTTATAGTTAAGGATGCATGATCTAATGTTAAACCATTGAAGCGAGATTCAAGTCGATAAACTGAGTGAAGATTCTTCCAACATGGTGATCAAGGGGGAGTCAGCAGAATTGATCTAAGGGACATAGTGTGCTATCCCTAAAACCTTGTAAAGGAAGTGCACCTGGCACAGAGTGACTATGATAAACTCTTTTAATCCATAACTTGTAAATATTAGTGGTTTTTGGTACAACCAACACACTGTCATCGTATGCTCCTTGGACGTAGCCCTTAGTGGAGAACCAAGTAAAATTGATGTGTCATTGTTTTACATTTGATTTTTTATTTTATGCACTTCTTCTCTATACAGGTTTAATAGGTTCCTACCAATGTGGGAATAAGATCCATTAGTTTAAAAGAAAAAGTTGACACCCTGATTCACCCCTCCCTTCTCAGGGTGTTCTGGGGTCCTTCAAGAAACTAATTTATCTATTAATACTTGAACTATCTCTTGAAAAGTAGTGACATAAGGTTGATTTACTCGAGTACTAACAAAAATATCAGTAGTCTCAGGTGCAGTTTGGACAGATACAATAGGGAAGCTCTAACTGGTGTCATAGAAATAATGGGCCTTGGATTTTTATAGAAAACAACTCCTTTATTTTATAAGTAACTGACACAGGTGAAACTTCCTTAGATTTTGAACTTTATTATTTTTCTAAAGATTCATGGAATAGCCTTTGAACTTCTTGAGAAACTATGTACAACAAAGTCAACAAGCATTGATTATTTCTTAATACCAGGCCAAAGGATATAAAAAACATTCCTTGAACATCTTTATAAACATTCAGTATCTCCTTTAACTTTCCATCATATTACTCATTATATCCCACCATTTCATTTAGGATAATATTAGTTATAATACCAATATTCTTAATAGCTTCTCTGGTATCTTGGAACATTCCCACAAGATATCTCTTTAACTCTTGCATCAGCACTAGTGTAGAGATATCACACTATAGGGATTGAATCTTTGAAAAAATAGTGTTCAACTTTGAGAGGGTATGATCAACTCCATTATGAAAATTTGGATCCACTTGAGATTTTAAGATGGTAGATTTATAAGGCTGAAACTTTTTGATGAGCTCAAACTGGATTGTCACATCACTTCGTAAAGTGTGCAAGATTTCCTTCATTTATGTCCTAAAAGACTTGATCTCATCAAGAACATCTTATGACATATCAAATTATACCATTGGAAGATTTTGTAACATGCCTCTATGAAATGAAACCATCACTCCAAGATCATTAAACTCTTACTTGGTAGGAAAAAAAAATTTAAACTACTAATAAGAGCTTTCATATCGTGAAGTTATTTTGAACTTACTTTAGAAACAACTTTATGAATAGGAGATACAACCTAGATATTCTTAATCGGCTTTGTTTGGGTTTCCATAATCCAAACTAGTTTGTCAAAATCATCCTTTGAGACAAAATTATTTTTTAGTTCCTTGATATCATCCTTAGATAAAATTAGCACCTTTTTTAAATCATTATAATCTCCTCTGATATTATTAAACTTGGTTAACAAAGAAGAGGCAAAGGATTACATTTGAGAACTATATAAGCTATTACTAACTGAGGATGATTCCTTATGTACTTGAGGAGGTGATGGAATAGTTGGTGTATTAGAATACTCAACATTTTCCACAACCATATCACCAACTCTATCTTTATGGGTAGGTGATACAAGGATAATTAGATCCACTAACCAATGCTCAATCACATCTTTTGATCAGACGTTGGCACTGAAAACACTAAGATCAGTCTCTACCAGCCTCTCCTCAAGAACTAAAATAATTGTCTCAATAATTGGAACCACATGATAAACTCCTTTATTAACTCTAGATGCTTCTTCTTCCAAACTCTAAATTAGATTAAGCACTGAAGAACTAATTTCTGGCACTAAATGCTCTATTATGGATACCTCTAAATCCTACACCACCCTAGTAGGCACCATCTCAATAGGTGTTGCATCCCTAGGTGGTGAGGTTTGGGATGAATCCCCATGAGCCACACTTTCTTAACCAATAGGCTTCAAAGAATTTGAATCAGTGTCCCAGATGTACTAAATAGTCTTCAATAGAACTGTAAATAGGGTCTTACTTTTATGGAATTTTACTACATATCCCTCATTTAATTACACTTCTTTTTTCTTTGTAACCAAGTAGATCATCCTATCATAGGGATAACAATTTATCTTACCTTTCCCCTCATAGTAATTATTCATAAACCACGTCATGTATCTTGGTAGGTTTAGCTTCAAATTGTTAATTATAATATACAACAAGTACATATCCTAAAATGAAAAAAAAAATTATATCTCCATCTCTCTAGGATATTTTAGATTGAAAAAAATTACATAGTACATTCCACTCTATTGGTAAATCCTTTACATGCATTTTATCAAAACCATAGGTTCTAAATAGGAACTTGAATTCCTATTGGTCTTATTGTGCTTGTAACAACCAATGTATTACTAAAGTTGAACTCACCTTTATGGGGGAAATGAATAATTTAAGCCAGCTCAACTGATGAAACAAGCACAGGATTACCATTTACATTCAACAACACAAGATCCTCTATTGTGGAAAACTGAAACTCAACTTTCCTTATAATCATATACCTATTCTTAAAAAAGAAAATTGGATTTATTCTCATCAAACAAAAAATCCAAACCTTGAAACAAAAGTATCTTCTTCATTAGTATATGAAAAAATTTCAACCAATCCATATCAATGGATTTTCTGGAAAGAACCTTTCATATAACACCATTGTATTTAGCTTTCTTGGATGAATTGGAGCTTCCCTCAACTCTAGGATTTGATTTTCCCATGTTGGGTAGTTCAGTTAGAGATTGAGTGATGATTGAAAGGTTAGGGGTAATGTTTCAGCTTCTAGGGGAAAGAGAATACATGAGTGATGAAAGAGTTGAGAGTTGATTAGATATTAGGTCACTTGTCACGACTCGTCCCCCAGGGCCCGTATCGTGACTACCCCAAGCCTGCCTTCCATAGGCCAGGGGCTGACGACTAGCACCAAAGGCGTAAATCCCTACAATAGGAAGGCATTTCCTTTAAAAACTGTAAAAAAACACATCATAGTACACAACTGGAAGTAAAACACTAAGTAAAACTGTATACAAAAGAGAGTGTTGAAAGTAAAGGGGGCTGTAAATACAATCCCAAGAATAAAGTACAAGGAAATCTGAAAAGTACAAGTACAACTGAAAGAAGAAGTAAAGAAGTTATTGGGTCGTCCTCCAGGGTTCCTACCTAAAGGGTAGGTACATATGGCCTCCTCAGCAGTCCATGTCAGCCCGTCTGCTCCGTGTACCATCACAGCGAGTGGTCCACCTCCGGGTACTATCCAGTCCTGCTACTCTCTGCCTCAGTCAGCGTTGTCCGTCATCTGCAACCAACACAATGAGGTGTGGGCATAGCCCATGTAGGGGTGAGTATAAAGATACTTAGTAGGGACCCTGAGACCCTCAAGGTCTCACAAAATCTGACAAGTATAAACCACAAGTATGGATTAAACGGATAACCATTACTTAGGAATATGCCCATTCATATACCTAAGTTATCTAGTAACCCATCTCAATCATGAGGAAAACACCAAAATTCATTGACTCAGCTCAAACTAGGATTTTATTCTAGGGGTTAGTATCAGGTAACAACCCCAGTCACACTGTCGGAACCTCGGCTGATGGTGTACTCCTCCTCTATCAAGTACAGTGGGTCTTTCGCGTCACATAGAGGCACTTCCCACTATCCTTGGACTGCTGAGGTACTCCTCATGTCTAGTATCGTGGGTCTGTTGCGTCACACAGAGGCGCTCTCCACTGTAGGTTTGTCGTATCACACAGAGGTGCTCCTTCGTAGCCTACTGAGATACTCCTCATGTCGAGTACCATGGGTCTTCCACATCATACAGAGGCACTCCCCACTATGGTTCTGCCGCGTCACATAGAGGCGCTCCCCACTGGGCTAGTCGAAACACTCCGAGTTGAAAGGTCAGCAGTCATCAGGTATCAGCCAGCTACTAGGTCTCCATACTTCACTCACTTGTTTCCAGGAGGATCCACTCCACAAGCTACTGGTTGATGCTTCAACTATCAGGAAGTCCCAAGTAGAAGTATCACAAATGTCTGCCTCGTCATAGGGGTCTCAACGCAGTAGACGGCACGTCAATCGGACGCCCGGTCTGTGAGTTATTGGCATTTCTGTCCCGGGGGCTCGGTTGGTTTTTAGGTTCAAACCAACCCGAACATACCCCAACTATGTCCAAACCTTAAGCAGGGTATGCCAAAAGAATTGTCACACTCTAATCTTTCCGCCATCGCAGACGGTTCGTCGATCGGACACTCATAGCCCAAGTTATGGGAGAAAAGGTGTATTCGGGAAAACAGGTCCAGACTGGGGTCTGACCCAGCCCAAGGGGGCAGCCCGCGTGGCCTAGATGGCAGCCCGTGTGGCTTGCTGGCGGCCCGCATGGCTAGCTGGCGGCCTGCATGGCCTGGCCGGCCAGCGGCTGGCGGCGCCCTACGGGGCATGCCATAGCCTCGTCCAGGGGCGAGACGCGCACCCCCTGGAATCATGAATAGTTTAATAGTTAGGGTGGAACCAAACTGGAGTCAGGTGGTGCCGGTCCAGCTCACATGGGACCCAGTGGGGTCCCGCTTCTTCCAGCTGGCCGAGCGGCCAGCCCCTCCGCATCGCCGGCGGTCGTTCCGCCGCCCGCCGCTTCTGTTCCTCTGTCGCAGCCCACCCTAGCCATGTACCCTTCTTCTCTACATGGAACGACGATGCCATGTCCTTCCATCATGGCCCAGCCTAGCTGTGGCCCTTTTTACCACACGTCATGATGGTTCCATGCCCTTCCGGCGACCCGACAGCCTTGCGCTGCCAATTTCTTCACGGTCGGCCCGTCGTCGGCTGCCATTGCTCTGCCACGGTTCACTCTTCTGGTGATGTGGTTGTGCCGTCACTATCGTCAAAAAATGAGGGAAAATGGAGGGGAAGGGTCGGGCCGTGTTTGTGCGGCCCGAGCTCCCCACGTTATGGTGATAACATTTGGCGATTCATAAACC
The DNA here is from genome assembly GCA_963277665.1 of Viscum album. Lineage (NCBI taxonomy): Eukaryota > Viridiplantae > Streptophyta > Magnoliopsida > Santalales > Viscaceae > Viscum > Viscum album. The sequence continues at coordinate 1,795,417,111 of OY728131.1, forward strand.
AAGATTTGTTCGATGAAGAACAGAAACAAATCAATCTTAAATCCCCCTACCTCGTATCATTGTTAGTTGATGATGTCATGGAAAGGTGGACGCCAATTTGTTGATGTTGAAAATGAAGAAGCTGAGGATGGCTTCTCCGATGTTCTTCAAGGATGGCGCTCCCTCCTTTGTTCCGGTTAAAGAAGGAAGAAGTTGTTCGTCGTTCTTCGGTGGTCGTTCCTCATTGGAGAGTTCTTTCTTCCTTGGAGTTCTATCTCCAAGAGCTCCTCAACTCTCCCTTCCAAAAAAAGAATGATATCAGCCAAATGAAATAACAGATTGTTTATTATTTTAATTGTTGTCATGAATTCAAAAAGTGTAGTTTAATTAAATGAGTTAACTCACTTAATTAATGGGGTGGAGTTGGCTCAATTAATTAGTGGGGAAGGTCAAGAGTTTTCTCCACTTAAATGGAGAGTTAAAGGGGTTAATAGTTCGGGTGGTCCCCACCAAAATTTATCCTCCCAAGGGAGGTTATGCTCGAGTGGGCCCCACCACCATAACCTCTCATGGGAGGTTAAGGTGTGGTGGCCCCCACCCCCAACCTCCAATTGGAGGTTTTAATCACCAAATAAAAATAATCTATACAAATTATTTTTATTTAATTTATTCTTTAAAACCCCAAAACTAACTTTCATTCTCGACCATCTTCCATTGAGGTGAAAGTCTTCTTAATAGAATACCGACGATGTGAGTTCAACGGTGCCCTCAGATTTCAATTCCTAGCACCTGTTCAAAAGTTATAAAATCCCACTCGTACGTTACTGAACGTACCCGAACAAAACTTCAGAAATTGATTCCGGGCACACCGGGCCTCGGAATCAAGCTTCGTAAATTTTTAAAGACTCTTAAAAATACCATGTATTTAAGAAAAAAATTTCCACAGAATTTTTAGGTCTTTACATTCTCCCCACATCAGGGCTTTGCATCCCCATAAACTACAACTCGAACTATGGGAACAAATGGGGGTACTGAGCACACATCTGAGCCTCCCGATCTCATGTGCTCTCTTGGAGGTTCTCGTGCTACCAGCGAACGTGCACCAGAGGTATCGATCGTTCACATAGGACCTTCTCTTATCAATCCTCAATCTCCACTCGAACCTCTGTAAAAGTCACCCCGTCGTCGACCTCTAGCTCTCCATGGTCGATGATGTGTGAAGGGTCGTGCACGTATCTCCTCAGCTGGGATACGTGGAAGACGTCATGCACCCGGTGCAACTGAGGTGGAAGATCTAATCGGTAATCCAACTCACCTACTTTAATAAGGACCTAGAAAAGTCCGATGAATCACAGGGAAAACTTTCTGCCTCGACCAAATATCCATAGACCTCATCGAGGTGAGACCCGTAGGGAGACATGGTCGCCATCCTCGAACTCCAGAGGTATCTATCTCCTGTCAGCATACGACTTCTGTCAGCTCTGTGCAGTCTTCATCTACTCCTGGATGATCTAAACCTTCTCTGTGATAGCCCGTACCATCTCTGGTCCCACCAGTACTGACTCCCCAGGGTCTGTCCAGCACAAGGGTGATCAGTAAGGTCGCCCGTACAATTCCTCGAAAGGTGTCATCCCTATGGTGTAGTGATAGTTGTTGTTGTAAGAAAACTCCACCAAAGGCAAGTGATCCTCCCAACTGCGACTGAATTCATGGACACATGCACGGAGCATGTCCTCGAGGGTCTGAATGGTCCATTCAGTCTGACCATCCGTTTGAGTATGGAAGGCGGTGCTCAAGAGAAGCTGTGTCCCGAAATCCTCCTGAAACCCCTTCCATAGTCGGGAAGTAAACTTTGTGTCATAATCGGAGACAATAGAAGAAGGTACTTGACGAAGCGTTGTCGTGCACGCTCTCAAAAATATTTATAGCTAAGTGCAGCACAGGGGCTGACCTAGGTCGTTCTCTTGAGGAGCTTTTATGGTTAATAAATCACTACTTCTATTCCACCTAATCTAATTTTTTTTTGTTGTTTAATATTTTATGAAATAAATGTAATTTAATAAAATAAATGAAATTCATAAATCAGAAGAAACTTAAATTTAATTATAAATTACCATGCAATGCTAAACAGAATGTAATTAGGGAAGAAAGGAAGTTCTCCCGAGAGAATATTCAGGGAGCACCTTCATTGGCCAGCTTCAAATATTCTTAGTTTACAAACTCCATCGTATGTGTGCACACCTTATTCTACACCGGTTATGAATGAAAAGTCTACTTAGCGATCTCCAAGCACACCTTCCATCCACCTCCTCAATCGAGGGAAAATGGTTGTAGAATAAGAAGTTAATCTTTAGACAACCATAGTGAGGATTACACCCACTATAAATTATCCTTAGAATTAACTCAAAGAATATGAAAAACATGATCTTGGGTTCAATAACCTGATTAATCCCTCGGGATATTCCTCGGATTAGTTACTCATGATCATGAGTATTATAGTTCACGATGGTAAGATGAGAGGAAGAAAAGAGGGTGAATCGGTGGACACAAAAAATAAAAACAATGCATGAATTTATTAGAAATCTAAATTACAATTAAAAACTAAAAATAAAGAAAAGAAATAAAATAAAAATAAATGTAGAAGATTTTCGGCCGGCCTCCCTCGGTGGATATCTCCTCCTTGGTGCCTTGAAGGAATGGATGGAGAATGGGATGCTTTGAGGAGGAGGTGAGGGCCTCCTTTTATAGGCAGAATTTGTCTCTCAAATGTCTACGCATTGTATACCCCTTTAATGACATATTCACGCGTTCCACCATTCATAAATGTTGTTCATAAATGTCTTGGCCGTCTCCTCTCAAAATTTCAGCTGATTTGGAAATCGTATGTAGGATTTATTAATTTTTCATTCTCGGTTTCTGTTTCTGGACGAACCATCCAGGAAGGTTCCTCCAAAATAATGTCGTTCAATAGCCTCGTTAAGGATCTCCAAAATCCTCCAAATTTATTGTAGAGACGACCCTATCTGTCCTCAAGGTATCCCAGGTGGAAACACATCATTTGGATATGTTTAGGCCGCGTTTGATGTACGTTAATTTGGGTGGGTCCATGCTGTCCGCCCGGAAAAACTCCAATCTTCAATGATTTTTTAGACCCTTTAGATGACCGAATCAGTTCCTGGTCCAGAAGAAAAAAATTAAGGAAATAAAATAAGGATTCTAAAAAAAATTTAATCAGAAAATTTGGAATTTTATTTTTCCTGAAATGACCAAAATACCCCTGACGTAAAATTCTGTCGAAAATCCAGAATTAGTCGTTTTTCACATTTTGGTTCAAAATAGCACTAAAACATAAAAACATGATAATTACCCATTCAATAACACTTTTGTGGGATTATAAACAATGTTTTACAGTATAAAATATATGAAAATATGAGATTCATCACTCCCCCACACTTAAACATTGCACTCCTGGGCAATAAACTTACATCCAAATCAAAATCCACACAACAATCAAAAATGAGAAAATATCAATGATTTTATCCAAAATAGAATTCCATCATGTCTCATTTATGAATAATAATTATCTCATTTTCATTTCAATCATTAAAATTTGTTCAACCTCATAAATCAATCCATGTCCCAATCACAACCTACCTCACATTGATTTTTATGTCACTCTTCACTCAAGAGAAATTGATTCTGGAGTTATGCTCATACTTGAAAATCACATGTATCACCATAGGTTTGTGAAAATTATCATTTCTCCACAGCGTGAAACATGAAAATGAATTTAATCATGAGGGCTTTAATTAAAGGTTCAAATGATTCTGTGGCTTAGGGTTGGTGGTAGAATGATTGAAAAATGTTCCAAGCTAGAAAGAGGAGGTTGAACTTTTAAGTACAATGCATGATTAAATCAAGTGAAAACACAGGAAATTCCTCACTCAATACTGCTTGTAAATGTGAAAAACAACCCCACACATCTTTATGACATGGTACATGAGCCAATAAGTGATGATATCATCTAAGTTCTCCTCCTTTTTTTTCAAAGCTCCAGAAAGGCACAGCTTTATTATTATTTTTCTTTTTTTTTATGGAGGATGAGCTGAAAAATTGAATACAATGAATGAATGACAATTCATGCCCTTGATTTTTGGGAGGGACATGAGTCATAAAATAATTTACAATGAGGAATTCAAGCTCATCTCCATTTTTTTCTTTTTTTAGGAGAAATGGATGAACCAAATAAAGCACAATGAAATGACAACACATGCCCAATTCTCTTGTTATCCACTACCCAAAGTATTGACACACACTTCACACTACCCATAAATGATACACATCCAAATGAACGCACACGAAAGGCCCTTCCCCCACACTCAAACTGGAAATATCCATGCAAAAATACTAAAAGTGCGGGTAGGTATGGAAAAATTGGCTTGTAATGTGGCTTAAACCTATAAGGCAATTCATGGAATCTAAGGGATTATGAAGGATAAATGTAAAGGTGGGTCTTAGGATAAAATGTGGCTAGCCAATGAGATGCCTCAATCATTTTAAATACATTCCATGAAATCCAAAGCTTTGAAAGAGAATATTCACAAATTCTGGTTCTCACACAAAATTCAAGTTTCCCTCAAGAAAGTGTGGGTATTAGGAAGAATATGTAAAAGTGGTTCAGAATACCTCACAGGAATGGAAAAAAATATTTTTAGACAGTGTTTCATGGTCATGGATTTCAAAAATCAGTCAAACTCATAAAAATGATTGACAATCCAATTCAAGAAAATGTTTTCACATCAACAATCATTTAAAATCCATTATTTCAAAAACCATTTCAACTCTTTCAAAATAAATTGTTGTGTGAAAAGTGATAAGAATATTCATTAAAGCTCAAAAATCCAAAAAAAAATGAAAATCACACAAGAGGAACTAAGTAGGTTGACACTCCCCCACACTTAAATTTAACTACCCCTTATTTCAACTCAACAAAATATAAATAAAGGTAGAAAATCAAAGGGAAGGAAAGATACAACCTGACATTATTTTAGAAGTGGATGCCTTGATTTAAGCTCCTAGATGCAGCCACTTTAATACTACAAGAAAGTAATAAAAATAAATAATAATAAAAATAAAAAGAATGAGAAAAGGAAAAGAAAATAGATAATGATTGGTTTAGACCCCCAAGCGGGTGTTAGGTTTTTACTGCCCCTAGTCAGGCAGTTTCAGTAGATTATCCCCAATCAAAAGGTGGGTGTGGTTTCTTTGAGATGAACCACCACATGTGAGTTTTCCCGATGTCCATGATTAAAACCTGAAAGTAGATAACCCCAAATAAGATTTGAATGTTCCCAACCCCCGAGAAATAATAAAGAAGAAATTTGAGGTTCGAAGTGGGAGGGAATAAAAGATAAGGGTGCTCCCTGTTAACTTCGGTGGTGTCCTCCTCTATATGGTATGAAAATTTTTGTTGAGGAGGTAGTCGTACCACCGCCACCTTCTCCAGATCTTCTTCCATGATCACCACTACTTTAGTGGTATCTTTCATATTATCCATGGTCTGCTCCATTTTTGTTGTATCATAAATTTCAGGAAAGGAGAAGTCAGAAAACAATTCAGTTTGAATAAAATTAAAACATGACGAATCAATAAAGAAATCTTCCCTTTCAAGTAATTCAACTTGGTAATTGATCTCTTCAGGCATGACCATTGGAAACTCCATCTCAGAAGGTGCATCTTCTTCTTCATCTTCCAAAGCAAGAGTGAGGTCAAAAGGTACTGATTGTTCAATATCAAGCATGGGAAGATCATGTTTCAAGTTATCTTCGACAATGTTATTCCAAGATTCTTCCAAAAAATGTTGACCTCCCATTAGTGCATTAGTTGGAATGTGTACTTCTGGGACCTCCTCGAGCAATGGTTGAGTGCGGGATGATGTGATTAATTCTTTTAGTAGCTCCTTCTCACCCTCCTCAGGTTCTTTAGCATAAAAAATGATGGGTGAAATCTCTTCGACCACTCGTTCTGGTTCATGTTCCGGTTCAGGTTCCGGTTGTTCTTGGGATGCGCGTACATATTCTGCAATCAATTCTATTTGGCTCTCCAGTTTTTGAACTTTATCACTAATCCTATGAAATTGAGCATCAAGTTCATTGCAAACATTTTCTGGTACATGAGATTGTTCAGTCCAAGAATAAAAATTTGAATTGAAAGACATGATGAACAAAGAAGATTTTTTTTAGTTTTTGAAATTTATGATTTTTTGTTGTTTTTTTTAAATTAAAGGAAAATTATTTACACAATGTGAATAAAAATAGTGAATTAAACCACTTGTCTCCCCGGCAACGGCGCCAATTTGATGAAGCGTTGTCGTGCACGCTCTCAAAAATATTTATAGCTAAGTGCAGCACAGGGGCTGACCTAGGTCGTTCTCTTGAGGAGCTTTTATGGTTAATAAATCACTACTTCTATTCCACCTAATCTAATTTTTTTTTGTTATTTAATATTTTATGAAATAAATGTAATTTAATAAAATAAATGAAATTCATAAATCAGAAGAAACTTAAATTTAATTATAAATTACCATGCAATGCTAAATAGAATGTAATTAGGGAAGAAAGGAAGTTCTCCCGAGAGAATATTCAGGGAGCACCTTCATTGGCCAGCTTCAAATATTCTTAGTTTACAAACTCCATCGTATGTGTGCACACCTTATTCTACACCGGTTATGAATGAAAAGTCTACTTAGCGATCTCCAAGCACACCTTCCATCCACCTCCTCAATCGAGGAAAAATGGTTGTAGAATAAGAAGTTAATCTTTAGACAACCATAGTGAGGATTACACCCACTATAAATTATCCTTAGAATTAACTCAAAGAATATGAAAAACATGGTCTTGGGTTCAAGAACCTGATTAATCCCTCGGGATATTCCTCGGATTAGTTACTCATGATCATGAGTATTATAGTTCACGATGGTAAGATGAGAGGAAGAAAAGAGGGTGAATCGGTGGACACAAAAAATAAAAACAATGCATGAATTTATTAGAAATCTAAATTACAATTAAAAACTAAAAATAAAGAAAAGAAATAAAATAAAAAGAAATGTAGAAGATTTTCGGCCGGCCTCCCTCGGTGGATATCTCCTCCTTGGTGCCTTGAAGGAATGGATGGAGAATGGGATGCTTTGAGGAGGAGGTGAGGGCCTCCTTTTATAGGCAGAATTTGTCTCTCAAATGTAGACGCATTGTATACCCCTTTAATGACATATTCACGCGTTCCACCCTTCATAAATGTTGTTCATAAATGTCTTTTCCGTCTCCTCTCAAAATTTCAGCTGATTTGGAAACCGTATGTAGGAGTTATTAATTTTTCCTTCTCGGTTTCTGTTTCTGGACGAACCATCCAGGAAGGTTCCTCCAAAATAATGTCGTTCAATAGCCTCGTTAAGGATCTCCAAAATCCTCCAAATTTATTGTAGAGACGACCCTATCTGTCCTCAAGGTATCCCAGGTGGAAACACATCATTTTGATATGTTTAGGCCGCGTTTGATGTACGTTAATTTGGGTGGGTCCATGCTGTCCGCCCGGAAAAACTCCAATCTTCAATGATTTTTTAGACCCTTTAGATGACCGAATCAGTTCCTGGTCCAGAAGACAAAAATTAAGGAAATAAAATAAGGATTCTAAAAAAAATTTAATCAGAAAATTTGGAATTTTATTTTTCCTGAAATGACCAAAATACCCCTGACGTAAAATTCTGTCGAAAATCCAGAATTAGTCGTTTTTCACATTTTGGTTCAAAATAGCACTAAAACATAAAAACATGATAATTACCCATTCAATAACACTTTTTTGGGATTATAAACAATGTTTTACAGTATAAAATATATGAAAATATGAGCTTCATCAGTACTCCATGTAAACGCACAATCTCTTGCACATAGAGGTGTCCCAAGCTCTCTACTGAGCCCTGCTCTCTAATTGGTAGGAAGTGGGCCGACTTGGTGAGTCGGTCAACGATCACCCATATCGAATCGTGACTCCTGGATGTACGTGGTAGACCCGTCATAAAGTCCATAGATATCTCATCCCACTTCTACTCTGGGACCTCTAAGGGATGAACCAAGCTTGTTGGTACCTGATGCTCCACCTTCACTTGTTGACAAGTGAGGCATCGTGAGACAAACTCAGTTACTGTCTTCTTCATACCTGGCCACCAGTGCTGTCGTCGAAGGTCCTGGTACATCTTCGCCACTTCTGGATGTACCACTAAAGGGGAAGTGTGGAACTCCCTCAAAACTTTCTCCTGAAGTGACACAGGTACAAAGGTACGTTCTCTTAAGAGAATGACATGCTCCCCACCTTATGGAAATCCATCAGGTGCCTGCCCTGTGGATATTTTAGCACGTCGCATCTCGCAGTCAGCGTCCCCACGTTGCACCTCCCTGACTCGCTGAGGAAGTAGAGGGGTGACTGTAAGAGACTGTAGAAAGGTTGTTCCATCCCTATCCACAAAGGATATCTATAAGGTAGGAAGCTGCTTTGTCACCTCTCCTAGCATTTGTATACCAGATCTCCTAATGAGTGCATCTGCAACTACGTTCCCCTTTCTAGAAGTATAGACTATCTCGAAGTCATAGTCCTGGAGGAACTCAATCCATCACCGTTGTCTCAGGTTCAGGTCCTTCTGAGAGAAGGTATACCTAAGACTCTTGTGATCAGAGTAGAATGTGAAATTCTCACCCATCAGATAGTGCCTCCACATATTCAAGGAAAAGACCACTGCTGCTAACTCCAGGTCATGGGTAGCGTAGTTCTGCTTGTGTTGTCTCAGCTTCCAACAACCATACGCGATCACATCTCACTCCTGCATCAGGACACACCCGAGTCCGGTCCCTGATGCATCTTAGTAGTCTATGTAACTTATGCCTTCGTCTGGAAGCCTCAAGATGGGGGCACTAGTCAGCCTCTCACTATGCTCCTAAAAGCTATGTTGGAATCTCTCCGATCACATGAAGGGTTTCCCCTTATTCTTCAAGGCTTATAGTGGTGATGCAACTCTGGAGAAGTCTGGAATGAATCTTCGGTAGTATCCAGCCAATCCTAGGAAACTCTGCACTTCTGTCACACTTCTGGGTGGCTCCCAAGCAAGTACCGCCTCAATCTTCGCTAGATCTACAGAAACTCCAGCCTCTGAGATGACATGTCCCAAGAAGTGAACCTCTCGAATCCAAAACTGGTACTTAGAGAGCTTACCATAAATCTGGTGCTCTCGGAGTGTGTTCAGTACTACCTGCAAATGGTAGGCATACTCCTCCTCAGTAGTCGAGTAGACCAGAATGTCATCAATGAAGACTACAAAAAAGCGATCGAGGTAAGGCTAGAAGATCCTATTCATGAGACTCATGAACACTGCTGGAGAATTTTTTACACCAAAGGGAATAACCAAGAACTCGTAGTGGTCGTAACGATGCCTGAAGGTCGTCTTCTGCACATCCTCGTCTCGAACTTTGAGCTGGTGATAGCCTGATCTCAGGTCTATTTTCGAGAACCACCGTGCTCCCTTCAACTGATCAAAGAGGTCTTCAATCCTCAGGAGTGCGTACTTGTTCTTAAGGGTCACCTAGTTCATACGATGGTAGTCAACACAAATACTCAAGATTCCATCAGCCTTTTTGGCGAATAGAATCGGGGCTGCCCAAGGAGAAACATTGGGTCGGATGAATCGCATCCCCTACAAGTCCTCCAGCTGTAACCGCAGCTCACGAAGCTCAGCAGGAGACATCTGATATGTTGGTGCAGATATCGGTTCCATCCCGGGGTACAGTTCAATGTAGAAATCCACATCTCTGTGAGGAGGTAGTCCTAGAAAATCATCAGGGAAAACATCCACGTACTGGTCCACCACTATAGGATAAGTCAGACTCTCCACATCAACTTCTCTGAGGGTAAGGTAGGACAAATGATGAGTGATCATCTGCACCCTCCTCTGAGTAAGTTTTTCATGTGCTGCAAAGGTTCCATTCTCACCGGTGAAGGTAAAACTGGTCCCATCCATGCAGACACACTGCACTTTTCGCCTAATACAGTCAATATGAGCATGGACTGTAGATAACCAGTCCATACCCAAGATGATGTCGTAAGGCCTCGATGACGCTACGAGGAGATACCAACCAAAGCTATCGCCTCCTAGAGTAATATCACACTACTGGCACCTGTGCGTAATCATCAATTCTTCTCCTGTAGGAGTCTCTATCCGTAAGGATCGAGCCAAAAAATCTGTCGGAATCTTCAAGATCTGAACAAGGGAAGTGGATATGAAAGAATGACTGGCACTTATAGCTATAAGAATTGTAGATAAGGTGGAGTAGACACAGATCATACCTCGAATCATCTCTAGAGTGTCGTGGTCGTATGCCTCAGCTACCTGAAGCTGAGATCTCCCATGTCCACCTGCTCCCTGTGGTCGGGGTGGACCTCCTGGTGGTGGTGGTGGTAACACTTCATAATGTCATCCACCACCAGCTGCTCGACCAGCTCCTCTACCATGTCCGCCTGCACCATGCAGACCACCTCGATCGAACCTCTTCCTAGGAGGTCTCTCAACTGTCTACTGATCATCTGAACGGTGGGTCAGACAGTCATGAGCCATGTGACCTTGCCCACCGCATGAGTAACATTGTCTACTCCTAGCATGTATATCACTGATTCGGGTGCCCCACACAAAAAAATCCTGAGTCCTGTGGTCTCCCACCCATGGGTCTAGTCCTCTTGAACCTCTACGTCATTTGTCTACTACCAGCTGCAGAATACTCTGTTGCGTGTAGACTAGTGGTGGGTCTCGCTGCAGGAGACTGCTCAGTAAGGAAACTCTCCACTAAGAGGGATCTCTCTAACACCCCCGCCTGTGTCAGGATGCTGAGGGAGATCATAGATTCCCTGATCTCTCGCCTGAGCCCCTGATCGAAGGTCTAGGCCCTGAAGAATGGGTCTCGCCCCATCTCTGTGGAGTAGCACGAGAGGTCGGTGAACCTCACTGAGTACTGCACCACTATCATGCTACCCTGTTGTAGATGCAGTAGCTCCTGTATCTGTACCACTCATAGGGTCGCTGCAACAAACTCCACCCGGAGCAGGCTCTTGAAGTCTGTCCAGAGTAGTGTCGCCTTGTCGTGGACCTAGAGCATCAGGCTCCACCATCTGCCTGCAGCTGCCTGAAAGAGACTCGCGGAAAGGATCACCATGTAGTATGCTAGTTTCCCTACTGGTCTGAAGACTCTCACCATAGCCTCCACCCAATCCTCATCCACCTGTGGGTCCATCACTCCCCGTAACTTGGGTGGCCTCTGGTGCTGGAACTCATGCAACGCACTCAAGTGGCATGCATCGTCTACTGCTGGGACTGGTGGAATCAGTGTCCCAACAGAAAGTGGTACCGCTGGTGCCTCTACTGGAAAAGGGCCCTGTAGTGAGGCCTCGTCGCTCGATGGGATATCAGTGCGTACGACTCTCAGGGCTCTAGCTGGTCATCCTTGTGGAAGCATCCCGAATGAAACAGATGTGACACGATCAAAAGATTATACCTCGTGAGCTGACCAAGTTGAGTTGACTTAAGAAAACTTTTGAAAACACACACACAATCAGTGTTTTTGTGCACTGAATCGGAAATCAAAAGTCAGGGTCCTGGTGTATGGATATGTCAGCCACCTGCACCAACACCAGACTCCCTGAACTAAAAACCACACTTAGTACCCTTAACACTATTGCTTCATAGAAAAGAAATATTAGAGTTCTAAGTTTTGCAGAATAACTGACTCCTTTGATACCAATTTTTCACGACCCGTCCCCCGGGGCCTGTATCATAACTACCCCAAGCCCACCTTCCAAAGTCCAAGGGCCGGAGACTAGCACCAAAGGAATAAATCCCTAAACTGGGAAGGCATTGCCTTTAAAAACTGTAAACAAACACATTAGAGTACACAACAGGAAGTAAAACACTAAGTAAAACTGTATACAAAAGAGAGTGCTGAAAGTAAAGGGGGCCGGAAATACAAGCCCAACAGTAAAGTACAAGGAAATCGGAAAAGTACAAGTACAACTAAAAGAAGAAGTAAAGCAGCTACTAGGTCATCCTCTGAGGTTCCTACCTAAAGGGTAGGTACAGATGGCCTCCTCAACACTCCACGTTCGTCCGTCCGCTCCATGTACCGTCACACCGAGTGGTCCACATCCAGGTACAGTTTAGTCCTGCTACTCTCTACCTCAGTCAGCCTTGTCCATCGTCTGCAACCAACAAAACAAGGTGTGGGAATAGCCCGTGTAGGGGTGAGTATAACGATGCTCAGTAGGGACCCCGAGAACCTCAAGGTCTCATAAAATCTGACAAGGATAAACCACAAGTATGGATTCAACGGATAACCATTACTTAGTAATATGCCCATACATATACCTAAGTTATCTAGTAACACATCTCAAGCATGAGGAAAACACCAAAAGTCATTGACTCAGCTCAAACTAGGATTTTATTCTAGGGGTAGTATCAAGTAACAACCCCAGTCATGCTGTTGGAACCTCGGCTGATGGTGTACTCCTCCTCTATCGAGTGCAGTGGGCCTGCCGCGTCACACATAGGCGCTTCCCACTATCCTTGGACTGTTGAGGTACTCCTCTTGTTGAGTATCGTGGGTCTGATGCATCACACAGAGGCGCTCCCCATTGTGGGTCTGTCGCGTCACACAGAGGCGCTCCCTCGTAGCCTACTGAGATACTTCTCCTGTCGAGTATTGTGGGTCTGCCGCATCACACAGAGGAGCTCCCCATTTTAGTTCTACCACGTAACACAGAGGCGCTCCCCACTGGGCTAGTCGAAACACTCCGAGTTGAAAGGTCAGCAGTCGTCAGGTATCAGCCAGCTACTAGGTCTCCATACTCCGCTCGCTCGTCTCTGGGAGGATCCACTCCATGAGTTACTGTTAGATACTCCAAATTTCAAGAAGTCCCAAGTAGAAGTATCACAAAGGTCCGCCTCATCATAGGGGTCTCAACGCAACATACGGTGCGTCAATCGGATGCTCGGTCAGTGAGTTATTGGCATTTCTGTCTCAAGGGCCCGGTTGGTTTTTAGGTTCAAACCAACCCGACCATACCCCAACTGTGTCAAAACCTCAAGTGGGGTATACCAAAAGAACTGTCTCGCTATAAGATTTCCACCTCCATAGACAGTTTGTCGATCGAACACATGTATCCCATGTTATGGGTGAAAAGGTGTATTTGGGAAAACGGGTCTGGACTGGGGTCCGACCCGGTCCGCGGGCCGACCCGGTACGCGAGCCGACCCGATCCGTGGGTTCGACCCGGTCCGCAGGACGACCCGATCTGCGGGTTCGACCCGGCCCGAGGGGGCGGCCCGGCGGCCTGCGTGGCCTGGCTGGTGGCCCGCGTGGCCTGCTGGCGGCCCACATAGCCAGCTGGCGGCCCGCGTGGCCTGGCCGGCCAGCGGCTGGCGGCGCCCTACGGGGGCTGCCCTAGCTGCGTCCAAGGGGGAGGCGTGTGCACCTTGGAATCCTGAACGCTTGAACCATTCGGGTGGAACCAAACTGGTTCCAGGTGGCGTCGGTCCAGCTCACGCGGGACTCAGCGGGGTCCCGCTTCTCCCGGCTGGCCGAGCGGCCAGCCGCTCCACACCGCCAGCGGCTGGCCCGCTGTCGGCCGCTCTTATTCCTCTACCGTTTCCCACCCTGGATGCGGCTCTGCTTCATCATGTGGCACGACGGCGCCACGTCCCTCCGCCGCAGCCCGCCCTGGCCGCGGGCCCCTTCTTCTCTATGTGGAGCGACGGCACCGCGTCCTTCCGTCGCAGCCCAGCCTGGACGCGGCCCTTTCTACCACGTGATACGATGGTGTCGCACCCTTCTGGTGACTCGGCAGCCTTGCACTGTCAGTTTCTTCACGGCCATCCCATCGCTAGCCGTCGTTGCTCCTCCACGATTCACTCTTCCAGCAGCGCTGTTGCACTGCCACCATCATCAAAAAATGAGGGAAAATGGAGGGGAAGGGTAGGGCCATGTTCGTGCGGCCCGAGCTCCCCACGTTATGGTGATAACATTTGGCGATTCAAAAACCAAGATTTGTTCGATGAAGAATGGAAAAAATCAATCTTAAATCCCCCTACCTTGTATCATTGTTCGTTAATGATGTCGTAGAAAGGTGGACGTCAATTCGTTGACGTCTAAAATGAAGAAGTCTAGGATGGCGTCGTCAATGTTCTTCAAGGACGGCGCTCCCTCCTTTGTTCCGGTTGAAGAAGGAAGATGTTGTTTTTCATTCTTCGGTGGTCGTTCCTCGTTGGAGAGTTCTTTCTTCCTTGGCGTTCTATCTCCAAGAGCTCCTCAACTCTCCCTTCCAACAAAAGAATGATACCAACCAAATGAAATAATAGATTGTCTATTATTTTAATTGTTGGAATGAATTCAAAATGTGGAGTTTAATTAAATGAGTAAACTCACTTAATTAATGGGGTGGAGTTGGCTCAATTAATTTGTGGGGAAGGTCAATAGTTTTCTCCACTTAAATGGAGAGTTAAAGGGGTTAATAGCTCGGGTGGTCCCCACCAAAATTTATCCTCCCAAGGGAGGTTATCCTCGGGTGGGCCCCACCACCATAACCTCTCATGGGAGGTTAAGGTGCGGTGGTCCCTACCCCCAACCTCCACTTGGAGGTTTTAACCACCAAATAAAAATAATCTACACACAATATTTTTATTTAATTTATTCATTAAAACCCCAAAAATAACTTTCATTCTCGACCATTTTTCGTCGAGGTGAAAGTATTCTTAAGAGAATACCAACGATGTGAGTTCAACGGTACCCTCATATTTCAATTCTGAGAACTGGTTCAAAAGTTATAAAATCTTGCTTGTACGTTACTGCACGGACCTGAACAAAACTTCAGGAATTGATTCTGGGTACACCGGGCCTCGTAATCAAGCGCCGTAAATTTTTGCAGACTCATAAAAATCCCATGTATTTAAGAAGAAGAAAATTCCACGGAATTTCCAGGTCTTTACATCACTAACCCAATTCCTAAGGGTCTTATATACCCAATTTAGTTTTAGGTCAATTATGGATAAAAATAAATAGAGTAAAATAGAAACTAAAAGACAGAATTTTATTTTCTAAAAACACAATAGGATTAATTTAGATAAAATAGAAAAATAAATGTTGAAAATAAATTATAACATAATCAATTAATTAAAAAGAAAATTCTAATAAAATAAAATTAACTAAACCCATTTAAATTCAAATAAACCCAATTTCATTTTGATAAAATAAAAATGACCACATGAAAAGGGCTTAGTAAAAATATCTGCTAAATGATTCTCAGTAGATATAAACTCAATAGTGATATCACTTTTTTCGCATGGTATCTCAATAAATGATGCCTTAAATCTATATGCTTTATTCTAGAATGATTTATCATATTATTTAAAGTATTGATCACACTAGTGTTATCGCATTTGATTGATACTTGATTATAATTGAATCCAAAATCCATTATGGTGTGTTTGATCTACAATAATTGTGTATAATAACTACCAACAACAATATATTATAATTTAGTAGTAGATGGTGTAATAGAGTGTTGTTTCTTACTAGACCAGGATACCATGGATTCTCTTATAAAATGGAAGGTTCTTGACATAATCTCCATATCTAGTCTACAACCAACAAATTAAAAATCTGAATATGAAGTCATATTAAAATCAGAAGCCTTTGTAAAAATTAATGAAAGTGTAATTATTCTTTTTAAAAGTCTTAAAATACTTTTGGAAGATTTTAAATGAGATTCCTTATGATTTTCTTTAAATCTATCACATAAATATAATGCAAACATAATTTCTAGTCTACTAGAAGTCAAATAAAATAGAATCCAAACTATTTCTCTATATAGCTTGTTTTCAACTGAATTTCCAGCTTCATCCAAGTCAATATTTTCATTAAAACTCATAGGATATGTATGCACTTTACCACTTTCAAGTCCAAATCTTTTAAGTAAGTCAAGTATGTATTTTCTTTGATTTAGCACATTACCAAAGTATTTTGGATAAATATAAAATCCAAAAAATTATTTAACTCACCCATCATGCTCATTTCAAATTATTTTTTCATGATTTTTGAAAAATCATTACATGATTTTTTATTTGTAGAATCAAAAATTACCTCATCAACATATATCTAAACTAAAAAAATTTCTAACGAAAAAATTTCTTAAAAAGAGTAGGATCTAAATTTCATACTGAAAATAAATTTTATAAAAGAAATGAACTTAAAAATTCATAAATGATCTAGGTTCTTGTTTAAATATATAAATAGCTTTTGTGTGTTTAAAAAATGAATTTGGAAAATGAGTATTTTTAAAACTAAGAGGTTTTTATAAATAAACTTCATCCATAATAAAACCATTTAAGAAAGTAGATTTTACAACCATCTGATATAATTTGAAATTAATATGTGATGCATGGTTCAGGAAATCATAATATCTTCTAATATAGCTATAGGTGTAAAAGTATATTCATAGTCTATACATTCTTCGTGATTGTACCCTTTAGTTACTAGTCTATCCTTATTCCTAGTGATCACACCATGATCATCATATTTTTCCTAAAAACCCATTTTTTCAATAATAGGATGGTTATAGGGTCTATTAACCAATTCTCATACCTTCTAGTCCTAATATCTTTATTTAAACATCATATAATAGTTTCTAATAGATGGTTCTTAAGATGTTAGGATTTCTAGGCACCACACTATCTGATTCACTAGAATCCATCCTTTTAAGATTTGGTTCTAAAAAATAAAGTTCCAAATCATCATCCTTTTTATTATCAATGAGATATTTAGTTCTCATGCTTTCAAGAGAATCACTTAGCTCATAAATTTGAGTCATTTTTTTATCAAAAGGATCACTTTCATCTAATTTAATATGATTTTATTCTTCAACAATATTTGATATTTTTTTAAAAACTCTATATTCCTTGTAAGTAGTAGAATAACCAAGAAAAATTCCTTCATTAGACTTTAGATAAAATTTAACAAGATTATCCTTAGTTTTTAGAATATAAACCCTACATCTAAGCACTTTAAAGTATCAAACTTTTGGATCACTATTATTCTATAGTTCATATGGTGTTTTCTTCAAAATATGTCTTATTAGAACTCTATTTATGACATAAAATGTTCTATTTACAGATTCATCCCAAAAATGATTAGGTGGGTTATATTTACATAACATTGTTCTAGAAATTTATTATAAAGTCCTATTTCTATTTTCAATAACACCATTCTGTTGAGGTTTCCTATGATTATAAAAAGTCTGTTTGATACCATGTTTTGAACAATATGAATTGAACTCATGGTTTTCAAATTATCCTCCATGGTTACTTCTTAAAGAAATAATTTTGGTATATTTCTCTTTTTGAACCTATTTAAAAAAGTGTATAAAAACATAACAGGATTTACTTTTAACACTCAAAATGACAACCCAAGTAAATTTAGAGAAATCATAAAATAATACATAAACAAAAAAATAATATTAGTATTGTAGTTCTAGATGGACCAAACAAATTCATATAAATTAGTCCTAGGTGTTTTGAAGTGTCAACTTACTTAATTGGTTTAAAAGATGACTTTCATTACTTACCCACTTGACATGCATCAAAAAGTTTCTTTTTTTCAATTTAAGTTGAGGTAAAAATGGAACTAAATTATTTTTAGAAAATTTTCTAAAATAATGGACATTACAGTGTCTCAGTCTTCTATGCCAAATCCAAGATTCATTTTTTTCATTATTTAAATAGTTCACTTTTTGTTTACTCAAAGAATTAAGATCTAGAGTATATACATTCTCTGTTCTAGGTGAAATAAAGTTAATAATGTTATCTTTAAAAATTGAACATTTATTTTTAGAAAATAAAAAAATAACCATTATTAAGAAGTTGTGAAATACTTATTAGATTATTATTTAATCCTTCCATATAAATAACTATGTTGATTAGGAATTATCCTGGATTTCCAAATAATTCAACTCCTATAATTTTCCCTTTGGAATTTTCACCAAATGTGATATAGCCTCCATCAATTTTTTATAAGGATTGGAAATTCAAAAAATCTTCACTCATATTCCTTGAGAATCCACTATCCATATACCATTTTTCATTGATTATCTAATAAATTTTTACCTAGAAGTATAAATCAAACAAGAAATTATTTTGGTACCCATATTCTCTTGGGGCCCAAAAGATTAGAAACTAAATATTTGGGAACCCAAATCTGTTTGTGATATCTAGAAAATCCAATAATAAATTTTGAAATTATTTTTGAAATAAATGAATGATTAACTCCAATAAATTGTGGGTTTCTCAACCTATAGTAATTATCATAGTTCTTTAACTAACTATGGTGAAAACATGTAATTTTAGGGAAGTTATTGTTTTTAGAACTAGGCATAAACTAGTTTTTATAAAACTTTAGATATTCACCTTGGATTCCTATACAAAACTTATTTTTCTGAGTTTTATTATTTACAATAGTTTTATTTAAATAATTTTCACCTTTTTAAAAATCACTTGAAACATATTTGAAATTTTGAACTTATTTTTTTTAATTTTTTTTAATTTTATTACCATGTTCGATACATGTTACAGCATAAATTTCCATCTTGGTTTTCAAATCTAGAATTTGTTTATTCAAGTCCTCTTTTTCAATTACCATATCATTATTGTATTTTTTAAGAGTATTATTTTTTTTCAAATATACATACTTATTTTATAGCATGTTACAATATTAATTTAATTATTTATAAGAATAATTTTCATTTTCAAATTCAGATCTATGCCTAAAAGAATAATATGAATGTACATCCTTAGATTGTGTCGTGGAACACATGTTTCCCTTCTAGTTGGAATGTTTAGTTTATTATTATAAATATTTATCATCACTAGAATCCATTGAAGCAGTCCATGTGGGCTTCAAAGCCTTCTTGGTTTTATTATTGTAACCAAATTTCTTGAAGTACTTTTTTTATGAATTTTTATTGTCTTGAACCTGTGGAAAATCTGGTTAGATGTGTCCAAAAAAAATTCATTCATAGAATCTTGCCTATTTTGGATTTCCATCATGTTTCTTGAACTTATTGAAAGGCTTCTTGAAACCTATTCTCTTATTGTAGAACTTTTTAAAATTTCTAGCAAATTGATCAGCCTCACTATTTGAAGCAAATCTACTTGATGTAACTTTATCAGATAACTCAGTCACTTGAATTTGTTTTCCTTTCTTATCATCATTTGAAGTTGAAATTTTTAAGCAAAAATTCTCCTTATTAACTAATCTATGATCTCCAACTTCATTTTCCATATCTTCCTCATACATTATAATAATTCCAATGAGATATTGTATTTTAAAATTTTTGACCTCTGTGGATTTTCTAGTGGCATCTAAGATTCCACTCCATCTTGGTGGTATAATTATAAGAATTTTTAAAGCTTGATTTGGTTTGGGAATGGTTTCTCCTAAAGTAGATACATTATTTAGAACCTAATTAAGTCTCTCATTAATTTGGGTGATTATTTCACCTTCCAACATTCTAAAAGTATTGAAATTCATCTTAACAGTATTATATCTGAGAGCTCACACATTTTTTGTACCTTCATAGTAAACTGCTATAGTAGTCTATATTTTATGGTTTGTTTGACATTGAAAAACTTGGTTGAAGTCATCTAGACCTAGTGCACATGTAATAGCATTAATTTCTTTGGAATTTAAATCATAGTTGTTTTCAGTGTATGTGCCCCATGTTTTTTGTTGTGTTGTTGAAATTTAATAAGGCTTCACAACTTTAAGGTAGACCTTTAGACCAAGGTTCATTAGATATATGATCATCCTATCCTTCTATAAACCATAATTCTCGCCATTAAAATAAGGTTATCTCATTATTGATATACCATATCTATTTTCAGTCATAGAATACATTTTTAAGATAATCTATAGACTTCAAATTTTAATAGATGAGAACTAAATATTCACTCGCTCTAATGTTAATTGTTGTCCTGAGAGGACTACACTAAGACTCAAGATGGGTTAAATTGAGTTCTTTAAATTTTCTTGGCTTATAAAACCACCCTATTTAAAAATAATACTAACTTATGATCTTTTATTTAACTCAAATGGTAGTGTAAATAAAATCATAGAGTAAATAGATTAGATAAAAATATTTATAGTGGTTTAGGGAACATAAATCCCCTAGTCCACTCCACCAACACTTTTTTCCATGAGTTTGGTGATTTTAACTAGACCGGTCCTTTTTCTGAGGACTTCCAATACTTTTTCTAGGGACTATATGACTAAGTGTAAGTAGTCGATATTTGATACAACAGTAGTATTAACTTTAAATTAGGCTCCAACAAGGATTTAAAAACAACATCATGTATGGTTCTTTTACCAGGTACCTTTACAATGAAAGATAAGATAAATAGAGTGCTTAAAGGTATAGTTCACAGTTGTAAAATACAACTGATATAAGGAGGAAATTCCTAGGAGAGATGATAATAATAGATCACAGCTTAAGGAGAGTCTTCTAAAATAACTAGAAATGATAATCTGGATAACATAGCTATAGAACACAAATCATATTCTACTTCTTGAGTAAAATAGAGAAACACACTAGAGTTTCAAGAATGACTTATTTGACAAGCGAACATGAGATTCTATTATTCTCTATTATATCATTTTCACACTTTAAAATCCCTTAAAAATGCATAAAAATTTTCTCCTTTAATTTCACTCTTATATATCCATAAAATACATGGCTCTTAGTTAAACAAAAAATGTCCTTTTATCAAAAATTATTCAATAAAAATACTGAACATTAAATTATCCTTATACCTATTTCCTTTATTGGTAATTTATTCCTATCATAATAATTTTTATCATAAATAGTTAATCCAACAATTAATGAATTCATAGAAGTATTAAAACTCATTGAAAGTACTCTAGTGGTAATAAATATCAAGTTGTACAATAACGTACCAAATTATAGACCACCACATAGCTGAATTCTACACATTTTAATTCATATAGTCAAATTATCAACATATCCGAATTTACATAGGCCTTCTTCACATTGCCAATTTTCTTCACATATCCAAATTGTCTACATATCCAAAATTCCTCATGTATCCAAATTGATTTACATGGGATTTTTATTTGCATAACCAAAAACAATATCGCTAAATTGAATTATATAGGTGATTTCACCATATATCTAATTCACGTAACCGATTAATTCCTATAACTGATATACATAGTAGATTGCTCGTGTAGGTGATTTATCAATGTAGGTGATTTCCATGTAGTTTATTCCATGACATAGTCATTTCACATAGGTTAATCCTTCACATAGGTGATTGATGTAGTCAAATTATTAACATAGCCAATTCTCTACATAGCCAAAGTCTTCACATAGCCGATCTTTATAGACTTAATAAAATTTCTTCCAAAGTTTATAGAATTATAGACTTAAAGGTTTTAATAGCCGAATGACTTAAATAAAGAAAAAACTTTATGAACACACTTAAAAAACAAAATCACCAGTAATATATAAAGGTTATTTGATATCATCAAAACCTAAAGTACGTAGGATATTTTGGATAACATTAGTATTCCAACACTATTCATACCATCAATTTTAATGGTTGGGTTATAACAATCACATTTAAATAATAATATTTTAATAGTATATCATGGTTTTTTTAAACTAAATTTTGTGTATAATGCAATCTATCAAAGAAATTAAATTTATTTAAAGATATTTAAAGACCCATAAATTCTATATAATTTTTTTTAATTAAATATAATTATTATGAGACTGAGAAAAATTGACGGCACGTGATTCTGAGGCCCAGAGAGCCTGGAATTGAATTTTGGATTTTTTTTAAGGTACATTCAGTAAACGTGCGAGCAGATATTCCTATCTTTTAAACCAGTGCTCGGATTAAAAATATGAGGGCACCATTGAATTCACAGTACCGGGATTTTCTTAGGTGAAGCTTAACTTCGACTGGCAAGAGTCGGATGAAAAAGTTAATATTTGGACTTTTCAAATAAAATAATTAAATAATTAATTGAGTTATTTTATTCATTCTTTAAAACCATAGAGCAATGGTAGTGGGATCGTAGAGTTAATAGGTTATTTAATAACTTGATTCACTAGGTTGTGTAACTGCACCTTCGAGTAATTAAAGAGTTAATTAATTAATTCTTTAATTAATCACATTAATGAGTAGAGGGTTAAACTCTTTATATCTAATGTTAAATAAACCATTGGTGAAAGGGTTTTGAAAATCATGAGAGAACTCTTGAAAAAGAGTCGGTGGAAATCCTTCCAACGAAGAATGAACGACGTCGTTGAGGATTTGATTTGGAGATCTATGAACACTGGTGAACGTCTTCAAACAATGGATTCATCTCCTCCATCATCAGCAGAATCCAATGTATTCGAGGTAGGGATTTTGTTTATTAAAAGTAAATTATTGATTCAACCTACCTAGTTCTTGAATTACATGACAAATGTGGATCAACCAACTAATGGTTTGATCTACGATCCATTTGAATCTGTAGGTGGTTATTGCGGGAAATAAATATGGGTGTTGTTTGAATTAATTTTCCTTGTTAAAACACTAAAGTGGAGGGCATGTTCTAATCCAAACAAGGCCTGGACCCTCCGCCACTCTCGTCTTTGATGCGTTCTTCATGGGAAAATGTTCAACTTGATGGAAACGTGAAACTGAGGGCTACATAGTAAAGGTGGAATCTCGGGAGGCCCATAGGCATAGATAGGAAGAAAATAGGACCACCAGAGCTTCTTTGGGGGCCTACGGAAGCGCCGCCAGTGCAGCAGCACCGGTCATGAGGAGTTGGCAGCGCCCACAGCCATCGCGGCATACATGTGGCGGCTGGCTGATGCTGACCGTGTCGAGGGCGGACGGCACACCGTGGAAGTGACGTCGCGGCTCTGACTACGAAGGAGACGTCGTAGCTTCAGCCATAGCAGTGGAGGACTCACGTCTATGGGTCCTGCCTGAGACTAGTCAACAGAAGGGGTGGTGCCAGCCTCGCACTGTAGGTTGAAGACCGAACGGACAGAGTCCGTTCGGTGGGGAGCCAGGACTGTGCCCAACTGGCGGCCGCGCCTAGCCAGCGGACCAGACTGGGTCAAGATGGTCTGGGCCAGGCCAGCCAGTTTGGTTTGGGCCCAACCAGTCTGGGATGGGTCAGACCCGATTCGGGTTGGGTCGGCCTGACCGGGTCAGACCGGACTGTGACCCACTTTGACCCAGTTACGCTTAAAGGGACATAACTCCTAAACTAGACGTTCGTTTGACAAACCATCTGTAGTGTTGGAACCATTAAGATGATTCGGACCTTTTGAGATATTCCACTTGGGTTTTGGATAAATTTGGGGTATTTCTGGGTTGGATAGGACTCGAATCCAACCCGGTCCTCGGCACTAAAATGCTTGTAACTTATAGACCGAGTGTCCGATTGATGCACCGTCTATTGCGTTAGAACCCTTATGACATGGAAGTCCTTATAGTTACTTCTTTTTAAGACTTCATAGAAGTTAAAATACAACTAGTTCCTTGAGGAGCAAAATCTACGGAACTCAAGTGCACCAAGTGCGGGAATCCTATGGCTGGTTTTCAAGTGAAGGGCGACCCTTTTTGGAACAGAATCAGAGCGACCATGTGTGGATCGATGACTTACGAACCTGTGTGGATCAACTGTAATGTGTCCCGATGAGTACCAAACTTAGATCGGCCCATCTTGGATCAGAGACTTATGACCCTATGTGGATCGACGACTTACGACCCTGTGTGGATCGAAGACTTACGACCCTATGTGGATCAATGAATTATGACCCTGTGTGGATCAGAAGTAGCGTGACCTGGCAAGGAAAAACCTTAGAGTGGTCTATCATGGATCAGTGGATTATGAACCTGTGTGGATCAACAACTTACGACCCTCTGTGGATCGATGACTTAAGACCCTATGTGGATCAACTATAGAATGACTTCTTTTTGGTTCAACAGTTGAACTTCTCAATGGAATAAGATGATTTATATTTATGACTAATCATCATTATTCCTGTACTTTAATTTATATATCTGGTTTGAGATGAGTCTTTTACTTGTTCTTTGTTATTGGGATCATGCTTTGTGGTTTTTCCTTTGTGGAATTATAGGAGACCTTCGGGGGTCTCGGATTCCCTACTTGGTATTGTTATACTCACCCCTGCATGGGCTTCACCTAAACCTTGTTGTGTCTTATGCAGATGATAGACAATTTTGACCGAGGTTAGGGATCCAGGACTAGATAGTGCACAGAGGTGATCGGTTTACATGGAGATCCGTAGTGATTATTTGTACCTACCCTTCAGGTAGGATCCTTGGTGGAAGACCTCATGACTTGTTTTTCCTTTTTTTTGTATTTTCTTTTAGTTGGGTTTGTATTCTGGCCCATTCTTCTTCAGTTCACACATTTACTTTCAACAGTAACACTATGTGGTTTGTTCTTGTTGTGTACCTGGTATGTGTGTTTTTAGGTTTAAAGGAAATGCCTTCCCATTTTAGGGATATTCCTTTTTGGTGCTAGTCACTAACCCCTGGCCTATGGTAGGTGGGCTTGGGGTAGTCACGGAATGAGCCCCGGGGGATGGGTCGTGACAAAGTGGTGTCATAGGAATTGGTTCTACCGAAGAACTAAGACTCTGATCTTTTATATGGGGAAATAGTGTTAAGTGTTTTGAGTATGGTTTTTAGTTCAGGGAGTCCAGTGTTGGTGTGGCAGTTGATGTATACATACACCAGGACATAGAATTCTAATTTCTGACTCGATACATGAAAACACTGATTTTGTGTGTTTTTTAAATTTTTTTCTTTTTGATCGCTTTTGAGTTAGCTCACTAGGTATAACTTATTGACAGTGGTGTACCTGTTTCTTTACTGGATGCCTCCATGTAGACAACCAGCTAGGATTCCAGATAGATTTCACAATGATCGACCACTGATCAATGAGGCTTTGGTTCAGGGCCCTCTTACGGTGACGGTACCTTTGGGTGCTATACCAGTAACACCACTTCCCATAGGTTAGCAGTTTCCACCATCCCCACTAGCAGGTGGTGCATGCTGACTTAGCACATTGTATGAGTTCCAACGCAGAGGCCTCCGAGGTTTTGAGGAAAGACAGATCTATAGGTGTTTGGGGACTGGTTGGAGGTTGTGGCTAGAGTTTTCTTCCTAGTTGGGACACCAGCAGACTAGATGGTGATCCTAGATGTTAGTCTCTTCTAGGTAATAGCAAGGAGACGGTGGATCCTAACACTCCAGATGTATGATGAGGCAACCCTCACCTGGTTGGACTTTGAGAGCCTCTTCAGTGTGGAGTTTATACCAGTGACTCTACACTCTCTGTATATTCAGGATCTCCTACACTTATAGCAGGGTAGCCTGACAGTATCCCAGTACTCGGCAAGATTCACTGACCTCTCTTGCTACTCCACTGACATGGTACGAGACCCTTTCTTTAGGGCTCAAACCTTTGATTAGGGTATCTGATGGGAGATCATAGAATTGATGATATCGCTCAACATACCAATGTAGGATGGAGTGATAGAGTGAGCACTTCTGGTGGAGAGCTTCCTAGTTGAGCAGGCACCGACAGTGAGATCCACCACCGAACGACACGTATTTTAGTCATCTACAATAGGTAGTAGGCAGATGATGTAGAGGCCCAAGTGGGCCAGACCTTCTGGTGAACAACCCCAGGATGTAGGGTCAGATGTGTGGAGCTCATGGGATAGAGGAGGTTAGCAGAGAAGTATACTGTGCTACTCATACGGCGGGCAGGGTCACATGGCTCGTGACTGCCTGACACTCCATGCCGAAGATCAATAGATGGTCGAGGGACCACTGAGGCAGAGGCAGATATTCGATTGAGGAGGTCTGTAGGGCGGCGTACATGGCATAGGAGCAGATCGTGTAGTAGGTGGTGGGTGATGATTTGAGGTTCTATCACTACCACCTCCAGGAGGTCCACTGCGACCTCAGGGAGCAAGTAGATATGGACGAGCTCAGCTTCAGGCAGTTGAGGCCTATGACCACGAAACTCCAGATATTATTTGAGGTACAATCTGTGTCTATTCCACCCTATCTATAGTACTTATAGACATAGGTTCTGGTCACTCTTTTATTTCCATGAATCTTTTTCGGAGTTCGGAGATTCCAGTAGATCCATTAGATCTATCCTTACGATTAGAGACTCCTACGAGAGAGGATTTGACAATTACGTACTAGTTCTAGCAGTGTGAACTTACTCTAGTAGGTGAGATCTTCAGCTGGGATCTCTTAGTAGCAATGTCGAGGCCTTACGATTTCATCTTGGGTATGGACTGTTTATCCACGGTTCATGCTCAGATTGACTATTTTAGGTGCAAAGTGTGGTGTGTCCACGAGGATGGGACTAGGTTTTCTTTCACCAGAAAGAATGGAACCTTTTCATCTCAATATGGCCTTTCTCAGAGGAGGGTGTATTCGATCAATCATAATTTGAATAGCCTTACCCTCAGAGCAGTTGATGAGAGGAGTCTGAGTTATCCTGTAGTGGGGGACCAGTATGCTGATGTCTTTCCAGATGGTGTTTTGGGACTACCTCCTCACAGAGAGGTAGACTTCTACATCGACCTATACCCTAGGATGGCACTGATATCCACACCAGCATATCAGATTTCCCCTTAGGAGCTTCGTGAGTTGAGGGTACAACTAGAGGACTTATAGAGTAAGGGGTTCATAAGGCCCAGTGTTTCTCCATGGGCAGCCCCAATTTTGTTCGCCAAGAAGGTAGATGAGAATTTGATGCTTTGCATGGAATATCAACGCCTGAATCAGGTGACCGTGAATAACAAGTATCCTCTATTGAGGATTGATGATCTCTTCGATCAGCTGAAGGGAGCTCGGTGGTTTTCGAATATAGACCTCAGATCTGTCTATCATCAGCTTCAAGTATGGTATGAGGACGTACTAAAGACAGCCTTCTAATGACAGTATGGATACTATGAGTTCTTGGTGATTCCTTTCAGCATGATAAACACCCCATAAGTATTCATGGGACTCATGAACGGGATCTTCTAGACTTACATTTATCACTTCGCGGTGGTATTCATTGACAACATCTTGGTGTACTCAGCATCGGAGGAGGAGCACGCCACTCATCTACAGATAGTTCTAGATACACTCTGAGAGCACCAGCTTTATGGTAATATCTCGAAGTGAAAATTTTGGATACGGGAGGTCTGATTTCTAGGACATGTTATCTCATAAGCTGGAGTTATAGTGGATCCGGTGAAGATAGAGGCAGTGCTTTCTTGGGAGCCACCTAAGAGCGTGACCAAGGTGCGGAGATTCCTGGGGTTGGCTAGGTAATCCCAAAGATTCATACCTGACTTTTCTAGAGTAGTATCACCCTTTTCATCTTTGACAAAGAAGGGACATCTATTCTTGTCGATAGAGAGATGCCGACAAAGTTTCTAGGAGCTGAAGTGGAGAATGATGAGTGCCCCCATCTTGAGGCTACCATAAGAGGGTGTTGGGTATGTAGTCTATTGAAACGCATCAGGGACTGAACTAGGATGTTTCCTAATGCAGTAGAGAGTTGTGATCGCCTACAACTCACGACATTTGAGACATCATGAGAATAACTACGCGATCCATGGCCTGGATTTATCAGTAGTGGTCTTTGCATTGAAGATGTGATGGCTCTACTTGATGAGAGAACGGTTTACTATCTACTCTGATCACAAGAGTCTCAAGTATATATTCTCGTAGAAGGAACTAAACCTGAGATGGTGGTGTTGAATAGAGTTCTTCTAGGACTATGACTTTGATATATTCTACACTCTTGGGAAGGGGAACATGGTAGCAGACGCACTCAGCAGGAGGTTTGGTTTATAGTTTCTGAATGAGGTGACAGAGCAGTTAGCCGCATTGTAGAAATACTTCATGGAAAGTGATGTAGAATCTTACCTCTTGTATATTATAGTCACTCCCCCACTCCTTCAGTGATTTAGAGAGGCATATATTGGGGACATTGACTATGAGACTCGACATGCTCAAATATACTCAGGAAAATCTCCTGAAGGAATTTCTGAAGGTGGGTAGCACATCATCTTTTTCAAAGGATGCACCATGGTACCAGTGATGCAATGATAGGATGTATTGAGGGAGTTCCACACATCCCCTTTGGAAGTACATCTTATTTTGTTGCAGATGTCCCAGGACCTCCGGCGTTAGTACTGGTGGCTAGGGATGAAGAAAGCAATGGCAGAGTTCGTTTCACAATGCCTCACTTGTTAGCAAGTGAAGGCCGAGCACCAGGTTCTATCAGGCTTGACTCAGCCACTTGAGGTGCCAGAATAGAAGTGGGATGGCATCTCAATAGACTTCATGATAGGGATACCATGTACTTCCAGGGGCCACGATTCCATCTGGGTGATCGTTGACCGACTCACCAAGTCGGCCCACTTCCTACCCATATGAGAGAAGGGATCAGTAGACGGCTTGGGATACCTCTATGTACAGAAGATAGTACAGCTTCACAGGTTTCTATAGATGATCATCTCAGATCATGATTATTGTTTTACATCTCAGGGTTGGAAGGGATTATAGGAGTCATTTGGGACTCAGCTACGCTTGAGCACCCCCTTTCACCCTCAGATAGATGGTCATATGGAGCGAACCATACAAACGCTTGAGGAAATGCTCCATGCTTGCATCCTTGATTTTTACCACAGTTGGGAGGATCACTTTCCCTTGGTGGATTTTTCATACAACAACATATATAACTCCACCATCAGCATGGCACCATTTGAGGCCTTGTACGGGTGACCATGTAGATCACCTTTATGCTGGACAGACCCAGGGGAGTCAGCACTTATGGGTCCATAGTTGGTACGAGCTACCACTGAGAAGGTGTAGATCATCCAGGAGTAGATGAAGACTGCAAAGAGAAGGCAGAAGTCTTATGCCAATAGAAGATGGATAACCCTGTAGTTTGAGTAGGGCAGTCATGTTTTCCTTCAGGTCTCACCTCGATGAGGATTGTGGAGATTTAGCCAGGGCAGCAAGCTATCTCCGAGGTTCATCGAACCTTTATAGATTATTAGTAGAGTTGGCAAGGTGGAATTCCACCTAGCTCTTTCCCCATAGATACACTAGGTGAAAAATTCTTTCCACATGTCGCAGCTGAGTAGATATGTGCATGATCCATCGCACGTCATCGACTGGGGCGAGGTGGACATTGATGATGGGGTGACTTTTGCGGAGTTCCCAGTAGGGATAAAGGATCGACAGGAGTGGGTCCTTTGTGGATGGTTGATAACTCTATTGTGAGTTCGGTGTAAGTACAAGAACATCCAGGAGAGAACATGGGATCAGGAGGCTCATATTCATGCTCAGTACCCCCATTTGTTTTCTTAGCCTTTGTTGTGGATTTCAGGGAAAAAATCCCTAATTTGGGGAGAGTGTAAAGACCTTGAAATTCCATATAATTTCTTCTAAATTAAATGGAATTATTATGATACTTTAAAAATTGACGGCACGTGATTCCGAGGCCCGGAGAGCCTGGAAAGGAATTTTGAATTTTTTTTAAGGTACGTTCAGTAAACATGAGAGAAAAGATTAATATATTTTTAATCGGTGCTCGGATTAAAAATATGAGGGCAGCATTAAATTCGTATCATCGGGATTCACTTAGGCTAATCTTAGCTTCGACTAGAAAGGGGCATACAAAAAATTTAATATTTGGACTTTTCAAAGAAAATAATAAAATAACTAATTGAGTTATTTTATTATTTATTTAAAACCTTTGAGCAACGGTGGTGGGACCATAGAGTTAAAAGGTTATTTAATACTCTGATTCACTAGGTTTTGTAACTGCACCTTTAGGTAATTAATGAGTTAATTAATTAATTATTTAATTAATCACATTAATGAGAAGAGAGTTAAACTCTTTAACTCTAATGTTAAATAAACCATTGGTGAAAGGGTTTGGAAAATAGCGGGAGAACTCTCGATGAAGCACCAATGGAAATCCTATTCAATGAAGAATGAACGACGTCATTGAGGATTTGATCTGGAAAACGACAAACTCCGATGAATGTATTTGAAAAATAGATTATCCTCCTTCGTTATCAGCAGAATCCAATGTGTTCGAGGTAAAGGTTTTGTTTATTCAAATTGAATTATTGATTCAACATAACTCATTCTTGAATTATATGACGAATGCGGATCAACCAACTAATGGTTTGATCTGTGATCTGTTTGAATCTATGGGTGGTTATTACGGGAAATAAATATGGGCGCTGTTTTGATAACTTTTCCTTGTTAAAACACTAATGCGGAGGGTGCAGACCAATACGAACAAGGCTCAAACCCTCTGCCACTCTCGATTTCAATGTGTTCTTCATGGAAGAATATTCAACTTGATGGAAACATGAAACTGAGGTCCACGTAGTAGAGGTGGGATCCTAGGAGGCCTGTAGGTGCAGATGGGAAGAAAATCGGACCACCGGAGCTTCGCTAGTGTCCTGCAAAAGTGCCGTTGGCGTGACTCCTCTGGCTCGGTGGTGTCGGTGACCGGTGGCGGTAGCTGGCTCTCATCAGCCATGAGGAGGTGGTATCCAGATAGGGGGTGGTCGGCTGACGTCGGCCACATCAAGAGTGAAAGATGTGCCGCAGAGGATACGTTGTGGCTCCGACCATAGCGGTGGTAGACCCGCATCCACAGGTTCCACCCTAGACCGGTCCACTGAACCGGTCCACAAAACCGGTCAACCAAAGGGGAAATGCTAGCCTAGCGTCGTCAGTTGAAGACCGACCGGACATAGTCTATTCGGTGGGGAGCTGGGACTGCGCTAAGCTGGCGGTCGCGCCCAGCCGGTGGACTGGACCGGGTCCAGCCCGTTCGGGCCAAGTCCAGCCAGTCCAAGCCAGGCCTAGCTGGTCTGGGCCAGGGTCAGCCCGGGTTGGGTTGGACCTGTGTGAGGTCGGCCCCAACTGGGTCGGGTCAGGTCGGTCTGACTGGACCGGACCAGACCCTGACCTAATTACCCTTAAAAAGCCATAACTCCTAAACCAGATGTCTATTTGACGAACCATCTAAGGTGATAGAACCCTTAGGATGAGGCGTTCCTTTTGAGATGCTCCACTTTGGTTTTGAAGAAAGTTGGAGTATGGTCGGGTTGGATC
The DNA here is from genome assembly GCA_963277665.1 of Viscum album. Classification (NCBI taxonomy): domain Eukaryota; kingdom Viridiplantae; phylum Streptophyta; class Magnoliopsida; order Santalales; family Viscaceae; genus Viscum; species Viscum album. The sequence goes on from OY728131.1 coordinate 1,795,448,444, forward strand.
AGACTCGAATCCAACCGGTCCCTCGGCACTAAAATTCCTATAACTTATAGACCAGGCGTCCAATTGACGCGCTGTCTATTATGTTAGAACCCTTTTGACATGGTAGTCCTTTAAGTTACTTCTTCATGGGACTTCGTGGTAGTTGAAATATGGCCAGTGGATTGAGAATCAGAATCTATATAACTCAAGCGCACCAAGTGCGGGAATCCGATGGTTGGTTGTCAAGTGAAGGGAGACCCTTTTTGGAATGGAATCAGAGCGACCATGTGTGGATAGATGACTTATGACCCTCTATGGATCAGCAGTAGCATGACCCAACAAGGAACAACCTTAGAGAGGCCCATCGTGGATCAGCGACTTACAACCCTATGTGGATCGACAACTTACAACCCTATGTGGATCAACGACTTATGACCCTATGTGGATCAACGAATTATGAACCTATGTGGATCATCAGTAGAGTGACTCAGTGAGGACCATCTATAGAGAGGATCGTAGTGGATCAATGACTTATGATCCTATGTGGATCAAATAATTATGGACCTATGTGGATCAGTGACTTACAACCATGTGTGGATCAACTATATAATGACTTATTTGTGGTTCAATAGTGGAACTTCTCAACAGATTAATATGGTTTATCTTTATGACTAATCATTATTATTCCTATTATTTAAGTTATATACCTGGTTTTAGTTGAGTATTTTACTTGTGATTTGTTATTGGGATCATGCTTTGTGGTTTTTACTTTGTTGAAATCTAGGAGACCTTCAGGGGTCTCGGGGTCCCTACTGGGTATTGTTATACTCACCCCTATACAGGCTTTGCCTGCACCTTGTTGTGTCTTGTGCAGACGATGGTCATCTTTGACCGGGGTTAGAGAGTCAGGACTAGACAATGCACGGAGGTGACCGATTGACGTAAAGAGCCACAGTGACGAGTTGTACCTACCCTTCAGGTAGAATCCTTGTTGGATGACCTCAGGAGCTATTTTCCATTTTTGTTTTATTTTCTTTTAGTTGGATTTGAATTCTGGATCATTCTACTTCAGTTCACACATTTAATTTCAATAATTATACTACGTGGTTTGTTCTTATTGTATACCTGGTATGTGTGTTTGAAGGTTTAAATTAAATGCCTTCCCATTTTAGGGATATGTCGTTCTAATTCTAGTCACCAACCCCTGGCCTATGGAAGGCAGAATTGGGGTAGTCACGGCACGGGCCCTAGAGGACGGGTCGTGATAAGATAAATATATTCTAAAATCCCGGGGTATTACATTCTACCCCCTTAAATAAATTTTACCATCTCAATTTTATCTTGTCTATAAAAGGTTCAACCTTTATCAAATACTCACATAATATAGAGGGATAATAAGACTTCTTTTAAAAATAGAATTTGGAAAACATAAATGCTACCTGAAATATCATGTATCCGGGTCCCTAGATTAAGAGAAGGTTGGTGGGGAAGTTAGAATAAATACGTGGAAAAGAAAAATAACATTCAAGGACTAATAGATAATGATTGAGAACATGGTCATGATGAATTTAATGACTACAAAATCATTAATCAATTAGGGGTGAAAATACCATCAATTAAATAGAAATGAAGGTAAAGGGATAAATTTTTGATTTCAAGATCCTTTTCCTATATTTGAACAATTCATTTACCATATATACTAAGAAAATAAGGAAATATACTTACTTGACAAATAGAATTTAATCCTTTAATCAATTTCTACTATAATTTCATTTTTTTTAATCCAAATGATGGTTATTCGAGATGAATTATTCATGCCTGAGGCACCAAAATCAAATTCTAATGGATCACATAATCTACAAAATAATAACAAGTTGTTCCCCATACCTTTATTAAAACAAAAATTATTAGCGCAATTTAAGATAATACCCAAAATGAATAAACCTTCATATGAAGAAATAAAACATTAATATCCAAAATTCAACAATAAAACCAAAGGTTTAACATAGATCATTCCATAAATAAATAACCATATATCCCAAATAACCTTAATAACCTCAAAATTAATGAAAGTTTTAACCTCAAAGGTTATATCATACCCTTTATCTTTCATCTCTAAAAACATAATAGAATTCTACCCAAATAATGATATATTTTCAACCTAATGGTTATATATACCTCAACCCAATAAAGAGTTTCCCAAATTATCAATAATCACCTCAAAATACTAAAAATTCAAAAAAAATGATACTATAATATTCTTCCCAAAATCAACTTAATATTTATCCATAAAATCCTTCAATTAAAAAATTTCATACTAACTAGGATATCATGTAGACCAGTGGTAACTACTACACCTTTATCACCCTTTAATTGTGGGTTCAAGCCCCATGGTCTTTTCAGATGTGATAGGTTTTCACTCAGCTTGTGGGTTGTTCTTTTTAGACAACTATATTAATATAATTCCTATAATTTTCATAAAAATATGATAAATATCCTAAAAATAACATTAATAATCAAATTACTTTTTAACTAAAATGGTTTTATATACAGCTTATTTGTTCCATGAAATCAAATACCCTTAATTGACTATTATTATCTTAAAATCAATAATCATATTAACCCTAAATGTTATCAATAACTTTAAACTTGTGTCCACAAAATATAAAATAATTATTCATTAAATAAAATTCTCACTAAAATATATATCAAAGGGTTTTATTCCCATAAATGTCTCCCAAAATACCTTTAATCATGTTAAAAACTCAAAAGGGGTATCTATGGCTTTAATCTTATGATCAACCATAGACTTATCAACCCAAGAAAATTTAGGTTTATCCAATTTAAATTTGTCATATCATAGGTTTCTATAGGTTATATTTTCTTATTCATCATAATGGTTCATAATGAAAATGTTAATTGACCCTAGAATATACCCCAGGAGTGTTAAACTAGGTGTGTAGTAAGGGTACATTCACCATGCACTATAATTATTTCTAAGATGTACTCTACCAACTCATTCTAGGGTTATTACCCCTAGATGCATATGTGCAAAAACCACATCCACTTGTAGTGTCTAGATAGGGATATACTTCTTGGAAAACCACATAATATCTACCTTACTAAAACTTTTTTATGTTTTCATATAATTAGACTTATCCTCAATGTTTTTCATAGGGTTATCTTCCCTAATATATGTTTTCCTAAATTTAGTTCTTTGGGTTTATACTAAAATTACTCTAATATTAGATATAAATACCCCAACCCTAGTAACCTAAATTTAGTGGTTACTTTATTTCATTGGAATAAGATACAGGTGACCACATCCTGAATAACCAAATAGTTTATTAGGCTTTAAGAACTAGATATATACATGATTCAATTTTTTACATTAAAAATAAAATGTTAAACATAATGAAAGTAAATATTATTCATCCTTGAACTCATTTGAAGATTCCTTATTCATATACTAGGGAAAGTAAAAAAATAAGGGTGAGATCAGATTCTCAGTAAGGGTTACGTATAATGGAATATATCTTGATTAAATATGGAATAATAAATATGGTAAGATAAATAATAGAAAACACATTCCACTTATTCAATAATTTGGGCACAAAGAATAATATAGAAAGAATAAATGATGATCAAATAATTTCATATAAATAATCACATGTTCTTGAAACTTATATATGGATATCATAACTACTAAAATAATCACATGTACATAAATAACTAATCACATAATGATGGAATGTATAATTAAATACATCATAAACTAATCTTCAAAGCCTTGTACCATGAAACCATATATAAACAGGTAAAGTGTATGCCAAATACCCAAACTAGTTTGTCTCATGATACCTAATGATACATCGAGGGGCTAAAATGAAATCTTCCCATCACTTAATAAGTCTAATGAATTCATCATATGAAAGGGGTGAATAATAATTCAATACATAATCAACATAAATATTCCTATTGAAAAACTAGCATATGAAATGTTGATATTTTCCCCAATAAATAAATATAACATGATCATACTCCATTCAGAGTAAATAGAATATGATATAAAAATATTATATCACCATTAAATCATAATATTCACTAAATAATGTTTAAATATATAAAAATACTCTAAAAAGATCACCAGAAAATTTCTCGAGTAAAATACACTTTTCACTTTTAAAATTAACTTTAAAAGATAAAAATGTATAGAATGTTAGGAAAAACAATTTATTTGGAAAGAACCATGGAAACTTGTAAAGGAATCATTAAATAATTGAGTGTTCATAAAAATGGGAAAAAATTTCATGTTAAGTACATTAAAATAAATATTCCTTACACATTTTTGCTAAAAAGTTAAAAATTACCTTGTACAAAAAATTAAAATAATATCCCTTTGAAAAAAATTTATATAAATTAAAAAATGGGTAAAATTAAATTAAACAATCATAGTATAATAGTAAAAACTTTCTTGAAAAAATTTTAATGAAAATATGGACATAGAATAAAAATATTCATGATATAATAAAAAACAAAGTTGGTTTTACTTAAAAGCATTCTTTTGGTAACTTGAGTACATGAAAAGGAAAATTAGTGGAAAAGTTATAATTTTCATAAATAAACATATGAGAAGAAAATATATTGGTTTTAAGAAATAAATATCAAATAATTCCCCTAGTAGAGTCTTAAATATAAACTATCCCAAATAATGATGAGATTGTTGAATAAACCCTTACCACTTTGGTATATTTTGAATCATAACCCACATCAAACAAATAACATAAAATGAAACTTTAGGTACCATGAAAATAAAATTATTAATTATATATCATAAAAAAGGGTAATTATATACACCACTTGAAATAAATAAGTGGTGAACAAGTCATATGTCTCACAGAAATAAAAGTGAGGTGAGAAAACACTTATAAAGATCATTTCCTTGAATTGAGAAGTAATCAAAGGGGTGATTATGTGTAAAAAATTAAATCCACAAAAAAAAGTGGAAATAAAACATAAAAAATAATAAAAGGTAATTTTACACATAATCTTGTCATAATATAATCAATAAAGAAGTTATATAACCCAATAAAAGAAGATTGAGTTAAGAAATCCTTATAAAGATCATAGTAAGAATTATTCAATGAATTGATTTTGTATAAAAAATGAAAATACACATAAAACAAGTGAAAATAAAACATAAAATAATCATCATTCATTACACATATAATTTTATCAAATCAAATACAATGAGGATGTAATATAACCCAATGAAAAGAAATTGAGTTATGAAACCCCTTACCTTTCCCTTTATATTGCCTCCCTTTGATTGATCTTAAGTCCTTTGTATGAGAGGTTTATAATCACCCTAATGGTTTTGGAATTTGGGAATGGATATTTATAGAGGTATTTGGGTATATTTTTAAGATAAAATGGAATTTGAGTTGTATGAAAAATGTTGAAGTGAATCGTTTTTATAGGCAAAAATCAATGGCATTTTCGTAATTTTTTATCTGTGAGTGTCATAAAGGTAATTCTAAAAATGAAAAGTGGCACACATAAATACCAGTTATTGTATTATAGAAAAATTAATATCTTTATGGGTCATGATATATTTTTTTATAATTTTTTAATGATTAAAAATATTTTTTAAACATTGTATACTATTTAAGGTCTTTTTCATCACTATTCACAATACTTGACTTTATAAACACATTGAAAACTACCAATTTAAAATATGATATTATAGATCATAATTTATCATTCTTAAATATATATAAAATTCATGGTATACTCATACTCATCTAAATATTATCATTTTTAATATTTTTTAAACAAATATTTAATTATTTTATTATTCTCATATACATCATGCAATCGTGGTGTAAGTATTTTTAGAAAATTATAATAATTTTAAAAATTAAAAAATATTATAAACCATTTTTATCATTTATATTTTTTCCTAAGGAATATCCATTCTCATTCATATCATGACAACATTTTTAATATGTTATTTTGAATTTTCGCACCTTGCGTAAGAATTGCACAAGCATTTGGATACGATTTTAGTTAGATAACTCCAAAGTTAAAAAATATCAATAAGAATCATAATTTATAGACATTATTGAATTTTTTTTCAAAAACTATTTACTTTTCAATTATTATCATTAGGACACCAATTTTGACTTTTCCTGTGTTGTGCAAGCACTACATCGGCACTGAAAATGATTTTCATATTTACTATGAAATAAATTATAATTTATATGTTTTGAATTATTTTTGTATGATATTTTTATTATATTATCTTACATGATTCATTTTAAAAGTTTCATAAAATTATATATCATATTTATGTTATGATAATATCATAAAATATATCGTATCTCATAAAAACTGTATTTTTTCTACTATTCAAAAGAATTTGACTTTTAAAAGTCCAAGAAAAATAATATAATTTGAATATAAATTTTTAAAACATTAATTAACATTAATTTAGATCCATAAAAATAATTTTATACCTTAACTTATCTAAACTACATCAAATTTAATACATTTAATTGTATTTTTTTTATCAGCTTATACAAGCATTGCATCAATGATGTGTAAGTGTTCTAGGTAATTATATCATTTAAAAAAATTAAAAATAAATTACTATAAAAAATATAATATTTTTATACTCAATTTAATAATTTTTATCATTCATAATTTATTTTAATTCTTTTTAAAATTATTAATGTTTATTAAAACAAAGAGAGTGGCATTTTTTTATACTTTACTTAAATAATATTTATGTCATTATTAAATAAAAATTGAATCAATTTGCCATATTTTCAATAATTATAGAAGGGTGGATGAACTCTACTAATCCAATAGGATTAGATAAAGTTTTGGGGAGATTTTAAGGTCTTACCCCAAAGTTTTAATCCGGTTTTACCAATTTTACCCTTACCGAGGTGATGAAGTTTCCATGATTACTATTTATAATGACCAATAATAAAATTGATCTATTTATCAAATTTTTACCTCCTAATTCTAAATACTGAATCTATTTTTCAATATCCAATTCATATAAGTGGCAGAATTTAATTGAAAATTAAATTCACAAAGCGCAACGAAAAGTGGTTGTTGAGTGGCTCCTTGAACCACTTTTTGTTATGATAATTACAAAGTATTATGTGTTTTATTTACTTTTAAAGTATTAATAATTTATTTGTGAATTAATTAAAATATTCATAATATTAATCATATCATTTTATTCATTTCTTAAAATATCTTTAGATTTCATGTTTTGATTTTTTATAACATGTTCTACAAGTTTTATTTTAATTTTCTATGCCAAATAAGTATTTTTTTTACCTTAAATATCATTTAGGTATGTTTGGTATTGTTATCATACAAAAATAATAATTTTTCACCATGTGGCCAAATCATAAACCATGTAGTCGATTTTTGAACCATGTAGCCATTTTGAAATCCACGTATATGATTTTCCTGAATATGTTACCCTTTGTATTTCAATTGTATCTTGATCTAAAGAACTCCAAATTGAGTGATTATATTTTTTTATAAATAAAATAAGATTATATACGTTTAATTATAATATATAAACTTCTTAATCGATATATATCATGTATGAAATTATGTTTGAAGTCACAGCATTTTTTCAGTATAATATCTACTGTTTTTCAAGAGTATTTTTCTACTATTTTTTTATGATAAAATGAGTTACTGAAATCCGATTAATGTGATTCTTGATTATTTAGAAATATAATGAAATTTTTTAAATATAATTAAAAAGGACCCAAAGTTTATTCTGTCTTTAAAAAGGTCTATTTTATCTATGAAAATTGAAAATTTGATCTTTTTTCATTTTTCATAAATTTCCTTACATAAATCACTTACGTGATTAATTTGATTATGTGAATCCATTACATGAATATTTTAAATTGATTTCATGTATGTAAATCACCTATATAAATCCCATACATAATTCATCTATATCTATTCCCTTATATGAGTTCACCTATGTTAAAAAACCTACGTGAAATTTTCCTGCTTAGTTTAGTGAAATCCTACAGGAAATTATACTCTATTTTCGTTTTGTTTCATATATTGATTTGTTACATATTTATTTATTCTGTTTAAATTGTTATAATGAATTTATAAATTTATATTGATTGTTTAGAACCTATTTGGAGTTTTTTAAATTATTTTAAACATGTTTTTTCAAAGATCAAAGTGTGTTTTATTTTCACGCTTGAAACTTATAGCTTGAAACTTGAAAATTCTTTTTTATTGTTTTTTTGTGTAATTTTTTTGTTTATAGATTAATATTAACTGATATTAAATTCATTCAAACTATTTTTAATATCATTAATTTAGTTTTATTAAATTTTTTATTCTATGTATGTTTACTGCTCATTTAAAACTGGAATTTTTTGACTTTTGTATTTTTAAATTCAAAATTTATATTTTCACATGATATTTAATTTAAATATTAATCTAGTGACTATTTAAAGTATTTAAAATATGATTTAAAATTTCTTTGAATCATTATTTATTATTTTAAATTTTAGTCATGAGTTGAGCAATTATTATGCAATGATAATATCTCTTTCTCTATCTCTCTCTAGTAATCCAGTATTATTATATTTGAATTTTAAATTGTATAATGAATTATTGGATTTGTTCTGTTTATTTAATTTTAAAAGGGAATTGAGATTTTATTATTTATATTAGTGTACAAGTGAAATAATTATAAAATGATATATCTTTGATGACCACTTTCATATTTCAACTGATATCGTGTAAAGAGTAAAGTGGTGTGTACATTCTATTTATGCTGAACATTTCTCGCTACTTCTGGATGATCTCTTAAGGGATGAAAAAAAATGTCTTCAAAATCTACTACCTTGATGAGATAAGTTGATCCTACACTCAAGAAATAGTATATATGTTACATTTTCTTTTATCTATTTCATTCTAGTTACTTGATTCTTTAACACTTATTCTCATCTCTCACATGATTTCACTTTCTATTTATGATTTTAAATACAAAAACATATTCTATATTTATTTTGTGACTTCTGGATTCTAAATTCAAGACCATTCGGATTGTGACTCTTAGTATCTAAATTTAGGGTTGTAATTGGGTTGTGACTCCCCATATAAAAGTCAGGTGTTTGGTTATTCTTCCACTAGAAAAATTAGTTTTTAATTGGGTTATGATTCCCCTTTAAAAATAAGATTAGTGCACAATGTATATCTCACTGAGTAGATATTTATAAGATTATATTATTTCTGTATTAGACCAAAATACTATAAAAAACATCCTTGTATTTTTTCTTTTATTCCACTGTTAATTAATTCTAATAATTTACTTTGATAATTAATCCATCTCCTTAAAATTTTTATCTTGTGTATTCACCCCCCCCCCCCCAAACCTTTTTTCATCATCCTATATGTTCGAACAATTGGTATCAATCATGTACCTTTCTTAAGAATAGTTTAGCTCTTTCATTCATTTTTATGATACTAAAAAATTTGTATCAAAGGTAGTTCTTTTTGGAATTTATTCAATCCTTCTATAGAGTATTTTGTTTATATTTTATTATTCTATCATTTTCTAAGACCTCACAGACTAAGGAAAAGATCTATAAGATGGAAGGAATGAACAAAAATGATATATGGATTCCTCAGGAGCCACCTAACTTTTATGGTAACAACTATGTTTATTGGTGGTCCATAATAGAGGCTTACCTCAAGCAGATAAGCATAAAACACTGATCTATCATGAAAAAATCATGGACACTATTAGAAGATGACCCAAATACTCTTACTGGAAATGATTATACTAGATATTTTTTTAAATTACAAAGTTGTTAATAATTTATATTGTGCTATTAATAGAAGTGTTTTTAGTCATGTTTCTTCTTGTAAGACATCATATTATGTGTGTGAAATTCTACAAGTTACTCACCTTGGCTTGGAAAAGATGATTATAACTGAACTCATAATGATTCAGGTTGAGTACCAAGACTTCAAGATGGGTGAAAATGAAACTGTAAATCAAATTTTCCATTGATTCACAAGAATTTTTAATGGAATGAACTCCCTTGTAGAATATTTAGAAAACCCAGTATTAGTTGAAATAGTCCTAAGAGATCTACCCAAGAAGTGGCATGCAAAGAAGGTTTTGATCGATGAAAGTAAGAATTTCAAAGAGTGCACATTGTATGAACTCATTAGATCACAACTTCAATAAAAACTTAAGTTGAAGAACATTGTACAAGAACAAACATCAAAGAATAAAGTTATTTATTTCAAAGAACATATAAATTTTATTACTAACTCTTATAAATATGAGGCATGAGAAATTAAAAAAGTATAAATCACAAATATAAGAAAGGGTATTTATAATTTGATTAATATAAATAAAAAGTTCAAGAAGTGACCAATTAAAGATCAAAATAATGTTCAAAAAGAAAATAAGGGCACCATATATGGTCTATATGTGACCTGTTATGAATGTTGAAATAAGGGAAATATCAAACATGATTTCCCAAAGTTTAAGAAATAAGGTATATATAAGAAATATAAAAAGGAATTGAAATATACTTATCATGCTGGATAGATTTGTACCGAATAATCTGATTCAAGTGATGAATTCAGAAATTAAAAAAAAATCAACCTATGTTTTATGGTGAAAAATACAAATGATGTTAGTAATTATTCTGATTCTAGTTATTATTCTAATAGTGATGGTTATAGCTTTGATGAGTTCTACGAAGAAAATGAAAAACTTCAAAAAGATTTTTTAAGAGTTACTGAATAGTATGAATAATTAAAAGAAGAAAATAAGATGTTTATAAAGGACAGTAAGAAAGGAAATAAGGATAATGACACTCTTAATAATGAAATAATATTTTGATTCATGTTCTAAAGGTAAGATCTATGATGATTTTGAGTCTGTTCAGAGGGAAAATGATAATCTTGTAAAGGAATTTATATGCTTAAAATAGACATTATCCACTTTTTTTCGAGGAAAGTAAAAATATGATAAGATGTTATTTATGATGAAACCAAATAATGATTAAATTGTTTTTGGTTATAATCCATAAATTCATAAGTTATATAGTAATAATTTTTTAAAAGTTCTGATGGAAAAGTTTCTTTTGTTACATGTTTTAAATGTTGAATGTAAGGACATTATGCTAATGAATGTTATCTTATATATCCCCAATCTTTTAGTTATACCAATAATTTTATTTCAAAATATTTATCTACTATAATACCTTACAATAAATGTTTTAAATCTATTTGTGTACCTAAGAATTCTATTTCTAACCCAATTAGACCCAAAATAACATGGGTACCAAAAATATTAAGTAATTTATTTTTGTAGGAAAGTGGCTTGTATGTATCAAGAATGACCCATGGTATATGGACGATGCTTTTTCTTAATGCATGAATAGTGACCTATTGATTTTTCTCCCTAACACCAAATGAGAATGAGGTTCTATCACTTTTAGAGATAACTCTAAAGGAAAGGTTATGGGTTTTATTGAAGAAGGTATTTCAAATATTGTTTTAATTATTAATGTTTTATATATTAAAGGTATAAAACATAACTTAATTAGTATTTAAAAATTATTTGGCAATGGTATATATATTAAATTTGAAGATAATAAATGTTTAGTTTTTTAAAATGAAATTGTTTTAATTTATTCTAATATAAAAGATAATATTTATTCTATTAATTTATCAGTTCTATCTAATCAAAATGTTAAGTGTCTCAATTATATAGAAATGGATGATGTTATTTGGCATTGAAGTCTTAGACATGTTCATTTTCGAATAATGCATATTTTATCCAATCATAGACATGTTTTAGATTTACCTAGGTTAAAGGTAAGTAAAGATTTTTTTTGTGACTCATGCATAAAAGGTAAGAAACACAAAGAATCATTCAAATATATCAATCATTTCTTTACTTCTAGACCTATTGAATTATTACATATTTATTTATTTTTTCTAATGAAAACTACTAGTTTAAGTGGAAATAAATACATTTTTTTATTTTTTGATGATTATAGTAGATTTACATAGGTTTATTTTACGTCTCATAAGTATGAAACCTTAGATAGATTTATTTATTTTTGTAATCTAGTTCAAAATATGAAGGGTTTTTTAATTATTTCTATTATAAGCGATCATTTTAGTGACTTTTTCAATTTTAATTTTGAAACATTTCATGAAGAAAATGCTTTTTCTCGTAATTTTTTTACTCCTAGAACACCACAACAAAATGGTGTTGTGGAATGGACAAATATAACTATTTAAGAAATGACTTAAACAATGATTAATGTATATAGTTTACAAAAAATACTTTAGGTATTTATCTTTTAATACCTATTACTATGTTTTGAATATATTTTATGTTAGAATTTTTTTGAATAAAACCCCTTATGAACTATTTAATGGTATAAAACCAAAGGTTGTTTATTTGAAAAAAAATATATTGTCAATTTTTTATTTCAAATAAAAAATATAACTTAGATGAGTTTGATGGTAAAAGTGTTGAAGGTATATTTCTTGTTTAATCTTATAATGGTGAATCTTATAGAGTTTATTATAAGCATACCATGACTGTTAAAGAATCTTTATATATAAAGTTTGATGAATTGTATGGTTTTTATAAATCTGTTATGGAAAATATTGAATATGATTTGATGGATTTCAATTTTGGTGAAGAAAAAACTCTAGATAATGTATATATTGAGGGGGTGATTCTCAAAATGATCCCAAATCATAGCGGATTTATAAACATCATCCCATTGATAATGTGATTGGTAATGTTGGTTATGGTAAGAAAATAAGAATCTATACTTTAAACTTATTTTTTAACTCTACTTTTGTTTCTGATTGTGTTCCTACTAATGTTTCAAATGATTTAAATGATCCAAAATGGATTATTACTATGAAATATGATCTTAATAAATTTGTTAGAAATATTTTTTGGTCTTTAGTTTAATTTAATGAGAATAAATATCTAATCAAAACTAAATCGATCTTTAGAAACAAGTTGGATGAATCTAGAAATATTTTTAAAAATAAATCAAAAAAATTTATCTAAGGGTACTCTCAAGAAGAAGGTGTGGACATTGGAGATTTGTTTTCACCTTTTTTCAAGTTAGAGTCTATTATATTATTGTTAGTTTTTTCTTGTTTTTAAGGTATTAAATTTTATTAAATGTATGTCAAAATAGATTTCTTAAATAGTTTTATAACTGAAGAAATTTATTTTAATCAACCCCCTAGTTTTGAAAATAAAAATTTACTTAATCATGTTTTTAAACTATAAAAATATTTGTATGGTCTCAAACAGGCACACCATACTTGGTATGAGAGGATTTATTTATTTATATTGAATAATTGTTTCAATAAAGTTAATTTTAATCCTAAACTTTTTATTAAAATAATTTCAAATGATATTTTAATTGTGAAAATTAATGCTGATGATATAGTTTTTGGTTCCTATATTGAATTGATTTGTAATGATTTTTCTACTTTGATATGATCTGATTTTGACATGATCTTAATGGAAGAATTAAATTTATTTCTTGGACTTCAAATTTCTCAAAGGAAAGATGATATCTTCCTTAATCAATCTAATTATGCTAAATATTTGGATAAAAGGTTTGGTCTCATTTCTTGTATATCTTTAAAAATGCCTATGTGTATTGGTTGTAAATTAGATGTTGATTCATCGATAAAATTTGTTGATTTTAAATTTTATAGAGACATGATAGGTAGATTACTTTATTTAACTATATCTAGTCCTTGTATCATGTTTAGTGTTTGTTTATGTACAAGATTTAAAGTTGATCCTAAAGAGATTCATATTAAATCTACGAAAATAATAATTAGATATGTTAAAGGAACTATTAACTATGGTTTTTTATTCTAATTATAATTGTTTTGATTTAATATCCTATCCAGAATTTGATTTTGGAGGCTATAAAATTAAAAAGAAAATAACATCAGGTATATGTAATTTTATTTGAAATATTTTAATTTATATGTCTTCTAAGAAGAAATTATCTATTTTCATATCTACTACAGAAGACGTGAATATTATGTTGTTATTTGTTGTGCTCAAAGTGTGTAGATTAAGAAAAATTTATGTGATTTTGTATTTATCATGATAAATTGTCTATTTATTATGATAATACCGCTAAAATTTCTAATTTTAATAATACTTTATTTCATTTTAGAACAAAGCATGTTGATTTTAGATTTCATTTTATTAGAGATCATGTGAATAAGGAAGATATTTTTTTAGACTTTATCCCTACTGAAAATTAACTTACGGTTATATTTACTAAGACTTTAGACTTAAATTAGTTTTAAAATTTTAAATTTGATCTTAGAATGTTTTAATATTAATATTTTTTATGTTTTCACGTATTTAGGGTGAGTTTAAGTATGTTAATATAATGAATTTTTTAGATTTACATGAATTCTGTAAAATCTAGAATCTATTTTTCATATTACTATTATTAATTTCTATACATATTTGTTTGTTATATGACTTTTTTAAAACCTATCATATATCCTATATGATGTTATCTTGCTATCTAAACCTTTATTTTGTTTAAAATATTATTTTTTAAAATATTTCTCATTATTTTTATGAAACAACTTTTAAAAAAAATCTTCTCACAGATTTTACTTATAAGTTTTAATAGTGGATGTATTTACAATGGTTTCTTGATACATATTTTGAAAATTTCATGTTTAAGAAAAAATTTATACAAAATTAATAATTTAATTTATTTCATTATCTTATAACATAAAATATTCTTTATATATGTATTTAAACCTTATCTTTTTGATAATTTCAAAAGGGGAGATGACTTTGAAATTATACTTGGTTTTGTAATTATAAAAAAGGGGGATAATTTTGAGTGGATCCTCAAACCACTTTATATTTTGATAATTACAAAGTATTTTGTATTATATTCCCTTTTAAGGTATTAATACTTTTAATTGTGCATTAATTAAAGTATGATAAATCTTGATCATGTCGTTTTATTCATTACTTAAAATATCTTTATATTTCATGTTTTTATTTTTTATAACATGTTCTGTAAGTTTTATTTTGAGTTACTAGGCTAAATAGGACTTTTGAGACCTTAAAATATCATTTTGGTTTGTTTTTTACTATTCCCATATATAAAAACCAATGTTTACCATGCATCCAAATCATAAACCACACAGCCAAGTTGTGAACCGCGTAACCGTTTTGAAATCCATATAGTCAATTTTCAAGAATCTATTTTCTTATGTATTTTGACCATATATTGAGATATAGAACTCCAATTTGAGTTATTATTTTTTTATAAATATAATAATATTATATAAATTTAATTATAAGGAATAAACTTCTAAATATAGCTCTATAATTTCTGAAATTAGGTTTTAAGTCACTGCATATTTTCAGTCTGATTTCTGTTCTTTTTCTACTATTTTCTTATGATAACATGAGTTATAGAAATCTGATTAATTTTATTCTTGATTATTTATAAATATAATCAAATTATATAATTATAATTAAAAAGTATCTAATGATAATTATACCTTTAACAGGGTCTATTTTAGGTTTGAAAATTGAAAAGTCAATCTTCTTTCAGTTTTCAATAATGCCCTTAAGTAAATCACTTGCATGATTAATTCCTCTACATTAATCCTTTACATGAATCACTTAAGTCAATTTCACATACGTAGATCACCTACATAGAATCATTTTTGTGAATCCCATACATAATTCAGCTACATCGATTCCCTTATGTGAATCCGCCAACAACAAAACGCCTATGTGAAATTTGTCAACATAGTTTGGTGAAATCCTATAGAAAATTATACTTTATTTTATGTTTTGTTTCATAAATCAATTTTCTTCATGTTTATTTCTTATGTTTAAAATTTTATAATGAATTTATAAATTCATATTGATCATATATAACCAATGTGAAGTGTTTCCCACTATTTTAAACTAGTTTTTATGAAGATCAATGTTTGTTTTATTTTCATGCTTGAAACTTATAGCTTGAAACTCAATAATTAATTTTTATTATTATTTGTTGCTTTCTTTGATTTTATTGTTTATTAATTCATATTAATTGATATTAAACTCATTCAAACTTGTTTTAATATAATTAATTAAGTGTTATTAATTTTTTATATTATTCTCATGTTTACAGCTCGTTTTAAATGGAAGATTTTTTAATTTCATATTTTAAAATTCAAACTTGGTATTTTCATAGGATTTTTCATTGAACTATTAATCTAGAGACTGTTTAAATTATTTAATAGATGATTTAAAATTGGTTTGAATCATTATTTATGGTTTTAAATTCTATTCATGAGTTGAGAAACTATTATGGAACAATAATATATATATATATATGATAATTCATTATTATTCTATTTGAATTATAAATTATCTAATGACTAATTGTATATATTAAGTTTTTTTTGTTTTAAAAGGGAATCAATATTTTTTGTTGTATAGGATTTTACAAGTGAAATAATTAGGATATGATACATCTTGTATGAGCACTTTCATATTTCAAGTGATACGGTGTGAAGATTAAAGTGGTGTGTACATTATACTTATGATAAACATTTATCACTATTGATTTACAATCTCTCAATGTCTAAACAAAGATGTATTTGAATTCTACTACCTTGATGATGTGAGATGATCCTACACTCACAAACCAATACCTATGTTTTATTCTTCTTTGATCTATTTCTTTCCGGTTACTTGAGTTTGTAACACTTCTTATCATCTCTCATGTGTTTTCACTTTATATTTATTATTTTACATACAAAATCATTTTCTATATTTGGGTTGTGACTCCCAGATTCTAAATTTAGGACCGTTTAGTTTGTGACTCCTGATATCTAAAGTCCGGGTTGTGATTTGGTTGTGAGTGACCATATAAAAGTCAGGTGTCTAGTTATTCTTCCACTAGAAAATGTATTTTATAATTGGGTTCTGATTCCCCTTAAAAATCATATTAGTGCACAATGTATCTCTCACTGAGGAGAGATGTATAAGTGTAGATTAGGTCCATGTTGGACCAAACTACTATAAAAAACACCATTGTGTTCTTTCTTTTATTCCGCTGATAATTAATTATGCTAATTAAATTTTATAATTAGATCATATCCTTAAATTTTTAAATTTTTTATTTACCCCACCCCCCTAGACCTTTTTTTATCATATTATCGGACTTAATAACAGTTTTTCAGGAAAATTCATTTTTCAAATGAAAAAATGATTTTACATTAACTCTATGACTAGTAATATTCATTATATGGATTTAAATTATTATATATATATATAAACTATATTTTTCATTTAAATCATTCCTCATTAGGTTTTATTCTAATTTATTAAAATGGAAAAACATTTTTCACTTAAAAAAAGTTTTTAGAAAAATGTGTTTTTAAGAATAAAAATATATTTATACCAAAATCATGTAAATTGATGATTAAAATTAAATTATTTAGATTATTATAAATAAAATGGATCAGATTTAACTTTAATACCAAATCCAAAATATAATATAACTTTTAAACTACTTTATTTAATGAAAATAAATGAAAACTTTAAAAAAATCGGTATTTTTTTACTATCCACTGATAAACCAATCTTTTTCAAAAATATCTGAAAAATTAACCCTAATATAATTTTGAAATTATGATTTAAAAAATGATATCATTTTTATAAAATATCATTTCTAAAATTAGAATAAATTAATTATATTATTAATTCACAAAATAAATAAAAATAATTTTTGAAGAAAATGTATTTTTAAAGCATAAAATTACTTTACTAAAAATTGAGTACATATTTATTATGCATTAATCAACACATTTAGATTATATAAAACCTTTATAAATACTTTTTGTAATATGGTTATTCATATTCATATCACCAATTTTAATGGCTAGGTTATAAATGTCATGCTTAAATAATAATATTTTAATAGTATATTATGGTTTGTTTAAACTCTCTATTGAATGTGACACAACCTATCAAAGAAATTATATTTAAATATTAGGGTGTTACATTATATTTTATTTTTACTGGGTTTTTGTAATGGTTTATTATAATGTCTAACATTCTAGGGTTTGTGTGTGTGTGAGTAGGGGTAATTCTCACTTTTGGTTTCTATGATTGTAGCCTACAAATTGTTTCTTTCTTAATAAAATGTTGTAGGGTGGTATTATTTCCATGCGTGTAGGACTAAAGTAGTCTAAAACATGTTAATATTCTTATTCTTTATTTTTTGTATGTTTTTCATTTTTGGGTTGTGGAATCTTGTTTGATGATATATTCATCAGTTTTTTCTTTTCAGTTTCTTGCTTATGCATTTTTATTTTGTGAATTTCATCATAAATTTGATCCATTGTATGACATGAGGTATTAGTGTAACACCAACCAATCCCTCAATGGAATTTAAATAAAATATATTATAATAATAATTTCTAAAAACCTTAACAATCTAA
Source organism: Viscum album (assembly GCA_963277665.1). Taxonomy (NCBI): domain Eukaryota; kingdom Viridiplantae; phylum Streptophyta; class Magnoliopsida; order Santalales; family Viscaceae; genus Viscum; species Viscum album. The sequence goes on from OY728131.1 coordinate 1,795,467,008, forward strand.
CTGAGCTCTAGCCTTTGATTATCTTTTATCAAAATGTATTCCAATGATGGAATATCTAAAGAGAACTTAATGAATAAAATACGATGGACTAATTTTACAATTTATAAACTTCTATATATATGTCTAAATCCACCATGTTAAACTTCCATATTTAATGAGATAAAATTTCATTCCTCTTTCCACCATCATACTCATCCCCTTCCATTACATTTTTAAGGGCATGGATATATGTATTCTGACCCTTTGTGTGTTTCCAAAGCTTGTGGTTCTTAGAGGAGGACTAGAGTGGTTCTAGAGGTGTTCAGCTGCCAAAAACTGGAAGTAGGGAGAATACACGACATGTAAATATTTCACATCATGAATTCTCAATTCATGGCTCGGGTGAGAGCCCATTTATGACCTTAAATCCATTCATAACTGGTTTCAAGCTAGTTCACAAGGTGTTACACGACGTATAAATTTTTGGGATTAATTTCTTTGAGGTCATGTGTTTTTTTATGATACCTGAAGCCCGACATTTACATGATGTGAAAGGGTTTCACTCCATATAAATTTGTTGTGTAGAACAAATTTATAAAATAGAATGGGCCTCATGTTTACTTAAAACCTACGACCCTTTTCTCAAACTCCAGGTGGTCGATGACCCTCTTTCTACATGTTTGGGAATTCCTTTGATGGGGATCAATTCCTGACCTTACGTATTCAATTTATGGTTATATGAGGTATGTTCTACCTCTTCTCTTGTGGTTCTTCAATATGGTTCCTCCCATTTATTCTTTCCATGTGATGGTGGATAATATCCAAGATTCTAATGGATTTTTTCTTGGTTTATTATTTGTGTGATTTTTCCACAGTGTCCTTGTATGGATACATCTTCTTACAGGAGAGGTGATTGAGAACTACACCATTGTTCGGTTCTCATGCAAAGAACTTTGATTCCTTTAAGGTAGGTGATTCATTATTTATCTTATTTTATTTACATGCTATCGTAAAGTTAACATGGTTTATCCCTTTTCATGGAAATGGAATTAACCTAATAATTATTGAATCGAATTAATAAATAAATTGGTTGTAGTGACCTCATGTTGATTCATTATACCATCATAACAGGTCGCCGCTTGTATTACTAGATAGTTTGATATCTACACTATTCTTATTATCATGTCTTGATATACTATGGATTAACATATTTTTATTTATGGAAAATGGAAAATAATATAAATATGGAATTAATTTATAATTAATTGGCTTAAGAATAATCAAATAAGAGGCATGGTTAATGAATATGATGTTTCTGGTAATTTGATCATAATCAAATTTATGAAATGCACATGCTTAATTGAAAATGATCTTCCATGTATTAATGGAATTATTAAATAATTTAAATCATGATAATGATTTTTGATAATGTTGATAATAAATAAAAGGCATGTTAAATGAGAATGGTACAAATCAAATTTTGATGAAACTTGTTTTGATATTATACAGCATGTTTAGTTTTTGTTATCTTGTTATATATTGATGTGTTAGGTTGCTCATAGTTTGAACCTATGAATAATTAATTAGTTAATTCAAGATGAAATAATAACCAGTTATATGAAAAAGATAATTTATTAGGCTCTAGTTTCCCATATTATTGATAAGGCTGAGTGCCTTGAGTTTGGATCCTTGAGAGCCTATTAGTGAGTGAATATTGGATGCCTTGTTTTAGAACTTAGATTGTCATGTTGGCTAATCTTGTTTATTTCCTCATGATTTTGTGATGTGATCTAGATTTTAACTTCACTATGTAATGTGATGTGGGGTGGGGAGGCCCATATTTGATATGAGCATGAGATGTCTAAGTCTGGGATAGCTATTGTGATTTGGGTGGGGAGTCCCAGATGATGTGGCAGTAGTTGACACATGTGATAGCAAGATACATCAGGATATACATGTGGGTGTTGGTGATGGAACTGAAGATGATGGAATGTATTAAATTTTATTTTAACTTTTTATGTAATAAATATGTATTCTTTCTTGAAATGAATACTTTAAATAGTCGATGCTTGAGTTTCTTGTTTTATACGCATTCCTTTATCCACTTCTTAGGGTAGCTGGATATTCTTGGTTTCATGTTTCCTCCTAGTGGTAGCTTAGTATAGTTTTCATAGAGTACCTAGATTATGGAATGGTTATAATAATGAATAAATAATTCATAACCCATGGGGTTGGTGTTGATGGAATGAAAATTCTAAAATATGTCACTCTTGAGAAACTGTAGACGTGGTTTGGATTATGTCTAGAGGGCATGAACTTTACTCTAATGATTAATGTAATGTATCTTGACATAATGTTAATGGTTAATTAATGAAATGGAATGATAAAAATTAAAGAAGTAATTAATGTAGCTTCTTAAATTGTTTTGTGCTTATAGGATATATGGTCTTAGCAGTGGTAGTCGGGAGTCCAAGAAACGTTAGTTATAGTTGAGTCTAAGACTGGGTTATTCCCATAGTGTGGTTATGATCCATATTATATCATGTATATTCTATGATTTTATACACTTCCCCACCCATATCAATTAGGAAGACTGACACCCAGTGGACTCTATGAGGGTTTTTTCCCTAACATCCTAGTGGGAGGATGGATGGATGGATACCCCCTTTTTCCCACTCTCTTCTCTTGGTATTTACTTATGTTGATATGCACGACGGTTAGATTTCTCATACATGTGTATAGAGGGTTTTGATGGATTTTGGTTATTCCACACACATGTATCTATAGATATAGTATCCAAAGAATTATTATAGATATTACATATATTGGTTCTGATTTCATGAGGTAATTACTCAATGAATGGGTTGTAATGGCTTAAGGTATAATACCTGATGTATGATGCACATCATATGGGTTGTGGTGGATCCTAGAAACTACTTGGTTACTATATATATTGATTTGATATGGGATTATGTGATGCACAAAGTGTATATTGTGATACCATTCCCAGGTGTCTTCAAGGTAGATTATTTTGGAGAGAGATAGCTCAGAACATGCGATGTTGGGGAAGAGTGGAAAACCAACAAGGAAGTAGAAGCAGGGTACCCTTTATGTTTCATTATTATATTATATTATCTCGTGTGTGTGATACTTAGTGAGAGTTATAAATGGTGAGGCTGGGAACTTGGTACACCTTTTTAGGTGATGAGTTAGTTTCACTATTTTTCATTGTGCTTTAGTATGTTTTGTTTATCTTTTGCATGAGTGGCTCTGGGGAGGATCCTACTGAGTATACTATTATTCTTACCCTATGTATATATAAACTTTTTTTTAGTTAAGTTAGAGCAGGTTGGAGATCGGGATAGATATTACTTGCTTATGGTTTTGTAGGATCTGTTTGGGCTTCATGGTTGTTGTCATCATTGCCTTTTTAGTACTTATGTATTCCTTTCAGTTGTTCTGGTATTGTATGGAATTACATGTTTGTACTTGTAATTTCTTTTTTATATATGCATGAGAAGGTTTTTATGGGTGTATATTTCTTATCTCTCTCTTTTGTATGTTCTCTTAGAGGTTAATTCCTCTCATATATATACTTATTATACCCTCTATGCTAGTCACCAACCTGGGGCCTACTGGATGAAGGACTCGGGCAGTCATCATCTCCCTTTCCTCATTATCATCCTAGGAGGGGTACACTTTGGAGGAGGGGTCATGATATAATGGTATCAAAGATTCTAGTTGAGTGATATAATGGAGTTTGGAGTTAGGCACAGGTGAGGTTATATGGGTTGGTAGGGAAATGGTGTTAGCTAAGTTTAGTAAGTGGTGTATGCATAGGAGGATTGATGAGACGTGGGTATTTAGGGCCCCTGTGATCTAATGGATTGACATTTAAGTTTACTGAGTCTACTAAATTAAGTGATATTGGTTTTAGGGTAAAGACCTAGGAAATTGTCATGCATCATTCTTATTTGTGCCTATGTTTGAAATGGTTAGACCTTGGGATAAGTTAAAATTTTAACAAGATAATAAAATAATTAATTAATTAATGTTAATTATTCCTTATTCTAGGTTTAGGAGCTCTAATAGTTTGTTATTTTTGTAGGAATGGATCTATGTCAATATCCTATCCAATTTCATTCCAATGATGTTCATCAGGATATTCTAGTAGATCACCGCAGAGTGGAGGTTGATGATGATGATATATTTAGGGGACACATCGAGAGTTTCAGCACCAGATTATGTAGAAGTATGAGGGATCCATTTCAGATTTAGTCATAGAATACTGGTTGGAGGAGGTTGAGATATATTTTAGTTTGATCTGTCCTCATAGAGATCACTAGGTTTCAATGGTTTCGATGATGTTGCATGGAGTAGTGAAGAAGTGGTGGTTCTTGTTCCTTAGGTATCGTAAAGAGTTGGCAGCCTCATGGGATAAGTTACAAGACCATTTCTGAGTAAAGTTCCTTTCTTCGACCATGAAGGTATCCAATATCTAAGATTTTCTTACCCTTCAACTCAGTAGTTCCAGCGTGCAAGATTTTAGGATATATTTCAAGACCCTTAGGTGATATTTTTTAGACCTGCTTCTAGATGATAAGGCTAGGGTGAGGCATTTCAAGGAGGATTTTCATCCATAGATCTAGTTTAAAGACACTCCATTTATATTGAACACATATCTCACGTGATACTGAGAGAAAAGGTCATTGAGAGGATTATGTCTAGAACTAGATCGCCATGATAGGGGATTCATCAGGATTCCTCATAAAATATAGTTATAGTCTTCGGTTCCCAGTTTCCTAGATTGGAAAAAAAAATGTTAGTCAGGGGTAGGTCCCAACCCTCAACATCTCTTTTCTTAGGGGGTGGAAAATCTCAGACCTATTCCAAGGGATCAGACACATGTTTTCCTTATATAGGCTAAGTTCATCAGTGGTGAGAGTTCCTGAGATTTCTAAGCAGTTAGCATGCATGTGCTAGGTTTTTCACTTCAAATTCCTTTATTGAGGAAGTTTCAGTCAAAGCAATAGTAGTAGTGTTCTCTAGTTTGGGATTAGAATATAGATTATGGGTTAGGAATATTATAACCCTGAGATGCTTATCATCCTCGTAGATTAGAGCTTAGTTTTGTAGTTGGTCATCAGTAGAGAAATAGGGGCCACAAAACAAGTCATGGTATTCTTTATGCTCTAGAATTTTCAGCTCTAGGTGATCCAGACATCGTTTGAGGTACCATTTTCTTTTTTTTCCATGGGTGTGTGCTTTTTTTTATTCAGGAGCAACACACTCCTTTTTATCACATACCCTCATCCATGCTTTGGGAGTTGAGGTAAAGAGGATTCCAGTGCTCTTAACATTTACTACACCAGTTAGAGGTTGAGCTAACATATATGAAGTATGTGGAGACTATGAGCTAGTTCTAGGGAAGAACCACTATTGGAGATACTTACTATTTTTATATATATATCCATATAACATCATCCTTTAAATGGATTGGTTATATTTGGTGTAGGCTATCATGGATTTCTTCAGGAGGCAGGTTGTGTTCTATGATGTTGATGGATATCTAGTGGTGTTTTTTGGTGAGTGATAACCTTAGATGGTTCAAAGGCATGTTTCATCCTTGTCTTCTTTGATGTCTGAGTTTATGTTGAGCTCATCATAGTTTCAGCAGTCATTATTTCCTAGGGTTGTATAAGAGTACCCTAATGTCTTTCCAGAGGAGGTTATATTGTTAACTCCTTTAAAGGAGATCAAATATGGGATCAATATATAGCTAGGAATGTCTCCTATCTCAATATCTCTGTATAGTATGGAACCTTCTGAGTTGTAATAGCTGTCAGTATGTATTGATGATCTGTTGTAGTGAGGTTTTGTTTGGTCGAGTGTGTTAGCTTGGGGTGAACCAGTTTTGTTCATGAAGAAGGCTGGTGGAAGTTTACGAATTTATTTTGATTATCATCATTTGAATCTCGTGATAGTGAAGAACCACTATCCTATTTTGTTTATTAATGGTTTATTTTATCATCTAAAGGGAGATAGTTGGTTCTCAAAGATCTATCTGTGGTTGGGATATCATCTTATACGAGTGGAGGATGAGGATATCCTGAATACTTCTTTCTATTTTCATCATGGGCATTATTAGTTTGTTTTTATGTTGTTCAGTGTTAAAAATACTCCAACTGTGTTCATGGGGTTGATGAAGGCAGTGTTTAGAGAGTTCTTGGATAATTTCATGGTGTTTTTCCTCAACAACATCTTTATGTACCCTATATCTAAAGAGGATCATGCATAACATATACATGTCGTTTTGGGAGTTATTTATCATGATTAGTTGTTCAAGAAGATGTTGAAGTGTGAGTTATGGTCTCGTGAAGTCTAATTCTTAGGGAATGTTGTGTCCTGGTAGGGAGTAGTTGTGGATACTTCATAGATATATGAGATTGTTTCTTGGGCATCCCCCAATATAGTAGCAAAGGTGTGGAGTTTCCTTGGTCTTTAAGAATATTATAGGCGGTTCATTGCCTATTTATCTTAGTTTATGACTCCTCTAATAGTCTTGATCCATAATGATCAGGCATTTTTGTGGACTAACCAATGTTAGGCAGCTTTTGAGTACCTGAAGAAGAAGTTGGTTAGTACCCTAGTCCTCTGTTTTCCAGCAAAGGTAGTTCAGTTTGAGGTTTTCTATGATGATTCATGTCTTGGTTTGGGTTTTGTTCTAATTTATCACTGATCAGTTATTTATTATGGATATCGGTAGTTATATCCCCATGAGCGTAACTATTCCACACATGATCTTGAGTTAGTGGTAGTAGTATTTTATTTGAAGCTGTGGTGACATTACCTCATCAAAGAGCATTTTGTGGTTTTTATCAACCATAAGAGTCTAAGGTATGTCTTCTCCTAGCATGACTTAAAATTTCATCAACATCATTGGATGGAATCATTATAGGATTACAAATTTGATATTTATTATATTCCATAAAATTGAAATGTTTTGGTTGATTTGCTGAGTAGGAAGTTACGTAGTGATATCGTGCGTGAATCTAAGAATTTTTAGAGAGTGGTGGAAGAACTCTTAATGATGCATCTATATATGGGAGATCTTTTAGGTATAGGTTTTATTTTCCAGATGATGATGCATTCATATTTAATGTAGTAGGAGGAGGAGTCCCAACTAGGGAATTTTGAGGTGGTGGTTTGGAGAGACTGAGTTTTTTTCCACAATTCCCCTGATGGTTAGTCTGAGGATGGACAATACTGGGAGTTCTTCCTAAGAAGGATTTTCATTCCTTCAGTAATGTGTGTTATGGTTATCAATGAGTTCCATATCTCACCTTTGGTGGTATGTCCCAGCATGAAAAATATGTACTGATCTTTGAGAGTTCAGTTTCAGTGGCTTGGGTAGAAATGTGTAGTTGCAGAGTTTGTTTCTTGATGTTTGGTATGCCATAAGGTAAAGGTCAAGCACCATGTTCTTGATGGTTTGATCCATCTGTTAGATGTTCCTAGGTGTAATTGGAAGTACATATCTATGTACATTACTACTGGATTACCTCTATATCAAGGGGTTTATGATACTATATGGGTGATAGTTGGTTGGTTGATGAAATCATCCCACTTTATTGCAGTTAGGGAGTCGAGCTCATTTGAGGTTTTTTTGAGGAATTTTATGGAGGAGGTGGTGTGACTCCACGGATTTCCAAGGATGATCATATCTAATTAGGATCCTCATTTTACCTCCAAGGTATAGAGAGTTATCCAACATGATTTTTTTTATCTTAGTTATGTCATAGCACTACTTTTCATTTGTAGAATGATGGTTGGATAGAGTGGACCATTCAGACTCTTGAAAACATGTTGTTCTCTTATGTCCTAGATTTTGGAGGTTTTTGGATGAGACACCTACCCTTGGTTGATTTTTCTTACAATAATAGTTTTCACTCCACCATTGGTATGGTGTAATTTGAAGCTTTATATGGCCGACCATTCCATTCTCCATTATGTTGGACTAGGGTCGGATAAGCAGCAATTCTTGGGTCAGAACTAGTACAAAATACAGTATAGATGGTTCAAGTAATTCATGTGAGAATTAAGGTAGCACAATATCATTATAAATACTATATCGATCATAGGAGGAGACCTCTAGAGTTCGACATTGGAGATCATGTGTTCTTGAAGGTGATTCCTCATCATTGACAATGAAGGTATTTCCATGGGAGTAAGGTTTCTCCCTATTTTGTTGGGCCTTTCAAGGTGTTGCCTCATATTAGAGTTGTGGAATATCGGATAGAACTTCTCCCATGTATGGTCTAGATACATGATGTTTTTCACATGTCATTTCTCTTTCGTTATCTTTATGATGGCTCTCATATTATCAATTGGGGTAAGATCAATGTTGACGATGATGTGACCTTCAAGGATCAGATTGCGGTGATCCAAGAGTACCAGAAGAAGGGGTTTCACGGGCATTATATTCCCTTGGTTCATGTCTTATACTATAATGGTTTCATGGATGAGATTACCTGGGAATGATATTCATATATACGCACTCAGTACCCTAAGTTCTTTGATTTTTAACTATTCTCTTGTAATTTTTTTCTCTTGTGGATGTTGACCTTTCTAGTTTATGATATGGTTTTCTCTTGTTTATTATTGTAGATTTACTCCCATTTGAATGATATATCCCCCAGGAGAGTTTTTAGGAGATGGTTGTTGTTGTTGTGTGGTTTTTCACTTGTTTCCTTTGGGTGAGGTGGTTGAGCTCCTGTGATGATGAGGTCTTTAAGAGGTATCTTGCGGGGTGGTTGTTTGAACAACCCCATTTTAATTTTCTCTTTAGGTTTGGCTTTGGATTCTAAAGGATGATAATTATTTTAGAGGTATCTAATTTAAGGGACCAGATCCATGTAGTATGGACCTTTGTATGTTTCCAAAGCTCGTGGTGCTCAGAGGAGGTCTAGAGTGGGTCTGGAGGTGTTGAGATGATAAAAGTTAGAAGCAAGGAGAATACACATCCAATAAATATTTCACGATGTGAATTATTAGTTAACGGCTTGGGTGAGATCCCATTCATTTCCTGAAATTTTTTCATGTCTTGTTTCAGGAAGGTTCCTGGGGTGTTCCACAATGTGTAAATTTTCAAGATTAATTATTTCAAGGTGGTGTGTTTTTCAGTGAGATCAGAATCCTGAAATTTACACAACATTAAAGGGTTTCACACCATATAAATCTAATATGTAGTGCAGATTTATAAATAGTAGGGGGAAGGTTTTCTCAAAACCTACGGACCTTCTCTCGAACTCCATGCATCCAATGACCCTCTTTCCAAGTGTTTAGGGATTCCTTCAATGAGGATCGATTCCCGACCTTTTGTCTTCGATTCATGGTGATTTGAGGTATGTTTTACCTTTTCTCTAATGGTTATTTGATTTGGTTCCTCTCATTTCATCTTTCCATGCGATAGTGGATCATCTACACCATTCTAATGGAGTTTATCTTAGTTTTTTGTTGGTGCGATTGTGCCACGACATCCTTTGATGGATGCAGATTCTTATGGGAGAGGTGATCAGGATCTACAATGTCACGACCTGACCCGATAGGGTTTGGGATGCAACCCCCCAAGCCCACCTCCAATAGGCCAGGGGCTAGTGAGTATCACATAAATGGGAGGTCTTTTCCTAATGTATCTGTATGCACGCACCCACAAACACCTTGATGCAACAGTGTAGAGATATAAAAATCTAGAAAACTAAATGCATGCATACAACTATCCCAAACCAAAGTACAATAGAAGTACTAAAAGTGTAAAAGGGAAAAATAATTCCCACCAAAATAAAACTATAAAATTTTCTAACCTACTCAGAATGAGGGGGTCACTATCAAATGAAACTGTCAGAAATCTCCTCATCCCAACTCTAGTAAACACCTTGGTTGGTCTAGCTCACTAAGTTCTACCTACCTCAGGTCCTCTATGGACTCTGTCGAAAGTTCTATGATTTGTACAAGACACAAAACGTGTGGGAAAATCACATGTAAGGGTGAGTATAAACATACTCAGTAGGAACACCAAAAACCCAAAAAGAAAATAGAGAAAATGAAAGGAAAAATTCCTCTCAACCTAGCCAGAGGGAACCCAACCGAGAGAGAAAATCCATATTGAACCATCCTCAAATATATAAGACAAGTCAGCTCAGTCCATAAGGGGTTTCAATCTAAACACATGACAACACCGTAAGGACTCAAAGAAAACACCCATATATACTCATCTCAGACTCCAAGTCTCATGAAGTTCCGACCTCATAGCCAAAAATAGGATTCTTCTTGAAGATCTAAAGGTAACCCAAAACTATGAGAACACACCCCATGAGCACATCCATTCTAAATGAAACCTGTCCAAGAGATACACTCCATCAGGAATAACTCACTTGGTCTAGCTCTGGTACCCAGCACCAGAGGCCTTACCATCACCACCTCGCATCCATCACAAGGTTGTAAGAAACCCAAGTGAAGAGGCCCTCCCCTCACCACTACTCACAGTTGATGGAGTACTTCTCTAGAATATTCATTGCATGTATCCTCTCTAACAAGAGAGAATAAAGGTACACACACATTTCCAATACCCTGAAGTCGAGGGAGTTTTATCTCCTAGGTGACCTATGATACCTTTGTCTCTCCTGTATAGAGTGGCTCACACCTCATTCCATCAAGGGAGCACTAAAACCTAACTAGGTATCACATGTACTAATGGAGGGGCCTTCTCCTTTTAACTATACTCAATAGATGAGGGATAATAATTCCAATAGAGTACCTTCTCCCTGCTACTAGTCAGGGATAGATGATTATTACTCCATAGGTGAGAACCTTCACCCTAAAACAATAGTGGATTGAAACTCAAAGGATATAGGACATGCACCCATGATGTGGGGAGTACCACTTTGTGGTTAGAGGACTTTCAACCTAGAAGGTAGGGGAGAACCACTCTATTTACTATGGGGGGACCCACACCCTGACACAATAGGGGAGTACCAACCTCAGGCTAGAGGACCTGCTCCCTTGTATGACATGGGAGTACCAACTCTTTCAGAAGAACATTTATGAAGGACCCTCACCCTGGAACGACAAGGGAGTACTGACTCCAATGATAGAGGACCCACACCCTAACACGATAGGGGAGTACCAACTCCATCTATACATCATGTCTAGAGGACCCACACCCTAACATGGTATGGGAGTACCAACTCCAATGATAGAGGACCCACACCCTAGAATGATAGGGGAGTACCGAATCTATATGTCCACCGAGTGTGGAGGTCCTGCACCCTAACATAGTATGGGGGAGATAACTCCTACTACTCGAATGATATGAGGAACCTGTGCTCTACTCCAACAGGGGGTACCAACCTTGAAAGAATTACCCAAAGGTAATTAAACCATACCCATGATGTTGGGAGTCCCATCTCTATAAAATAAGATAGGTAAGGAAAACCTGCACCCAGATTCCATAGGGGAGTACTAGTCCTAGCATCTCTCTTAGAACCATGCCAATCTACAACATCGATTAAGCACAGCTACACCAAAATTATGCTCGAATTACAACACCTCGTATCTTGTAGGCCTAAACAAAGGCCATCATCATGTTCTTCATAGAAAACTTCTTAGGATAGGATACTCACAAGATTGAATCTGAGTCCCAAAGATGGATATATAGAAGGTGGAAAATCTCAATAATATCATTAAGGAGTACACGAAATGTACTGGGTCCACACAACGTGTGAACCCACCCAATAACATGGTTGTGTATCTTGTCTACATAGTTTTCCAACCCATATAGGGGTACATGGTGTGTAGAGCTAGTATTTGTCGTGTCCCACTTCACCTGGCCCCTATCTGTGTTCCTCTTCCCCATGGACTGGCTAGTTGTGTCCCTTACATGCCATGAATCCCATACTACATGGCGTGTTCAGGATAAATGGCCACCTGTTCATGTGGTTTTCCTACGTCTGTGTACTAAACCTTGTGTCTGTGTACTTTTTTTGTGTATTGTTACATGACTGTGTAATATCACATGATTTCCTCTATCCATGTCCTTTGGCCACATGATTTGGGTCACTACACAGTGTGTAACTCCGGTACACAGCATTTAGTCCCCAAAATTCATCTTCCCCAAATAGGAAGAGCTACATGGTGTGTATCTCTAGACTACACACTATATAGATGTTAATTCCAGCAGGGAATCACCTCCAAAAATGCATGATTCACCCCGTTTTACCCCAAAACCTATAGATCTACCTGGGAGGATCTCTATAAATTACAATTTGGCTCTAAAACCATAGAATAATTAAAAAATGTATTGGGGAAAAAACTCAAAATTTACTACCTAGAGGGTGAAACGTCGAAGCTTCAGGTGTAGAACAATGCTTATATCATGTTACTCCTTGATATGATGATGATCGTCATCAAAAACTAAGATCAAAAGCACCTCGTTGCATTGATTCAACCTCATTTATGTCATCACCAAAGGAGGAGAGGAGAGGAGAGGTTTATCTTCTTTGATTAATTGTGTTCCCAATGTGAGGGATGGGATGGATTAGGTTAGGTTTTAATTAAATTTCCAATTAATCAATTAATCCACCTCATATTGCCCCGCTAACTCACCTCTGACCAAAACATCTGGCGTGCCTGGATTTAGGTCACGCCTAGGGTAAACATGACATTCTAAACTCAACCACAGACTTAGAAATATGATTCGAGACTTTGATTGAGAGTTATTCACATTTCAAGTGAAACTGCGCATGCGTGACAAAATATTTTTAATATTTTTAAAATCACCGCTCTAAGGCTCTCCAGGCCCCAGATTCCTACGCCGACTTAGGGCCTAGATTTAGAAATATTATTAGGAATATTAAAAAGTCATATAGGTCAAACCCCAAGTCACTAAATTCACCATACCTTCAAGTCTTTTTGTCCCTAAAAAGTGAAATCCTATGCATGAGGGAATAAACTGAGCTCTTCACCAGAACTACCATGCATGTGAGCTCATCAGGGGTTCCAATGATGGTTCTAAACACAAACTCAAAGGAACCACTGAGGCTAAACCACACTCACGTCCAACTCTATACAAGAAAACATTGTGAAATAGAGTGTCACATGTATCCTCAGCTATGAAAGGTGTAAAATCACCACGGTCCATCTGCAATCATAGGGTCTAGTGGTACACATCCTCGCTAACCTGGTGTAGATACCGACGAAACTCAACAGTTCACATCCACCCCTGTATGAACTACAACACAACCTACTCAAACATATTGCATTCATGGTTGATTCTAAGAACGTGAGGGTACCAACAAACAAGATAGGAGAAAAGACTAATCTAACGATGATATGCTAGACATAGAAAGCATGCAGCATACCCTGTGCGTCTTTGCCTCTCCTGGAAGGAGAGTAACCCAAACTGGAAACACTACCACAGCCACTAGTGGCATCCCATCTAGGTATGGATGGTAGGAAACCAATAAAAACTGTGGAAACATCATAGGTTCTAACTCTTCCACTGCATAATGGTTCTAATCAAGGCTCTCCCTCTACCAGGGATACCAAGAAAAAAGGGTCAAGTAGGAAAACTCCATTGACCAGGCTAGGACCTGCTCCAACACTCCATTGCACAACCCCGCCTAGAACACACAAGTCTAAGGAACTTTTTCACCACACATCAACACCATACTATGGGTGGAACTAACTTGACCACATGATTTTAGCCACATCACAGAAATGAATCTTGGTAGAGAAAACACCCTTATTCCTTATGAGTCCAAATCTATGTCAAAATGCACCACATCCTCTAAGAGAATCTCATGTTCAATGTTGATTTCAAGAACATGAGGGTAATAAAAAACAAAAAAGGGCTACCCAAACACACACTAGGTCTTAATGGGGCCTTTTTCTACAAACCACTAACATGATACCCAGCCTCAAACACACAAGTCAAAGAGATTCATCCACCGCACCTCGATACTATCCGATTTGGGCGGCACTGACTTTTCCACATGGTTTTTATTGCTTTGAAAAACACATATTAGTGGGGGAAGGACCTATATTTCTCATGTACTCATAATTATGTCAAATAACACCCACACAGGGTTAGCCAATGCCCCTGCGTCACCTTGAAAAAAGCTCGAGCAAGAAGTAGAAAGAAAAGAGTAACTCTTAACAGTGTCTGTCAAAAACTACTACTAAAAGTAGAAAGGTTATAGAGATTTCTTATATTCATCATTATAGTGTTTGGGTCAAAGGACTCTACGTCCTGTAGTTTTTCTTTCTCATGTCCTCCGGATCCCTAAGCATAGTGTGGACCACCTGGGGGTAGTGGTGGCAACACCTCAAACAACTTGCTACCTCTTTTTGTTATCCCAGATCCTCTTCCACTTCCGCCATCTTGCATAACTCTATAATTCAAAGGATACCTCCACTAAGGAGACCCATCAGTCGGCTCCCTATCAGCAGCATGGTGGGTCATATAACTCTAGAAATATGTCCTTGGTTGTTGCAATCGTAACACCACCTCTCCTACGGTTGACCTGATCCTCAATGCTGCTCTTGTGCTATAGGACCACAAGCTTGAGCTTGGGAATGGGTATGCCTCATGTGTCGTGATCTAGTAATATTTAGTTTTCCAAATACTATAGACGCCTCATCCTTGAAACTACCACTATAGGCCACATCTGCCTATCCCTCATCCAGGAATCTCTCTACGACCAGAGCTCACTTCAGTACCCCTACATAAGAGGGAAGGCATAAGGATACCACACCTGCTCTAACATCTATGTGGAGGCCCTGATCAATGGTATGAGATTTGAATAATGGGTCTCACACCATATCCATGTAGTAACGTGATAGGTTTTTGAACCTCTCTGAATACTCTGTCATAATAATTATACACTTCCAAAGTTACAGAAGCTCCTAGATACACATCGACCTCAATGTGGATGGGTATAACTATTTCTTGAAGAATATCTCAAAATCTACCCAAGTGAGCATCACCTCGTTGTGTGATTGTGTCACTAAACTCCACTATCACTCATTTGAACCATATAGAAGGATTTCCACTAGGACCACCATATGATCGGGAGGTTTCTTCACTAGGTAGAAAACTCACGTGACTACCTCAATCCAGTCATCAGCTGCCTAGGGGTCTGGATCACCCCAATAACTCAGAGTTCACTAACTTTAGAACTAATTTAATGCACTCAGTCTGTGTGCATCCTTGGCCTATATTTTCAGAAAAAATTTCCACTCAACGGGTGGTGTCTCAATTAGATGACCACCCAGATATGCCATCTTAAAACAAATGACCTATAATTAATCCTCATAATGGGGTGGATTTTCACCAAAATTCCATCATGGAATACTATCTAGTTGTTGTCATGAAGGAATCTTGATATAAAATCAAGACATACCATGGTAAAAAGAGTATATCTGGGGAGCTGACATAAGAAGGATAAGGAAAAACCAAAAAACAGTCTTATATGATGCATGTACCATTATTTCCCAATGACCAATGTCCTAATGTAAAGATTCTAAAAGAAGGTTATCAAAGTCCCAGTGAATGGATAAGTCAGTTGCTACAATAACACTGGAACCTCTGGCCAGAGAACCGAACTTGAAACACCCTAACATTGTTGTTATGCAACCCAAACCAAGCTCAAGACACTTTGGTCCCAAAGTGGAACCTACTTTGATACCACTCTATCACAACCCAACCCGACGGGGTCTAGGATACAACTCCCCAATCCCACCTCCAATAGGCCAGGGGCTGGAGACTAGCACCAAGTAGGCATATCACACATATGGGAGGCCTTTTCCTAATGTACATGTATGCATGCACCCACAAACACCATGATGCAATAGTGCAGAGATATAAAAAACTATAGAATTAAATTCATGCATACAACTATCCCAAACCAATGTAAAACAAAAGTACTAAAAGCATAAAAGGGGAAAACAATTCCCACCAAAAGAAAAATAAAAAATCATATAACCTGCTCAGAAGGAGAGGATTACTGTCAAATGTAACTTCTATAAAGCTCCTCAGCCCAACTCCAGTAAACACATTGATCGGTCAAGCTCACTAAGATCAGCCTACCTTGGTTCCTCCATGGACTTCATCAAAAGGCATGTGGTATTCACAAGACACAAGACGTGTAGAAAAATCCCGTGTAGGGGTGCATATAAAAATAATCAATAGGATCCCCAAAACCCCCAAAAGAAAAGGGAGAAACTGAAAGGAAGCAGTTCACTCGACCTAGCCCGAGGGAACCCAACCAAGAGAGAAACTCCATCTTGAACCATCCTTGGATATAAAAGACAAGTCTACTCAGTACATATGGGGTGTAAATATAGACACGTGACCACACCGCAAAGACTCAAAGAAAACAACCAGATATACTCATCATAAACTTCAAGTCTCATGAGGTTTTGACCTCATATCCAGCAATAGGATTCTATTTGAAGATCTAAAGGTAACTTAAAACTAGGATAACATGCTCCATGAGCTTAGTCATCCCAGACGGAACTCGTCTGAGAGATAAACTCCATCGGGAATAAATCACTAGGTCCAGCTCTAGTGCCTAGCATGAGAGGCCCTACCATGACCACCTCACACCCAACGCAAGGCTGTAAGAAACCCAAGTAGAGAGGCTTTCACCTCACCACTTATCATAGTTGAGGGAGCACTAATCCAGACTATGCAATGTGTATATCCTCTCTAATAAGAGATAATGAAGGGACCCACACCTTTACACTTCCCTATAGTCGAGGGAGTACTAGATCCTAGGTAACCTACGACACCTTTGTCACTCCTATATAGAGTGTCCCACACCTCAGTCCATCGAGGGAGAACTAACTTCTAAACAGGTATTTCATATACTAAAGGAGGGGACCACTCATCAAAATTGTACTCAACACACAAGGGAGCATAACTCCAATGGAGGACCCGCTCCCAGCTACTACTCGGAGATGGGGGAGTGCTACTCTATAGGTAATGACACGCACCCTGGCATGACAGGGGAGTGTAAATCAAAGGATAGAGGACACGCGCCCATGACATGGGGAGTACCACTCAGTGTTTAGAGGACCTGGACCCTAGAATGGAAAGAGAGTACCACTTTGTTTATTATAGAGGACCCACACCTTGGCACGATAGGGAAGTACCAACCCCAGGCTAGAGGACCCACTCTCTGGTACGACAGGGGTGTATTAACTCTATTGGAAGAACATGTATGGAGGACCTGTACCCTCAAATGATAATGGAGTACTAACTCCAATGATATATGACATGTACTCTAATATGATAGGGGAGTACCAAACCCATCTATATGTCACGTTTGGAGGATTGGTGCCCTGACACAGCAGGGTAGTACCAACTCCACAGATAGAAGACCCACACCCTGGAAAGAAAGGGGAGTACCAAATCTATTTGGCCACTGAGTGTAGAGGGATCGTGCCCTAACATAGTAGGGGAGCACTAACTCCAACTACTCAAATGATATGGGGAACTCACACCCTAATCCAATAGGGGGGGTACCAACCCTAGAAGAACTACTCAAAGGTAACAAACTCATGACAATGACTTTGGGAGTCCTATCTCTACCAAAGTAGCTAGGTAAGGGAAACGCGCACCCTGATTCCACAAAGGAGTACCAGTTCCATCATCTCTCTTAGAACCACATTGATCTACAACATTGGTTAATCACTACTACACAAGAATCATGCTCAAATTATGTCACCTATTATCTCATAAGACAAAATGGAAGCCTCCATCATGTTCTACTTGGAAAACCACTCCGGATAGGCTATTCACAAGCCTATATCCAAATCCCAATGAAAGAGATACGAAAGGCAGAAGATCTCAAAAAGATCCTCAAGGAGTACACAACATGCACTAGGGTCCACATGGTGTGTGAACCCACCCGAGCACCTAGTCGTGTGTCTAGTCTATAAGTTTTTACAGCCCATGTAGGGGTACATGGTGTGTAGAGCTGGTACACGTCGTGTTCTACTTCACCCGGCCCATGGCTACGTTCCTCTTCCACATAGTCCGACCAGTTGTGTCCCTTACACGTCATGCATCACATACTACATGGCGTGTTCAGTCTAAACAAACATCTATCCATGTGGTTTTCCCATGTTCATGTATCGGACCCCATGTTCATGTACTTTGGTGGTGTACTGTTACACAATCATGTACTATCACATGACTTCCCTATCCATGTCCTTTGGCCACACGGTTTAGATCACTACACTACGTGTAACTCTGGTACATGGTGTGTAGTCCTCAAAAGTCATATTCCCTGGATAGAAAGAGCTACACAGTGTGTCTCTCTGGACTACACATTGTGTATATGGTGATTCTAGTTGGGAATCACCTCCAAAAACACCTGATTCACCCCGGTTTACACTAAAACCTACAAATCTAACTAAGAGGGATCTTTATAAATTGAAATTAGTCTCTAAAACCTTTCAAAAATGAAAAATTAAGGGGATTGGGATCAAAACTCAAAACTTCCTATCTCGGGGGGGCAAAACACCGAAACTTCTGGTGTAGAATGACGCTCGGATCGTGTTGCTCCTCGATCTGATGATGATCGGCATCAAAAATTGAGATCAATAGATCTCCATTACATTGATTTGAACTCGTTTCCATCATCTCCAAAGGATGATAGGAGAATATATGTTTCTTCTCTTTGGTGTGTCATGCGCCCGATGTGAGGGAGGGGAGGGATTAGGTTAGGTTTTAATTAAATTTACATTTAATTATTTAATCTACCTCATAATGCCCTACCAAATCACCTATGACCAAAACATCCGACACAAATGATTTTAGGTTTCTCCTAGGGTAAACACGATGTTTTGAAATCAACCACAATCTCAAAAATCCAATCTAAGACTCCACTTAAGAGTTATTCATGTTTCAAGTGAAATTGCACGCGCATGACAAAATATATTTAATATTTTTAAAATCACTACATCGAGGCTCTTTGGGCCCCAAATTCCCATGCTGAATTAGCTTCTAGCTTTGGAAATATTATTAGGAATATTCCAAATTCTTACATGTCAAAATATGAGTCACTACATACAACGTTGGTTCGTTCTCATGTGAAGAATGTTGACGCCTTTAAGGTAGGGGATTGGTTGCTTATCTTATATTATTTACGTGCAATCATAAATTTAGAATGATTTAACCATTTGGATGGAAATGTAATTAACCTAATAATTATTTAACCATATTAATAAATAAATTGGTTATAGAGATTACATGTTGATGCTTTATACTGCTATAATGGGTTGTGACTTGTTTTGATAGATAGTGTGATATCTATGATATACTTGTTAGCATGTATTGTTATGCTATGGAGTAGTATGATGTTCTTGATAGAATATTTTAAAGAACATATGACCAGAAATAATTTATAACTAATTAGATTAATAATAATCAAAGAAGATGCATGTTTTGTAGTACCCCTGGTTTCGGGTACATAACCCTTTCCTTGGGTTTTTTATGTAAAAGTGGCATTTTTTAGTGGTGTGGGTTTGAATATGTTTGACCCATAAAGTTGGGTGTTTCCATAAATTTGGTTTTTTCCATAAATTTGGGTGTTTCCATAAATTTGGGTGTTTCCATATAGTTGGGTTTTTCCATAAAGTTGGGTGTTTCCATAAAGTTGGGTGTTTCCATAAAGTAGGGTGTTTCCATAGAGGAGGATGTTTCCATAAAAAAACATGTTTCCATAAAAAGGGATAAAGGTGAAGGATGGGAGATTTTGGGGGTTTTATAAGGAGTTTTGGGACCAAAAGGAAGGTCGCATGGTCCATACACAATTGTCCCAAACCATGTGGTCAAACCATGTGTAGAGGTCAAATCTAGATCCTATTCTCTAGGAGCTTACTCGTTTTTGCTCTATATATTTCGTTTTGGATTTAAAACACCCCTATTTCTCGATTTATCTCCCTATAAGGTTTTATAACCCTCCCCACATGAGTTGGAGTCAACCTAGAGCCCCCCCCCCCTTGGTGATTTCAAGCCCAATTCTTGGGGTAAATGTCGATCTTATTGGTTCTTTTCCATTTTCTTAAAACTCCTCCTTCTCTCCTTCTCATTTTATTAGATCTACACCTCCTTTGGGTAGATATAAGTTTGTTAACATAAATTAAGGCTAAATATGGTTTTTTTCATGATAGATTAAGATATATAAGCTACTTTCTTGGAATCTTGATCAGATTCTTGAGGTATGTCACCATTCTTTCCTGATTTGTCATGTTTTCTTAGATCTACTTAGATCAACTTCTCCAATATCCATTATTTCTCATATATTTACCTATAGTGGTTATATATACATTTTTTATGACAAATAATTCAATATTGAGTTTTGATCTTACTATTATAAGATAACTAAGGTCGTTCTTGGAGAATCAACTCACCTTCTTGTGTGTTCTTCGTCCATTGTCGAGTTTCGTCAAAACCTTCGAGGTAGGTGGCTTCAATATCATCTCATATTCATAGAATTGATTGTATTAGTTTAAAATTGAGTAAATTGGATAATATTTATTATTAAATCTTGGTTTAATATATGAAATAAATCTCTTTAGTGGTGATTTATCGTTTTTGGTAGATTTGTGAAATATTGATAAATTATGGTGCAAATTGTTTTAGTTTCTTGAATTTAAAATGGTGATTTTAAATGGTGGATTTTATAGAACTTCTAAATGGTTTTATTGGGCATGTTTTTTCAATAAAATTATGTTTTATTGAAATGAGTTGGCATTATAATGGTTTTAATGAAAAATAGTTTTCAATAAAAATGTGATTTTATTGAAAGGGTTGTTTTGGCATGATTTTTAGGCATATGTGGTGTGTGTTCATGTTGCATATACAGGGATTGGTTGAAATATTCCCTTTTTATCAGTGAAAAATGGTTAATGGCACATGGGAAACAATTACCTTGTGACTACTTGGTAGATCGATGAGAAACTGCTCATGAGTTTGGAACTGTCATAACATAGCATGCATGGTTGGTTGCATGGGTTTGTGGAATGGTTTGAGTATTACAAAAATGGCATTGAAAAATGATTTGGAATCATTGATGTTATTTTTATTAAGTGTTATCCTTCTAGAAAAATTGGTTTTAATTACACTTTTACACTTTTGTCGTAGATAGTTTTGGAACTTGTTTATATTTAGTTATAAACTGTTTTGGGGATTTGTTTGTATAAATGGTTTTATAAAAATGATTCTAACTCTTATATACTAGTTAAGTGAGTAGGGAAGTTATTGTGGATATTCTACTAAGTTTTATACTCACCCCTTCTTTGGAACTTTGGTTTTTTTGTAGACTCTATCTTCCAGGACAAGAAAAAGGGTAATGTTTCCCATGTTTTTAGCACTACTTCATGATGCTCGAGCTGTTTGGTGATCATAGAGCATGGGGCACGAAGACATTGGAGTCTTGTAGTATTCTTGGAGTCTTTAGTTGGTTTCAACTATTTACTTTGATATTTTTTGAGTCTTTCACTATTTCATACTTTGGTTTGGTTTTGATATGAATAAAGTAGTTGAGATGTCTTGTTTTTATTCATGCATCATATAGTGAGTTGTTCAGTTATGGGTTTCTTGGTTAATGGTTTTATTGTTAAAGGTTAAACCATACCCCACTTTTATTGAAACCCTTTAGAATTTATTTCCAGCCTTTGGAATCTTAGGGATGTTTCTTAAGTCTAAGTAATGACTCATTGTACTCTCAAGCCAATGAGAATTAGCGGGTCATTAAAAAAGGTATCATCTTGTTCGGTCCTTTCCAAAAAAAGTAG
The DNA here is from genome assembly GCA_963277665.1 of Viscum album. NCBI lineage: Eukaryota > Viridiplantae > Streptophyta > Magnoliopsida > Santalales > Viscaceae > Viscum > Viscum album. The sequence continues at coordinate 1,795,488,854 of OY728131.1, forward strand.
TCTTCAATGTTCTTGGTCTTGGATTTGAAATTACTTAATGACTATTACTTGGGTTGGAATATTATAAAGGAGTGGTATTTTCATAACTTTAAATGTATAGCATAAAAGGACATAGCTAACCCTTTTATATTGAACTTCAAGTTACAAGGGTGTTGGGTACATAAGTGTTTGTAGACACTTCTAGGATTTTGAAATCTCATTGTCATGGGTTTAGCCAATGAGATCAACCTAACATGCATTGTAGAGGAATGAATTCCCACTAGGATTGCATAATTCATTTTGAATAATTATTTTTAATCTATGAAAATGTGTAAAATTTTGAAAAAAAAATACAGAATTGTTTTTTTTCAAATGACAGATTTTGAAAAAGGGAATGGTTATCATATTTTGAAAAAAATGTGATTTTCAAAAATGGTTGAACATAAAAGATTTTCTTTAAAAAACAATGTTGTGATAGTTTATGTGATATAATTTTAAATGATAATCCATCAGTTTCTAGAGAGTAAGATTGGAGGAGTTTGGTTTGTTTATAAAATAGCACCTGGTCGACATCATCAAAACCAACCTGAAGAAGCTGCAGAGAACATGGTTTCACCCGAACCACGGGTGAACTAAGAGCTAGTTTAGAGTATTATACAAGCTTTTCAAGCTGTGGATATAGAGAACTTAAGGGATGATCCAAGGCATTCAGATCATTCCATCTAGTTCATCACTACTAAAAATAAGGCCATTAGCGACCGCCATTAGCAGTCGCTAAAGGCCTGTAGCGGCCGCTCAGCGACCGCCATTGGCGGTCGCTGTTGCCTCGTCGCTAGAGGCTTTTAGCGACCGCCAATGGCGGTCGCTATAGAAGGCCGGCAGATCGGCCTTCAGCGACCGCTTGGCGGTCGCTGAAGCCCCCTACCGGGCACCCTATAGCGACCGACTATGGCGGTCGCTATTCTAAAAAAAAAATTGAAAATTTTTTTTATTGAATTGAATATATAAATATATATATATATATATATATATATATAAATATTCATATATATACTATTAAATACAATATTTTAAATATATATATATATATAATATATTTTAAATGTTTTAATACATATTTAATATATATATAATATCAAATCATTGTGCTATAATAATTTAAAAACTTTGATTCAAGAAATAATCTCATTTCAGGTCTTTCGGAGCACGTTTGCTCCGAATGGGACCGCCGCACGCCGTTTTGGTGTTTTATGGCGCCGGAAACGCGTTTCCGGCCGCCGCGGTCACACGGCACCTCCGAATGAGGTGTCGTCTGGCTGACCATTTCACAATTCACGCCCCGGATGTTTTCGTACGGTTTCGTGGCATTCGGAGGTCGTTCGGGTGGTTTTGACCCCCCAACGCGCCATTTCAGCGCGCGCCGCGCTGCTGAAAACGACACAATCGGACGTGCCGCGCGCACCGCACGTCCGATGGACGTGCGGCCTCATCCTGAATCTCAGGAATAATATTTCTATCATTCCCGTGCGGTTTCAGGTCGTTCGGAGCACGTTTGCTCCGAATTGGACCGCCGCACGCCGTTTTGGTGTTTAATGGCGCCGGAAACGCGTTTCCGGCCGCCGCGGTCACACGGCACCTCCGAATGAGGTGCCGTCTGGCCGACCATTTCACAATTCACGCCCCAGATGTTGTCGTATGGTTTCGTGGCATTCGGAGGTCGTTCGGAGCACGTTTGCTCCGAATTGGACCGCCGCACGCCGTTTTGGTGTTTTAGGGCGCCGGAAACGCGTTTCCGGCCGCCGTGGTCACACGGCACCTCCGAATGAGGTTCCGTCTAACCGAACATTTCACAATTCACGCCCGGATGTTGTCGTACGGTTTCGTGGCATTCGGAGGTCATTCGGGTGGTTTTGACCCTCCAACGCGTCATTTCAGCGCGCGCCGCGCTGCTGAAAAGGACACAATCGGACGTGCCGCGCGCACCGCACGTCCGCTGGACGTGCTGCCTCATCCTGCATCTCAGGAATAATATTTCTATCGTTCCCGTGCGGTTTCAGGTCGTTCGGAGCACATTTGCTCCGAATGGGACCGCCGCACGCCGTTTTGGTGTTTAATGGCGCCGGAAACGCGTTTCCGGCCGCCGCGGTCACACGGCACCTCCGAATGAGGTGCGGTCTGGCCGAACATTTCACAATTCACGCCCCGGATGTTGTCGTACGGTTTCGTGGCATTCGGAGGTCGTTCGGGTGATTTTGACCCCCCAACGCGCCATTTCAGCGCGCGCCGCGCTGCTGAAAAGGACACAATCGGACGTGCCGCGCGCACCGCACGTCCGATGGACGTGCGGCCTCCTCCTGCATCTCAGGAATAATATTTCTATCATTCCCGTGCGGTTTCAGGTCGTTCGGAGCACGTTTGCTCCGAATTGGACCGCCGCACGCCGTTTTGGTGTTTAATGGCGCCGGAAACGCGTTTCCGGCCGCCGCGGTCACACGGCACCTCCGAATGAGGTTCCGTCTGGCCGACCATTTCACAATTCACGCGCCGGATGTTTTCGTACGTTTTCGTGGCATTCGGAGGTCGTTCGGGTGGTTTTGACCCCCCCAACGCGCCATTTCAGCGCGCGCCGCGCTGCTGAAAAGGACACAATCGGACGTGCCGCGCGCACCGCACGTCCGATGGACGTGCGGCCTCCTCCTGCATCTCAGGAATAATATTTCTATCGTTTCCGTGTGATTTCAGGTCGTTCGGAGCACGTTTGCTCTGAATGGGACCGCCGCACGCCGTTTTGGTGTTTAATGGCGCTGGAAACGCGTTTCCGGCCGCCGCGGTCACACGGCACCTCCGAATGAGGTTCCGTCTAGCCGACCATTTCACAATTCACTCCCCGAATGTTTTTGTACGGTTTAGTGGCATTCGGAGGTCGTTCGGGTGGTTTTGACCCCCCAACGCGCCATTTCAGCGCACGCCGCGCTGCTGAAAAGGACACAATCGGACGTGCCGCGCGCACCGCACGTCCGATGGACGTGAGGCCTCCTCCTGCATCTCAGGAATAATATTTCTATCGTTCCCGTGTGGTTTCAGGTCGTTCGGAGCACGTTTGCTCCGAATGGGACCGCTGCACGCCGTTTTGGTGTTTAATGGCGCCGGAAACGCGTTTCCGGCCTCCGCGGTCACACGGCACCTCCGAATGAGGTGCCGTCTGGCCGACCATTTCACAATTCATGCCCCGGATGTTTTCGTACCGTTTCGTGGCATTCGGAGGTCGTTCGGGTGGTTTTGACCCCCCAACGCGCCATTTCAGCGCGCGCCGCGCTGTTGAAAAGGACACAATCGGACGTGCCACGCGCACCGCACGTCCGATGGACGTGCGGCCTCCTTCTGCATCTCAGGAATAATATTTCTATCGTTCTCGTGCGGTTTTAGGTCGTTCGGAGCACGTTTGCTCCGAATTGGACCGCCGCACGCCGTTTTGGTGTTTTATGGCGCCGGAAACGCGTTTCCGGCCGCCGCGGTCACACGGCACCTCCGAATGAGGTGCTGTCTGGCCGACCATTTCACAATTCACGCCCCGGATGTTGTCGTACGGTTTCATGGCATTCGGAGGTCGTTCAGGTGGTTTTGACCCCCCAACGCGCCATTTCAGCACGCGCCGCGCTGCTGAAAAGGACACAATCGGACGTGTCGCGCGCACCGCACGTCCGATGGACCTGCGGCCTCCTCCTGCATCTCAGGAATAATATTTCTATCGTTCCCGTGCGATTTCAGGTCATTCGGGGGGCTGTACGGGGGTGCGGGGGGGGGGGGGGGGGGGGGGCTGTACGGGGGTGCGGGGGGGCTGTACGGGGGTGCGGGGGGCTGTACGGGGGTTGCGGGGGGGCAGTACGGGGGTGAGGGGGGCAATACGGGGGTGCGGGGGGGCTGTACGGGGGTGCGGGGGGGGGGGGGGGGGGGCTGTACGGGGGTGCGGGGGGGCTATACGGGAGTGCGGGGGGCTGTACGGGGGTGCGGGGGGGGGGGGGCTGTACGGGGGTGCGGGGGGCTGTACGGGGGTGCGGGGGGGCTGTACGGGGGTGCAAGGGGCTGTACGGGGGTGCGGGGGGGGGGGAGGTTGTACGGGGGTGCGGGGGGCTGTACGGGGGTGGCGGGGGGCTGTACGGGGGTGGCGGGGGGCAGTACGGGGGTGCGGGGGGTTGTACGGGGGTGCGGGGGGGCTGTACGGGGGTGCGGGGGGCTGTACGGGGGTGCGGGGGGGGGGGGTTGTACGGGGGTGCGGGGGGCTGTACGGGGGTGGCGGGGGCCTGTACGGGGGTGGTGGGGGGCAGTACGGGGGTGCGGGGGGTTGTATGCCCATTTTTTGGAATGTTTAAGCCATACAGATTTTTTACTTTTATTGCAACAAGGGCAAGCAAATTCCCCTTTCGTACTCCAGCCTGATAAATTTGCATAAGCTGGGAAGTCATTGATTGTCCACAATAAATCAGCATGCAGTTTGAACATTTCATTCGTTTCGCAGTCATAAGTCATCACACCATCACCCCAAAATTCATTCAACTCATCAATCAATGGCTGAAGGTAAACATCAATCTTATCCCCCGGACTTTTAGGTCCATCAATAAGAGTGGAAAGTAATATAAATTGTTGCTTCATACAAAGCCACGGAGGAAGATTATATGGAACCAACACCACGGGCCATGTGCTATGAGTTGCACCAACCATAGACTTGAATGGATTGAAACCATCTGCTGCTAATCCCAATCGGACATTACGAACATCTTTAGCAAAGTCGGGATGTCTCTTATCAAAATCCTTCCATGCATGAGAGTCTGCCGGGTGGGTTAACATGTCACTTTCATGAACTCTTTCTGCATGCCATCTCATTAAATTAGAAACTTTAGATGACATAAAAATTCTTTTCAACCTCGGTTTAAGGGGAAAGTAACGCATTTGCTTTACGGCAATCGGTTTCCCCTGTATCGCAATCTGACTTTGATGAGTCTTATTTCCCCTGTTCTCTTTCCACCTGGAAGCGCCACAAACCGTACAAATATCCAAATGAGCAGTTTCATTTCTAAACAACATACAGTTGTTTGCACATGCATCTATAGTCTCATATGTAAAACCTAAGTTCTCTGTCAACTTACGAGCATAGTAATACGACTCAGGAATCTTAGCGTCGACAGGAAGAACTTTTTTCAATAAAACCAAAAGCATGTCGAATGATGTGTCTGACCAATTATTCAAAGTCTTCAAATGCAACAACTCCACGATAAACGACAGTTTATTGTAAGAAGTACATCCAGGATATAATTCTGTTTTCGCATCATCAAGTACTTCATAAAACCTCCTCGAATCACGATCTGCACCAGAGCGAAGATTTATCTCACCGGTCTCAAGATTCTGGATGTCAATGCCTTCAGGATCAAACCCACGTACCATTTCAGTAAGCATTTCATGCATTGGATCAGTCATCCTTGCATCAACATCCATCTGAGCTACATCTGTATTTTGACAACGAACATATTCTTCTCCATGACGAGTCCAACTCTTATAATTTTTCAGAAATCCATTAAAGAAAAGGTGCTCCCTCACAGTATCTCGTGTGAATTGATATCTGTTAGCACATTTTCTACATGGACAACTAATATAGTCACTTTCAAATCCTCTCGTGAAGTTAATAAACTGCATAATGCCATTGAAATATTCTCTAGACGTTCGATTTGGAAGATCAATCCAACTCTTATCCATAATAATATCTGTATAACAAACATTTACACAATACTTATTACATTTACATTTTTCAAATCAACTATATTCAAAATAAATATTAACCATTTGTTTATGAACCATTGATAAAATAATAATGTAACTGAAAGCTCATGTTACCTGATTGAGCTACAAACCTGAAAGGGAGGGGAGCCGAAGGCGGTGCTGCGAGGGAGAGGAGGCAGCGAAGGGGAGCCGGAGCCAAAGGCGGTGCGGCAAGGGAGGGGACGGGCGGCTCGGCGGCGGCGGGGGAGCTGGAGGAGAGGAGGCGGTGAGGGGACGGGGGACAGGCAGCGAGGGGGGGGGGTGTCCGGGGTCGGGGGGGGGGGGGGGCTGTCCGAGATGCGGGGAGGGGTGTCCGGGGTGTTGGGGGGCCTGTCAGGGATGCGGGCAGGGGTGTTCGGGGTGCGGGGGTGTCCGGGGTGCGGGGGAGGGGGGGGCTGTCTGGGTGCAGGGGGGCTGTCGGGGGGTGCGGGGTGGGGGTGTCCGGGGTGCGGGGGGCCTGTCCGGGGTGCGGGGGGGCTGTCCGGGTTCGGAGGGGGGGTGTCCGAGTGCGGGGGGGGGGGGGGTTGTCCGGGTACGGGGGGGTTGTCGGGTTCGGAGGGGGGTGTCCGAGGTGCAGGGGGGTCTGTCCGGGGTGCGGGGAGGCGTCCGGGGTGCGGGGGGGCGGTCCGGAGTGCGCGGGGGGGGGGGGGGGGGGGGGGCTGTCCGGGGTGCGGGGAGGCGTCCGGGGTGCGGGGGCGGTCCGGAGTGCGCGGGGGGTGCTGTCCGGGGTGCGGGGAGGCGTTCGGGGTGCGGGGGGGCGGTCCGGAGTGCGCGGCGGGGGCTGTCCGGGGTGCGGGTGCCGTCCGGGGTGGGGGGGGGGGGGGCGAGAGGCCGGAGGGCGGCGGCCGGAGGCCGGAGGGCGGTGGCCGGAGGCCCGAGGGGCGGAGGGCGGCGGCCGGAGGCCGGAGGGCAGGCGGCGAGGGAGGGCGGGTGGCGGGGGAGGGCGGGCGGCGGGGGACGGCGGGTGGTGGGGGACGGCCGGGCGGCGGGGGAGGCCGGGCGGCGGGGGAGGCCGGGCGGCGGGGGAGGCCGGGTGGCGGGGGAGGCCGGGCGGCGGGGGAGGGGAGGGCGGCGAGGGAGGGAGGGGGTTAGGGCACCGATGGAGGGGGCGCGGGGGGGGGGGGGGGGGGGGTCGCAGAAGCCCCCCGTTTTTTTTATGTAGGTTAGCGACCGCCATTGGCGGTCGCTATTGGTTAGCTTTAGCGACCGCCAATGGCGGTCGCCCGAGTCTGGGGGGCTCCAATGCCCCCTTTTCTAGTAGTGCATGAAGCATAATCCACCCATATTCTGGGGTGATTCTGAACCTAGAAAGGTGAAGGTGTGGATGAGTAGGATGAATCGCATATTCGAATTCATCAGCACACCAACAGAGCTCAAAGTCTAGTTGGCCATATATATGCTCAAGGATATTGCACGTCAGTAGTGGGAACTAGTATTGTAGGCTAAATTAGATGATGGTCTTACATGGGAGGATTTCGAAGAATTGTTCAACAAACAATTCTACCCTCATACGTTCAGGATCTAGAAGACAATAGAATTATTTAACCTGAAGCAGGAAAATCTCTCTATCATGGAATATGCTACTAAATTCATTAATTTAGTGCACCTTTCACCAGAATTTATGGCAAGTGCATCCATAAAGGTGCGTATTTTCAAATCAGGGCTAAGGTAGGAGATTCGATCAAAGATTTTTGTGCTTTGTATTATTGATTATACAGTGATGTTGAATAGAGAATTAGTGGAAGAGTGAGACATATCAGGAGCTATAGGTGGAGTAAATATGATGATACCCATAGGAAATGGTGGGAACTCAAATTCTGGAAGAAAGAAGAAAAGGGAAACCTATTTCCAAGGTGGGAATGATGCTCAAAATCAGACATCTGGATCATTGAATCTTCCTCCACGACCAAAGAGCCAAGTAGGATACTATCAATGTGGTTCCTTTGACCACATAAAGCGGAAGTGTACATCACTACTAAGAGCATCCCATAACTGAAACAAAATGGTAAACCTTAAGTGCTTTTGTCATAGTTCTCCAAGGTCAGGTGTTTGAAACACTTATCAGGTGTCACAAGCATCGTATGCTTCAATAGGGTGAGGACAACAGAATCAGTCTTATCAGCAGAGAAGAGATAGCCATGGTGATTATAGGAATACCATGCCTCCTCAACTAGATAAATCTCCACAAAGTAATAGAGAACAGAGTGTAGCGACGAAGCAATTGTATGGAGTTGAGTAGATAATTGTCGATGACCAGGTTGGACCATCTATAGTGAGAGGTATGATTCTTTTGATTTTGACCCTTGTACAAGTTCTGTTTGATACTAGTGCATCACATTCCTTCATTTCTTCTCATGTTGTTAACTTTCTATATTTAAAACTAGAAATGATTCCTTCTATGTTAAAACTACAAACTCCTCTTTGTGAAATAGAATTTCAAGCCTTTTTGTGTAGAGCATGTCCTAAACTATGGAGTGAGTTGAGTTGAAATGGGACTTATCGATGTTGGAGATAGATGTCTATAATGTAATCCTAGGTATGGATTTGTTGACAACATTTAAGGCTCCCGACTGTTATAGGAGAATAGTTTGTTTCATGACTGAGGATGATGTTGAGCATCTCTTCAGAGGAGAGAGGATTGTAAATAAAGGTGTAAAGAGCTTGTTGGAACCAATGGTGGGAATAGTCTCTTATCAATTGGTTTCATTGACTTTGTCAGTGATAAAATAAATCGAGAAAACTATTTTTCCAGTAGTGGGTGATCAATTTCTAGATGTCTTTCCCAAAATTTCTTAGGGTTACCACCTATAAGTGAATTGGATTTTACGATTGATCACCTTCAAGGGACCATCCCAATTTCCATTTCGTCTTATAAGATGGCACCAACAGAGCTAAGGGAATTGAAATTGAAGTTGGAGGAGCTGGAAAGAAAAGGTTTCATTAGGCCAAGTACGTCTTTGTGGGAAACACCAGTCTTGTTCATGAAGAAATCTGATGGAACTCTTTATATGTGTGTTGATTATCATAAGTTGAACCAAGTTACAATAAAGAATAGATATCCACTTCCACACATTTATTATCTATTCGTTCAATTAAGGGGAGCTCAGTGGTTCTTTAAAATTGACTTGCGATCAGGATATCACCAATTGTGAGTTTAGAAGTAAGATATTCCAAAGACATATTTCCAAAGTAGATACAGCCACTATGAATATGTTGTCATGCCTTTTGGTCTAATGAATGCACTAGTAATCTTCATGGATTTGATGAATCGAATATGTCAGTGATATCTGGATTCTTTTATTGTGGTGTCTGTGGATGAAATATTGGTTTGTTCAAAGAAAAGGGTTGATCATGAGGAACACTTGGCGACAGTGTTGGAAATATTGAGAGATCACTGTTTGTATGCCAAATTATCAAAGTGTGATTTTTTGGATACAAAAGGTACATTTTATTGGCCATTTAATTTCTGAAAATGGTGTTTTAGTGGATACTAAAAAGATAGAAGTTGTTATCTCATGTAAAGCACCAAAAATGTCTTTGAGATACAATTTTTTCTTGGTATAGTTGGATACTACCGATGCTTTGTGCATGATTTCTCACATCTAGTTTTGCCAATGACAGCTCTAACAAAGAAGAACGATCCATTCCAATGGATAGAGGAATTTCATAAGTTTGTCTAGGAGCTGAAAGGTCATCTTACATCTGCACCTATCTTGATTTTTTCAGAATCAGAACAGGGGTATATGGTGTGCTATAATGCTTTATGATTAGGGTTGGGTTGTATTCTCGTGCAAGGAGACCATGTGGTTGCTTATGGTTCAATTCACTTGAGGGTGAATGAAAAGAATTACCCAACACATGACTTGGAGTTAGTGGTAGTTTTAAATGCTTTAAAGATCAGACATCATTATCTCTTTGGTGAGAAATTCACTGTGTTTACAGATCATAAAATCTTGAAACACATTTTCTCAGAGTGATATTTGAATTTGAGGAAAAGGAGATGGATGGAGTATCACCAAATGTTTTACTTTGACTTAATGTACACACCAGGAAAAGGGAATTCGGTGGTGGATGCATTAAGTAGGAATCCATATGCTCAGTTGGCGAAGGAAGCTTCAGATGAATGAAAATTGATGTCGGTTCTAGCCGACATGCATGTGGAATGTGAAGACCGGTGTGATGTTTCATTTTTTTTCAACTACACTAGTTATTGATTTGGTAAATATGGTCAAATAGGCACAAAAATCTGATGTATAATGTCTGGTTATGAGTTCAAAACTCAATGGTGGGGAGACCATTGATGGCTGGAAACTTGATGGAGGTTTAGTTTTGTCTTTTAAAGATTGTATGGTTGTACCTATGGCTTTTCAGGAACAACTCCTTAATCCTTACCACCATTCGAGGTGGGTTGTACATCTAGGTACACAAAAGATGTATAAGACATTGAAGGCACAATTTTGGTAGAGTGGCATGAAAAGAAAGGTGGTTGAGTTCATCTCGCAGTGCCTAACTTGTTAGCGGGTTAAAGTAAAGCGTTAGAGACCAGTGGGTGTGTTGCAATATTTGCTTATACCGGTGTGGAAATGGGAACAGATAACAAGGGATTTTGTTATAGTTCTTCCAAGAACGGTTCAGAAACCCAATTCCATTTGGGTGATAGTGGATTGACTTAACAAGTCGTCCCATTTCATCCCTATTTTTGAAACTCATACAGTGGAGGATCTATCCAAAATTTATATCCAAGAAGTGGTAGAGGTTTATGGCATTCCAATTTCAATCGTGTCAGATAGAGATCTGAGGTTCACATCTTGTTTCTGGAGACCTTTACAAAAATCCCTTGGGACTCAGTTGACTATGAGTACGGCGTATCATCCCCAGATAGATGGCCAATCTGAGTGGATGATACAGACGTTGGAAGAAATGTTGTGGGCTTGTGTAATAGATTTCAATGGCTCATGGGAAGATCATATTCCCTTAGTAGAGTTCTCATACAATAACAGTTATCAATCCTTGATACATATGACTCTGTTTGAAGCATTGTATGGGATCCCTTTTCATTCTCCACTATGTTGGGTGGAAAAAATGGGTGAGACTTCACTAGTCGAGATGAGCCTTGTCCAAGAAACAATCGAAAAGATCCATTTGATCAGAAAGAGGATGGAGACGGCTCATAGTCGTCATAAATATTATGCAGATCATCATCGAAAACTATTTTCCTTTGCAGTAAGTGATCATGTGTTTATGAGGATATCTCCAAAGCTTGGAAATCTTCGTTTTGGGAAGCAGGGCAAGTTATCCCCTCAATACATAGACCCTTTTGATATAATGGAATGGGTTGGTGAGGTGGCATGTTGTTTGTCATTACCACCATGGTTTAGCTCAGTGTATAATGTGTTCCACGTATCTCAATTGAAGAAGTATCAAACTAATCTTGACCATGTGATCAGATGAGATCACATTAAACTAGAACTAGATGCTTCGTTAGTACATATCCTGGTGCGGATCGTGGATAGATAAGAGGAAGTCTTGCATGGGAAAATCATAAACCTAGTGCGGGTTTTATGGAAACATGGTCAGATTCAGGAAGAGACTTGGGAACGTGAGAAGGAAATGAAAGAGTAGTGGTCAGAACTCTTTTTGGTCGGTGATGGTTTTCTACTTTCTGAGGACGAAAAGACCAATGGTGGGGAGAATTTAGTACCCCCAGTTTCGTGTACATAACCCTTTTCCTCTTGTTTTTTATGTAAAAGAGGCATTTTTTTAGTGGTGTGTCTTTGAATAGGTTTGACCCATAAAGTTGGGTGTTTCCATAAAGTTGAGTGTTTCTATGAAGTCAGGTGTTTCCATAAAGTTGTGTGTTTCTATAAAGTTGGGTGTTTCCATAAAGTTGTGTGTTTCTATAAAGTTGGGTGTTTCCATAAATTTGGGTGTTTCTATAAATTTGGGTGTTTCCATAAAGTTAGGTGTTTCTATAAATTTGGGTGTTTCCATAAATTTGGGTGTTTCCATAAAGTTGGGTGTTTGCATAAAGTGGGGTGTTTTCATAGAGGAGGATGTTTCCATAAAAAAATGTGTTTCCATAAAAAAGAGTAAAGGTGAAGGATGGGAGATTTTCGGGGTTTTATAAGGAGTTTTGGGACCAAAAGGAAGGTTGCATGGTCCATACAAAGTTGGCCCAAACCGTGTGGTCAAACCATGCATAGAGGTCAAATCTAGATCCTATTCTTCAGAAGCTTACTCATTTTTTCTCTATATATTTCTTTTTGGATTAAAAATTCCCCTATTTTGAGATTTCTCTTCCTATAAGTCTGTATAACCCTCTCCACGTGAGTTTGATCCAACCTAAATCCCTCCCTTGGTGATTTCAAGCCTGATTCTTGGGGTAAGTGTTGATCTTCTTGGTTCTTTTCCATTTTCTTAAAACTCCTCCTTCTCTCCTTCTCGTTTTCTTAAATATACACCTCCTTTGGGTAGATATAAATTTTTTAACATCAATTAAGGATAAATATGGTGTTTTCATGATAGAGGAAGAGATCTAAGCTACTTTCTTGGAATCTTGATCTAATTCTTGAGGCATGTCGCCATTCTTTCCCGATTTGTCACGTTTTCTTAGATTTGCTTAGATCTACTTATACGATCTCCATTATTTATTATAAATGAAACTATAGTGGGTAGATATACATTTTTGTGAGCCAAATAATTCAATATTTAGTCGTGATCTTTCTAGGATAAGAGAACTAAGGTTGTTCTTGGATAATCGACTCGCCTTCTTGTGTGTTCTTCGCCCATTGTCGAGTTTCGTCAAAACCTTCAAGGTAGGTGGCTTCACTCTCATCTCATATTCCTAGAATTGATTGGATTAGTTTCAAATTGAATAAATTGGATAATATTTATTGTGAAATATTGGTTTGATACATGGAATAAATCTCTTTAGTGATGATTTATCGTTTTTGGTAGATTTGTGAAGTCTTGATAAATTGTGGTGAAAATTGTTTTAGTTTCTTGAATTTAAAATGGTGGATTTTCTATAACTTCTAAATGGTTTTATTGGGCATGTGTTTTCAATAAAAATATGTTTTATTGAAATGAGTTGGTGTTATAATGGTTTTAATGAAAAACAGTTTTCAATAAAAATGTGATTTTATTGAAAGGGTTGTTTTGGCATGATTTTGGTCATATGTGGTGTGTGTTCATGTTGAATATATGGATATTGGTTGAAATATGACCTTGTGCTCGGTTCCAACTGGTTAATGGCGCATGGGAAACAATTACCTTGTGACGACTTGGTATATCGATGAGAAACCACTCATGAGTATGGAACTGTCATAACGTAGGTTGGTTGCAGGGGTTTGTGGAATGGTTCGGGTATGCCAAAAAGGGTATTGAAAAATGAGTTGGAAGCATTGATGCTATTTTTATTAAGTGTTATTCTTCTAGAAAAATTATTTTTAATTACACTTGTACACTTTTGTCGCAGATAGTTTTGGAACTTGTTTATATTTAGTTATAAACTATTTTGAGAATTTATTTGTATAAACTATTTTATAATAATGTTGCTAACTCTTCTATACTAGTGGTGTGAGTAGGTAAGTCATTGAGGATATCCTACTGAATTTTATACTCACCCCTGCTTTGGAACTTTGGTTCTTTTTCAGATGCTATCTTCTGGGACAAGGGAAAGGGTAATGTTTCTCACGTTATTAGCATCACTTCGTGATGCTCGGGCTGTTTGGTGATCATGGAGCATGGGAACATGGATCTTGGAGTCTTGTGGTCTTCTTGGAGTCTTTATTTGGTTTTTTCTGTTTACTTTGATATTTTTTGAGTCTTCCACTATTGCATACTTTGGTTTAGTTTTGATATGAATAAAGTAGTTGAGATGTCTTGCTTTTATTCATGCATCATATAGTGAGTTGTTTAGTTATGGGTTGCTTGGTTAATGGTTTTTTATTAAATGGTAAATAGTCCCCCACTTTCATTGAAACCCTTCAGCATTTATTACTAGCTTTAGACATCTTGGGGATTTTTCTTAAGTCCAAGTAATGACTCGTTGTACTCTCAATCCAATGAGAATTAGTGGGTCATTACATGTTTAATGAATTCAGTGTTTCTTGTAATTTGATGGTAATAAAATTTATGCAATGCACATGTTTAATTGAAAATGATCTTCAATGTGTTAATGGAATTGATAAATAATGTAAAGCATGAAAATGCTTGTTGAGAATGTTGATAATAAATAAAAGGCATGTTAAATGAGAATGGTACTTCGCATAATTTGATGAAACTGGTTTTAATTCTAGATATCATGCTTAGTTTTTGATGGCTTGTTATAGTTTGGTGCTTTAGGTTTCCCATAGTTGGAACATTTGAATAATGAATTAGTTAATTCAAGACGGAATAATAACTGGTTGTGTGAAAAAAGATAATTGTTAGGGCCTGAGTAGCTCGTCTACTTGAGAAGGTTGAGTGACTTGAGTTTGGATTCATGAGAGCTCATTTGTGTGTGAATGTTGGATGCCTTGTTTTAGGGCCTTTATTGACCTATTGTCCAAGCTTGTTTGTTTCCTGATGATTTTGCAATGTGCTTCGAATGTGAGCTTCGCTTCGCGATGTGATATGGGGCGGGGAGTCCCAGATGTGATATGATCCTGGGATAGTTGAGCCTAGGATGACTAATGTGATGTGGGAAGGGAGACCCAGACGATGTGGCAATAGTTGAGGTCTGTGATGGAAAGATGCATGGGGATATGCATGTGGGTGTCGAGGATGGCACCGGAGATGATGAAATGGGTTGAAGATGAGTTTACTCATTGATGTGATAAAGTTGGATGCTTGCTTGAAATGAATATGTTTAATGATCGATGGTTGGGTTGCTTGTTTTATTTTCATAACTTTCCTATAGCAACCCAAGCCTATTACATATAAAATTACATGATTTTAAGCATAATTAATCTTCAGAGTACAAGCCAGGGATCATTAAGTCTAGTGTCTTCGAAGACTAGGTACATAAAACATAAAACATGGGGTTAAAAAAACATTTCTTTATTTAATCTTCATAAAGATCTCCTAACTTCCTTTGAGCCCTTACATCTGCATAGGGTACCCTGGGGAACACATGAACAAAGGGGTGAGCTAAAAATCCCAGTAAGGGAATGAACATAAGGATACATCTTAAGAACATGAGTTAGGAGGCATGACATAAAGATATCCAAAGCATGGAACTTATGAAATTGTATCATATAGCAAGGGATCATATAAACATGGAATCATATAAATGTGGAAGAATCATAAGACATTTCTTTAGTACGGGTCAAGGCTAACCTCCAATCCTGTTTCCCATTTTAGTATGGGTCAAGGCTAACTGCCAATCCCGTTTCACATCGCATCTCATGAGACTTAACTTTACCCAATGCATTGGAGTGCTATCTGGGCACACCCATCTCAACATTTCCATGAATATTCTTTCCACATAAATATTATTACCACATAAATATTCTTTCCACATAAATAATCATACATAATCGACCATACATAAATATAAGGGCACCCATGGAAAGAATTGGGTACCACAATCATGACATAAAGCATAACAAATGAGTGTATCATGAAAGTATCCATGAAAGAAAGGGATTAGAACATACATGGACATTCATAAGTTAATATAGGCATATAACATGGTAAGTTGTGACAAATATAAGTGACAACATATAAGAAATGTATTTGAGAAACATTAGCATTAAAACATTTTTGTGCGGTTTTAAGGAAAATACTATAGAGCTTTTAAAATATTAAAGAGGACATTTTTTTATATAAAACCATAATTGAGACAATAAGGTTTTAATAATAAAAATACTGATTTTATAAAAATAATGGTGTCTTAAAATATAGGATAGAGTGCACTTGAAATTGGGTAAAAATTTGGGAAGTTCCCTTAAAACGAGTGTGCTTATTGGGCATGTATATCCCCGAAAGAGAATTAGAGATGGATCTTGGAACAGGATTGTGGAGCATATAAACATAATTTATAAGTTTTAAATAAAAATAAAAGACAACTACATTTTGGTAAAAAGATAGATAGAGCAACCCGAAGGAATAAAGGAAGTTCGGGTAGAATCCATTACGGTTTATCGGCATGGTATCGGGTGTAACTAAGAGGGCTTTATCAGAGAGATAAGGGGTTTCTCATCACTTATAAAACATTAGGGAAGTATGGGGGAGGTGATAAAATATACCTCATCACTTTTTATTTCACAAGAAAGTCATAGAATAGAGAACAATCTTGATTGAGAGTGAAAAGGATAAGATCCCTTATCTTAAATTTGTTGGTGTTCTCCACTTGTTATCAAAGACCTGAATAAAAAAATTAGACCTATTAATTCATAAGTATAGAACTTATTCTATATGTAATTGATTTATTATAACCCTTTTTAGTTCATTCAATGCCTTCTTAATTAGTTATAAGGCTCAATTTCATTGTTCGGGCTCGTTTGTTTACTTCGTTTTAAAAGATTGGTTCACTTATATTCAAGTTCGGATAAACATGAAAGATGAAAGTGGTTGTCCAGAAAAGAAGTTATATGATATTAGTGACCATACAAAATATTACATGATTTTAAAATTAATTTGTTTACTTAGATTTAAGTCAAACTATTATATAAAACCATAGTGACAACCGTTTTTGTTAATCGGTGGGTTTGATTACAAAGAACATGTTTTGTTTTCTAACATAATACCATTTTTACAAAAAGGATTACAGAACTAAAAATAGGATATATTACATATATAATAATATGGTTAAACCATAACACAAATGGTTTCATGACCATAATTAAATATTATAATAGAAATTGATAAATTGTTGTCCTTGAATGTGCTAAATTAGCACATCTCAAACAGTGCTTTCATTTCTTTCAAATAAAAGGTGGAGAAAGGAGAGAAGATAATGAAATATCTCATTAGCATGAAAACATTCCAGTACATGTATGTTACTAGATTTATCATACTATTTTGGTTAAGGGAGGTGAGGAAATAAACAAAAAAGAAAAGAACTTAAAAGAAATGAAGGAATTTGAAAGAGGAATTTACCTCTTGAGACTTCCTCCTTTGAGAACCTCTTAGGGGGAGAGGTTTTGGTATTTTGGAGAGGATATGTGTTTTTGGACGTGGGGGGGATCTTGGGGAGAGATTTGGGCAGAATGTTGGCAAGGTACAAGGCTTGATAGAAGTGAAGAGAAGATGGAGTGAAGGGGGTTTTATAGTGGAGGAGAGAGGGGATTTCTCAATATAAAATTCAATAATTTATTATTTCCCCACAAGACAAGGAATAGTGAGTCTTCCTTGACCAAGAATGGTAATTTTATCATGTGATACCGAACCAAGTGGGCTTACATCAGTAAAACATCATACATGGCTCTATAATTAGCTTATTTAGCTTATTTTGTACATTATGGTATTTCACTATTCATCAAAAATTCAAGTATTTCAGAAAAATCCCAAAAATTAACGCTAACCATTTTTTGATGTGTAGAATCTAAAAATGAAGTCCATTTTTCAAAAATAATTTTCTAAATATGATTATTTTAATATTTAATTAAAATTATAATTTATTATCAAAAACCAGTTTTAAAACATTCATTTATTCATTCTAAAATATAGGTATATCATACTTTCAACTTGAATATTATTTATATATTATCATAGTTAATGTTACTATTAATTAGGGTATATCACTATTCATAAGGGTATGTTACTATTCATAATGGTAGGTTACTATTCACCAAAATTAAGTTTTTCTTATTGGACTCTAAATAACTTACTGATTTCTACTGTGTATGTCGGATTTTCGAAATTCCAAACACAGAATTGAAAAACTTATGTTTAAAGGTCACTTAGCACTTAGTAGTTCATTATGTTTTGTTTTCATGTGATTTTATGACATATTTATAAGAAGAGAATTTCCATTAAAAAACATTGGGTCGTTACATTTCCCCACTACTTGAGGCGGTTGGATGTGCTTGGTTGCATGTTTCCTTTTGGTGGTAGCTTAGGATGGTTTTCCTAGAGTACCTGGATTATGGAATGATGCTAATAATGAATAAATAATTCTTAACACATGGGGTTGGTGTTGATGAAATGCAAATACTAAAAGATGTCACTCTTGAGAAACCGTTGACTCGGTTTGGATTATGCCTAGAGAATATGGACTTTACTTTGATGATTAACGTAATGTATATTGAAATAATGTTAATGGTTAATTAATGGCTAATGAATTAATTAACAAAAGGAAATGCTAAAAAGGAAAGAAGTAATTAATGTAGCTCTTTTAAATGTTTGTGTGCTTATAAGATATTCGGTCTTGGAAGTGATGGTCGGGAGTCCAAGCAACGTTAGATGCAGTTGATTCTAAGACTAAGTTATGCTCATAGTGTGATTGTGAGTTATATTATATCATGTATATTCTGTGATTTCATACGCTGCCTCGCCCATGTCAATTAGGGCAACTAACACCTAATGGACTTTGGGAGGGTGTTTTCTCCAACATCCCAGTGGGAGAATGAATGACTAACTACCCCCTATGCCCCCACTCACTTCTCTTGGAATTACTTGTGCCGGTATGCACGATGGTTAGATTTCTTATACATG
This sequence comes from Viscum album, assembly GCA_963277665.1. NCBI lineage: Eukaryota > Viridiplantae > Streptophyta > Magnoliopsida > Santalales > Viscaceae > Viscum > Viscum album. The sequence continues at coordinate 1,795,507,286 of OY728131.1, forward strand.
TGTGTAGACTGTTGTGATGGCTTGTGGTAGTTTCACACACACATATCACTGAATATAGTGTACAAAGGAATATTATAGGTATGACAAGTATAGGATGTGATGGCTTGAGGTACTTACTTGGTGTATGAGTTGTAATGGCTTAAGGTATAATACCCGATGTATGATGCATGTCATACGGGTTGTGGTGGCTCCCGAAAACTACTTTGTTACTATATATGGTGATGTGATATGAGATGATGTGATGATATGATGCACGATGTGTATGTTGTGATGCATTGTCCAGGTGTCTTCGAGCTGGCTTATTTTGGAGAGAGATGGCTCTGGACGTACGACGTTGGGGCAGAGTGGCAAACTAGTGGGGAAGCGAGAGCGGGGTACCATTGATGTTTCATTATTATATTATATGGTATCTTGTATGCGATACTTGGTGAGAGTTAGTCATGGTGAGGCTGAGAATTGAATATTCAAGTTTAGATGACGAGTTAGTTTCATTGTTCACTATTGTTCATTGTGTTTTAGCATGCTTATCTTTTGCACGAGAGGCTCCGGGGAGGATCCAATTGAGTATATTGTTATGTTCACCCTACATATATATAAATTGTTTTTCAGGTCAATTGGAGTAGGTTGGAGATCAGGTTAGATATTACTAGCTTGTGGTTTTACAGGAGCATTTTGGGCGTCGTGGTCGTTGTCGTCTTTACCTTTTTTTGGTACTTATAGTTTTCCTTTCAATTGTTATAATACTATATGACATTGAAAGTTTACACTTGGATTTCTTTTATATATACGTCTGAGTAGGTGTTGATTGGTGTATCTGTCTTATCTCACTCTTCGCATGTTCTCTTAAAGTGTAATGTCTCCCATATGTATGCTTATTTTGCCGTCAATGCTGGTCATCAACCCAGGGACTACTGGAGGCAGGACTCGGGCAGTCACCATCTCCCTTCCCTCATTGTCGGCCCAAAAAAGATGCACACTTTGGAGGGAATGAGTCATGACAACATTAATGATTTTCCACTCGGTCCATATTCCATGGGGGACCGAATTAATTCTTCTAGTCAAATCTCCCCCTCTAATCCCGGCTCCATATAATTGATCACTGTCAATTTAAAAGAGAACATGGCAAATCAAAATTTCCTAATTAATTCCCTTTGTCTCATTAATTCCAAACCCGCATCGATCTCTTGTCAAAAAAATATTAACTCGTTAATAAATAATAAAAATTTAATCATATCACCACGTCAAACACACGTCAATAAATAAACTGAAGTTATTCTCCAAATAATTAAATGAACTCCAAAGGCTGAGACGTTCACTATTGCAGTTGTTTTTTATGATGTCACAATCTGCAACATCTAAAGATAACATTTTTGAGTGCTATAATTTAACACTAATAAAAAAGGTTAACCATTTCACAATGCACACAACATCAATGGTTTCAAAATGTTAAGAAATATCATTTTTTACCGAAAGAACCGCTACTAAATGTTGCGATTCTTGTCGTGTATATATGTTATGTTATTTATATATGCTCTGTGTGTGCGTGCCTATATTTTACATATGGTGTGATTTTATATATGTCATGTGTTATATATTTCTGTTTTGTATTATAATATATTTTAATTTACATATGTGCTATTGGTATAAAACATTGTATTCGTAAAACTGAATGTTTCATTTTAAAAATGCATTTTGATTCGTTTTTTCTTTTGATAATCACACGCAAAACCAATCACACATCCCTAACAAACTGAATATTTTTTCGTCATGCATTTATCGGTAAATTTTACAAAAATCAGTACATACATTAAATCACTATAATGTGGATCCGATCAGAGGGTTCGGGCCGGACTGTTCTGACCCGAACCATGACCTGATACCTTGCCGCCCAACGGTCACATGCCCCACTTTTTTTTTTATGATATAAAAATGCAAATTTTTATATTTTGAAAATTCCACCCGTTGGCAACCGCTATCAGAATTCTAACCCGTTCCGTTCCCCCCAAAAACGGTAATGAATTAATTAATTTAGTAATTAAATCTATATATATTTTAATTTGTGTAAGAAAAAAAAACCCTTAAATCAAAAGGAAAAAAGACCACTCCAATTGACTCTATTTCTTTTCATAATAATAATAATATACGAGGAAATTTGATACGAAGAAGAGCCAGCGGAGACCAGACGAGGGACAAGAAATCCAGGCAGACGGAGAGGGAGAGAACGCAAAAAGACTGTAGCTTTTTCGGCAAAAAAGACAGCGACTTTATCGTTCCAATACCCAAAACCCGAATCAAATCTTTGTCTTCCTCCCCGTCTCTCTCTTTCCTTTATGCTGCAACCCTAATCATCGTTTCGCCTACCCCACCTCCCCACCTTCTCACCGGGTGCACGTGACGGGGGCGCTCTAGCCACAGCGGTTTCCTAAAAGCCGAATGCTCGCCAACGGGACGGGTTATTCCGGAGGCCGGTGCTCCCGTCCGCCGCTAAAATCAACTGCATTGCCCCCACCTGGTGAATCTGAATTCCCGGCGGCGGCGCCCTGGAAATGGCCGCCGTGAAGGGGGGCGGCGGCTGTGTGGAGAGAATCAAGCGGTTCATGCGGACGGTTTACTTTCTGGTGCGGATGGTGGCGTCGCTGCTGGCGCTCTCGGCCCCACTGCTCGTCTCCTTCGGCGACGTCGCTGCGCATTTCGCCGTCGTCTCCGGCTTCGAGTGCGTGTGGTGCCGCAGCGTCAGGGATCACTGGGTGGGCTTCGAGTTCAGAGCTGCGTTGATCGATTTCCCTCTGGTTTCTGCCATCAGATCGCTGTCGATTGTTTGTATGCCACCCTTTATCTGTTCTATTCACCTCTCTCTGTTCATCATGGAAGCACTGCCTCTCTGCAAATCAGATCGCTTTCGATTGTTTTTCACCTTTGATTGCGTTCATGGGCTTCATTCGGACATGTGGATTGCGTGCAGGTGTGTATTTATTCTCTGATGGCCAGAGGGTGTCGCACGGGCCTTATCTCAGAATCACATCGCTCTGCTCCTTCCTCTCAATCATTTTTCTCTGTGTTAAAGCATGTCTTTTTAGAGGAGATTCTGAAACCCAGGCTCGGTCTCCATCTTCATTGGCCATGGAGAAGCTTCATCTGAAGAACTCATGGGGCTTCCCTTCTCTGTTTCTCATATCACTCATCTTTGCGCTTGTCCATGTTCTGGTGGCATATAGAACAAGATGCAGGGCTCGGAGGAAACTCTTGTTTCACCGGCCTGACCCAGAATCTGTAAGCTCTCTCCCTTCCAAACTCATGGGACTGATTCCGGGTTTGAAGATCTTCATGTATCAATCTTTTTTTATATGAATTGCAGCTTCTTTCCTACAAGCATGTGTTTTCTGGCTACCAGAAGGTCCCAAGATCCCCCATCCCATCCACCACAAAAACTCCTAGATGCAACAGCGAGATCAAGCGAAAAGTTTCTAACACAGGTCAGGATGAGCAGGAGTTTTCCATGAGACCAATTGTGGACAGTGACAGCTTGTTCATGACCTGCTGTGGGCTTACTCTTCATTACAAGATCGGCCTTCCCAAACGCAAGACCTGTTGTAGACTCCCACAAGGTTTCAATGTGATGCTCAAGCTCAATCGACTGCCACCGAGCATCTTGTCCAAACCTCATAAGAGCTCCTTGTGCACTCCCCTTCTAAATGATCCAGTGAATCTACCCACCAATGGTGATTGTATGCCGAATCGTTCACATCTCGATTGCGATTTGAAAGGAAATGGGAAGTTTGGGATTGTTTTAGTTCATGGTTTTGGTGGCGGTGTGTTCTCGTGGAGGCACATAATAGCCGCATTGGCATGCGAGGTTGGTTGTGTGGTTACGGCTTTCGACCGACCTGGCTGGGGATTAACTTCTCGGCCTTGCAGGAAGGAGTGGGAGGAGAAAGAACTGTCCAATCCCTATAAACTCCAAAGTCAGGTGACAATTTGTTTTGCTAATGATTTTGCCTTTGTATTTTATCAGAAAGCTCTTAATATCATGTTTTATGTTTCCCTTAATATCATGGATCTTTGTATTTTATCAGAAAGCCTTTATATTTCCCTTGATTCCTCAGTTCTGTTGAGATCTTCTCAGGTCGACCTGCTTCTGTCATTCTGTTTGGAGATGGGGTTTTCTTCGGTGGTGCTTGTGGGACATGATGATGGCGGGTTGCTCGCATTGAAGGCTGCACAAAGGATTCAAGCTTCTGGGCATCCTTCTAATGTGAGATAACCTGGTTTACCACCATATGTTTTACATTTGATCATTGTGTGTTTTTTTAGGGGGTATATAATTTAGTTGAAATTTGGTTTCTGCTTGTAGAAAGAGTTGCTGTATGAACTGTTCTTCTTGAATGACAAACTAGGATTTTCTGGGACTTTGATATCATGTAGAAAGAGCAGGCCCACCGTTCCTCTTGTACGAGGGCGGAGGGTGGAACACTTTATTTATAGAGACAGATAACATGATACAGCTCGAGATAGATACTAAATACCAAATTCAAATTAGTGGAAAAAGGATAGACCTAGTTAATACCCACATCTTAAATTATTTAGGAACCTTAAATTTTAAAATTCCAAAGGACCTTTTTTTGAAATTAATTTCAATTAAGGACCTTAAATTTGAAAAATGTCACTAAATGACCTACTGTGGAAATTAATTCCCATCAAGAATCCTTAAACTTGTTAATGAATAACAATAAATAGTTAATATACGAAGGACCTATTTTTGAAATTAATTCCACTTAAAGACCTTAAATACAAGTCACCAAATTACCTTCTCTTGAAATTAATTTCAGTTTAAAAGCTTTAAAATTGTTAATGAGTGAAAATAAATTGCACTTCTAATGCAATTACATTTCATTACATTTACAATTATCTTCAACTATCTACAACTGAAATTATAATTATAAAACTAGTTTTTTTTTTGTGCACTGCATTTACAAGTAATCCTTGAATCATTTAGCACTTCACCACCCCCAGGTATGGATTAAAAGCTGGCCATTGGCTTCAGCCATTGTATATATATTTATCTGCGGTTGCGAATCATTAAAATTATTTTGCAATTACATTTCATTACATTTACAATTATCTTCAACTATCTACAACTGAAATTATAATTATAAAACTAGTTTTTTTTTTGTGCACTGCATTTACAAGTAATCCTTGAATCATTTAGCACTTCACCACCCCCAGGTATGGATTAAAAGCTGGCCATTGGCTTCAGCCATTGTATATACATTTATCTGCGGTTGCGAATCATTAAAATTATTTTGCAATTACATTTCATTACATTTACAATTATCTTCAACTATCTACAACTGCATTTACAAGTAATCCTTGAATCATTTAGCACTTCACCACCCCCAGGTATGGATTAAAAGCTGGCCAGCCTTGGCTTCAGCCATTGTATATACATTTATCTGTTAATGAAATCTTAATTATTGCAGATTGAGATCCGGGCTGTGGTGCTGCTAAGCCTAGGTTTGTCGAGAGATGTCATTTCTCCATTAGTAAGAGTTCTCCTACGCACTTCAATCGAAAAGAAGCACTTGGTGAATCCCCTACTTCGCACTGAAATCACTCAGGTGGTCAATCGGCGTGCATGGTACGATGTCCGAAAGCTGACCCCTGAGGTCTTAAGCTTTTACAAGGTACACCTTCCTTGTCTTTTAACCCGTAAGCGTCACAATTTTAATTGGGTGGCTTCTTGATGGCCTGTTTTTTTCATTTTCATGGAAAGCAGGCACCGTTGTGGATAGAAGGCTGGGATGATGCACTGAAAGAGATGGCCAGAGTTTCATCTGAGATGGTTCTGTCCTCGCAGCTTGCAGCATCGCTGTTCAAGGATGTTGGGGATCTCCCCATTTTGATCGTTGCAGGCTTGGGAGATGCCCTTGTTTCCTTCAAACATGCTCATACCATGGCCTCAAAATTCTCCAACTCGGTAAGCCAATCCAGTTTTTGCTCGCTTCTTTTGCGTGTTAATGTCGATGGTTTTGCTAGTCATTCTGTTCAGAGTGACCTAACATGGTACTTAAAAAATATTGCATTGTTTCAATGTTCATAAAAAAAAAACCGACTGACATTTTGATGAATGACTCGACTTATGACCTCAAACATATTATGAAAACATCCCAACATTTTATTTTCTTTTATTGTGGAATAGAGCTAGTCTTTCTCATGCATTAACATTTTCTTTGAATCCTTCTGCACAGAGATTGGTTGAAGTGTCCAAGTGTGGGCACCTACCACACGAGGAGTGCCCGGAGGCGGTTCTCGCCGTGCTTTCACCGTTCATAACCCAACTGGTTCAGGGTCTCTCGTCATGAATTCTTTTGATCATCTTCCTTCTCCTCTTCTCCTCTATTTTTGTTTGCAAGAATGTAGTTAGAGGTGAGCTGTTCCTCTCCCCATTTTTTTTACACCATTTCAGTTAGACCTTTGCCCCTTCGCTCTAGGACTGGAAGGGCCTACTATGTACAGAGAAATCCATGTCTTTTTTTGTTTATTGTTATTCTTGTTGTCAGTATTATTAGTATTATTATTATTTTATGCTGGATCAATACAAATATTTGGGACATGATCTCTGAAAAAATATATATAAATCACTTTTAGTCAATTTCATGAATTACTATTGAAAACCCATTTTCAGATCCATCTATTGTATCAATTTAAGTATGAGGTATGGAGGTCATTCTACAATGTTTTATCAATGTTCTAACTGCAATGTTTTATCAATGTCCAATAAGATGAAAGATTATGCTTTGACAATCACGAGGATCATTGAACTAAGATTATTGGTAACCATGATTTACTTGGTGTCAATATTTTTATATATTAATAATCTTGAATGTCAATACCCAAGTAAAAACCTTACACTCTCTTAGGTGGGTTCCCCTATCATAAGCCTGACAAACACTAGAATGATATCGACTTATCATGCCAATGATTTTTCAAAAAATTTCATAAATCCCATGCATCCAATAACCTCTTCAACAAAGAAAATCATCCTCCCAATTATTCTACGGTGCAATATAAACTTTCCCCATTCTTAGGGATACTTACAACACTACATTCAATGCATCTAATCCAAAATAAGAAGGAAAACAAAACAATTGTATGCGTATTCAATCATGCCTTGGAAGTGTGTGTAAAATCAAATGAGGGTAATTATACATGGATTGAATGGTCTTGGGATGCTCATTTTGGGAGGGACTTGAGGAGGGATGCTGTTTGGGTGAGACTTCCTAGTCTACCTCTTCCCCTTCAAAATCGGGTATTCACCAATTTGTGGGCAACGTTTTAGGTCATAGTTGTGCTTGGATGAAGATACTCAATGTCTACAGTCAGTGGCAAACCCCCGTATATGTGTTGAACTGGACCTTACATCAGATCTCCTTACTAGAGTTTTGATCAGGGCAGGGGGATAGTTTTTCATGGTGGCAACGAGTTTTTTTTATCAAGCTCTTCCCCGCTTCTATGTGGAATGTCGGCTTCACGCCCACTCTTTGGACGTTTGTAGAAGAAGGAAGATGAGAGTCAAGGTGTCGACTCCGACGATCGGTCCGGTTTTGAGGGAGCCAAGGGGTGAGATTTTGTTCATTTCAGGGGCTTTTGTTCAGGTGCAATCGTAGACGTCGGAAATGGTCTCGATTACTGACATATCTTCACCGGCTTTTGCTTTCAAAAATTTCAAAAAGGGGCGGGATCTTTTCTCACGTGCTTGGCACTTCTAACGACCCACTGCTCTCTGGATCTTCACGTATCCCACCCGTCTTTCCGCTCGGATCCAATGTTGCTTTCTGTTGGTGTCTTTGAAGATTAGACCGTCTTGTGGGCTCCTCGTCAGATGTCTTCGCCGCTCCTTCTTTGGGTCTCAACTTCATCGGGCGACTATCCTGGTCGAAGCCTTCTGAGATTTTTCTTAACAATAACATACCAACGGGGGTGTTTGAGGAAATTTGTGCTTCTCGAAACTCGTCGGTGTAACACCTCAAGATTTTATGGTATGTCTCTTAAAATTTAAGATATTCGATGCTTCACGCAACATCGAGTTTAAAATCGTAATATACTATTAAATATGACCGTTGAAATAATAATGTGACCATTAAAATAGTAATATGACCAATAGAATAGTAACTTCACTTATAAAAATATAAATAAAATTTGTGTATTTTATAAATGAAAATATGATATATTTATATCATGAAATAAGTAAATAAATGTTTAAAAAATGATAAATTAAGTGTTGATATTTTTGAGAAACATAAATGTTTATTTATAATTTTATAATCAATATAATAATTTAAAAGAAAAGTTGTTTTCACAAAATAGAATCATAAATTAATGTTTTGTTGTCTTATAATTATAAGATAATTTTATGAAATCTTAATTAATTTTTGGAAGTATCATAAAATCGATTATAATATTAAAATCAGTATTTTTTAAGTAAATGATGAATTTATTTAAAAATTAAATTTCTCATATTTAGAAAATTATTTTCATAAAATGAAGTTCATTTTTAAATTATACACGTCGAAATATAGTTAGAGTGAATTTTTAAGATTTTTCTAAAATAGTTGAAATTTTGGCGAATAGTGAAATACGTTTATTTACAGTATTTAACATTATAAGTAAATAAGTGAAATATTGAGTCATGCTTGAGTCATGGATGATATAAGTGACCATTATCTCGAACTCTCATGCTCTATTTACTGTATTTAATCACAAGAATCAACACTATTGCTCGTCTTTTCTAAAATAATAAACAAATGAATAAAATAATTAAAAAATACTCATCTCTTCCAATATAAATACTACCCCTTACCACCTCTTCTCCTCACACCCCAAAGCCTTGAAGCTTGTTCAATTTCTAACCAATCCCTCTCTCAAACCTCTCCTTCACGTTCTAGTTATCCTTTCCTTACATCTTCTGTCTAAACATGTATGATAACTTCAGTATCTTATATATACTGAAATGTTATTATGTTAATGAGATATCTACCACCAATTATCTTCTCTTCCCCTTTTGTTCTAAAAATGAAAATATCGTATGTGAGGTGTCGATTCACCACCTTCATGGACGATGTTTTTTCGTTTTATAATACCGTCTTCAAGGCTAGTCATAAAACCATTTTTATGATTAAACTAGATTATAATATGTGTATTACAACTTATTTAATGTTCTGGACCTAGTGTATATACATAATATTAATTAATATAACAAAACTAGTGCATGATGATAAAAAAATGCCAAAATAATCTAAATGGTTATCATTAACGTTTTATCTAATAAATCATCTTCATATTTGGAAACAAAATGATATATAAGACCATTCAATCTTCTGGATGTTCATTAATAATATATAACTTTAATTCTGGATACCTATTCCCATTTTACATGATCTTCCGTACATGTATACAAGTGAACCAATTATGAAAACCAAGGAAGCGAACACTCTTGAATGATGGAATTAGATCTTATAACTTATCAAAAAGACCATAAATGAACTTAATAAAATTATACCAAATCAAATAAATGTTGAATAAGTTCTGAATTAAATTATTAATAAATCTAATTTCATTATCCAGAATATTAAGTGTAAGTGCATAACACTTTCAGACATATGATAAGAGATTCTCCCTGAACCTTCATTTTTCATTTGGGTTACGCTTTCTCTCTCTTTACCCTAATGTAATTATTAATTCTTCTTATGTACTTTTCCTACATTCTGTGTGTATGTTCCAAAGATATGTATCTAGCTCAATTCTTCTTTCTTTGATAGAGGAATACATCTTTTATAAGGTTTCCTTTTCAATTCCTCTCGATAAGTAAGACTAATTAAAGGAAACTTCACAATTTCTTACCCATTTTCAAGTACACTTCATAATCTATTTTAAGCCATCAATATTTTTCTAAAATCACTCTTTTTATCATGTAAAACTATCTTAGTTCATTTCTGGTTTTATGAAAACAATTACGCCTTTGTCCGCTTTAAACTCTTATATTTCCCTTAAACTGCACTGAAGTGGCTCATTTCGAAAGTTTCTTAAACACTCTTTTTACATGTTTTTACTTTAGTTCCCAAATTTCAGTATGAATATTATTTCAATATCCCTTAAATATAATTTCATTCCCTTTCCTTTTTTGGGATATACATATTTACAATATGATTTTTATGACAAATACAAATGATTTTCCAAAAGAACTATTTTTCCAAAGTAAAAGAGTTTTTCTCCAAAGAGTTTCTCAATGATTTTATTAGAGTATTTTCATCTATTTCAATACCCTTTGTTGTATCTTACGCTTAATTGAGATTGATTTCTTATGTTACAATCTACCATAATTTATTGAATGGTTTATGATTACCGTCTTGATACCATTCGTCATATTACTCTGGATAGTTTATGATTATGTTTACTGATTGAGGATATTATTTTTTCATATGTTAGTTTCAATACAAATTTATATGTTGATTATGTTTTACCCCTTTCTAATGAGGAATGCATTGGATTTAGTAAGTGACATGAAATACCCGATATACCCCCTCGATGCATCGGTAGGTCTCATGAGACAAACTAGATCAGGGTTTTACCCATTTATGTATGGTGTCTTGGCCGAAGCCTTGACGGTATGTTTATGATATACAATATTATGCATTCCCTCATTATGATATTAGTAATTGACAATCCATGTGATTATTCGACTAGTAGAATATCTATGGTTAAGTTTCATTCTCATGTGATTATTTATATGATATTATTTATTCAGTTTTTATTCCTACCATATTATGCTCAATATTATGTTTCAATGACATGTGTTTTTAATTATTCACCTTGCCTTATTGTTTATGTTCATGTTAGCTTCTGCTATATTGATTACTCTTATTGAGCATCTGAGCTCACTCCTTATGTTTTATTTTCCACAGGATGTGAAGATGTATTTTATGAATGAATTACAGGGATGATCTAGTAGTTTATGGGTGTTTCTAGTGGAGTTTCTATATTTTTTTTCCTTTCAAGTTTTAATGTAAAACTTATGTTTGTATATGGTTTTCCAAAGCTTCTAAACTATTCGGTTCTTTGGGATGTAGACACTTGTTCATAGTACCAATGTAATAAAGTAAGACACCAGCTTTGGGTTACTGGGGTTGTCGAGGTCTTTATAGTTGGTATTAGATAAAGTTTAGTAGAAACTTTGGAAACTAGATTTAGGAAAAACATAGATTAGGGATATATAACCCTATAACCGACTTTAAGAATATTCCCAAAGTAACCAAGCTTATGATTTAGAGATCAGTTATACCTAAATTTTTAATTTATGATTATGTTATTCACTAGTTTTGAGTTTACAAATTATGTTTCATACTGTTATGATCTAATATAGTATATGCCATTATTTAGAAATGATGCCTAATGGAAGGAATGAAAACCATATCAACATGCGTATCCCGTGTAGGGATTTCTCTACTATGTAAGATAATGATGTTAGAGTTGAATCCACAATTGGAGATGAACAACTTATAACTATATTGGGACAACTGACTCAAGTTATGAGTAATAACCTTACTCGCATGGAGCATCCCTATCCACAATGTGGTGTAACAATGTTACCCCTTTATGCGAAAACAATCTCTATTATTTAACGGGACCACAAACCCATTTATAGCTAAGTAATGGATAAGTTCTTTAGAGAAGATATTTTTCGTTTTGGGAAGTAACGAAAGAGAGAAGGTTATCACGATAGTTTATTGTCTATCAGGAGATGCATATCAATAGTGGTCATTAATTCAAAACAAAAAGGAGGAGGAAGAAATTTCAAATATGGAATGAAAGGATTTTAAGGAGATCTTCTTGGAAAAATATTTCCCTCGCGAACAACGAGAAAATATGAAGAGATAATTCTTGAGTTTGAGACAGAAAGAGGATGAAAATATTGCTAATTATGAAACCAACTTTACAAAGTTAACAATGCATGCCACATACTACATACACAATCCAAAGATCAAGATTGACCATTTCTTTGATGGTGTTAAGCCAATTATACAAATGACACCAGTCTCCCAAAAATTCTCATCATATAAGGATATAGTATCATGTTCCATCAAGACGAAGAAATAATTTTCCAAGCCATATGGATTCGAAGGGAAGAAAGATAAGTAAAGGGGCGTTGAGTAATCTGGAAAAGGAAATAAAGAAAAAGGGAAGAAGTGAATGATAGAATTTACAACTTGAAATAAATGTGGAAAGAAACATCATGGAACATGCCTATTGGTAATTAGAGTTTATTAAAAATGTGGAGAAAAGGACACCATGCCCATGATTGCAGAGGCAAGAAACAAGCTGACAATGTGCAATGATTCAACTGTAAGGAGTTGGTACATTATGAAAATTATTGTCCTAAATGTCAAGGAAACATGCTCTAGAAAAGGCCAAGAGAACAAAGCCATGCTTATGCAGTCACAACAGTTGAGTTTGAAGTTCCTAATGATGTGGTGGCAGGTAATTTAATCATCTCCTTAAATTTAGCTAAAGATTTATTTGATTCTGGATCATCACATTCCTTTATATCTTCCCAGTTTTTTTTAAAAAATTAGATATTTCCAATTCACCTTAACAAGGGAGTTGTCAGTAAAGACTCAGTGGAAACCTTATTGCAAAAAAGTTGTGTTGAGCTGTTCCTATTTTGACACATAAACATGCTCTAATTATTGATTTTATCATCATACATATGATTGATTTTGATATAATACTTGGTATGGACTGACTTTCAAAATATAATGCAAAAATTTATTGCAAAGAGAATGAAATTATGATTCATAATGAAGATATGGAATTTCTTATCTTTAGAGGGGATAATCCATCATTGGAGTGATATCTAGACCCACCTCCAGCAGCTCTACTAAATGAAATTATTGGGGAGGAAGAAAAAACATCACCTATGGATGAGGAAAGAAATCTTCAAATTGAGGATGTACCTATTGTATATGAATACATTGATGTAATTCTTGAGGAATTACCTGGATACCCCCTAGAGTGTGAAGTTGAGTTTACCATTGATTTAATCCCTGACGCAAGGCCAATATTAAAGACTCCTTATAGAATGGACACTTTGGAATTAGTGGATATGAAGAAACAACTATAGGAGTTGAGTAATGGGGGATTTATTCTCACTAGTGTTTATCCATGGGGAGCCCCTTCTCTCTTTGTTAAGAAGAAAGATGAGTCCATGAGGCTATGTATTGACTATAGAGAAATCAATGATATTACAATAAAGAACAAGTATCTTCTTTCCCGCATTGATGATTTATTTGATCAACTTCAAAGAACTTAATATTTTTTTGAATATTGACCTTCATTATGGATATCATCAATTGTGTGTAAAGAAGGAATATATTCCAAAGATAACATTTCGAACCATGTATGGACATTACGAGTTTACAGTAATGCCATTTGGACAGAATAATGCACCCTATGTTTTTATGGATCTAATGAAAAAAATATTCAAGGGATATCATGATGATTTTATTATGGTATTTATTGATGATATATTGATATACTCTAAAAGCTATGAGGACCATGATAACCACTTGCGGGTTGTAATAAATACTCTTAGAAGAAAAGAGTTATATGATAATTTTAACAAGTGTGAATTCTAGCTTCAAAAAGTTTCTTTTCTTGGCCATATTGTCTCTAAGGATAGAATCTCAGTTGATAATATAAAGATAAAGATAGTTCAGGAATGACCTACACCAACGAATATAACTAAGGTACGTAGTTTCATTAGTTTAGTAGGTTACTATCAGTGTTTCATTTAGAATTTTTTCCGATTAGATAACCTGTTAACCAAGATTACTCGTAAAGGGGTTAAGTTTATTTGGAAAAAGGAATGTGAAGAATTATTTGAATAATTGAAGAGGAGATCAGTGAATGCTCCGATCTTGACTCTACCATCAGGAAATGACAGATTTGTGATTTATAGTGATGCATCAAAGAAAGGACTTGACTGTGTCCTTATGCAGAATGATAGAGTTATTGTCTATGCATCAAGGCAATTAAAAACTCATGAATAGAACTATCCAACTCACGATCTTGAGTTAGAAATTATAATCTTTACTCTAAAGATATGGATACACTATCTCTATGGTGAAATATGTGAGATATAAATAGATCACAAGAGTTTGAAATATATCTTCTCATAGAAAGAACTCAACATGAGGCAAAGATGATGACATGTGCTACTCAAGTATTATGATTGTTCAATACACTATCACCCAAGGAAGGAAAATAAGGTAGCGTATGCATTGAGCAGGAAGGATCACTGAGTTCTAAATAAATTAGGTTCGATAAGGATTCTGTGTACATGGATCTAGTAAAAAATGGATATGGGAATTATCAAGGAAGGTAAAACATCACTAATTTTTCAATGGTTTCCAGACCATATTTATTGAAAAGGATTAAAAGTTCTCAGTTCAATGATGAAAATTTTCAAAAGAAAATTAAAGCTGTGAATGATGGGAAATTGGCAGACTTCATATATGAAGATGGGATCTTGAAATTTGGGAAGAGGCTTTGTGTTCCTGCTATACCCAAGCTAAAAAGGGAATTATTGGATGATGCTCATAGATCAAATTTCTCTATACACCATGGTAGAACTAAGATGTATAAATATTTGAAGGAATATTTTTTTTGGGATAATATGAAGAGGGAAATTGCTGATTATGTATCAAGATGTTTAGTTTTTCAATAGGTGAAGGATGAAAGGCAACATCGTATAGGATTCATGCAACATCTACCTATTTCTACATGGAAATGGGATGACATTACTATGGTTTTTTTCACTATATTATCAAATACTTTAAGAAAGAATGATGTAATATGGGTAATTGTTGATCGAATTACCAAATCATTACATTTCCTCGCTATAAGGGAGTTGCACGACTCTATATTAATAAAGTTGTAAGACTTCATGGTGCACTACTTTCAATTGTGTCTGATCATGATACAATATTTACATCAAAATTCTAGAAAAGTATTCAGAAATATTTGGATACTGAGATTCATTTGAGCACTTATTATCACCCTTAAACTGATGTGTATTATTAAAGGACCATTCAAACATCAGAAGACATATTGAGATCATGATCACTTGACTTTCAAGGCATGCGAGATCAGTATTTACCTTTGGTAGAGTTTGCCTATTATAATAGTTTCCATTCAAGTATTCAAATGGCACCGTACGAAGCATTATATGGAAAAATATTTCATACACAAACTTATTGGGATGAAGATGGAGAAATGAATAGTGTAGGCCCATATCTTATAGAGGAAACAATAGTAAAGGTAAAGACTATTCAAACCCATATCAGAGAATCACAAAGTAGTAAAAAGAGCTATGCTGATAACCGAAAAAAGGATTTGGAGTTTCAACTGGGAGATCATGTTTTTATGAAAGTATCTCCATAGAAGGGTGCCATAAGATTTGATAAGAAAGGGAAACTAAGCCCTAGGTACATCATACCTTTTGAAATTCTGGAGAGAATTAGAGTTGTGTCTTATCATTTGGGAATGACACCTATCCTTTCTAAAGTACATGATTTGTTTCACATCTCTTTGTTGAGGAAGTATATGTTAGAACCAACGCATGTTATCACTTCTGAAAGAATAGAATTGGAATCGTATTTATCTTACTGTGAAGTATCTATCCAGATTATAGACACTAGAGAATATGTTTTGAGGAGTTGGACAACTCAGGTGGTAAAGTTACTTAGGAAAAATCATAAAATTGAGGAGGCGATGTGGGAACTAGAGGAAATTATGATGAAGAACTACCCAAATATTTTTATGAGGTGACATTCTGGAAATTTTGAGGACGAAATTTTTTAGAGGGGAGAATGTAACACCCCAAGATTTTATGATATGTCTCTTTTAAAATTTAATATCTTTGATAGTTTATGCTTCACACAATACTGAGTTTAAAATCGTAATATACTATTAAATATGACAATTGGAATAGTAATGTGGCCATTAGCAATAGTAATATGACCAATAGAATAGTAAATTCACCTATAAAAATATAAATAAAATTTGGGTATCTTATAAATGAAAATATGATATATTTATATCATGAAATAAGTAAATAAATGTTTTAAAAATGATAAATTAAGTGTTGGTATTTTTGAGAAACATACATGTTTATTTACAATTTTATAATTAATATAATGATTTAAAAGAAAATTTATTTTCCCAAAATAGAATCATAAATTAATATTTTGGTGTATTATAACTATAAGATAATTTTATGAGACATTAATTAATTTTTTAAAGTATCATAAAATCGGTTATAATATTAAAATCGATATTTTTTCAAGAAAATGATGAATTTATTTAAAAATTAAATTAATCATATTTAGAATTTTTTTATAAAATGGGGTCCATTTTTAAATTCTAAACATCTAAATATATTTAGGGTGATTTTTTTTTGTATTTTTCTAAAATAGTTAAAATTTTGGTGAATAGTGAAATATAGTAATTTATGATATTTAACATTATAAATAAATAAATGAAATATTGAGTCATTATTGAGTCATGGATGATGTAAGTGACCAATGTCTCTAACTCACATACTCTATTTACTGTATTTATTCACAAGAATCAACATTATTGTTTGTCTCGAGCCAAAATAATAAACAAATGAATAAAATAATAAAAAATACCCCTCTCCTTCTCTATAAATACCACCCATCATAACCTCTTCTCCTCATATCCACAAAGCCTTGAAGTTTGTCCAATTTACACCCAATCCCTTTCCCAAACCTATCCCCCACATTCTGGTCTTTCTAGTCTCACCCAGAAGACCATTTCAAATTTCCTTAAGGAGGTTCTCAAGGAGATAAATTCTAGAGGTAAAATCCCCTTTCATTCTTTTAATTTTCTTTCAATTTATTTTTTTCATATCATTTCCTTACCTATTCTGCCCAAAAATGCATGATAACTCCAGTATCTTATATATAATGGAATTATATTATGTTAATGGGATATACACCATTAATTCTCTTCTCTTCCCCTTTTGTTCTAAAAATGAAAATATCGTCCGTGAGGTGTCGATTCACCACCTTCATGGATGATGATTTTTTGTTTTATAATACCACCTTTAAGGATGGTCATAAAACCATTTTTATGGTTAGAATAGATTATAATATGTGTAAAAAAACTTATCTATTTTTCTGAAACTAGTGTATATACATAATATTAATTAATATAACAAAACTAGTACGCGATTATCAAAAAACGCCAAAATAATCTAAATGGTTATCATTAATGTTTTATCTAATAAATCATTCTCATATCTAGAAAAAATGATATATAAGACTATTCAATATCCTAAAATTTCATTAATAATATATAACTTCAATTCTAGATAACTATTCCCATTTTACATGATCTTTCATACATGTATACAAGTGAACCAATCATGCAAACCAAGAAAACGAACACTCTGAAATGAAAAAGTTAAATCTTATAACCCATCAAAAGGCCATAAATGAATGTAATAAAATTATAATAAATAAAATAAATGTATAATATGTTATGAATTAAATTATTAATGAATTTAATTTCATTATACAGGACATTAAATGCAAGTGCAAAACATTTTCGAACATAAGGTAAGAGATTCTCCCCGAACCTCCTTTTTTCATTCGGGTTACGCTTTCTCTCTATTTAACCCAATGTAATTATTAATTATTCTTATGTACTTATCTTAAATTCTGTATGTATGTTCCAAAGATATGTATCTATCTTAATTATTCTTTCTTTGATGGGGAAATACATGTTTTATAGGGTTTTATTTTCAATTCCCCTCGATAAGAAAACCCGATTAAAGGGAACTTCCCAATTTCTTACCCATTTTCAAGTACACTTCATAATATATTTTAAGCCACTAATATTTTTCTAAAATCACTCTTTTTATCATGTAAAACCATATTATTTCATTTCTAGTTTTATGAAAACAATTATTCCTTTTTCCGCTTTAAAAACTCTTATATTTTCCCTCAAACCGCACTGAAGTGACTCATTTCTAAAGTTTCTTAAACACTATTTTTACATGTTTTTACTTTAGTTTCCAAATTTTTGTATAAATATTATTTTAATATTACTTAAATATAATTTCACCCCCTTTTATTTTCTAGGATATATATGTTTACAATATGGTTTTTATGACAAATACAAATGATTTTCCAAAGGAACTCTTCTTTCTAAAGTAAAAGGGGTTTTCTCTCAAGAATTTCTCAATGATTTTATTAGAGTATTTTCATCTATTTAAATACCATTTTTGTATCTTATGATTAATTTAGATTGATTTATTATGTTACCATCTACTATAATTTATTGAATGGTTTATGATTACTATCTTGATACCGTTCGCCATATTACTCTGGGTAGTTTATGATTATGTTTACTCATTAGTGATATTATTTACTTTTCATATGATGGCTTCAATATGAATGTATATGTTGGTTATGTTTCACATATTTCATATGAGGAATGAATTAGACTTATCAAGTGATGGGCAGATCCCACTATACCCCCTCGATGCATCAATAGGTATCATGAGACAAACTAGACTAGGTTTTTATCCATTTATGTATAGTGTCTTGGATGAAGCCTTGACAGTATGTTTATGATGTCTAAAATTATGTATTCCCTCATTATTATATTAGTGATTTATAACCCATGTGATTATTATACTAGTAGAATATCCATGTTTAAGTTTCATTCTCATGTGATTATTTATGTAAAATTATTTATTCAGTTTTTATTCCTTCCATATTATGCTCAAGATTATGTTTTAATGATATGTGTTTTTAGTTATTCACCTTACCTTATTTTTTTAAGTTTATGATAGATTCCCTATATTTATTACGCTTACTAAGCATCTAAGATCACCCCTTTCTTATGTTTCCCCCCCAGGATGCGAAGATGTATTTTATAAATGACTTTCAGGGATAATCTAGGAGTTTATGGGTGTTTCCAATGGAGTTTATATATTGTTTTTTTCTTTCAAGTTATAATGTAAAACTTATGTTTGTATATGGTTTTACAAATCTACTAAACTATTCAGTCATTTGTGATGTTAAAACTTTTTCATTATACCAATGTAATAAAGTAAGGCACCAACTCCAAGCTACTGGGGTCAGGGTCTTTATAACTAGAGAGACTCCTTTTTGTTTCCATGTTTCTAGAGGGGGTTCCATCGACATCAAGGCCATATAATAACCATGTTTCTAAAATATTTTATTTGTTATAATAAGAAGACATCACAAGGAAGGTCCGCGTTTCTTCAAGCAGAGGGATTAATGGTAAATCAAAACTTATCTCTCCATCAATAGACAATAGACACATTACTCACTCTAAATCAAGAGAAGCTGTAGTCAGTTTGGCTTCAATGGTAGCCTCTCTTAGCTGTGTGATCGGGGAAGCTACCGCTTAAGGTATTTCATTATCATTTGGAACACTCAGGGTTTGGGAGCATGGGTGAAGTAATCCTTCCTCACCAATGAATCGAGAAGTCATCATGCATCCTTAATCAAATTCTTAGAACCCAAACAATCTCCTGATTGTATTGTGTTGTTTTCTAGAAGGTTGGGATTCCCAGTGTTTCTTTATATTGGTCCCTATAATAATCACATTTTTATTTTTTAGAGGCAAGACATATTAGTATAGTTTATCGTGTCATCTTCACAGCATATCACAACCAAAATCACTATAAGGGGTAATTGATTTCTTTTCTTTTATTTTGTGTATGCGAGATGAAATGCTGCTGACATAATAGAGCTATGAAAAATGTTATCCATGTTTCAACCAGATGGATCCCCTTGGATTATTGGGGGATATTTTAATACTATCACAAAAATTTCTGAAAAGTGAGGAGGTTTTATCTTCTCTAACCAATCCATGCAGGACTTCACTGAATTCATGGACACAAAGGGCCTTATGCCAGAATGGCCTGAAGGCCTTATTTTTTTTATTTTTATTATGGATAATACCCCTTTTAAGGGTTTAAGGGGAACCCGTGCATGACCCTTAGGCCCAAGGCACAAGGCCTGACAAACCCGCAATACATGACCCGAAAGCCCAGAGGCATACCATGCCCAATACATGACCCATAGGCCCAACCCACTTGAACTACCCCTCCCCATATTTCTGCGTCAGTTGGATAGATGTCATATTAAATTACATGGGATGGACTCTTTTACGCTGGCCTCAGTGACTCACCTCACCATATCAATTTTAGACCATGCCTCACTACTGGTTAATTTTAAAAAGGATAACTGGAGACATAAAAAATTACAGCATTCTAGCAACTGACATCAATTAGAGGACTTTATACTGATGGATATGAGGTCCTAGGATCAACTAGAAAGGAGTACTACATGGGTTGGGATGGTTAATCGGTTGAAACATTTGAAACAGAATGTATAGGCTTGGTGTGATAATAGAAGTGAAGGGGATTTAAATCTGGACAAGCTCATTGAGGACATTGAAAGGATGGAGGAGTGGCTACAGTTCATATGGGATGATGATATTTTCATTGTCCTATATAATAAATAGAACTTGATGGTAGAAAAACTCCTATATATAGAGAGAGTTTGTAAGTAAAAATCACAATCCATGTGGCTCAAATAGGGATATCGTAACACTACCTATTTTTAGGCATGTCTGAAGGAGAGGAAAGTAATTAAGAATATCAATATTCACATGGAAGATAGATCATTCTACTACGATGTTTAAGTGGTTGGAAAATTAGTCTTAGATAACTTTTAGAACCTCCTTTATAGGCAGATTAGAGGTACGACTGCTGGTATTTTCAGGCCTAAAGAAGAGGATTTTTTATGAGCTGCATTCCCAAGTTGATGAAAGACCATGAAAATGAGGTGTTGGTTTCTCCTATGGAGGAATAAAAAATTAAAATCACTTTGTTTATCATGAAGAAAGATAGTGCACTGAGTGAGGATAGATTCCCTAGTGCTTATTATATGGTTACATGGGATTTTTTCAAGACACAAGTAAAGGAGGAAATTCAAAACCTTGTTAAGGGTGTTACTCTTACAAGATATGTATGTGCTTCAAGGATGGTTTTTTATCCCTAAAGTGAAATATCATACCTCTTTGAACCAATATAGTCTTGGATTCTTGTGTAACTTTAGCTAAAAAATTATAACTAATCTTATCAATAAGAGGATCAATAGTTTTATCCCAAGACTTATATCGGAGGAACAACATGGATTTTTTAAAGGAATGAACATTCAGAGGACCATTAGAATTGAAAAATATATGGTGGAGGATCTTAATAAAAGGACCATTGGTTCAAATGTTACTATTAAGGTGGATATGGATAAATCATATTACATATTGGGATGATATTTTATTCTAAGGACCATGAGGAGGTTCAACTTCAATGAATGGTTTTTTGATTTATGCTTTAGATGCTATGCTTCTCCATGGATCATAATCTCCTTGACGGGGAGAGGATTTGGCTTCTTCAAATTGGTTCATGGTGTGAGGAAAGGAGATTCGTTGTCTCTTAGTCTTTTTATTCTGTCACAAGAATCTATCACAAAAAACATTAAGTGGGGTCTTGAGAATGGGAGGGTCAAGCATTTCTCAAATAGTTCTGTAAGTAGTATGATATCACATCTAATTTATGCTAATGATATGCTATTTTTTATCAACAGAAGATAGAGTTCAGTGAATGGTTTCAACAAAATCATGGAAATTTATAGAAATTTAAGTGGGTAGTGCGTTAACCAAAGGAATAGAATCATGTTTATCTCTAACAAATTCTCAAGGAGGTGAGAAAAATTTATTTAAGAGAAACTTGGCATGCCAAGGATGCATCTCCCAATGGGTATCTCAGAGCTCTGATATCCAAAGGAAGAATATTTTTTTTCTCTTTGATGGTATCACTAATCAAATATTAGGGAATATATACAACTTGAATAATACATTTTTATCATTTGGAGGGTGAATCACCCTCATTAATGACATCCTTACCTCTATCCTAATGCATATCCTCTCTATCATAAAACCACTGAAGGGGACTATAGTAAAGATGGAGATGATAATGATTTTTTTATGGGATGCTTATCAGGCCTGTAAGTGTCACTAGGCTTCCTAGAAATGTTTGTCAAGGCCAATTGAAGAAATAGGGATTAACCTAAACAACATTAAAGAATCCATACAGGCCATGCAAGCTAAGATTTCATGGGATATTATCATAGGGAATTCATTATGGGAAAAATTTATGATAAACAGATGTGGTGAATGATGGGAAACTTGGGAAGATCATTCCAGGAATCTCACCAGCCTCACACATTGCATGGTTGAACATACAGAGTTCTTGAATGACAAATCTCAATGGGTCATCAACCATGGAGACATAAACTTATGGAAATCAAATTGGTTGGGTGAAGATCTATTTTTCCCGTGATGTCCAGTCCCAAATATTTCTTCTAGATAATCCAAAAGGTACCTGAATTTCATTAATTCCATTCTTAATAAAGAGAAAAAAGTGTTTAGGATAATATTTTCCTCAATTAAGAATCAGAAAATTTTATGTTCATGAATTTGACTATAGGGAATTTCAACGCTAAGGATTTCAAAGCGATGCATCACAAAAATGGGATGGATTGCTAGGCATCACAATTGTGGTGTAAATATTTTCCAAGAAAGATGAATTTTTTGGTCTAGATATTGAGGAACAAGGCCCTCCTAACGGAAGCGAACATACAAAATAAGGATATCCTATCGGTGTCTAGATTCCATTACTGTGCTTCACCACAACAAGAGTCTTAAAATAATTTATTCTTTACAAGATAATCTTCTTTCTCCTATGATTAAATAAATCAACACATCACAAGAAAATATTATCTATCAAAAGATAATCATCATTCTACCCTAATATTTCAACTATTTTATCTATCTCCCTCCCCCCATACCCCCCCTCTCATTCTATCTCACCCCATATCTTTTTCCCCACCCACTCTCTCCAATCATCCTACAATCATTTTACAAATCAATCATAAAAGTCTGTGTTGTTGATCCCATAATGCATGCACTCATGCGCGTGTCCTATAATATCATGTTAGTAGATACTTTTACTATATCAAGCAAAAAAATTAGTCTTAAAAAAATTAAAATTAATCCTAAAAAATTCTCTTCCACTTAGTTCAATGACACCCAACTTTAGTGTTGCACCCATAGTGTCATATTGAGTGTGCAGAGATTGGTTGAAGTATCCAAGTGTGGGAGTCTACCACATGAAGAGTTCCTGGAGGAAGTGCTCTTCACACTTTCACCATTTTCAATCCAAATGGTTTGGGGTCTCTCATCATGAATTATTTTTATCATATTCATTCTCCTCTTCTTATAATATATTTTTTTTTTGCAATAATGTAGAGGTGAGTTTTATCTCTCAATTTCTTTACTTCATTTCAGTAGAACTTTTCCCTTTACCACAGGACTGGAAGGCCTACCATGTACATTAAAATCCACTCCTTTTTGTTTATTATTATTCTTGTTGTTAGTATTTTTAGTATTATCATTATTTTGTGTTGGATAAATACAAATATTTTAGACATGATCTCTGAAAAGTTATATAGAAATCAATTTTTTCCAATTTTAGGAATTTTTATTGAAAATCCATTTACAGATTCATATATTGTATCAATATAAATATGATTTATGGAAGCAATTCTATAATTTTTTATCGATGTTAAAACTATAATGTTTTATCAGTGTTAAATAAGTGAAATATTATGCACTGAAAATCATTAGGATCATTAAGAATAATTAAGATTATGCACCAATAACCATGAGAATTTTTAGAATACCTAATTGACATGATCTTAACAACAATAATGTTAATATTTACATTAATTGGAATCCAAAATTAGTTTGTAAATATTAGCATTGTAATTGATTAATGAAAAAAATGAATATATATATATATTAAATATTTTAATTTTTTATAAGATAGAATTTCTATATTTGGTAAAAAAAGAGGAGAGCTTGGATTTTATAAAGAATGTAAAAAACAATAAAATATAACATAGAGAGAAAAATAGAGAGATTTACTTGGTGTCATTATTTTTATATTTTAATAATCATGAATATTACACCTTGGCAGGGAAACCCTACTCAATACCCAATTAAGAACACCACATGATCTTAGGTGTGTTCCCCTATCACTAGAGCTTGACAAACACTGCCGACGGTTTAATTAAAACCATCAGAGGATGATTTTACCTATAATTAACTCAAATTATCATGCATGAAAATAATAACAATACAGAATATATATACATATATTAAATATTTTAACTTTTTATAAGTGAGGATTGCGATATTTGGTAAAAATAGAGGTGAGATCAAGTATTAGAAAGAGTGTAAAAAACAGTAAAATATACCATAGAGAGAGAGATATTTACTTGGTGTAAATATTTTTATATATTAATAATCATTAATGTTACACCTAAACTTATATACTTGACTCAATACCCAAGTAATAACATCACAAGACCTTAGGTGGGTTCCCCTATCATTAGATCCTGACAAACACTATCAAGGGTTTAATTAAAACCATTAGAGGATGGTTTTACCTAGAATGATATTGACTTATCTTACCAAGGATTTTCCCAAAAATTCAACGTAATCTATTCATAAATCCTATGCATTTAATAACCCATTGGACAAAGAAAATCATATTCCCAATTATTATATGGAATCCCAATATAAAATTTCCCCCAATTATTATTAGGGATATTTATAAAGTTTATAAGAAATTTTAAATGACCAATCATGTTTAGACTCTCTATTTAATGCATATCAACCAAAATAATAAGGAAAAAATATTTTAATACTCAAACAAGCCATTAAGTGTATAAATTATTGAAATCAAAAGAGGGTAATTATACATGGCCTGCATGACATTTTCCAAAAATGATGACTAGTATAAAAAAAAACTATGGCAACACATTTTATTTTCCTTAACACTTAAAACAAATATTAATAAATTTAGATCTTATAAACATAAATCACAAAAAACATAGAGGGAACACTGAAATTTAGAAGGTTTATCATTCATCACAAGTAGCTACATCCTGACATGATTGAAACTATACATAACCATTTGATTTATTATCATTACAATAATTTTACAAAAAATCATTGATTATATTCACTTGAGATCAAATGTTTTTGTCACAAAATAACCTTAAAATCCCTATACTATCTTTAAATCAATTATTGAGGCTTTATAAGATAATATTATTTCTCCTATGATGAAATAGATCAATATTTCACAAGAGAATATTATATGTCAAAAGACAATCATCATTCTCCCATGATATTTAAATTATTACCTCTATATAATACCCTCCCATCCCCCCTATATCTCCCCCTCTATCCTTCTCCCCCCTCCCTCCTTCCTCCCTCCCTCCCCCTCCCTCCCTCTAAGTTTCCTACAATAATTTTACAAATCAATCATCACAGTCTGGTTAAATGATCCCATAACACATGCACACATGCGCATGTCCTACAATATCATGTTAGTGGGTGCTTCCATAATCTCTAAAAATAAACATAATCTTAAATAAATTAAAATTAATTCCCCAAAGATTGTCTTCCACTTAGTTCAATCACAACCAACTTCAATGTCACACCTAAAGTGTCATCTTTAGGTATGAGATTTATTATTTATTGATTTTTATCTTTATTACTTAATTTATGAGTGAATGACTTACAATTTTTGGAAAAAAGGGGGAGCATTGGGATCTTCATGTTAGCACATGGTTGAAACATGGTTAGTATTAAGTGTGCATACTAATCATATGTATGGTGACCCCATGGAAATGTGAGGCACATTGTTAGTACACAGTTAATACTAATCATGTGAGTTAATCATACATAGGTTAATAAAATCCATGAAACACAAAATTTTATAGGATGAGAGACACAAAATTAGTATAAACCATGTATATTAACCTCACGTAGGGTGAGAGATTCTAAATTAGTAGTAATGGTGTGGATTTATCGTACATGGCTAGGGGAAACTGTTCAATTCTAGGAATGAGTTCTAGTTTTGTCCGTATGGTTGGTGCACGATTTATCAAACCGTGCAGTCTACCCAAAAAAATAAAATATTTGAAATTTACCTTCTTCCCATTCTCTAATTTAACCTATTTTATCTTCTTTATTCCCTATTCAAACATTATAAGTGTGATAGGGTTTATTTTGACCAAATTCTAAATGAGGATTTTTCTTGGTTAGGGATTTTATTGACACCACTCTGCCTAGTTAATTCTAAATTTCATCACTATTGAAGGATTATGCTCTTACCAGTGATCCTTACCACTAGCTTAGAGTGACAATATGGCTAGAGGCCTATGAAAAATTTGATTTACATGGTATAGATATGTGTTACAACCACAACTCAACACAACATGGGGGTGAATTAGGATGTTCATTTCTTTTCACTTCCAGTATCTTTTGATCTAGTAAACAAGAGTGCAATATACTTTTTTCTCATAGAAGAATGAATCCTTTTAACTTCAATTTAAACATATTATTTTTTATTAATGGAAGTTCCTAAAAGGGCCAAGGAGGTTTTAAGATAATTTAGACTAGCTTCAGGGTTTGGAGTAAGGGTTTTTAGGGAGATAGGGTTAGGTGCACTATTAGCACAAAGTTTGAAATAACCGTGCACCTCAAATGTGTGAAACAGAAAGGGTGAAGTCTAATTTTTTTAACCATACAATAGGGGCTAGTAAACCATACAAAACCTGAACTTTATTACAGGTTTACTACACATGGTCTTCACATGGTTTTTATAACTGTGCATCTAGACCATGCATGGTGTGGGCTTCCAGATAGTGCTGAATACATGGTTTGCTAATGGTTTGTATAAACATATGAATTAACTGTGAGAGGGGTGTGTACATGAACATTAGTTGGACACAGTTGGTTCATAGTTTGGCCAACCATGCGGCCAAACCGTGCACCCCTTAAAAAATATGGATTTTCCCCTTTCTCCCCTCATATTTTTTAAACCTTATTTCCTTATAATCCAAACTCATTTTCATATCCAACCACCATAGGAGATATCCCTTCTACCAATCCTCTAGGATTTGGTGTATATATTCTATACAAACTCATTTTCGATCATCGTCAACCACTTTGGATCCTACTCAGTAAGCCTATTGCTATGTTGTCTTCCTTATTTTATTTTCCTCGTCATCTAGGTTATCATCTCCATGTGAGATAATATGTCATATTTCTAGGGTGTTTGTTTGATTTTTAATTTTCTCTCATTCTAGCCCAAACATTAGGTTAATAATAGACGAGGAGTATTCTACGAGGATAAGGTAGGTGGCCCACTACTTTTTCCTAGAAGTATCGAGATTTATAATTTGTTATCATTATTCCACATGCCAAAATTTCCGCACATTGTTCCTAAAATTTATATTCCTTTAACATTTTATCTAAACCTGGTTCTAGAAGTTTCATGATACCCATAAAACCGTTGGAGGTTGAGGACCTCAACTTAAACCATGCCTTAGGTCTTGTTAGTTTAAATTCTCTTGATAACCATTCTTGCCTTTAACTAAAACTTCCCTTGGGTGTGTTTGGTTTTGTAACCTATAAAAGGAATGAACAAAATGATTTATTTGAATTTTTATATGGTATGAATTGAATTGTGAAAAGATTTTAATATTTTAACTTGGATTATGTTAAATTATTAAATGAAGTTCCTAATTATTATTATAGACCTTGATGCCATTGTTAAAGGTGTATCCTAACTCGAGTAAGACTTAAATTATCAACCTGGAATACCTTAGGTGAACTCATAGGATTATATAAGATTTATTAATGAAACCTCTAAGTGATATACCAAACTTGTGATTGGTCAATGTATTAGATTGTGAATGACTCATATTGACACAAAAAATTCACCTATATATCCAAAAATTAGAATGCCTTGGATCATCTCCTTAGATTCAACTTGATGTCCTCATATGCGGACCGCCTTGGATTATCTCCTTGGGATCCAATCAATTCTATCCTAATATTACCTTGGAATTGTCTTCAATCCTAGTTAGAAAACTTTTAGGTGAAATTACAAGGGTTCATCCATTGGACTACACTCATACCCCATATCCTAACACCTCATTTGATCACTATGAGTGGGATCAAACTTCTAAGGCCATGGATACCATGGGTCTCCTATGGATCCTTTTTGATTATTATACTAGGACACCTTGGACACATGCCTTAGGTACCTGACCAATTCATGATTATGTGATCATAAATATCCAACTTTTGACAAAATAGGTAGGGTCGTCTAGGTATCTCATGAGGAGCTTGAGATCAACATGGTTTATATTTACTTACTTATTTACATTTATTATACCTTCACACTATTATATTTTATATTCAAAGACTTTATTTTCATTATACACCATTTGTGGTGATCTACTAAGTTTTAATCACACCCCATTCAGGGGTCCCTTTGGTACCTAGATAGATTTCATGTATGTAGGCAAGGAAAAAGGGAAGCGTCCAACTATAGATGTTTGATCTATTTTAGGGATAAGAGCACATGACTGAGCTAGTGCTCAAGATTCTCATAGAGGGATTTTTGGTATTTTATCTCTTTTGTATATATTGGTACTATTGTATGCATGATTCCATGTCTTTATGTTTCATAACTATATTATATCATGACATCAACATCTATTTATGTTCTTTTTATTTTTTATGTTTGTTTATTGTTGATTGGATGGTTTATATCTTCTACCATATTGTTGTATTCCGCTGCCTTACTGTTTCCACTATTGCTTTATTATTATTTACCATTGTGTTGCACTATAATAAAGAGGGTATAGTCTTCCCACCCTACTACTTTAGACCCTTTCTACTAGTCTAAATACTCTAGAGTATGGGGAGGTTCACTTGAGTCCATGTGGCCCTTAGTTTTGGTTACTTATGAGTGAACTGGGTTTGGGATGTCACAAAGTGCTATCAAATGTGGTTTATTTTTTTTCATTTGTATTACTATTTTAGGTTGGTAAAAAAGAGTATAAAACACGATGAAACTTAGTAATAAGTCATTCCTGGGAGTAGATAACCCAAGTGTGAGGGAAAATCCAAGTTACCAGGGTTGGGATTTTTTGTTATGGATCCCACCTGTTAAAGTTGTACTACTTTCATTGTTGGGTGATACACATGATTTATGAGGTTTTTTATGACTATAAATTTTTACCCTTGGGATATTATGGTAAGGGAGCATTGCCTCATGCATCATTATGGGAACATAGGTATATATTGGTCATTAATATTCTATGATATGCATGTTTCATCGCCTATGTTTCCTGCTATTTATCACACATGCCTTGATTATTATACTTTTAATTTTTCTAACATTTCTTATAGGAAGGTGGTGATGCCCATGCCCCTAATGTGGTTGGACCAGAATCTCTAGTAGTGCCACCGGTGACACCTCTAATAGTACCACCTATTATATAGTAATTGGGCACTGATGCTCTGCTCAGGGAGTGTTTCCTATGGCTAGTGCAGTCTATAGAGGGAGCTCCACGACCTGCACCAACTATGTCATAATTGAAAAGGGAATTACAACAGTAACACCCACCCACTTTTTTTGGGGGAGGTGGTCCCCAGGGCACTAAGTCATGTCTTGAGGTTATGATTTCAATCTTTGATCATATGGATACACCTCTATAAAGTAGGGTGAATATCACAGTTTATATTCTTTGTGGAACTTCCAAGTGATGGTGGGATGTTCTTAAGTAGGTAGATCAGCATCAGGGCATGGTCTGGAGGGATTTCTAGACCACCTCCTATAATTTAATTTTCCCCAAAACCCTAAGATCTGATTGAGCTATGAAATTCATGCACTTTGAGCAGTGTGTTATGTCTGCCATGGACTACTTAGATCTATTCACTAAGCTTTGGTGCTTTTCATCCACTATTGTTGGTGATGAGCTGTCCAGGGAGAGATGCTTTGCGGATGAGCTTAGGTATGCCATCCAATATCATGTGAATGTATTTAAACTATGTAATATCTTTGAAATGGTTAGCCTGAAAATTATCTCTAAGTTAAATCTTAGGAAAGATGAAGGTATAGGGCATGGTGGTTTAACACCTATACAATGAAGTGGTTCCTCTAGTGGCAAGAAGCATCACTTCAAGACTTATCATGAGTGTAGTGGAAATCATACTATGCAAACTAGCGATTAAATCATATTCCATTAGCATGGAAGACTAGGTCACATGAAACCTTGGTGTAGTAGATACATAGTAGAGCAATGATCTTGTGGCATAATGGGACATCTATTGAGATTTTGAAGGACCTTTCCATAGGTGCCCAGTAGGAGAGGATTTTCACCATCTACAAATTCTAGAGTGGGATCAATGACCCCACACTAGGAAAGAGGTTAGAATACCATTAGACATACAATATGAGGAGGTGTATGAGGTAGAGGAATCCAAACTTATGATTTGAAATGCTAGTAGAGAAAGCCTTCTTAGGGAGGTCAGGTTTTAGATCAGGGTTATGGATTTGGCTAGTTATATGTAGTGCAGCCTATACTTGAGGAGCGGAGTGTCAGGACATTTACATTGTGAGGTATGATCCTAATATTCTCAACTACTTTATTTGATATAGGTTCTTAAAAATAATTTATATTTATGACTTTAATGGAAAATATTAGGCTTTATATTGAGTACTTTTTCAAGGTAATGTCTCTTGATACTCCATTGGGAGTACAGTCAGAATATGTATACTGATGCAAGGAGTGTCCTCTTTAGATCGATGGTTACTATTTCTTATGGAACCTTTTCATCCTCAAGATGACAGGTTTTGAAATAATTCTTGGGATAGACTGGTTAGTGCCTTATTGATCCCATATTGATTATTATTTCTAGTGGGTGTATTTTATATCACCCAAGGGTGGTAGCTATGTTCATAAAGGTGAATGGGATTTCCAATAAATTCAAGTTGGACCTAATAATCATGGGATATGTAGGGTTTTGGGGAAGATTTACAGTCTTTTTCTTGATGACTGAGGATCATGACATGCTATTTTTCCTCCAGTGGTGGAATAATTCAGAGATGTTTTCCCTAATGAATTTTTTGGATTACCTCCTGAGATAGAGGTGTATTTCACTATTGAACTTCTTCCAAGATCAGAAATTATGTCTATAAATCCAAATAGGATAGATCATACCGAGTTTTAGGAACTCAAGAGGCAGTTGGAGGACCTAGAAGCCAAAGTGTTTATACGGTCCAATAATTCTCCTTGAGGTTCACCTATAATTTTTTCCAAGGAGGATGGTACCTTAAGGATATGTGTGGATTAACAATGGTTGAATCAATATATGGTAAATAATCAGTACCCACTTCTTCAAATATATGATCTTCTTGATTAGATTTAAGGATCCAAATTCTTCTTAAAGATCTATTTGAGATCAGACTACCATCATGTGCGAGTTAGGCCCTCAGATATACTACATATAACTTTATAAAGAAATTATGGCCTATATAAATATCTAGTGATTCTATTCGGTATAAAAAATGCACCTACTATTTTTATGGCCTTGATGAATTTGGTTTTCCACTCGTACTTGGATGATTTTGTGGTCATTTTCATGGATTATATCTTAGAGTATTCTGAGACTAGACATGACCATTCCAAACTCCTTGACATCATAATGAGAACAATAGGAGAGCATAGGTTCTATGAAAAGATCACAAAATGTTACTTTTTGATTGATAAAGTTTACTTCATGGGTCACATTATATTAGGAACTAGGGTTCTATGGATATAGAGAAGGTGAGAGTCATTTTTTCTTAGGATAATCCCAATAAAATATTTGATATACATAGTTTATAAGGGATAACTAGTTACTATCAGAATTTCATCCAAAACTTTTATCATATTTAAGAAATTTCTTATGGATTTATCAATGAATTTATCACTTCTAGATTGAGTAAAGGGGAATCAACTTTCAGATTCCAAGGAATTATTCCTAAGGGAAAGTGTTTCAAGTGAGGACCCATTGCCTAGTTATATTGTTGATGAGGATAAGATCTTACATATCTATGGGTGTGTCTGGGTACCAAAATACATGAAAGAGGATTTTATGTGAGAATATCATGCTTCCAAGTGGGTAGTACATCCTAGACTTACTAAAATGTATTGTGACTTATGCCACCATTATTAGTCATCTGGGGTGAAAAAGGAAATTTTAATATTTGTTACTAAGTGTTCTACCTTTCATTAAGTGAAAGAGGAACACCATGAACTACTAGTCTCTTATATATGTTACCCATTTCAGAGTGTAAATGAGACGATGTCACCATGGATTTCATGATGGGGTTAACAAAATATCCTTAAGGAAATGATGATGTGTGGGTAATTCTAGACAGGTTGAAAAAGGCCTCCATCTTCTTGTCTATCTGGGAGACCTTTGGTAAAATACATCTCTAATAAATTATAAACCTTAAAAAAATTTCACCTACCATTGTATTATATAGGGACGATCAATTTAATTATTGGTTCTAGAAAGGGTTGCAAAGGGATCTTGATTCATAGGTAATTCTAAGTATGACATACCACCCTCAGAACGATGACTAGTTTGAGTGCACTATACAGGCACTCAAGAAAATAATTCGATTGTGTGTCCTTGATTTTGGAGGCTTTTGGGAAAAGTTATAGTCTCTAGTTGAGTTATATTATAATAATAGTTTTCAAGATACTATCCAAATGGATCAGTATGTGGAACTCTACAGTAGGAATTTTCATTTTCCTCTATGCTAGTTAGATGAAGAAGAGATAGTGCTACTAGGACCTCATCTCATTTAAGAGACATCAGAGAAGGTACCATTGATTAGGAAACTTATGGATATAGCTCAGTCTAGGAATAATTATTATGCTGATTGTTACCACCAATCTATGAAGTTTGAGTTGAGAGATCAGGTCTACTTGTGTGTTTCACCTAGATTGGATCATTGTTGAATTCGAAGGTAAGGTAAGATATACCATAACCCTGCTCTTTATTTCACACTTAAACATATTTTATTACATAATACATTCACTTGATACAACATAGAATATCGATAGGTCTAGTGTCTTTGGGGCTTAGGAACATTACATAACAACTTAAAACATAAAATACACATCTTTATTGAAAACTTCTTTTACATGACCACACACATTCCTTCATACTTAGTATTATATGGGATAACCTGAGGACATGCATAAGAAAAAGGTGAGATATAAATCCTAGTAATGGAGTAAACAAGGCATAACATGAATAATATAGTAAATGTTAGGCAATAGGCATATCAATGGATCATAATAGAAACATGAACATAAAGTCATGATATAACATGATTGTCAAAACATGGAAATGTGGCAACAACATTTAACATGATATTAGCATGATCCAAGTCTCATTGAACATAAAGAATAAGCCTCATTGAATTTTAATTAGAATGAGTAAACCCTAATTGCACTTGATGTATCATAATACTAGTCTTTACCCAATGCATTGGAGCGCCATCAGGGCACACCCTTGTTAATCATTTCATTTCATGCATAAGTGTGCCACATGGATCATATAACATGGATTCATTAAATATAATCATTTATTCCATGATAAAGGAATGTGTAATTAATACATGAAACTATATAATCAATGAGTAAATGTTGATAAAGGTGAATACCCTTGATAGATAAATAGACATGGTATTCACTACATAATGACTCTGTCTTGGAAAATCACGGTGCAATTTCGGCAGCATAACGACGTGACATAAGAATTCATAAAAATGGTTGATGAGAGAGAAATGAGTGTCTCATCATATGTAAATGAAATCGAAGTTAAGGGGGGTAATATAGATAAAATCCCCAATATATGAAATGTAATTTGGATTTATAAAACAAAATAATTGCTTGAATGTAAATGAGGAGAGAGAAATCCCTTATGTAATTTCAGCATGGTAAAGGGTGTACATGGGAGGAATTAATGGGAAATAAAGTAGTATATAATCATTAAAAAATAAGGAGGTAAGTATGGGGGAGGTTTGAAATAATACCCCAACATTTTTAATTAAAAACAAAATGGTATAACAACATAATGAAATTTGAATAAAAATGAGAAAGGAAGGAAATCCCTTACTTGGAAGTGTGATCCCAAAGGCTTTGGAGAGGCTTGAGAGAGGCTTATGGGAGATTGGGGCACCTTGGGATGATTTTAGAGAGAGTAGGGTAGGGTAGGGACGTGTTACAAGGGTTTTGAGTGAAGAGAAGTGGGAGCTTGGGTGGGTTTATATAGGAAAAGAGATGAAATTATTTATTATTTAGGTTTTGGACACTACACATTAAACTAATCAAAATCACAAACCAACCCATGGTTTTTGCTCATGGTTTTTTCCATAGGGGAGTGGAAAAAATTATTTTATAAGCTAAATGGTCGAAATTATTAAAATATTTGGCTTGATTATGTGGAGGTGAGTCACACTCTCAAGGAAATCATTTTAAAAAGTTAAAATATTTGGCTTGATTATGTGGAGGTGAGTCACACTCTCAAGGAAATCATTTTAAAAAGTTAAAATGTTTTATAAGTCTTGGAGGTACCACTAAAGCTTTGTAAAATAAATCAAAAAAACCTAAAATCAAATTATTTTAAAGGAAAAACATATATTGGATGAAAATCCCATTTATAGTATTTTATTACATCACTATTGGGTCACTATGATGTCATAAAACACATTATATATTTAAAGAGTATTTAATTTTTACCCAAAAATTCCATTGTCTCAGAAAATTAATAAAAATTCAACATTGGATAATTTTGACATCATGATTCTAGAAATAATATTCATTTTATCTAAATAATTTTCTAAATATGTGTTTTTTTTACTTTTAAAATAAAAACTGACATTTATTGAAAATTCATGGGGTTTGACAAAAATGACTTTCAAACCTTAATAAAAATTAAAATTGTATTCATAAAAATTATATGATCATTTATATTTAATAAAAAGTAATTTTTTAATAATAATATTTTATTATTATATTATTTAATTATAAAAATTTATTAATTTATCAAAATAGATTTCTTAATTGAATATTAAAAAAAAAAACTATTTGTGCTTTAAAAACCATTTACTTACTGAAAATTATTTTTTTATTATAAAAACACTTTAAGGTGAAAGCGAGAAACCAAAAAGTTCATCATTACAACTGAAAAACCAATTAAGGAAAAATAAAAGCAGGATATGCCTCGCTCCAACAACTACCTCGTGTCAACAAACCTTCACCTATTCATGACCATTCAGCAAGCTGTCCCATGAAAGGATGCATGAGCACAGAACCAATGGAAAATCCATACCCTCTCAGACCCAAAATCCAAATGGAATGAATAGGTGAAGGCTTCTTGATCTGATCCCCATTTGAAGAATATCCAAAAACAAAGCTGAATAACACCAAACTTCACTCCAAAACGAAAAAGGAAAAACCCAAGAGCAGAATCAAACTGAACCAGAAGACCTCCCGAATCAAGAAACAACTTCCATCAGTTTAACCAAAGTTTTGGAAAAGAAATTTTAGCTTACCATAATCCATTTCCCTAAATAATTTCCATGATATAGATGGAACCTGAATGTTAGGTGCGTCCCTCATCATATTTTTAAATTTAGAATCAATTTGGTCCCAGGACTATATGTACTCCTCAATACTAATCTTCCCTTTGTTCAATCCCCCCATAAGAATAAGGTGTTATTTGTCAATCCAAGTGTATTGATCTTCATTGAGGGTTTCCCTTAGAGGCAACCCCATCATTTTAGCAGCATCCTCCTCAGAAGCATTGAGTAGCAAGACCTGCTCAACCACTTCACCATGAGAGCTTAATAGTAATTCCAAGGGTCGGTCACCTTGGGCCCTTGATTTCTGGTGACTCGTATCCTTAGATTCAACCATTTTGATGTTTTTCTTCTTAGAATAATGCATCAACAAAGGAGGTGGTAAGGAGGAGTAATCCCTCCTATCCTTCCTCCTCTTATTACTCCTATTATCCTTCGGACTTGAAGTGTAGCCTATCAAATGACTAATTTCAACTTCATTGAACATGATCATGCATCCTCAGTCTATCTCAGGAGGGATAATATGTTCAGGGTACATTCCTACCTCTACAAGCCCTTTAAATATGTTTCTCAACTAAATTGAATACCCGTTCCTTGAATCAGATCCTATTGCTTCCCCATCACTGGCCTGATATACCACCTCCATAACATGCCCTTGCAACTCATTCTGAAAAGGATCACTGCCTGATTCAAGCATCTTAGCCAGGGCATTCTCCTTGCTATCCACCATCTACCTCGTGACAACGTTACTCCCAAGTCCCTATGATACCTCTCACATCGTCTCCTGGTTAAGATATCCTCCCTCCCTTACACTGTCATTGTGATGCTGTGAAAAGGGAGGTATGGCAAGGTCCATTTTCAACCTACTAAAAATAGACGCCACCATTGGGATGTCCTGAGGCATTGATGCCTTCTTTTCAGGTGAACATGATCACGGTTTCCCGCTGGACTCCTCCTCAATAACCACTTCACGAAATCCTGAACAAGCAGAAGGCCTCTGCTCCAGACTCTACCTCAACATACACCTCCTATTCCTTGCCTCTGTCCTTGTTCCTCCTCCAAGCGGACCAAGACCCCTTGAGACACAATTCTAGTGAATGACCCAGTCACTTGCATCATGAAAAGAAACTCATCCAAGTTTTGTAGACAACCCGTTTCTTGCATGTCACACCCGAACTTTTTAGTTTATTTTTTTATATCCGTGGTTTGCTGTTTTGCTGTTTTGGTTTTTGTTGCAGCGCGTTGGCGGGACAATTCTGCAATGCTGCGGTCTTCGGCTTGCGCGTGTGTACGCGCCTGCGCGAGGTGTGCTGTGTCGTCGAGTTCACTTTGTGACTTCGAGGTAGGTTTTCTCCCACTGCACTTGCTTTTAACTTTAGAATTTATTTATTCCTTGTCTTTTTATTGAATTTCAGTAAATTTAAAGTAGTATTAAATAGTTATTCTTAGTGCGGTGACCTGCTGAAAATGAAATCTGCTTAATTATTTCATTGCACTGGAATCATTTTTCTTGGACTTAATTGTGTGGTTTTCTAGTGATATGTCTAAAGGAGTTCCTTTTGAAATGTGCAAGACACGTTGAGGTGTGATTGGAAATGGTTTTGGTGTGTGTAAAATGGCAGGTGTATTGTTTATGGAAAGTGGTGTTCTCTTAAAACCTTGAATAGAGAAAATTATCATTTGGCCTTTAAACTTGTTTTTGGAAGCTTCAAGTGTGGATCTTTTGTTGTTGAATTTTTTTTTCCTTCGACGCGTGAATAAAATTTTGGATTTCATTTGAGAAACAGCGTTCCTTAAAAAAATGATTAAAGGCCCGTTTGGCTCTTGATAAAAGTGGCATGCATTAGGATATTGGAAAAATGGTTTTACTTGTGACACCAATGTGTTTCAGTTCTAAAATGCTGATTTGAATTTCTTGAATGAGGTTCTAAGTGTGTACTGGTTTTCAACGTGATGGCATGTGTTGCGTCTGTTGGAAATGCTTTGGTATTACATGGTTTCTGAGGCCCGGTTGACACTTTTTGGAATGTGAAGTGATTATATATATATATATACATACTTATGGGGCATCTCTACAGGGGGACTTCCCTTTGAGGGTTGTCGTGTAGCGGTGTCTGTGTAAGGGGTTGGCAAGTGCGGTGAGGTGAGTCACGCGTGTGAGGGCCTCCCACTTACACAGTATTATTAAAACAACCATGGGTTCCTGGGCGTCTTTTAGAGAATCGAGTGACGGTTGCTGGCTAACCCTGATTAGATGGGTTGGTACCCCCTTGGTAGGTAGGCCTTGTGGGGCGTGCCACTGGTTGGCTGTTAGGGCGGCCAGTTGGTTATTGACTATGGAGTACCATGCCGGTAGGTAGTCTGAACCCGAGTATTTCCAGGGGTTTTCTAGGGATGTTTATGATCACCCATGGTTTCTTGTTTTTCCTTGCTTGTTTACTCTCAGTTGTCCTTTACTACTTATACTATTCTACTTTGTGAAAATGGTTTTCAAATGAAAATGATTTGTTCTCTTTGTGAAAAATTTGAAGATGTAACACTTTTTTCCTTTGAGAATGAGTTTGGCACTAATGAAAAGAATTCCAACTTTTGGAAACAAATAAGGGCAATGATTCGTGTTTTTATTTCAAGTAAAATATTCAGGAAAACATACTTTTATACATTGTAGTTCAAACCTGGAATCTGTGAATTCTTTATTTATTGGAAGTGCTTTGGGATTAGTTGTTGGGCTCACCTACTGAGTACTTTTTGTACTCATGCCTATCTTTTACCTTTTCAGTTATAGGTTCCTTTGTGTACATGTTTTCTTGGTTTAGTCACTCAGTGTTGGAGAGAGGTTGGTTTTTAGTTGGGTGATGACCCGTGGGGGTCACGTGGAGGTATGGTTGTTGTGTAGTTTTGTTCATGTTTTTTGTTTGTCTGTTTTGTTTAGTTTCTATTATTTTAATGATTCTGGTTTTCTTTTGGGAAAAATCATTGCCACCTGCTTAATTTTGATGCCCATCACTAGTTTCCAGCCCGTGGGGATCGGGAACGCCCCTCGGGCCATGTCGCGGGCCGGCTTGGGTGATCGGTTCAGGGTCGACCCGGGTTGGTTCATGACAAAATGGTATCAGAGTAGACCCTTGTTATTTGGGATGTCCGATAGATGGAGATTAGGTGTGTTGGGACTCGAGAGGTAGGTACGGGAAGGACGTCATGAACCCTCGCCCGTTTCGCACCTCGAGTCGCCAGGGATTGTCCAGGAATTTAGTCTTTGTTTCGTTTTGGTTTGTTTTGGATTGAGGGATGACAACGGAGGTAAACCGATGTTACATCGTGATCTCACATGGAGTAGTGACCCATGTGGAGTCTGGGTACATGGTTTGAATTCCTCCTAGTTGTTGATGCTTACTTGGGGCATGACCCACTACCATGTTGCCAGGTTAGGTGTGACCGCTAGTCCCTCACTCTGGTGGTTTGATGCAAGTTGAGTGTCATTTTTCATTCTGGTTGGTGTTAGTGTGTTTTTGGAAATGAAAAAAGGGGTTTTTAAAAATGGTATTGATTTCTTTTAAATGACTTTAAATTTATGAAATGGGTTTTAAAACTGAAAGCCTTTGGTTTGGAAAAAATGGTGTTTTCTTGGAAAGTGTTTGAGAATGGTTTGGGGTGAAACCTCAGGTACTCCTTATGAACGTTTGAACATGTGAGAGGATGCGTGGAAAGTGCATGTTGGTGCGTGTGAATGAAAGTGGATGAAGACATGTGCAACGCTTCATGAGATTACCTGGGCGTATTTGAAATTAAAGGATTGACCATGTTTTTCTAAATTGGATTTTAAAGAGGAAAAAGGTTTTGGAAAGTGATTTTGGTTTGAAAAGTGGATTTGGTATTTGGGAGAGTGGTCTTGAAAGAAAGCGGTTTTGAAAAAAAAGGGTGGTTTTGGAATCTAAAATGAAACGGGAATTCTGAACAGGGAATTTTGGGTTGTGTTTGCGGTTGTTTGTTTTTTTTGAGCTGGTTGTTTTGGATGAAGCTGCTTTCTTTGATGTTGCTTTGATTGATATCGGTTTCGGCTTGGGGTTTTATATGTTATTCAGAAATGCCGCCCAGAAAGGTCCACAAAGTTTTGATGATTCATGCCCAGTTTTTGGTCCTTCTCAGACGTAATCTGCCCTTCTTGTTGATTTGAGTCTGATAGAGACAGTAGAGTGACTCGACGAGGTCGAGCGCATCTTTAGGGTATTGGGAACTCCCGACGTTGTTTGAGTGCATGTTGTTTTGAGTTTGTTCGAGGGTTCATCTTTGGATGAGTGAGAGTTGTTCACCCTGCCATCACTCCAAGCTGGGATGACGTGGGTTTTCTTTAAAGTCGTCTTCATCCGAAGGTTTATACTTGAAGAGGGGAAGATGAAGAATATGGAAGAGCTCATGTGTGTTCGACATGACCAAAAGATGTGAAAGCGTGTGTTGACAATTTCAAGGATCTTGTGTCTCTTTTTCAGAGATAACATCGTAGGATATGATGAAGACTCCTCCCTTTAAAAGGTGTCTTCGCCCAGAGATCAAAGAGCGAGTTCTCCCTTTTGGGACTATCTTTTGAGAAGTTGGTGCATAAGGTGTTTTTAGCTGAGTTAGTCTCCAAAGCGCAAACGGTTGGCAATCCACCATATCCAGTTGCTCGTGTAGGTCTCCCATCTGATGAGCAGAGTGTGTCAGATGAATCTGTTTCCAAAGAATCCTATGTAGTGGATCTGTCTTAAATTTCGTCGGACTGTCTAATGGTGTACCGTCGGTATGAACGTTTGGGCACACAAAGTCACCATGTCACACCCCTTCAATGACATGTCATCATTGTAGTTATTTGGATCATCTAGAGAAGTTTTGTAGGAAGTGTCACTTAAAGAGGATGCTGTGATCGGAGAAAGTCAATGCCTGACTGTGAGGCAGGAGATGCTTCACCCATCAGAGCCCCAGCCACAGGTCTCAGGGTGAAGCTCATGCACAGTCAGGAGCTCCCAGGGGTGTGAAGCCTCAGTTCAGGTTTTGTGTTCGGTGTTGTCAAAAAAGCATTAGAGGTACTTTCATTCTCGTTCTTCCACTGTTAAAGTTTTGGCGTTGTCATAGGTTCAATGTGTCGCCGTGAAGTTAGGATGAGTATGTTCGTTTGTAATCCAAACAGTCTAGTTTTCCTGATTATGGTGTTCTGGATCGTGCGTTTTCTTAAAGGTGCGTTTGAATCTTGCATGAGTTGATCTTGGTTTGACTGTGTTCGTTTGGATATGTAAGTGTCTTTGGGAGAAACAACATTGTGGTTATGTTCGAGTTTACTTCGTGGGTTAGGTTTCTTCTCGGAGGATTTTCTCAGGTGTTCGAGGTTTTGGTCTAG
This sequence comes from Viscum album, assembly GCA_963277665.1. Lineage (NCBI taxonomy): Eukaryota > Viridiplantae > Streptophyta > Magnoliopsida > Santalales > Viscaceae > Viscum > Viscum album. The sequence goes on from OY728131.1 coordinate 1,795,548,415, forward strand.
GTTGAGAGTTCCAAGTTTTGGTGGAGCTGTTTAGCTTGTGTTATGGAGGTTAGTTTGGGGTAGTTGGGAGTTCCCGCATCACCCCCCTTCCCAGGGTGTTATGTTTGGATGTTAAATTTATGCTCTAGTCGAGTTCTTGTGGTGGGGAGAACCCTCTCGTGTTCTCCCATTCTCTTGTTTTGTGGTTACTTTCGGTTTCAGTCGGGCATGGTTTCTTGTTTTGTTTATTATTCGGCTGGGTGACTTTCTGGGGGAAAAAAGTGTCTGTGGTGGGGAGAATTTTCAAACCCTAACTATTTTGTTTATTTTTTTATATCCGTGGTTTTCTGTTTTGCTGTTTTGGTGTTTGTTGCAGCACGTTGGCGGGACAATTCCGCAATGCTGCGGTCTTCAGCTTGCGCATGTGTACGTGCCTGCGCGAGGTGTACTATGTCGTCGAGTTCACTTTGTGACTTCTAGGTAGGTTTTCTCCCACTGCACTTGCTTTTAACTTTATAATTTATTTATTCCTTGTCTTTTTATTTATTTTCAGTAAATTTAAAGTAGTATTAAATAGTTATTCTTAGTGCAGTGACCTACTGAAAATGAAATATGTTTAATTATTGCATTGCACTGGAAGCATTTTTCTTGGACTTAATTGTGTGGTTTTCTAGTGATATGGCTAAAGGAGTTCTTTTTGAAATGTGCAAGACATGTTGAGGTGTGATTGGAAATGGTTTTGGTGTGTGTAAAATGGAAGGTGTATTGTTTATGGAAAGTGGTGTTCTCTTAAAACCTTGAATAGAGAAAATGCTCATTTGGCCTTTAAAATTGTTTTTGGAAGCTTCAAGTGTGGATATTTTGTTGTTGAAAAATGTTTTCCTTCGATGCGTGAATAAAATTTTGGATTTCATTTGAGAAACAACGTTCCTTCAAAAAAAAAATGATTAAAGGCCCGTTTGGATCTTGATAAAAGTGGCATGCATTAGGATATTGGAAAATGGTTTTACTTGTGACACCAATGTGTTTCAGTTCTAAAATGCTGATCTGAATTTATTGAATGAGGTTCTAAGTGTGTACTGGTTTTCAACGTGATGGCGTGTGTTGCGTCTGTTGGAAATACTTTGGTATTACATGGTTTCTGAGGCCCAATTGGCACTTTTTGGAATGTGAAGTGATTATATATATATATATATATACATACTTATGGGGCATCTCTATAGGGGGACTTCCCTTTGAGGGTTGTCGTGTAGCGGTGTCCGTGTAAGGGGTTGACAAGTGCGGTGAGGTGAGTCACATGTGCGAGGACCTCCCACTTACACAGTATTATTAAAACCACCATGGGTTCCTGGGCATCTTTTAGAGAATCGAGTGACGGTTTCTGGCTAACCCTGATTAGATGGGTTGGTCTCCCCTTGGTAGGTAGGCCTTGTGGGGCGTGCCACTGGTTGGCTGTTAGGGCGGCCAGTTGGTTATTGACTATGGAGTACCATGCCGATAGGTAGTCTGAACCCGAGTACGTCCAGGGGTTTTCTAGGGATGTTTAGGATCACTCATGGTTGCTTGTTTTTCCTTGCTTGTTTACTCTCAGTTTTCCTTTACTGCTTATACTATTCTACTTTGTGAAAATGGTTTTCAAATGAAAATGATTTGTTCTCTTTGTGAAAAATTTAAAGATGTAACACTTTTTTTCCTTTGAGAATGAGTTTGGAACTAATGAAAAGAAGTCCAACTTTTGGAAACAAATAAGGGAAATGATTCGTGTTTTGATTTCAAGTAAAATATTCAGGAAAGATTACTTTTATACACTGTAGTTCAAACCTGGAATCTGTGAATTCTTTATTTATTGGCAGTGCTTTGGGATTAGTTGTTGGGATCACCTACTGAGTACTTTTTGCACTCACGCCTATCTTTTACCTTTTCAGTTGCAGGTTCCTTTATGTACAGGTTTTCCTGGTTTAGTCGCTTAGTTTTGGAGCGAGGTTGGTTTTCAGCTGGGTGATGACCCGTGGGGGTCACGTGGAGGTATGGTTGTTGTGTAGTTTTGTTCCTGTTTTTTTGTTTGTCTATTTTGTTTAGTTTCTATTATTTTACTGATTCTGGTTTTCTTTTGGGCCAAATCATTCCCACTTGCTTAGTTTTGATGCCCGACACTAGTTTCCAGCCCGCAGGGATCGGGAACGCCCCTCGGGCCATGTCGCGGGCCGGCTCGGGTGACCGGTTCAGGGTCGACCCGGGTTGGTTCGTGACATTGCATCAATATTCCTCACCCACAGTAATCCTCACATATTCAAACGATTCTCTTGACACATACATTTCAACACATATGCAGGGATTAATAGGGTGGAAAAGAGCTTCAGTTCTACTATCCGAACACATATATCTACCTATCAGGTTTCCTATAATGTGTATAACAACGTGATTTTGAAAGGGAAGGGGGAGATTAGGGAAGCTAACCCATGTTTCCATAGACAGAGGATCCTGCTTCATATGTAGATCAAAGGACCACCTAAGAAGGATGAATATGAAATTGTTGAAACTACGAGGTGCACTTGACTAGGCCTTGATTTGGTCTGCCTCCGATGAAAAACAGATCATAATTTGGCGCTTATCCAGGAGACCCACATTCGCCCTGTCCTGCAAGTCCCAAGCACCAAAGATGTATCTATCGAACGAATCGACTGAGGGACTTTGTTGATAAAATCTCACAAATAAGGTATTCTTCAAGATATTAGATGATTTTGAGAACTCCACAGATGAAATATGAAGGTTAGGGAACCCATTAAGCAACTCAGATAATTTTGGTCTGAGCGCGACTTGAGAGAAAGAAGGGAGAAGATCAGGATTTGAAAATGGAATGAAGGATGAGGCCAGTCCTTTGAAGGATGCCAATGGTCCCTCCCCCATCAGTGGGTGAGGGACCAGCATAGAGGCCAACATCATCATAGAGAAGAATTAGGGTTCTTAGGGAGAGGTAGTCCCATGCATCGACCATCCCCCTTTAAAAACCATTTACAAAGTAAAAATAATGAAATGAATGTATATTATTTATACAAAAAAATAAAGCACATAATCATAGTGATAGGGTCTTGTTACATAACCCCTTATAACACCCACATAAGACCTAAGGATAAGGTGTGCAATGGGGACATACTCTTGGTGTGGATTGGATAAAATCGCTCGGGTGGTAATCTCTATCAACTTCCACTTCTTCCGTAGGTGGTTCTGTTCAAGCTTAACGTGTTGCAACTCGGATTGGTCTTGGTCAAGAGAAAATCCCAGTGATGCTACCTTCTTTCCAAGCTCCAAAAAATGGGCTTCATATGGAGCAATTATACTGGATGAGGCCATCACTTCCTTTATCTGATTAAATTGGATTTTTAAAACCCTATATTTATACTAATCATGCAATCACTGTTCAACAACTATATTAGCAACGGTAACAATTCTTAACGGAATTTTGAAATCCAAAAACATAAAACCGAGGAAGTTTATATTTTATATAACCATTTTACATAATAATAAATTTAATTAGATAAAGAGGAATCTTCATTAATAAAAGTTTGGGTCGTTACAATCTTCCCCCCTTAAGAAATTTCACCCTCAAAATTTTGTTTTCACACACTAAAACAGATGAGGGTAACTATGCTTCATCACTTCCTCTGATTCCCACGTTGCTTCTTCAAAATTGTGGTTTCATCACAAAACCTTGAAAATGGGCATTGTATTATTTTTTAGAACTTTTTCCCTATGATCTAAGATCTTCACTGACTTCTTTTAATAGGAGAGGTCATTCTCTAATGGTACCACCTATGGATTGAGTACATGCGATGGGTCAGGTATGTACTTCCTCAAGAGTGATACATGGAATACATCATGAAATTGAGATAGGTTCAGTGGAAGTGCTAGTCAACAAGCCACTTCTCCAATGCGATCACGGATCTCAAAAGGACCGATGTACCTTGGACTAAGCTTTCCCTTATTCCCAGATATCATAACTCTCTTCCACGGTGTCATGAACTGAATCTAGTCTCCATCAAATCTGGTGCCAAACCTAGCCTATGACAAGTCCTTATGGGGATTCCCTATCCCCACGGGCTGGCACAAGTTCCCGGGTATCATTTATTTTGGTTTGGGAACGATTTACCTGAATATAGATACATAAAACATAAAAAACATTCGATAAAATGAATCTGAAAAATTCATACCAAATGAGGTTTATACAAAATCCAGAACTGAATACATAGGTCTAAACATGATAAAATTGGTCAAAAGACACATATAAACAGCATAAAAACATCCCCAAGGACTCCACATGACAAGGGGTCATCACCCACAAGTCGTCTCCACAACGGTGCACCATGGATGGGAACTAACACCCCAAAACTCCATCACCCGAAGCCTTTCCTTTACCTGTGTCAAACATGACCATGTATACTTAAACCCAAGGGGTGTAAGTAGGGTGTGAGCCTAATCCCAATAGAATACCACCAATATATTCCATAGGGTAAACAATTCAAGATAAAAAGCATGTCATTTTTGATAAACAAGAGGTAGTGGAAATAATTTATAAAGAATGAAACTTTTCAGTGAAAATAGTTTTTCAAGGGAGTTTTACATGAAATAAAACATATAAATAAAACATGTAGGATACTTTATTTTATATAAAAAACCACCATATTCCAAAGATAAATACACAAGATTCAATGAGCACCAATCTCAGGAACACCCCTAGACACTAGGCAGTCTCGGGCCCCAAGTACCTCGTACCTATGTGTAAAGTAACCATAGAAAAATATGTTCTTGTGCACAATATACTAGTAGGGAACATACCCATAACCTAGTGGTCCTAAAATCATCATAAATATAGTTTTTTAGTGTTTTCTTTATCCATTTTTCTCAGTGAAACAGGGAAAAAACCCATCTGGATCACTAGTGTACTAGTACATATCCACCCTCCTAGATACTCAAGCTTCTCCCATTGTGATAAAACTATTATACCATGATAAAAAAAGCCATTATCACATAACCACATCATTTATTTTCATAATAAACTCAAAACAGTAGCTACAAATATTTTTCACCACTTACACCACTCAATAGAACCTTTAGGTTTTCAATAAAATAACTTCACAAAACTTAACAATGTTTTGCACACAAAATCCCTTAAAAATACCACTTTGAACACCATGTGAATAACCATATTCATCAAAACAAAATTTTCAGCACCCAAATAATTTCTATAAACCCATTACACTATTTATAAAACAACCCCATTGGCATAACATAAAGTAGATACGCAAAACACCCAATTAACACAAAATTGGCACCCAATTTACCAAAATCCCTTTAAAATCCCACTTTTAACACCATGTGAATACCCATATTCACCAAAAAAGAATTTAAAGCACCCAAAAAATTTCTATAAACCCATTACATGATTTATAAAACAAACCCAATTGGAACAACATGAAATAGACATGCAAAACACCCAATTTAGCACAAAATTGGTACCTAAAATTCATTTTCTTAACAAACATCACCAAAACCATATTTCTCAGCAAGTATAGTGAATAAGAAGTGTGATAAAATAGAAATTCAGAAAATATAACTCATCTATAATTTATTACCCATGGAATCAACTACCACAATTGTTAAAAATGTTGAATCTTTGTGTGAAAATCCAACCGCACCACCGCCGCACCACGAGGGACTTAGATCAAGCCTAAAACTAGAAGAATAGACCAAGAAACCAAGTATAAAACCCTAGGTTCTAAAACATACCTGATGGACACAATTAACCTCAAGAATAGGTGAAGTAACCCCATGCAAAAAGAAAAAATAAGGAAGAGATTCACTTACTTGAGAAAGTTTTAAGTTTCTCCACCAAATTCCCCTTAAAAATAGAGTTACAAGGAGGGTTTGAGGTGATTGGTAGGATTCCATGGTTGAAATGGTATAATGGGGGAAGAAAGGGGAGAGTTTGAATAAATATTGGGAGGGGAAACTTTGAATTTCAAGAATATTTTTAATGACCTAGATACCATGCACGGTTTGGCTGCACGGTTTAGTAAACTGTGCGGCCAAACCATGCGGCCAATTCTGGACACACAAAATGTTATGTTTTGCCTCCAATTTTAGGGGTTTCCAATGGGGAAACCAAGGGGGAAAGATAGGATAAGGATAGGGGAGAAAAATTCCCAAAACAAAGTACTCTTCTCATCCCAAAACTCATCCAACTCATGGGTACAAACCACCTCAACAACTTACCCCGCAAGTGGTGCCACTAGGAGTGTCACTAATCCAACTCCAAAAAACCACAACCTCACAATATAAATTTGACAAAATAGGATGAAAAATACCATAAAACCCCCAAGACTTAGGTTATAGATCAAGAACACAAGATATACCACAAATTCAAACTCGGAACACCTGGAAACCAAGAGAAAGCTAAGAACCCAAAGAGGATTTGAAACAAAGCATGGAATTGAAATTATGGGTGCGAAAATTCTTCCCACCATAAAGATTTACACCCCTAAAAATCCACAACAACACTATATGTAAAAACAAAGCCTAAACAATAGACCAAGACAAACTCCATTTCCACGTTTTCACCCACCTCCAAAAGGCTAAACCCCTCCAGTTGACCAAACAAAGAAAAATAATACTCTCACCAACAAAAACTTACCCCATTTACCTGAAATGATCAAACATATTCAAAATAAATCCCCCAAAAAAAAACACCTCAAACACTACCAAATGATGATCAAGAAATCCACCTAAAACGAACAACACACCCGAATAACACTACCACAACCTCACTTAAATAAAACCATTGGGCATGCTCCAATCCCACATTTACCCAATTAAGAAACTGGTGGCTAGATATCCTCAAATGAGACTACATCTAACCAAGAAAACACTAAGGAGAAAACTGAGTCACTGATACGAGGTGACCCAAACGGACTTCCCACCACAAGGGACAACTTAATTTATGAGAAAAAATCAGGACACCAATTGGGGGAGGCCCGAATGGTATCCCCATCATAAGGGGTAAACTAACATTAGAATTTTCCCAAGAGAACTTATGTGAGAACCATTATGGGTCTCCCCACCATAAGAACCAACCATCTTAACTAACCAGCATAGGCCAACACGAAAAGACCCCAAAATTTAAAGATTTGGCACAACCGCATGGTTAGTCTGCACGGTTTAAAAAACCGTACGCTAACTATGGGGATCATTCTATCTGCATGCTTCTTGGAACATGGTCACTAATAATCTTGAAAAAACCATGTTCTCAACCTATATAGACAAATTTCCAACCATACTCAAAAAAACCAATGGAAACCAAATGGAAAAGGAATTAAATTGGGCGTAACATGGACACGAGGTCCTCCCACCACTTTCTATCAAATGGAAAAAAGAAAGATGATAACACCATAGGTTTAAACTATCCCCATATTTCATACTGAGGATAGGAATTTGTATATGGGTTTGAACACCACTGGGATTTCCCCTGACTATGTGCCAGCTTCACTCCGAGACCTATGACTGGAACTCAAATGATTGAAGCATCTTCAACCTTACAGTTAGGCTTTGGAAACCCCCTAAACGGAACTTCTCCTTTCAGTGCCATGAAAATTATACCCTAATCCCATATGGGTTCACCAAGACATAACACATTCCAAACTCACTTTACCCTAACCTGACATTTTACCAAAACAAGGTCTTAGAGGATGCACACATGTCACCCCTTGTTTCTTCAGATGGGAAACATCAGAATGAAATGACACATAGAAACACCTTCCTCTAGAACATAGGATTTAGGAATTCTCTGAAGGGAGACACACATATGAAAAAACATAGACTCTCATAAGATTTCACAACCTTGACCCTTATAGTCAAATGAACACATGACATCACAAGTCATCACAGAACATGACCATTGCGGCTAAAAAAACACAAGGAGAGGGGCCTTATGCTTAGTCCCAAGTAGCACACGATTCCAGAAAGTGGACATAACAACCAATATTGGCCATATTTTCTACATTGGTGGAATAACATGAACCCTTGCTTCAATGAGACTGACAAAAGACCCAAAGTCCCTTTAAGACATCCTTCTACACTGACAACCCTAAACTGCATTCACCTTCAATGACTCAGGCAACATAAGAAACTAAGGTATATTTCAACCTCCCACAACCACTCTACCTCTACAAGGGGATACACATAATTGAAATAGAAGAGGGGTAAACTCAATCTCTAAAGATCAAGAAGATAGTCCTTATGTTTATTAACTAGAAGATCATCCAACGACGATTCACCATGGGCCACACATGAATCATACATTAACTCTTTATGAGGGCATACCCTGGCCAACAAGAAAACCCAAGAACCCAGCCAATCTGGTCATTTGGTCACAACATAACACAAATCTAAACCAAACAATGAGGGGAACCACCATATTTTCCTCCCAAACTTTTCCTCAAAAGAGACCACTGACCAATGATTCATTCCAACTTATTGATGAAAGACCAACCCAAAACATCGTTTAAACAAGAGGGGTTATTGAACTCGAAACATCCCACAATAAAAATCCCGAAAACATATAATACACACCTCCCAACTACACATTATCAAAACACAACACTTTCCTCCAAAATCATTAAAAAAAGAACAGTGTTGATGGGTTGTGCATTTACCAATGGTATCTCATGATCCTCACACATGCATGTTCACATGCCACAACAGACACCCACCTCATATCCATCTTGACACTCATCCAGTCATGCCATTAACCATCCATATTCCCATATAGACCCATGCATGTGGTCACCCTTGAGAACACCAAATACCAAAACCAAACCTTCCCTCTTTTCTTAATCAAAACCTTTTTAACCACACTTTCCCTTTCTCAAAACCACTAATCATAAAATCAAAACCCAATTTAAATCTTACAAATTTTTTTATAAAATCACCCATAATTCAATAAAAACTCACTTTCATGCCTTAAAAAACCATTTCAAAACATTTTAAACCATTTCAAAACACTTCTAATTTCATGAAAAACACCATTTCATAAATCTCCATTTAATTAAGAACTCAACTCTTCTCATTTCAAAACAAGGTTCTAAAATCTCATAAAACTTTTCAAATGATTAGTATTTACCAAATAAAAATACATCTTCAATTCCCAAACATAAATTCTATAACACTTAATTCAATTCAAAACACTTTTACATGGTTTAGAAAATTATACTAGAAACACATTTTCAAAACCCCCTTTAACATAATTTATACTTTCAAAAGAGGTGAAAACACATAATTTACCCTTTTTAAATAATTCTAAAATTTAATTTCTATAATTTCAGATATAAAAACATTTTCTCTTTACTAGAAAATCATTTCACAAAAATTCACACTTCTTAAAATCAAGTCATTTTTTCTTTAAAAACCATGTTTCCAAGATTCCAAAACAAAGAGACACAAGATAATGTGAGAGGAAACTAGTTTCAGTGGGTGACTTGTACATATGGTTGGATACCATACTAAAATCACTTCACTGTCATAGATAGTGTTCTAGGGAAATATCCCTGGCTCCACATGGCTTTCCAGACCCTACAAGCTCACTGAGACCATTATCCCAACTCTCTTTTCATTTCTTATAATCATCATCAACCAAGAAGACCAAAGGAGTCAGATAAATCATGACTTCCCCTGGTGACTTGAATCCCGTCATGAGGTGTGCTGGCTAGTCACACTACCCATAACTGGAACTTCAAGTCCCGACAATCCTAACTCTAGTCTATCCCGACTGTTCCCCAAATATCATGACCCAAAGAGTTAACATGAACCTCCTCTGATACCATTTTGTCACGAACCGAATCTGGTCACCATTAAAGCCGATGCCAAACCCAGCCTATTATAAGGAATGAAGGGAGTTACCTATCCCCAAAGGATGGAAAAAGTTCTTGGGTATCATTTATTTTGGTTTGCGAATAATTTACCCAAATATGGATACATAAAACATAAAAAACATTCGATAAATTGAATCTAAAAAATTCATACCAAATGAGGTTTATACAAAATCCATAACTAAATAAATAGGTCTAAACATGATAAAATATTTCAAAAGTTACATATAAATAGAAACAAAACATCCCCAAGGACTCCACATGATAAGGGGTCATCACCCACAAGTCGTCTCCACAACTCCGCACCATGGATGGGAACTAACACCCCGAACTGCCATCACCCGAAACCTTTACTTTACCTGTGTCAAACATGACCTAGTCTACTTACACCCAAGGGGTGTAATTAGGGTGTGATAATAATCCCAATAGGATACCACCAATAGATTACATAGGGTAAATAATACAAGATAAAAATCATTCCATTTTTGATAAACAAGAGGTAGTGGGAATAATTTCGAAAGAATGAAACTTTTCAGTGCAAACAGTTTTTCAAGGGAGTTTTCCATGAAAGAGAACATATCAATAAAACATGTAGGATACTATATTTTCCCAAAAAAAACCACCATATTCCAAAGATAAATACATAAGAGTCAATGAGCACCAATCTCAGGAACACCCCTAGGCACTAGGTAGTCTTAGGCCCCATGTACCTCATACCTCAGTGTAAAGTAACCATAGAAAAATACATTATTGTGCACAAGAAACTACTAGGTAACATAACCATAACCTATTTTTCCACAAATCATCATAAATATAGTTTTTTTAGTGTTGTAGTTATCCATTTTTCTCAGTGAAACAGGGACAAAACCTATCCGAATCACTAGCGTACTAGTACATATCCACCCTCCTAGATACCCGGGCTTCACCCATTGTGCTCAAACCATTATCCCATAATACCAAAAGCCATTATCACATAAAAACATCATTTATGGTCATAATAAACTCAAAACAGTAGTTAAACATGTTTTTCACCACTTATACCACTCAATAGAACCTTTAGGTTTTTAATAAAACAACTTCAAAAAACTTAACAATGTTTTGCACACAAAATCCCTTAAAAACCCCACTTTGAACACCATTTGCACACCCATATTCATAAAAACATAAGTTTTATCACCCAAATCATTTCTATAAACCCATTACATGATTTATAAAACAACCACATTGGCATAACATAAAGTAGACATGTAAAACACCCAATTAACACAAAATTGGTACCCAATTTACCAAAATCCCTTTAAAATCCAACTCTGAACACCATGGGAATACCCATATTCACCAAAACAGAATTTACAACACCCAAAACTTTTTTATAAACCCATTACATGATTTGGAAAGCAAACCCAATTGGCACAACATGAAATAGATATGCAAAACACCAAATTTAGCACAAAATTGGTACCTAAAATTCATTTGCTCAACAAACTTCACCAAAACCAGATTTCAAAGAAAGGATAATGAATAAGAAGTTTGATAAAAATATAAATTCAGAAAATCAAACTCATCTAGAATTTATTACCCATAGAATCACCTACCACAATTGTTAAAACCCATGAATCTTTGTGCGAAAATCCAACCGCACCACCGCCGCACCAAGAGGTACTTCGATAAATCCTAAAACCATAAGAATAGACCAAGAAAACAAGGATAAAACCATAGGTTAGAAACCCTAACTACTAGAAACAAGGAACCTCAAGGATAAGGGATGTAACCCCATGAAAAAGGAGAAAACTAAGGAAGAGATTCACTTACTTGAGGAAGTTTGAAGTTTCTCCACCAAATCCACTTTAAAAATGGAGTTACAAGTAGGGATTGAGGTGCTTGGGAGGCTTACATAGCTCAAATGGTTTAATGGGGGAATAAAGGGGAGAGTATGGATAAATCCTGGGAGGGAAAACTTGGAATTTCAAGAAGATTTTTAATGACCTAGACACCTTGCACGGTTTGGCTTCATGGTTTAGTAAACCGTGCGGCCAAACCGTACGACCTGTTATGGCCACCCAAAATGTGATTTTTTCCTCTAAGTTTAGGGTGTTACAAGGGGGAAAAAGGGGGAAAGATAGGTCAATTATAGGGGAGAAAAATTACCAAAACAAAGTACTCTTCTCATCCCAAAACTCATCCAACTCATGGGTACAAACCACCTCAACAACTTTCCCCACAAGTGGTACCACTTGGAGTGTCACTAATCCAACTCCAAAACACCACAACCTCACACCATCCCTTTGAAAAAAAGGAGTTCAAATACCATAAAATACTCCCAAGACTAAGGTCATAGATCAATAACACAAGAGACACCAAAAATTCAAACCGGGAACACCTGGAAACCAAGAGAAAGCTAAGAAACCAAAGATGATTTGAAAAAAAGCATGGAATTGAAATTGTGGGTGTGAATCACAGTGATATGTAGAGGAATACCATGTCTCCAACATTAAACTCTAGGTATCATTGATGATTATTAGCATAGCTATTTTGTTGACTCTGAGTATCTTTAATGTGTAGCTGGATGGTCTTAACCTTCTCCACCATTTCTTCGACCATTTCTGGACCTAGGAGTTTTAGCTCCCCAACTTCATCCCAACATGATGATGTTACAAACCTCTTCCCATAAAGGGTTTCATAAGGATCCATTTGGATCCTTGAGTGGAAACTTTTGTTTTAAGATAACTCAACTATAAGAATATGTTGATCCCATCCTCATTTGAAGTCCATTGAGTATGCTCTCAACATGTCCTCAAGTGTTTGAATAGTCTGCTCAGATTGGCCATCAGTTTGAGGATGATAAGCCGTACTAAAGTTCATCTCAGTATTCAAAACATGTTGAAGACTCTTCCAGAACTTAGAGGTGAATCTTGGATCTCGATCAAATACAATAGATAGTGGTACTCCATGTAGCCTTATCACTTCTATGATATATATCTGTTCCAGTTGATCCAATGATAAATCCTATCAAATTGAAATGAAGTGTGAAGTCTTTGTAAGATGATCCACAATAACTCAGATAGAATTATTTCCTTTGGATGAATTTGGAAGTCTGGTGAAAAATTCCATGGTGATGTTCTCCCATTTACATATTGGTATGGGTAATAGTTGAATCATCCCCTTAGACTTCTACCTCTCAACATTCACTTGCTGACATACCAGGAAATTTTATGTATACCCAGTGATCTCCTTCTTCATGTTATCCCACCAATAAAGATCTCAGAGATCTCGATACATCTTTGTGTTTCCTGGGTGAATTGAGAAATTCAAACTATATGCATCATCCAAAAGTTATTTCTTTAACTCCAAATTTGATGGAACACATAGTCTTGACCCAAATATCACAATTCATTCTTCATTAACATTTAAATCTGAGGATTTCACTTTTCTGATAGTTTCCACTTTCTTCTGAATTCCCACATAATACTTTTGAGCATCCTTTAACCTTTACCAAAGAGATGGTTAAGCAATCATTTGTGAAAGGATTGATGATATTCCCCTCTTTATGATTCCCATTTCCATCTTTATCAAATCTAAGAAGATTGGATCTTTTTCAATTCTCATCAATTATAGAATTTCTAGGTCCTTTCTACTTAGAGCATCTACCACCTTGTTCACATTCCCAGGGTGATAATGGATTGAGAAGTCATAGTATTTGATCAACTCTAACCATCTTCATTGGCACATGTTCAACTCTTTCCATGTGAATATATACTTGAGGCTTTTTTATCCATGTATATTTCACACTTCTCCCCAAATAGGTAATTTCACAAAATTTATAAAGTGAAGATTACTACAACCAACTTCAGATCATGCGTTGGATAGTTTTTCTCATGAACTTTCAATTTCCTTGAATCATAGGCAATGAAATTGTCATTTTACATCAACATAAATCCCATGCCCTTCTTTAAAGCATCACCGAATACCACAAAAAGTTATCCACTTGTGGGTAGTGTGAGAACGGGTGTAGTGATAAGACTCCTTTTCAACTCCTTGAAACTATCTTCTCATTCATCACTCCAAGCAAACTTGACTCCCTTCTAAGTAATCTTGGTAAGAGGGTTTTCCAATCGTGAGAAATTTCTCACAAATCGGTGATAATATCCAGCTAACCCTAGGAAGCTATGGATATCTATTACCGATGCTGGCCTCAGATATCCCTCAATTGTAGCTATCTTGGAAGGATCCACAGATATCCCATTTCTTGTGATGATATGACCCAAGAATGAGACTTCCTTTAACAAGAACTCACACTTTCTTTACTTTGCATAGAGTTTTTCATTTTGAAAGGTCTCTAGTATAGTTCTTAGATTCTCCTGATGCTCTACCTTGGTTTTGGAGTATATTAGAATATTGTCTATAAAGAATACCAAAAATTTGTCGAGGTAATCTCTAAATAATCTATTCATCAAGTCCATGATGATTTCTAGAGAATTAGTTAGTCAAAAAGGAAATACTATGAATTCATATTGCCTGTACCTTTTATGAACAACAGTCTTGGGGATATCCTCCTTATTCACCCTTACTTGGTAATATCCTGACCGAAGATCCACCTTGGAGAAGTATTGTTCTCCACGTAGCTGATCGAACAAGTCATCAATTCGGGGCAGAGGATACTTGTTCTTTATCATGATTTTTTTGAGCTCATGATAATCAATGCAAAGGCGCATTTACCCATCCTTCTTCTTGACGAAGAGGACTGATGTACCCCATGGTGAAGCACTTGGGCGTATAAACCCTTTATCCAGATTATCCTATAGTTGTTTCTTTAACTCCTCAAGCTCCAAAACAACCATTCTATACAGTGTCTTGGATATTTTCAATTCCTCAGATATAAGATCAATTGAGAATTAAACATATATTCTAGGGGGAAGACCAGTCAATTCCTTGAGAAACACTTTTGCAAATTCCCTCACAATAGGCATGTCTTCAAGGATGTTTTCTTTCTTAGAATCAATAATATGAGAAAGATACGTGTGATCATAGGGAAGTAATATCCACGCTTGAGATGATGGTTCTAAAGAAGATCCATCCTCCTCCTTTCACTTATACAGAATCGGGGTTCGATTCGCCATATATAGAGTGATTCCCCTCTCATTACAATTTATTTTGGATCTATATAGATAAATCCAATCCATGCCAAGAATTAAATAAAATTATACCAGAGGGAGTATGATGAGGTTTTTTAGGAAGTTCAATCCCCAAATTATGATAGGGGAGGAGTTATATTCATGGGATGTAATGATTTTCCCATTTTCTGTTCTCACCGACATCTTTACTTCCATGATTTTTGGTGATGTTGGGATTGTTCTACTAAACTTTTAGGATATACAAGAATGCATAGAATCGGAATCAAAAAGTATATTCTCTATTATTGAATGAATAACTAGAATACCTATCACGACTACATTTTCAGGGTTCACTTCGGCGATAGTGATAGAAAAATCTCACCCTTGTTGCCTTGGTGGTTGTTGGTTTCCTCTGAAAAATATTGTCTTAGGGCACTGGTTTGAAAACTGCCCTGGTTTTTTATAGTTGAAGTAATAAACAATGAATTAAGGGTCGAATAGAGCATTCCTCTCCTCTTTCGCAGCCACCAGTTTTTTTGTCAACAGTTAATGGTCAGGTGACCTTCTCTTCCACACCAAAAGCATTTCCTCATCCCCTTCAGGCAATTTCCAGAGTGCTTATTTCCACACCTTTGGAAAGTGGGGTGATTGATTTTATTAGAACCGTTGGATTTATCCATAGGACCTCCAGAATTAAAGTCCACCTTACTCTTATTATCCCCATGATACCCCTGAGATTCGACGATCTCTATTTTGACCTTGAGGGAACATCGGACAATTTCATCATAGCTATCAAAGTCACAGATCGCTAGGGATTTCCATAGGCTAGGTTTTAGCCCACCAAAGAAGCGGTCAACCTTGAATTTGGGGGTAACAAAAAATATGGAGGCATATCGTACAAGCCTTGTGAATTTTTCCTCGTACTATCTGATGGATTTGTCATCTTTTTTCTTGAGGGTAAGGAAGTCCCTTTCCATCTTAATTCAGAGGGTGCGAGGAAAATATTTATCAAAAAAATTTTTTTGGAAATCCATCCATTCCAATGCCTCGATCTCCTCCTCATGCTTCATATTTTTGATCAATTTCCACCATTGATCAGCTTCACCCTCTATAAGATAAGAATATAGAAGAACCTTCTCTTGTTCAGAACATTGAAGGATAAAGAAGCACTACTAGAAATTTAGGCTATAGCCACAGTTTGAAACCGTGGCTATAAACCCAAAAACTGTGGCTATAGGTTATAACCACAGTTCATTGAATCGTGGATAGTATTGGCGTGGATATAGGCCGAAACCTATAGCCATGGTTTGAACTGTGGCTATAGACCTATAGGCACGGTTCAAACTGTGGCTATAAGCCTATACCCATGGTTTGAAACCATGGCTATAGGGTTCGACCTATAGCCACGCCAATACCAGCCATGATTCAATGAACTGTGGCTATAGGGATTTAGCCACATTTTGAAACCGTGGCTATAGCCTTTCCCATTTCATAAAAAAACCATCCCCACCCCACCCTGGGATAGACCCCCCTTGCACCCTAGACAGACCCCCCTACACCCCTGGACATCCCCCTTGCACCCCTATAGACCCCCCTTGCACCCCTGGACAGACCCCCTACACCCCTGGACAGACCCCCTTGAACCCCTTGACAGACCCCCTTTCACCCCTAGACAGACCCCACCCTTGCACCCTAGAAAAACCACCTTTCACCCTGGACAGACCCCCTTGCACCCTGGACAGACCCCACTTGCACCCCTGGACAGACCCCTCTTGCACCCCTGGACACACCCCCTCCCCCTGCCAAACCCCCCTTGCACCCCTGCAGACCCCCCCTTCCCCCTCCCCACTGCCCTGAAGATCCCCCCCCCTAGACAGACCCCCCTTCACCCAGGACAAACCCCCCCTGCACCCCTGGACAGACCCCCTTACACCCTTTCATACCCCCTTGCACCTCTGGATAGACCCCCCTTGCACCCTGGAAAGACTAACCTTGCACCCCTATAGACCCCCTTCCCCCTACCATCCTCATACTCCCTCCCCCCTTGAACCCCTCCCCACTACCCTAAAGAACCCCCCTGCACCCTCCCCCTTACACCCCTCCCCACTGCCCTACAGAACCCCCCTGCACCCTCCCCTTCCCCCTACCCTACAGACCCCCACCCTCATGCACCCTCCCCCATTTCACCCCTCCCCACTGCCTTGCAGACCCCCAACCCTCCTGCACCCTCTCCCATTACACCCCTCCCCTATGCCCTGCATACCCCACTACACCTTCCCCCCTTCCCTCCTCCCCACTGCCCTACAGACACCCCCCTTCCCTCATGCACCCTCCCCCTTGCCAGTTTTCCCTCCCCCCTGCCCTCCTGCACCCTCCCCTGCCCTCCTGTACCCCTTGCACCCCTCCCCAATTCCCTGCAAAACCCCCTCCCTCCTGCACCCTCCCCCCTTTCACCCCTCCCCACTACCCTACAGAACCCCCTTCCCTCCTGCACCCTCCCACCTTGCACCCCTACCCACTGCCCTGAAGACCCCCCTTCCCTCCTGCACCCTCCCCCTTGCACCCCCCCTATGCCCTACAGACCCCCCTGCACCCTCCCCCCTGCCCTCCTCCCCACTGCCCTACAGACACCCCCTGCCCTCCTACACCCTCCCCTCCTGCACCCCTCCCCTCTGCCCTGCAGACTGTCCCCCTGCCCTCCTACACCCCCTCCTCCCGACTGCCCTACAGACCCCCTGCCAGTTTTCCCTCTCCCCTGCCAGTTTTCTCTCCCCCTACCCCACCCACTTTCACCCCTGGAAAACCCCCCTTTCACCCCTACAGACCCCCTGTCCCCTCCCCCTCCCCCCTGCACCCTCCCCCCTGCTAGTTTTCCTTCCCCCACTACCCCCCTTGCCCCACCCCTTGCACCCCCCAGACAAAAGATAAATCCAAAATACCAGTAGAATATATATAATCAACTAAACAGAAGATAAATCCAAAATACCAGTATAATATATACAATCAACTGAACTGTATATAATATATGAAAGAGACAGTAGACATAAATATATATCCCATGAGATAAATACAAGGAAAACAAGACATATATATGAAAATTCTACATAACATGAAGTACTGAGAAGATCCTCCACATTTCACATACTATTGTATCACTCTTTATCTGTATTGTTGACCACTACTATCACAAATCCCCATGATCCATAATGAATCTCCTAGAATCCCTGAGCATTTTCTCTGAACAAGCCACATCAACTCTATGTCTATCCAATCCATATCCAAACCCATGAATATTCTACTCAATCACAATACATGTGGGCATAATTCTTGTGCATGGTTGAGTATAAATATACCCAATAGGATTCCTTAAAACCATAAAGGTAACATAATGTGACAAGTTAGCTCAAATATCTAAGTACTCAATAGTGTTTGAGAGAAAGAAAATAAGGAATAATCCATACATTCTGAATTACTAAAAGTATCAGGGACACAAAGAAGTCCTGATTATCTCAACTCTAATCCTTTAATGTCATAACATTTGAGAAAATAGGGAAGCTCAGAACACTAAAGACCCCCCACCCGGACAGGACCCCCCCACCCGAATAGGACCCCCCCCTGAAACACCCCTTCCCCTATGAAAATCTCCCCCTCCACTCCCCCATTGCACAACCCCCCCCCCCCCCCCGCATAGCCCCTCACTCCCCCCATTGCACATACCCCCCTGCACAGCCCCCCACCCCTGGACAGCCCGCCCCGGACAGAGCCCCCCGGATAGATCCCCCACCCAGACAGGACCCCCCTACAACACCCCTTCGCCCATGCAAATACCCCCCTCCACTCCCCCCTTTAGACAAACCCCCCCATTTCACAATCCCCCACCCATGGATAGTCCCCCCGGACAGAGCCCCCGCCCTTGCAGATAGCCCCCCTAAAGTGGTTCTTGCACGTGTATTCACATGATAATAATTCAATGATCTAATAAATGACCCACTACTCAATAAAAAAATACGATTGCTAAAAAAATACATGTTCTAATGGTCTAAAAAACTATCCACTGCTCGAATTAAATAAATCATCAATTTCTCAATAAGAGTACATGCAGTCTAAAAAATGAAGCACAACTCATATTTAATACAAGTAAAAGAAAATATTAACTGAAACACAATAAAATGACCCACTGCTTGAAAATATATCGTTGCTCCAATCTTTCATGATGGTATATTTATCCAAAATCAAGTGTTAGTCCACCCTATCACCTTGTATGCAAGATCAAAACCCTGCATGAATATTGATTATACTTAATATATTGAAAACATACATTTGTGGTACATACTATTGCAATAAAAGTGGATTAAACATGAGTAAGCAGAACCCACCCCCCGCATAACCCCCCTTACACCCCCTGCACTGCCCCCTTGCACCCCCTACACATCCCTTGCACCCCCCTATACACCTGCACACACCCCCTTGCACACCCCCACTACACCCCTTACACAACCCTTGCACCCCCTGCACACCTTCACACACCCCCAAAATTCAAAAGTGGAGTGCAATTCACCATGAATAATCCACTCTATTTATTCCATGACATCCAATTAAACTTTAGAAAGTAGGCATAACCATTACATAATTCACTACATGAGGCATTACCACTCATGTGACAAGTTAACCACATTCGGTTCAATTTAACTCATTCAATTCATTAAAAAATAACAATTATATTTATAAGATCAAATGGGGGTCACTTAGTGGTGACTTGGTCATTACAACACTTGCCTTCTTGGGAAATTCCATCTTAAAAGTCTAACAACACTTAAAGGGCGTTTTGGTTCAAACAGGCGTTCTAATAAAAAGAGGTAAACCCCCTACACAACCCCCTGCACACCCCATGCACCCCCTATAGGCATAACCATTACATAATTCACTACATGAGGCATTACCGCTCATGTGCCAAGTTAACCATGTTCGGTTTAATTTAACCCATTCAATTCATTAAAACATAGCAATTCTATTTATAAGATCAAAGGGGGGTCACTTAGTGGTGACTTGGTCATTACAACACTTTCCTTCTTGGGAAATTCCATCTTAAAAGTCTAATGACACTTAAAGGGTGTTCTGGTTTAAACAACTATTTTAATAAAAAGAGGGAAACCCCCTACACAACCCCCTGTACACCCCCTTCACCCCCTACACACACCCCTGTAGGAATAACCGTTACATAATTCACTACATGAGGAATTACCTCTCATGTTCCAAGTTAACCATGTTCAGTTCAATTTAACTCATTGAATTCATTAAAACATAGAAATTCTATTTATAAGATCAAAGGGGGGTCACTTAGTGGTGACTTGGTCATTACAGCACTTGCCTGCTTGGGAAATTCCATCTTCAAAGTCTAACGACACTTAAAGGGTGTTCTTTTTCAAACAGCCATTTTAATAAAAAGAGGGCAACCCCCTACACCCCCCCCCTGCACACCCCATGCACCCCCTACACACCCCCTATAGGCATAACCGTTACATAATTCACTACATGATACATTACCGCTCATGTGCCAAGTTAACCATGTTTAGTTCAATTTAACTCATTAAATTCATTAAAAAATAGAAATTCTATTTATAAGATCAAATGGGGGTCACTTAGTGGTGACTTGGTCATTACAACACTTGCCTGCTTGGAAAATTCCATCTTAAAAGTCTAACGACACTTAAAGGGTGTTCTGGTTCAAACATCCATTTTAATAAAAAGAGGGAAACCCCCTACACACACCCCATGCACCCCCTACACACCCACTATAGGCAAAACCATTACATAATTCACTACATGAGGCATTACCTCTTGTAACACTCCAAGCTTCCACAATACGCTTTTTTTCGAATAATATAGTAGCGTGTGTTGTACGCAACTTCGAGTTCTAACACACACCACAACCAATCAAACTAGCCTTTATAAATAGTAATAACCAATTTTTAAAATTTTATATTTCAAAATAGACTTCATTTTTGGATTCATAATATCGAAATTATCTTAGGGTGAAATTTTGGTATTTTTCTGAAAACGTTTAATTTTTGATGAATTCTGAAAAAACAATGAGTTATAGTTTAAAACCGAATTTTTATTTAAATGATTATTTATTTTATTTAAATTTAATTAATGTCAAAATCGATACATAATACCTATATAAGTTCAATTAAATTAATTGGAGTTAGTTTATAATAATTTTAGATATATAAATTTTTTTTCGAACTTTTCACCGTCTTTTACCCACCTCCTAGAAGAATTTGAAAATTCATATAAAACTTAATTTTACTACTTCTGTGAGTGGAATTTTGAGAATCTGAGACACGGTTAATATCAAGGAGTAAAATGTGGTTCAATAAGATAAAAATCATTTTTGGTGAATAGTAACTTTTTTTACTTTTATTTACCACGGTTAAATGTAAATAGGGTAATTAAGGGTAAAAATGATATTATTATTACCCTAACACATGTCATAATTCTATTGGCTAAGTATAATTCGACCAAAAACAACCTCAGGAATAAAATATGAACCTATTTGGTCCACATGGATTAGATTAGGACATTTATTATTATTTAATTCAAAGAAGAGTTAAAAGAGTTAAAATCAAAGTAATAACTAATTTTTTTTAATATAGGGTTATACATAAGATAAATTTGATTATAAATATTAATTATAAATATAAAAATATTTCCTACATAATGGTATTTTATTTATAATTTTTAGACATTAAATAATTTAATTTATTTATGACACAATGATGATGCAGTAATTACCTTATTAGTAAAATATTAAAATAATTGATATTATAAATTCAAAAATAAATATAATTTGAGACTTTTAATGAATTAAATGAATTTTATATGTCAATATTACATGTTAGGGTTGATTAAATGAATTAGGTTCTATGTAATAATTCTGTTATGAATTTAGCAAAAACAAAATACCAAATAGTGTCAAAATTGACATAAAAGAGTTTTTAAAACAAATATTTTATTATTAATTGATATTAAATTCCTAAATATCTAATGTTTGACCAAGAGACTTATATAATTATAGGTGTATCATTAATAAACCACTTGGTGTTCTCTGGGAAGTTTATAGTAAGTTTATTAACCATATAATATAAAAATACAAAGATACATGGTAAATGTGAAACTAATTAACTAAGAGTTAAAACTAAATGATAAGGTTAATATAGTGACCAAAACCTGTATAAAACCTGTTGTTTGGGTGGTTTTCGACCCATACCCATCTTATCCTATAAATAAGTCACTTTGGAGCCATTAGAAATTGAATATGAATTTGTTATAAAATAATATTTCTAGCTTTTCCTAAGGTGCCCCTCACCCCTCTTATAAAAGGGCACTCCCCCTTCTCTAAAATTCATACATTCAAAGCCTTTTGGTTCGGCCAAACCCTGAAAAAATATCTTCCCAACTTCCATCAATTCAAACTAGAGGCCTTATTTTGATCATAAAGCCATCCTAAGGATCCATTTTGATCAAATCAAAAGGAAGAATCCGAAGAAGAGGTAATGATTTCACCACCTCTTTCAAGTTCCTTTCTTCTTCCACTTCTTCTTTCTTTTATATTTCCATTATAAAATAATAACTCCAGTATATTCTATATACTATTATGTTATTATAAATATGGTATAACCATATTCAGTATTCTATCCATCCTTTTAATGACATGTCACCATACGTGCGTACGTACGGCTTACCATCTCCACGCCGTGGTGTAATTATTATTCAATACATTATTATTTGTATGGGTATAATAATGATGTGTAATTCATGTAAATAATAAATATAACATGATAATTATTCTGTATATATGATACACCATCCAATTATATATTATTTTAATATCAAAGGAATGATATTGTCGCTCGTGCGTACGGATGGACTACCGTCTCCACGAACACGACGAGATTCATTCCCCATCGTATCCATTCAAGAATAATTTTCATTTGATGATTAAAAATAATGTTTAAGGACTTGATATCATTCTTGATATTAATAAGATACAATCTATGGATAAAAAACAAGGCTTATGTAACAAAACATATAAAATAAAACGAGTAAGTGAACACCCGAAATGGCGATAATACTAAAATATTATTAAAAAAGCAATGTTAAAAGATCATATATGATATAATTTTAATGTATTTTATTCTTGTATAATTTAATAACAATTATTTACCCATTATACAGGAGGTTAACCTACCCTCGACCTAGGAAAAAGTACAAAGTAAGGGGATTCTTATCTCACTTTTAATTCCGTGAGATTTCCATTGTTCACCACTTATTTATTGCATGTGGTGTGTGTACTGCCCATGATTGTATTCATTGGGTAATATAATTTAATTTATGGATATTTACATCATAATTGTATGATCCTTCTTTCATGGTTGTATGTTTTGTAAGTTACCAAATCGATAAGGGAATTTGAAATTTCAATTTCCACTCATTCGGATTTACGCATACTTAATTGATTATTTTACTCCAAGATTATGTGTGGAATCACTATTTATTTTCTTATCTCATAATTTCAACTCCCCTTTATATGGATATACTTTTTATACACATAATCACTCCATTTATAAATTCTCAAGTCATCGATATGAACTTGATAAGAGTAATTGTAACTCAATCTCCATTTATTGAGTTAAACATCTAATTCATTGGTGTTGTTTTTACAAGAATATGTGTGAATGTCCTTTGATTGTTTACACTTAATATCCAATAATATTGAGTGTATTTATATTTTTCACACATAATTATGTTGTTGATTTATCCGTAACCTAAGGATACGGTCTTTATGACAGATTGCATCTCAATTTACATTCCATTGAGATTCCTTTGTTGTTATACACCAAATCACTTTTATATGGTGTATATAATGTACTTTGACATAGTATATCATGAATCCCTTTATTCTCATGATATTACAAAGGTTTTATTACCTCAATTATTTGTATTCAAGTGCCTCACTTTTGGTTAGGAACTCTAACTAAAATGTCATTTTAAAATGTTTTAAAGATTTTTTATTCTAAATATTTATCATCAATGTCCATGTTTTAAAAATGGTTTTAAGGATTTATTCATATGGAAATTAAATTTTTAAAATTAAAATTACTTTTAAAAGTTTCAAAGTGGTATGGTACACTTTTATTCAAAAATATATTTTAAAAATATTCTTGATAAATAGTGAGACTTTTAAATGTTTTCAAGAAAAAGGGGGATATTTCTCTCAAATAGTTTTGATGATTATTTTCATTGATGTCAATATCATTAATTATTCTCTATTGAGGTTGATCTATTATAATAAAATCTTCCATATTATATTGAATGAGTTATGTTTGAATGTGGATGTGCTTTTTTTAAACCATTCATGGTTTGTGGTTAAAATATTGACATTTTGTATGCTAGTTTTAATACGAATGTTCAGATTATGTTTCAACCTTTTCATATAAGGAATGCATTGGACTTAGTAAGTGATGGGTGGAGCCTGCTATAGCTCATAGATACATCAGTAGGTATCATGAGACAAACTAGTGTCTTGGCACAAGGCCTTGACAAAATCTTATTTGTAGTCTTGGCACAAGGCCATGACTATGTGGTTATGATAGTCTGGCATTATGCATTCCATCATTATGAAAGTGGTTATTGATATTGCATGTGATTATTCGACTAGTAGAATATCCATGTGAATAAGTAAATGAAATTATTTCATTTTATTTTTTCCATGTTATGCTGAAGTTCAAGTTTAAAAGGCTTTTGTTTTAGTTATACATTGCCTTAAATGTTTATACTTATTTATGAAAGTTTCTGCTATATTGTTATCCTTACTGAGCATTTGTGCTCACCCCTTTACATGTTTTATTTTTCCCAGGATGTGAAGAAGTATTTTATGAATGACCTACAGGGATAGTATGAGGGGATATGAGTGTGGTCTATGGAGACAAGATGTTGTTGTAGTTTTTCACTTTATGATGTAATGTAAACTTTATGAATGTATCTAGTGATCCCAAGGCTACTAAACTAATCAGTCTTTCGATACATGAACTTTTGTGATCATGAAAATGTTATGTAATAATGAACCAACTCTATATAACTGAGGTCAGTGCATTACAGTTGGTATCAGATTAAGTTTAGTACAAACCTTGGAAACAAGATTTAGATAAACTCTGATTAGAGCACATAACCCTAAGATAGACTTTGAGGATTAGTATAGAAGAACTTCCTAGAATTTTGGTATTGTATAGATTTTTTTAGTTTTCAAAGAAATACATCCCTGTCTAGATACAAGTAGGTAGAGGCAGCTCTGGCACAAATGTACCTAGGGGTAAAACCCGAAAACACTGTAACGACCCAAAATTTTGAATAAATCTTGTTTCCTAATTTTGTGTGTTATTTTATTTTTGATACTCAACAAAACTATTTCATTTGATAACATGAGTATAATTAAAATGAGACCATTGGGTTTTGACTGTTATATGACCATTGGTCAACATGACCACTGGAAACTAAACGTTTTGATTATTGTCTCTAAATACAAGTAATCTTGGTTAATATAGAAAGAAGATTCGATGGCCTCACCCAGTATTCTTGGACCAATCAAAGCCCATCTAACAGAACTTGGGAAGGAGGTAGCACCACTGGGCTTTGCTCTGGACCAAACCCAAGCTGAACTTCATCATTTGAAGCTAGAACGGAATCGCCTTCGCGAGAAGTTCAAACTGATAGAAATTACTACTCGTGCGATGTTGGCCGAGCCTCCCTCAGATTCTCTAACCTTAGCACACCTTACACTTAGGTCCTATACTGGTGTGATAAGGGGCTATGTAAGGAGACCGTAACTACCATGTGTAACCCTTTGTTTTAAATAAAAATTTTGATTTCTTCCTATGATGAAGTTTATGAATTTTCAAATGTCTGGATAAATATAGTATGCATATTTTTGATGAATTTTAGAAAAAGGATATTTTAAAAATGTTTAGGTAAACCTTAAATAATTAAAAATGTGTAATGATTTTCAAAAAATGGTCTTCTACAATTATGTTCTCTACAAAATTTAGAGTCTAATAAGATCAACTTGATTTTTGGTGAATAACAAATTATGAATAGTGATTTTATGATTAGGATTAGTAATGTGTCCAAATGGATTAGTAATCTCACTTAAAGAAAGTATTAATATAATCTAGGCACCTTGATTAAGTAATGTGATTCAATAAAATGGTTAAATAAAGGTTTCATAAATTATTATTCAAGTACTAGTTTTTTTCAGGTGAATAGTGTTTTTTAATTAAAAATTAAATTAAAAATATTTAGAAAAATATTTTTATAAAATGGATTTAATTTTTGAACTCAGAGCATCGATATTATGTTAAGGTAATTTTTGGGGTTTTTTTCTAAAAAAATGAATTTTCAGTGAATAGTGTATTTATTTAAAAATTAAATTAAAAATATTTAGAAAAATATTTTTATAAAATGGAGTTCATTTTTGAAATTAGATCATCGATATTTGGTTAATGTGAAAATTTGGGATTTTTCTGAGAAAGTTGAATTTTCAGTGAATAGTAAAAAATACAGTTTTAGGGTTTCAGTATGTTTAATGACATCATAACTATGTCATGATGATTCCATGAGATAATTTAAGGGATGAAATACTAAAGGGGATTAATTATTGTATTATGTGTCCCAAGTGGCCAATACCATGGGCGAATACCATGGGCAAGCCCATGGTTTTTCCAAAACCACCAATGAGGTGTCCCTTGGCCATCAATGCATTGTCCCCTCACTTTCCCTATAAATACCAAGAAATCCTCTCATCCTTTAGACTCAAAAATCTCCCCCAACTAAGATCTGGTATTATTAACTCCCAAGGAGTCCTCCCAAGGTGCCCCCAAGCCCTCAAGGTCCCAACCTTTGAGTTTTAAGAGTTACTTTTTAAGGTAAGGGATCCTACCTCTCTCTTTCTTTTCAAGTAATCTATTTTATGTCATTTATTTTATGATCTATGCTATTATGTGGGAAGATGTTATTTTATATTCCTATTAATTCCCTTTTCCTTTTTATATGATGGTATACCCCCTCTTTCTCTCATCAATTCGTTTTAAGAAAGTTTAAGTGGCGCCGTTAGGCTGCCAAATTTTTAAGGGATTCTTTCACCTTTCTCATTTTTCAAAGTTCTACTTTTATGTCAAGTCTTTAAAGTTACTTTTTATTATGTTGGGGGTATGATATCTAAATATATCATACTGATATTTTATGTTCATATGATGAGAGACCCTATTTGATCTCATCAATTCATTTTTGTTGAAGTTTAAGTGGCGCCGTTAATCTGCTGAATTTTTAAGGGATTCCTTCATCCTTCACATTTTCAAGTTCTACTTTCATGTAAAGTCTTTAAAGTTCCTTTTTATTATGTTGGGGTATGATATCTATATATATCATACTGATCTTTTATGTTAATATTATTAGAGACCCTATTTTTATCTCATCAATTCATTTTTTTGAAGTTTAAGTGACGCCGTTTGGCTGCCAAATTTTTAAGGGATTCCTTCACCCTTCTCATTTTCAAGTTCTATTTTCTTGTCAATTATTTCAAGTTACTTTTTATTATGTTGGTGTATGATCTCTATATATATCATAATGATATTTTATGTTCATATGATGAGAGACCCTATTTTGATCTTGTAAATTCATTTTTTTGAAGTTTAAGTGACGCCGTTAGGCTGCCGAATTTTTAAGGGATTCCTTCACTCTTCTCATTTTCAAGTTCTATTTTCTTGTCAAGTCTTTCAAGTTAATTTTTATTATGTTGGGTTATGATATCTATATATATCATACTGATATTTTATGTTCATATGATGATAGACCCTATTTTTATCTCGTCAATTAATTTTTTTGAAGTTTAAGTGACGCCGTTAGGCTGCCGATTTTTTAAGGGATTCTTTCACCCTTCTCATTTTCAAGTTCTATTTTCTTGTCAATTATTTAAAGTTCCTTTTTATTATGTTGGGGTATGATATATATTTCTATCATACTGATCTTATATTTTCATATGATGAGAGACCCTATTTGATCTCATCAATTCATTTTTTTAAGTTTAAGTGACGCCGTTAGGCTGCTGAATTTTCATAAGAAAAATCTTATTTTTGTCTACCTTCCATGTTTTTCATTTAAAATGGTATGTCCTTAAAATTTCATCACCATGTTAATATATCAATTATATTCTGTCCCTATACTGTTTTATGGATCATTTATCAGTTGGTGACCCATGTCCCCTCTCTTTTCAATGTTTTCTAAAACCCTGTAACATAGCCGTTATGCTGCAGAATTTTCGTCTCAAAATACCTCTCTATTTTTCTCAAATTATTTTATTTTATTAAGTGAATACTCAAAGATCTTTCTTATACAGGGGTATTCATATATATATATCAAAATTTTCTATTTTAAATTTTGGGATTTACATACACGAAACCCGCTTTCCCTTTCCGTGGGTTTAAAGTGACAAAAAGATCATGTCTTTAAAGCATTTTTTAAAACGTTATGATTATGAAATGAAACCTATTTCTTTTATTCTATATGGGTGGTTTATGAAATTATTGATGATGATATATGTGTCTCACATGATAACAAAGGGAAATTTAAGGGTGCGCCCTGATAACTCTCCAATGCATTGGGTAAAGACTTAATCTCTAGAGATGACCATTTAGACTGATACCTTGGTGAATAACCTTGGTAATTTTTAATGACACCTTGGGGATGTACCTTGGTGAAATGAAATGATTTTCAATATTAAATGTTTTAGACACATCTTCAAGTTATGAAAAATGTTATTTTTATTATGATATATCTCATGATTTCTTTCGCATGACTTAAAGTTCTTTTCATGACCTTATTGAAGTATCTCAAGTCCACATGTAAAATGTTTCTCTTCTTTCCCTTACTGGGCCTTCTGATCACCCTTTCTTTTGATGTATGTCCCCAGGTTATGAGATGCAGTAATGAACCTAGGATGAACATGAGGAGAATCCTTTCAAGTTTTTAAGAAGAATGTTTTATGTTTTCATGTTTTAAGTTCCTAGTTTCCAAGACACTAAACCTTAAAGATACTTGGTTTTGTAAAATGCAATGAAAGTTTATGTGATAAAAAGGCGGGATGCTATAGTTGGTATCAAAGTATGGTTTAGTTATTTGTGGAAATTATGATATGAAAACTTTAGGAATAAGCCTATAGAAAAGTTTATATATAGTAAATCTTTCTGGTATTTTGGTGAGTATTGAGTAATGGGTTGCCAAGCAAATACATCCTTGTCTGGATACGAGCAGGTAGAGGTGGATCTGGCACAGATGTACATAGGGGTAAAACTCGAAAACACCACTTTGATCTAGACTCAAACGGGAACTGATACATGAAAATGGGTCTTGCTGCACTCTTGGTTACGACACTCCCAGGGGATATGCTTTGGTAAATTCATAAGGTTAGTATGAACCATTGTTAAAGGAACACAGATAAAATAAAATAAAGATTCACATAAGAATATATGATCATGGATAACCTAGATGGGAACCTAGGGGATCACAAGTTAGGGTATACTTTTCTTCTACAAGTTATCCTTATATGCTTTAAGTTCCTTTTCATGATTATTGGCTAAGTATTTAAGCCCATAATTATAATTTCTCTTCTTAGTTAATGGTGGGAAATGGAAGAAAATGTCCCAATAACCAATGTGATAGGAAATGCGACGATTGCCGTATTAATATGATAGAGATGATTAGGGGATTAAAAGATGATTATTATTTTGGAAGACGTTCACTATTTTGGGGACCCTATATAATCGAGGTAAATATATTACTATGGTATTTTCATTGAGGAGTAAGGTTGACTTATATTTTGAAGAATCGATGAATTTAAGGTGGACTTATAGTAATTTAGGTTACTTATGGGAATGATTAACCTATCTTGGGTAAAATATGTTTAGGTTATATAATTTTGTTATAAGAAGTTAGGAGTGGTTGATGTTGTTTGGAGATGAACAATGAAGTTTATTTTGGAAGACTATGTTATCAAATCCTTCTTATATTTGGGTTTCAATCTTAGTTTGGTTTATTTTGAGGAATTTTAAGGACCGTTATTTATGGAATGGTCTATGATGAACTTTGGGTAGTACCATGGAACTTTGATGATTTAAAAGTAGTTTTTATTCCTATGGGATTCTTTCTTTTTGAAGAGTTGTTTTACCTAACCCTTTCTGTTTTTGGGATAATGTTTAAAGATAGAAGAAATAGATAGTTAATATTTTGTGGATTATGTGATTCTCTAGAAGATGATTCTTGTGTTTTGATGAGACCAAGTAGTTTTGAATGCTCATTGTTTGGAGAAAAGATTAGTTTTGGTAGAAACTTATTAAAGGATGAAACTCTACATGAAGGTAGGTATATTTCCTTATGTTTTTGTTCTATGTAGTAAATGAATTCCTCAAAATTATGAAAAGAAACGTAAAACAAAAATTTTGTTGGTTTACATTTCCTACTAGGTAATCAAAGACCGTTTACACACATCATAAGTTTGGGATTTTCTCGTGGTCAACTTTATCCTAATCATGTTTTCTATCACTCTCCCCCAGAACTTAACCCTTTGTTTTTTTCTTCCATATCCATGTTTTCCTCCATGGAATCCTAGTATGGGTTAACTCGGGTGACCTTTGTACTTCCCTTTCTTTCTTTTAAAGTAATAGTGTTACTGACTCTTTTTCCGATGTGGGACTTTCAATGAAATTTCAAAACCCAATTTTAAAAATTGCGAGGACGTAATTTCTTAAGGGGGGAAGATTGTAACGACCGAAAATTTTGAATAAATCTTGTTTCCTAATTTTGTGTGTTATTTTATTTTTGATACTCAACAAAAATGTTTCATTTGATAACATGAGTATAATTAAAATGAGACCATTGGGTTTTTACTGTTATATGACCATTGGTCAACATGACCACTGGAAACTAAACGTTTTGATTATTGTCTCTAAATACAAGTAATCTTGGTTAATTAATATAGAAAGAAGATTCGATGGCCTCACCCAGTAGTCTTGGACCGATCCAAGCCCATCTAACAGAACTTGGGAAGGAGGTAGCACCACTGGGATTTGATCTGGACCAAACCCAAGCCGAACTTCATCGTGTGAAGCTAGAACGGAATCGCCTTCGCAAGAAGTTCAAACTGATAGAAATTGCTACTCATGCGATGTTGGCCGAGCCTCCCTCAGATTCTCTCACCTTAGAACACCTTACACTTAGGTCCTATGCTGGTGTGATAAGAGTCTATGTAAGGAGACCGTGACTACCTTGTGTAACCATTTGTTTTAAATAAAAATTTTGATTTCTTCTTATGATGAAGTTTATGAATTTTCAAATGTCCGGATAAATATAGTATGCATATTTTTGATGAATTTTAGAAAAAGGATATTTTAAAAATGTTTAGGTAAACCATAAATAATTAAAAATGTGTAATGATTTTCAAAAAATGGTCTTCTACAATTATGTTCACTACGAAATTTAGAGTCTAATAAGATCAACTTGATTTTTGGTGAATAACAAATTATGAATAGTGATTTTATGATTAGGATTAGTAATGTGTCCAAATGGATTAGTAATCTCACTTAAAGAAAGTATTAATATAATCTAGGCACCTTGATTAAGTAATGTGATTCAATAAAATGGTTAAATAACGGTTTCATAAATTATTATTCAAGTATTAGTTTTTTTCAGGTGAATAGTGTTTTTTAATTAAAAATTAAATTAAAAATATTTAGAAAAATATTTTTATAAAATGGATTTAATTTTTGAACTCAGAGCATCAATATTATGTTAAGGTAATTTTTGGGGTTTTTTTCTAAAAAAATGAATTTTCAGTGAATAGTGTATTTATTTAAAAATTAAATTAAAAATATTTAGAAATTTTTTTTTATAAAATGGAGTTCATTTTTGAAATTAGATCATTGATATTTGGTTAATGTGAAATTTTGGGATTTTTCTGAGAAAGTTGAATTTTCAGTGAATAGTAAAAAATACAGTTTTAGGGTTTCAATATGTTTAATGACATCATAACTATGTCATGATGATTCCATGAGATAATTTAAGGGATGACCTACTAAAGGGGATGAATTATTGTATGAGGTGTCCCAAGTGGCCAATACCATGGGCGAATACCATGGGCAAGCCCATGGTTTTGCCAAAACCACCAATGAGGTGTCCCTTGGCCATTAATGCCTTGTCCCCTCACTTTCCCTATAAATACCAAACAATACTCTCATCCTTTAGACTCCCAAATCTCCTCCAATGAATATCTGGTCTCATTAACTCCCAAGGAGTCCTCCCAAGGTTCCCTCAAGCCCTCAAGGTCCCAACCTTTGAGTTTTAAGAGTTACGTTTTAAGGTAAGGGATCCTACCTCTCGCTTTATTTTCAAGTAATCACTTTTATGTCATTTCTTTTATGATCCATGATCTTATGTGGTAGGATGTTATTTTATGTTCCTATTACTGCCCTTGTCATTTTCATATGATTAGATACCCCCTCTTTCTCTCATCAATTCGTTTTAAGAAAGTTTAAGTGGCGTCGTTATGCTGCCGAATTTTTAAGGGATTCTTTCACCTTTCTCATTTTTCAAAGTTCTACTTTTATGTCAAGTCTTTCAAGTTACTTTTTATTATGTTGGGGTATGATATCTAAATATATCATACTGATATTTTATGTTCATATGATGAGATACCCTATTTTATCTCATCAATTTATTTTTGTTGAAGTTTAAGTGGCGCCGTTAGGCTGCTGAATTTTTAAGGGATTCCTTCACCCTTCACATTTTCAAGTTCTAATTTCATGTAAAAGTCTTCCAAGTTCCTTTTTATTATTCTGGGGTATGATCTCTATATCTATCATACTGATATTTTATGTTAATATGATTAGAGACCCTATTTTGATCTCATCAATTCATTTTTTTGAAGTTTAAGTGACGCCGTTAGGCTGCCAAATTTTTAAGGGATTCCTTCACCCTTCTCATTTTCAAGTTCTATTTTCTTGTCAAGTCTTTCAAGTTACTTTTTATTATGTTGGTGTATGATATCTATATATATCATACTGATCTTTTATGTTCATATGATGAGAGACCCTATTTTGATCTCATCAATTCATTTTTTTGAAGTTTAAGTGACGCCGTTAGGCTGCCGAATTTTTGAGGGATTCCTTCACCCTTCCCATTTTCAAGTTCTATTTTCTTGTCAAGTATTTCAAGTTCCTTTTTTTATGTTGGGGTATGATCTCTATATCTATCATACTTATATTTTTTGTTCATATTATGAGAGACCCTATTTTGATCTCGTCAATTCATTTTTTGAAGTTTAAGTGACGCCATTAGGATGCCGAATTTTTAAGGGATTCTTTCACCCTTCTCATTTTCAAGTTCTATTTTCTTGTCAAGTATTTCAAGTTCCTTTTTATTATGTTGGGGTATGATATCTATATCTATCATACTGATCTTTTATGTTCATATTATTAGAGACCCTATTTGATCTCGTCAATTCATTTTTTTGAAGTTTAAGTGATGCCGTTAGGCTGCCGAATTTTCATAAGAAAAATCTTATTTTTTTCTACCTTCTATGTTTTTCATTTAAAATGGTATGTCCTTCAAATTTCATCACCATGTTCATATATACTTTATATTCTGTCCCTCTACTATTTTATGGATCATTTATGAGTTGGTGACCCATGTCCCCTCTCTTTTCAATGTTTTCTAAAACCCTGTAACATAGCCGTTATGCTGCATAATTTTCATCTCAAAATACCTATCTCTTTTTCTCAAATTATTTTATTTTATTAAGTGAATACTCAAAGCTATTTCTTATACAGGGGTATTCATATATATATATATCAAAATTTTCTATTTTAAATTCTGGGATTTACATACACGAAACCCGCTTTCCCTTTCCATGGCTTTAAAGTGACAAAAAGATCATGTCATTAAAGCAGTTTTTAAAACGTTATGATTATGAAATGAAAACCATTTATTTTATGCTATATGGGTGGTTTATGAAATGATTGATGATGATATATGTGGATCACATGATAACAGAGGCAAATTTAAGGGTGCGCCCTGATAGCGCTCCAATGCATTGGGTAGAGACTTAATCTCTAGAGATGACCATTTAAACTGATACCTTGGTGAATAACCTTGGTAATTTTTAATGACACCTTGGGGATGGACCTTGGAGAAACGAAATGATTGTCAATATTAAATGTTGTATCCACATCTTCAAGTTATGAAAAATGTTATTTTTATTATGATATATCTCATGATTTCTTTCTCATGCATTAAAGTTCTTTAATGACCTTATTGAAGTATCTCAAGTCCACATGTAAAATGTTTCTCTTTTTTCCCTTACTGGGACTTCTAATCACCCTTTCTTTTGATGTATGTCCCTAGGTTATGAGATGTAGTAATGAACCTAGGATGAACATGAGGAGAAGCCTTTCAAGTGTTTAAGAATAATGTTTTATTTTTTCATGTTTTAAGTTCCTGGTTTCCAAGACACTAAACCTTAACGATCCTCGGTTTTGTAAAATGTAATGAAAGTTTATGTGATAAAAAGGCGGGATGATATAAACACCGCTTTGAGCTAGACTCAAATGTGAACTGGTGCACGACAACGAGCCTTGCTACACTCTTGGTTACGTCACTCCCAAGGGATATTCTTAGGATAATGTACATTTTCTTTACAAACCAATTTGATGTATTTTAATATAAGATGAGAGTAAATGAACTTGGTTAATCCTAATGTGTTTCAAATTGAGAATATGCTGACATGATATTCTCTAAATGATTTTATGACTATTGTTACTCACACAATGCCTTCTGGTTTTAGTCAATGGATAGATTCCAAGGAAGTCATAGAAACTTTGAGAATGATATACAAGGTGGGAATGGAAGTGGAAATGAGGAACAAAATGGAATGTTGATAGGCATAAAAGATATTGTGTTCAGGACAAATCAGTTTTCCAAAAATATGATCAACAACATATATATTAACTAAATATCGAACTCAACAAAGAAGAGAAATGTGATGAATGATAAGAGCTCCAGCAGTGGAGACCATGGAGAAAAGAATCCTGAATTTCCATCATACAAGAAATGTGGAAGGAGAAACCCAAGAAAGTGACTCAATGGAACAAAGAAATGATTTACGTGCGGGAAAGAATGACATAAAGTGAAGAATTGCTGGGAAAAAATGAAGAGTACTATGGAAGAAAATAAAAATGGTCCCAAGAATCCATTTACAGTCATTTGTAGTAAATGTAGGGGACCTGAACATTACCCGAGTGAATTCCCTATTCTATAAGATATTTTCTTGGTCAAAGAAGAAGCTATGTGGAAATAAATGGTTGGAGAAATGTTTAAAAGTATTAGTTCTCCTTGTTGATGGGATTATTTTTGAATAATTTTCTCCTGTATTTTTATCCCTGTAGTTTTCCATGTGAGAATGATATTTGAGGAAAAATTATCTTTTCTCTTGTGGATATAGTTATAAATAACCATTTGGTTTTATATGATCTTTGGTTTTGAGGCAATTACAAGTTATTATATTTTGGGATGAAAATTCAAGGTATGAGATAACATTTGTGGTTAAATTATGTTATGGTTATTTTGAGGAATTTATCTCATTTTGGTAATGTTATAAAATATAGTTTTTGAAAAAGGACAACACGCATACCGTGTGATAACCCATCGCGTCGGACAAAGCTGTGAGAATCGAACCCACAACCAAAGTGCGATTGGGATTTATCACCAACCACTGGACTATGTAAAGTCCCTGGTTAGTGTGACTAATTATTTTTAGTTAAATGATTTTATTGATCAATAATAAGTTGATTTGGGATCTTATGTATTATCAAATGAATACCCTTAGTATAGGAAAATGATTTGGTGATTAAGTGATAAATGTTATTTTGGAAGATGTTCTCTTTGTTGGGAACACTATATTCCCAAGGAAATAGAATACTATGGGATTTTATTTGAGGATTAATGGTGGATTTTTATCTATAATTTTATTATGTATTTATAGTGATTTGGGTTATTTATGGAAATGAATAACCTATAATAGAGAATATATGATTATGTTAATTACTTTTAAGTATGTGATTTTAAGAGTAGTTGATGTCATTTAGAGATACAATTTAACGTGGAAGAATAATTAACCAAATCCTTCTAAGTTTTTGGTTTCAATATTAGTTTGGATTATATTGAAGGATTTTAAGGACAATTTTTTATTAAATGGTATTTATTTAACTTTGGGGTATTTTTGGTTTAATTTTAGAAATTAATATTAGTGTTTCTTTCTCTAAAGGAATATCCTTTTAGGGGATCATCAGATCTTGCACTAACTGTTTTGGTTTTGATTAATCTCTAAAGACAAGGTAAATATATATTTTATCCTTCATGGATCATGTGATTCTATAGAAGTTTATTATAGCTCTTCCGGTGTGACTAAGTCATCTTGAATACTCATCATTTAATAAAATGAGTTAGTGGTAGAAATTTTTTAAAGAATGAAACTCTACTTAAAAAGTAAGTATATCTATTTATGTTCTTATTCAATATCATAAATTAGTTCCTCATCTTTATGAAATGTAACTTTAAAAAAATGTTGTCCGTTTACTTTTCCTACTGGGAGACTAATGACCGTTCGTCCCATCACAAGTTTGTGGTTTTCATGTTGTTAACTTTCCCCTGATCATGTTTTCTATCCCTCTCCATCAGAACTTGACACTTAGTTTATCTTCCATATCCATGTTTTCCTACATGGAATCCTAGTATGGGTTATGTTAGGTGACCTTTGTACCTCTCTTTCTTTCTTTTAAAGTGATAGTTTTATTGACTATTTTTACGATGTGGGAGATTCTATTATATTCCCAAGCCCAATTTTAAAAATTGTGAGGACACAATTTATTTAAGGAGGGAATAATGTAACACCCCAAGATTCCATGGTACACTTCTTTTGGAATAATACAGTAGTGTGTGTTGTACGCAACTTTGAGTTCTAACACACACCACAACCAATCAAACTAGCAGTTATGAATAGTAATACCCAATTTTTAAATTTTTATAAATTTTATCTATCAAAATGGACTTCATTTTTGGATTCGGAATATCGAAATTAGCTTAGGGTGAATTTTTGGTATTTTTATGAAAACTTTCAATTTTTGATGAATTGTGAAAAAACACCGAGTTATAGTTTAAAACATCATTTTTATTTAAATGATTATTTATTTTATTTAAATTTAATTAAGGTAAAAATAGATACATAATACCTATATAAGTTCAATTCAATTCATTGGAGTCAGTTTATACTAATTTTAGATACATAAAAATTTTATTGAACTTTTCACCGTCTTTTACCCACCTCCTAAGAGAATTTGTAAATTCACATAAAACTTAATTTTACCGCTTATGTGAGTAGAATTTTGAGAATTTGAGACATGGTTAATATCAAGGAGTAAAATTTGGTTCAATAAGATAAAAATAATTTTTGGTGAATAGTAACTTTTTTACTTTTATTTACCACGGTTAAATGTAAATAGGGTAATTAAGGGTAAAAATGATATTATTATTACCCTAACACATGTCCTAATTCTATTGGATATGTATAATTCGACAAAAAAAACCTTAGGAATAAAATATGAACCTATTTGGTCCACATGGATTAGATTAGGACATTTATTATTATTTAATTCAAAGAAGAGTTAAAAGAGTTAAAATCAAATTTTAATAACTAAAACATTTTTAATATAGGGTTATACACAATATAAATTCGATTATAAATATTAATTAGAAAGATAAAAATATTCCTACATAATGTTATTTTATTTATTATTTTTAGACATTAAATAATTTAATTTATTTATGACATAATGATGATGTAGTAATTACCTTATTAGTGAAATATTAAAATAATTGATATTATAAATACCCAAATAAATATAATTTGAGACTTTTAATGAATTACACGAATTTTATATGTCAATATGAAATTTTAGAGTTGATTAAATGAATTATTTTCTAAGTAATAATGTTTTTATGAATTTAGAAAAAACAAAATACCAAATAATGTCAAAATTGACATAAAAGAGTTTTTAAAACAAATATTTTATTATTAATTGATATTAAATTCCTAAAAATCTAAGGATCGGCCAAGATACTTATATAATGATAGGTGTATTATTAATGAACCATTTTTGGTTCTATTGGAAGTTTATAGTAAGTTTATTAACCATATAATATAAAAATACAAAGAGACATGGTAAATGTGAAACTAATTAACTAAGATTTAAAACTAAAAGATAAGGTTAATATAGTGGCCTAAACCTATCTAAAACCTATTTTTTGGGTGGTTTTCGACCCATACCCACCTTAGCCTATAAATAAGTCACTTTAGATCCATTAGAAACTGAATATAAATTTGTTATAAAATAATATTTATAGATTTTCTTAAGGTGCCCCTCACCCCTCTTATAAAAGGCAACTCCCCCTTCTCTCAAATTCATACCATCAAAGCCATTTGGTTCGGACAAACCCTGCCCTAATATCCTACCAAATTCCCTCAATTCAACCTAGAGGCATTATTTTGATCATAAAGCCATCCTAAGGATCCATTTTGATCAAATCAAAAGGAAGAACCTGAAGAAGAGGTATGATTTCACCACCCTCTTTCAAGTTCCTTTCTTCTTCCACTTCTTCTTTCTTTGATATTTCCATTATAAAATAATAAATACAGTATCTTATATATACTGTGATGTTATTATAAATATGTTACAACCATATTCAGTATTCTATCCATCCTTTGAATGACATGTCACCATATGTGCGTACATACGGCTTACCGTCCCCACGTCGTGGTGTAATTGTTATTCAATACATTATTATTTGGATGGGTATAATAATGATGTGTAATTCATGTAAGTAATAAATATAACATTATAATTATTATTTATATATGATACACCATCCAATTATATATTATTTTAATATCAAAGGAATGATATTGTCGCTCGTGCGTACGTACGGACTACCGTCTCCACGAACGCGATGAGATTCACTCCCCATCGTATCCATTCAAGGATAATTTTTATTTGATGATTAAAAATAATGTTTAAGGACTTGATATAATTTTTTATATGAATAAGATATAACCTATGGATAACAAACATGGCTTATGTAACAAAACATATAAAAGAAAATGAGTAAGTGAACACCCGAAATGACGATAATACTAAAATATTATCAACAAAGAAATGTTAAAAGATCATAGATGATATAATATTAATGTATATGATTCTTTTATAATTTAATAAAAATTATTTCACCATTATAAAGGAGTTTAATGTACCCTAGACCAAGGAAAAAGTACAAATTAAGGGGATTCTTATCTCACTTTTAATTCTGTGAGATTTCCATTGTTCACCACTTATTTATTGCATGTGGTGTGTGTACTGCACATGATTGTATTCATTGTGTAATATACTTTAATTTATTGATATTTAAATCATAATTGTACAATACTTCTTTCATGGGTGTATGTTTTGTAAGTTACCAAATCGATAAGGGAATTTGAAATTTCAATTTCCACTCATTCGACTTTACGCATACTTCATTGATTATTTTACTCCAAGATTATGTGTGGAATCAATATTCATTTGATTATTTCAAAATTTCTACTCCCCTTTATGTGGATATAATTTTGATAAACATAATAAATACATTGATAAATTCTCAATTCATTGATATGAACTTGATAAGAGTAATTTTAACTCAATCTTCATTTATTGAGTTAAACATCTAATTCATTGGTGTTGTTTTTAAAAGAATATATGTGAATGTCCTTTGATTGTTTTACACTTAATATCTAATCATATTGAGTGTATTTATATTTTTCACACATAATTATGTCATTGATTTATCTTTAACCAAAGGATACAGTCTTTATGCGAGATTTCATCTCAATTTACATTCCATTGAGATTCCTTTGTTGTTATACACAAAATCACTTTTATATGGTGTATATAATGTACTTTGACATAGTATATCATGAATCCCTTTATTCTCATGATATTAAAAAGTTTTTATTACCTCAATTATTTGTATTCAAGTGCCTCTATTTTGGTTAGGAACTCTAACTAAAATATCATTTTAAAATGTTTTAAAGATTTATTATTTTAAATCTTTCTCAGCAATGTCCATGTTTTAAAAATGCTTTTAAGGATTTATTCATATGGAAATTAAAGTTTTAAAATTAAAATTCCTTTTAAAAGTTTCAAATTAGTATGGGATACTTTGATTCAAAAACATATTTTAAACGTATTCTTGATAAATTGTGATACTTTTAAATGTTTTCAAGAAAAGGGGGATATTTCTCTCAAATAGTTTTGATGATTATTTTCATCTTTGTCAATATCATTCATTATTCTCTATTTAGGTTGATCTATTATAATAAAATCTTCCATATTGTATTGAATGAGTTATGTTTGACTGTGGATGTGCTATTTTTAAACCTTTCATGGGTTGTGGTTAAAATATTGACATTTCGTATGCTAGTTTTAATAAGAATGTTCAGATTATGTTTCAAAATTTTCATATAAGGAATACAATGGACTTAGTAAGTGACGGGTGGAGCCTGATATAGCTCATCGATGCATCGGTAGGTATCATGAGACAAACTAGTGTCTTGGCACAAGGCCTTGAAAAAATATTATCTATAGTCTTGGTACAAGGCCATGACTATGTGGTTATGATAGTCTGGCATTATCCATTCCATTATTATGAAAGTGGTTATTGACATTTCATGTGATTATTAAACTAGTAGAATATCCATGTTAATAAGTAAATGGCATTATTTCATTTTATTTTTGCCATTTTATGCTGAAGTTCATCTTTAAAAGGCTTTTATTTTAGTTATACATTGCCTTAAATTTTTATGCTTATTTATAAAAGTTTCTGCTATATTGTTATCCTTACCGAGCATATGAGATCACACCTTTCAATGTTTTATTTTTCCCAAGATGTGAAGAAGTATTTTATGAATGACCTGCAGGGATAGTATGAGGGGATATGAGTGTGGTCTATGGAGACAAGATGTTGTTGTAGTTTCTCAATTTATGATGTAATGTAAACTTTATGAATGTATCTAGTGATCCAAAGGCTATTAAACTAACCGGTCTTCTGAGACTTGATATTTTGTGATCATGCCAATGTAATGTAATAATGCACCGACTCTGGGTAACTGGGGTCGGGGTGTTATGGTTGGTACCAGAGGAAGTTTATTACAAACCTTGGAAATTAGATTTATATAAACTCTGATTAGAGCACATAGACCTAAGATAGACTTTGAGGATTAGTATATAAGAACTTCCTAGAATTTTGGTATTGTATATATTTTTTGATTTTTCCAATCAATAAATCCCTGTCTGGATACGATTAGGTAGAGGCGGCTCTGGAACAGATGTACCTAGGGGTAAAACCTGAAAACACCAATTTGAGCTAGACTCAAATGAGAACTGGTGCACGACAACGGGCCTGGATGCACTCTTGGTTACGACACTCCCAAGGGATATGATTAGGATAATTTAAATTTTCTTTACAAACCGATTTGAAGTATTTTAATATAAGATGAGAGTAAATGAACTTGGTTAATCCTAATGTGTTTCAAATTGAGAATATGCTAACATGATATTCTCTAAATGATTTTATGAATACTATTACTCACACAATGATTTCTGGTTTTAGTCAATGGCTGGATTCCAAGGAAGTCATAGTAACTTTGAGAAGGATATACAAGGTAGGAACGGTGGTGGAAATGAGAAACAAAATGGAATTTTGATAGGTGTAAAAGATATCGTGTTCATGCCAAATCAGTTTTCCAAAAATATGATAAAAAACATATATATTAACCAACTCCCGGACTCAAAAAAGAAGAGAAAGGTGATGAATGATAAGAGCTCCAACAGTGGAGACCATGGAGAAAAGAATCCTCAATTTCCATCATGCAGGAAATGTGGAAGGAGACACCCAGGAAAGTGTCTCAATGGAACAAAGAAATGATTTACGTGCAGGAAAGAAGGACATAAAGTGAAGAATTTATGGGAAAAAATAGAGTAATATAGAAGAAAATAAAAATGGTCCCAAGAATCCATTTACAGTTATTTTCTGTAAATTTAGGTGACCTGTCCATTACCCGAGTGAATGCCCTATTCTATAGGATACTTTCTTGGTCAAAGAAGAAGCTATGTGGAAATAAATGGTTGGAGAAATGTTTAAAAGTATTAGTGCTCCTTGTTTAAGGGATTAATTTGGAATAATTTTCTCTTGTATTTGTAGCCCTGTAGTTTTCCATGTGAGAATGATATTTTTGGAAGACTTATCTTTTCTCCTGTGGATATAGTTATAAATAACCATTTGGTTTTATATGATCTTTGGGTTTAAGGAAATTACAAGTTATTATATTTTGGGATGAAAATTCAAGGTATGAGGTAATATTTTTGGTTAAATTATGTTATGGTTAATTTCATGAATTTATCTCATTTTGGAAATGTTATAAAATATAGTTTTTGAAAAAGTACAGCACACAGACCGTGTGACAACCCGTCGCGTTAGACAAAGCTGTGGGAATCGAACCTACAACCAAAGTGCGATTGAGATTTATCGCCTACCACTGGACTACATGAAGTCCCTGGTTAGTGTGACTAATTATTTTTAGTTAAATGATTTTATTGATCAATAATAAGTTGATTTTGGATCTTATGTCTTATAAAATGAATACCCTTATTATAGGAAATTTATTTAGTGATTAAGTGATAAATGTTATTTTGGAAGATGTTCACTTTGTTGGGAACACTATATGACCAAGGAAAATAGAATACTATGGGATTTCATTTGAGGAGTAATGGTGGATTTTTATCTATGTTTTTATTGTGGATTTATAGTGATTTGGGTTATTTATGGAAATGAATAACCTATAATAGAGAATATGTGATTAGGTTAATTACTTTTAAGTATGTGACTTTAAGAGTAGTTGATGTCATTTGGAGATACAATTTAACGTGGAAGACTACATAACTAAATCCTTATAAGTTTTGGGTTTCAATATTAGTTTGGATTATATTGAAGGATGTTAAGGACAATTGTTTATTAAATGGTATTTATTTAACTTTGGGGTATTGTTGGTTTAATTTTATAAATTAAGATTAGTGTTTCTTTCTCTAAAGGAATATCCTTTTGGGGGATCATCAGATCTTGAACTAACCATTTTGGTTTTGATTAATCTCTAAAGACAAGGTAAATATATAGTTTATCCTTCATGGATCATGTGATTCTATAGAAGTTTATTCTAGATCTTCTA
The DNA here is from genome assembly GCA_963277665.1 of Viscum album. NCBI lineage: Eukaryota > Viridiplantae > Streptophyta > Magnoliopsida > Santalales > Viscaceae > Viscum > Viscum album. The sequence continues at coordinate 1,795,591,890 of OY728131.1, forward strand.
GTGTGACTAAGTCGTCTTGAATACTCATAGTTTAAAAAAATGGGTTAGTGGTAGAAATTTATTAATTTATGAAACTCTAATTAAAAAGTAAGTATATCTCTTTATGTTCTTATTCAATATCATAAATGAATTCCTCATCTTTATGAAATGTAACTTAAAAAAATGTTGTCCGTTTACTTTTCCTACTGGGAGACTAATGAACGTTTGTCCCATCACAAGTTTGTGGTTTTCTTGTGGTTAACTTTCTCCTGATCATGTTTTCTATCCCTCTCCATCAGAACTTGACTCTTAGTTTATCTTCCATATCCATGTTTTCCTACATGGAATCCTAGTATGGGTTATCTTGGGTGACCTTTGTACTTCTATTTCTTTCTTTTAATGTGATAGTTTTATTGACTCCTTTTTCAATGTGGGGCATTCCATTATATTCCCAAGCCCAATTTTAAAAATTTCAAGGACACAATTTTTTGAATGAGGGAAGAATGTAACACCCCAAGCTTCCACGGTACACTTCTTTTCAAAAAATATAGTAGCGTGTGTTGTACACAACTTCGAGTTCTAACACACACCACAACCAATCAAACTAGCCGTTATGAATAGTAATACCCAATTTTTAAAATTTTATAATTTTTATCTTTCAAAATGGACTTCATTTTTGGATTTGGAATATCAAAATTAGATTAGGGTGAATTTTTGGTATTTTTCTGAAAACTTTCAATTTTTGATGAATTGTGAAAAAACACTGAGTTATAGTTTAAAACCAAATTTTTGTTTAAATGATTATTTATTTTATTTAAATTTAATTAAGGTCAAAATATATACTTAATACCTATATAAGTTCAATTCAATTCATTGGAGTCAGTTTATAATAATTTTAGATATATAAAAATTTTATCGAACTTTTCACCATCTTTTACCCACCTCCTTGGAGAATTTGAAAATTCACATAAAACTTAATTTTACCACTTCTGTGAGTGGAATTTCAAGAATCCAAGACACGGTTAATATCAAGGAGTAAAATGTGGTTCAATAAGATGAAAATAATTTTTGGTTAATAGTAACTTTTTACTTTTATTTACCACGGTTAAATGTTAATTAAGGGTAAAAATGATATTATTATTACCCTAACACATGTCCTAATTCTATTTTCTAAGTATAATTCGGTCAAAAACAACCTTAGGAATAAAATATGAACCTATTTGGTCCACATGGATTAGATTAGTACATTTATTATTATTTAATTCAAAGAAGAGTTAAAAGAGTTAAAATCAAAGTTTAATAACTAAGAAATTTTTAATATAAAGTTATACATAAGATGAATTCGATTATAAATATTCATTATAAATTTAAAAATATTTCATAAATAATGGTATTTTATTTATAATTTTTGTACATTAAATAATTTAATTTATTTATGACACAATGATGATGCAGTAATTACCTTATTAGTGAAATATTAAAATAATTGATATTATAAATACCCAAATAAATGTAATTTGAGACTGTTAATGAATTACACTAATTTTATAGGTTAAAATGAAATTTTAGGGTTGATTAAATAAATTATTTTTGAAGTAATAATTCTGTTATGAGTTTAGAAAAAACAAAATACCAAATAGTGTCAAAATTGACATAAAAGAGTTTTTAAAACAAATATTTTATTATTAATTGATATTAAATTCATAAAAATATGATGATTAGAAAAGAGACTTATATAATGATAGGTGTATCATTAATGAACCACTTGGGGTTCTCTTGGAAGTTTATAGTATGTTTATTAACCATATAATATAAAAATACAAAGAGACATGGTAAATGTGAAACTAATTAACTAAGAGTTAAAACTAAAAGATAAGGTTAATATAGTGACCCAAACCTATATAAAACCTATTATTTGGGTGGTTTTATACCCATACCCACCTTATCCTAGAAATAAGTCACTTTGGAGCCATTAGAAACTGAATATGAGTTTATTATAAAATAATATTTCTAACTTTTCCTAAGGCACCTCTCACGCCTCTTATAAAAGGGCACTCCCACTTCTCTCAAATTAATACCTTCAAAGCATTTTGGTTTAGCCAAAACCTGCCCAAATATCCTCCCAACTTCCCTCACTTAAACCTAGAGTCCTTAGTTTGATCATAAATCCATCCTAAGGATCTCTTTTTATCAAATCAATAGGAATAACCCGAAGAATAGGTAATGATTTCACCACCCTCTTTCAAGTTCCTTTCTTATTCCACTTCTTATTTCTTTGATATTTCCATTATAAAATAATAACTCCAGTATATTCTATATACTGTGATTTTATTATAAATATGGTACAACCATATTCATTATTCTATCCATCCTTTGAATGACATGTCACCATACGTGCGTACGTACGACTTACCGTCTCCACGTTGTGGTGTAATTGTTATTCAATACATTATTATTTGGATAGGTATAATAATGATGTGTAATTCATGTAAATAATAAATATAAAATGATAATTATTCTGTTTATATGATAAAACATCCAATTATATATTATTTTAATATCAAAGGAATGATATTGTCGCTCGTGCGTACGTACGGACTACCGTCTCCACGAACGCGATGAGATTCATTCCCCATCGTATCCATTCAAGACTAATTTTCATTTGATGATTAAAAATAATGTTTAAGGACTTGATATAATTATATATATGAATAATATACAACCTATGGATAACAAACACGACTTATGTAACAAAACATATAAAAGAAAAGGAGTAAGTGAACACCCGAAATGACGACAATACTAAAATATTATCAACAAAGCAATGTTAAAAGATCATAGCACTAGTGCAGAAAACGTTTTTTACGTCGGTTATTTTTTATTATTTACGTCGGTTTTTAGGCGACGTTAATACGGACGACGTTATAAATAACGTTTTTTACGTCAGTTATTTAAAACCGACGTAATATCCCTAACATCACGGTGGTTATCACGTCGGTTCATATAATAACCGACGTGATAAATATGCGCGGGGGGCTTTATCACGTCGGTTATTACCTAAACCGACGTGATAAAACGCCTGGGATATCGTTTATCACGTCGGTTATGACATAACCGACGTGATAAACCCTTCCCCTGGCCTATTATAAAGTCAGTTATTTAGGAAACCGACGTGATAAAAAGGCCTGGGAAACGTTTTAGCACGTCGGTTATTGAATAACCGACGTGGTAAATCGATTCCCAGGCCTTTTATCACGTCGGTTATATTAAGAACCGACGTGATAAAATCCCCGGGAACGGTTTATCACGTCGGTTCTAGAAAAAACCGACCTGATAAACCCCTACCGATTTATTTACCACGTCGGTTATAAAATAACCGACGTGAAAGAAATTATTATTTTTTTAAATAATTGCACTGCTCTCACCAAAAAGCAACTAGAAACCAAACAAAAATAGCCATGCCAGCCCTCCCCCAAGCCCCAACTGAACCCCACCCTCATCTATATCCACCTAACAACCTGGCCAGCCCTCCCCCACCACAACCCTTGGACACCCCTCCCATATCCCTTGGACAACCTCCACCCCTTGGACACCCCCCCCACCCTCATTTACACCCCCAAGACTCCCTAGTACAGCCTCAAACACCCATTGGACACCCCCCCACACCTTGACAGCCCTCCCAGACCCCTTGGACCCCCCCCCCTCATTTACACCCAACCTGCCCCTTGGACACCCCCCACCCCTTCGACAGCCCCCCCACCCTCATTTACACCCCCCGAACACTAGGACAGCCCCAAACACCCCTTGGACACCCCTCCCATATCGCTTGGACAACCCCCCACCCCTTGGACACCCCCCACCCCTTGGACAGCCCCCCACCCCCTGGACACCCCCCCGACCCCTTGGAAACCCCCCCTACCCCTTGGAAACCCCCCCATCCCCTTGGACAGCCCCAAACACCCCTTGGACACTCCTCCTATATCCCTTGGACACCCCCCACCACTTGGACACCCCCCCACCCCTTGGACAGCCCCCCCCACCCTCATTTACACCCAACCGACTCCTTGGACAGCCCCAAACACACCTTGGACACCCCTCCCATATCCCTTGGACACCCCCCGCCCCTTGGACACCCCCCCACCCTCATTTACACCCCCCCGACCCCTAGGACAGCCCCAAACACACCTTGGACACCCCTCCCATATCCCTTGGACACCCCCCAAACACCCACCCACCCCCTTGGAACCTCTCCCCCATACCAAAATCCAGACCAGAAAAACCATCAACAGTAGACCAAAACAAGAAGTAGAGAAAAATTAAACATTCACTTATATAACATTCAAAACTTACAATGTCAACTTCAAAAAAAACTAAATCCAACCTAAACGACTACGAAATACACAATTACATTGACAATATTCAAAATTACATTTTACATTACAAACAACTAAAAGTCAATCAAACCTGTAAAATAATTTGACCACTCCACTTGTAAGTGTTTGATATCTTCAGCAGTAAAGGGTTGAGGGTCATCAAAAAGATACAAAGGAAAAGGATAGTAGTCAACGTGTATAATGAATAAATCAAATTGAAATATTATTAGAAAAAGGAAATCTTACCAGGTCAAAACTCAGAACTGTCCCAGTTGTTATTATTTCATACATAAATCTTAACATGTAATATCCGCATTCGATGATGCCTTGTTGCTCATGACATTTCTGTTTGAATGAGTGTAAATTCAATATATTATTTTTATGTAATAAATCAAAATGTACAAATTATAAATGGATATTTACCTTCGCATGTACATATTTGATCTTGTAATTCCTTTTCTTTGCGCTTTTTCGAAAGTGGACCCATACCCTGTTAGAAAATAATACGAATGGGGTAAATTTAAAATTCATTATAATATATAAAACTATTGTGAAATTGAAACTTACGTTTCCAATATATTCTTAAAACTTTCTCGCACATCATCATGGAGAGAGCATATCCAATAAAGTGTTTTCTCCCTAGGGCAAAAAACCCCTAACATCCAATGATCCCTGAGAAAAGGAAATTTAACGTTAGTGGTTTTTTATGTTAAAAGATAATTAAATCTTTGAGAGGGATGTGTTTCATACCTCTCACAAAAAGGCATCATCCAACACTGTGTGATTACATTCTTTTCAAATCTATCAGCAATATAAAGCATTCTTTGTTCCTCATCCAATGCACATGCTTCAGGGGAAATCAATTGTGGGTCCACGAATCCATATACATCTGTCAGCTCATTCCTCTCACAAATTTTATACATATACCTAATACAAAGCAGACATAAGTATACATTTTTAATAAATATAACGCAAGGAAAAGGAGTTAAGACTTACATGATAAAAATTTGCACCACGTTGATGCCCAACTTATCTCCAGTGACAAACTCCATGATATCAGTTTTCATAATCCCCACACATAGTTCACGTCCACAGACATGAGCTTCCATTGTAAAGTCATAATGATCCGCCAACAAATTTGAATATCTTGACAATTTGTCAAGACTGCTAGTATCTGCATCTGATGTCATAGCTATCTGTCTTTGTTGTTGTCTATACAGTATTTCTTTACCTTTGAAGTATTCCTGTAAAAATAAATTGAAAAATATATTAGTTTTCAAATGATAAAACATTAATAAAAATATAAAATAAAAGATATAACATCCATACCTCTATGGTAATGAGTCGAAGAAGTCTGGATGGCCAAAGTAAAAAATGGCCGATACTATGTCCAACTGTCGTCACCTCATCTGTAGGTAATGGTATCCGAGCTGATCTATCTATAATATCCTGTACAGTGACCCTCTGATTCTCTACCTCTAACTGTTGATGATGAACTGTATCTCCTATACAATATACCATCCCATATGCAACTATATGATGTTGAGGATCATCAACATACAACTCACAATAAGTAGGTAGCTGCGGCGGAGGAGGAGGATCAAAAATGGGGTCCGCAGGCTGAGGTGGGGGAGTGGGAGCTACTGGGAGAGGTGGAGTGGGAGCTGCACCCTGAAATTGTCTTTGCAAGTCTGCAAACATTAACTGCACCGATGCTCTAATCTTGTCCTCCATTGTCGCATTAATATTATGGACTTCAGCCTCCAACGATTCTATTTTTTTTTATAAACTCCTTCAACGTTAGAAGTTGAGGAACGTGGCAACACTTTTCTTACCGATACACCTGCCGGATATCCTCTTACACGGCCAGGATGTTCGGGCTTTCCCAATGCCACAGATAAAATATCTTCCCTCCCAGATGGTGTAAATGTCCCCTGTGAACTCTGCTCCTCAAGAGAGTCCTGTAATAAGTAATTGAACTTTTCTATAATGATTGGAAATATATGACGAAAATAGTAAACTTAAATAAATAAAATAGATATCTTACAATCCTCTCAACTACGAGTCTCGATTCTTCCGAAAGATATTGTCCTTTTTTGCCCTTCCGAGCTCTTTTCCATTTCTCATGTCTAGATGGAGGGGATGGAGGGGCCACCTCTCCAGAGCTTGAAGACTCAGCTCTTAGTTGTTGAAATTTTTCTGCCATCATTTGTTCTTCCAATAATGCATACCCTCCCCGAGATAAACTATGAGGGTATACATTTTTAGATTGGATCTCTTGATGAGCTTTCCTTGTTTGCTGTAAATTAAGAATAAGTAATCATTAACAAAACAATAATAAGATCATTTATATAAGAAAGCTTATAAAAGTTTACATTGCCCTTACCAAAAATGATTCTTTTCTTCTACTTTCAAAAAATTCTCTCCATGTGTCTTCATCTATAAAAGGATATATACGACATGGATTCTCACGACTCCTATGACCATAAATGAAATCAGATGAGAGGGTAGATTTGAAATCCCTCCATCTCCTAGCAGCCAACGATAAGCATTTCTTCCTGACTCCTCCAGTGTCAGGAATATCAAATGTCATCTGATAAAAAAGAGGTTAAAAATATTATATATACTAGAAACATTTAAAGAACAGTCAAACAATAGCAAAAGATCTTACCAAGATGGTCTCCCATAGCTGAGAAATTATCGCCTTATCCACACTTCTCCAATCATCATAGAGAATGCTTACTTTGCTCTTAGCCTGAGTTGCTACAAAACCCTTAAAATCTTTAGCATTTGGACCTCTAGGAAGATCATCCTCATCAAACTCCACGACTATCCTCTCCTCCTTCGTACGGGCAAGTGATAATTTTGGTAAACGTGTGCACCCACGCTTACCAACCTTTGAACTCTTTTTCGTAATAGGAGCATGTGAATGTTCCTCCCCAGATGTATGACCAATATGCTCATCTCCAGAATCATGTGGCTGATCAACTGATTGATCTGTCATTTTCCTTCAAATCAAAAAAACAAACATTAGTTCACAAATAGAAAAGTGTACTAAATTACATAATAGTAAACATCGGTAATATGATAAGCATGTTAAACAATGATAAACATGGTAAACACAGGCAAAATGTTGCCAAGGAGTTGGCATAAGAAAGCTGAAAAGTGGAATCACTGATGCCACCGGCCGGCCGCTGGCTCACCACCGGCCGACCGGTGGACCAGACAGCCTTCCTCTGTCTGGACCACCGGCCGGCCGCTGGATCACCACCGGCCGGCCGGTGGACCAGACAGAGAGCCTTCCTCTGTCTAAACCACCGGCCGGCCGCTGGCTCCTCACCGGCCGGCCGCTGGTGATCCAGACAGAGAGGAAGGCTCTCTGTCTAGTCCACCGGGCGGCCGGTGGTGATCCAGCGGCCGGCCGGTGGACCAGACAGAGAGCCTTCCTCTCTGTCTGAACCACCGGCCGGCCGCTGGCTCAACACCGGCCGGCCGCTGGTGATCCAGACAGAGAGGCTCGGTCTCTGTCTGGACCACCGGCCGGCCGCTGGCTCAGCACCGGCCGGCCGGTGGACCAGACAGAGAGCCTTCCTCTCTGTCTGAACCACCGGCCGGCCGCTGGCTCAACACCGGCCGGCCGCTGGTGATCCAGACAGAGAGGAAGGCTCTGTCTGGTCCACCGGCCGACCGGTGGTGAGCCAGCGGCCGGCCGGTGGTTCAGACAGAGAGGACCGGTTGCCGGTGCGCCCAGGACTTCTCTTCTTTACGGTTTTTATTGTTTTATCGTTTTGGTTTGATACATATTTTAATAAGTAAAAAATTTACAGTATCTAACATTATATGAAAAAACTAAATGTAAACAAGAAATAAACTTGTGTTACCTGTAATTTTAGGAATGTACAGTTGGATTGTTTTCCCAAATTCCTTCGTCGTGATCGTTCCTTATGGCACAAACCATGTCTTCAACATACTCATCATTATGTTCTGTTAATCTTTCCATGGAAGTAGGGATCTCACATAAATCAGCATCTTCATCAAATTCATCCTCACCAACATATTGGTTTTTCCCTTGTAAAACAACAGCCCACTGCATATCTGATTGATCTACTACATAGAAAATTTGTTTGGCATGTGTTGCCATTATAAAAGAATCAGCCGTGTCTTCCAATCTATTCAGATTAACAAGTGTCATTCCAAATTCATCGTGTCTGACACTGTTGTTACCGATAAACCATTTACAGTTAAAAACGGGAACTTTAATTTTAAAGTAATCAGCCTCCCATATGTCTTCAATCACTCCATAATATGCACTTGATGCCGAAATTGGGTTTCTGTCCTTAGCACTCGAAAAATGCATTGCTTCTGCAAACACCAATACACCACTATTCTGAACTGCACTTCTGTTGTCCTGAGCTTTCGTATGAAATGTATAGCCATTAATGTCATAAGCGGACCATGTTATCACATTTAAAGATGGACCACCCACTATCCATTTTAACGTCTCTGATACATCTGATCTACCAAGCAAGGTCTTTTTAAACCATGGCAAAAAAGTTTTGTTGTGCTCATTCAAAATCCACATTTCTTTCTTCTTTGGATGACATTGTTTCAACTCATTAATATGCAATGTGATATACGGTTGAACATCAGCTATGTTATTCAAGATGTATGATTCTAACTTCTTCATATGTTCAGCTGACAGTGATTTGACTTTCAAGCCACGAATCCCCTTTCCCTCATTATTAACCCGTTCATGGCGAGATGGAGGCAAACCTATATGTTGCGCCGTAGCCAAGTAACTCGTACAAAACTCTGCTACCTCCTCAGAAATATACTTTTCAATAATGGAGGCTTCAGGTCGATATGGATTTTTAACATATCCCTTTAATATTTTCATATACCTTTCAAAAGGATACATCCAACGAAGATATACAGGTCCACAAAGCCTTATTTCTCGAACCAGATGAATCAGTAAATGCACCATCATATCAAAAAAAGTTGGAGGAAAATACATTTCCAAATGACAAAGTATAATAATTGCATCCTTTTCCAAAATGTTCAAAGCATTCACATCAATCGCCTTGTTGCAAATTGAATTGAAAAAATAACACAACCTCATTATAGTCTTTCTGACACGGATGGGCAATATTCCACGCAGTGCAACTGGTAGAATTTGTTGCATCATGACATGACAATCATGTGATTTCATACCTATCAACTTCAAGTCTTTCAATGAGACAAAATTTTTTACATTTGAAGAATAACCTTGAGGCACTTTGATATCATGAAGACACTGACAGAAGCTACTTTTCTCCCTCTTCGATAATGTATGACAAGCCGGGGGAAGAAATGTTCGTCTTCCTTTAGGAGTAGGAGCTAACTCCAAACGTATTCCCATTGACAGTAGGTCTAACCTTGCATTCAACCCATCTTTTGTCTTTCCTTTAATATCTAGCAATGTTCCGATCAAAGAATCACAGATATTCTTCTCCACGTGCATGACATCAATATTATGTTTGACTTCATGATACCTCCAATATGGTAGCTCAAAAAATATTGACCTTTTCTTCCAAATATGTCTATCATTACCAGATTTCTGTGTCTTTCCCAATGTCACATCAAGGTTTTTCACCCTCTCAAAATACAATTCTGGGGATAAAGGTTGAGGAGCAGTATCAAATTCTTGTGAGCCATTGAATGCCTTTTTTAGTCTTCTATAAGGGTGATCCATAGGCAAAAACTTTTGATGACCCATGTACACTGTTTTCCTCCCATGATGCAATTGACAATATGACGTCTGTTGTTCGCAAATTGGACATGCTTTATGCCCTTTAACACTGTATCCAGACAAATTTCCATATGCTGGGAAGTCATTTATAGTGAATAGAAGCACTGCATGCAGTTGAAAATATTCCATTTTATAAGAATCATACACCCTAATACCATCAGCCCATAAAAGTTTCAAATCATCAATCAGCGGTGACAAGTATACATCAATATCATTGCCGGGTTGCTTTGGACCAGAGATCATGATACTCAACATGACATATTTGCGCTTCATACAAACTTCAGGAGAGAGTTTGTAAATTACCAATAAAACAGGCCATGAACTATGTGTGCTACTGAGGGTTCGGTATGGATTCATTCCATCTGTGCACAAGCCTAGTCTCAGATTTCTAATTTCATTTCCAAATGTAGGGTACTGGGCATCAATTTTCTTCCATTGTGGACAATCAGCTGGATGACGTATTTTTCCATCACATACCCGCTCATCAGCATGCCATCTTAACCTTTTTGCATCATGTGAATTAGCAAATAAACGTTTGAAACGAGGAATTATAGAAAGATACCAAAATACCTTTGAAGGGAGCTTTGTAATCTCTACATCAGCTTGTGATTTTTCTTTCACCTTATACCGTGATGTCCCACATTTGGGACACTCTTTCAGAAATTCATATTCCTTCCTATATATAATGCAGTCATTCGGACATGCATGTATTTTCCTGTATCCCAATCCCATCGGGCATAATATTTTTTTGGCCTTATAATGTGAATCTGGAAGATCGTTATCTTTTGGAAGAATGTCTTTCATCAATTGTAGCAGCTCTGTAAAACTTCTGTCACTCCATCCATGTTTCGCCTTCAGGTTAATCAATCTTAACACCGCCGACAAAACCGTAAAATCTGTACAACCAGGATATAATGGTTTTTCGGCATCACCATATAGACGTGCAACTCTCGGTTCTATCTCAATTTGTTCTGCTACAATATCGCGAATCATTTCTTCAATTCCATCGGAGTTACCATCTTGCGATTCATTATCATCAGTGACATTCTGTCCAGTTTCGCCATGCCAAATCCAAGGGTTGTAACTCGGATTGAAACCATGACAAATCAGATGATATTTTATCTCTCTACTTTTCAACTTCTTCATATTCAGACATTTCAGGCATGGACAGAAAAAAATGTCACTACTTGGAACATTTCGTTTAGCAAATTCCAAAAAGGCATCAACACCTTCCTCATATTCATTGCTCATTCGATGTGCCGTAATCCAACTTCGACTCATTATTACCTATAACAAATAGAAAAAATATATATATTTTTTAGATAAGACAAATATATGTTTATATGAAAAAAATCATAATTTGAATATAACAATTTTGAAATATAAAACAAATCGATGTGTAAACCCCCCTGGACACCCCCCGACCCCTCTGGACAGCCCCCCACCCCTCCTGGACACAACCCCCCACCCCCGACCTGCTTGGACACCCCCCTGGACACCCCCCAACCCTCTGGACAGCCCCCCCACCCCTCCTAAACACCACCACCCACCCCCCACCCCCTTGGACACCCCCCTGGACACCCCCCAACACCCACCCACGCCCTTGGACAGCCCCCCACACCCACCCACCCCCTTGTAAACCCCCCTGGACACCCCCGACCCCTCTGGACAGCCCCCCGCCCCTCCTGGACACCACCCCCCACCCCCTACCCCCTTGGACACCCCCCTGGACATCCCCCAACCCTCTGGACAGCCCCCCCACCCACCCGGACAACCCCAAATACCCTCTAGAGAGGACGCCACCCACGTGGATAGCCCCCCACACCCATCCACCCCCTTGGACACCCCCCTGGACACCCCACCGACCCCTCTGGACAGGCCGCCACCCCCCTTGGACAGCCCCCCACACCCACCCATCCCCTTGGACACCACCCTGGACACCCCCCGACCCCTCTGGACAGCCCCCGACCCCTCTAGAAAGCACCCCCACCCCTCCTGGACACAACCCCCCACCCCCGACCTGCTTGGACACCCCCCTGGACACCCCCCAACCCTCTGGACAGCCCCCCCACCCATCCTGGACACCACCCCCACCCCCTACCCCCTTGGACACCCCCCTGGACACCCCCCAACACCCACCCACACCCTTGGACAGCCCCCCACACCCACCCACCCCCTTGTAAACCCCCCTGGACACCCCCGACCCCAAATCCATGCACCTATGCCATGGTTGTGTGTGAATAAAGTAGTAACAACTGTAAAAGGGCAACCCATCCAAATGGACACGCCCCAACCCTCTCGGGGATTTATAGAAAACGATGAAAAATTAGTGAAATCATAAAATTACTCAATATTGCAAGTCGAACAAATAGATCTAGGGATGATAAATAAGATTATGGTGCCAAAACGAGTTAAAAGGGTTCGCAATCGAAGAATCTTAGCTAGTTTCAACAAAAAAATCACAACACATATATATTTACTATCCGCGAAAAAAAACGAACGAGTGGGAGGATTACCTGAGTGCTGCAAGTTTAGATGATTGATCCGAGGAGATTAAATATGAGAAACGATGATCGCAAAATGAATCTAAACCAACGAAATGGACGATCCGATTCGGGTTTACGCGCGAGAGAGACGAGTCGCGACTGTCGAAGGTAAACTCGCGAATGACAATCCACGGGTCTGGGTAAATTTTTAAATGAGTTATCACGTCGGTTATTCAATAACCAACGTGATAATTGTTTTAAAAACATTTATAACGTCGGTTATTTCAATAACCGACGTAAAAACCTTCCTCCGATTCATTTTTTACGTCGGTTATTATATAACCGACGTAACAAATGGCTCAAAATCCGCGTTTTTTTACGTCGGTTATGGAATAACCGACGTCAAAAACATCTGCGGATTCTTTTTTTACGTCGGTTATTTTATAACCGACGTAAAAAAGCCTTCAAAAACCGCGTTTGTTACGTCGGTTATTCAATAACCGACGTCAAAGGGCCTTCGAAAACCGCGTTTGTTACGTCGGTTATAAAAATAACCGACGTAAAAAACGAAGCCGCGCGATTAATAACGTCGGTTATAAAAATAACCGACGTTAAATGTGTACCGAACACAGGTTTTTACGTCGGTTAAGAAATAACCGACGTAAAAAACCTCGTTTTACATATTATGACGTCGGTTTTATATAACCGACGTAAAAAATGGTGACGTAAAAAACGTTTTCTGCACTAGTGTAGATGATATAATATTAATGTATATGATTTTTTTTATAATTTAATAACAATTATTTCACCATTATACAAGAGTTTAACGTACCCTACACCAAGGAAAAAGTACAAAGTAAGGGGATTCTTATCTCACTTTTAATTCTGTGAGATTTCCATTATTCAGCACTTATTTATTGCATGTGGTGTGTGTACTTCCAATGATTGTATTCATTGTGTAATATAATATAATTTATAGATATTTAAATCATAATTGTATTATCCTTCTTTCATGGGTGTATGTTTCCTAAGTTACCAAATCGATAAGGGAATTTGAAATTTCAATTTCCACTCATTCGGCTTTACGCATACTTCATTGATTATTTTACTCCAATATTATGTGTGGAATCACTATTCATTTTCTTATGTCATAATTTCCAATCCCTTTTATGCAGATATACTTTTGATACACATAATAACTCCATTGATAAATTCTCAAGTCATCTATATGAACTTGATAAGAGTAATTTTAACTCAATCTCCATTTATTGAGTTAAACATTTAATTCATTTGTGTTGTTTTTACAAGAATATGTGTGAATATCCTTTGATTGTTTTACACTGAATATCGAATCATATTGAGTGTATTTATATTTTTCACAAATAATTATGTCGTTGATTTATCCTTAACCTAAGGATACGGTCTTTATGAGAGATTTCATCTCAATTTACATTCCATTGAGATTCCTTTGTTGTTATACACCAAATCACTTTTATATGGTGTATATAATGTACTTTGACATAGTATATCATGAATAACTTTATTATCATGATATTAAAATGTTTTTATTACCTCAATTATTTGTATTCAAGTGCCTCTCTTTTGGTTAGGAACTCTAACTAAAATATCATTTTAAAATGTTTTAAAGATTTATTATTTTAAATCTTTCTCATCAATGGCCATGTTTTAAAAATGGTTTTAAGGATTTATTCATATGGACATTAAAGTTTTAAAATTAAATTTCATTTTAATAGTTTCAAAGTGGTATGGGACACTTTTATTCAAAAATATATTTTAAACGGATTCTTGATAAATAGTGAGACTTTTAAATGTTTTCAAGAAAAAGGGGGATATTTCTCTCAAATAGTTTTGATGATTATTTTCATCTATGTCAATATCATTCATTATTCTCTATTGAGGTTGATCTATTATAATACAATCTTCCATATTGTATTGAATGAGTTATGTTTGACTGTGGATGTGCTATTTTTAAACAATTCATGGTTTGTGGTTAAAATATTGACATTTCATATGCTAGTTTTAATACGAATGTTCAGATTATGTTTCAACCTTTTCATATAAGGAATGAATTGGACTTAGTAAGTGGAGGGTGGAGCCTAATATAACTCCTCGATGCATCATTAGGTCTCATGAGACAAACTAGTGTATTGGCACAAGGCCTTTACAAAATCTTATTTGTAGTCTTGGCATAAGTCCATGACTATGTGGTTATGATAGTCTGGAATTATGAATTCCATCATTATGAAAGTGGTTATTGATATTGCATGTGATTATTCGAATAGTAGAATATCCATGTGAATAAGTAAATGGAATTATTTCATTTTATTTTTCCATGTTATGCTGAAGTTCAACTTTAAAAGGCTTTTGTTTTAGTTATACATTGAATTAAATGTTTATGATTATTTATGAAAGTTTCCGCTATATTGTTATCCTTACTGAGCATCTGAGCTCACCCCTTTCTATGTTTTATTTTTCCCAAGATGTGAAGAATTATTTTATGAATGACCTGCAGGGATAGTATGAGGGGATATGAGTGTGGTCTATGGAGACAAGATATTGTTGTAGTTTTTCACTTTATGATGTAATGTAAACTTTATGAATGTATCTAGTGATCCAAAGGCTACTAAAATAATCGGTCTTTTGAGACTTAATCTTTTGTGATCATGCCAATGTTATGTAATAATTCACCGACTCTGGGTAACTGGGTTCGGGGCGTTACACCTATCATGTGCCAATTTAACCATGTTCGGTTTAATTTAATTCATTCAATTCATTAAAACATAGCAATTCTATTTATAAGATCAAAGGGGTTCACTTAGTGGTGACTTGGTCATTACAACACTTGTCTGCTTGGGAAATTCCATCTTAAAAGTCTAACGGCACTTAAAGGGTGTTTTGGTTCAAACAACCATTTTAATAAAAAAGTGGCAACCCCCTACACACCCCCATGCACACCCCATGCACCCCCAGTACACCCCCAACACACCCCCAACACACCCCCAACACACCCCCAGCACACCCCCTCCCCCTGCCCCGTGCACACCCCCTACCCCATGCCCCCTGCCCCATGCCCCCAGCCCTGCACACCCCCCTGCCCACCCCACACCCCTACCCACCCCATGCACCCCCCGTGCCACCCTCCACATTTCATTCCACTTAAACCACTTAATTCAAGGCAAATCATAACAAAACACTCAGATACATGTCACTTAATACAAACATAACTATTAATTTTATTCTAACAAGGTCCTCTCAATTTAAACACTCAAGGAAAGGCTTTCTTCCATGACAAGTCATTCTATCCAAATCATGTTATTCACTTAGTGGTGACTTGGTCATTACAACACTTGACTACTTGGGAAATTCCATCTTAAAAGTATAACGATGCTTAAAGGGTGTTTTGGTTCAAACAACTATTTTAATAAAAAGAGGGCAACCCCCTACAGGGATATAAAAAGGGTCAAGTACGATGTGTACTTTATTATTAACAATGACATCAAGTATAAGGAAAAAATCAATGCAATAATGTCAAGAAAGGTATACCACTGTGAGTTTTCACAGACAACGCACCTCTATTGGAGGGGTTTTATTACAAAACCATGACTTGTTTATAAAAAAAAACAATTATCTTAACTAACACTTATTTAAGAATTGCAATTTAATATAAAAATGCAGAATTAAGAAGGAAAATAAATGAAATTAAAAACATTCTTTAATTAAAGAGGCTAGGAGATGGACCCTACCTCAACCTCAATGCACATTTTCTTTTAAAGAATACAACTCAAACCGCTTCGCCTTCGACGACGGTTGCTGCAACACACAGGAACAAGTCCCGGGAGACTTCAACAAAATTCCAATAATTTGATGAATCATAATTAATTGAACCTAAAAATTGAAGTGTGAGGAACATAATTAGTGAGAAAGGAAATAGTAGAATAGGTGATGATGAACACTTTTTAAAGTAAATTAATGAACTATAAAGTCCAAGTTCATACCATAGGGGTTCCATCCAGTATAGATAACTAAACTCATGAATTTTACAACTACACTATTGTAACATGATGTTCCAATACCGACATGCACCTGGTAAGAATTAAAATATACCATAAAACTAATTAGTATTGTTAGATATATGAAAAATATATAAGAAAAATAGCATGCACAAATTGGGTGCATCATACATGAATCAAGATGCAGTGCTATAAGGATTATGTGGTTGGATAAACTATTATAATGCTCCTATAATCTATCTACCACCACAACCAGAGAAAATAATTCTCCTATTATAAAATTCATGAACTCTTAAGAGAGTAAATTCTACTCATATACAAGAATAAAATATTGATATTTTCCACCTACAATCCATCAGTGTGATTACATAAAAGATAAAAATAAGCCTCAAAGATATAGAATTTCACTCTACATGAACCATCCAATCAAGATAAACCCACCAACACCACCTCAATTTGAATCAATCTCACTCTAGGACATGATTAGTAGAAAGTGACAAAAATAATATTGTATGTGAATGTCAACCCCCCACCCTGAACCAGCCCCCCACCCTGCACCAGCCACCCCCACCCCCACCAGCTCACCCCACCTGCCCTAAATCATCCCCCCTACACCAGCTCCCAACCCCTCAACCACCAGTCCCCCACAACACCCCCCAACCACTAGCCCCCCCACCACACCCCCCCTGCACTAGCTCCCCCACCTCCCCCTACACCAGCCCCCCCTCCCCCCGCACACCAGCCCCCCAAATTTAACTACAGGAAAAATCAAAAAACATAAGTACATACATGAACAAGTAATAAAATAGAATTTTACATTAATATACATATATACCTATAAGGTTAAGAGATGAATATACATTACAAGTAGTTAAGAAGAAGAAAAATGAGATGGTTATACAGAATATATTCTAAGAGACTATTTTATTTCTTACTTTGACCATAATTCCATATATTATAAGAAAGTAAAAATATTTTAAAAGAAGAAAAGAAGTGTAAATGTGAAGTATAATTATCTCATAGAAGAGATAAAAATTTCCATGATGAAATGTGTATAATAAGACAGGATACCAGAATCTCTTAATACAAAATTGGTTGCTAAATAAAAGGAACTTCATGAGGCACAATCTAGGTATCTTAAATTTGGAAATGCCTTAAAGAATATGATATAATTCTATGAAAATGTGGTGGATATTCAAGATGAACCATCCAAGGATGATGAGAAAACCAACCCCATGAAAAAGGTACAACATTTTTTTAAATTCTCATGTGATACTAAATCTGTTTCCTTTCATTATAACGATTATGAAACATAATTTGAATATTTTTAGGATTATGAATGGTGTAAAAAGTTTCCTTCTATAAATGACCTGAGAATGGAAAAACCCCAAGTAAATGGGAAAATAAAGGCTGGAGGATTCCTGGAAAACAAGAAAAATTTTATAAAAAAATAATCAATATAAAGGAAGATCAAGTTTCAAGGGATATTAATATTGTTGTATAAGTTTTCAGTATAAATATTTTGAGTACTGGTACATCATGTCATTTCACTGAAACTAGGATGAAAAAAGGGGGAGCAAACCTGAGAAGAATAGAAGTAGTTATACTAGAAGTAGGAATACTCTTAGTAAAAAAAATTACAGTCTGAAAAAACTACTAGAAAGGTATCACCTCTTTATTCCCATTCATTTTTTGTATACTTTCCTATATGGAATTAAAGAAAAAAATTGGGGAGATGGATGACTGTTGTATTATTTGGGTACAACAAGAATGAAGTATCCTTCCTAAAATACCATTGAAGTTAGATTTTCCATGATGAAGAAAGTGAGACCATCCCTCAAGGGGTGAAAATCATAAATTAAAGTTTTCAATAATGACAAACTATATGGAATATCAAAATCTCGACAACCTAATTCTAATTGGTCATTGAGGTTATGTTGAACAAGACCAATATTAATTTTTATATTGAACTCACATACTCAATGATTTATGTACTTCATTGATCACTTGTTTATAAACTATTGTTTCTATAAACTTTTTTGCCTAATAGACTTATATTTGAATATCTCAAGTCTTTTTTCCAATAATATCATGTGATTCTATCCTTCTCTCACAAGTGGATAAGTTTGAAACTTCAAATATATGGAGAAGAAGAAGATTTCATGATGGGAGTGCTCGACATCCAGGACCACTATCAGTGAGTTCTAAAAATCCATTCCCACTAAACCTATATCCATTTTGTAACTCTAAACTAGGGGGTGAACTAATTCAGATCACCCATTAGCTCCTTAAGACTTATCTAACACAACCAACAAGCCAATAAAATAAAACATCATATCAATCTCAAGGCCAAATCCAGATCCAGTAATATTCTAAAGTTATCATCCTATTTCTAGTACCTAAGCAAGGAACTTCCTCAACCATCTTTGGTATAAGTTATAAAACACTATTCAATCAAATTCATGAACAAAACATTACAAAAATAGCCACAATAGGTTCACATTTCCAAACTCTAGGTTTTAAGGTAACACCCAAAGACACCAATGATTAAATCAGCACTGACCCTCTTAGGGATAATAAAACATGGGGCACCCATGGTCCCCTAGATCATGTCTATCAAATCATGATCTAATATAGATAGGGAAAAATCATCTGGAGACTTTTGAAACTAACCCATCCATGATCATCACCTCACCCACAAGGGAATCATCAAGAAACACCACACCCATAAGAAAGTCCTAAAGGTTTCCTTAGACCCATATCAATCCTAATATTAGTGAAACCCATCCTTAACCAACACGCTGTGGTGTCGGCCCAACCTAAAGGTTCCAATTGGATTAAACCTCCAGAAAGAATTTCCAAAACTTCAACAACTCAAACCCCAAGAAATTGGTACAAACATCCAAGAAACATCCAAAATAATACTTTTTTATGCCTTCTAAGAGATGTAAAAACACCTAAATCTATATGCCTTGGACTACCCAAGGAAAGTTCCTATGAACATAAAAATAATCCCATTGGCATCACCTATGGAAAGTTGTCCAAAAAACATAAAACCCCCACTTGGGTCTCACACCAAACCTCCATTTGAAGAACTGTAAAATCAAAACCTTCATGGAAAACCTCTCTATACACTACTCACTTTCAGGGTTCTAGATCCAAAAAACTTGAGGGGAACCTCCAATATAACCTAGAATAAAACAAAGAATCCCATAAAAGGCCTCTAACTACTTGAGGGTTCTAACACCACACCTCACATAGAAAGCACCATGGATAGACCATAACAGGTCCAAACTCAAATCCCAAGGAAATAAGTATATCCACGTTTCTCCCCTTTCCTACCCTTATTTGTCACCTAAGAGAATGTGAGGTTTTCTCTTGAATCAAAAACCAAGAGTGAGGGTTTATGAACAAAACCCCTCCGTGAGACACTTGAGACCCTCAATTCTCAAAGATGAACCAAAAAGGTTCTCAAGGGGATCCCTATAAATAAATAGTCATTTATTAACTAAAGAAATTAATAAACAACTACCGATTAGGGAAATATAACAAATATAGAACACCCAACCTACCTTATGATGAAAACGCTAAAGCCAAAAACCTGAACCTATGGTAAAACAGTGTCCCAGAAACCTATCTCATGCCATTAAGTAGAAAAAATTAATTATAAAAATTTATAATTAATTAATTAAAAACAACCAAATAAGAATAAATACCTAAAAGATTATTGAGGTGCTTACACATTCTAAAACCACAACCAACTGCCTAAAAGAGGACTAAAATATACCCCTGAAATTAATCTTGGAAAAATACCTAACAATAAACACTTGATTACCAGGAAATTCCAATCAATTTAACTAAAAATTCAAAAAAAATCCATTAGGCCTCATACCATCTCCAAAATGATGAGTGATGGCATACATTCTGCATCACGAGACATTTAATCTCTAAGACACAGTAAAGAACCAATATTCCTGGACAATTCCATCATGTTATGGTATAATTGGCACTGAAAACCTTAATGGGAACCATTAAAATTATAGAGGATAAAATAAAAGTAATAAGGAAGGTAATAGATGAATATTCCTACCTCAAATCACCCCGTAGGAGGTGTGCTGGAGGAGGAGGTGGGGAGGAAGCCTCAGAGCAGCGTTGACAGGGAGGTGAGGTGACCACAAGGAGGTGGGTAGGTCGTGTCGGTGGGGAGGTGGACTGGTAGTGCTGGAGCCGCATTAGTAGGGAGGTGTCAGAGCTGCATTGGAGCCAGCGGAGAGGTTTTCTGGCTGCATCGGAGCTGAAGGGGGAGGAGGAATTCTGAAGGGAGGAGGAATAGAGAAGGAGGAGGAGGGGAGGAGGAATCCCAATGGGAGGATGGGAGGAGGAATGACAAGGACAAAGAGGGAGAGGGATTCATGTGGGGGAGGAACTACGAGGAATGACGAGAATAATAAGGTTAAGAGGAATTGCGATGTGGGAGGGAGAAGTTGCGGGAGGGAGATGGCTTCGGGTGGGGGAGGAAAGCCTGATCACAAAAAAAATAGACGATGTATTGCCACACCCAGCTATTTGGGCGTGGATATATCTTACCTATAGCCACTGATCATTTAAACTGTGGCTATAGATCCATGAATATAGATCATTTTTCTAGTAGTGAAGATATTTTCAATGGAGTTGATCTATTGTTCAACAATTGAGGGATCAGATGATCCATTAAAAGTAGGAGGCCTTTGTCTCATGAAACTCTCTATTATGACTTTTTATTTATGGGGGGGGGGTTTAACGTTCTTCTTGACCCATGTTTCTATTCAAAACTTGAGTTAACTAAGAGAGTATCATGAAAAATTTCTCAATTCCCGCTCCCATCAAATTGGGCGTCTCATTAGAGCAGTCATCACATTGATCTTCGCATCAGTTGGTAGCCCGAGTTCTCATATTACCATCCATTGGCTGGTATAAAAAAAAATTTAGGGGTAACACATAAAGGGTAATCCAAATACAAAAACAGTGTATTTATAAATTACTTTTATTTCTATAACTTATGAATTTATAGGCTCTAATATATGTTATCCATGATCTACTTCCTAACAAATATTCTTAGGGGAATTTTTTCATTCCTTTAACAATGGTTCATACTAAGCTTGTGAATTTACCAAAGAATATCCCCTGAGAGTGTCACAACCAAGAGTGTAGCAAGGCCCATTGTCGTTCACTAGTTCCCATTCGAGTATAGCTCAAAGTGGTGTTTTCAGGTTTTACCCCTAGATACATCTGTGCCAGATCCACCTTTACCTGATCATATCCAAACAGGTATATATTTTCTTGATAAACCACTTAATCAATAATCACCAAAATTTAGGTATGTTTTTATTATACTTAGTCTTATCCGTAAGGCTTTCACTAGTGTTTTCTAATCCTAATTCCAAAAATAACTAAACCTATCCTCTGATACCAACTATAATAACCCTGCTATTTATTTCACACTTAAATATATTTTATTACATAAAACCTTAAATTTATACAACATAGAAGATCGAGAGGTCTAATGTCTTTGTGGATTAGGAACATTACATAACAACTTAAAACATGAAATACACATATTTATTGAAAAATTATTTTAAATGACCACAGACATTCCTTCATACTTAGCATTTCATGAGATAACCTGAGGAAATGCATAATAAAAGGGTGAGATATAAAGCCCAGTAAGGGAGTAAACAAGGTATAACTTGAATAATAAATTACATGTTAGGAAATAATCATATCAATGTAGCATAATATAAACATGAACATAAAGGTATGATATAACATGATTGTCAAAACATGGAAATATGGAAACAACATTTAACATGATATTAGCATGATCTAAGGCTCATTGCACATGGATCATGAGTAAACCCTCATTTAACTTTAATTATCATGAGTAAACCCTCATTACACTTGACGTATCATGATACTAGTCTTTACCCAATGAATTTGAGCGATATCAGGGCGCACCCTTCTTAATCATTTCATTTTATGCATAAGTGTGCCACATGGATCATATAACATGAATTCATTAAACATAATCATTTATTCCAATATAAAGGAATGTAGAATTCATACATGAAACTCTATAATCAATAAGTAAATGTTCATAAAGGGGAATACCCTCGATAGAGAAATGGGCATGGTATTCACCACACAATGACTTTGTCTTAGAAAACCATGGTGCAATTTCAGTAGCATAACAACGTGACATAAGAATTCATAAAAATGGTTGATGAGAGAGAAATGGGTGTCTAATCATATTTATGTGAAATGGAAAGTAAGGGGGTCATATAGATACATGTCCCAACATATTAAATGGAATTTAGATTCATAAAACAAAATAATTGCTTGAATGTAAACGAGGTGAGAGAAACCCCTTATGAAATTTCAGCATGGTAACGGGCGTACATGGGAGGTATTAATGAGATAAAAAGATGTCTCTAATCATTAAAACATAAGGGGGGTAGTATGGGGGGGGGGGTTATAAATCATACACCAACAATTTTAATTGAAAAAAATGGTATAACAACATAATGAAATTTGGACAAAAATGAGAAAGGAAGGAAATCCCTTACTTGGAAGTGTGATCCCAAAGGCTTGGGAGGGGCTTGAGAGAGGATTATTGGGAGATTGGGGAACCTTTGGAGGATTTTATAGAGAGGATTTAAGTTTAGGTATGTACTCCAAGTATTTTTAGTGAAGATAAGTGGGATCTTGAGTGGGTTTATATAAGAAAAGATAGAGAATTATTTATTATTTAGGTTTTGGACACCACACATTAAACTAATCAAAACCACAAACCAAACCATGGTTTTTCCCATGGGTTTTTCCAAAGGGGAGAAGAAAACATTATTTTATAAGGAAAATTTCCTAACTTCTTAAAATATTAGGTTTTATTATGTGGAGGTGAGTCACACTCTCAAAGAAATCATTTTAAAAATTTAAAATGTTTTGTAAGTATTGGAGGATCCACTAAATCTTTGTAAAATAAATCAAACAGACCTAAATTCACATTATTTTAAAGTTAAAACATATATTGGCTGAAAATTTCATTTATATTATTTTATTACATCACTATTGGGTCATTATGATGTCATAAAACACATTATATATTTAAACGGTATTTAATTTTTACCCAAATATTCTATTGTCTCAAAAAATTATAAAAAAATTAAACGTTGGATAATTTTGAATTCATGATTCCAAAAATAATATTAATTTTATCTAAATAATTTTTTAAATATGTGAATTTTTACTTTTAAAACAAAAACTGACATTTATAAAAAATTCATGGGTTTTGACAAAAACAGATTTCAAACCTTAATAAAAATTACAATTGTATTCATAAAAATTATATGATAATTTATACCTAATAAAAAGTAATTTATTATTAATAATATTTTATTAAAATATTATTTAATTCCAAAAATCCATTAATTCATCAAAATGGATTTCTTAATTGAATATAAACTAAAGATACTATTTGTGCTTTAAAAACCATTTACAAAATAACAATAATGAAATGAATGTATATTATTTATACAAAAAAATAAAGCACATAATCATAGTGATATGGTATTGTTACATAACCCCTTATAAAACCCGCATAATACCTAAGGGTAAGGTGTGCGATGAGGACAAACTCTTGGGGTGTCTCGGATAACATCGCCCAGGTGGTAATATCTATCAACTTCCACTTCTCTCGTAGGTGGTTTTGTTCAAGTTTAACGTGTTGAATCTCAACTTAGGCTTGGTCAAAAGTGAATACCAGTGATGCTACCTACTTTACAAGCTCTAAAAAATGGTCTTCTTATGGATTAATTCTATTGGATGAGGTCATCGCTTCCTTTGTCTGAGTAAATCGGATTTGTTAAAGCCCTATATTTATACTAATCACGTGATCACTGTTCAATGACTATATTAGACATGGTAAAAATTATTAATGGAATTTTGAAGTCCAAAAACATAAAACCAAGGAATTTAATATTTTATATAACCATTTTACACAATAAGACAATTAATTAGATCAAGAGGAATCTTTATTAATAAAATTTTGGGTCGTTACAAGATATCACCTTGATTTTTCTGGCCTTTCGAGATATTGGAAAGGGCCGAGATGATAGTATACCAGATAACTATTCATCATTGGTATAGGGATATGAAATATTTCTTTCATGTTTTCTATATTTTTCGTTATTACTATAACCCATATCATTCTTTTGATTCTAAGTTGAGTTAGAGGCTAATGCCTCTTTTGAAGAGTATCCAATTCATATCATCGATCATGGAATGAAAGCTATTAAAGGTAGTAAATTTCCTGTAATTTAGGTGTTATGGCTGCACAACCATGTACAGGATGAGGGCTGGGAATGAGAGTTTGTTATACGATCCCAATAGTTGGCGCTACTCTTGGATGAAACTCACTGACGAGTTTTCTTAAGGAGGGGTTGTTGTAAGATCTCGTTTTTTATAGGTAAATATCCTTTTAATTTTAGTTTAAACCTCTTTATTTACCTTAATGTAATATTTTAAAGGGTTTATGGATGTTTTGAGAGTGTTTGGGATAGGTTTGAGGCCCAATGTAAGGGTTTTTAAAGAGATAGGGTGAGGTGTACGATTAGTGCACGATTTTCACTAACTGTCCACCTCAACCATGTGGCACAAAAAGGGTCAAGCATGGTTTGTTTAACTGTGTAATAGGGGCCAATAAACAATGAAAAAATTCAATTTATTATAGATTAACAATTCATAGTTTATTCATGGTTTTTTATAAGCATGCACCTAGACCATTTGGGTTGTTGGCTTCCAAATAATTTTGAATGCATGATTTGCTCATGTTTTTTCTAACCATGTGCGTGAAACATGTGAGGTGAGTGAACATGGGTAGTATGTGTGCATGGTTGGTGTACAATTTTTCTAAATATGCAGAAAAATTGTGTTCTCCTTTAAAAAGGTATATTTTACATTTTTTCCCATCTTATCTTTTAAACCTTATTCCATTATTATCCTCTCTAATTTATAAATCTAGACACCCATAAAAACTCCCCCTTTTTACCATCCTTTAGGATTTGATGCATCTATTACATATGGGATCCATTTTGATCTACATTGACCACATTGGAACCCCTTAGTAAGTCCACAACTTCATTGTCTTCCTTCATTATAACCCCTTATTATATAGGGTGTTATCTCCATGTGAGATAATATTCCCTATTTTTAGGGCATTTGTCTAGTTTTATGTTTTCTCTAATTCTAGCCCAAATATGAGGATGATACTAGATGGGGAGTCTTCAACAATGATAAGGTAGTTTTTATTCTACTTTGACCTAAAAGTATTGAGGTTTATAATTTTTCATCATTGTGTGTATGATGGAAGTTCCATTCATTACTCCTAAAATTAATATTCCTTTAAATTTTTATCTAAACCTAGATCTAGAAGTTCCATGAGACCCTTGAAACCATTATAGGTTGATTAAATCAACTTGAACCACCCCTTAGGGTATGATAGTATAAATTATTTTGATAAGCATTCTTACCTTTAACCAAAACACCCCTCGAGTGTGTTTAGTTTTTCACCTGTAAATGGAATGACCAAAATGATTTAATTGATTTGTTATATCATATGAATTTAATTTTAGAAGGTTCATATATTTTCACTTGGCCCATGTTAAATTATTAAATGAAGTTACTGATTATTATTATGGACCTTAATGACATTGTTAAAGGCATGGATTACCTTGAGTAAGGATTGGATTCCTAACCTGGAATTCCTTGGGTGGAATCATAGGATACCAGCTGATTCATTGATGAAACCACCAAGTGTGACACTAAAATTGGGATCAGTCAATTTATTATCTTGTGAATGCCTTGAATTTCCATTGAAAATTCATCTACATATCTATAAATTAGAATTCCTTGGATCATCTCTTTGAATTTGACATAATGTCCTCAAACACAAACCGCCTTAGATTATCTCCTTGTTCTCTAATCAAGTATACCCCACATTTACCTTAGAATTGAACTTGGGAATGGTTAGAAACTTTTAGGGTGTAATTCCAAGGCTTCATCCTTTGAATTAAACTCATACTCTATAGCCCAACATCTCAGTTGATCACTATGAGTGTGATTGACCTTATATGGTCATGGATGCCATGGGTATCCCATGGATCCTTTGTGATTATTATAACAGGATGCCTTAGCCATCTACCTTGGGCCCCTGACCAATTAATGGTCATGTGCTCTGAGATATCCAATTTATGATGAATTATTTAGGGCCAGTTAGATATCCCGTGATGATCTTGAGTTCTACATGGCTTATATTTACTTTCTGCTTTGCATTTATTATAATTACACATTGTTACATTTTATATTCATAGACTATATTTTCATTAGATATCTTTGGTGGTGGCCAAATGAGTTTTGCACATACCCTGTTCGGGCTTCCATTTGGTACCCAACAGATTTCATGGATGAAGGTAAGGACAAAGAGAATCACCCAACTATGGATGCTCAATCTATTTTAGGTTTGGAAGCACATGACTGATCCAGTGCTTGAGATGCTCGTAGAGATAGAGGATTTTGGTATTTTGTATATTTTATAAATATTAGTACTGTTGTATGCCTTCTCCCGTGTATTCTTGTTTCATATATGTACTAGCTGCTAAAATAATCACCTTTTTATGATCATGTTTTATTTATATTTTTTTATTATTGATTGGATAGTTTATATTCATTGTCCTATTATTATATTTTTCAGCCTTATTATTTTCGTTTATTATTTATTATTATTTACCATTGTGTTTCACTCTAATAAAGATGGTATAGTCTCCCCACTGTACTACCATAAACCCTCACTACTAGTCAGAAGCCTATGGAATATGGGGAGGCATGCTTGAGGCCAAGTGACCCCCAGGTTCAGTTACTTATGAGTGAACTGGTCTTGAGACATCACAAAGAGAATCACGAACCTATTACCCATTATGCATGAAAATGATATTCAATAGCAAGAAAATAATAATTGATACAAAATGTTTTACATAGTTCATCGCTAAGGTTGGACCATATTTCAATAGGGTGTAGATGTACTAGGCTAGGAGGTAAGACTATCCACTATAAATGTTACAATTGTTTAGGAAGAACACAATATTGATCCTTTGTTCACTTTCTATTCTTGAATTATCATGAAATACTTCGAGTTAAGGGATTATAAAGTTAATAAAACACATGGGATACTTATAATATTTTTCAAGAATCAAAATAATAGCATCAAAACAAAAAGGGTTTCTTTGCTTCAATCCATCTCCTCCTTTGATTTTTGATCATTAGATAATATATTTTTCTAAAGAAATATAATATTTTCTCATTGTTTTCCATTAATAATCACCACAGTAGTATCAAAACCCATTATATTCCTTATTTCCTTATTTTTAAACTTAAGATATTTTTTATTTATATTTTTGAAATGGGAATACCATGAATTTAACACAAAAAAATCCTCCAATTTTTAAAATTCTTCATAATCTTCACGATCTCCTTAAAAAATCATGGTCTTCATTATTTTAAAAAATCCATAGTATTATATAACCTTTTTTTACATAATTATTAATCACATATTTTGATTAATAATTTTTCCATGCATGAATACATACAATGTGAAATGTTGGGGCATGATGTGATCTCTATCACAATACAAATACACACAATCCATTAATTTTAAATCACCAAAAATATCAAAACATATTCTAATTTAATCTCACCACAATATTCTTTATTATGGTATGAACATCAACACCACAATCTTCAACTAGATAAAAATAAATCATAAACACTATCTTTGAACTGAGTCTTCACCAACTATAATAAAGAGAATGACCCTCATGAATTCCTCCTAACCACTCTTATGAAAGATCCATGTTACATTGAACATAAATCTTAGGAATTGGTTCAATGAACCTTACATTCCTCAAAGTACTCAGATACTTTTTTAAATTTCAAAAAGGGATGACCCTTATGTTTTTCTTGATGAAACTTAATTTTTTTGAATAAATATTATGTTTTTAAGAATGAAATGTTTTCTAAAATGACCCTAACAATTCTAGGAATTGGTCATTTTTCTTAATTATAATGATAGTGAATCTATTAAAATAGTGAAATGACCCTTATAAATTTTCTTGATGACCCTTACAAAATCTAGGGTGACTATTATGATTTCTACCTTTTCTATTTTATCACACCCTTCAGAATCGACTCTTACAAAATATGATGACCCTTATTAAATTCCATTGAGTCTTGATCACTCTTACAAAATTCCTTGAGTCACAAGAATGACTCTTATGAAATCCTAGGATGAATATTATGATTTATTATGAGTTCTCATCAGGATTTTTCTAATTCTCATCATTCTTTGCACTAGTGACTCTTACGCCCATTTGAGGTCACCCTTATGAATTTGAGACTTAGAAAGACTCTTAATAGATCTTTCATTCCAAATCTCTTACAATTGAATTCCAAAACTCTTATAATTCACTATGAGTTCCCTCCAAGACTTTTCCAATTCTCTTCATGCTTTATAATGGAGACTCTTACACCCATTCTAAGCTACCCTTACCAATTATATACTTATCCAAATTATCATCAGATCTATCATTCCAAAAATATTTCAACTACATTTAAGAGTAATCCAGTTCAAAATTCTCCCAATTGAAAAAAATACAACACTATAAGATATGGTTCCAAAATTAACCCCTTTGTATTTTGTTACCAATTCCCTTCTTATTCTCTATGTTTGTCCCCCCTATATTTACACTATCCATGTTACTCCCCCCATGAAAATTCAATTCAATGAGGCTCACCATTGCAGGCCTAGCCACATATGAGCCTCTAAAATCATCATTGATCTATGAACTAAGAAATGATCCATCAACCAAGTTTATAATTCTATACGAGTCAATGATCTTTGTAGGAAACTGGAAACATATATTAATGTATACAATGTTGTCCCTTTATTTCAATCACTCCTCTTCCTAATTTTAAGTCCCCATGGACCATGTATCTTCATTTTTACTAAAAAAAAACAAAATAAAACACCTGTAATTAAAAATAATAATAAAATAATGCATTAAATATAGAGGGGAGGGGAAATTTCTAAACCTCCTCATGCTAAGGGAGGTGGTCAAACACCACTGTTCCATTGATTCTTCTCAAATTCTAGAGTAGACAAGGGATTTATCATGATATTTTTTTCTTTTTGATCAGTCCTAACATACTTAATCTTGATTATTATTTACCATACCTTTTCCTTAATAATGTTATATCCAATATCAATGATTTTGGTTTAGGAGTGATGAATTGGATTCTTTTTGAACTTGATAGAACTCTTGTTGTCACAAAAGATCATCATTGGTTGGTTCACCTCTTTACCCAAATATTTCAATTTTAATTTGATCCACTAAAGTTGTGTGTAGGATTTAGTTAATGAAATTTATTATTCCTCATCCATACTAAGAGATATAATATCTTATTTCTTACTCATCCAACCTACACAATTAGTGGTAATGTAAAATGTATCTCCACCAGTGGAATTCTGGCCCACCACATCACTAGACAAATAATCATATGAGAAGGCTGATAATTCATGTTTATTATTTGAATTAATGAGTGAACCATATGGGATATTTCCTCTAATGTACCTAATTATTCTCTTCACTACTATGAGGTTCTCCTACTTGGGATTACTTTAAAACTGAGCTACCAAGCTACTAGCTTAAGTACTGTCTGGATAGTTTGTTATCAAGTACAAAAAGCTTAAAATGATCCTACTATATAGGGCAGGATGCATTGAATTCTCATTTTCATGCTTCCCAAGTTTGGTCCAACTGAAATGGGAGTTGACATAGGTTTTGAATCATGCATTTAAAATTTTTAAGTAGCTCATTTTGATACAAATACCATGAGATAAAAGTTTATCTATTTATGAACCACCTTTAGTATAATAAAATAAATGAGCTCACCATAATTGATATTTAATATTATAAACTCATTAGATTATAAAAAACTTTCACTGATTTATATTTTCTTCTCCCAAATATGACATCATCCACATAGACCATCACCATAGATAGTTCTTCCTTGGATGTATTTATATAGAGGTTGTGATCAACACTACCCCTTTAAAATTCTAGTTTCTTTAGATATTAGTCAAGATGAGCATACCATGAACATTATTACTAATGAAGATTGTATAATTACTTATTTAGTATACACACTTTATTTTCATCACTACCAATCAAGAAACCCACCAGTTGTTTAATGTAAACTTCCTCCTTTAAGACCCCATTCAAGAAGTTTGGTTTTGAATCCATTTGAAAAATCTTGTAGCCTCTTTGTATTTCCACTTCCAATAAGTTTCTAATTGACTAAAGATGAGATATTTATTTTCTATCCTTTTATGAGGGATTTCCCAGGTTTACTTTCAATCAAGAATCCTGTCTGATTGAAGGTAACTTCAATCAAAGAGTCACAAAACCAAATCAAACTTAATAGGTTATATTGTAATCCATATACATAGAGTACTTATGTTCTATTTAGTTCATCCCCTTATATCGTTTTCTTCTCACTTCCTTTTATCTTCAATGCTCCATCATTTTCAAAACAAACTATTCCATCTACTCTCTCTTTCACATTATTTAGAAGGTTCATATCGCCTATCATGTGAGATGAACACCCATTATTGAGGATACATGTGTTATTATTATTTGTTTATTTGAGTCCAACTTTATCTATATTTTCTTCCTCTTCTTCTCTTCCTTCCAAGAGATACCTGATCGAGATGAGACATTAGATGGAATATTATTAATTTCTCTAGAACATGCAATGTAATGAATATATTCTTAAGGAGTATTTCTTGATCAATGTTTTAAAGTAGGATTCCCTTAGAATGTTTGAAAGACCACTGTGAGTTGATCTGAATGAATAAAATTCCTCTTGGATCGATAAACATAATCCTATTTTGATACATGGCTTCAATGAGGGGAAAATAAGCTTGGAGGAACATATTCAGACCTAAGATAAGATGAACTACCACATAAGAGATCTCATCAATAACAATCCAGAATTGACGGTAACCTCCATATAATGGATATTATATAGGGAAAATCATCTAACTCTTAATTTTTTATGGAATGGACTGGTTATATCTTATGTGGTTTGATGTTCTTTGGGTATCTTGACCTTTTTTGGTTTCCCATTTTCCCTTAAAAGTACTTATTGAAACAATAATTTAAATTTTCAGTCATTCATGTAGTGTAATCATGTTATTATTTTTCCTTTAATAGATAAAGTATGTTACCCAACAAAATATCATTTAGTTTATTTTAATCCATTTATCCACAACTTCCATGGTGGTAACTTTCATTTATATTTTTCCTATAGTCAACTGATTTATGTTTGAAGTTATAACATTGATAGAAATACCCATATAAGGAGTTTCTATTCTATGTTAAATGATACAACCTCATTATTTTATTCTTTCTTCCATGTGTTTCATACTTCAAATAAATCCTTACCTCTTCACATTAGGACATGGTGTGACCAAGGTATTCACAAAAATGACACTTTATAAAGGGAAACATATTTACACATTCACCTCTCCATATGTTTCTATATTTTGAGAAACTTATCCATTGTTGATAATTATCCAAATAATGAGGACCATCTTCCATATTTTGATTCCATTTATACTAAATTACTTATAATATAGTTTTTGATGTCTCAAAATCATATCCAAATCCACTATTATTCACAATCTTGGGACTTTGATCATTCAAAACTTACTCAACACCTTTACTGCCTATCTTGGCCATTTTCAATAGTTAGACATCTAAGAACATACCAAACTGCATATTTTTCTTTGGTTCACTTGAATTTATTTCAATTTTTTGTTTAATTTTCAACACAACCACTTATTACTCAAGGGATTCAACCCTCTTGGATCTAACCTATAACTAATAATTAAGGTTATCAACCATTTTATCTTGTTATTGATTTTTTTTGTATAAACTATAATATTTATTTTGTGATTTCATGACTAGTTGATTGATCATCCAGATCTTATAGTTGATCTATCAAAAAATCAAGATAATTCACATATTCTAAGCATTATTTTAACAATGCACCATTTTTTTGGTTTTTATTTATTTAAATATAAATCTCTTTAAGTGATCCCTTAAGTTTCACATTGATATCTAAAACTTATTCATTTTGATTATCATTCTATCACTCTTATATTTTTCTTTTTAAATATTGTACATCATGCCATCTTATGTATCAAATTTAAATTCAGTTTCTTCTTCCTTCATGTATTCTTCATTAACGTCCTCTTCCTTTATCACCGAGATCATTATCTGAAAATCATTTATTAAATAATTTACTAGTTTTAATCACTTCTAGGGGGAAAATTTCTTCATAATTTTTTTATTGTTTCCATCTCATCTTCATAACCATGGAATCCACTTGTATACCTTTCTATAATGTGTCCAAACTTTCCACATTGAAAATAAGACAAGGGAATCTTGCCTTTAAATCTAAACTTTCCCCTTTTGAATTTTCACACCACTGGGGATATAAAATCATCATCTATATCTTTCTCATCATCTCTGTATTTAGTGATATTAAGATTTAATATGTATTTAAATACCATTAACTTTTTATATGATTTAATGTTCCTTCTAGATTGACTCACATTTCACAGGTCTCCAAACTATTGTGAAATTAATCCAGTGATAACTCAACCAAGTATTTTTCTTCAAGTGACAAGAATTTTGGGTTGTAGAGTGGGGGGATTCTACTTAAGATATTCTTCAAAACTTTAATAAATAAGGTGATTATAAAATTGGGTATATTTACTTAAACTAATTTTTATTTTAATATTTGTTTATCCTTTTAAATGTAATTATGTATTCTTCTTTCAGTGTACAAACCACAACAAGGAATTTTTTATGAGAAGATGGAAGGAATTTGAAGGGCTGATCAAGATGTCTATGATTATATGATATAGATTAAAAAGTAAAAATGATCATTATCATATGATGTTAGTAGAAGATATATCCATATGACCACTGATATTATGGAGTTCATAAATAGAATCTTCAAGGGTGTTCATAAACTATCAATCACATGATTAATACATGATACATTCTATCATTGTGTGAAGTATTTTATCAAATGATCCCAATAGGATTATCAGTGGATGAAAAATTGGATTCAGTTTAGTCACAAGTTCCAAATAAACATTGATAAGATATTAAAAGATGAATACTAATTTCATGTTTGAATATTTGATCATGTAGGGATCCACTTTGAGGTAACCGAGTGACACAATCCACTCAAAGGAAATAATGGTCAAGTGACAGTGGTATTTCCAAAGAACATGTACTGTGATTGTGGTTCTTTTCAGGAATTGAGGTATCCCTGTGCACATTTCATTGTAGATTTTTTATCAGTGAACTTATCATGGGAACCCTTGGTTGATCCAATATATCACTTGAGAAATCTGATTGACTGATTTAGTGAATCTTGGATGCCTATCAATGATTTTCATTATTTTACCTTTATTTCTAATCATCCAAGTTTAGTCCTTGATATTACCATTCTGCATCTTTATGGGAGTTCAAGTTCTACTCATATTAAAAACAATATGGACTGGTCATGGGAATAAGGAGTGAGACTATGATAAAATATATGTTACTCTATATGTCATACTCATAATAAATATCCAAACATGGTAGGAGGGAGATCTACTTCACATCATCACTAACCATATATACCTATTTTATCATTGTTATGTAAAAATATAATTTTACACTATCTAGTTTTATGTGATATGTCCCAAAAATGATATTGTGTATCATTTTATAACCATAATGTATTTCAGTATTTCATGCTAGTTTACTATTTTATATGAGATTAATACAATTTAGAACATTCAATAATAGTATATAAATATATTTAAAAAATAAATAAAATATTTTAAACATATCACATATGATTATAGTAAATCAAATTATTAAAATTCTATTGAAACATAACATCATGATTCATTTTTAAAATACAAGGAAGATCATGTAAATGTACAGATTAGTTTGCGTAAAGGAAAAAATCAAATTCAATATTCTATGTATATGTAAATTAAACATTCATAAAGATAATATATAATTTCATAAATGTAAAATATGTAATCATAAAGGTAAAAAAAATTACCAAATAAACTTAACAACTTAAGATTCATAGAATTAAAACACATAAAAGTTTGTGCTATTTCAACTTTGGGGACCAGATCAAGCATTGACACGGTCATGTATGCATTATTCTTGGAAATAAAAAAAATTATATTTCTACTAATTATTCCACATCTTGAATCTCATGCACCTTAAGGGTTTGAGACATTTTAGAAAATTCAAAAAAAAAAAAAAACTGATCTGGTATCATCACAACATTTACTAGATTTATTAAAGATAATAGATCTATTTTTCATCCCTTTTTATCCAATAAAATCTTTTTCATCACGATTCATTACGAACAATAATTGTGTATAAAATTTTCTTAATTTTATTTAGTAAAAAATTATTTTAAAAAATGTATTATACTAACTATAAATTTTAATGACTATATCAAATATAAATATAGTGGGTTCTCATTTTCTCACCTTACAGGAAAGACATATTTCTTATCTTTTTTAGAGGGGAGTCCTATTACTTCTCTTAGTGTATGGGGGACACATCACTTCCATCATGTTCAAACCCTCCTTCCATCATCCCACATATTTTATGTGAAGGGTTCTATAATGTAGTAATGCATGATTTCACCTTCATTGATCACCAAATCATTGGATCCCTCATAGAGATGTGGAGGATGGAGACATATAATTTTCATTTACTAGAAATAGATATGGTGATCACCCTTGATGATGTCTCCCTTATGTTGGGACTCCCTATTGAGGGTGCAATTGTGACATACTGAGTTGGTGGTGATTGGTTTGATTTAGTTCAGAGAATACTAGGCATTGAGGTCCAATATGATGGTAAGTCTATCATTGGTATTCATCTACACATATCATAAATAGATTGAAACTACACTCATTTAGCCAATGATACTAACGAGATCACCATACTGAGATTTTCACCCACATATATTCTTATAATTATTAGCGGCATGATCTTAATAAATCATTCTTCTACATTTTTTCATCTAATGTATTTACCATTACTTGAGGACTTGGACTAGAAAAATAAGTACAATTAGGGATTTTCATGTCTTTATTATACATATAGAGTGCTATGAAATGCATGCCACATCGATAAGATACATATTATAAGATGTGTTATTCTTATCCAGATGTGGGTATGTGAGTGCATCTCTTTCTTAGATCCACATGTGCATGCATTGTTTCTTGTTGACATTTTACAGGACACCCTAAATGGATAATGGTATGTTTTTCCAGATGTAAAAATCAAATCTATAAATTTTTATTACGAACCTATAACAACAAAAATGTTATCAGTAGGTAGAGGGAGGCCCATCAAAATTTAGATACTGTTAAACATGATTTCCATGATTATAGACTTATGTTATGTAGTCTTCAACTCGGTGATGTATGTGATTATTAATTACATGATAAAATTATAATTGTGTGGTGTATATTTCTCATTTATTAATTGAATATTCATTTTTTTTGATATTCTAGATTTTGTGGACGTCATATGTTGGGACTGTCCTCCATATTTTCCACCTTACTATATGATGATTCTTCATACCATCACATGTGCAACATCCCACCCCTTTTTTATTGGATTGGGAAGAGGTGGTGGATGTTACTGGCCTTAAGTGACATCCCCAAGACACCAAAGGCTAGAAATAAATGCCAAGGGATTCATAGAAGTTGGGGGAAAATTTTCCCTTTGAAAATAAAACAACCAAACCAATATAATAAAAACCAAAAAAAAACCACTAAATGGTGCATGAATATAATTTAATACAACTCAAAGTATAATCCACTAACAATAAAGACAAACTACAAAATGAACCATGTCAAATTAAAATTAAGAAACTAAAACCAACAACTTGAAGACAACCAATACATCTAGAAGAAAATCCCAAATAAGCTCCAAGATCCAACTCCACAAGCCATTCCGAAGGTATCATGATGAATCACTAAATAAATGAGATACCTTGCCTTTACTTGTGTCTCTATACACAATATTTGTAAACACACAAATGTTCCCAAGTAGGGGGTGAGTATAAAAATTAATAGGATTTCCTTAGTGAATTATCAAATCACACTAATAGGATAGAGAAAGTTAGCACATTTATATAAAATAGTTCAAAACAATTTAAAGTGGTTTATATAAAATAAAAATAATTTCTATAAAAAACATATTTTTCATGGAAATTAACCAAAGAAGTCTTTCTAACCATTTGACAAATCCATTTTTGACATACCCATTCCATTTACAAAAATTCACACATCTATACATCCACACAGACAAGCAACTATGGACCTCCCTATACTCATGAGTGGTGAGTCATCCTTTCACTAAGATGTCACTTTGTGAACAATTTTGATGGGGGGGATGTTCATACCCTCATCCATACCACTTTTGACGGGAGAAACTTTATACCCTTATCTGTTCTAAATGAACACGAACACACAACTACCATTTATGCCAAGAACCATGCCAATTTTTTTTACCAAACCATTTCAATAAAATAATCTTTTTATTAAAAACATTTCCATAAACCTTTTTCCATGAATCAAGAAAAAACCAAATTTTAAAATCACCATTTTAAAATCATGAAACAAAGAACTTTCTACAAAAAAACCAACTTTCACAATTCCACAAATCATCACTAAATAGGGTTTCTATTAAATGTTGTAAATAAATTTCATAATTAAATTAAAATGATTAAAAAAATTTAAAATCAAGCCTTTAATTTCTAAGTAAGAGGGATTGAGAGTGAATCTACCTACCTCTCAAACTTAGGTGAAAATGAAGAACATTCCAATAACTCCAAAAACTCTTCTTGAAGCTCCAAAAACCAGCCATAGATCTTGTTCAATATCATCTAAACAATCATAAATCAAAATGATTGGAATAAAACAACATTAATCTATCATCAATGGATTATATCCATGAATCCATTAGAGGGAAGAAGAAGAAAACTAAGGAAAATCACAAAGAACTATCACTTACTAAGGAATACAATCCTCCAATGCACTTAGATTCACCAATGGATCACTCATAGATCAAGAGGAAGGGTCTAAACAACCTTTTAAAGGAGTGGAATTAATTTTAGGGTCATATTAATGAAAAAATGAGGCATTAAGGGTGTAAATCGAGTGAGATCCATAAAATACCGATTTAATTTTTCACATTGCATGGTTAGGGTGCTTGGTTGGGGAAAACATGTACTAACTGTGCACTAGCGACTACCTCCAAACACCCCTTACAAGATTGGATCACAGGATTAGACAATTCATGCACCAACTATTTTAAACGCCTTTTTCCAATATCACATGGTTTCTCTTGGGTTTCCATACTATTTGTCCAAACCACACGCCTAACCAGTGCCCACCATTTCACTTTCATGGTTTCATAGGAGGTGTTTCACAATTTTTACTAATTGTTCTCAAACTATAAACCTCTAAAAAATCCCCCAAAACTTTCCAAAACTCCTTTGAACCTTATGAAACTTAACCCAATTACTTTATATACATAAAATACATAAATAAAGGGTTAATTACCTAAAACTAGGGGGGTGCTATATTCTCTTCACCATTATCCTTTCCATCCCCAAAAAGTATAAAACCACCATTATCCTGAAAGAGTTCAGGCCATTTCTTGACCATTTCCTTCTCATGCTCCTAGGTTTCTTCCTGAATTCGACCATACTTCCATAAAACATGAACTAGACTGATGATTTTACCATGAAAGACATTTTCTTGTATATCCACAATCCATAATGGAACATGGACCAACATATCATCCGAATCTAGGTCAACATGACCCCATAGAATCACATGGTCAAGATTAGGTTGATACTTCTTTAATTGAGATACATGAAAGACATTATGCACTAAACTAAACCTTGGTGGAAAATCCAACCAATATACCTCCTCAACAACCTATCCAAGTATCTTAAAATGGTATATGTATCAAGGAGATAACTTTATCTTATTCACAAAATCATGATTTCCAATCCATGGTGAGATTCTAAATAACACATGATCACTCACCTAAAATGACAAAAAACATCAACGATGATCCACATAAGATTTCTGATGACACTGAGTCGTATCCATTCTCTTCCTGATCAACTGAATTTTCTTCATTGTCTCTTGCACAAGAATCAGTCCAACCAGTGATGTCTCAATTGTTTCCACCCAAAAAAGTGGAGAATGAGAAGGAATCACATAAAATGATTCAAAATGAGCGATATGTATTGAGGCATGATAACTATTGTTATATGAGAACTCCATTAATGGTATGTGATCCACCCATAAGCCACCAAAATCCATTACACAAGCCTAAATAATTTCTTCCAACATTTTTATCAT
Source organism: Viscum album (assembly GCA_963277665.1). Taxonomy (NCBI): domain Eukaryota; kingdom Viridiplantae; phylum Streptophyta; class Magnoliopsida; order Santalales; family Viscaceae; genus Viscum; species Viscum album. The sequence goes on from OY728131.1 coordinate 1,795,631,183, forward strand.
TCTCTCAGATTTCCCATTTGTTTTAGGATGATATGGTGTACTCACAGTCAACCGATTCCCAAGATACTATTGCAAGGATTTAAAAAAATGAGATGTAAACCTTGGATCTCAGTTTGATACTATTAGAACTTTTATTCTATTCATCTTTACCACTTATCAAATATAGTTTTTTTGGAAAAGTCCTCCACTGTATGGATTCATAAATAGGGATGAAATTGGATGAATTTACGAGTTGATCCACTATCACCCATATAACATCATGTTTCTGAATATTCCTTTAGAGACTCATCACAGAATCCATGGCCATCTACTCCCATTTACAAATAAGAATAGGTAAAGGCTTCAACATACCCGCTTTCCTCTGGTGCTCTACCTTAATTTATTGAAAAGTGAGGCATCTCATAATATACTCATAGACTTTTCTTTTCATGTAAACCCACCAAAATTGTGATTTAAACACCTTATACATATTTTGTATTATAGGATGAACAAACCATCTTGAATGGTGGTAATAATAATAAGTTGTTCATTAAAATCCATAGGTATGACCATATTATCTCAAAACCACAAAACTGAACTCCCATATAGCTTCCATCCCTCAATGGTCTCCCCACCATTAAGTTTTTAACTCATAGAAATACATTCAGAATTGAATATCTATGACTCTTTAAATGTCTCAACCAAATCATGAACCAAAGAAACTAGAAAGAAAACTACAACACAATCTATGCCTTCACAACCTAAGTACATGCCAACTATCACTGACATCAGTTGCCACTGATCTGAAGCCTCTTTCACCAACCAACTATATAAATTTCTGTTTAATGCATCTATCAATGAATTGCCTTTACCCGATGTATACATTAAGTCAAAATAAAACATTTAGAGATAATCCATCCATCTTATTTATATCAGATTAAAATATATTTGTGAGAATATTTGATTCAAGCTCTTATGATCCGAAAATACTATAAATTTATCACCAAATAGGCAATGAATCTATGTTTTCAATGCATAGAACACAACAAATAATTCCAAATCATGTGTTGGGTAGTTTTTATCACGAAAGCATAACTTCCATGGTCTATAAGTAACAACATGATCTCTCTTCATGAGAAAACACCCCAACCCAGATCCTGAAGCATTTTAATACTCCACATAGCCTTGTCCGGATTATAAAAATATCAAGATCAGTGATAATGTAATAAAAGCTTTAATATCTTGAAAAGACTTTTGAAATTCATCTTCCCATTGTAATGAAACATTTTTCCATGTCAAAGTTTTAATTGGTTAATCTAGTCATTAAAATTCACAAACAAAGCATCAGTAATAACCAAAAATACCAAGGAAACTATGTATCTCAAAGACATTCTTTGGTGGTTGCCAAGAGATCACAACCTCTATCTTTTCTAGATCCATAGAAACACCTTTTCCAGAGATTAAATGTATAAGGAAACATACCTCTTATATCCAAAAATCACAATTTGAGAGTTTGGAATAAAAATTATGATCCCAAAATATTCTCAACATTGTTTCCAAGTGTTACTCATGCTCATCCCCTGTCCTTGAATACACCAATATGTCATCCAAAAACACCACCACAAAAGAATCCAGATACATTTGAAATATTCAATTCATCAATTACATAAATACTATTGGTGAATTCATAAGAAATAAAATCATAAACACATACTCATAATGTCCATATCTACTCCGAAAATCTATCTTTGGAATATACTCTTTCTGAACCCACAATTGATGATATCCTGAATGAAAGTAAATTTTTGTGAACCATTGGGATCCCCTCAATTGATCGAACATATCATCAATTCATGGTAGTGGATACTAATTATTTATCATAACTTGGTTAATCTTATGATAATCTACACAAATCCAAAGAGTTCCACCCACCTTTTACAAAAAAACCAGTTCATCCCACAGAGGCATACTAGGATGAATGAAACCTTTACTTTTTATATCTTCTAACTGGAATTTTAATTTTCTTAATTTTATTGGTTCTATATGATAATATTCAAGTGATATTGGATTGGCCCCTAGTAATAGATAAATCATAAACTCCACTTCTTTTGTGGGTGTTGACCCTGAGAAATTCTTGGAAAAAACAAATTGAAATTGATCAACAATTGTTGGAAAACTGGTATCCCTAATCTCATCCACAATTTATAAAATAAAAGCTTCCAACTAGTACAAGATCATTCCAATTACTGGTTCCAAAAATCCCACTTCACTTTCCTTTACATTTCAATGTCTTCTAAAGGGATTCTCGACACCATCATTAGTTGTAAAACTAACCCTTCAGGTATAATAGTTGATATGAGCTTTAAAAAATTTCAACCAATCCATACCCAAGATTATTTCATAGACATCCATATTAAGTATAGATAAATTAAAAATCAACTCAACTCCATAAATAGTTATAGAACATTCTTTTCACATAAAGGATTAAAATTATCTTTGGCCAAGAGGAGTTTAAAGTTTCAAAATAGAAGGCATCATCTCGACATGAAAACCCATAAGATTAACAACACAAGAATAAATAAAATATTGGGATGCAATCATATCAAATAAATCTTTCATAAAGTTAAAATTAAAAAAAATCACAACTATCACCATCGATGGTCTAGATTAATCATCCACAGTCACTTTCTTAGCTCCATAAATTCACTTATTTTCTACACTTTTTTCTATATTACCCTATTGAGATTTCCCTAGTTGAGGTGTCATGGTATTCCTAGAATCACCATGGGTGTATCGATTTTGTTGATGGTAATTATTCTACTTCCATCATCCTATCAAAGCATATGATATCTATGAAACATGAGATGTGTCCCAAGCACCCGACCTTGGAGCATTGTGAAAATAGCATGAAAGATGATATATATGGTTGCAATTATGGAATGCTTTAGGTGGAGTTGTACAATATCACTTCATGTGATCAAAATAAACATATATGTCCCTCTTTTTCTAATTCCTAACATTAGAGGTCCCATTATTTCCCATAGGTATCAACATGATTCCTACAATTTTAGTTCCTAATATGTCTATTTTTTACACCATTTCTCTATTTAATATCTTCTTATAATTCTTTATACAAATCATGACAATATTAAAATAAATTTTTGGCCTTAATCCCGATTAAAAAATATGTGTCTCTAAGGATGAACTTATAGAAAATTCAAGTGAAAAGTGGACTAAATTCATAAATTTATCTACATACTCTATCACTAATATATTCTATTACTTCAAAATAAAATATTCTATTTTTCAAGAAATACTAAATGTGTGAGGATATAATTGTTTGTTGAAAAACTCTTCAAAATCCTCCTATGAAATGCCTTGGTCTAATTTAGCTTGAATAACTAAATACCACCACTAGTGTGCTAGATCATCCATCATGTATATTTCCAACTTGAATTTCAACTCAGCTAGTGTGCTTAGGAAATAAAATATTCAATTAATCCTATTTACCCTCACTTTTTCCTTTTTCGATTCTGAATCGCCCTAAAAGATTAGTGGATTCTGCTTTTGGAACTAAATAGAATGACCCACTTGCCTTGTTTCATCCCTTTTATTCACTCTATCTATAACTTGAAAAGTCTGAACAATAATCTAAACCAAATGTTGGTTCACCTATGGCTCAGGTGCAACCAAATTTTCAACATCTTTTTCTAGTTGATTTATACGATTCTTAATCGATGCCATTTTCTATAACCAAAAGAAAACACTATTTATTCTCACTCTCTAGAAACTAAAGGCTTAGCAATTTCAAATTTACCACATCACACATATCATAATAAGTATTTTCAAAATTCAATAATTTCCATTTTCAAACCATTTTTAAGAATTACACCATGCTTTTTGAAAATCAATCCATTTTTAACTATTTTAAAAATTTACACTTTTCACCAAATCATAAATAATTAATCAAAATGAATAATGCACTCCTAGTGGGAAGTCATTTATATCAATATGTGTAAGGATATTCTCATCGGTTAAACCCATGAAATGAGGTTACAACTCCTAGAAGTGTCTCAGAACACTTATTTACCCAACTCCCTGGTAACTTGAAGTTCAACATAAATAGGTTAGTTATACATATTTATGCTCTATATTTCAAGTTTTGATGATCCTACTCCTTACTACCAATCCAACTCAAGAATTAAACCATAATGATTTTCAACTCTAGGACTGAATAAATTGATATTATTTATCCTAAAAATATATTTGGACCAACCAAAACTGATACCATTTGTAACATCCCACCCCCACCCATAGGCTTGGGAAGAGGTGGTGGGTGTTATTGGCCTTAGGTGACACCCCCAAGACACTAAAGGCTATGAATAAATATCAAGGTCTTAATAATAGTTGGGGGATGATTTTCACTTTGAAAATAAAACAACCAATCCAATATAACCATAAACAAACAACCACTAAATGATGCATGAGTACAATATAATACAACTCAAATTATAACCCACTGATAGTAAAGTTAAACTACAACATGAACCATATCATAGTACAAATAAAAAAAAACCAACAACTTGAAGGTAACCAAGACATCTAGAATAATCTCCTGAACAAGATCCAAGATCCAACTCCACAATCCATTCCCAAGGTATCATGATGCATCACTAAAGAAATGAGATACGTTTTCTCTACCTATTTCTTGATACACAATGTCTACAAACACACCAAAGTTCCCAAACAGGTGGTGAGTATAAAATTATGTAGGATTACCCCAATGGATTCTCAACTCACACCACTAGGATAGAAAAAGATAGAATATTTATATAAAATAGTTCAAAACAATTTAAAGCTATTTATATAAAAACCAAAAATATTTCTAAGTAAAAAATATTTTCCATGGAAAGAAACCAAAAAAGTATTTCAAACCATTTTATAAATCTATTTTTGGCATACCCATTCCATTTCCACACATCTGCACACCTAGACATGCATGTAACCATGGACCTCCCTATACTCACAAGTAGTGAGTCATCCTTTCACTAGGATTTCAATTAGTGAACCATTTTTATGGGGAAAATATCATACCCTTATTTGTACTGCTTTTTATAGGGAAAAATTTATATCCTCATCTGTCTTAAATGCACATGAATACACACTAACCATTTATTAAAAAAACCATGCCAAACCAATTATGAAAAACCATTTCAATAATAAAAAAAATTTATTGAAAAAATTTCCACAAACCTTTTTCCCTGAATCAAAACAAAACCATATTTAAAATCACCATTTTAAAATCATGAAACAAAGAAATTTCCACAAAAAAACCAATTTCCAAAATTCCATAAACCTTTACTAAAGAGGGTTTTTATTAAATATTGAACATAAATTTTGCAATTAAATTCAAACAATTCAATCAATTTGAAATCAAACCTTTTAATTATAACTAATAGGAGTTGAGAGTGGATCCACTTACCTCACAAACTTAGGCGAAAATGAAGAATAGTCCAAGAACTCCAAAACTTGGATTGAAACTCCAAAACAATTCTTAGATCTTGTTCTCTATAATCCAAACAATCATAACTCAACATGATTGGAATCAAACAACATGAATATATCCACAAAAGATTATATCCAGGAATCTAAGAGAGGGAATAAGAAGAAAAATGAGGAAAACCACCAAGAATGATCACTTAATAAGGAATATAGGCCTCCAATGCACTTATATTTTCCAACGGATCACTCCCAGATCAAGTGGAAGGGTCTATCCATATTTTAGAAGGAATGAAATTCATGTTAAGGTCATATTAAGGAAAAAATGAGGCATTAAGAGTTTAAATCAATTGAGATCCACAAAATATGGATATAATTTTTCACGTTTCACGGTTAGGGAACATGGTTAAGAAAACCTTTCACTATACACTACCTCCAAACACCACTCATATAGTAGGGCCAAACAGTTATAAAAATCATGTACCAACCATGCTAAACCCCTTTGTCCAACATCACATAGTTTCTCTAGGGTGGCCGCATGGTTTGGCCAAACTGTGTACCTAACCATGTGCCTACATAGTACCCACTATTTCAGTTGCACGATTTCCTGGGAGGCATTTCATGGTTTCTACTAACCTTTCTCAAATCATGAAACTATAGAAAATCCCCCAAGACATTCCAAAACTCCTTTGAACATCCTAAAACTTAAATCGATTACTTTATATACTTAAAATACATAAATAAAGGATTAATTCCCTAAGACTGAGTGCTACAACATGCATCATACCCCTTATTAATTTTCAGATTTATGAGTGGCATCATGTTGATAGAGTTATGAGGCTGTTTGACTTCCATCAGCCCATCCCTGCACTAGCCAACCATTTTCCTTCACTTCATTCTATGAAGATATTAGGGAAGCGAGACTTTGAATGAAGGTGATATCATGTATACTATATTGATACGGGAGACAAATATCACGAGTCCTAATTATGAAGGGAAAACAAAGTATACATACATTTATTAGATCGGTTGGATTATGGGTATTGATACCGCATGACTTCATTGATATATCTTACTCAACAAAAATGAAGCTATCATTGGTTGGTAATAATTATTCCTTCAACTTTTTATTTTTTTATTAACTATATTTAAATATATGATTTTTTTCTTCAGGTTTCTCATATCACACACCTCATTCTCATCTCTTATCCCATAGAGGGAGGTGAATTTTACTAAACCTATTTTCATGGAGTAGTGAGAGAGTTTATTCTTTCCATGGATAAGATTTACCTTGATATTTTATTTGATGTTTCAGGTGATGCTGAGGGTGATGATCCTGATATAGATGTGATGGAGGGTGATGAGCCTATGATGGATGAGCTACATGATGATGTGGTGTACGAGGAGCATACACAACATGATCAATGTAACGCCCCTGTTCTGGGTGCCACTCAACGGGTTTCCCGAACCCGGTTCACCACATGACCTCAAGCGAATTTCCCCAAACGCCAGAGGCTGCCAACTAGCAGCGAGGGCCCAGGTCTGATAGTGAGGAAACTATGCCCTCATTTTTCAAAGTGTAGAGCAACGGAATAAATAAAAAGCATACAGCAATAACGGAAGCAGTAAACCATACACAATTGATAACAAGAAGAAAACCAGCAGTCATATATATAGGAAGATGCATCATGTCGCTATTCTATAAAACAGCCAGAACATGTTACACGATCAATACAATACAACTAAAGTACAAGTACTGAAAAGTAAAACAGAGTAGCCAGTGGCATCGCAAGCCTAAGCCCGGTCCCATGCTCCCCTATACCTCAATAGAAATCAAGTATCTGTATAGGGACCCTTTCCCTTATCCATACCTGCAGCAACGTAATCTTTTTGGGCTGAAAAGCATGGCCTAAATAGGGTGTGATAAATAAATCCCAGTAGGCACCCACCAAAGGCCCATGCTCAACTGTGTGTAAAACATGCAACAACAGTGTACAGTAGTAAAATGAAATAAATAAAGCAGTACTAAAAAAGTAACTAACTTAACCAATTATATTTCCATTTTAATATCCATTTAATCATTTAATTGAAAATATCACCACAGTGAATATTCTAAGTAAACAGCTACTGTCCTCAGACATGTAAACCCCTACCCTCAGGTAAAGAGTATCCAACAAAAGAAACTGACCATAGGCATACGGAAATTTCCCTTGGGCATAGGAAGTGTCGCCCAAGGGCACAGAATCAACTGCCCACAGGCACGAAAGAAGTTTACCTCAGGCTGAAATAACTACTGCCCTCAGGATAAATAGTGTAGTGCCCACAGGCTAATCACAACAATACCCTCAGGCTAAATAGGTAACCGGGCCATGCCCAACATGTAAACAATCAGTACACAAGAAATTCCTCTCAAGGAAATTCTACAATAAAAAATTTAAAGGCATACCCTCGGTCGGGAAATAGTTGGTAAGAACGACTTAAGGAGAGCAGAGGGATTACTCGTGCGGTTCCAACGAGATTGTCCAAGGCGGAAACAGATTCCAGACGAACACTCGGTGGATATTCAAAGGTTCGGCCGTCCCCTCCCACTCCTTCCTCCGGTTCTAAGCCTTCCGAGTACACGACGTGTACTTCCCATTTTTTTTAACTGCTCCTCTGGTGGCTTTCCGCTAGCGCGGCACTGTTCACCTACTGACATGACTACATGACGTGTCTTCATGAGTACACGGTGTGTTCTTCCCCACAACTGGCCACCGCCTTACTATTCACCTGCCGACTGACTACACGGCATGTAAGGGACCAATACACAGTTTGTATTTGGTTCCTACACCCTTCAACCCCGACATGACCACACGCCCTGTGTACTCATCCCACACGGCCAAAAGTACACGGCGTGTACTTTCCAAAATTTAGTATTTTCCCCCATTTTCCATATTTTCTCAAAAACACTTAAGGAAAGGAGAAAAGAAGAAACCCATACCTCAAAATAAGAACCGGGTTCTTACAAACTTCCCCCCTTAAAGAAATTCATCCCCGAATTTCCCTTACAAGGGTGGTGAAGATATAGCTGAGAATAAATCTGTCCACTGAGCACGTACATCGGTCTCCCGCTCCCAGGTTTCTTCCTACACTTGGCCATGCTTCCATAACACTCGTACGAGAGGAACTGACCGACCCCGAAGAACCTTCGTGCTCCTGTCAACAATACTAATAGAATTCTCCTCAAAGGAAACATCTACCTAAAGCTCAACCTCCTCTGGATGAAAGGTGTGAGATGAGTCCGAATGATAGCGGCACAACTGAGATACATGGAAGATGTCGTGCATGGCCCGGTACCTCTAAGGTAACTGCAACCGATAAACAACCGGCCTGACTCTCTCCAGAATCTCAAATGGTCCCACATACCTTGGTGAAAGTTTAACCTATCTCCTGATCCGCTTGTGTCCCAGCCTCGACGAAACACACAAGAAAACCTAATCCCTGACCACAAACTCCAAAGGTCATCTGCGGCGATCAACATAAGATTTCTGACGAGACTGTGCGGTAGCCATCCACTTCTGAATCAACTGGACCTACTCAGAAGTCTCATACACGAGACGTGGTCCCAATAAAGCTGCCTCACCTGCCTCTAACCAGCATAAGGGTGATCAGCATGGCCTACCATATAAATCCTCGTATGGTGCCATCACGATAGTTTCCTGGAAACTATTTTTATAGGCAAACTCAACTAGGGGTATATGTTTCTCCCATGAGCCCCCAAAGTCTAGGACGCATGCACGCAACATGTCCTCTAGCACCTGTATTGTACGCTCTGACTGGCCATCGGTCTGAGGGTGGTAAGCTGTGCTCAGAAGCACCTGTGTACCCAGTGACCTTTGAAAGCTCTGCCAGAAACGAGATGTAAAACGGGCATCCCTATCTGAAACGATAGAATGAGGGACCCCATGAAGACGTACGATCTCTCGGATATACAAATTTCTGAGCTCGTCAACACCAAAGGTCTCCTTGATCGGAAAAAAGTGAGCTACCTTCGTGAGACTATCCACATCAACCCACACGACATCATTGCCTCTAGGTGACCTCGGCAACCCAGTCACGAATTCCATCGCGACATCATCCCATTTCCACTCTCGAATGGGTAACTGCTGTAACAGCCCAGCTGGCCTCTGATGTTCCGCCTTAACCTGATGACAGGTGGAACACCTCGTAACAAAACCAGACACATCTCTCTTCATACCCGGCCACCAGTACTGATGTCTCAAGTCTCGGTACATCTTGGTAACTCTGGGATGAACTGACCAAGATGAATCATGAAACTCCCGCATCAGCTCCTCGCGTATATCCCATGGAACCCATACTCATCCACAGAAACACAAAACCTCATCATCGCATATCGTCCACCCAGGAGGAGGGTCCTCACTTGCCACCGACTCCCATAGAACTAGGCCTTCTAGATCAGATAGCTGTCTCATCCTCACTCTATCCAGAAGGGTAGAAGTCACAGCTAAAGATGAAAGATAAGTCTATCCCTAACTGTCGTGCACCTCCAAATGCATCTTAGAGAACACGGCCATAAGTTGCCACTCACCACTGGCCTCCTGCACTGCCTGTATCTGAGTCTTCCTGCTCAGTGCATCAGCTACTGCATTACCTTTACCAGGTGTGTAGGCAAGCTCAAAATCGAAGGACTGTAGGTACTCAACCCACCTTCGCTGTCTTAGATTCAAGTCACGCTGATTAAAGATATACTTGAGACTTTTGTGGTCGGTAAAAACCACAAAACGTTCTCCCAATAGATAATGTCTCCAACAACGCAATGCATGAACAACTCCAACCAACTTAAGATCATGCGTCTGGTAATTCCTCTCATGTGGCCTCAACTTCCGAGACCCGTACGCAATGACTCGATCGCCCTGCATCAACATTGCTCCCAGCCCAATACCTGATGCATCACAGTAAAATGTATAGCTCTTCCCCTACTCTGGGAGTATCAGGATTGGTTCTGATGTCAACCTTCCTTTCAGATCCTGAAAGGCTGTCTCATAAGCTTCAGTCCAAATGAACTTCACACCCTTATTAGTCAAACCCGTCAACGGTGCTGCTAAGTGGGAGAAGTCCTGGATGAAACGTCTATAGTAACCAGCCAACCCTAAGAAATTCCGTATCTCAAACATGTTCTTTGGCTGTTCCCAGGAAACTACTGCTCTCACCTTCTCTAGGTCCATGAAAACTCCTGCCTCTGAGATGATATGACCCAGGAAGTGAATTTGGTCCATCCAAAAGTGGCACTTTGAGAGATTAACATATAGCTGATGATCTTTCAGTGTACTCAATACGATCTCAAGATGGGTGGCATGGTCGTGTCGAGTGTGAGAGTACACCAAGATTTTGTCCATGAATACTACCAAAAAAGAGTCCAGATAAGGATGGAACACATGATTCATCAGAGCCATGAAAACCACTGGCGTGTTTGTGAGTCCGAACGGCATAACCGTATACTCATATAGACCATACTTGCTCCTGAAAGCTGTGAGAGGTATATCAGAGGGTCTAATGCGCAACTGATGATATCCTGATCTCAAGTCAATCTTTGAGAACACTCGTGCTCCACTAAGTTGATCAAAAAGATCATCGATCCTCGGCAAGGGATATCGGTTCTTAACCGTCAACTGGTTCAGCTTCTGATAATCCACACAAAGTCTGAGGGTACCGTCTGCCTTCTTCGCAAAAAGGACTAGAGAACCCCAAGGAGAAGTACTAGGTTGGATAAAAACCTTTTCATGTAACTCCTCTAACTGCCTCTTGAGCTCCTACAACTCAGGTGTAGCCATCCTATAAGGAGGAATGGACACCGGTGTTGCTCCTAGCACAAGCTCAATAGAGAAATCCACCTCTCGCTCTGGAGGTAGACCTGAAAAGTCGTCCGAGAAGACATACCTGAAACAATCAACCACTGTAGGGAAATATGTCTGACAAGTCCCCTGATCATCCAGATATAAGCTTGCAATCTAGGTTGTGACTCAACCTTGCCCATGATGCTCTGGTCCAGCTTGACTTGCCTGAACATCCCACTCTCCCTTGTATAGAAACTCTCCGCCCTCTTGCGACGTGAAACACACCCTGCGACGATAAAAGTCTACAAAGGCTCGAAAGGGAACCAACCAGTCCATCTCGAGAATGACGTCATAAGCTGTCATCTCTAAGACATAAAGGTCCAAAAGAAAGTGACACCCACCAACCTCAAGGGGGAACTCCTTGCACTGACACACACCAGCCGTTCTAGTCCCCAACAGAGTGTCTAGCGTCATGATATCTGAAGAAATAGAAACACAGAGCCCAAGGCTCTCCACAATGGGTACAAATATGAAACTATGTTTTACAACCGTATCGAAAAGTACTAAAGATAAAACAGAAGCTACTAGAATAGTACCTATGACTATAGAAGGTCCGGGATCCTGCTCCTAGTGGGTCTGTTGCACTACATATGCCTGCCCAGTGCCACGGCCCTACGACACAGCCTGACCACCCTGAGCTGTCCCGCCCTGCTGCCTCTGAGATCCTGGTGTCTGGCTACCACGGCCACGACCACCATATCTACCTGCACACCCTGACGTATTACAGTTCCCTGACTGGTAAGAAGATGCTGGTCCTGCTCCCGCATGCAGAGTCTACACATAACCCCTCTCACTAGCCACTATTAGAAATTCCCTGCAAAAGCATTGCAGATGACCCATCCTGCTGCAAGCTCGACACTCCACTGGATCACGTGGACACTATGGCCTCTTTTTCCCCTCTCTACCACACTAGTAACACATTACCTGTCCACCTGAAGCATTATTATGACTGGTACTGCCACCCTGAGAGAAGTCCATCTGTCTATTCCTCTTGCTAGCAGAAATAGTACCAGTAACTGGTGCTGAACTGCCCTGGCCCACACCACTAGATTCCCACAGGTTTCTCTCTATAATCAGCGCCTGATTTACAATAGCGTGTACAGTAAGAAACCTGAAAGCATTCACCAGTGCGAGAATGTCATACCGAAGACCATCCTCGAAGCGTCTGGCTCTGAGCATCTCATTGCCCACCAGAACGGGTGCAAAACGCTGAAGCTTGGTAAAACGAGTAGAATAGTCCATCAACGATATAGCGCCCTACTACAGATTCATGAAATCTCAAGCTCTGTCTGCCCTCAGCATCTCTGGGAAGAAAAATTCATAGAAGGCTGCCTGAAAATACTCCCACGCCATGTCTTTGTGATGCTCTGACTGGGTGGTAACATCCCACCACCTCTTGGAGGAATCACGCAGCATGTATGTCGTGAGCTTGACCCTTCGCCTTGGAGGTGTCTCAAGATGCTCAAAAATAGTCTGCGTCGACCCCATCCAAGAATCCATAGCCTATGGTTCGCCATCCCTAGAAAACGTAGGTGGATGATGCTGCTGAAAAATACGAGTAAGCTCAGCCATAGATGTGGCAGCTGGCGGTGCTCCCTGAAATGTTTTCATAAAATGCATAAAGCCTTCACGGAACTACGCCTCCGCGCCTGCGTCCGGTATAATGGCTAGAGCTGCATCTGGCTCTGCTGGAGGATCAACTGGTAGCCCATGGACCACCATTTCTGGAGTATACTCGTTGCCGATCTCCTGGAAAACAACGCGCGGTCGTCTAGGAAGCATGACACTACAAGGTCAAAAACACTCCTTCGAAAAATATTATCAAAGACCGAAAATGAAGAAACCAAAATGGGAACAGGAGGAAGAAGACATTCAAAATTTGAAAAACAAGACTACACGGCATGTACTTGACTTCCCTTCCCTGCCCAGGTCCTTCTACACGGCTGAGCCACACGACTCCTATTGAACAAAACTACATGGCGTGTATAACATCTACACGACGTGTATGGTGAAGTTTTTCCAACTGCCCGTGTCGTCTGTGACACAGTTGACTACTCGGCTTGACACTACACGACATGTTACACCTGCACACGGCGTGTACACCACCCCGTTTTCCAGTCACATGGATAATTTCACACAGTCTGTCCTTGGACAAGACTACACGGCATGTCCCACAGGTACACGACATGTTCAAGGAGAGGTGACACCGACCCGTGTTGTTAGTTACACGGCTGAGTCCCTAGGTCACACTACACGGTGTGTCCATCATTGACACGACGTGTTGTCTCAAGGTCTCCTCCGTCCGTGTGGTTAGTTACACGGTGGAATCCAGGTCAAAACTACACGGCGTGTACTTCCGGTACACGGCGTGTTCGTCCCAATCTCTTCTCTTCCCCGTGTCGCCACCCCCACGGTTTGTGACATGGGAAGAGACTACACGGCGTGTACTCAGGGTACATGGCGTGTACTCAAAAAGTTCATTTTACTTCCCGAATAGAAGGCCATACATGGCATGTTTGAAGTACTACATGGCGTGTATACTGGGTTTCTGGATAGTATGACTCAGAAACTTCTCTGGGACCCAGAAAATACCGAAAAACAACACCTAAGTGTCAAATTCTGACCCGTGAGGGCCCATACTCCCCACAAATCAAAGTTTGACATCTTATCTGTGTCATAACAAAATAAACAGTCCATGATCCACCAAATTCTGGTAAATGGGGGCCCATACTCCCCAAAAACCAAAGTTTGGCGTCCATTCTATAAACAAGCTCACATAATAATACCCTATCACATAGAAGGTATTTATCAAGTGGCTATCACAATAGCATGCTTTACTAGCACAATAACTATCACAACAACATGGAATTTCTAATGCACCTACATGGCATGGAACTATGCATGGCATGTGATTTCTAGCATGTGCCTAACTAATTCATGAGATGACATACCCTCATCTCATAGGGTTACAACTAACTAGAACCCACTGATAAAATATAAGCAGCACAATCATAAGTGCGTCACCCAACGGTGAAAATCAAATCAACTATAAATTACAAAATCAATAAAATTGCAATACGAGGTAAATTGGATTTTCCCTGTACACGGGTTAGCTACGCCCAGGCACAACTTATTACCAACTACCGTTCCCATCCTATCCCTGACTAAGGCTCCAAATAGTCAGTCAAAGAAAAGAACCCCTCTGATACCACTTTGTAACATCCCGGTTCCGGGTGCCACTCAATGGGTGCCCCGAACCCGGTTCGCCATGTGACCTCAAGCGCATTTCCCCAAATGCCAGAGGCTGCCGACTAGCAGCGAGGGCCCAGGTCTGATAGTGGGGAAACTATGCCCTCATTTGTCAAAGTGTAGCGCAGCGGAATAAATAAAAAGCATACAATAATAGCGGAAGCAGTAAACCATACACAACTGATAATAAGAAGAAAAACAACAGTCATATATATAGGAAGATGTAGCATGTCACTATTCTATAAAACATCCAGAACATGTTACACGATCAATAAAATACAACTTAAGTACAGGTACTGAAAAGTAAAATAGAGAAGCCAGAGGAATTGCGAGCCTAAGCCTGATCCCATGCTCCCCTACACCTCAACAGCAATCAAGTACATGTATAGGGACCCTTGCCCTTATCCATACCTGCAGCAACGTAATCTGTTAGGGCCGAAAATCATGGCCCAAACAGGGTGTGAGAAATAAATCCCAGTAGGCACCCACCAAAGGCCCATGCTCAACTGTGTGTAAAACATGAAACAACAGTGTGCAGTAATAAAATGCAATAAAGTAAGCAGTACTAAAAAAGTAACCAACTTAACCAATTGTATTGCGATTTTAATATCCATTTAATCATTTAATTGAAAATATCACCACAATGAATATTCTAAGTAAAAAGCTACTGTCCTCAGACACGTAAACCCCTACCATCTGGTAAAGAGTATCCAATATAAGAAACTGCCCACAGACATACAGATATTGCCCTCGGGCGTTGGAAGTGTCGCCCATAGGCATAGAATCAATTGCCCACAGGCACAGAAGAAGTTTCCCTCAGGCCAAAATAACTACTACCCTCAGGATAAATAGTGCAGTGCCCACAAGCTAATCACAACAATTCCCTCAGGCTAAACAGGTAACCGGGCCATGCCCAACATGTAAACAAGCAATACACAAGAAATTCCTCTCAAGGCAATTCTACAATCAAAACTTTAAAGGCATACCCTCAGGTATCCTGGCCAAACGGCTAAACAGTGGAACACACCCCTGGGGTGGTCCTAGATCCAAGCAATGATCCCAAAAAACATTTTGTTTTCATAATTAATTGCCTATGCAATTCTAGGTATTTACAATAGCTATGGCCTCAGCCACACGACACCCCAACATGGGTTCGTGGCACTAAAAACACAAAAAAACGCACGATAGTTGGAAATAAACACCAAGCCACCTACCTTTAATGCCAACGAACATTATACGTGAATGTTGATTATAGAAACGCCCAAGAACAATGTAGATCTAATGAAGAAGAAAACCCATTCAAACGTAAATAACTTTCCCTCGGGAAATAATTGGTAAGAACGACTTAAGGGGAGCTGAGGACTTACCCGTGCGGTTCCAACGAGATCGTCCGAGGTGGAAACGGATTCCATACGAACACTCGACAGATCTTCAAAGGTTCAGCCGTCCCCTCCCGCTCCTTCCTCCGGTTCTAAGCCTTACCTGTAAACAGGGGAGGCTACTTCCCATTTTAAGCGAAAAAATAAAGTACAAGGCGTGTACTTCCGAGTACACGGCATGTACTTCCCATTTTTTTAACTGCTCCTTCTGGCGGGTTCCCTCCAGAGCGGCACTGTTCACCTGCCGACACGACTACACGATGTGTCTTCATGAGTACATGGTGTGTTCTTCCCCAGAGCGAGCCACCACCTTACTATTCTCTTGCTGACTGACTACACGGTGTGTAAGGGACCACTACATGGCATGTATTTGGTTCCTACACCCTTCATCCCCAGCATGACCACACGCCCTATGTACTCATCCCACACGGCCAAAAGTACACGGCGTGTGGACAAAGTACACGACGTGTACTTTCCAAAATTTAGGATTTTCCCCCATTTTCCATATTTTCTCAAAAACACTTAAGGAAAGGAGAATAGAAGAAACCCGTACCTCAATATAAGAACCGGGTTCTTAAAATAAACTAGATGTTCATCCACATTCTATTGCAGACAAGTCACAACCACAGACTATCCCTATAGAGGTCCACGATGCATCTTCTAGTGTTTCCGCTTCACTTTCCCTTACATTTTTCAGATTATGCTACAGTGTTTACTAGCGAGTGGAGTATATTTAAATTTATTTTTTCCTGGTCAAGATATTATGATTACACAACAACCATCTTCTTTCTCTGTGCAGGAGGGTTCTAACAACCAGCCACTTTTCATTTATCTAGGAAATGGTATGGGCAAAGAGACTTTCGATCCACCACCCATCACACAGGATAATATGGAGGCAGCTACAACAGATAATACTCAAGAGTTGAGTACTCTAGAGAATACACATCCATAGAAATAATGTGTACACATTATCTATATATCAAGCTATGGCACAAAGGATCATATGAGAGAGCGACATAGACCAGAGTTTTATATTTCTCACTGTTCATAAATTTTTAACTGAGATCAAGGTTATATGTTTTTAAAGTATAAGTTTCTTGTATATTATAATTAGTTAACATAATTAATAAGTAGCATTATTATTATTATTGATAAATAATTAATCTTTAATTGAACATTATATAAAAAACTATTAATTACAATTTATACTAATTATATTATTAATCACTAATTATATAAACTATGTTAATTAATTACTTATGTAGTAGTAATTATATTATTAAATATATAATTAACAATACAAAATTTGTAATTATATTAATGATTTAATTAGTAATTAATAGTATAATAATATATATTTTTAATTACATTAGTAATTATATAATTAATACTTCATAGTATAGTTAATAATTAATATTTACATTATTTGTTAATATATTGTTATTAATTATATTAAAAACTATTAAATCATACATTACCTATAATTAGTAGTAATTAATTATATATTATTAATATAAAATAAATAATATAATTACTAATTAATTATTATATTATCAATTAATATATTACCAATAATTAAAAAAATAATAATTAATAAAATAATAATTAATATATGTTAATATATCATATTATATCTTTATTAATATATTAATCATATATTAATAATTATAAAAATTAACTAATTATTTTAATTAATAACTAATAATAAACAATTTTATTATATGTTATGATTAATAAGAATTAAATAATATATTTTTAAATATAATATTAATTACTACTTATAATTATTTTATTATCAAAAACTAATAATATTAAATAAAATAATTACATATTAATGTATTAGTTTTATATAATCATTTAAATAAGTATGTATTAGTTATTATGTAATTATTTAATTAATTATGATTTACTTATTATAGTATTAATTACAAGTTTAATTAATTAAATTATCAATTAATTATTTTATATATATTAAAACCATATTAAATTATATAAGTGGGCATTATTGATTAAAAATTTAATTAATTACATTTTACTTAGCATATTATGTTTTACTTATTATATTATTAATTAAAAATTTAATTAATTACATTATCAATTAATTATTCATGTGTGGATAAAGCACAAGAAGTGTGAATAGGTTTCACACTTCCTCACTGAATCAAGATTTTTGAACAAAGTTCACCCATCTTGAAGCCCATTTTCATAAATAAACAAAACCTTATTATATTTAAAAAACAAAATTCTAAAACCAAAATAAAAAAACTCTGATCGGGAGGGACTCCTAGGTCTGCATAGCATAATGGTGGAACACATTTATTCCCCCTATATTTAGTAATATGTTAAATTAGTAATTTTTGTGATTTTTTTTGAAAAGAGTAAAATTAGAATAGCGTAGAAAGGTGAGAAGAAAAAAACATGAATTTTATTAATGCTTACAATGTCTCCCATCTATCAGTAGTACCTATCTAGGGGGGCTTCACTACCCTTTCATAGGCAGTGCAGCATAGTAGGCAGGGGATTGGTGGGGGTGGGAAGCCAACCCCCATTGAAGGATTACAACTACCGTTTTAGAAGATGCCTAACACCCCCTTAGGATGTACACCCCAACCAATGCCATAAGTGTTTTGATACTACCTCATTAAAAAACTTTTTTGAAAAAACCCAGTGGGATTAAAATTAGAATAAGTAAAAGAGTACAATCACATAGACTCCCCCCTAAAAGTTACATTACATTACAAAATTTTCAATCAACACATCCCTATAACTTGTAAAAGATTTATAAATATAATTATCGATAGTGACTTTGTAAATAAATATGAAATGTTGTCATCGGATCAAACATATTACATGTTGATATCTCCGTTCATCATTAACTCTTGTGTAATGGAGAGAAATTTAGGTGGTATGTGTTTTGGATAACCATTCTTAATGAATTCTTCCATTAATTGTGTGATTCACATAGTATTATCTTCAAATAATAATGTTGGGATACAATTCATAGGCAATCCACTTGCCGCTCGAATGTGTTGAGTTATAAACCACAACCAAACACATTCTGGACATGCTTCATGTAATGATATTACTTATGCATGATTTGAAGATGTTGAAACAAGTGTATTATTTTGTGATCTCCAAGATATGACAGTACCTTCAACTATGAACACATAACCAGTTTGTGATCACACATTATGTGTATTAGATAAATAACCTACATATGAAAAACCGGCCATCTTCTTTTTTATTTTTTTTGAATAGAATAAAACCAAATAAATAGCGTTGCAAATATAATAAAAAATATTTTAAATTACATTATAGTATCTTCATGTAGGGTATGATCTAAATCATTACAATAAATTAGTATAAAAATATATATTATGTAGAGTTCAATTAGAAAAATACATTAGTGTTCCGATATCACTGAGGTATGGTACTTCTGGACCAACCAACTCCTCATTTTATTCATAAAGTATAAATTGATCTTTATTAGTATTTAAAGACCAAAAAACCATTAGATTAATTAAATGACTCTATTTATTCATATTAAAGTATTTTAATACATTTTAAGTGTAATTTTATTGATGAAAAAATATACCACTTGGAATATGTTCAATTTTTAATCTAAGAAAATACTTTGTTTCTCCCAGGTCTTTCATTTCAAATTCATCCTTCAGGTTTCTCATTACTTCATTAATCTCCTATATAGTTCTGATGATATTTAAATCATCAACATAAATAGAAATGATTGCATATCCAAATGTTGTTTTCTTAATAAAAACACATGGTTATATGGGTTTATTTATATACCCTTTATTTAACAAATATTCTCTCAAACGATTATACCACATACAACCATATTGTTTTAATCCAAATAGGGATTTAAACAATTTAATTGAATATAGTTATTTGGGTTTGAATTTCAATACTTCAAGTATTTTGAATCCTTTATAGATTATCATATATATAATACTATCAATTTAACCATATAAATAAGATTTAACAACTTCCATAAGAAACATATTATCCTTCAAAGCTACTGTAAGGATGATTTGATATAAAAAATTAATAGCATCCATTACAGGAGAATGTGTATCCTCATAATCAATTTTGGGTCTCTAAGAAAATCCTTGGGTGATAAGATTAGTTTTGGTGTGAGCATTATATATCCAATAACTCTTCACCTATTAAGTGAATTTAATTCTACTTACATTGCATCTTTCTATTTATTCCAATCAGGTTATTTTTGACATTCCATAACAGAACTTGGTTCAGGGTCTTCATTTTCTATATCACATGACATAGAATATTAAAACATTTCATCTGTATTTTCCACATTAATTTTATTACATATATCACCTATAGTGAAATAATTAAGAGAGATTTCATTATTTTCATAACCTTTAGGGTTTTTATATCCTGTAAACTCTCTTTATGATTTTCATCATGTGTTTCTTTAAGAACACTTAAATTATGTGTTTCTTTTATAATTCACACCTCAATAATGGGGTTTTCAAGTATAATCATTCCTTTTATTTTTGTGATTATTTCTATCCTTAGATACAATTTTTCTTCCATGATTTAGGTGTGATTTTGAGATTTATATAACATCATTATGTAATTGTATCTTCGGGACATCGATTATAATTGGGGAATTTACAACTAGTATGTGTGACTTAGTTATTCCCTTTGAATTAGTAAATTCATTGGGAAATTGATTTTATAGTTCTTGAAAATGTAAAATATTTTTCACTTTCATATCACACTGTCAGGTGGGAGGATCGATAAAAGATAATGTTTTTACATTTCAAGAAATATCCTCCCTTTATTTATTTTCTCCCCCTACTGATG
Organism: Viscum album; assembly: GCA_963277665.1. NCBI lineage: Eukaryota > Viridiplantae > Streptophyta > Magnoliopsida > Santalales > Viscaceae > Viscum > Viscum album. Next base: position 1,795,652,031 of record OY728131.1, read on the forward strand.
GGAATAATTCTTCATTTAAGTGACAATTAACAATATGTTCTGTAAATACATCATTGGTTTTTGGTTCAAGATATCTGATTATGGACGAGGATTCATATCCTACATATATTCCCAACCTCCTTTGAGGTCCCATATTTGTACGTTGTGGGGGAGAAATTGGTACATATATTGCACAACCAAAGAATCTTAAGTGGGATATGTCAGGATCTTGGCCAAAAGCCAATTAGAGTGGAGAGTTATTATAATATACACTTGGTCTAATTTAAATTAATGATAAAGTATGAAATATTTCATGACCCCATATGGAGCTCAGTAGCTTTATTCTCATTATTAATGGTCTATCAATAAGATGGTGGAATTTTATTAGTGAATCAAACAAACCATTTTGTGTATGAACATGGGATATTGGATGCTCCATAGTGATCCTAGTTGTCATACAATAATCATTGAAATATTGAGAGGTAAATTCTCCAACATTATCAATCCTTGTTTTCTTGTTGACATAATCAAGGAATTGTGCTCTCAATTTAATTATTTGAGTAAGAAATTGTGAAAATTCTACATTACGTGTCGAGAGAAAAGATAAATGTGACCATATTATATATTCATCAATTAATACCATTAAATATTTAAATAGACCACATCATGGATGAATGGGTCCACATATATGCCCTTTAATTTGTTCAAGAAAGGTTGGAATTACAACCTTAATTCTTGCTGGAGATGGTCTCACAATTAGCTTTCCAAGAGAATAACTCACATGGAATTTTTTCTAGTGGAGAGATCTTATATAACTTTATTGAGTTTCCATGATAACTTTCTATTAGTTTTCATATAATTCCTGAACCAAGATGACCTAATCGTTCATTCCATAAATTAACAATTTGTGTTCTGTTCTTTAATACCATATGATTTTTCATTTTACTTATATATATATAATGCAATCTTGATAAAAATTTTGGTACTTTTTAAAGTACACGACTCTTACCAGATTTATTAATGGTAATGAAATTGTACTTTTCATTTCTATCAGATATAGTTTGAGTATCATACCCATGTTGGTATATATCATTAAAACTTAAAAAGTTTCTTTTGGACTTTAGGGAAAATAATGTATCTCATATAAAAAATTGTGTCCCATTAGGTAACGAAAAAAACTCTTTACCAATCCATTATATTAGATCCAAAAGACCTGATAAGGTATTCACAATTGGTCTTGTTGGTTTAAGATTAGAGAAATATTTTTTTTATTCTTATGAATTTTGTGCATTGTTCCAATATAAGACATGAAAATATCTATCCCATTTAATAAATCCATTTCAATTCTTCAATGTAAAGTCAATAATATTATAAGAAACACCCGATGAAATTAAAATAATACAACATCCAAAATATAAAGCATACAAAATAAAACAACATATCATATATCATAACTATTCTAATTTTTCTGAATTATTTTTAGCTATCATCTCATCAAATTCAAAATTAAAATCACCCACTTCAAGGTAAGAGAAGTCATCATTTGATGGCTTGTGATTATCAGTAAAATTCACCTCATTATATTTCTATTTGTAGGATATCTCAAAAAAGTGTGGTTAATTCTTATTTTCTTCAATAAGAGATTTATAGAGCTTATAATGGTGCTCAAGGTTTAGAAAACTCAAGACCAATCCCCTTATAACCACACATATAGTAGGAATCTTTAGGATTATTCGAAGTTCTTGAACTAATATTATTTTATTCTGATATTAATTTTAAGGACTATGGATACAACCACTTACTTTACCATTCCTACTGCCAAAACCATGTCCACCTTGAGAATCACATCCCCAAATTATTTCGTGATTATTTTCATGAAATATAGAATTTGCCTTAGGAAATGGTACCGATGAACCAATAGGAAGAGACTGTTGATTTTTAATCAAAAGATCATTGTTCTTCTCTACTACAAGTAATTATTACATGAGATCAGAATATTTTATATACCCTCTCATGCGATATTACTATTATAGGGTGATTTGAGATGCATGGAATTTTGTATATGTATTTTCAAGCATATGGTCATCCATAGTCCCAATACTACAGTACTTTAGTTGTGATACAATTATATACATGGAAGAATTATGATCAATGACCCTTTTATAGTCTTGGGAGCATAAAAAATTCCATTCATCACGGGTTTCTGGAATAAAAACCTCCTTTTGATGATCCTACCTATCTTTCAAACTCTTCCAGATATTACATGGATATATTTTTGTGCGGTATTCACATTTCAAATCCTCACTAAGATGCCTTATAAGGAAGATCATTACCTTTTCTTTATTTTATAGGGTTTTTAAATTATTTTCTTTAATTATTTCCATGAGATCCATCGATTAGAGATGCATTTAAGCATCCATCATCCACAGAATGTAATTAATTATGATAATATCAAGAATAATGGATTCAAGTTTTTTGAGATCTGATTTGATGATAACTAGGAGAGAGGATTTTTTTTATTAGTATCCAAAATAATAATAAAAAATAATTTACATTTGGGTTAAAGAAAAGAAAACAGTATAAAAAACATTAAAATCTGGTTAATATTATCATTTAATATTATATATATATATCCCACATTAATTGGTTAATAAATCATTCATATGGGGGTGTGAAATAAATAAATAAATATATCACATTGATTTTTTGAAAATTTCTTGCTTGTATTGACTTTTCAATTAGACCATCCAATCAGGTGATGAAAAATAAAAAAATTAAACCGTACAGATAGGATAAAACTCTAACTTTATGGAATTAATTAAATAAACCACATAACTCATCTAATATAAAGGTAAATAAATAATATTATATAAAAAATTAGAACCATACAACCAGTAGGTGAAAAACACGTTTTAAGATGAAAAAATAAATAATATGATCCATCCAACCAGGTGGTGAGAATAAGGTTTAAAATAAAAACATACCTTTCTCTGTCTTTGAGAATTCATTCTGATGTGTTTTGAAAACAAAAAATTTAAGAGTAAAATTAGAATAATGTAGAAAGGTGAGTATAAAAGAAGAACATGAGTTTTATTAATTCTTCTGATATCTCTTTTCTATTACCAGTACCCATCCATGGGGGGTCACACCTCCCTTTTATAGGAAGTATAGAATGGTAGGTAGAGGATTGGTGGAGGTGGGAATCCAACCCCGTTGAAGGATTTCAACCACCTTTTTAGTGGGTTCCTAATAGTAATAATATTAAGTTTACTTATGTAGAATAATGATGGGTATGTAGGTGAGACCATAAAGACAGCGGGGGAGAGTGGTGCATGCAGGCATGGATGGAAGGATTTCCCTATGTAATTACCTTCATTAATATATATATACAACAATATTATAATTATTACAATTATTATTTGTACTAATTCTTGTTCACATTGTAACTTTTATTCGAGTTGTTAGATTAATGACCCATATACAACATCATGTCCCATAAATTGATAAAAATAATTCAAGTCCAGTATTTAGTACCGTAATTCTTACCCATGGTAACAACCTCAAGCTTTAATATGTATCATCTTTCATCTGTGATCTAACTTTATTCATATTTTTCAATTAGAGTCCAATTTGAGCAAGTGAATAGTATATCCAAAGTATTTTTCTACATAGATCACAATGAACTGGGATATTTGGACATATGAGTCCATTTTCAATGTGAAATAATTATATCATTGATTTATATTTGTAGATCCGATGATAGGGATTCTAGCGAGATGATTAGAAGGTTCTTATCCTATGAGCATAGTCAATATTCCCCACAACTAAGGTGTTTTCAAGTGAGGCCATGATCCTCTATCTATGAATAATTTTATAGGCTGGATTAGTATTCCCTTACATACTAGGGGCTAAGATTATCTATATTTGAAGTTAGTACCCCCCTATTTAAGATCTAATTTAAGGTTGAGATCATTTAGTGGAGTCAGTAATCCCCACGACATAGGTGAATTCCAATAAGGTAAATATCCTCCACACCAGTTCCTATGAGGTTATGTGGGTTGTACAACATTAATAGTTCAAATACTTGATTAGTGGTATAATAGTGATAGATCAGAGGTTGAGGTGTTCCCTTGACCGATGAGTCTCCTTCATTGATGAACATGATCCTATTCATAGATGCAAATGGTGGTGTGGTTGTTGGAATGATTGAGTAGTGTTGATTTCATATAAACATGTGTTTCCTTGACACCCAAAGGATTTCCTTCAAGATGTGATACATAGCTAGATATTGAATTCAAACATTGTGTTTTTCAATATCCTATGTTTCTTCAGTTTCTCATGATGTATGACTATCAAGGGTTAGAGTAGTGATAATTGGGTCTATTCTCATATCTTGAAAAATCACTGAAATAGGGAATATCCAGATTACCATATTCAACCTTCCTCTTGTTACTCACCTATAATAGAGTGTGGTATCAATGTTATTTTCCTTCCTTCTATTTACTCCTTAGTAGAAGATGTTTTGAGTTGACTTGGTGTTTTGGTACATCTCCTATAGCTTCCTCCTGGACACCTCATGTTATATGAGTTGATTTTACTTGTCTCTTTTTGTTTCCTTATGGATTTTTGGAATTCTAGTAGGTATTTTTATACACATTATTTTATGAGCCTTATTTTCACACATGTTATATTTATGAAGATAATGTATAACTTTTTAGTAGGGTCAGCCTGAAAAATATTGTTTCCCAAGGCTAAACTTAAAAATTCTACCCTTTTATATAGTAAAATTCATATTAAGAAAAAAAAACTAAAATTAAAATACACATTTTTATATAATCATTATATATAAAAAATATTTTTAAATTTATATAGTTTAATATATTTTATAATGAAATTTTAAAAATTTAAAACAATAAATATGTTTAAAAACTAAACGAAATCTATTATTTTTTGTAATTAATTATCTATATTCTTATATTATTAAAATATTAATATTTTTATATTTATTGAAAAATTATAAAATTAGGTAGAGATAATTTTAACATTTATAAATCCATTTTCAAATTTTATTTTAAAAGATAAAAACTAGAAAACAACATAAAATAAAAAAACATAGGAATGAAATGAAAGTATTCAACATAAAATACACCATGTAAATCAAAATTTAATGAATGAAAATTTGATTAAACAAATAGTCAAATATTACATGTGATTTTCCAAACAAATAAGTATAAAATTTAACTAATTATAGATCAAAAATATCAAATGGAAGGGGAAAATCAATTCAAATAATTTATGGTATTTTATATAAAAATTGTTAATAATGATAAAAACATCAAAAAATATTCATATTAATAAATTTAGTTAAAATATATTTAAAAAATCACTACATTATTGCAATAATCAGGAAACATAGCTAGCGGATGAAGGGGAAGAGTGGGGAGTGATGTTGGCCAGTGACACCGTTAGTGAGGGAAATAGGGGCGGTGGGAGATGGGAAAGTAGGGAAGGCTCTATCTTACTAGATAATTGATGAAGTATAAAGCTATGTGGAATGGGGATAGAGGTCCAGAAAAGTGATTTTATCGAAATAAAACAACAAGAGAGGGGATAAGGAAGCGATGAAGGGGTGGGGGAAAGAGGAATGATGGACAAGTCGATGAGGTGGTGGTGCAAGGTTGTGGTGGGGGAGGAGGTGGTTTTTTCTACCTGGAGGGTTGTGCCTACCTTTTATTTTGTAGGAGGGAGAGTTGTGCAAGGGGGTGGTGGGAGAGAAAATTACAGTTTATCAAATAAGGCTGTGATGTTACCCTATGATAATTAGTTTCCCAAGACAAAGCGATTTCCCATGGTCCATCCATAGTTTGTAGATTGGCTAGATAGACATGGTGATTTCATGGATTGTTCGGAGCTCACATATAATGATGCTTGATGATGAATTCTAGAGAATGGTGATTCATGATGGTGGTGATAACCATTGTGGTTGGAATGTTATCCTATAGCACATTAATCTTTATGGACTTCACAGTGGCTTGTGTTTTAGAGACCCATCAAATATTCATTTCCCCCCATTTATTTTTCCCTTTTGGTGATGTATTTGTACCTATCATCTCATTCTTGTGTTTAATATAGTATTATTGATAATATATATTCATCATGATTGTGGTTATTTTTTTTGGCATTGGAGATATATATCTATTATAGGAATTTATAGGATAATGCCTCCCATATTGTGAGATATGCCTACTCGGTACTAGTCACCATCCCCTAGAATATTAGAGGTAGAATTGGGGTGGCACTCTTATCACCAGGCTAGGAGGGGCCTTGGGGGTTAATTTATTTCAGAGTGGTATCAAATTATATTTTCATAGTGATGGAGTTTTGATTTAGAAATCATGTGAGTATGCACCTAACTATTAGGGCCCACCTAGTCGATGACAAGCCTGGATGCCACAACCCCAATCCCACCTCCAATAGGCCATGGGATGGAAAAAATCACTGAGAAGATATAATATAAATGGGAGGACTTAGCCTAAATACCTATAAACATACATACACACAACCATCTCCATGAAATAGCGCAGATGAATAATATAAAGACGATAACATTTATAGTAAATCCCTGTATTCAATAACCTCTAGGGAATACATCAGAGTATGAAAGTAAAAACCAAATTGTAAAAAGGAGAAATATACATTCCCAACCAAAAATAGATTCCCAAAATGACAACGACTTGAATAAAGGAAAACTAAGAGATTATAACTCATGATATCCAAGTCCAACCACCATATGCGATCAATGAACCCAGGAATCACTTTGATCCACCAATGTCACCATTGAACTATTTTTCATCTATATAAGACATAACATGTTTTGGAAAAACTATGTGGGGGTGAGTATATTCATACCCTATAGGATGCCAAAAAAACCAAAAAGGGAGAAATAGAAAGATATGACAATGGTTTTCTCAACCCCAAGAAAGAGGGTAACAAAACCCATCATATATATATATTCTAAAAAAGAAACCCAAAAGAGAGAAGAAGGATATCTTTATATCCCAGTCCATCCCAGGATGATGAGTCTTCCTGTAGCTCCAAATTTCCATCACTGATTCTTGACATCTCATGTGTCTATCAAAAAAATCCATATGGCAAACCCACACCGTGACACTACTCTACCGCCTAAGAGGGAACAATCTTTAATAGGGGACCCACACATTAGTACGATAAGGGGTTCCACTCAATAAATATAGGACCCAAACCTTGGTATGATAGGGGGGGGGGTACTAATTAGTGAATTAAGGAATCATGCCTTAATATGTCAGGGGGTTCCACTCGATAGGTAGAGTACCTGCACCCTGGTCCATCAGGGGGTTCCACTCAGTGAATGGTGGACTCTATCCCTAGTGTATAAGGGGGATTCCACTTTGTAGGTATAATAATCGCACCCCATTCCATTATGGTATTCCACTCAGTAAATAAAGAAGAATATGGGGGACCCACACCCTGGTGTGATAGAGGATTTTCTAACCCCAAAATCTCTTAGGTGATCCCACCCAATCACTATTATCAGTCAAGTGTCACCTAAAGAAGATTCATGCTCGTAAAACCATACATAATATCTTAAAATCCACTAAAAAGGATACCACCATGTTTTACATGAAAAACTACTTAGGATAGGCTACTCATTGGACAAATCTAAGTGTAGAAGAAGGATATACGCAAGGTGGAATTTTCTGAGAAAAGTACACGGAATGTACTAGGGGTCACACATCATGTGAAAGCACCTATCCTCCTAACCATGTTCTCTTCTACACATGACTTGTCTGACCATGCAGTACTACATGATGTGTAAGGGTACTACATGAAATATCTCAGCCACTAAGGGCTTGACCGTGTTCTCATAGATCTTCTTGGGAACTAGGGCCGCTCATGTGTACTTATAGGCATTCCTATGTACTCCTAGAGTACATGATGTGTCATGCCACATGAGACCCCAGGCGTGTGTATCTAGTACACAACTTGGACACCCTGGGTGGGGTTACATGATGTGTGGGCCTACGTACATGACTGTGATCCCTATCTTCCCCAAAACCCTAGCCTCTATAGCTGGGGGGACTACATGACATGTGTTTCTAGGCAATAATTCATGTAGTCGAGTTTTTCATAGAAACCTAGAGAAGTCTTTATGTGTCATCATCATGCCACCTCTATCATTATTTATGTTGCAAATCACATTAGGGGCCCTAGATCTAGGGTCCTTCATGATTGATCTGTTGCCAATGACTAGATTCTAGCCACTCGAACCTTGTATGGATATTTCCTATCAGCATCAAAATCCTCCCATTTCCACTTTAGATCCTAGATCCATGGTGACCTCACCCACAACCTACATCTTATCCCGATATATCCTCAAATATATAATTAATTCATATTTTGGTAAACCTTTATGAATCTGGGGGCTCGATCATGGTCGAAACCACCCCAAAAATTTTAAACCATAACCCCCTGATCCAATGGTGAAGATTTCAAAAAACGGAGTGGAAAAAGAACATAAACAAATTGAATTCATCATTGGAAAATCATTCTTGGCCAATGATCACATAATCAGGGTATCTAGGGTGATATTAGATGAAATTTAAGAATTATATCGGATAAATATAACCAATAAATTTTAAAGTCTCATGAAAAGAATAAATAAATTGTAGATCAAGGAAATTAGATAAGTATATATGCTCAATATTTTAATAAAAAGGGAAGAAACCACAAATGAAGATCTATACTATTATTTTGGATCGATTGTTGGTAAAGAACACATTCTCTATTGACGATGAAGACCTGTTGTTTTTTATTCTTAATGATCCACCATGATCCAATCTCCCAACATCCTTCAATGCGATCCACTAATGAAGAAGACCTAATCTTCCTCTCAAATCATCCCAGGGTTATAACCCTATAATTTTTTTATAATTTTTTATTTATAGAGGATTAGATTTATGGAATTTAATATAAAATAAATAAATTATTTATTTATTTAAATTAAACACACATGCCAATGGATTGTTTCCTCCACACGTCTGACACCAACCAACCTTAGGTTCCACCTAGGGTAAACCCAACATTCTAGAATCAAACATGGTATTAGATTTTCTATCTAAGGTCCTATGAAATAAGATAACCAAGAAACACTAAAATGGTGCTTTTACGTGAATTAAAATATATTAATATTTTTAATATATTTATTCTGGTGTCACGAGACACCCAAACACCATATCAAATATTAGGATAAATCCAGATATATACATGAAAATATTCAATGTACAAATCCAATAAAACAAAATTCGTTACATTCTCCCATACTTTAAGGATTTTCTCCCTAAAAAGAACATTCAAAATGAAAAGGTAGGGGTAATGAGACTGTATCTAGCTCTCATAATCCCATTAGATCTCCTATATGATTCCGTGATACCAAAGTGAACAAACCAAAGGAATGGTCTATCCTCATAGGATCCTCTCCCATTGATCCTCAATCACCATCAGGTACTCCATAAATATGGAAATATCCTCTATGTCCAGTCCTCCCTAGTAAATATCATGCATAGGGTCATTCACGTATCTCCTCAGCTATGACACATGGAAGATGTCATGAACACATTCCAACTGTGTGGTTAAGTCTAGGTGGTAAGCAACCACACCAACCCCCATAATATCTCGAATAGCCTGATGAACCTTGGGTATAGATTTCCTCCCCAACCAAACCTCTAAAATCTTCTCCATGGGGATAATAATAGGAAAATATGGTCTCTATGCTTGAACTAAAATGTCCTATGACATTTATCTGAGTAATATTTTTATCTTCTCTTGGATATCCTCATATGATCATAGATCACCTAAACCTTCTTTGTCGTTGCCTACACCATCTCTGACTTAACTAGACATTCCTCTATAATCTTAGTCCATTATAAGGGTGACATACAAGGTCTCCCATAGTGGTTCTTGAAATTTACCATTCTAATAGTAGAGTGATAGTTGTTATTATAAGGAAAACTCTACCAATAGTAAGTGATCCTCCCAACTTCGGCCAAAGTATAACATGAAAGATCTCATTATATCCTCTAACACCTAGATATTTAGCTCAGTCTACCCATCCGTCTAGGGGTGAAACACTATACTCATCCTCAAATGGGTCCTGAAGTCCTCCTTCAAGATTATCCAAAACCATGATGTAAATCACACATCACAGTCATATAAAATCATCAAGGGTATCCCATGGAGTCAAATGATCTCTCACATGTAGAACTGGCCAAAAATCTCCACCAAAATATACTCCCCGATGGAAAGGAAGTGAGTCGACTTAGTAAGTTGGTAAATAATCTCCTAGATGACATCATGAACTTTTTTATGTCTATGGAATCCCTGTCACAAAGTCCATGGATATACCATACCATTTCCACTCTGAAATCTCAAGAGGCTGTGTCAACCTTGTTGGAACTTGGTTCTCAGCCTTAACCTATTGACATGTGAGACAATGAAATTCAAACTCGACAACACTACACCTTATGCTAGAAAAAAAACTACCAATGTAGGTACTTTTACATATTTTCTACATCAATATGTAAAGACAATGGCGAAGTGTGAATATCCCTCATTAACTCCTCTCACAACATGACTTGAACCACTATCTAAACCTGGAAAAGGATGACGTACTCACCTCCTTCAAAAAATCTATCTTGTGAATATACTGAGGATATATGGTCACATAAAACCTCAGAATTGATGTAACCCAACTGAGCCTCTCTTACATGTTTAATAAGCATAGGAGTCAACACTATTTATTGATGAAAAACTACACCCCTCTCCTACACCGGGGTTATCTACAAAGAAGCCAATTGCTTAGAGGCCTCCTCCACCAAGCAAGAATGGGACTTCCAACTAAGGGAATCTATCACAACATTTCCCTTCCCAAGAGTATAGAATATCTCAAAGTAATAGTCCTTTAAAAACTCCAACAAATGATTCTATAGTTTAATATATATCTGAGTGAAAATATACCTGAGACTCTGATGGTCAGAGTAAACAAAAAAGTGCTCACCTAGATAATAGTGCCTCCACATCTTTAAAGTGAATACCACCACTGCCAACTCTAGTTCATGAGTATCATATTTTTTATCATGGGGTATCAACTTCATCGACCCATATGTGATCACTAATTGCCTCTGCATCATCAAATAACCAAGCCTAGCTCTAGAGGCATCATACAATGCTATGTGCTACACACCCTCCACTAGTAATCTTAACATGATATCACTAGTCAATCTCAACCTAAAATCCTAGAAGGCTCTTTAACATTTCTTGGTATAGGTAAATAGATTTCATTTTAATTTTAGGGTAGTAAAAGGGGATGAAATCCTAGAGAAGTCTTCCACAAACCTCCTAATACCCTACCAAGGAAAGGAAACTCCACACCTCTGATACTCTCTTGGGTGGTTCCCAAAAAAGTACTAAATTAATATTTACTGGGTCCATAGCTAAACCATACCCATAAATGAAATTACCTAGAAAGTTAACCTCACATATCCAAAACTAACACTTCAAGATTTTACTATAAATCTGGTGATCCTGGAGTAAGTTGAGGACTAATCTCAACTGCTCAGCATGATAATCCCCTAATGAAAAGTAAATGAGTATCTCATGAATGAAGACAACCAAAAATTAGTCCAAGTATGGTTGAAAGACCGATTTAATCATATCCATAAACACTGTGAGGGAATTATTCACACCAAATAGAATCACTAGGAACTCATAGTGTCAATAACAACATCAAAATTATATCTTTGGAATATCAGCCTCATAAACCCTCAACTTGTGGTAGCTGGACCTAAGATCGATCTTTGAGAACCAACTCACACCTAGAAACTAATGAAAGAGGTCTTTAATAATTGTCAAGGGGTAATTTTTATTTATTGTTACCTGGTTTAGGTGATATTAATCAATATAAACCCTCAAGATTCTATCCATCTTTTTCACAAACAAAACTAGGGCATCCTATGGGGACACACTGGGTTTGATAAATACCTTCTCTTGAAGGTCCTCCAATAACACTCTCATCTCCTGGATCTCTATAGGGGCCATTTGATATGTCACAGAAGATATAAGTGTGGTCCCAAGGTGTAAGTCAATGATAAAGTCTATATCTTTCTTCAGAGGTTGTCCCAAAACATTGTTGGAAAAGATATCCATAATGTCCACCAATACTAAATTAATCTAGATTCCTAAAGATCCTACTACACCAAGGGATAATCTGACCAACTAATGGGTGATGGGTTGTAGCTTCCTGATCACAAAACCCACTCACTCATCCATGAGATATCTCTCCCCCATAAAGGAGAATCTCATCCCATCATCCCAAAGGCATCTAACTCACCTGTGATGTCATTAAATCTAGTACTAAACTATGTAAAAACAGTTCACACCCAAGATGAATTAATAAGGTTTCATCATGAAAGCTAAGAGGTTCCATGATAAACTCTCTCCATGAAGCATCATCTCAGACTACCACTAAATAAGTGACACATAAGAAGAATTATTTATAGGAACCTCTAGACAAAGATGTTAGGCCACAAACTTAAATGGAAGTTCTAGATCATGCAATAGGTATATGGGGATGAAGTAATGACTCATACACGTGTCTATAAATTCTATAGAAACAATAGAATAAACACAGACCGTACCTCATATCATCTCATGTGAAGCCTAATCATAGCTATCCATAGAAAATAATTATTCACAGCCTTAACCACCACCCCCATGATTCTAGAATGGTTCACCCGGTGGTGGTAATGGGGGAATCTTATAGCATTGTTCTCCACCAAAAAATACTCCCTCTGGAGGTACACCTTCTCTTCTTCAAGCACCGCCTCTCTAGGGGCCACCCTGTCCACGCCTGGGCGATCCCTAATCATAATGCTACCTCTTTTGTGGGAGTCCATCTCCATACCACCTTCCATCCTAATCTCTATGGGTTCAGAAATCATGATCCATGTGACCTCACCCATCACAAGCATAACATAACCCCTCTCTAGGCTGACTAAATACTATGTGAAAACCCTACGTTGCATGTTCACATGACTAAGTCTAACCATAATAAGGTATCCTATGCCGAGACCTTGCTGTTTGGTGCATGATAGCTAATGAAAATGAATCAGCCCCATGGAACCCACCTCAAGCTCTAGAAACTTGGTGTCCCTCTGATAGGAATCTCTCTATCACTTAAGCTCTCTCTAGCACTCCATCATAGGTGGGAATGCACAATGGGACCACACCGGAACAAATGTCTTTGTGGAGACCCTACTGAAACCTCAGGACCTAGAAGTAACTGTCCTACACCATGTTGAGGGAGTATATCATAAGGTCGATGAACCTCAAAATATACATATAAAATATTATACTAACATACTATAGCTCAAGAATCTTCCAGATCTGAACTGAAAAAATCACAAGGGGTAATAATCCTCATGAAATAGCTAATGGAATTTAAACTATGAGAGCATCTTCTCATCATGAGTCTGTGTGACTAGACTCCACCAGCTCCCTGCTGATCTATGGAAAAGACTAGCTTCCTACACAACCATATAACTAGTTAGGGTCCGTATGATCCTAAAGACTCAAATCTCCAACTCAAGACAATTATCCACTATATGGGGATCTGTCTCTCTATGGAACCTCAACGGTCTATGAAACCAGAACTTTTGTAGTGCGCTAAGCCCACACACAGTCTTATCCTACCCTACTGATACTATATACTTATCAACAAGTGGGGGTGATTATCCCTACCCACCTATAAGAAATACCTTATGAGATGACCTCTAAACTGAGGCCTCATCACTCAATAGATCTCCATCATGATTTTGTATCAGTAACTTGACTAGCTATCTTCATGGAGGAATATTGAAAGTGATCAAGACATACCATGGTTATATGATCATATATATATGGAGATATGGATCAAGAATAATAGTCAAAGGAATCTCTTATATATGATGCATGTACAGTTGATCCCTGTAACTAATGTCTTGGTATAACAAGGTGAAAATCCGGTAGTCAGAGTCATGGTATATATATCAGCCAACACATTAACACTAGTTACCCTATCCTAAAACCCATACTTGAGAAACTTATACACCATTTTTCTATGTCCCAATCAATTCCTCATATGGTGATAACTCTAAAAATCATCCCAATGAATGTCCTACTATGATACCATAATGTCCCGACCTACCGGAGCATACATGACTGATGAAAAGATGAGCCTTTAAAACCCCAAGACCACCTATAATAGGATAGGTTATAGTGAAAAGCACTGATAAGGTATAATATAAATGGTAGGCTTTATCCTAAGTACCTGCATACACACACACAAAACTATATCTATGAAATAGTGTAGAGGAATAATATAAAGACTGTACACTAGTGAAAAAACATTTTTTATGGTGGTTATTTTTTATTTTTTACGTCGGAATTTGACCGACATTATTATAGGAGATGTTATAAATATTTTTTTTTATGTCGGTTATTATAAAACCGACATGAAAACCAAAAATCCAAAGTGTTTTTTACATCGGTTCCTAAAAAACTGATGTAGAAACGCTTCAGAGTCCTGATTTATTACATCGGTTTTTAAATAACCGACGTGGTATATACTTTATGATGTCGATTATATAACAACCGATGTAATAAAATATGCCTCTAAAGCATTTATCACATCGGTTATGAAAATAATCGACGTGATAAATCATTCTTCCAAGCGTTTTTCATGTCGGTTAAATAATAACCGACGTGAAAACATATATACTACATCTGTTATTTTATAACCGACGTAAAAAACTATTCCATTCCATTTATTACATCGGTTATAAAATAACCGATATAAAAACCTATTCCCATGCATTTTTTACGTCGGTTTTCAAATAACCAACGTTAAAACCCATTCCCATGCATTTTTTACGTTGGTTATAAAATAACCAACATAAAAACCATTTTTTTTAATAAAACCATTCAACCACAACTATGACCTACCAAGAATACCTAAAAAAGACCAAAAACAGACCAAAACCAGACCAACCCCTCCACCCCACTGGACATCCCTCCCACACCTTTGGAAGCCCCCACCCCACTGGACACCCCCCACACCTTTGGAAACCTCCTGGATAGCCCCCACCCTCCTGGATATCCCCCACCCCTCTGGATATCCCTACCAACCTCCTAGACACCCTCCCACCCCCATGAAAACCCTAGACACCCCACCCACTGGATAACCCTCCCACACCCCTGGAAACCCCCACCCCCTAGACACCCCTACACCCCTAGACACCCCCCAGACAGCCCCCACCCTTCTAGACAACCCCTACCCCCTGGACATCCCTCCCACCATCCTGGACAACCTCCCACCCCCATGGACACCCTGAACACCCCCACCCCACTAAACAACCCTCCCACACCCTTGGATCCCCCCTCTATTAGACACCCCACACCCCTGGACACCCCCTAGATAGCCCCCACCCCCCTTGGATAACCCTCCCACCTTCCAGGACACCCTCCCACCTCCATGAACACCCTGTACACCCCCACCCCACTAGAAAATCCTCCCACATCCCTGGAAACCCCCACCCCCTGGACACCCCTACACCCCTGGACACCCCTTGGACAACCCCCACCCTCATGGACAACCCTCACTCTTCTGTATAGACCTCCCACCCTCCTGAACACCCTTCTACCCCGATGGACACCCTGGAAACCCCCACCCCACTAGAAAACCCTCCCACACCACTGGAACCCCCCACCCACTGGACAGCCACACACCCCTGGACACCCCCTGGACATCCCCCACCCTCATGGATAGCCGCACCCCCTTGGAAAGCCCTCCCACCCTCCTAGACACCCTCCCACCCTTATGGACACCTTGGAAACCCCCACCCCACTAGACAACCCTCCCACACCCCTAAAAACCCCCCACCCCACTGGCCTACCATTTATATTATGCCTTATCAGATCATCTCATGTGAAGCCTAATCATAACTATCCATAGAAATTAATTATTCATAGCCCTAACCACCACCACCACCATGATTCTGGAATAGTCTACCTAGTGGTGGTAATGATGGAATCTTATATCATTTTTCTCCACCAAAAAATACTCCCTCTGGAGGTACACCTTCTCTTATGTAAGCACCTCCTCCTTAGGTGCCACCCTGTCCATGCCTGGGAGATCCCTAATCATAATTCTACCTCTGTCGTGGGAGTCTATATCTAGCCCAACTACCCTCTTAATCTCTATGGGTTTAGAAATCATGATCCATGTGACCTCACCCATCATAAGCATAACATAACCCCTCTCTGGGCTGACTGAAGCCTATGCGAAAACCCTAAGTTGCATGTCCATGTGACTAAGTCTAACCATAAGAAGGTATCCTATGCTGAGACCTTGCTGTTTGGTACATAATAGCTAATGAAAATGAATCAGACCCATGGAACCCACCTCAATCTATAGAAACTTGTTTTCCCTTAGATAGGAATATATCTATCACCTAAGCTCACTCTATCACTCCATCATAGGTGGGAATGCACAATGGGACCACACCAGAACAAATGTCTTTGTGGAGACCCTAACAAAACCTTAGGACCTAGAAGTAACCTTCTTACACCATGTTGAGGGAGTATCTAATAAGGTCGATGAACCTCACAATATACATAGAAAATCTTATACTACCATACTATATCTCAAGAATCTCCTGGATCTAAACTGAGAAAAATCACGAGGGGTAATAATCCTCATGAAATAGCTAATGAAAGTTAGACTATGAGAGAATCTTCTCATCATGAATCTGTGTGACTAGACTCCACTAACTCCTTGCCGATCCATGGAAAAGACTAGCTTCCTGCACAACCATCTAACTAGTTAGGGTCTGCATGATCCTAAAGACTCAGATCACCAACTCAAGACAATTCTCCACTATCCGGAGATCTGGCTCTCTATGGAACCTCAACGGTCTATGAAACCAGAACTTTTGTAGTGTGATAAGCCTACACACATTCTTATCCTACCCTACTGATACTATATACTTATCAATAAGTGGGTGTGATTATCCCTACCCACCTAGAATAAATATCTTACGATATGACCCCTAAACTGAGGCCTCATCAGTCAATGGATCTTCTTCATGATTTTGTATCAGTAACTTGACTGTATATCTTCATGGAGGAATCTTGAAAGTGATCAAGACATACCATGGTTAGATGATCATATATATATGGAGAGCTGAATCAAGAAGAATAGTCAAAGGAATCTCTTATATATGATGCATGTACTGTTGATCCCTGTAACTGATGTCTTGGTATAACAAGGTGACAAGCCGGTAGTCAGAGTCATGGTATATATATTGGCCACAACACTAACACTAGTTAACCTAGCCTAAAACCCATAATTGAGACACTTAGACCCCATTTTTCTATGTACCAATCAATTCCTCATATGGTGATAACTCTAAAAACCATCCCAATGAATGTCCTCCCATGATACCATAATGTCCCGACCTACCGGGGCATGCATGGATGATGAAAAGATGAGCCTCTAAAACCCCAAGACCACATATAATTGGATAGGTTCGAATGAAAACCACTGATAAGGCATAATAAAAATGGTATGCCTTATCCTAAGTACCTCCACACACACACACAAAACTATATCTATGAAATAGTGTAGAGGAATAATATAAAGACTGCACACTAGTGCAAAAAACATTTTTTTCGAAGATTATTTTTTATTTTTTACGTCGGCTTTTAGTCGATGTTATTATAGGAGATGTTATAAATATTGTTTTTTACATCGGTTATTATAAAACCGACCTAAAAACCAAAAATCCAAAGTGTTTTTGATGTCGGTTCCTAAAAAACCGACGTGGAAAATGCTTTAGAGTCATGATTTAT
The DNA here is from genome assembly GCA_963277665.1 of Viscum album. Taxonomy (NCBI): domain Eukaryota; kingdom Viridiplantae; phylum Streptophyta; class Magnoliopsida; order Santalales; family Viscaceae; genus Viscum; species Viscum album. The sequence goes on from OY728131.1 coordinate 1,795,669,992, forward strand.
TACATCAGTTTTTAAATAACTGATGTGGTATATACTTTATGATGTCAGTTTTATAATACCCAATTTAATAAACTGTGACTCCAAATCATTTATCACGTTGGTTATGAAAATAACCGATGTGATAAATCAGTCTGCTAATCATTTTTTCACATCGGTTAAATAATAACCGACGTGAAAACATATATACTATGTCAGTTATAAAATAATCGATGTAAAAAGATATTATATTTCATTTATTATGTCAGTTATGAAATAACCGACATAAAAACCTATTCCCATGCATCTTTTATGTCAGTTTTTAAATAAAAAATGTTAAAACCCATTCCCATGAATTTTTTACATCGGTTATAAAATAACCGACGTAAAAACCAATTTTTTAAATAAAACCGTTCAACCACAACTATGCCCTACCAAGAAGACCTGAAACAGACCAAAAATAGACCGAAACCAAACCAAAACCAGACCAACCCCTCCCCCACCCCACTGGACAGCCTTCCCACACCCCGAGAAACCCCCCACCCCACTAGGCACCCCCACACCCTAGACACCCCCTGGATAGCCCCCACCCTCCTGGATAGCCCCCACCCCTCTGAATAGCCCTCCTACCCTCCCAGACACCCTTCCACCCCCATGGACACCTTGGATACCCCCACCCCACTGGAAAACCCTCCCACACCCCTGAAAACCCCCACCCCCCTGGACACCCCTCACACCCCTGGACACCCCCTGGATAGCCCCCACCCTCCTGGACAAACTCCACCCCCTGGACAGCCCTCCAACCCTCTTGGACACCCTCTCACCCCCATAGACACCTTGGAAACCCACACCCCACTGGACAACCCTCCCACACCCCTGGAACCCCCCCATTAGACACCCCCACACCACTGGACACCCCCTGGATATCCCCCACCCTCCTGGATATCCCTCACACCCCTAGATAGGCCTCCCAACCTCCTAGAAACCCTCACAACCCCATGGACACCATAGACACCCCCACCCCACTTGACAACCCTCCCACACCCCTAGAAACCCCCACCCCTATACACCCCCACACCCCTGGACACCCCCTAGACAGCCCCCCACCCTCATGGACAACCCCCACTCCCTTGGACAGCCCTCCCACCCTCCTACCCCATGGACACCCTGGAAACCCCCACCCCACTAGACAAGACTCCTACACCCCTGGAAACCCCCACACCCCTAGAAACACCCTGGACAACCCCCACCCTTCTGGACAACCCCACCCCCTGGACAGCCCCCACCCGCTGGACAGCCCCCACCCCCTGGACAGCCCTCCCACCCTCTTGGACTCCCTCCCACCCCCATGGACCCCCATGGACACCCCCAACCCACTGGAAATCCCTCCCACACCCCTGGAAACCCCCACCCCACTAGACACTCCCACACCCATGGACACCCCCTAGATATCCCCCCACCATCCTAGACAACCCCTCCCCCTGGATAGCCCTCCCACCCTCCTGGACACCCTCCCACCCCCATGGACACCCTGGAAACCCCCACCCCACTAGACATCCCTCCCAAACCCCTGGAAACCACCCGCCCCTGGACACCCAACCACCCCTAGACATCCCCCACCCTTATGGACAACCCCAACTCCCATAGAGATCCCCCACCCTCTTGGACACCCTCCCACCCCCATGGACACCCTGGACACCCCCACCCCACTGAACAGCCCTCCCACACCCATGGAAACCCCCCACCCCACTGGACACCCACACACCCTAGATACCCCCTGGACATCCCCCCACCCTCCTGAAAACCCTCCCAACCCCATGGACATCCTGGACACCCCCAACACACTAGACAACCCTCCCACACCCCTGGAAACCCCCACCCCACTAGACAGCCCCCACACCCCTGGACACCCCCCTAGATAACCCCCACCCTCCTAGATAGCCCCCACCCCTGGATATACCTCCCACCCTCCTGGACACCCTCCCACCTCCATGGACACCCTGGACACCCCCACCCAACTAAACAACCCTCCCACACCCCTGGAAACCCCCCCACCCCACTGGACACCCCCCAAACCCCGAGATACCCCCTGGACAGACCCCACCCTTTTGGACAACCCCCCAATCCCCTGGACAACCCTACCACCCTCCTGGACACCCTCCCACCCCCATGGACACCCTGGACACCCCCACCCCACTGTCCAACCCTCCCACACCCCTGGAAACCCCCACCCCACTCGACACCCCTAAACCTCTAGACACCCCATGGATACCCCCCCACCCTCCTAGATAGCCCCCACTCCCTGGACAGTCCTCCCACCCTCCTGGATACCCTCCCACCTCCATGGACACCCAGGACACCCCCACCCCATTGGAAAACCCTCCCCCACCCCTAGAAACCCCCCACCCCACTGGACACCCCCACACCCCTGGACCCCCCAAGACAAGAATCCATACCAAAAAAACCATCATAAATAGACCAAAACAAGAAGTAGATAAAAATTAAACATTCACATATATAACATTAAAAACTCACAATTTTAACTAAAAAAAACCTAAATCAAACCTAAATGAATACCAAATAAACAATTATAATGACAATATTCAAAATTTCATTTTACACTACAAAAAAACTAAAATCCAATCAAACCTGTAAAATAATTTGACCATTCCACTTTTAAGTGTTTGACCTCTTGAACACTATAGGGTTGAGGGTCATCAAATAGCTACAAATTAAAATGATAGTAGTTAACATGTATAATGAATAAATCAAATGCAATATTACGGCAAAGTTTAAAAGTAAATCTTACCAAGTCAAAGTTCACAAGTGTTCCAGTTGTAATTATTTCATATATAAATCATAACATATAATATCTGCATTCGAAGATGCCTTGTTGTTCATGACAATTTTGTTTAAATGATTGTAAATTCAAAATATCATTTTTATGTAATACATCAAAAAGTAAAAATTATAAATGGATATTTACCTTTACTTTTACATATTTGATCTTGGCACTCCTTTTCTTTGTGTTTTTTCAAAATTAGATGTATACCTTGTTAGAAAATAATACGAATGGGATAAATTTAAAATTAATTATAATATATAAAACTATTGAGAAATTAAAACTTAATTTTACAACATATTCTTAAAACTTTCCCTCACATCGCCATGGACATAGAATATCTAATAAAGTGTTTTATCCCTTGGAAAAAAAACACTTAACATCCAATGATCACTGATAAAAGAAAATTTAAGGTTAGTGGTTTTTTATGTTAAAATATAATGAAATCTTTGCGAGAGATATGTTTCATACCACTCACAAAAATGCATTATCCAACACTGTGTGATTGTATTATGTTCAAATATTTCAGCAATATAAATCATTCTTTGTTCCTTATCCAATGCATGTACTTCAAGGGAAATCAAATGCGGGTCCATGAATCCATATACATCTATCCGCTCATTCTTATCACACATGTTATAAAGATACCTAATACAAAACAGACATAAGTATACATTTTTAATAAATATAACCCATGGAAAAGGTGTTAAGACTTGCATGGAAAAAAATTGAACCACGTTGATGCCCAACTTATCTCAAGTAACAAGCTCCATGATATAATTTTTCACAATCCCCACATTTTTTGAACACCCACAAACATGATATTCCATTGGAAACTCATAATGATCTGCCAAAAAAGTTTACCATCTTGAAAATCTGTCAAGACTAATAGAATCTGTATCTGATGTCATATCCATTTGTCTTTGTTGTTGTCTATACAATATTTCTTTACCTTTGAAGTATTCTTGTAAAAATAAATAGAAAAATATATTAGTTTTTAAATGTTAAAACAACTTTAATAAAAAAATAAAATAGAAGATATAACATACATACCTCTATGGTAATGAGTCGTAGAAGTCTGGATGGCCAAATTAAAAAATGGCCGATACTATTCCTGTATAGTGACCCTATGATTCTCTACCTCTAACTGTTTATGATGAACTGTATCTCCTATACAATATACCAGCCCATATGAAACTATGTGATGTTGAGGATTATCAACATACAACTCGTAATAAGTAGGAAGCTATAGCGGAGGAGTGGGAGTTACTGTAAGAGGTGGAGGAGTGAGATCTACTAGCAGAGGTGGAGTATAAATAATGGGGTCTGCAGGAGGAGGTAGAGGAGTGAGAGCTGTAGTCTGAAATTGTCTTTACATGTCTGCAAACATAGAATGAATTGACACTCTAATATTTTCCTCCATCTTCACATTAATATTATTAACTTTATCCTGAAAGGATTCTATTTTTTTATAGACACCCTCAATGGAAGAAGTTGAAGAACGTGGAAACGCTTTTCTTACCGATACACCTATCAGATATCCTCATACATGACCAGGATGTTCAGGATTTCCCAATGCTATAGATAAAATATCCTGCCTTTCAACAGCTGTAAATACCGCCCTATGAGCTCTGCTACTCAAGAGAATCCTGTATTAATTAATTGAACATTTCTGTAATGATTTAAATTATATAAAAAATATAGTTAACTTAAATAAATAAAATAAATATCTTAAAATCCTCTCAGGTATGATTCTCAATTCTTCTGAAAGATATTTCCCCGTTTTTCCCATTTAATATCTCTTCCATTTTTCATGTCTAGATGGAGGGGATGGAGGGGAAACCTCTCCAGATCTTGAAGACCCAGCTCTCAGTTTTTTTAATTTTTTTTCCATCATTTTTTATTCCAATAATGTATGCCCTCCCCAAGATAAACTATGAGGGTATAATTTTTTAGATTGGATCTCCTAATGAGATGTCCTTGTTTTTTGTAAATTAAGAAGAATAAATAATTAATAAAACATTAATAAGATCATTTATATAATAAAGGTTATAAAATTTTACATTTCCCTTACCAAAAATGAATATTTTCTTCTACTTTCAACAAATTGTCTCCATGTGTCTTCATCTATGAAAGGATATATTTGACATGAATTGTCACGACTCTTATGACCAAAAATGAAATCATATGTGAGGGTTGATTTGAAATCACTCTATCTTCTAGCATCCATCAATAAATATTTCTTCCTAACTCCTCTAATGTCAGGAATATCAAATGTCATCTGATAAAGAAGAGTTAAAACATATTATACTAGAAACATTTAAAGAATAGGCAAACAATAGAAAAATATCTTACCAAAATAATCTCCCACAACCAAGATATTATCGCTTTGTCCACACTTCTCGAATCATCATACAAAATGCTTACTTTGATCTTACCCTGAGTTGATACCAAACTCTTAAAAAATATTTTTCATTTGGACCTCTAGTAATATCATTCTCATCAAACTCAACGAGTATCCTCTGGTCCTGCGTATGGGCAAGTGATAATTTTGGTAAACGTGTGAACCCACATTTACCAAATCTTGAACTCTTCTTTGTCATTATGGGAGCACATGAGAAATATTGGGGAACATCCAGAGGAGCATGTGAATGTTTCTCCCCAGAGGTATGATCATTATGCTCATCTCCAGAATCATTTGGTTGATCAGATGATTGATCTGTCATTATGCTTCAAATAAAAAAAACAAATATTAGTTCACAAATATAAAAATTCAAATATCAAAATACTAATTTAAAAATAAAATGGAAAATTGAACTAAGTTATATAATATTAAACATGGTTAATATAGTAATCATGTTAAACAATGTTAAAGATGGTAAACATGGTAAACATGGTAGTGTAATTTTCATTCAAAAAAATCTATAAATATATAACTTACATAAAGATAAACTATGGTAAAATATGGTAAACATGGTAAAAATGGTAAACATGTTAAACTATGGTAAACATGGTAAACATGGTAAACATGGTAAACATGGTAAACATGGTAAACATGGTAAATATGGTAGACATGGTAAACATGGTAGACATGGTAAACATGGTAGACATGGTAAACATGGTACACATGGTAAATTAATTGTCATTCAAAAAAAATAATAGATATATAATTTACATAATGGTAAACATGATAAACTAAACTAAACAAAATTAAAATAAACAAAAACTTATACTTATTTGTTTTAATACACACTTTAATAAAGAAAAAAATTAAAATATCTAACATTTTATGAAAATAATAATTGTAAATAAGAAATAAACATATGTTACCTGTAATATTAGGAATATACAAATGGATTGTTTTCCCAAATTCCTTCGTCATGATCATTCCTTATGGCACAAACCATGTCTTCAACATGATCATCATTATGTTCTGCTAATCTTTCCATAAAAGTAGGTATCTCATAGAAATCAGCATCTTCATCAAGTTGATTCTCACCAACATATTGTTTTTCCCTTTTAAAACAATAGACCACTGCATATCTGATTGATCAAATACATAGAAAATCTATTTTTCATGTGTTTATATTATAAAATAATCTACTGTGTCTTCCAATCTATTCAGATCAACAACTGTCATTCCAAATTCATCGCGTCTGACACTTTTGTTACCGATAAACCATTTTCAGTTAAAAACAAGAACATTAATTTTAAATTAATCAACCTCCCATATTTCTTCAATGAATACATAATATGCACTTGATGCCGAAATTGGATTTTTGTCTTTAGAACTCGAAAAATGTATTGCTTCTGTAAACACTAATACACCACTATTCTGAACTAAACTTCTATTATTATGATCTTTCATATGAAATGTATAGCCATTAATTTCATACCTGGACCATGTTATCACATTTAAACTTGGACCACCCACTAACCATCTTAATGTCTTTGATACATCTGATCTACCAAGAAAGGTCTTTTTAAACCACAACAAAAAATGTTTTGTTGTGCTTATTCAAAATCCACATTTCTTTCTTCTTTGGATGACATTGTTTCAACTCATTAATATGTAATGTGATATACAGTTGAGCATCATATATTTTATTCAAGATGTATAATTCTAACTTCTTCATCTGTTCAGTTGAAAACAATTTGACTTTCAAGCCACGAATCCCTTTTCCCTTATTATTAACTCCTTCATGGTGAGATGGAGGGAAACCTATGTGCTCTGCCATAGCCAAGTAGATCGTACAAAACTCTGCAACCTCCTCAGAAATATAATTTTCAATAATGGAGGCTTCAGGTCGATATGGATTCTTAACATATCCCTTAAATATTTTTATATACCTTTGAAAAGTATACATCCAAAGAAGATATACAGGTCCACAAATCTTTATTTCTCGAACTAGATGAATCATTAAATGCACCATTATATCAAAAAAATATGGAGGAAAATACATTTCCAATTGAAAAATTATAGAAATTTCATCCTTTTCTAAAATGTTCAAAGCATTCACATCAATCACATTATTACAAATTGAATTGAAAAAATAACACAACTTCATTATAGTCTTTCTAAAACGAATGGGAAATATTCCACGCAATGAATCTGGTAGAATTTATTGTATCATGATGTGGCAATCATGAGATTTCATACCTATAAACTTCAAATCCTTCAAAGAGACAAAATTTTTTACATTTGAAGAATAACCTTGATGCACTTTGATATCATGAAGATACTGACAACAACTAATTTTCTCCCTCTTAGATAATGTATGACAAGACGGGGGAAGAAATTTTTGTCTTCCATTAGAAGTGGGAGCTAACTCCAAACGTATTCCCATTAATAATAAGTCTAATCTTACATTCAACCCATATTTTGTCTTTAATTTAACATCTAACAATATTCCAATTAAACTATCATATATATTCTTATCCATGTGCATGATATCAATATTATGTTTCACTTCATGATATCTCTAATATGGTAGCTCAAAAAATATTGACCTTTTCTTCCAAATATGTCAATCATTACCATATTTATGTGTCTTTCCCAATGTCACATCAAGGTTTTCCACCCTCTCAAAATACACATTAGGGGATAAAGTTTTTGGAAAAATATAAAATTATTGTGAGCCATTGAATGCCTTTTTTAGTCTTCTATAAGAGTGATCCATAGGCAAAAAATTTTGATGACCCATGTATACAGTTTTACTCCCATGATGCAATTAAAAATATGAAGTATGTTGTTCACAAGTTGGACATGATTTATTCCCCATAACACTGTATCCAGACAAATTTCCATATGCTGGGAAGCCATTTATAGTGAACATAAGCACTGCATGCAGTTTAAAATATTCCATTTTATAAGAATCATACACCCTAATACCATCCTCCCATAAAAGTTTCAAATAATCAATCAATGGTGACAAGAAAACATCAATATCATTTTTGGGTTTCTTTAGACTAGAGATCATTATACTCAACATGAAATATTTGCGCTTTATACAAACTTTAGGAGAGAGGTTGTAAATTACCAATAAAACAGGCCATGAACTATGTGTGCTACTGAGGGTTTGGTATGGATTCATTCCATCTATGAACAAACCTAGTCTGAGATTTCTAATTTCATTTCCAAATATAGGATACTTCTCATCAATTTTCTTCCATCATGGACAATTAGCTGGATGACATATTTTTACATCACATAGCCACTCATCATCATGCCATATTAACCTTTTTTCATCATGTGAATTAGCAAATAAACGTTTCAAATGATGAATTATAGGAAGATACCAAAATACCTTTGAATGGATCTTTGTAATCTCTACATCAGCCTATGTTTTTTCTTTCAACTTATACCATGATGTCCCATATTTAGGACTCTTTAATAGAAATTCATATTCCTTCCTATATATCATACATTCATTCAGACATGAATGTATTTTCTTGTATCCCAATACCATCAAGCATAATATTTTCTTGGACTTATAATGTGAATCTAGAAGATCGTTTAATTTTAGAAGAATGTCTTTCAACAATTGTAGTAGCTCTGTAAAACTTCTATCACTCCATCCATGTTTCGCCTTCAGGTTAATCAATTTTAACACTGCTGAAAAAACTATAAAATCCGTACAACCAGGATACAATTTTTTTTTCAAAATCACCATATAGACGCACAATTGTCAGTTCTATCTCAATTTGTTTTGATTCAATATCACGAATAATTTCTTCAATTCCATCAGAGTTACCATCTTGAAAATCATCATCATCAGTAGATCTGACATTCTGTCTAGTTTCACCATGCCAATTACAAGGACTATCACTCAGATTAAAACCATGATAAATTAGATGATATTTGATCTCTCTACTTTTCAACTTCTTTATATTCAAACATTTCAGGCATGGATAGAAAAAAATGTCACTTCTTAGAATATTTCATTTAGAAAATTATAAAAAGGCATTAACACCTTCCTCATATTCATTACCCATTCGATGTGCCATAATCCAACTTCGACTCATTATTACCTATATTAAATATCAAAATTATACATCTTGTTAAGATAAGAAAAATATATATTCATATTAAAAATATCATAATTTGAATATAAAACAATTTTGAAATATTAAAAAAATCTATGCATATTTGAAAAATATATGCATGAAAATGATTTTAAAAAGAAAATATAGTTAGATATAATAGTTTTAAATTCATCTTGGATCCTTTCTTCTTAAGGTACATAAATAATACATCATGGTGAAACTGGATACAAAATTTACCCTTCTGTAGAAAAGAAATATGAAGTATAAATATTAAAATATGTATACATTCACTACTAAAAATTACACATATCCCAATGATTTGAAACTATTGGGATAGCCCCTAAAACCATTGGGAAAAAACACCCCAACGGGTTCACACACCATTGGCATGATGGTCATTGAAATAGCCCTATACCAACGATTCTACAGGAACCGTTGGTATAGACTACCTGAAGTTAAAATATGCCAATAGTTTTAATGAAACCGTTGGGATATATATATACCAAGGGGGTGTCCAAGGGGGTAGGGGCTGTCTGGGGGGGGGGTGTCCAAGGGGGTAGGAGCTGTCCACGGGGGTAGGGGGATATCCAGGGTGTCCAAGGGGGTAGGGGGTGTCCAGGGGGTGGGGGCCTGTCCAGGGGGTGGGGGGGTAAATGGGGGTGGGGAGTGGTGTCCAAGGGGGTATGGGGTTGTCCAACCCCATACCCCATTGGACACCACCCCCACCCCCTTTGGACACCTCTTAGACACCACCACCCCCGGGGCACCCCCACCCCTCTGGACACCCCCACCACCCTGGAAACCCCCACACCCTAGATACCCCCTACCCCCTTGGACAACCCACCCACCCCCTGGAAACCACCCCCAACCTCTGGACACCACCACCCCCTGGACACCATCCCACCCCTTACCCCCTTGGACACCCCCTTGGATACCCCCAACCCTTGGACAACCCCCTCACCCCCTAGACACCACCCCCACCCCCTGGACACCCTACCCCCTTGGAAAGCCCCCTCACCCCCTGACACTACCCCCACCCCTACCCCATTGGACACCCCACACCCCCTAGACACCCCCACCCCACTAGAAAACCCCATAAACCCCTGGACTCCACCCCCAACACCTGGACACCCCACCCCCTTAGAAAGCCCCCTCACCCCATGGACAACCCACCCCCTTGGACACCCCACCCCCGTGGACACCCCCTGGACACCACCACCCCCTTGGACAACCCCACCCTCTGGACAGCCCCAACCCCTCTGGATAACCCCCACCCCCTGGACACCCCCACCCCCTGGACAACCCCCTCATGCCCTGGACACCCGCCCCACCCCTTGGACACCACCCCCACCCCCTTGGACACCCCCTGGACACCACCACCCCCTTGGACAGCCCCCACCCCCTGGACAACCCCCCCACCCCTCTGGACAGCCCCCACCCCCCTTCAACACCCCCACCCCCTGGACACACCATACCCCCTTGGACAACCCACTCACCCCCTGGACACCACCCCCACCCCCTGGACACCCCCATCCCCCCTTGACACCACCCCACCCCTACCCCCTTGAACACCCCCCTAGACACCCCCACCCCCTGGACAACCCCCTCACCCCCTCGACACCACCCCCACCCCTGGACACCCCTACCCCCTTGGACACCCCCTGGACACCCCCACCCCCTAGACAACCCCCTCACCCCCTCGACACCACCCCCACACCTGGACACCCCTACCCCCTTGGAAAGCCCCCTCACCCCCTGGACACCACCCCCACCCCCTTAGACACCCCTAGACACCACCATTCCTTTGGACAACCCCCACCCTCTGGACAGCCCCCACCCCCTGGATAGCCCCCCCACCCCTAGATAGCCCCACCCCTCTGGATAGCCCCCACCCCCTGGACAGCCCCCACCCCTCTGGATAGTCCCCCACCCACCTGGACCCCCACCCACCTGGAAACCCCCTACCCCCTTGGATAGCCCACTCACCCCCTTGGACACCACCCCTACCCCCTTGGACAACCCCCTCACCCCCTGGACCCCCACTCCATTGGACACCCCAACCCCCTTGGACAGCCCCCGTACCCCCCTGGACACCACCCCCACCCACTTTGACACCCCATGGACACCCCCACCCCCTGGAAATCCCCCCACCCCCTGGACACCCCCACCAACTTGGACAACCCCAACCCCCTTGGACACCCCATGTATGTGCGCACACACATGATAGAACACACAAAAATCGTAAACTTGCATGATATAACTTCCATGGTTTATTTTACCAGAAAAGAATTTAGCATGGTATAAATGAACACTATGAAACTTACCATGATAGTAAGAACAAATATAGAAAAATAACATCTCAAAAAATTAGTTTAGGGCATCACGAAAAATAAAAAATGAAACCGAGCCATGTAAGGCTTACATGAGTGTTGCGAGTCGACCTGATAGATCTGGTGATAATAAAGGTGATGAATGATGTTGGAAAAAAGAGGCTAGAGGGAATGACTTAAAATAATCCTTTATAGGTTTTCCGTGTGAGAGAGATGAGTCCCAGGTTTCCCAATTGAAGAAAACAAAATGACTGAATATGGGGCGCGATAAATCATTTAAAAGCTTTATCACATTAGTTATTTAATAACGGACGTGATAAAATATTTTTTATGTTTTTGATGTCAGTTATTTAATAACCGACATAGAAAATTAGTTATAACTTCGGTTATTTTATAACCAACGTTATAAATGGCGCTTTATCACATTAGTTATTAAATAAGTGACATGATAAAGTTCCCAGATTCGATATGTCACGTCGATTATAAAATAACTGACATGATAAAGCTAATCTCAGTTTTTACTAGATCGGTTATAAAATAACCAATGTAAAAAATTTATTCTCATCAATTTATCATGTCGGTTATACAATAACCAACATGATAAATTGATTTTTTCAACTTTGCACATCGGTTAAATAGAATCGACGTGAAAAATGCCGACGTGTTAAATGTTTTTCCACTAGTGGAAACATCTAGAGTAAATCCAGGTATGAAATAAACTCTATGGAGTACATAATAGTATGAAAGTAAAAACCAAAGAATAAAAATTGGTAATATACATTCCCAAATAAAAATGAATTCCCAACCTAAAAAATCTATAATAAAGGAAAACTGAGAGATTCTGAATCCTAATCTACAAGTATGACCACTGTACATGATCAATGCACTTGGGTATCACTATGATCTACCAATGTTATCACTAAACATTCCATCATATGCATGATTCATGAAATATGTTGGAAAACACCATGTCAATATGAGTATATACATAACCTATAAGACTCCTAAAAAACCAAAAAGGTATAAATAGAAAGATATAACATTGTTCAACTCAACCCAAAGAAGGAGGGAAATGAAACCCATTATAGATATATAGGATCAAAAAGAAACCTAGATGAGATAGGAAGGGAATTTCCATATCACAACACATCCTAGGATGATGAGACTACCTACAACTCCAAATGCCCCTCACCAATGCCTAGTATCTCGTATGTCTGTTTGAAAAATCCAAGCGGAGGACCCACACCTCACCACTACTCCAGAGCCTAAGGGAGAACAACCTCCAATAGAGGAACCATTATTTAGTACGATAATGGGGTAACACTCAATATAATGAGGACCTATGCCCTGGTGTGATAGAGGGTACTACCTAGTGAACGAAGGACCTATTCCCTAGTGTGTTAGGGGGTGCCACTTGGTAGGTAGAGGGACCACACCCTGGTTATCGGGGGGGGGGGGCACTCAGTGAAATAAGGACATATTCCCTATTTTTTTATGGGGTCACACTTTATAGGTAGAGGAAGCACACCCTGGTTCTTTAGGAGGGTTCCACTTAGTAGATAAAGAGGAATATGGGGGACCCACACCTTAGTGTTGCCAACCCCAACATATCTTAGATGATCATGTTTAATCATTGTCATCAGTCAAGTTTCATCTAAATAAGTGTTACAATTTAAAAACCTCACATATCATCTCAAAATCCACTATAAAGGATACCATCATGTTATACACATAAAACTACTTAGGATAGGCTACTTGCAGGCCAAAATATAAGTCTAGGAGAAAGAGATATGCAAGGTGAAAGTTCCTAATAAAAGTACACGGTGTTTACCAGGGGTAACATGGGGTGACTAACCACACAACCTCCTAGATATTTCCTCACCTGCATATGGCTTGGATGGCCATGTACTACTACATGATGTGTAAGGGTACTACACAGTATATCTCAGTCACCCAGGGCCTGACTGTGTGCTCCTACCTGTGCCTGGGCACTAGGGCTATGCCCGTGTACTCCTATAGCACATGGAGTGTCATGAAACATGGGGCTCCAGGTGTGTGCATCTAGAAAATGTCTTGGACACCCTAGGTGGGGTCACTTGGTGTTTGGTCCTGACCATATGGCGTGTGATCCTTATCTTCCTTGAAACCCTAGCCACTATAGTTGGTGGATTACGAAACAAGTGTTCTTAGACTACATTCAATTTAGTTGAGTTTTTAATAGAAACCCAAGGAAGTATTCATGCATCATTTTCACACTACCTCTATCACCCTTTCAACAAAAAATCACACTAGGGACCTAGATATAGGGACATCCATGTCCAATCCATCACCGATGGATGGATTTCAACTAACTAAACCCCACACGGTTCCTTATCGTCACCACCGAAATCCTCTCGTTACTGATTTAGATCTTGGATCCATGGAGGCCTCACCTGAAATCTAAAAATCATCCTGATCCATCCATAAATCACTAATCCATTCATTATTTGCAAACCACTACAAATCTAGGGGTTTGATTGCGCTCAAACCCAACCTAACAATTTTGAACTGTAACCCGATGGACCAATGGTGAAGAACAAGATAAAAAGGGGGGAAACCACATAAGTAAAGTGAATCCATCATTGGTCAAGTGTTATTGACCTATGATTAGATAATCAGAGTATCCCAGGTGATAGTGGGTAAAATGGAATAATTATATCAGAAAAACATAACTAATAAATTTCTGGGGATCTTGCAAAGAAAAAATAGATCACAAATCAAGGAATGTAGATAAGGATCCATGTTCAATCTTTTAATAGAAATGGTAGAAACCAAAAATGATGATCCCTACCTCGATTTAGGATTGATCATTGGTGAAGAAAACATTCACCAGTGATGATGAAGACTCACTATGTTCACTGCCTCTTGATCCACCATGTTCCAATCTACCATCGTCATCTGATGTGATCCACCAATGAAGAATGCATAATCCTCCTCTTAAATAATCATAAGGTTTTGAGACTAACCATGGTTATTTTTTATAATTGGGTATTTATAGAGGATTATATTTAGGTTATTTAATATAAAATAAATAAATAAATTATTTATTTTAATCAAATGCACCTGCCAACAACTGCTTTCCCAGAAACGTATGACGTCGACCAGACTTAGGTCATGCCTATGGTAAACCCCATATTATGGAATCAACCGGGTCTTAGTTTTCACATTAGAGGTCCTGAGAAATGGTAAATCCAAGAAACCTTGAAATTACGCACTCACATGCATTAAATTATATTAATATTTTTAATATATTAATTCCGGGATCCCGAGACACCCAAACACTATACTGGCCTCAAGGAAAAATCTAGATATATACGTAGAAATATTCAAAATAAAAATCCAATAAAACCATATTCATTACAGTTGGTTAGGGATATAAGAAATGATGTTTAGGGGGTTTTGAGTTTGGTTATCAGACCAGGGAGACTAGCACGGTTGTGGTGAAAAATTTATCCTTACATAAGGACTTTAATTACTTATTAGTAAATCTAAAACTCTAAGACATCAATTGTGGGGTATATTAAAGTTTTTACATGCATAATATGATGATTTTTTTGATCTTTAATGTCCTTCCTTTGTTATCATTTTCAGGTATGCTATGATCCTTACATGTTTATCATATCTAATGAAAGGTGCTACTCACTAAGAGCCAACTTGTATGTGGAGTTATGGTAATGATGAACTTATTTCTATGATTTGGAATCTCACCACCAATTCAAGAGAGATAAGACATTGTTTTCCAAGAATTGTTTAATAAAACTTCTCACCCCATGATTTGAGGCTATTTTTATCCCCTTCACACTTAGTGAAGATTCTTATTATAGAGGAGATGTTAGTTTACACTAGTTTAGATGAGAAATCCCATGGGATGAATATGTTTTGTGTGTTAGGGTGTTAGAGGAATTATAGGTATGTGATGAGTGTGAACCTCAAGTGACAGATGACTAGACAGTGTCTAATACACATGTTTCTACCTGTATCAGGATTTTTAGTAACTGGATTTCGATTCTTGTATTGAGATTACAATATAGCATGGTGGGTTGTTTTCAGATAACATTTTCACAGTTGGTGATGATATTGTTCTACTATGGCTAGATTTTGATAATTAGGCCACATTGAAAGTTTTATTTGAGGATATTAAACCCTATTTATGGTGGTGTAACCATTATAGAGTGTAAATCATGGACCATGAACCTCATAAGGTGTTCCCAATAAATGTTTCATAGTTGAAATTTTCAATCTCAGTGGTTTGGATAGAGTAGGGGGATAATTTATAAATTTTTGGTTTTTTTCTTAAATAACACCTTTTACCAATTCCTATCATTCATGGAGTGATAAAAGTAAGAGTTATAGGATGATTCAAGTAATTGAAGGCTATGGTCTGTTATATGTGATTGTAGTTCTAGGTAAGATATGTGTCTATTCTTCATGATCATTTATACTAGTCAACACTAGTATGAACTAAAAAAATGCACTATATTTTTAGCTATTATAGATTCCATTGGAACCCATAGGTAGACCTTAAAGGTTCCGGTGGGTGTAATGGAAGAGGTCTAGGCCCATTCCCAATAGTATTTTTATTAACTACTTCAAGAATGACCTAAAGAACTAGAATAATTAATACTAAAACATCTAGAGAGGGGGCATTTTCATATATTATTCATAATTAATTTTGGAGAAAAGAATTACATAACTTGTAATTTTTCTTCATTATAGAATCTGTAGAACCCTTTTTATCTTATCACTGTTTTATCAGAGGAATAAAGGGTAGATCCCATCTAGTAGTGATCCACATGTGTTACATAAATATCACTGAAGAATCCTCTGGGTTCTAGCATGGATAGTTCTAACACTTACGAAAAATCATTTTTGATCTCAGTAGAATCCTCCAAGGTGAGAAGGAATCACTATAATGGTAGAGGAGTATTTTAGGTAATATAAACATCGCTAACATAAATATTACATCATTTTAGATGAATATTCAATATATATAACTTTAATACATTCCTCAGAACCATATATGTTTAGTGTCATTTGTGACTAGAGACATAATCAACATAATTAATAAAGATCTTCATCTTCTCCCACACACTTTACTCTCACATTATGCCCTTCTAAAATCATATTACTCAATACCCTTGATCATAACCTAGGGAAATGGAAATATAAGAATGGGTGAGCTCAAATTCTTAATAAGAGTAAAAATAGGAGACATTAATTCAAATATAATATGTTAACATAAGATGTTCATAAGGGTATTAAAACATAATAATGGTACCTAAAGGCCATACCCAATGTCATAAATCTAAAATCACAAACCATGGCATAATGATTTTTCATAACAGCTTACATAAGTCATAAAAGTGTGTAAACTCAAAAAATCATAATCCATGAGAGCATAACTTAGGAAAAAGAATATGACTTATGAATGTGGCATAAACCTAAGCATAGAAATCATATGTCAGGGCTACCCACCAAGATAATCATCGTATCATATATCTAGGATACTAACCATAAAATTCATCACATCATATGTCAAAGCTACCCAAAAAGAAATTCATCACATCATATTACAAGGATACACACCAATAAATTCATCACATAATAGTCTTGGGTTAACCACCCATGTACCTTATTAGGATTGGGATAAATACCAATTTTCCCTCTTGGGCTTGGTATAACTACTAATATACCCTTTGATCTCATAGAACATAAAAAATTACCCAATGAATTATAGGGATACATAATTCTATCCAAACCCATCACATAATTAAAACCATACATAAGTGTTCCAAAAGATCATAAAAAAATTCATCATTTTATCAGAGTGAAATTAACCATTATGAATAAAACATTTTTTTATAAATCATCCTTAAAAAAATCATCATGATAATACATCAAGAGAATGAAATTGGATGGTATAATAAGATCATATATTTAGTGAATCATAAAAATCCATAAAAGGATATTGATATAGATGAAAAATATCTTTTATAAAATTATTTAAAATAGTCTTTGAAAATTAAGAGAAAAAATCGTTATTCTTTAGGTAAATTTTAAAAATAAAATTTCCATAAAACTGGGAATAATATTTTCTTTTTAAAACCATTGAAACATGTAGAGTAATATTCATGGATTATGATGGACATAATTATGGAAAAATCTATCCATGCCTTTTATGTAAAAATATAACATCATTTTAACAAAATATAAAAAGTTAAATGCGAGTCATATTGTGTTTTAAAAATATTAATTTTAATAATTTATAAATAAAGTCAAAGGTAGTGAAAAAAATTTTCAAAAATATTTAAGTATAGATATAAATATACATAAAATAGTTTGAAGAACATGGAAATGGAAGAAAAATATTCCTCACCAAAAATATGAAATAAGGTTAGATTTTTTTTAAAAGAAATATTATTTAGATCTATTTGTGTACCAAAGAGAAGAAAATTA
Source organism: Viscum album (assembly GCA_963277665.1). NCBI lineage: Eukaryota > Viridiplantae > Streptophyta > Magnoliopsida > Santalales > Viscaceae > Viscum > Viscum album. Next base: position 1,795,688,181 of record OY728131.1, read on the forward strand.
AAGGAAAACCTATAAAACCAAGAAATTACTAGGATTTAATAAAATATATAGAGTTTAAATTATAAGTAATATAGAATTTCTTTTATTGTAAATTTAATATATACAATCCTAAAAAAATGTGATTATAACATAAACCATTACTGCTTTGTAAACTTTTGAATCATAAAACATTTGAAAGAAATAAATTAAAATAGAAGATTAAATTCCAGGAATATAAATATATTTCTGATATAATATAAAAAATAAAAAATATATACTCTATATAAAAAAAATTGATGCATAATAAGAAACATGTCTCAATGGAACAAGATTGAGATGAATAACCCTTACCTTAGGTCCTAATTTTCTTCATACATGATCTAAAATCACTATATAATAAATTTAGATTTATTATAAATCTATAAAATAACTATATTTATACTTATATTATGATATATTATTCACTTATAATTTATAACTATCCATTTATTAATAAATTTTCATTAAAATCAACATTTGGGTGTTAACTGTTCTATTTCCCATGAAAGTTTTAGTTCAATGGTTCTTATCCTTGAACTTTGGTCATGGTTTAATCATATAAATAATATTAATAATTTAATAATTATCATATTTATTCCTTATATACACTTTTATAACCATTCATATCAGTTGGTGGTGAAAAATTAATTACTTCACTTTTTGGAGACGGTAGTCCGTACGTACGACCGAGTGATGATTCCACTTCCCAAATAATGGAAATAAATAAAGGTAAATAACAATATATGTATAAAAAATTATAGTAATATCATAAATATAATATGTATTAATTAAATATATCCTTATTATCATCCACATTAAGTAGAAATGAAAAATAAATCACATCACTTTGTGGAGGCGGTAGTCCACACGTACGCACGAGCGATGTTGTCATTTTACAACATATTGGATGGTAAGAAGGTTGATGATATTTTATCTTTTAAAAAATCATAATAATTTTATAAAAAGAATATATATCCATTAAATAAATCTATAAAACCATCAATGAGAGATGGTGATGAAAAACAAAACACATCAATTCATAGTGGCGGTGGTCCATATGTACACAAAAGTGATGTTTTCATTTACCATAGAATAAAAAGGGAGATGAAAAACATATGTAACATAATAATAATATCATTTAACCCTATTTTGGATAATAATTTTATTATAAAATAAAGTTTAATATAGGTTTTATGGAGGTATAAGAACAAATAAATATGAAAAAACTTAGTTAAATGTTATATCTCTACTTTGGAAAACTACCTTTGGATTAAACCTTATGTCTTCTAGGTTGGTCTTATTGTGATAAAAAAACATATAGAATATTAGGAGTAAGTTTTTGAAGATATTTTGTGAGGTCTTGGTTGAAATATAGTGCTAAAGTTGTGTGTATAAGTGAGGAGTGGATGTGCCCTTTTATAAGTGAGGGGAGTGACACACATGTAATTGTTCTTAACTTTCAAATATTGTAAGTGTCTTACTCAAGGTAAAGTTTCACTAAAATAATTAAATTTTAAATATAATGTGATATGTTTCAAAATACCCTCGTCCAATAATAATTAATATGAGATTTTGTGACCTTATCATAATGTTTTAACATTAATTAACCTGTTTTACCCTTTTATCACGGTGACAATGTTTTTACCAAGATCACTATTCATAATGAAAAAAATGAAGTTAAACTCATAAATAAATTTTAATATCTTGATTACAGATATAAAATAAATTTTTAAATATTCAATTTGTTTAATAGGAATAAATTAATTTTAATATAAGTGCACAAAACACAATGAATTGTTTTTTATAAAAATTTGTTTTTAATGAAATTATGTTCAATTAAAGAAATTTTATGTTAATTTAAAGAAAAATTAAAAATAGAATTATCCTTTAATATTACATGATTTAAATAAATTAAATAACTATTTTTCAATAAATAACATTTTTTACTATTAATTCAAAAATAAATATTTTCAAAAAAATCCCAAAACTTCAATCTAATTATTTTGAAATGCTGATTTAAAAATGATGTCACATTTTTTAAAATAAAATTTTAAAAATTGGAAGAAAATAATTATAATATCCACACATAAAATGAAATAAAATCCATTTTTGAAGAAAAGTATTTTTAAATCACAAAATGACTTTATTCTCATTCCTTGACTAATACAAAAACTAAATTAATATTAATTTATTTGATTAGATATATAATCTACTCATTTAATTAGAATAATTTGTCAATAGTGATTAATTTAATTTTAAAAAATACATTGCACACATAAGTCATTTTTTTGAAAAAAATATCTCTTTTATGTTCAACATATTTTATCTTATTCTCTAAAAAATTGATAATCAATGATTTTTTATTTTTTTTATTATGAAAACATAATCTACATATATTCAAAATGAATAACATGGTTCGTCTAAGATTGGTGTTGTGTACAATGAAAGCTATGAAACAAAAAAAATTTAATAAATAGAAATATATATTCTAAAATATTACTGTGTTACATTCTACCCCATAAAAGAATTTTGAAATTGAAATTAAATTAGTATGATAGAAAAAATTATGGATAATTATACCACATCACAACCTTGGGTTCCCACAAATGTCCTTAAATTTATGGGTTTTCCCTAGAACATTGACTAGATGAGTGGTCTCATTCCACAACAATTTCTCTCCTTGATCTAGAATCTCTACTAGTTTATCTTCATAATAATGATCATTTTCTTGTGATAAAACCTATGAGTTCAGTGAATATAACGGATTAGGTATGAACTTTATCAAAATAAATACATGGAACATATCATGAACTTGGGAGAGGTTCGGTGGAAGTGCCAAGTGATAATTTACTTCTTAGACATGATCATGGATATTAAATGGACTAATATATCTAGCGTTTAGCTTTCCCTTATTTCCAAATCTCATAAACTTTTTCCAAGGAGATATTTTAAGGAATACCTTATCACTAACTTCTTAATCTACATCTTACTAATTATTTTCATCATAAATTTTGTTTAGAATCCAAGATACATTGATGTGTTGATGAATAAATCTAACATTATCTGCTATTTCCTCAACTAGATCAGGTCCAAATAGATTTCATTCCCTGATATCATCCCAACATTTCAGATTCATCCACTTTGTTCCATATAGGGATTCATAAGGAGATGATAATATTCTTGAGTGAAATATATTTTTTGTATGAAAATTTTAATAGAGGAAGTTATTGATCCCAACCACCTTTAAAATCTATAGAGAAACATCTCAAAATTTATTATATGTTTGGAATGTTCCTCTAAAACTAACTATATGTATGCTGATGATATACAATGATAAATTTCAACTCTGTATTCAAATATTACTATATACTTCTCCAAAAGTTTGAGTTAAACCTCAAATATTGATTAGAAAAAATAGAATATAGGACTCCATGGGATCTAAATTTATCCTTAATATACATTATAGAAAAATTTAAAGGGAGAAATATTCATTGATAGTAATAAAATTAGGTAACTTTATAAGGTGATCAGCTACAACACACATGGTTTTACAGACTTTAGATATATTTGGGAGTCTTAGGATGAAACCCATGGTAATGTTTTCCCATTTCAATTCTTGTATTGGTAAGGGTTGGAACATGAACTTAGACTTATGAAATTTATCCTTGAGTTTTTAACATACTATGCATCAAGATACATACTCCACAATATTATTTTTTATGTTGTACCACCATAAATACTCTTTGTGATCTCTATACATCTTTGTGCTTATAGGATGAATGAAGAATGATGAGATATGAAATTCGTACAATTACTGTTTCTTTATTTTTGGTATTTCTGGGACACATATGTGGTTATTGAACCTAATAATTCTGTAACTATCATAGTTGAACTCAAGAATATTCCTTTTATTATTTTTCATCTCCGCAACCTCTTTCTGTGCCTCTTAATCATCACATAAATGCATGATTAAACATTTATCTGAGAAATATAGGATCTTTTCACTTTTCTTGGATTTTTAGGTATATACTATGAAAATACATTAGTATTAGATCTCTTTAAATCCTTATCATGAAAAAACTAACATGGTCCTTTCAGCTTAGAGCATCAACCAGTTTGTTCACCTTCTGACGATGATAATATATTGAGAAATCATGATCTTTAATCAATTAAAACCATCTCCTTTGGAACATATTCAATCATTATATGTGAATATATACATAAATATTTTATGATATTTATATATATCAAAAAATTCACTATATATATAATGTATCCATATTTTCAATGTAAAAATTATAGTTTCCAACTCCAAATCATGATTCAGGTAATTTTTCTCATGAACCGTTAATTTTTGTGAGGCATATACTACTACCAAGTCATATGTATAAGAAAACATCCCAATACCTTTTTTGATGCATAATTATAAATCACAAACCCTTCATCACTATAGGGTAGTGTGAGTATATTTTCACCTATAACCTTTTTTTTTAGCACATTGAAATTCTCCTCACATTCATCTATCAAAAGGAACTTGATTTCATGCCATGTCAACTATCTATGAGAAATTTCTCACAATTAATTGGTAGCATTCATACAAATTATGAAATATATGGATATTGGTCACTATGGTTGGTCTAGGACATTGATAAAAAAACTTACATCTATGAAGGATATAATAACATACTCTCACTTTAGATTATATGACCCAAGAATGAAACTTATTGCAGCCAAAATTAACAATTTTTAAATTTGGAATATAAATTTTCCTTCCCTGGGGTCTTCAATACAGTACTTAAATGATATTAATGCTCTTCCTTAATCTTAGAATATATAATAATATCATCTATAAATACTACCAAAAACCGATCAAGGTAATTTTTAAAGACTGTATTCATTAGATCCAAGAATATAGTGGGGTAATCAGTAATTCCAAATGGAATCACTATAAATTCATAATTTCTATACCTTTTATAGATGAATATCTTGTATATATTCCCCTTCTTGACCATCAACTGATGATATCCTGAATGAAGGTAAATCTTGGAAAATTATTGAGATCTGTGTAGTTGATCCAACAAGTCATCAATATAAGGTAGATGATACTTTTTTTATAGTTATCTTGTTAATTTCTTAATAATTAATACAAATATGCATTGACCCATAATTCTTCTTCATAAAGAGAAAAGGTTCACCCCATGGTGATGCACTTAGTTGTATGAATCCCTTTTTCTAGATTCTCCCAGATTTTATTCTTCAAATCCTGTAACTAAATTGGGTCTATTATATAGGAAGTCTTTGAAATAGTCATGCCACTGGGTATGAGTTATATTGAAAATGAAACTTCATAGTTTTTGGAAAATACTAGGAAACACTTTTGGAAATACATCATTATTTTCCCAAACAATAGTATTTAAATAATGTTGAGTTTCTATCCAAACATTTGAGATTAATAATTCTTATTAATAAGTAATAAGACCCATATTATGTAAATAATTTCAATTGTAAGTTCTTATTAATCATCACACCTATATAAAATCATAAGATAATTAGAAATACCAAACATGAATTCCATTCCTTTAAAATTGGTATGGGATCTATATATAGAGAGCCAATATATGACCAAAATGACATAAAATTCAACTAGAGGAATAATAATAAGATTTTTAAGAAGCATATTCCCACAAAATTTTATTATATAGGAGTTATAGACATGATATGAGATCATTTTACCATTAAGAGTTTTCACCACTAACACAACATCTAATCATTAAGGATATTTATTAACATTGTTAGATACATTTCATGATATAAAAGAATTCATATGACTAAGATAAAATAAGATAAATCATATTTGTGCATACCTTTAACCACATAAAAATCATTATTCTATCTTCAATCACTTACTTAAACCAATATGGTTAGTGGTATCATCAAGAATCATTAATTAGAGTAATATATCATTATAATATCATTCCAATGATGTCCTCAATTGGGAAAACTTCTCATCAACCTATGAAAATTTATACTTATTATATATCACTTTTAGTTCATCACATATTGTCATAGATTCTATTCTCTCATCATCCACAGTGTTTCATAAAGATAGTGTGAATTAACTAAATCATATCCCCTGGGAGGGTCAAACTAGGTGCGTTGTTAGGCATTTTTTCATGCACCAGGTGAAGATTGAGTTAATAACCAACCATACATTTTTTAGTTAGTAACCATATGTGCATATATTCTAGAGAATGTATCCACTTTTCTATATCCAGAAAAGAATTTTATTACTAGAAAACTACACAATATCCACCTTATTAAAACACCAAGATGTTATCCTATACTTAGACTTATCCCTAGAGTTTTCACCAATTTTTTCTAATCCTAATATCAAAAAATAACTAAATCCTACTTTGATACCAACTAAGGTGACCCAAGAATAACCTATATAAATATTAACTCAGTTTAGATGAATATTAAATACATATCACATTAATAAATTCTTTATAACAATAAAGGTTTAGTTTGGAGACTGAATATATAATCAACTTATTTCATTAAAGATATTAAACATATACCAAAAAAATTATTTTCATATGGTACCCTTATAGACTCATCTTACTTAATACCATTTATCATAACCCGGGGAAATGAAAATATTAGAAAGGGTGAGCTTAAATTCTAATTAAGGGTAAACATAGGGAACATAAATTCAATGATCATAAGTGAACATATGATGTTTTTAAGTGTATCAGAATATAAACATGGAACATAAATGTCATATACAAATACATAAATAAAAAATAACGAGTCATGGAATAAATACATAATATATAAGTCATAAAAGTGATGAATATCAAATAGTCATAATCCATGAGAGAATAAATTAGGCATAATAAAATATCATAAGAATGTGGTATAAACATAATCATAAAAATCATATTTCAAATCTACCCACCAAGACATTCATCACATAATATTTCAAGGCTACCCACTAATATATTCATAAAATCATATGTCAATGCTACCTATTAATACATTAAACACATCTTATGTCAAGTCTACCCACCAATACATTCAACACATAGTAGCCCTGGGCTAACCACTCATGCAACTTATTAGGATTGGGTTGAACATGTGTGTTCCTTTTGATATCATGTGACATAAAACATTAACTTATGCATTGGAGGTCTATATAATTATTATCCCACCCTTCTCATAATGAAAACCAAACATAAGTGTTCCATAAGATAAAAAAAATTCATCATTTCATCATAACAAAATTAACCCATGGGAAATAAATGAGTTTTATGAAATCAACCTTCAAGAATCATCATCATAATCCATACATGGGATAAAGTGGATGTTATGATAAGATTATATACCTAATGAATCATAAAAATACTTAAATGATTATGACATAGATGAAAAATAAATTTTATAAAATCATTTAAAATAATATTTGAAAATCAATAGAAAACATCTATTTTCTTTTGGTAACTATTAAAAATAATGATTATAATAAATATAGGAATAATATTTTATTTTTAAATACTTTTAAACTTTTAAATTAAGAATAATGATGAATTAAGTATGTGGAAGTGAGAAAATCCATTTATGCTGTATATATTAAAAGAGAACATTCTTTTCACACATTTATAAAATGTTAAAATAAGGTCATATGAAAAGACTTTGAAAAGATTCATTTTAGTAATTTGTAAATAAATTCAAAGATAGTTAAAATAAGTTCTCTCAAATATTTATGTGTTGATAAAAACTTATATAAAACATTTTTAAGAACCTTGACATAGAGAGAATGATTACCAACCAAAAAGTGGAAATAATGTTGCCCTTTCTTGAAAAAATATTCTTTGGGTATCTTTGAGTACCAAAGAGAGGGGAATGAAAATAAAACATGGAAAAAATATAAATAAATAAAAGTGAATAAATATATTGAGTTTAAAATATAGTGATCATAAAATTTCTCTCATTGGAAATTTATCAAAGATAACCCCAAAAAGAAATGACACTGTAACATAAACCCATACTGCTATGGTAACTTTTGAATCATAAAACCCATGAAATAAATAACTTCAAATGAGATATTATATACCATTAAAATGAATATATTTATAATATAACATATAAAAGTGGTAGTATATACATAATATAAACTCAAATAGTTTCATAACACGAATCATGTCTCAATGAAAGGATATTGAGATGGATAAACCTTACCTCAGGTCCTGAAATCATTCACATATGCTCTTAAATTCTTGTATAATAAATTTCATTTTATTATAAATCCACACAAAAACCATATTCATAATTTTATCTAAATATCTCATTCCCTTAAAATCCAATTACCCATTTATTAACAATTTTTCATCCAAATCAATATTCGGGTGTTAATTATTCTCTTTCCCATGTAAATTTCAGTTTGAAGGTTCCAGTCCTTTCAACCAAGTAATGGTTTAATAATATAAAATATAATAATAATTTCACAGTTTTATATTTATATATTATATACAATTTTATAACCATTCATATAAAGTGATGATGAAAAATTAATTACATCACTTCATGGAGATGGTAGTCCATACATAAGCATGAGTCATGTTTTAGTTTTCCAAAAATGAATTAAAGGTAAATAATAATATATATTTATATAATCATAATAATATCATAAATATAATATATATTCATTAAATATATCCTTATACTAACCATGTTAAGCATAAATTAAAAATGAACAACATCTCTTTGTTGAGGTGATAGTCCACACATACACACGATCAACATTATTGTTTTCAAAAGGATGAAATGGTAAGAAGGTAAATAATATTTTATCTTTATAAAATAATAATAATAATGTCATAAGTAACATACATATCCATTATTTATATATATATTACCATCCATGAGATACGGTGATGAAAAATAAAACACATCGCTTCGTGGAGGTGGTAGCCCACATGTATGCAGAAGCGATGTTTTCATTTCCCATAGGATTGAAAACAAGATGAAAAAGGAGTGTTCCATAAACAAAATATAATTTCAGTATATTTTAAATAATAATTTTATTATAAAATCATGGTTATGATATGTTTTAAGGATACAGAAGAATAAATAAACATGAATGAACTTGGTTAAGAGTTATATATCTTCTTTGAAAAACCTCCTTTGTCTTACACCTTAAGAATTTTAGGTTGGCCTTTTAGTAATAACAAAACCTATAGAATGTGAATAAGAAGGTTGAGAAAGGATTTAGGTATGTATTGGATGAACTATAGTTCTGAATTGGTGTGTATAAGTGAGGAGATATGGTTCCCTTTTATATGTGAGTAGAGTGACACACTTGTAATTATTCATAAATTTTAAATATTATAAGCATCTTAGTCATGGTAATGTAGAATAAAAAAATTAAATTTAGAATAAAATTATATAATTGTTAAAATTAACTCATCCAATAAGAATTAAGATGATATTTTTTGACTATATCACACCATTTTGTCCTTAATTAACTATTTATACCATTTTATCACGATGACAACATTTTTACTAAGGTTACTATTCATAATGAACTAAAATGAAATTAATATCATTACTAAATTAAAAAACCCAGACTCCAAATATGAAATATATTTTTTAGGATTAAATATATATAATAGATAGAAATTAGTTTTAAAACAAGTGCACAAAATGAAATAAAAATAATTTTCAAAAAAATGGGCTTTGAAACATAAAAATAAACTTATACCAAAATTAAATATAATGTCTATTACTATAAAATTAATGATTTTATTTTTAATATAATGGATATTATGTTACATTATAACCAAATCCAAAATATAATGATAATTTTATATTACTTTATTTCAATAAAATAAATGACAGTTTTGAAAAAATCAGTATTTTCACTATTAATTCAAATTCAATATTTTCAGAAAAATCCTACAAAATCACTCTATGATAATTTTTACTTGATGATTTAAAAAATATGTCATTTTTTATATAAAATTCTCAAAGTGGCATAAATTAATTATAATATCCATAAAATATACAATAAAAATCATTTTTGGAAAAAAAATATTTTTGAAGAATAAAATGGATTTATTCTCATTACTTGACTAATAATGTATGGGCTCAAATCCACGTGGATCGACCCTTTGTGTGTTTTTTAAGACTACAGTGCTCAAATAAGGCTTAGAAGAATTCTGGAGAAGTTTGGTCAATGAAAGCTAGAATTAGTGGGGGTACACAACGTGACCCGTTTGAGTTTCAGAAAAATGAAAAAAGAACCGATGCGATGTGTTTTTCAAAATAAGTCAAACCCAAGGAAGTACATGATGTGACAGGGAAGTACAAATCATGTAATGACCCACCGTTGTATGTTTTAAAAACAAACCAGCCGCTCAAGTTTTTCAAACCCTACATCTGAGGCTTCCTTTCCTCTTGTGCCAGGAAACCCAATAGACCCCTTTATGGAATTTTAGAGATCTCTTCGGCTAGGATCGATCTCAAGATTCCTTCTTTGATTTTTATTTGATCCGAGTTGTTGTGGAGAAGGTTATCAAGATCTTATGCTTTGATCTATTCTCGAGTGAAGAATGTTAGAATCCTTTTAATGTAGGTGATTCATTGCTTCTCTAATTATCTATGTGCAATCATAGAGTTAGAATGATTTAGCCCTTTGGATAAAAAGGGAATTGACCTAATTAAATTCTTGAATAGTATTAAAAGAATTGTTTTGATTTCATGTTGTTTATTTTCACCATGATAACGGTTTATCTCTTGATTTTCTATGTAGTGTGATATCTATTCTTTACTAATTAACATGTTGTTCTTGATGAAATTGGTAAAGAAAGTAAAGACAGAATTAATTGATAATTAATTGGATAAAGATAAAGAGTCATGTAAATGTATCTAGTTGTTTTTGTTGTTGTAATTTTATGTCAATTAAATTAATGCTTATGTGCATGTTTAATTCAGCTAGTTATTAAATCTAAAGCATGTTGGTGCTTGTTTTTTAAAGGCATGTCAAATTAATTGTTTAATTAATTTGTGGTAGCTATAATAGCTTATAGATTAGGTTTACCATAGTTGGAACCTACTAAGAATGAATCAGTTAATTTTAAGATGGATTAAAGAACTGGTTGTTTGATAAAAGATAATGCCTGGTAGGGTTCTAAGTTACTCTCTTTATTGTAAAGGCTACAAGCCTTTTTCTTGGAGCTGTGAAAGATCAATGATTGTGAAGGCAAAATTCTTTGTTTAAGGTCCAAGTGCCAATTTGATATGTTTTTTGTTTCCTACTTATTGTGTTGTGATGTGATACTAGATGGTTGTTGTGATATGTGGGGGCAGGGAGGCCCATTGTTTGTGGCACCAGTTGATGCCTAGAGTGGCGAGATGCATCACTTTATGCATGTGGGTGTTAGGGAGGACAATAGAGATAGTGAAAAGGGTTAGATGTGAATGTTTAGATGTTTGTTGTTTCTTGTTGGTTGTTTATGTACTTTACTTTCCCCACTGCTCAAGGTATCTGGTTTTTCTTACCCTTCTTCAAAAAGGGTTGAAGAAGCATGGGGTATGCCAAATGATTTCCATGTTTAGTTCCTCGAGGGAGGATGGGTCTATGCTCTTTCTATAATTGGAAAAGACTTGACAGGTAGTTTAACTACCCACCATGTTGATCCCCATGTGTTTAGTCGATTAGAATGTTTTCTAGAATTCCTGGGAATATGGGAAATTAATAATGCTGTTAATAAATGATTTAATAAATAATGTTAAACCATGGGGTTGGGGCTTGCAGGGATGCGATGCTGGGGTAATATCTCTGAGAAGCTTTGGACTTGGTTTGTTTATGCCTGGAAGGAAATGAACTTTGTTGTGATGCTAATGAAATATAATGTAGAATTTTTAATGGTTAATTAATGTTTAAAGAATTAATTAAAGTAAATTGAAACTGATAAAAATGGATAAAGTAATTTAATAAATCTCTTTAAGTGGTTGTGTGCTTATAAGATACCTAGTCTCAACAGAGGTAGTCGGGAGTTCGAGAGACATTACTTGCAGTTGTGTCTAGGACTATATTTTTTCCATAGTTTGGTTGTAAGATATAATATATCATGTACTCTTTTTGTTTCTATATGCTACCCCACCCTTTAGGTTAGAGCGACTGACACCCCGGGGATTCTGAGCCTTGGGGGGGGGGGGGGTGTTTTCCACAACATCCCAGTGGGAGGATGTATGATTGACTTCCCCCTTTAGCCCTACTCTCTTCTATTGGTTGTTACTTGTGCTGGTCGGCACAATGGTTAGTTTTACCCATATATGTGTGTAGAGGGCAATAATGGCTTCTTATTATTCACACACATATATTCTGGGTATAGTTTCTTATTGAATACTATAGGTGTAGCGTGTATATATTATGATGTCTTGAGGATCCTTACTAGGTGTATGGGTTGTAATGGCTTGAGGTATATTTCCCGATGTATGATACATATTATGCGATTCGTAGTGGCTCCCAGAAACTACCTGGTTACTTTGGTTACGTGGATGTGGTGGTTGTGGTGGAAGAGGTGCATGTTGTGGTGATTTTCCCAAGTGTCTATGGGAAAGACTTTTTGGAGAGAGATGGATTAGGATGCGCGAACTTGGGAAAAGTGACAAACCAGTGGGGAAGTGGTCATAGGGTAACCTTGATATTATTTATAATATTATATACTCTTGTATGAGATACTTGGTGAGAGTATCCATGGTGAGGCTAGGAACATAGTATACATGTTTAGGTGATGAGTTAGTTTAATTTATTGTTTACTATGCTTTAGCATGATTTATTTAATTTTTCACAAGGGGATCCAGGGAGGATCATACTAAGTATACTGTTATAATCACCCTACATATATATAAACTATTTTTAGGTCACTTGGATCCGGTTGGAGATTAGGATAGTTACTACTAGCTTGGGATTTTAAGAGCTGTTCGGGATTTGTGGTCACTGCTGTTTTTAATTTCTTTTGGTACTCACAGTATTCACTTTCACTTGTAGTATTTCTTGCATGAAATTACATATTTGTACTTGGGATTTCTTTTATATTATATTCTGAGTCTAAGTTGGAGTTGTTCTATGTCTATCTTATCTTTCTCTTTCGCATTTGTTCTCTTAGAGGGTAATGCCTTCCATTTGTGTGTTTTCCATACCCTCGGTGCTAGTAACCAACCCGGGGCCTACTAGAGGAGGGACTCGGGGGTCACTATCTCCCTTACCACATTGCAAACCCAGGAGGGGTACACCTTGTGGGGATGGGGTTATGACAGAGTGGTATTAGAGGTCTGGTTGAGGGATAGGATGGAGTTTAGTGTTAGGAAGAGGTGAGGTTGCTTGGGTTGGTAAGGAAACAATGTCAGTTATGTTTAGTAAGTGATGTAAACACTAGAGACCGGCTGAGACATAGGTGTTTAGGCCCCCCAATGATCTGATGCACAAACCTTTAAGTTTATAGTGGCTACTAAATAAGGTGATACTATTTTCAGGGTAGAGACCTAGGAAAGGATTATGCATCATTCTTATTTGTTCCTGCATTTGAATGGGTAAAACATGTGATATGTTAACCTAAAATGAGTATAAGAAAACAATTAATTAATTAATGCTGAGTCTTCCATATTCCAAGTTTATTATATCTAACTATTTGTTATTTTGTAGGTATGGATCCAGGTCAACATCCTCGTTAGGTCTATATCGATGATGTCTAGCAGGCTGTGCCAGAAGATCGCCATAGGGTAGAGGATGATGACGACAACACTTGGAGGAGGACACTCTGAGAGTTTTAGTTCCAGAGTCTGAAAAAGTATGATGGATCCATTTCATATGTAGTCACAGAGGAATGGTTGGATAAGGTTGAGATAGACTTTAGTTCTATCCATTCTTGGAAGGATCACTAGTTGTCTTTGGTTGTGACGATGCTGCATGGAGCAGTGAGGTAGTGGTGGTTATTATTCCTTAGGGATCACGATGAGTTGGAGATCTCATGGGAGGAGTTTTGAGAAAAGTTCAGAGTCAAGTTTATTTCTTCGACCGTGAAGGCGTCCAGTCGCCAGGAGCTTCTTACCCTTTAAAAGGGGATCCCTAGTGTGTGAGAGTTTGGAATCTGTTTCAAGAACATTTTACAATATGATTCAGACCTGTTGATAGATGTGGAGGCTAGGGAGAGACATTTTGAGGAGGCTTTTCATCCATAGATCTAGTTCCGGGTCACCCATTTTATACTGAAGACAAATATTAAGGTGCTGGAGAGGGCAGAGGTCATCTATAGGACATTGGAAAGGACCAGATCATCATGAGAGGGGATTCATCCTGATTCCTCATAAAGTAGAGCTGTGGTCTGGGGTTCCTGATTTTTAAAGAAGAAGAGTTTCCATTCGGCCAGGGGTAGGTCCTAGCCCTCAGTATCTCATTTCTTCGAGGTATGTGGATCTCAGGCCTATGCTAACGGACTAGGATCTTATTTTTCTTGTGGAGGCCAAGGCCATTATCTGCGAGAGTGCCCAAACTTTCTGATCAGTTATCGTGCACCTGGTGTTCTACTCTAAGTTCCTCTATTGAGGTAGTTCTAGCTGAGGTAGCAGCAATAAGTTGCACTGGGTTGGGATCAATATAGAGTATATGGGGAAGGCAGAAGATATCCTTGGGATGCTCCCCATCCTTAGAGAGAAGAGAGTGGATGTGGTGGTGGTGGTCTTCATCAGGTTCAGAGAGGCCGTGGAGGAGGTTTTGGCCAGCTTCATGCTTTAGTGTTGCCAGTGCTAGGTGAGACAAATGTCGTTCAAGGTAGACTTTTCTTATTTTCTACTTTGGTGTATGCCTTTTTTGATTTAGGAGTGATGCACTCCTTCATATCACCTACCCTTATCCATGATTTGGGACTTGAGGTAGAGAGGCTTCTAGTGCCCTTGGCATTGACTACGCTAATTGGAGGTTGAGATGACTTGTTTGAAGTAGGTAGAGACTATGATCTAGTGCTGGGGTAGCACCGATCTTGGAGATATTTCCTATTTTTATGAATACAACCATATTATTTCATCCTCGACATGGATTGGTTGTATTTGGTGCAGGATATTGTGGATTTGTTTAAAAGGCAGGTGATGTTCTTTGATACTAATGGAGATCCAGTGGTGTTTGTTGGAGAGAGAGACCCTCATATGGTTCAAAGGCATGTTTTGTACTTGTCATCCTTGATGGAGGATATAATGCTGAGTTCTTTAGAGGTTCAGTAGTTGGTGTTTCCCTGGGTCGTAGAAGAGTACGTTGATGTCTCTCCAGAAGAGGTTGTAGCGTTACCCCCTCAAAGAGTGATCAAGTTTGGGATCGAGCTATAGCCAGGAGAATCTCTTATATCTATGTATCCATATATTATGACCCCTTATGAGTTATGGGATCTATGTATACAACTTGATAGTCTGTTATAGTGCGGTTTTGTTTAGCCGAGTGTGTCACCGTGGGGTGAACCAGAATTGTTTGTGAAGAAGGATGATGGCAGTTTGTGGTTGGGTATCAATTATCATCGCTTAAACAAAGTGATAGTGAAGAATCACTATCATATTCTGTAGATTGAAGGTTTATTCAATCAATTAAAGGGTGAATCTTGGTTCTCAAAGATTGTCTTGTGGTCAAGATATCATCAGATGCATGTGAAGGATGATGATATCCCGAACACTGCTTTCCGTTGTCATCATGGGATTATGAGTTCATTGTAATGTCGTTCCGTGTGACGAATGATCTATCTATGTTCATGGGGTTGATGAACCCTGTGTTCCATGAGTTACTGGATAAGTTCTTGGTGATTTTCATCGATAAAATCTTCATGTACTCCACATCTGAGAAGGAGCATGAAAAGCATCTGCACGTCATTTTTGGAGTTCTTCGTCAACACCATCTATTTGGGAAGTTGTCAAAGTGTGAGTTTTGGGCTCGAGAAGTTCATTTCTTAGGGAATGTGGTGTACTATTAGGGAGTAAACATGGATCCATCAAAGATAGAAGCAGTTGTGTCTTGGGTAGCCCCCAAGACAGTGGCGAGGGTGTGAAGTTTCCTTGGTCTTACATGATACTACAAGAGTTTCGTAACTGATTTCTCTTGGGTTGCGACTCCTTTGATGACATTGACTAGGGAAGATCATGTGTTTGTGTGGAATGGTTAGTTTCATTAAGCTTTTGATTATCTGAAGGAGAATTTGGTAAGTGCTCCAGTTATTTGTCTACTACCAGAGGGAGTTCAGTTTTATGTTTTCTATGATGATTCACATCTGGGGTTAGGTTGTTTTCTGATGTAGCAAAGATCAGTCATTTCTTATGGGTCACGGTAGTTGCATCCCCATGAACATAACTATGCCACCCACAATATTGAGTTGGAAGTGGTGGGGTTTTCTCTAAATTTATGGAGACATTACCACATTGGAGAGTTCTTTGGGGTTTTCACCGATCATAAGCACCTGAGGTATGTTTTCTCCCAGCATGACTTGAACTTGTGACAACAGCAGTGGATGGAGTTATTATAGGAATACGAATTTGAAATATCATATACACTTGTAAAGTGGGATTTTGTAGCTGATGCATTGAGTAGGAGGTTACTTAGTGATGTAGTGCATGAATCTGGTGATTCTTAGAGAGTGATGAAAGAACTTTCAACATTACATCTTGATATAGGAGATTTTGGGGGAATTGGTTTTCTTTTTCAGATGATGGTGTGTTAATATCTGGTGCAGGAAGTATAAGAGTCCTATTTGGGGGATCTAGAGGTGGAGGTATGGAGAGACCAAGTTGTTTTTGGAGAGGCCCCTGATGGTTGGTTTGAGGATGAACAACACCGAGTGATGTATCAGGGAAGGATTTTAGTTCCTTTGGTGATGTTTGAGACAATTCTTAGTGGGTTCCATAGTTCACCTTTAGTGGTACATCCTGGTATGACAAAGATGTAACAAGCCTTGAAGATTCAGTTTTGGTGTCTTGGGCTGAAGCGTGTAGTTGTGGAGTTTGTGTCTCGATGTTTGGTCTTCCAGAAGGTGAAGTCCAAGCACTATATCCCCGATGGTTTTCTCCAGCTGTTAGATGTTCCTCAGTGGAAATGAGAGTACATATCAATGTACTTTGTTACCAGTTTAACTCAAGCTTAGGGAGTCCATGACGCTATATGGGTGGTATTGGATCATTTGAAAAAATCACCCCACTTTATAGCAATTAAGGAGTTAAGCTTAGTGGAAGTTTTGTCGAGGAAGTATCTGGAGGAGGTGGTGAGACTTCATGGAGTCCCTAGGATGATCATTTATGATCAATATTTTCATTTTACTTCTAGGGTGTGGAGAGGTCTCCAACATTATTTTGGTTATTAGTTATGACTTATCACTACTTTTCATCCATATACGGATGACTAGATAGACCGGACCATCCAGAATCTTGAAGACATGTTGTGCTCTTGTGTCCTAGATTTTGGAGGTTCATGGATGAGACACTTACCCTTGGTGGAGTTTGCTTACAATAATAGTTTTCACTCCACCATAGGTATGGCACCATTTGAATCCTTGTATGTCCAACCTTTCCATTCTCTATTATGATGAACTGAGGTTAGAGAGTCCACAATTCTTAGACTAGAACTAGATCAGAATACAACAGAGATAGTTCAGGTGATTCATGATAAGATTAAAGCAGCGTAGGATCATCAGAAATCATATGCCGATCAAAGGAGGATACCTTTAGAGTTTGATTTTGGGGATCACATGTTTCTAAAGGTTAATCCTCCTCGTGGGAAGCAAAGTTTTGGTCGTGGGAGTAAGATTTCTCCCCAGTTTGTTGATCCTTTTAAGTTGTTGGATCATATTAGAGCCATGGCGTATCAGGTAACACTTCCCCCATAGATGAACCAAATACAAGATGTTTTTCATGTGCTAAAACTCCATCATTATCTTCATGACGACTCTCACATTATCGATTGGGGAGAGATCAACATTGATGATGATGGAACCTTTGAGGAGAAGACTGTGGATATCTAGGACCGTAAGGAGAAGATGTTTCATGAGAATTCTATCCCCTTGATTCATGTCTTGTGGCGTCATGGTGGTGTGGAGGAGAGTACCTAGGAATGTGAGTCATAAATACATGCTTAGTATCCCAAGATATTTTATGTTTAGCTCTTTCCTTGTAACGACGTTCGTTTTGTGGTTGTAGACCTTTACTGCCTATGAAATTTCTTATTTTGTTGGTTTTTGTGTATTACTCTCTTTTAAGAGGTATACTCCCTAGGAGAGTGTTGGGATCTGATTTTGGTGGTTGCATGGTTTCACATTTTCCTTTTCTGAAATGGTTGAGCTTCTGTGGTGGTGAGAGCCTTGATAGGTATCTCGTGGGGTGGCTGTTTAAGGGAACCATTTCTTTCCTTTTTGGTTTTCTCTCTAGGTTGGTTTTGGATTCTTGAGGATGAGAATGTTTTGAGAGGTATATGATATAATAGCTCAGATCTACGTGGATCGACCCTTTGCGTGTTTTTGAAGACTAGGGTGCTCAGAGAAGGCTCAGAAGAAGTCTGAATAAGTTTGTTCATAAAAATATGGAAGTAGTGGGGGTATATGACGTGACCATGGGATACACGACATGACTAGTTCGAGTTCTAGAAAAATTAAACAAAGCACCGATTTGATGTTTTTTCAGCATAAGTCGAACCCAAGGTAGTACACGACGTGACAACGAAGTACACATCCTGTACTGACCCATCACTGTATGTTCTAAAAAATATCAGCCTCTTTGGTTTTTCAAACCCTATGGATGAGGCTTCCTTTCCTCTCATCCTAGGAGACCTAGCATACCCCTTCGTGGAGTTTTAGATATCTCTTTAGATAAGATCGATCTCGGGCTTCCTTGTTCGATCCTTATTTGATCCTAGTTATTACAGGGAAGGTGATCATGATCCGCTACTTTGATTCGTTATCAAGTGAAGAATGTCAGAAAACTTTTGAGGTAGGGGATTCATTACTTCTCTAATTATTTTTGTGTAATCGTAGAGTTATCATGATTTATCCATTTGGATCACAATGGAATTGACCTAATTAAATACTTGAACTAGATTAAAATAATTGGCTTGATCGCATTTTGTTGCTTTGCATTGTTATAATAGTTTGCCTCTTTATTTTCTAGGTAGTGTGATATCTATGCTTTTCTTGTTAACATGTTGTTATTGATGAAATTAGTAAAGAACATAAATCCAGAATTAATTGATAATTAATTGGATAAATATAATGTGGTATGTAAATGAATATGGTTGTTGTTGCTGTAATTTGATGTCAATTAAATTGATGCTGATGTGCATGTTTAATTCAGATGGTTGTTAAACCTAGAGCATGTTGGTTCTTTTTGTTTGAATACATTTCAAATTAATTGTTTAATTAATTTGTGGTAGCTATGATAGTTTACAGTTTAGGTTTCCCATAGTCGAAACCTACTAATAATGAACCAGTTAATTTAAGATGGATTAAAGAATTGGTTGTTTGATAAAATATAATTCTTGGTAGGGTTCTGAGTTACTCTCTTGCTTGTAAAGGTCAAGATCCTTATTCTTGGAGCCATGAGAGCTCAATGCTTGTGAAAAAAGAGTGCTTTGGTTAAGGGACAAGAGCCCAGTTGATATGATGTTTGTTTTTTACTTCTTGTGTCGTGATGTGAGCCTGGATGGATGTTGTGATATGTGGGGGTAGGGATGACCATTAGTTGTGGTAGAAGTTGATGCTTAGAGTGGAGATATGCATCAGTTTATGCATGTGGGTGTCAGGAAGGACACCGGAGTTTATGAAATGGGTTGGATGTGAATGTTTGTATGATTAATGTTTCTTGTTGGTTGTTTATTTACTTTACTTTCCCCACTACTCAAGTAAACTGGTTTTGCTTACCCTTGTTCCAAAAGGGGTGAAGACGCATGGGGTATGCCACTTGATTTCCATGTTTATCTCCTCAAGGGAGGATGGGTCTACGCTCTTGCTATAGGTGGTAATGAATTGACGGGTATTTCAAATACTCACCATGTTGATCCCCTAGTGTTTATTAGATTAGAATGTTTTCTAGAATTCATGGGAATATGGAAAAGTAATAATGATGTTAATAAATGATTTAATAAATGATTAAGCCATGGGGTTGGAGCTTGCTCTGATGCAATGTTGAGGTAATATTTTTCAGAAGCTGTGGACTTGGTTTGGTTATGCCTAGAGGGAAAGGAAATTTGTTGTGATGCTAATTAAATATAATGTGGAATTTTTAATGGTTAATTAATGTTTAAATAATTTATTAATGTAAAGTGAAACTAATAAAAAGGGATAATGTAATTCAATAAATCTCTTTAAATGGTTGTGTGCTTATAGGATACCTAGTCTTAATAGTGACAGTCAGGAGACCAAGAGACGTTACATGCAGTTGTGTCTAAGACTAAGTTTTGCCCATAGTTTGGTTGTGAGATATACTATATCATGTAGTTTTTTTGTTTCTATATACTACCCCACCCTATCAGTTAGAGAGACTGACACCCTGAGGATTCTGAGCCCTAGGGGGTGTTTTCCCCAACAACCCTGTGATAGGATGAATGACTGACTTCCCCCTTTGGCCCAACTCTCTTCTCTTGGTAGTTACTTGTGCTGGTAGGCACATCGGTTAGTTTTTCCCATATATGTGTGTAGAGGGATATAATGGCTTGTGGTTATTCACACACATATATTCTGGATATAGTTTCTTATGGACTACTATAGGTGTATTGTGTATAGGCTGTGAACGATTGAGAATCCTTACTTGGTGTACGAGCTGTAATAGCTTGAGGTATAATTATCGATGTATGATGCACGTTATGCGAGCTTTGGTGGCTCCCAGAAAATACCTGGTTACTTTGGTTACATGGATGTGGTGGTTGTGGTGCCCGAGGTACATGTTGTGGTGCTTCTCCTAGGTGTCTGCGGGCAATCATTTTTGGAGATATATAGCTTAGGACATGTGATGTTGGGGAAAAGCAGCAAACCAGTGGGGAAGTGGTAGTAGGGTACCCTTGATATTTTTTATTATATTATATAATCTTTTATACTATACTTGGTGAGAGTATCCATGGTGATGCTGGGAGTATAGTATACCTGTTTAGATGATGAGTTAGTTTCACTTGTTGTTCACTGTGATTTAGCATGATTTCTTTACTTTTTCATGCGAGGATCTGGGGAGGATCCTATTGAGTATACTTTTATACCCACCCTACATATATATAAAATATTTTCAGGTCACTTGGAGCAGGTTGGAGATCAGGCTGGTTACTAATACCTTGGGATTGTAGGAGCTGTTTGGGCTTTGTGGTCGCTACTATTTTTACTTTATTTTGGTACTTGCAGTTTTCCCTTTCAATTGTAGTAGTTATTGCATGACATTACATACGTGTACTTGGGATTTATTTTATACTGTCGTCTAAGTTGGAGTTGATTGGTTTCTGTCTTATCTCTCTCTTTCGCATGTGTTCTCTTAGAGGGTAATTCCTCCCATTTGTTTGTTTACCATACCCTTGGTGCTAGTAGCCAAATCAGGACCTACTGGAGGCGGGAATCGGGGGTCACTATCTCCCTTCTCACATTACCGGCCCAGGAGGGGTACACCTTGTGGGGAGGGGGTCGTGAAAAATAACCAATAAGAAATTAATTTTAATTCATTTTATTGGATATATTATCAACTAATTTCATTAGAATAATTTTTTAATAGTGATTAATTTAATTTATAAAAATACATTGAGCACATAAAAAAAATTTAATGAAAAAAATATCTTTGTTAATTTGATAAGATTTTATCTTAATTTATAACCAATTGATAATAAATATATAATTAATTATTAATCTTATGAAAGAAAAAATTTATGTATATATTTGAATATTATAATGGGGTTCATCTATGCTTGGTATTTTATATAAATAAAGCTATTGAATACTTCAAATTTAATAGATAAATATATTCTAAAATCATGTTGTGGTATAGAATTATTTTTTTCTATTTAAAGAATTATAGGGAGAATATCTCTAAGTATTGAGAGAGTCCTATCTAAAAATAATTGTGAAAAATTATTAGAATGTGGATAGTGTTTCAAAAAAATTCATAACAAGGTTTAAATAGAGCCATTATTAGAAAAATATAATTACAAAAGAGCCCTTATTATTTTCTCAATCCTTGTTGAACCCCATGTATAAATAATAATAGAATCATTATTATTTACTTGAAATGTTCTAAAATAAACAGTAAAATAAATATTATTTTTTTGAATAAATATATTAATATTTATTCAAATAATATTTAAAGAGATATGTATTACCATACCATTAAACTTGGTTCGCTAATCCTCTTTAATATTTATCATACATTGAATAATGACTATTTAAATAATTAAATAAATAAAACTTTATTGTTCACCAAAAAATAAATAAATATTATTTTTAGAAAACCATTGAATAAATATTTATTAAATATTCACATAAAAAATGAAAATATATTTTTTACTTTTTGAAAAAAACACAATAAATAAATATTATTTATTCATTTAATTAACTAAATAATTACCTAGTAAATAAATATTTATTAAATATTCAACTCACATATTTTTTCTCTCGAAGAATTAGTGACTAAATATTTTTAGTTAAAATAACATAAATAATTTTTAGACTACTTATGAGAGTAATATTTATCCAACATGATAAATTTATATAGAATTTAACTAAGTTTATGGATATATAGAGTGTGAAACCCTCTAGTCCCTTTTAAGTGGAATTGTGCTACACCACCTAAATTCCAAGGATAGTGTCTAATAATTAGACAAGACTACCATAGATAAAGAAGTTAATTTCATAATGACATACAACCTCCTATGAATATACACTGTGTAATATAATCCCAATTTCTCGATATATCTAACCAAGCATGTTTCATGCTGGTGTCATCATCTTTTATGCTTGATATATATTTCTTTGACTTTCCAAAAATGAACTTGTAAACAAAATTTCATGGCCATGGAATTAATTAAGGAGATCCATTCCCATCGAAGGACCTAAGATATAATATTCTATTAAATAATAGAAGGGATAAATCCTTTATCACATTATACATTATTGCAATATCACTCCTAACATACCCAACATGTAAAGACCCCGACTCTATTTTCCTAGAGTTGGTGGTTACTTTATTACATTGGTACTATATATATTAATCGTTTCCCAAAGGACCGAATTGTTTAATAGTTTTCATAAACTAGATACATACTTGAATCTCACATTACGATTGAAAAAATAAAATACAACACAGTATTTTCTTATAAGTTCATCATTTTTTCCTCCAGAAAAACCCTATATATCAATCATAATACATATCTTAGCATCTGAGGGAAATAAACATAAGAAAGGGGTGAGTTAAAATTCTCAGTAATGGTATGCATACAACAAAATCTGTCATGAATAAATAATTCATAATCAATAGGGAAAGGTAAATAACTGAAACATGTTCCATTCAATTAATTACTTGAGCATAATATGATCACAACAAATGATGGTCAAATAATTCCATATTAATAATCACATAAGCTTGAAACTTAACCATGGATATTCTAACTAATAATATAATAACATGTTAAATCAATAATTAATTTCATAATTAGTGAGTTAATAATATCTTACATCATAACCATACTATTATTTCCTCATGCTAAGACATCTTACATAAATGGGTAAGGTATTGGCAAAAACACAATATAACTTGTCTCATGAGATCTACTGATGCATCAAGGGGATATAACAAGCCTCACCCATCACTTACTAATTCTAATGGATTCTTAATATTAAATGGGTGAAACATAATCAACATAAACTTTTTTATTTAACAAATAGCATATAAAATGTTAATACTTTTCCCAATCAATAAACATAAACATAAACCATTCAGAGTAATATGGAGAATGGTATCAAAATATTAAATCTTAGTAAACTAATAATTAAAAATCTAGAGAAAGAATAAGGATGGTATAATTACAACATATTCTCAATGGATCATAAGGTAATATGAGGGTTGTTTTTTTTGATGAATATATATACCATGAAAATACCATTAAAACATTAGTTTGGAAATATCTTTTTTACTTTAAAAATCACATCTAAAAACTAAAAATTTAAAGAATATTTGGAAAAAAATTTCTTTGAAATGGTCCTTGTAAAATTTAAATTAATATTCAAATAAATGAGTGGTCATGATAGTGGAAAATTATATACATGTTGGGTATGTTAAAACAAAGACTCCTTTCACACTATTATAAAAATGGTTAAAAAGTTCCTCATTTTTAAAATTATAGGAATATTACTTTTTATTTTTTTAAAATACAATAATGGGTAAAATTTATTTAATAAATATATTATATAATTTTTTAAATAAATTTAGTTTTTTTAGAAAACATATACATGAAGATAAAAATAATTTTGACCAAAAAGAGAAATAAATTTGGTATTTTTTAAAATCATTTTCTCAATAATTTTATGTAAAAAATAGAGGAAAATGGTAATATTACTTGAATAGTTCATGAATAATCATAGTATAATAAAATTAATGATTTTCTTGAGTGATATATTATAAGGTTTCATCATCATAATTTTAATCATAAAGAATCACGATAAACAATAAGACTGTAAAATAAACCATTACCACTTTCGTAACTTTTGAATCATGATCCCCATAAGATAAATAAATTAAAAAAAAATTAAATATTAGGAATATAAATGGATTCATTATATAACATATCAATGGTATATTATATACACTACACAAAATAACTAAGCAGTGAATATGGAATACATCTCATAGAAGTAAAAGTGAGATGAGAAACCCTTACCTCAGATCTAATTTCCTTTGTATGTGTCTGTACCTCCTAAATAATAAATATACATATATATATATATATATTATGTGACCATAATAATATATTTCATATCATATAATATTCCCTTATAGTCTTTTATGTCCCGTTTATTATAAATTCATTGCTAAAATTAATTTTTTGGGTGATAATTGCTTCGTTTTTAATTTATGTTTAAGTTTGGTAATTTAGGTCATTTTAATTTGATCACGGTTAAATTATATCCAGAATCTAAAACATGATATAAATATCATATATATTAATTATATATGTATTTATATTAATCCATAAAAGTAAAAGATATAAAATTCATGACACCGTTCATGGAGATGGTAGGTCGTACGTACGCACGAACGTTGTTTCCATTTTCTTAACAAATGAAAAAGTAGGAAAATAAATATTAATTAAAATCTCAAAAAATAATTATTATGTTATATATATCATTTATATTAATCAAATCCATCCTTATTACCATCCATTTAAAAATAAAACGAAAAACATTTCACATTGCTACGTGGAGGCGGTAGTTTACACGTACGCACAAGCGATGTTATTGTTTTCCAATGGATTAGAAGGTAAGAATTTTGATGTGATATTTTATATATATAACTATTTTTGTTTCATAAATATCAAATATATTCATTAACATTATCCTTACTACCTTCCATGTAAATATTAAGTGAAAAATGAATCACATCACTTCGGGAGGCGGTAGTCCATCGTACACATGAGTGACATTATCATATCCCCCACAGAATGGAAATTAAGAAGGTATATGTGATATCATAATTTCAGAAGTATAATAATTTAATAAATATAATATAAAATTTTAAATCCATTATTATATCTATCCTTTAAAAGTTGTTATGTAAAATGAATTATATCGGTTGGTCAGGCGGTAGCCCTCCATACACACAATCGACAGTTTCATTTTCCGTTTGATGGAAGTATAGATGGATATAGATTATTAAATTTAACATAATAAAATCTTATTATATAGTATATATGGGTTTTATTATTATCATAGTTTAATAATATTTTAAGTAAGTAGAATAAGAAATAAAATAAATACGCGCGTTTAATAATTTTACCTCTTCTTTGGAGAGCCTCTAGGTTTATACCTAAAAACTTACTAGGAGGGCTTTGTAATATAAATAAAGAATCTAGTATTCAGGTAGTTAGGTAAGTAATATATTTGGGTAGGTATTTTCTGAACCAATTGACTATGGAAGTGTGAATAAGGGAGGAGAGTGGGTGACCTTTTATAAGCGGGGGAGAGGACACACTTGGAATTTTTGAAAAGAAAAACTAATACCATTATTTTTTTATCACAAAGGAAGCCTAAAAAGTGTATCATTATAGATCATGGAATATATAATGTCTAAATATTATCATAAAATAGTAATTACACAAGTTTAATGTCATTTTTAACCATGATATTTTTAGTTTAACACTCCATTAAACCCGTTTTAACCTTAACTACGATAATTAATTTTTACTATTTTTAGTATTCATTATGAACTAATTAATTTGAAATTATTATATAGTATAAATTATTTTAATTCAAAATTAATAATCTAATTTACAAATTCAATTCATAGAAGTGGCATAATGAAATTTAAAATTAAACCTGGAGATGTGTTGAAAAAAGAATTTTCCAAAGAAAACTTTTTAAAGTTTAAAAGGTTTTTATATTATAATTCAATATAAAATTGATTAATTTATTTAAATTTTAAAATAATTGAACTAATATTAATTTAAAATTAATTTTAAATATAATTTAAATTTGTAAATAAATTAAATGAAAAGAAAATTTTCAATAAAAATAATTATTTTTCACTATTCATCAAAAAAATTAATCTTTTCAGAAAACTATCAAAAATTCACCGAAGGATAATTTTGACATGTAGATTAAAAAAATAAAGTTTTTTTTTCAAATAAAATTTCGAAAATTGTTAAAAAAATAATTTTAAATTATGTTCTCAAAGTGCGACTAAATCACCTTTTAGAAAAATACAGTTTTCAGGAAACATTTATTTTTCTTTAAAACAGTTCTTATTTTATTTCTAATCAATAGATATCCATTTATTTTAATTTATAAATGTTTAAAACATATTGTTTTCATAATATAGTTATTATTATTCATCCCTACCAAGTAAATGAATAGTCTATAATGGTCATTTTTAAATAATAATATTTAAATAGAGGATCACATTCCGTTTAAGCTCGATGTTTCATTTTTTGAAAGCTATAAAAAAATTGAATTTATTTAGAAAGAAATATATAATAAAATTTTTGGGTGTTATATTCTTATCCATTATTTCTATTATGCTTCTTATATGATATCAAACATAATGTTCTTATTTTAAAATCTTCGGGCATTATATTCTTCCCCATTAAATAAATTGCGCCTTCACAATTCTATTTTAGTCATCATAGGTCTAACCTTTTTTGAAAACACACATCATAAAAAGGACTAATAATAATTAAAATTGATAAGAGGTAAAGGTAATTATTAAGGTTATCTAGAATAATAAATAACTAGGTTTCCAAGTAGAAAAAAATTGTTGGAAGGTGAAGCTATGGACATGGAAGAAAAGCATAAATTATTTTGGAGAGTGATAAAGATCATCGATCAAAAGAAAGTAATTAATCTAGAAAACTTAATAACCAAAAATATATAGATATAAAATTAAATAAAATACCATTTGATTCATTATAAATGAAGGTATGAGGATAATTTTCTTTTCAAGATTCTTTTCCTAGTTGTGAGGAAATACTTTACCATCTATAACGAGAATAAGAGAAAATATACTTACTAGATATATTTATATTTAATAGGCACAATTTAATCCTTTTTTGTGCTTCAATAAACTGGTACTTCATTTATTATTCTAATAAATGAATATCTAAAATGAATTTTTATTCCTTATGTAATAAATTTAACTTTAAATGGATCATAAAAAGTATAAAAAGTCATTCATATTGTATCTAGATATATTCCAAGACCACAATGGTTAGCATGAGTTATCCAATAATAAATTAATTTATAAAACCAAAACAATAACCCTAAAGTTCAACATAATATATTTTATAAATATCTAACCTTAAGAATCATAAAGAAAATGTCTATCCAAATTCAAAGTCAAAAAATTAGAAGGAAGGTCACTAAATTTACAAAATCAACTTAATATTTGGTTCTCCAAACAACATAATGTAGCTATTAATTTCACATACCAAATATATGAATACCTTAATCACCTTAAAACCTTAATGAAATCATGTATGCTTCCTCATTCCTTAAAATAAAACCATAGATTACTGAATATATTCAATAAATCTAATAATTCTTTAAACTCCATCAATGATAACAAAAATCACATTGTCAAAAAGTCAATAATCAGTTCCAAGGTCATTAATACTATCTATTTTACTTTATCGATATCAATATTTGTCCAAAATTAACACCATTATCTTAACTTCAGTAAAATATTAAGGGTTATACTTTATCAATCATGTGTTTTATGAAAATATAAACTTGCACTGTATCAATTTTCTTAGTCATAAATCCCATTCAATATATGTTTTCAAATCCTTATAGAAAAGTACTGTAATATAATCCTTATATGTTTCATGATTCTTATATCAAGAATATCATTGATAAAATAATTATACGACATAATTATTGAATCCAAATACATAAGAAATTTAATCATTCCACTTCATTATTAATCCATTTACTAGTATTAATCATCTTATTCCTTAATACCTCCTTCCTTTCATATGTCATTTGTAGTCTCTTCATCATCAAAAAAAGAATCAATAATCCTAAAACCTTTCTAATAAACTTCTTCATAATTCCCAGTAGGACATACATTTTCATAATTCCCATAATTTCTATATTTAAAACATTCAACTCTTGATGACGCCTTTGGGAAACCATTATTCTCATCCATTGTGTTAACTGAACTTTTCATTCTTCCTTAGAAATTAATTACTCTATTCTATTATTCTGAATAAATAAAACATATAATCATTCATTTGGCACATTAACTTAATTTATTCTTCCCATATTCTCAAAATATAGGAAACTGAATATTATTTACTCCATGGTCTCCACCACTCGAGCTCTTAGTGAACTCCATCCTTATCTTATTTGGTGTTTCTGAGGGTTGGTTAAGTTATAAGTTATTAATCATATATCATGAAAACTAATTGGGAATAATCACAACATTCTTCACTCCAGTAATCATATAGTTTAGTTTCTCATTAACACACCATGTATCAAATTCAATGTTTACCCAATACCTTATGTTTCCTGACATTGATTAAAATAAAAAACATTATGTGAGAAAAAATAATCATATTAGAAAGCAAAAAATCATCAAAAAAAATTTATAGGATAATCATAACAACTTCTTTTCAATCTATGATGCCTTAGTTTTAACCTACGTTTTTCATGGTAATCATCTATTAAAATCCTTCACGATGATTCATAAATAAAATATGAATTAACCCAAGCATATATTCTGGGAGTTTCAAACTAGGTTCACAATAATGCCCATTAGCGTGTACTAGATAACAGTCAAGTCAAGACTGACATGACTTTTTCAAGGTTATAATCCTTAGGTATATCTATTCGAGAACCATGTCCACTTGTAGTGTCAATACATGGATGTATTTATAAGAAAAACCTCATAATCTATTCATTGCTAAAACATTAGGACATTCTTATATATTTATCCTCAATGTCTACCATAATGTTATGTTCTATA
Source organism: Viscum album (assembly GCA_963277665.1). Classification (NCBI taxonomy): domain Eukaryota; kingdom Viridiplantae; phylum Streptophyta; class Magnoliopsida; order Santalales; family Viscaceae; genus Viscum; species Viscum album. The sequence goes on from OY728131.1 coordinate 1,795,717,914, forward strand.
ATATATGTTTTCCAAAATCAAGTTCCCAATATTTCTACTAAAATTTCTCTGATACAAAATATAAACCTTGAACCTAGTAGTACAAAATTAGTGGTTACTTTATTACATTAGTACTAGATTCAAGAAATCACATACCAAAGGAACAAATAGTTTATCTGTATTGGAAAACTAGATACATAATTGAATATCACATTATAATTGAAATCATAAAATACAACATAGTATTTTTTTTGAGTTCATCATTATTTACCTTAGCATAACCCTACATATCAATCATAATACACATATTGGCATCTTAGGGAAAGAAACATAAAAATGGGGTGAGTTAAAATGCTTTGTAAGGTATGAATAAAATAGAATATATCATAAATACATAAGACATAATAAATAGTTTAAGGTAAATAATTGAAACACATTCCATTAAATTAATTACTTGAGCTTAATATGGAAGGAATAAATGATGTTCAAATAATGACATATAAACAATCAAATGATATTGAAATATAACAACGGATATTATAAATAATAGAATAATCACATGGAACATCAATAAATAATATCATAATAAGAGAATAAATATTGTTGGACATCATAAAAATACCATCAATGCCTCATTCCAAGACATATTAAATAAATGGGTAATACCTTGGCTAAAAACCCAAGCTAGTTTGTCTCATGAGACCTACCAATGCATTAAGGGATATATCAGGACCCACTCATCACTTACTAAGTCCAATGAATTCCTCATATTAAATGGTTGAAAATATTCAACAAAAACATTCATATTGAAAAAATATCATATGAAATGTTTTTACTTTCCCCAATCAATAAAAATAAATATAAACCTTTCAAAGTAATATGGAGATTGGTATCAAAATAGTACATTCCAGTTAAAATGTTCATAAAAATCTGGAGAAATAATCAGTATGGCATCATTACAATATATTCCTAATGGATCATAAGGTGTGATGAGGGTTTTTGTTTTTGAGGGATATAAATACCATAAAAACACCATTAAAAACATTCATTAGGAAAATATCCTTTTCAATTTGAAAATCAGTTTAAAAAACTAATAATTTATAGAACATTTGAAAAAAAAAATTCTTTTAAAAGGACCATGTAAAATTTTAAATAAATCTTAAAAGAAATTATTTTTCATGATGGAGGGAAGTTTTATACATGTCGGGTATGTTAAAACAAAGATTCTTTTCACACTATTGTAAAAAGGTTAAAAAGTGCCTCGTTTAGAAAATGAAAGGAACATTAATTGTTAATTTTTTTTGTGAAAATCCAATCATGGGTAAAATTTATTTAATAAATAATTTTTATATATTTTTTAAAAAAAATTGAAAACATTTTTAGAGAACATGGACATAGATGAGAAAAGGATTTTTAACCAAAAAGAGAAATATAGTTGGCTTTTCCTAAAATCATTTTCTCAATAATTTTAAGTACCAAAGAGATAAAAAATAGTAATATTTCCTAAAAATTTCATGAATAAACACAGGATAAGAAAATTCATAATTTTATTGAGTTATAGATCATAATATTTGATCATTATAAATTTAATCATAAATAATCTTGATAAATTATAAGATTATCAAATACACCATTACCACTTTGGTAACGTTTGAATCATAATACCAATGAAAGAAATAAATTTAAATGAAACATTAAATAACATTAATATAATGGTATTAATGATATATAATATCAAATGGGTTGTATATACACCACACAAAAGAAAAAAGTGGTAAATATGGCATACATCTCATGAAAGTAAAAGTGAGATAAGAAATCCTAACCTCTGATCCGATATCCTTCATACATGTTTGTAACTCCTATATAATAAATATATATTTATTAAAAATCTGTTAAATAACCATAATAATATTTTTAATACCATATATGATTAACTTATACCCTTTTATGACATTTTTATTAAAAAATATTTGTTAAAATCACTATTTCATGTGATAATTGTTTCGTTTTTCATGTAGGTTTTATTTTGGTAATTTCAATAATTTCAAGTTTATCAAGGTTAAATCATCTAAATAATGTAAAAAATGATATAAATATCATATATATTCATTATATATGTGTATAGACCCATTTTTTTCCTTATGATACTTTTAAATATTTCTCTATATATTTCCCAAGCTTGGAGCTGAGACGACGTGCGATTCCGAGGCCCTATGTGCCCAGAATTTATTTTGTAAAAATATTAAAAATATTTTATATTAAAAATATGAATATTTTTAAATAAAATGGTATATCTACTAAATATAATCCCAGATCAGAAATTTGAGACCACAGTTGAGTGCGGAACAAGGTTTTTACCCTAGGCACAACATAAAATGTATCAGTCTAGGGAGTTTGGATTCCTAGATCATTGGAGGTACGTTAAGTGGATTAATTAATTTTTAAATTTATTAATTAACTCATTTTTAGCACAATGGATAATTGTATAAGAATATCACCGAACTGATTTCTCCAGGGTTATCCACATAAAACCTAGGATAAATCCAGAGCTCTTTCTCCCTCCTCCATTGGAGAATCTCCTTGGATGTTGACGAAACTCTAAATTAGATAAAATCCGGATGAAATGAATATAACAACTTATATAAATCATTTTTATATCCATTATTCATCAATTAATGATCTATAATTGAGGCATGACTCTTCATTTGCTGTTTTTCCCAATGATTAAAGTTTTTGAGTAGATCCATACTTTTTCTTGTATATGTGCCAATTGTTGGAAAATTGCATGCACTAGTGTACATAAATTAAATTGTTTTCACTTGTTTTATAAACCTAGAATCCCCATTATTGATCAATTGGACAATAATGCTTGGAATCAATCATTTAACCTTTGTTCTTGTGCTTTTACCCCTTGTTTCTTTGCGTTCATCACCGGTTGGACCACAAGGTCCCTGTTCCGTAATTTCCAGGTGGTACAAAGCCCAATCGGACCCTCGGACCCATAGAGTTTTTTCAAACAAGGAGTGGATCGACAATAAAATCATATATCTAGAGTTTTTTTTCAAGGAAAACAAATTTTTTTGGTGTTTTTAGATCAAATATTCTAATTCGAGATCCGTGGAAGCATGTGAAACAAATGATGAAACCCCCATGATGAACAAATACCATTTTACAGTGAGTGATGACCGAGATACATGATCTAAAACTATATCTGTGAGTTTAAAACTTATTCAAGATGGGATCTAAGGCATATCGAGTAGATTCAAGCGCGAATCATGAATTTTAGTTTTATGGTGAAAACCCGAATACAAGCCATGTTTAAGGATGAAAACAAAATGTATATCCCCCTCATCAGTGATGGATAGGGTTTCAAAAAACATTAGGATGAAATGGAGTGTAACCCTTATACACACTATATATCCCTTACCCAATTAGAAAACCAGTGTGATGAATCACACAGGTGGGAAACTATGTGGAAGTACATAGCCAGGTACATGGATGTGTACTCCGGTACACAGACACAAGGTCCGATACAAAGACACAGTGAGCAAGACATGGCTCGGTCCCAATTATCCTATATGTATCATGTATTCCACATATATGGTGTGAACTACTACATAGGATGGAGTCACGTTCTGACCAAGGACACATCCAAGTGGTGTAGTGGGACCAGATGTCGTGTGGGTCCCCTCACACACCATGTACCCCTTTATCTATTTTGAGTAATATTCAAGGATCCATATCTCTTTTGTTTGAACTCATAGTTTAGCTCAAGAGTAGCCCATATTGAGCATTTTAGACATATAATGTGATTGTTCCATTAGCTGTAGCTTTGGAGATATGATCGGAAATGTTCTGGGCATAATGCTTTCTTAGGCTATGCTTAACAATGAAAATGATCACACAATATCACCAGAGACCTTCTGAGTGGAACCCTCCAATAGGGTAGGTAATGGATCCTCGATGAATTATAGTGTAACCCTCTAGTTGGGCTGATCAGGGGTCCTCAAACTTCTGAGCAGAACCCCTATCAGATAGGGTGAGGGTCCTTGATGACCTAGTGTGGTACCCTATTTCATACTAGGGCATGAGTCCTTGAATTCTAAGTGGAACCCCTACTGGATAGGGAATGGGTCCTCGATGACCTATAGAAATACCCCCTTTCATACCAGGGAATCAGTTCACAACTTCTAAGTGGAACCCCCTATTGAATAGGGTGTGGGTGCTCGACCACTAGAGTGGTACCCCTCATAGTCCACTACAAATACTTAAAAAGTGGAACCTCCCTAATGTACTAGGGAGCGAGCCCTATACTTTGAGTTTGTACCCACTTGGTTATGCTACATAGTGATGAGGCATGGTTAGACTTATACAGATACTTTTGGGTAGAAGCATGAGATGCTGGACATCAATGATGGACTTTTGGAACTGTTGGATACTCTTCTTCCTAGGATAAGGTGTTAGATAGAGACCCCCTTACTCTGTCGTTTGGGATTCTTTGAATAAGTGCATGCACACACACACACACACATATCCTCTTCAGTATACACACATTGGATTCGATTACCCTCCTTCCAGGAGAGGAAAATACATGCAAGGTATGACACGTTCTTTTTGTGTTTAGCTTCTCATGGTTGGATGAGTCTAATCTCATGATATAGGTGGGGAATACTCAAAGGGTAGTTCATCTACTCACTGTGTTTATCCCCTTGTATTTGGATGAGATTAATTTCACACTCTTGGTTGGGTTGAGCTGTACTCATTCACTATACCTTATGCTATCTACTATATTTCTCTTCCCATTGTATATCTTACTACCCCCCTTTAGCTTTTGGGGTGTCCTACTGGGTATGTATATACTCACCCTTACATGGGATTTTCCAAAACGTGTCATGTCTTATGGTGACTATGGAGAGGTTTACCATGACTATAGAAGAGCTTATGGATACTAGGTTATTGGACCACATATGGTGGTCATAACTTGAGATTCAGGAGTTATGATCTCTCATATATTTAATCTTATAGGTTTTTTCAAGTTGGGATATACTTCTCGTTGGAAATGTATTTTTCCCCTTTACTTTTCAGTTTACACTACCATACTTTTGTACTATCTAGAGGATCTTGCATGCTTGGTTTACTTTATAGTAGTGTTTCATATTTTACTCTTTCCCTCTACACTTTTTTATCGATATGGCTATGTGTGTGCATATAGGTACTTAGGAAAAGTTATCGCTGAGTTAGTTATGCCTTCAACACTTGTGGCCACCCCTTGGCCTATGGAGGCAGGCTTGGGGTAGTTGTGGATTGAGCCCCTAATTGGGTCGGGTTGTCATATATTGGTATTAGAGTAAGTTCATTCCTTGGAATTTTGTTCATACTACTCACCTTAAGAGGATTTGGTTGGGTTTAGGAAAATAGTGTTCAAGTGTATCGAGTGAAGCTATCAGGCCTGGGATTACAATGATGGTGTGGCAATAGACATATATATTAACCAAGACATTGAATACCTACTTGTAGACTTGTCATACTGAGGCGTTTTTTGCAAGGATTAATGGTACATAAATCACATAGGATTGATTCTTTTACTTTACTTGTTGAGTAAGATCCCTAATATTGTTTATATATATATATATATATGATCATATGATCTTGGTATGTATTGATAAATATTAGGATGCCTACATGATGATAGTTTTCTAGGATACCAGTTCTTGTTCATGAGAATGATATGATGAGCGATGAGGCCTTAGTTCGGGGTCCATCCTGTGATCCACTTACTCCAAGTGTTTAGGTAACATTAACTAAACTTGTCGACTTGTTGACCATTCCAGTAAATTAGGACGAGGATTCATGAAGAGTTAACATGATCCATTATTTCCAACATTAGTGGCCACTAAGGTTCCATGGTGTGACAGATCCTTAGGTAGTAGAGGATTGGCTAGAGTCAGTAGTCCATATTTTCAGGCTTGTTCGAACCCTGATGGATCATGTGGTTTTATTGGAAGCTAGCCTTTTCCATGGATCAACTATGTGCTAGTGGAGCCTTATTACATAGATATATAATGTGTCAATACTCTCATGGACCGACTTCAAGTAGTTTTTCTATGAGGAGTATTATCCCTCATGATTGTTCTTGGTCTAGATACAGGAGGTTATAGAGGTGCATTAGGGATGGATGATGGTGGATGAGTATGCAGCGAGGTTTATAGACCTTACATGGTACTATCTTGACATGATTCGAGATAGATACTTCTAAGAACGAATGTTTGATCAGGGACTCCGTAGAGAGATACGAACCAACGTTTTTTCCCTTGTGCATCCCCACCTATGTCTGAGTGTTTGAGTAGGCACTAGTGATAGAGATATTTTTGTCATAGGGATGTCAGGTTGCTTAAGATGGTAGTAGGAAACATAGAGTTGAGTTGTTTGTAGTAGCTAGCAGATGCCAGACCCTAGGATCTCAGTATAGGATACATTCTCGCAATCAGATTCAGGAACATAATCAGAGGAAACATAAAGGACCAGAGAAGAATGAATAGGCGTAGTGATTTACTTGTGATAGGTGAGGTCACATGGAATGATACTACCTAACCTGGTGTGATGAGTAGAAAAAACAGATAGCTGATGGACCACTATGGAAGAGGCAGTGCCATGACCAAGGATCTCGTAGGCGAGGATAGGGTAGTCCCCAGGGAGGCAGAGCTAGAATAAGAGTAGGATGGAATATGGGTGGTGGATACCACTATGAGATCCTTCCACCACCACCATCAGGTGGCCCACTTCAGGCTCAGGGAGCTGGCAGCTGGGGGTGTATATAAATGTTGGCTTTGGAAGTCTTTGATCCCACACTACATGAGATGATAAGAGGTGTGACCGGTGTATTTTATACTCTTTATCTAGTCTTTTTAGATATAGTTTCTAGTTTTTACTTTATATATTCACTCCTGGTGCAAGATCTAAAACTCCCATTTGAGGTGCTATCCCAATAGCTTCATCTTGAGGTTCTTATAGGGAAAGTTTCTTCTATGCCTTTTATCTACCGGCAGTGCAAGCTATCACTTGGTGGAGATAGGTTCACTTAGGACCTTCTGGTCTTCATGATATAACTCTATGAATTCATCTTAGGTATGGATTGGTTGTCCATGGTCTGAGCCATGATTGACTACCACCATAGACAAATAATATGCCTATGCACTAATGGGATGAAATTTTCCTTTTCTAGAAAGAGATATCTCATGGCAGGGAAAGTGGGTTCAACAAGTAGGAGGCTACATACCATCACCCATTAGTTTGTGAGTATATCCATTGGCATAGTAGGCTCTTCAAGAATTTGGATTCGTTCGGTTATGGAGGATTATATGGACACCTTTCTCAAGGACATTCTGGGACTACCTCTAAGGATGGAGATGGAGTTTTTCATTGACTTACATCCTGAAACCACTCCAATATATTCTGTGACATATCAGATAACCCCTACCAAACTCTGATAGCTATAGTTGTAGTTAGAGGACCTTTGAGTGAATGGTTTCATTAGACCAAGTGTGTCCCCTAGGGCAGCTCTGGTGTTGTTCATGAAAAATGTGGGTGGGAGCATGGAGTTTTTCATGGATTATCATCTCCTAAACTAGGACATGATAAAGAACAAGAAACCCTTGTTGAGGATTGAATACCTATTTAAACAGTTTCAAGGTGTGATATAGTTATCAAATATTGATATCAGGTCCGGTTACCACCATTTTAGGGTTCGTGAGTCTGATATTCCAAATTTGGAATTCCGATGTCACTACGAACACCATGAGTTCCTAGTGATGCCCTTTGGTGTGAAAAATTCACCTACTATGTTTATAGATTTGATGAAACAAGTATTACAGCTATACTTGGACTAGTTTTTTATTGTATTCATTGATGATATACCTATTTACTCTAAAATAGATTAGGAACATGAAAAACACTTAAGGATGATCCTATACTTGCTTTGAGAGCACCATCTTTATGAGAGGATCTCAAAGTAAAATTTCTGGATTCATCAGGTTCACTTTCTAGGGAATGTCATTTCTAATCTTGGTTTATCCATGAACCCAATGAAGATTGACAAGGTGATTTCTTGGAAGACACACAAAATTATTCTAGAGGTGATGATCTTTCTTAGCTTGGTAGGGTACTATAGGTGGTCTATGGAAAACTTATCCAGAATCATAGCCTCTTTGACCTCCTTGATATAGAAAGGGTAGACGTTTCATTAGTTTGAGTAGTTTCATAGGGCCTTTGAGTAGTTGAGGCTTAGGATGATGAGTGTTATAGTGTTAATACTACCATAGGTGGGTGTGAAGTTCATGGTCTATTACGATGAATCAGAAGCTGGGCTCGACTACATATTGATGTAGCTATTGGAAGTTATTGCATATGGGTCAAAGAAGTTGAGGCACCATGAGAAGAACTATGAAACTCATCACCTTGAGATGGAAATGATAGTATTTTACCTGAGGATGTGGATGTACTACCTTCTAGGGGATCACTTTTTTGTTTAATCAGACCACCATGGTCTCAGGTACATCTTCACTCGGAGAGACCTAAACCTGAGATAGTGATGTTGGATGGAGTTCCTATAGTTCTATGACTTTGAGATACTCTATAATCCATTGAAGGGAAATGTTGTAGCAGATTCCCTAAGTATTAATTCTTAGGATCGCTTAGTGTAGGAGGATTCAGAGTAGTTGAACTCCTTGCTACTGACCCTGGTGGAGCAGAAGGGTATAACTTTTCTACAGTCGATGGTATTGAATCCTTTTCTCCTTGATCATGTGAGAGAGTCCCATATTATAGATAGCAATTTTGAGGTATTACATGGTCAGATATCCATAGACGACTCACCAGATGATTATTATGAAGGATTTAATCATGTCATCTTGTTCTAGGGGTGGATAGTGGTTCCATTCACTTTGTGAGAGGAGGTGATGTGAGAGTTCCAAACTTCTCCTCTTGCTGTACATCTCAATGTGGGGAAGATGTACATAGACCTTCAGCAGAATTTTTGGTGCTTCGACATGAGATAAAGCATAGTTGATTTCATCTCTCAGTGACTCACCTATCTATAAGTTAAGGCTGAGCACCAAGTTATGGTATGGTTGTTACAGCCCCTTGAGATCCTAGAGTGGAAAATGGGATGGAATATCCATGAATTTTTCACATGGATTACATGCACAAAAAAGGGCCATGATTCCATCTGGATGATAGTTGAATGAATCATGAAGTCAATGCACTTTATTACCATCACAGAGAAGAGTTCAGTGGATAGTTTGGGGAAGTTTTGTATGTGGGAGATCATTCTGCTTAATGGGGATCCCTTGATGACTGTCTCTGATCGTGATGCATAGTTTACTCCATGATTATGGAGAGTCTTGTATGAGGAATTCAAGACCCACATGAGGATGAGTACAAACTTTCACCCTCAAACAAATAGAAATACCAAGCACACTATACACGTGTTGGAGGATATTTTGAGGGAAACTAGAGATGGGAGGATGAACTTCCCTTGGTAGATTTTTCATACAACAACAACTACCACTCTACTATCGACATGACACCTTTTGAGGCACTTTACGGGAGACCCTGTTGGTCACCCTTATACTAGATAGAGATTGAAAAGTCATCTCTCGTGGGCCTAAATATGGTGTAAGTGATGACAGAGAAAGTCCAGGTCATCCATGAGAAGATGAGGACGACCCATAGTAGACATAAATCTTATATAGATTATCATTATAGGCCTTTGGAGCTCGAGCAGGGAGACAAAATTTTCCTGAGAGTCTCCCCATGATGAGGAATGTGGAGGTTCAGTCAGAGAGACAAGATATCCCTAAGGTTCATCGGGCCTTTTGAGATCGTGTATAGGGTTGGTGAGGTTGCTTACCGCTTCACCCTACCCTCACAGCTAGAGCGAGTTCACAACATCTTCCAAGTGTTGTAGTTGAGGTGGTATGTGCATGGATCCACACATGTCATCGATTGGGGAGATCTAGACATTGAGGATAGATCCACTTTTTTGGAGAACCATATGGACATCAAGGATTGGAAGAGAGGACTCGGTGTGGACAAACCATCCCCTTAGTCTACTTATTATGTAGTATAGGAACATGCAAGAGAGTATCTGGGAGAGGGAGATATAAGTGCGAGCTTAGTATCCCAAGTTGTTTGACAATTTTTTTTTGTATTTTTGGGGATGAAAAGTTTAAAGAATAGAATTTTGTAAAGATTCAGGTTTTTCCTTTTAATACTTGGAAATATTTCTATATATATTTTACAAGCTAGGCGCTGAGACGACGTGTGATTCCGCAGCTCGGTGTGCCTGAAATTAATTTTATAAAAATATTAAATATTTTTTATATACGTTCACACAAATTCTTAAATAAAATGGTACATATTCTAAATATAATTTCAGACCAGAAATCCAATACTACAGTTGAGTCCAGAATGTAGTGTTTACCCTAGGCATGACATAAAATGAGTTTTCCCAGAGTTTTCAGACTCCTCACTCATTAGTGGTACATTAAAGGGATTTATTAATTATTAAATTAATTAATTAACTCATTTTCAATGCAATAGATAATTCTATAATAATATCTCTAGGATGGTTTATCCATGGTTAGCTGCACAAACTCTAGGAGAGATCTATAGCCCTTTTTCCCTCATCCGTTGGTGAATCTCCTTGGACGATGAAGGAACTCCAAATCAGATCAAATCAGGATTTAGTGAATGAGATGAATTATCTCGATCACTAGTTCATGTGTTCTTCATCAATGAACGATCCATAATAAAGGTAAGACTCTTCATTTGGTGTTTTTTCCCTTTTATTAAATTTTTGTGAAGATCCTTCCTTGTTCTTGGATTTATTCCAATTGTTGGTGTCATGATCTGTCCCCTAAGGCCCATTCCATGACCACCCCAAGCCCAAATCCAATAGGCCAGGGGTTGTAGACTAGCATCGAGCATGAATATCCCAAAAATGGGAGGCACTTACCTAGGTACCCATACACATGCACATGTCTTCAAGAAAAAATGATGAACTGAAAACACTAAGTAAACATGCATGCATACCACTAAGATTCCCACATAGAGTAACAATGCAAAAATAGAAAGTAAATGGGATAGAATACAAGAAAAACCAAAAGGAAAAGTACAAGCTCCTGAAATTAATCTATAGAAAACCCTACATGAAGGGTACGTATAGAAACAACTGTCTAAAGTCACTAAAGAAAACCTCATCTATCGGTCCTATCTTTAAGAAAAACTTGGCCTCGGTCCACCAAGGACTCCATAAAACCATCAATTGTCTGCACAAGACATGACACATGCGAGCATAGCCCATGTAATGGTGAGTAAAAAAATACTCAACAGGGATCCCAAAACCACAAAGGTAACACCATTAAGAAATACACAAATTACACCACAAAGGAAACACACAAACTACCCCATAAAGGAAACACTTGAAGTACAATAAATATGGTCGACTCACATAGGTATAAGTCTAAAGCATGAAGAGATGGATTTACAGTTTGAGTCCACAGATATCCCATTCTATTTGACACTAGAAGTGTCAATGGAACATAGAGCGTCGATGGTTCATGAAGCATCAGTGGCACACAGAGCGTCGATGGTGCCCAGAGCGACGATGGCACCCGATATGTTGATGGCACATGAAGCATTAATGGCGGAGGGAGCATCGATAGCACACAGAGCATCAATAGCACACGGAGCATAGATGGCACACAGAGCGTTGATGGAACACAGAGCGTCGATGGTACAAGAAGCATCGATGGTGCACAGAGCATCGATGGAGCACAAAGCGTCTATGGTACATGGAGAATCAATGGTTTATGGAGAGTCAATGGGTCATGTAACCCTCAAGTCATGCAGTCAGTAAGATCACATAGTCATAGCCAGCTGCATGATTTCTTTTCGTAGTGCACTTGTTTCGGGATCACTTACTCCTCGAGATATTAGGTCACAAACCAACATCTACAAAACTCACTTAGAGTATCTCAAAAGGATCGTATCATCACAAGTGTCCCAACACCACAAAAAGATCATCAAAAGGTCACACAGTTTGAATTATATGGTAAATTTATTAAAAAGGATATGATCTAGTCTGAGTTTGACCTGACCCTGATGGCCCGACCTGATTCGGATGACCTGAACCGACCCAGTTCGACCAAACCGACATGACACAGTTATTTTGGGCCGTCCTGGCCCAATGGGTTGTTCGACCACGAACCACTGGGCTGCGCAATCCAGCCCACTGGGCCTCTAGAGTAGACCGATTCTCTAACATGGCCCCATCGCACAGGTTGGCGTTGCTCCATTGGATGCAGCCTGCACTGGATGCATCCCTCTGACCCATGCAGTAGCCCAACCAGATGGTCAGCTTGCTCCCCCAATCAACGTGGTGCCAAACCATGTTTTATGAGGATGACCTTCCTTCCCTATAGCCTGACCGCCCCCATTGGATCCCTCTAACGTGGAGTCCGAGCCACCTCCCACCATAGCCTCTGCAACCTCCCTCCGCAGCCTCTACAGCAACGAGCCCTCCTATGACAAGGTCTCACCTAGACAGTGTCCCGCTGCCACTGCCGGTCGTCCTGCTAGCGGCCCATCCAGGCCATTCTCTGCCTGGATCGGCTTCCCCTGCTGGGACATGCTGCCTCCATCACCGGTTGCCCTCACTGGTGGCCTTTCCCTTTCGCACTCTACCTCAACCGGCTGGATCTGCCACCTTGCACCACCACGGGATCAGGTCCCTGTATCAAATTGTAATTCGTGAGGAACAAAGAACTTTGGGGAAAAGAGTTAAAGAACATGAATGCCCAAATATAAAGATCTTGGCCTTTTTTACATAGGCCTTGATTTTTTCATATTATAAGGTCTAACAAAGAATAATCAAATGATAATCACAAAGATCTATCATATCTTCAATCCCCACAAAGTTTATCTATCTTGTATGAACTATCAAACCACGTATCAACCTATTTGTGGGTTGGTATACATTTTTCATTGAAACTAATAAGGTAAAATAAATCAAAAAGAGATCGAAACCCTACATTGATGATTGGATTAGTCATTGATAAAGAACAGAGGTCCGTGTCATCATCAGTCCTCGATTCGCCGATATTAGTCGTCAGGAGAGAGCTTCCTTCTTCTTACCTTAGTATAATTCTAGGGTTATGGTGATAACCCTAAATTCCTCTGAGATGGATTATTAAAAAGAGAAAACACTATTGTGTAATCATGTAACACTCAATAAAATATTTGTATAAGATATTTTAATGAAATTCATCTCCAAAAACTAACTTCCACTCTCAACCTGTACCGATCAAGGTTAGGCCCCACCTAAGGTAAAGTCACTCTTATGAACACAATGATGCCCTCTGATTTCTTATCCGAGAACCCTTTTAGAATTTATTTCCATTTAAACAGTAAACCACCCATGCATTTTATTAAAAAATTAAAATTTTTCATCGTATCATTCCAGGAACACCTAGCCTCAAGAATCTCACACCGTCTTAGCACTTCATCTCTGAATTTTCCCAATTAATTTATAAAAATAAAACCAAAGAAAATCCAAGTCATTACATTCTCCCCATCTTAGGGATTTACATCCCATAAAACCAAAACAAGGGCTACTCAAAAAAAAGATGAGGGTACTGAGCATGAATCTAAGACTCCCACTCCCAAGTGCTCTCCTAGAGATTCCCGTTCTACCACCGAATGCATACCAAAGGAATAAACTACCCATGTAGGATCTTCTCGTGTCGATCATCAATATCCACTAGGTACTTCAAAAAATTCTACCCATCTTCAATGTCCAGGTCACCCCAATTGATGAAGTACGATGGATCATGCACATACCACTTCAGCTATAACACATGGAACACATCATTCACCCGGTGCAATTGTAGGGGTAGAGTTAGGTTTTACAATACCTCTCTAACTCTACTCATAAAGGTTTTACACTACCTCTCTAACACTACTCAGAATCTGAAAAGGGTCTATGTATCTTAGAGATAACTTTCCTCCCCAGAAAAATCTCCACAATCCCCATCAAGGTGAGACCCGGAGGACACCTGGTCTCCCTCCTCAAACTCTAGAGGCCTACGTCTCCTATCATCATAAAATTTATGACAAGTCTGTGCAATCTTCATTTTCTCCTCGATGACCTGAAACTTTTCTGTAGTTTCCTGCACCAGCTCTAGGCCAATGAGTGCTAAATCTTCTAGGTATTTCCAACAAATTGGTGACCTGCATGGTCTCCCGTACAAGGCCTCAAACGATTCCATACCAATGGTAGAGTGGTAACTATTTTTATACGCAAAATCTACTAGAGGTAGGTGGTCCTCCCAAATGCAGACAAAGTCTAGGATACAAGCATGTAGAATGTCCTCTAGAACCTATATGGTTCTCTCCATCTAGCCATCCATCTTGGGATGAAACACCATGCTTAAGAGAAATTGAGTCCCAAACGCCTCCTGTAATCCCTTCGAAAATTGAGAGGTAAAGTGAGCATCACAATCTGAGACTATCATCGACGAGACTCCATGGATTCAAACTATATCCTTCATGTAGAGGCATCCCAATCTCTCTACAAATATCTATTCATAGATTGGTAGGAAGTGGGATGACTTGGTGAGTTGGTAAATGATCACCCAAATGGTATCGTGTCCCTAGTATGTGTGTTGTAAACCCTTCAAAAAGTCCATTGATATCCCATCCCACTTCCACTATGGATCTCAAGTGGTTGGGTCAAGCCTACTAGAACTTGGTGCTCATCCTTCACTTGCTGACAAGTGAGACATCTAGAAACAAAATCCTCCACCACATTTTTCATCCCCAAATACCAAAACTAACATCGAAGGTCCTAATACATATTTTCCACTCCTAGATTTACTAACAAAGGGTAAGTATGTAACTTCTTCAAGACCTACTCCTGCAACATCACTGGCACTACTTTGCGCCCTCTATAGAGAATGACGTACTCCCCACCTTTCAAATATCTATTAGGGGCATGACCTATGGACATCTGATCACGTATAGTCTCACATTCGGTGTCTCTAAGCTATTCCTCCCTAACTTGATGTAAGAGTGGAGGGGTGAAAACCATCGACTAGAGGTAAGCTACTCCATCCCCATACACAAAGGATATCTGTAACACAGACAACTACTTTGATGCCTCACTCAGAAACTGTAGGTTGGATCTCCAACTGAGAGCATCTGCCACTAAATTCCCCTTACCAGGAGTATAGACAATCTCAAAGTCATAGTCCTGGAGGAAATCTAGACATCGTCTCTATCTCAAGTTCAAATCCTTCTGAGATAAGATATACTTGAGACTTTTGTGGTCAGAATTGATGGTAAACCTATCGCCCATCCGGTTGTTTCACCACATATTCAATGTGAAGACTACCACTGCTAGATCAAGATCATGGGTTCTATAATTCTTCTCATGATACCTCAACTAGAGAGATCCATTGGAAATCACCTCTTACCCCTACATTAGGACACAACCAAGCCAGAACCCTGATGTATCACCGAACACTACATACTCAACACCCTCCTCCAACAATCTCAAGAAAGGAGTGCTCGTAAACATCTACCTCAGCTCCTAAAAGCACTATTGGTACCTATCCATCCACATGAAAGGCTTCCCTTTCCATTTCAAGGCCATAAATGTAGAGACCCAAAGCTTGAAGTACATGGACATTACATTAATTTTGAAGAATACTTAATACATAACAAAAACAAAAACACAAGGACCATAATAGTTTAGTGTCTTTGGAAACTCGGATCATAATATTCTAATCATGGTTAAAGATCTTCAACATTTCCATAGTAGCCAAGGCATTGCTTCCAAGACCATCTTAGTGGACAAAGTCCCTTTCTGAATCGAGTTCACTCCTTGTTCTAGTCCTGTATCACTGAACTGGAATAACTTACCATTCCAGCCATGTCTATCTCATGAGATATAAATCTTTACACAATGCATTGGAGGGAGATATAGGTTCCACCCATCTCATAATGAAATCATTCTTTCGTGTGACACAACATAAACATAAATCATTTATCATAACCAAAAGAATAAAATGGGTTTCATAAACATCATCCCATTATAACATAATCCATATAAAACAAATGGATATCATATCATCATAAGAAAAGTGAAACCATGTAAATAATAGATACATTATATTTAAAACATACACATATGAAATAATTTCATCTTATATGGAAAATGGTTTTGATAAAACACTTGAAATGAATTCTTGAGGAAAATATCCTTTCTTCTTCAAAATCATTTTCTTTTCACAAAATGACATGCAATTATAGAAGAAAATTATTTTGTTGAAAATAGTCATAAAATCTTGTAGAGTATGCTGCATGAAAATGAGGAGTTATGAAACCATAAAAATCTATTCACGCCGTATAATTTAAAAATAACATTCTTCTCGTACTGTTATCAGAAAAGTCAAAAAGTACCTTGTATGGTAAACAAAAGAAAGATTCCTTCCATAGGATGTGGTAAAAGTAAAAAAAAGGGTAAAAATGACTTTAAACATACATGGAAGAAAAGTAAACATTTTATGAAAACATTTTGAGAACATATGGACATGGATAATAAACATAACCCCAGTAAATACTTACGAATAAATAATCTCGGATAAGAATGAGATTGGAATAATTATCCCTTACCTTATGTCCAATTTCTTCCATATGTGTCTGAGACTAATGTATAGTGGGTTTAAACATATTATTAACTTGTAACAGAACCATAATAATATTTATGATATCATATATGATTCACTTACGACTTTAGATTATCCGTTCATTTGTCAATTCCATGTTAAAGCAGCGTTTTGGGTAAAATCGTTTCATTTATCGTTCGTGTTTTGAATTGTAATTATTAATATGATTACTTAGATCATGACTAATTAATTACAGAATATAAAACATGATTTATATATAATATATATTCATAATATACATATATATAATAGATCAATAAATGGAAAGAAATACACCCTTCATGGAGACGGTAGGTCGTACGTACGCATGAACACTGTTTTTCGTTTCCTTATTGAATTGAATGGAATTAAGTAGATGAAATACATATATATATACATAAATATAGTAGAATTATTATGTCTTATATTTCATTATTACTTATTATATATACTTTATAATAATTCTTGAATTGTTAACATGGAAAATGAATCTCATCACGTCGTGGAGACGGTAATCCGTACGTACGCACGAGCGATGATATCGTTCCCATATTTATTGAATGGAATTGGAGCATATGATATAATATATTAGAATCAGTATGATGTTATAATAAACATATATATTTATTCTCTACACCATTATACTCATCTAAGTAAGGTGGTGGTGGAAAAACTGATTACACCACGGCGTGGAGACGGTATTCTGTACGTACGCACACGCGGTGATTTTGTTTATCGTAGGATGGATAGAAGGTGAAATAGGGTTGTTTAATATTTATAATAACATATCAGTATACTATATATACTGATGTTATTACTTTATAATGGAACAACTAAATAAGAAGAAGTTGAAGAAGAAAGAAACTTGAAAGAATCGGTAGAAGAGATTACCTCTTCATCGATGCACCTCTTTTACACTTCTTCATAGGGCACTAGAGTTGGTATTTTGAGAAGAACAGAACCTCTGTGATATAACTAGAGTGGTTTAGAAGAGGAATTGGCATGGTTTGGATGAGATTCAAGGCTCAAAAGGGTGTGAAGAGAAGAGGGAAGGGGTGCCCTTTTTATAAGGGAGGAGAGGGGCACCTTTGGAAAAACTTAAAATATTATTTTATAATAAAGTCATATTCGGTTTATAATAGATCAAAATTGATTTATTTAAAAGCTAAAGTGGGGATGGGTCGGAATATTCTGAAAGAATAAAATTTAGACAAGTTTAGGTTAATATTTTAACCTTATCATTTAGATTTAACTTGAAGTTAAATAATTTTACTTTTACCCTGTCTTCTTTTTTTCTTACACTATATGGTTAATAAACTTACTATAACAAGAAAAACGAACTCCAAGTTGTTAATTATTAATATATATAACCTTATATATGTCATTTGGCCGAGACTTATATTTTTAGGAATAAAATAACAATTAATAATATAATATTTTTTTAAAAAATATTTTATGTCTATTTTGACACTATTTAGTAATTGATTTTTGTGACAATCATAACAAAATTATTAGTTATAAAGAAGTTAATTAAATCAATACTAACATGTCATATTAACCTATAAAATTAGTGTAATTCATAAAAAGTCTCAAATTTCATTTATTTGGGTATTTATAACATCAATTATGTTAATATTTCATTAATAAGGTAATTACTGTATCATCATTGTGTCATATATAAAGTAAATTATTTAATGTCTAAAAATTATAAATAAAATACAATTATGTAGGAAATCTTTTGAGATTTCTAATTAATATTTACAGGTGAATTTATCTTATTTATAACCCTATATTAAAAAGGTTTTAGTTATTAAACTTTGATTTTAAATATTTTAACTCTTCTTTAAATAAAATAAAAATAAGTATCCCAATATAATCCAAGTGGATCTAAAGGGTAATATTTTATTCCTAAGGTTGTTTTTGGTCGAATTACACTTATCCAATAGAATTAGGACATGTGTTAGGGTAATAATAATATCATTTTTACCCTTAATTACCCTATTTACTTTTAACCGTGGTAAATAAAAGTAAAAAGTTACTATTCACCAAAAATTATTTTTATCCTATTGAACCACATTTTAATACTTGATATTAACCATGTCTCTCAGATTTTTGAAATTTCACTCACAGAAGCGGTAAAATTAAGTTTTATGTAAATTTTCAAATTCTCCTAGGAGGTGGGTAAAAGACAGTGAAAAGTTCAATAAAATTTTTGTATGTCTAAAATTATTATAAAATGACTCAAATGAATTACATTGAAATTATATAAGTATTATGTATCAATTTTGACCTAAAATAAATTTAAATAAAATAAATAATTATTTAAATAAAAAGTCGGTTTTTAAATAGTAACCAAGTGTTTTCACTATTCATCAAAAATTGAAATTTTTTAGAAAATACCAAAAATTCACCCTAGGCTAATTTTGATATTCCGAATCCAAAAATGAGTCAATTTTGAAAAATAAAATTTCCAAAAGTGGGTATTACTATTCATAATGGATAGTTCATAATAATATTATAATAATATCTCGTTTAGTGAAACTTGGTATTGCGTACTACACACGCTATCGAAGAAGGTCTTGATTGCGTGTAATGCAAGCCAAGTCAGAGCTGTGTGTAGTGAAAGATTTGTTTGCTGTTGAGTATATAATAATAAAAACTTATTTCATTTATACATTAAACAAAATCTATACTTAATGTTGCGTAGAATAATTTCCATAAAACAAACTTGAATTTGTGTGTAACACAAGCCAAGAATAGTGTTGCGTATACTGCAAGCTAATACGGTGTTTTGTATAGTACAATCCAATATTGGTGTAGTGTATAATATAAGACATCAAAGAAATTAAAAATAATATATCTCATAAAATCTCGGGGTGTTACATTCTACCCCCCTTAAAATGAATTTCGCCCTCGAAATTCGTCGAGGTTATGAATGGTTTACTACTTGAAAGTTTCTTTCATAGAAACCCACATCCTAAAAAGGAATACTAAAACTTCATTTTAAAAATGGAAGTTAGAATCATAATAGTCACCCAAAGTAACTCATCACTGGGTTTCCACATAGGACAACATAGGTGAAAATATGGATATGGAAGAGAAATATAACCATGACCTTCTGATGAAGAGTGGTAGAGGACATGGATATGAAAAATACAACAATCACAAAGCCATAAATTTTTCATGATCTAAGGTACCATCTAATTCTGTAACGACCCAAACTTTTTAAACACTATATTAACTTACTCTTAACAATTTAATAGAGATGTTAATGGTTAATGTAGAAAGAGGAGTGGATAGCTTCATCCAGTAGACTCGAACCTTATGAAGCCCACTTATCAAATCTTGGGAAGGAGGTAGCATCTGTGGGCTTCGCTTTGGACCAAGCCCAAGCTGAACTCCAGCGTGTCAAGATTGAACGGAAATGCCTGCGGGAGAAGTTCAAGTTAGTAGAGATTACTACTTGGGCAATGTTATCTGAGCCTCCCTCAGATTCTCTCACCATAGCACACCTTACACTTAGTTCATATGCCGGTGTTATAAGGGGATATGTGATGAGACCCTGGATTATTTGTGTAATCCTTTGGGATGAATGAATTAAGATTTCTTCCTTTAATTTTGTTTGTGAAACTTCAAATGTCCCGATAATTTTAGGATGTATTTTATTGATGAATTTTGAAAAAAGGATATTTTAAAATATTTATGTAAACCCTAAATAATTAATGATGTGTAACGATTTTCAAAAAATGGTCTTCTACAAAAGTGTTCAGTAAGGAATTTGGAGTCTAATAAGATCAACTTAATTTTTGATGAATAGTAAATTATGAATAGTGATTTTACGCTTAAGATTAGTAATGTGACCAAATGGATTAGTAATTTCATTCAAAGAAAGTTTTAATATAATTTAGACACCTAAATTAAGTAATGTGATTCAATAAAATGGGTAAATAACGGTTTCATAAATTATTAGTCAAGTATTAGTTTTTTTGGGTGAATAGTGTTTTTTAATTAAAAATAATTAGAAAATTATTTTTATAAAATGGAATTTATTTTTGAACTCAGAGCATCGATATTATGTTATGGTAATTTTTGGGGATTTTTTTGAAAAAAAATGAATTCTCGATGAATAGTGTTTTTATTTAAAAATTAAATTAAAAATATTTAGAAAATTATTTTTATAAAATGGAGTTCATAAATGTAATTAGAGCATCGATATTTGGTTAAGGTGAAATTTTGGGATTTTTCTGAGAAAGATGAATTTTTCAGTGAATCGTAAAAATGCAGTTTTAGGTTTTCAGTATGTTTAATGACATCATAACTATGTCATGATGATTGCATGAGATATTTTAAGGGTTGGATGGACAAAGGTGATGAATTATTGTTTTGGGGGCCCCATGTGGCCTAACTCTATGGTAAATGCCATGGTAGAGCACATGGTTTTGAGAAAAGCACTTGTGAGGTGTCCCTTGGCCATTAATGCCTTGTCCCCTAACATTCCTTATAAATACCCACCCTTTACTCCTTTAGTTTTCACTCCCAACTCCCCCCCAACGAAGTTCTGGTCTCCTTACCTCCCAAGGAGTTCTCCCAAGGTGCCCTCAAGCCCTCAAGGTCAAAACCTTTGAGTTTTAAGAGTTACGTTTTAAGGTAAGGGATCCGACCTCTCTCTTTCTTTTTATGTAATCTCTTTTATGTCATTCCTTTTATGATACATGATATTATGTGAGAGGATGTTATTTTATATTCCTCTTACTTCCCTTTTCATGTTTATATGATGAGATATCCCCTCTTACTCTCATCATTTCATTTTATGAAAGTTTAAGTGACGCCGTTAGGCTGCCGAATTTTTAAGGGATTCTTTCACCCTTCTCATTTTTCAAGTTTGATTTTCATGTCAAGTCTTTCAAGTTCCTTTTTATTATGTTGGGGTATGATATCTATATCTATCATACTGATCTATTATGATCATATTATGAGATAACCTATTTGATCTTGTCAAATAATTTTTTTTATTGAAGTTTAAGTGACACCGTTAGGCTGCCGAATTTTCATAAGAGAAATCTTATTTTTGTCTCACTTCCATGTTTTTCATTTAATATGGTATATCTTTCAAATTTCATTACCATGTTATTAAATACATTATATTCTGTCTCCCTACTGTTTTATGGATCATTTATTAGTTGGTGACCCATTTCCCCTCTCTTTTCAATGTTTTCTAAAACCTTGTAACATAGCCGTTATGCTGTAGAATTTTCGTCTCAAAATGCCTCTCTCTTTTCTCAAAATTATTTTATGTTATAAAGTGAATACTCAAATCTCTTATTTATACAAGGGTATTCACATATATATCAAAACATTCTATTTTAAATTCTGGGATTTACATACATGAGACCCGCTTTCCCTTTCCGTGGGTTTAAAGTGACATTAATATCATGTCTTTAAAGCAGTTTTTAAAATGTTATGATTATGAAATGAAACCCATTTATTTTGTGCTATATGGGTTCTTTATGAAATGTTTGATTATGATATATGTGGCTCACATGATAATAAATGAAAATTTAAGGGTTCACCCTGATAGCGCTCCAATGCATTGGGTAATGATGTAACCACTAGAGATTACAATTTTCACGATACCTTGGTGAATAACCTTGGTAATTTTCAAATGACACCTTGGGGATGGACCTTGGTGATATGTTCATGATTGTCTATGTTAAATGAGGTAGCCACATCTCCAAGTTATGAAAAATTTTATTTTTATTATGAAATGCCTCATGATTCCTTTCTCATGCCTTAAAGTTCTTTTCTTGACTTTATTGAAGTATCTCAAGTTCACATGTAAAATGTTTCTCTTGTTTCCCTTACTGGGCCTTCTGCTCACCCCTTCTTTTAATGTATTTCCCCAGGTTATGAGATGCAGTAATGAAACTAGGATGAACTTAAGGAGAAGCCTTTCAAGTGTTTAAGAAGAATGTTTTATGTTGTTTTCATGTATTATGTTCCTAGTTTCCAAGACACTAAACCTTAAAGATCCTCAGTGTAGTGTAATGTAATGAAAGTTTATGTTATAAAAAGGCGGGATTCTATAGTTGGTATCAAAGGGGGGTTTAGTTATTTGTGGAAATTAGGATATTAAATATTTAGGAATAACCCTATAGAAAAGTTTAAATATAGGAACACTTCCTGGTATTTTGGTAAGTACTTAGTAAGTGGTTTATCAAACAAATACATCCCTGTCTGGATACGTGCAGGTAGAGGCAGCTCTAGCACAGATGTACATAGGGGTAAAACCCAAAAACACCACTTTGAGCTAGACTTGAACGAGAACTGGTGCACGATAACGGGCCTTGCTGCACTCTTGGTTACGACACTCCCGGGGGATATGTTTGGTTAATCATAAGATTTTTATGAATCATTATGAATGAATTATAGAGAAGTGTAATTGTCTAAGTATGAAGTCTTTTTTAAAAGATTCATAAATGAAATAAGTTTCTCACTAAGGTTTTATTCTTTTAGAAAATGGCGGGCAATAGGAGGAACCGTGCAGATGGTGACCGCAATGCACCATGTGCTGAGGGCCCTTCGATAGAAGCAGGAATGGAAATATTCATGCGAATGATGAAAAAACTGACTCAAGTTATGAGTAATAACTTGAATCAAGCTGAGAGGCCGATCTCACCTCGAAGGGAACAACACTCTGTTAAGTCCTTCATGCGTCAACGACCACCAAAATTCAGTGGATCTACTGACCCATTGGTTTCGGAACAATGGATAAGCTCCATTAAAAAGATCTTTTCTGCACTTCATTGTTCGGAACAAGAAAAAGTCACCCTTGCTGTTTACCGCCTAGAGGGAGAAGCTGATCAGTGGTTGTCACTGATCAAAAACACGAAGCCACGAGGATAGATGGAAGCTATGGAGTGGGAAGAGTTCCGGGGAATATTCTTTAATAAGTATTTCCCTCATTCGATGAGAACGAGAATGGAGAAAGAATTTCTCGAGCTGAAGCAAAAGGAGAATGAATCAGTTGGAACCTACGAGATGAACTTCATAAGGATTTCCCGTTATACCTCAAGCTTCATGATGGACCCTAATGGGAAGGTTGATAGATTCTTTGGTGGACTACGACCTCATTTTCGGAAGAATCTAGCCAACAAGGACTATGATAGCTATGAAGAAATAGTTCGAAGTGCTATGAAAGTTGAACTAGAGTTTGGGGAGACACCGTGGTCTCACAAATCTAATGAGAAGAATAGAACTCTAGAACCAAGCCTGGGAAGAAGTTTTGATCAGGAAAGAGGTGGAAAGCATATGCAACATGCCACATGCAATAAATGTGGGAATAAGCATTCGGGGAACTGCTTGATCGGAAGTGGTAAGTGCTACAGGTGTGGAAGAGAAGTCCATATTTCTCGGAATTGTCATAGTGATGTGAAGCCTCAAATTCCCAACACTAACGACAGAGGAAAGATGGTTCTGGCCCTACCCGAAGTCACATGCTTCAAGTGTGGACAGCTTGGGCACTTTTCTAATCAATGCCCAAATCCGAGGGTGGTGGAGGAGAATCACCATCAACCTCAGCCGAGGCCAAGGGAGCAAGGTCGTGATTTCGCTATCACAACAACTGAAGTTTAAGTTCTGAATGATGTGGTAGCAGGTACTCTTGTCGTCTTCTCAAAACTAGCAAGTACTTTATTTGATTCTGGTTCTACGGATTCCTTTATTTCCTCCAAGTTTTCAAGGAATATAGAATAAATCCCCAAACTTCTAGAGGTAGAGTTGTCAGTCAAGTCTCCAAGTGGGATTATCCTTGCATCAACAGTATTTAGAGACTCTAGTGTTTACTTTGGTGAGCACAATCTTATCGAAAATCTATTAGTCATTCCCATGATGGAATTCGACATTATACTAGGGATGGACTGGCTCTCAAAGTATAATGCTAAGATCAAATGCAGAAGTAAGGAAATCTCAGTAGTCTTGAATGAATGACCTACAGTTATCTTCTAAGGAGAGATATCCTGAACTGATCCCTATCTAGAAGCACCTCCTATAGATTTCTTTATGGAGTTAATCGATGATAATGAAGAAGTAAAATGGCGCATACAAATAGAAGATGTTCCAATTGTTCAGGAATACATGGATGTATTTCCTGAGGAGTTACCTGGACCTCCCCCAGAAAGAGAGGTAGAGTTCTCTATTGAACTCGTACCTGGGTCTCAACCGATATCAAAGACTCCGTATAGAATAAAAAATGTGGAGCTAGAAGAGTTAAAGAAACAACTCCATGACTTGTTGGAGAAGGGGTTTATCCGTCCGAGTGTGTCTCCTTGGGGAGCACCAGTTCTCTTTGTGAAGAAGAAGGATGGATCAATGCGGCTATGCATTGATTATAGAGAACTGAATGGGATCATAGTGAAGAACAAATACCCTCTTCCAAGAATTGATGATTTATTTGACCAACTTCGTGGGGCTCAATTATTCTCCAAGATTGACCTTCGATCTAGTTATCATCAATTGAGGGTGAAGAAGGAAGATATTCCAAATATTGCCTTCCGATCAAGATATGGTCATTATGAGTTTACTGTTATGCCCTTTGGCTTGACTAATGATCCTTCTATTTTCATGGATTTGATGAATAGAGTCTTTAAGGACTACCTTGATAACTTTGTGGTAGTTTTTATTGATGATATTTTGATATATTCAAGAAGTCATGAGGAGCATGAAGATCATCTGAGGGTTATTTTGAAAACTCTGTAGAAGGAGAGGCTCTTTGGAAAGTTCATCAAGTGTGAGTTTTGGTTACAACAAGTGGCTTTCTTGGGGCACATCGTAACCAATGAAGGAATATCGGTTGACCCTGCAAAGACAATGGTTGTGGACGAGTGGCCTCAACCCACAACAGTAACTGAGATTCATAGTTTCCTTGGTTTAGCAGGATATTATAAGAGGTTTGTGAAAAAATTTTCACAGATTTCTAATCCACTAACCAAGTTGACTCGAAAATGGGTTAAGTTCATCTGGAAAAAGGAATGCGAGGAAAGTTTCCAAGAGCTGAAGAAGAGATTGGTTACTGCACCTGTGTTAACACTACCCTCTACCAGAGAAGGATTCATTATTTTTAGCGATGCATCTCTGAAAGGGCTTGGGTGCGTCCTCATGAAAAATGACAAGGTAATTTCTTATGCATCTCAATAGTTGAAGATTCATGAGCAGAATTGTCCTACGCATGATCTAGAGTTAGCGGCAGTTGTTTTTTCTATAAAGATATGGAGGCACTATCTTTATGGGGATAAATGTGATATATACACCGACCACCAAAGTTTAAAGTATATTTTCATGCAGAAAGAATTGAACATGAGACAAAGGAGATGGTTGGAGCTTATTAAAGACTATGATTGTTCAATTCATTATCACCATAGAAGAGCAAACAAATTCGCGGATGCTTTAAGCAGGAAAGATCCTGTTGGTCTGGCAACAATGAGGATCCTAGGAGATCCCTTGATTAAAGATCTAGTAAAACTGGACATGGGAATTTTAAGGGAAGGGACATCATCAACCTTATCCCAAATGATTTCTCAACCTTCATTACTAGAGAAGATCAAGAAGTCTCAAAAAGAAGATCCTTTGCTGCAGGAGAAGTTTGAGGCTGTAAATGATGGGAAGTTCCCTGATTTCAATATTGATCAAGAAGGTGTATTGAAATTTCGTACAAGACTATGTGTTCCATCTATTCCAGAGATAAAGAAAGAATAGATGGATGAAGCTCATAACTCTACCTTCTCTATAAATCCGGTAATTACTAAAATGTATAGAGACCTTCGTGATAATTATTGGTGGGATAACAAGAAGAGGGAGATTGCTGATTTCACTACAAGGTGCCTGGTGTGTCAGCAAGTAAAGGCAAAACGACAACTTCCCAAGGGGGTATTACAACCGCTACCCATACCAGTATAGAAGTGGGATAATATCCCCATGGACTTTGTAACTGGTCTCCCGAAAACATCCAAAGGAAATAATGCGATATGGGTTATTGTGGACTGTCTCACCAAGACCGCCCATTTTATCTCTATTCGGGAATATTTCTCTCTAGATCAACTTTCCAAGATATACGTAAAATAAGTGGTGAGGCTGCATGGGGTACCACTATCCATCGTGTCTGATCGTGATCCAAGATTCACATCAAAATTCTGGAGAAGTCTTCAACATGCTCTGAATACTGAATTGAATTTTAGTACGGCCTATCATCCTCAAACTGATGGACAATCTGAAAAGACTATTCAGACACTTGAAGACATGCTGAGATTATGCTCAATAGAATTTAAAGGTGGATGGGATCAACACCTCCCATTAGTTGAGTTCTCCTATAACAACAGCTTACATTCGAGTATTCAGATGACACCCTATGAAGCTCTATATAGAAAGCGATGTAGAACTCCTACTTGTTGGGATGAAGCTGGTGAGAGAAATCTTCTTGGGCCTGATCTTGTGCAAGAGATGACAGAACATGTTCATGCCATCCAACAACACATAAAGGTTGCTCAGAGTCGGTAGAAGAGCTATGCTGACAACCGTCGAAGGGACTTGGAGTTTGGTGTTGGCAACAAAGCCTTCCTTCGAATTTCTCCATGGAAGAGAGTCATGCGGTTTGGGAAGAAAGGGAAGCTCATCCCTAGGTACATTGGACCCTATGAAATCCTTGATCGCATAGGAGCAGTGGCCTATCGTCTAGAACTTCCACCGAACCTAGCTCAAGTTCATGATGTCTTCCATGTATCTCTCTTGAGAAAGTACATACCCGACCCTTCGCATGTACTGAACCCATAGGTGGTACAACTAGAACATGACCTCTCTTATGAGGATCATCCAGTGGAGATCTTGGACCGTAGAGACAAGGTTCTACAAAACAAGACTACCCACCTTGTGAAAGTGTTGTGGAGGAATCATAAATTTGAAGAAGCGACTTGGGAGCCTGAGGAAACAATGAAGCAAAAGTACCCTCACCTTTTCGACTAGGCCTCAAGTATAAAATTTCAGGGACAAAATTTCTTAAGGGGGGAAGAATGTAACGACCCAAACTTTTTAAATAGTATATTAACTTACTCTTAACGATTTAATAGAGATGTTAATGGTTAATGCAGAAAGAGGAGTCGATGGCTTCATCCAGTAGACTAAAACCTTATGAAGCCAACTTATCATAGCTTGGGAAGGAGGTGGCATCTGTGGGCTTCGCTTTGGACCAAGCCCAAGCCGAACTCCAGCGTGTCAAGGTTGAACGGAAACGCCTACGGGAGAAGTTCAAGTTAGTAGAGATTACTACTAGGGTAATGTTATCTGAGCCTCCCTCAGATTCTCTCACCATAGCACACCTTACACTTAGGTCATATGCCGGTGTTATAAGGGGCTATGTGATGAGACCCTATCTTCTTTGTGTAATCCTTTGGGATGAATGAATTAAGATTTCTTCCTTTAGTGTTGTTTGTGAAACTTCAAATGTCCGGATAATTTTAGGATGTATTTTATTGATGAATTTTGAAAAAAGGATATTTTAAAATATTTACGTAAACCCTAAATAATTAATGATGTGTAATGATTTTCAAAAAATGGTCTTCTAAAAAAGTGTTCAGTAAGGAATTTGGAGTCTAATAAGATCAACTTAATTTTTGATGAATAGTAAATTATGAATAGTGATTTTACGCTTAGGATTAGTAATGTGACAAAATGGATTAGTAATTTCACTCAAAGAAAGTTTTAATATAATTTAGACACCTAGATTAAGTAATGTGATTCAATAAAATGGGTAAATAACGGTTTCATAAATTATTAGTCAAGTATTAGTTTTTTCAGGTGAATAGTGTTTTTTAATTAAAAATTTAATTAAAAATAATTAGAAAATTATTTTTATAAAAAGGACTTAATTTTTGAACTCAGAGCATCGATATTATGTTATGGTAATTTTTGGGAATTTTTATGAAAAAAATGAATTCTCGATGAATAGTGTTTTTATTTAAAAATTAAATTAAAAATATTTAGAAAATTATTTTTATAAAATGGAGTTCATAAATGTAATTAGAGCATCGATATTTGTTTAAGGTGAAATTTTGGGATTTTTCTGAGAAAGATGAATTTTTCAGTGAATAGTAAAAATGCAGTTTTAGGGTTTCGATATGTTTAATGACATCATAACTGTGTCATGATGATTTAATGAGATATCTTAAGGGTTGGCCGGCCAAAGGTGATGAATTATTTTTTTGGGGGCCCCATGTGGCCTAAATCTATGGTAAATGCCATGAGAGAGCACATGGTTTTGAGAAAAGCACTTGTGAGGTGTCCCTTGACCATTAATGCCTTGTCCCCTCACTTTCCCTATAAATACCCACCCTTTCCTCCTTTATTTTTCACTCCCAACTCTCCCCCAACGAAATTCTGGTCTCCTTACCTCCAAAGGAGTCCTCCCAAGGTGCCCTCAATCCCTCAAGGTTCAAACCTTTGAGTTTTAAGAGTTACGTTTTAAGGTAAGGGATCCGACCTCTCTCTTTCTTTTCATGTAATCTCTTTTATGTAATTCCTTTTATGCTCCATGTTCTTATGTGAGAGGATGTTCTTTTATATTCCTCTTACTTACCTTTTCATGTTTATATGATGAGAGATCCCCTCTTACTCTCATCATTTCGTTTTATGAAAGTTTAAGTGACGCCGTTAGGCTACCAAATTTTTAAGGGATTCTTTCACCCTTCTCATTTTTCAAGTTTGATTTTCATGTCAAGTATTTCAAGTTCCTTTTTATTATGTTGGGGTATGATCTCTATATCTATCATAATGATCTCTTATGATCATATTATGAGATACCTCATTTGATCTTATCAAATCATTTTTTTATTGAAGTTTAAGTGACGCCGTTAGGCTGCCGAATTTTCATAAGAGAAATCTTATTTTTGTCTCACTTCCATGTTTTTCATTTCATATGGTATATCTTTAAAATTTCATTACCATGTTCTTAAATCCCTTATATTCTGTCCCCCTACTGTTTTATGGATCATTTATGAGTGGGTGACCCATGTACCCTCTCTATTCAATGTTTTCTAAAACCTTGTAACATAGCCGTTATGCTGCAGAATTTTCGTCTCAAAATGCCTCTCTCTTTTCTCAAAATTATTTTATGTTATAAAGTGAATACTAAAAGCTCTTATTTCTACAAGGGTATTCACATATATATCAAAATGTTCTATTTTCAATTCTAGGATTTACATACATGAGACCCACTTTCCCTTTCCGTGGGTTTAAAGTGACATTAAGATCATGTCTTTAAAGCAGTTTTTAAAGTGTTATGATTATGAAATGAAACCCATTTATTTTGTGCTATATGGGTTCTTTATGAAATTTTTGATGATTATATATGTGTATGACATGATAATAAAGGAAAATTTAAGGGTGGGCCCTGATAGCGCTCCAATGGATTGGGTAATGATGTAACCACTAGAGATTACAATTTTCATGATACCTTGGTGAATAACCTTGGTAATTTCAAATGAAACCTTGGGGATGGACCTTGGTGATATGTTCATGATTATCTATGTTAAATGATGTATCCACATCTTCAAGTTATGAAAAATGTTATTTTTATTATGAAATGCCTCATGATTCCTTTCTCATTCCTTAAAGTTATTTTCTTGACCTTATTGAAGTATCTAAAGTTCACATGTAAAATGTTTCTCTTGTTTCCCTTACTGGGCCTTCTTCTCACCCATTCTTTTGATGTATGTCCCTAGGTTATGAGATGCATTAATGAACCTAGTATTAACTTAAGGATAAGCCTTTAAGGTGTTTAAGAAGAATTTTTTATGTTGTTTTCATGTATTATGTTCCTGGTTTCCAAGACACTAAACCTTAAAGATCCTCAGTGTAGTGTAATGTAATGAAAGTTTATGTTATAAAAGGGCGGGATGCTATAAATTCATCAGAAATAAGGGCACTAGGACAACATTTTTTGTTTTCAAGATCATTTCCCTAAAGTTGAAGAAATTGGAATTAGAAGAAATAATTTCTTTATTTTGGTACAATTTCACCGTTGGTCATTCCTTAGACAATTTCCACTTCATTTCTTAAAGAAATGGAGCTGAATTTGTCATTCATGAAGTTTTAGCAGATCATGTGGTAGAATGATGGGTCATTCCATCTGTCTCAAACAAAAGCTTAGAGAAAGTTATCAAAAATACATAAGTCCATCTATAGTGAGATTAATCATATATGGTTCCTAAAATGGACTTATACTTCATATATCATACTTCTTAATATAATAAAATTAGTTTCTACTAACCAGGGACTTCCTATAGGCTAGTGGTAGGTGATAAAGGCCTGTCACACTTCAGTTGTGGGTTTGATTCCCATAGCCTTGTCCGACGCGATGGGTTGTCGCCCGTCCTGCAGGTTATCCTTTTTCTAAAACTAAATTATTATAACATTCCATAAATAATATCGAAAAAAATTCTAGCCTTAAACAATACTGACTTATGTCCAACATAATCCATTCCAATCTTTAGGCTTATCCAAAATACTTATGTCCAAGCTCGTAGTATAAAGAAAACAATTACTAGAAATGTCATCTGCCGAGCATGTGGATACCATCATTTATCCCCCATATATCATAGGATATCTCTTGTTGGTAAAATTACAAACATGCGAATACCTTAATCATGTATTCTCTTGAAAAATGAATACCCATTGACTCTTAGTGAAAACATGAATGCTGTAACACTTTCCACATACCAAAATCCCAAAATTTTTATATACTCAAACCGTGATATAACTTTGTCATTATATCTATCATGAGCTCGTTTCATTTTTTCTTTATCGCTTCATTATGTGCATATCATCTTCTTTCCAAAAATATTTCAATCACTTTTCACGGTTACCAGTACCATATAATTATTGAAAACCAATACATAGATATTCCAAAATTCCACGATGCCATAAATGAGATTCCATGATACTATTTTGAAATCCCATTACATAAACACTTAATCATTACAAAACATCATTTTCATACTCAACATCACAAATAGTGATCGCATGTGACTTCCCTTTATCCTTTTCCTTAAGAGGTTGCTCAAATTGATCATCATTATCCCTTGGATTAGGGAATTTATTATCATAATGCCCCATTTCCTTGCACTTGAAGCATTGAAGTGTTGGTGGTGCTTTCTCTACAGTCTTTTATTTATTCACATCATTAGAAACCCTTTTTCCATTACTTCACACTCAACTGCTCGATGACCTTCTTTTCCACACTTAAAACATTTTTTAGTCCCTTGAAGACAATCTCCACCATGCTTCTTTCCAAAATTTGAGCATAAAGAAACATTCATCTTCTTTTCACCATTATTCTGAGATTTCTCCTTGAACTCCATCTTTCGTTTCTTGTTAAAACAATGAGATGGATATGTAACACCAACATCCATTTCTACCTTGATAGCACAACACACAATTTATTCATAGCTACTGAATTCTCTTATAGCTAATGGCCTTCAAAGACTTGGTTTTAAGCCACTGAAGAATCGATCAACTTTACTTTCAGGTTGGATGATAAATCCAGATGCATATCTTGCAAGCCTTGTAAAATTCACTTCGTATATACCAACAGATTCATCATCCTTTTTCGTAAGCTCAAGGAAATCCTCTTCCATATTTGTTCAATGAATACGAGGGAAGTACTTATTGAAAAATAACTTCTTGAACTCATCCCATTCTATGGATTCAATTTCATCTCGGGCCCTAATATTCTTAATTAGAGTCCACCATTGATCTGCAACACCTTCTAAATGGTAAATAGACAGAATGAATTTTTCATGTTCTGAACAGAGAATTATGGAAAATATATTTTCAATGGTACTGATCCATTTTTCAGAAACAAGTGGATCATAAGACCCACTGAAAGAAGGTGGACGTTGCCTCATAAAGGACTCAATAGAATATTGTTCCCTTCTTTGTTCATTTGGAAGTCCATAATGATTCATAGCTTGTGTAAGTATAGAAATAAGATTTTTCACTCCATCTCCCATAAAATTGGTTTGTTCAGGAGGACAATCATTGAATTTTACAATACATTGATCAACACGGTTCCTTTGGGTTCCAGCCATCGTCTAAAACCCAAAAAGAATAGTGTGAGAGGAAAAAATCATGCTAAGGAAAAAACATAATAAAGGGGTAGCACCTTCAATATCTAAAATCTTAGGTTTAATTATAATATTGTTACCGTAATTCTAGTACTATAACCTATACTTATACTTAACCTTAGGGACATCCCAAGACATACCTTAGAAATATCTCTAGGGATCTCACTAAAGTTTTCACATCCTAGTTTCCAAAGGTTTACTAAACTTTTCCTCTGATACCAACTGTAGAGACACAAAGCTTCACGTACATGGACATTACATTAATTTTGCGAAATAATTAATACATAATAAAAAAAACACACAAGGACCGTAATATTTTAGTGTCTTTGGAAACACGGATCATAATCTTCTAATTGTGGTGAAAGACCTTCAACATCTCCCATAAAGATCTTCCCCTTTTGTTTTCTTACCTAAAAACTGTCTTTATATCTTGGGGAAAGGAAAACATATAAAGGGTGAGATCAAATGCTCAGTAAGGGTAAGCATGGATAAAATAAAACAAACCATATAAATTTGAACTTCAAAACATGAACATAAAGTTTACACATCAAAATCTTGAGTTGTGAAATAAATCTTGGAAGTACGTAAGGCATAGGTCATAAAAGAATATCAATAATGATAGAATAGAATGGGAATAAAACATTTAATTTTGAAAAACCATTAAGAACATGATATGATTTCCATAGTAGCCAAGGTATTGCTACCAAGACCATCTTAGTGGACAAAGTCCCTTTCTGAATCGAGTTCACTCCTCGTTCCAGTCCTATATTACTAAACTAGAATAACTTACCATTCCATCCATGTCTATCTCGTGAGATATAAATCCTTACCCAATGAATTGGAGGGAGATATAGGTCCCACCCATCTCATAATGAAATCATTCTTACGTGTGCCACAACATAAACATAAATCATTCATCATAACCCAAAGAATAAAATGGGTTTCATAAACATCATCCCATTATAATATAATCCATATAAAACAAATGGATATCATATCATCATAAGAAAAGTGAAACCATGTAAATCATAGAGACATCATATTTGAAACATACACATATGAAATAATTTCATCTTAGATGGAAAATGGTTTTGATAAAACACTTGAAATGAATTCTTGAGGAAAATATCCTTTCTTCTTCAAAATCATTTTCTTTTCACAAAATTCCATGAAATTTTAAAAGAAAAGTATTTTGTTGAAAATAGTCATAAAATATTGTAGAGTAAGCTTCATGAAAATGAGGCATTATGAAACTGTAAAAATCCGTTCACGCCGTATAAGTTAAAAATAACATTTTTCTCGTACTTTTGTCGGAAAAGTCAAAAAGTACCTCGTATGGTAAACAAAAGAAAGATTCCTTAAATACGATGTGGTAAATGTAAAAAAAGGGTAAAAATGACTTTAAACATACATGGAAGAAAATTAAAATTTTTTTGAAATCATTTTGAGAACATATGGACATGGATAATAAACATAACCCCAGTAAATACTTACGAATAAACAATCTCGGATAAGAATGAGATTGGAATAATTATCCCTTAACTTATGTCCAATTTCTTCCATATGTGTCCGAGACTCCTGTATAGTGGGATTAAACATATTATTAACTTGTAACAGAACCATAATAACATTTATGATATCATATATGATTCACTTACGACTTTATATTATCCGTTCATTTGTCAATTCCATGATAAAGCAGCGTTTTGGGTAAAATTGTTTCATTTATCGTCCGTGTTTTGACTTGTAATTATTAATATGATTACTTAGATCATGATTAATTAATTACATAATATAAAACATGATTTATATATAATATATATTAAGAATATACATATATATAATAGATCAATAAAGGGAAAGAAATACATTGTTCATGGAGACGGTAGACCATACGTACGCATGAACGCTGTTTTTCGTTTCCTTATTGAATTGAATGGAATTAAGTAGATTAAATACAAATATATACACATAAATCCAGTAGCATTATTATGTCATATATTTCATTATTACTTATTATATATACTTTATAATCATTCTTGAATTGTTAACATGGAAAAAATGAATCTCATCACGTTGTGGAGACGGTAATCCGTACGTACACACGAGCGATGATATCGTTCCCATATTTATTTAATGGAATTGGAGTGTATGATATAATATATTAGAATCAGTATGATGTTATAATAAAAATATATAGTTATTATTTACACCATTATACTCATCCAAGTAAGGTGGTGGTGGAAAAAATGATTACACCACGGCGTGGAGACGATATTCTGTACGTATGCACACGCGGTGATTTCATTTACCGTAGGATGGATAGAAGGTGAAATAGGGTTGTTTCATATTTATAATAACATATATGTATATTAGAGATACTGATGTTATTACTTTATAATGAAACAACTAAATAAGAAGAAGTTGAAGAAGAAATAAACTTGAAAGAATCGGTAGAAGAGATTACCTCTTCTTCGATGCACCTCTTTTACACTTCTTCTTAGGGCACTAGAGTTGGTCTTTTGAGAAGACCAAAACCTCTATGATATAACTAGGGCGGTTGAGAAGAGGAATTGGCAGGGGTTGGATGAGCTTCAAGGCTCAAAAGGGTGTGAAGAGAAGAGGGAAGGGGTGCCCTTTTTATAAGGGAGGAGTGGGGCACTTTTGGAAAAACTTAAAATATTATTTTATAATAAAGTCATATTCGGTTTATAATAGCTCAAAATTGATTTATTTAGAATCTAAAGTGGGGATGGGTCTAAATTTTCTGAAAGAATAAAATTTAGACAAGTTTAGGTTACTATTTTAACATTATCATTTAGATTTAACTTGAAGTTAAATAATTTTACTTTTACCCTGTCTTCTTGTTTTCTTACACTATATGGTTAATAAACTTACTATAACAAGAAAAATGAACTCCAAGTTGTTAATTATTAATATATATAACCTTATCTAAGTCATTTTTCCAAGCCTTAGATTTTTAGGAATAAAATAACAATTAACAAATATAATATTTGTTTTAAAAACTATTTTATGTCAATTTTGACACTATTTAGTAATTGATTTTTGTGAAAATCATAACAGCATTATTAGTTTTAAAAAATTTAATTAAATCAATACTAACATGTCATATTAACCTAGAAAATTATTGTAATTCATAAAAGTCTCAAATATCATTTATTTGGGTATTTATAACATCAATTATGTTAATATTTCATTAATAAGGTAATTACTGTATCATCATTGTGTCATATATAAAGTAAATTATTTAATGTCTAAAAATTATAAATAAAATACCATTATGTAGGAAATCTTTTTATATTTCTAATTAATATTTATAGGTGAATTTATCTTATGTATAACCCTATATTAAAAATGTTTTAGTTATTAAACTTTTATTTTAAATATTTTAACTCTTCTTTAAATAAAATAATAATAAGTATCCTAATCTAATCCATGTGGACCTAAAGGGTAATATTTTCTTCCTAAGGTTGTTTTTGGTCGAATTAAACTTATCTAATATAATTAGGGCATGTTTTAGGGTAATAATAATATCATTTTTACCCTTAATTACCCTATTTACTTTTAACTGTGGTAAATAAAAGTAAAAAGTTAATATTCACCAAAAATTATTTTTATCCTATTGAACCACATTTTAATCCTTTATATTAACCATGTCTCTAGGATTTTCTAAATTTCACTCATAGAAGCGGTAAAATTATGTTTTATGTAAATTTTCAAATTCTCCTAGGAGGTGGGTAAAAGACAATGAAAAGTTCAATAAAATTTTTATATATCTAAAATTATTATAAAATGACTCAAATGAATTACATTGAAATTATATAAGTATTATGTATCAAATTTTAACTAAAATAAATTTAAATAAAATAAATAATTATTTAAATAAAAAGTCGGTTTTTAAATAGTAACCGAGTGTTTTCACTATTCATCAAAAATTGAAAGTTTTTAGAAAAATACAAAAAATTCACCCTAGGATAATTTTGATATTACGAATCCAAAAATGAATTCCATTTTAAAAAATAAAATTTCTAAAAGTGGGTATTACTATTCATAATGGCTAGTTCATAATTATATTATAATAATATCTCGTTTAGTGAAACTTGGTATTGCATACTACACACGCTATCGAAGAAGGTCTTGATTGCGTGTAATGCAAGCCAAGTCAGAGCTGTGTGTAGTGAAAGCTCTGTTTGGTGTTGCGTATAACATAATCAAAACTTATTTCATTTATACATTAAACAAAATCTATACTTAATGTTGCATAGAATAATTTCCATAAAACAAACTTGAATTTGTGTGTAACACGAGCCAAGAATAGTGTTGCATATACTGCAAGATAATATTGTGTTTTGTATAGTAAAATCCAATATTGGTGTAGTGTATAATATAAGACATCAAAGAAATTAAAAATAATATGTCTCATAAAATCTCGGGGTGTTACATTCTACCCCCCTTAAAATGAATTTCGCCCTCGAAATTCGTCGGGGTTATAAATGGTTTATTACTTGAAAGTTTCATTCATAGAAACCCACATCCAAAAAAAGAATACTAAAACTTCATTTTAAAAAGGGAAGTTAGAATCATAATAGTCACCCAAAGTAAATCAGCACTGGGTTTCCACATAGGACAACATAGGTGAAAATATGGATATGGAAGAGAAATATAACCATGAACTTCTGATGAAGAGTGGTAGAGGAAATGGCTATGAAAAATACAACAATCACAAAGCCATAAATTTTTCATGATCTAAGGTACCATCTAATTCATCAGATATAAGGGCACTAGGAATTTTTTTTTGTTTTCAAGATAATTTCCCTAAAGTTGAAGAAATTGGAACTAGAATAAATACTTTCTTGATTTTGGTACAATCTCACCGTTGGTCGTTCCTTGGACAATTTCCACTTCATCTCTTAAAGAAATGAAGCTAAATTTGTCATTAGTGAAGTTTTAGCAGATCATGTGATAGAATGATGGGTCATTCCATCTGTCTCAAACAAAAGGTTAAAAAAAGTTATCAAAAATACATAAGTCTATCTATAGTGAGATTAATCATATATGGTTCCTAAAATGGACTTATAATTCATATATCATACTTCTTAATATAATAAAACTAGTTTCTACTAACTAGGGACTTCCTGTAGGCTAGTGGTAGGCGATAAAGGCTTGTCGCACTTCAGTTGTGGGTTCGATTCCCATAGCCTTGTCCGATGCGACGGGTTGTCGCCCATTCTGCAGGTTGTCCTTTTTCTAAAACTAAATTATTATAACATTCCATAAATAATATCGAAAAAAATTCTAGACTTAAACAATACTGACTTATGTCCAACATAATCCATTCCAATCTTTAGGATTATCCAAAATACTTCTGTCCAAGCTCGTAGTATAAAGAAAACAATTACTAGAAATGTCATCTGCCAAGCATCTTAATACCATCATTTATCCCCCATATATCATAGGATATCTCTTGTTGGTAAAATTAAAAACATGTGAATACCTTAATCATGCATTCTCTTGAAAAATTAATATCCATTGACTCTTAGTGAAAACATGAATGTTGTAACACTTTCCACATACCAAAATCCCAAAATTTTTATATACTCAAACCATGATATAACTTTGTCATTATATCTGTCATGAGCTCATTTTATTTTTTCTTTATCGCTTCATTATGTTCATATCATCTTCTTTCCAAAAATATTTCAATCACTTTTCATGGTTACCGGTACCATATAATTATTGAAAACCAATACATAGATATTCCAAAATTCCACGATGCCATAAATGAGATTCCATTATACTATTTTGAAATCCCATTACATAAACACTTAATCATTACAAAACATCATTTTCATACTCAACATCACAAATAGTGATCACATGTGACTTCCCTTTATCCTTTTCCTTAATAGGTTGCTCAAATTGATCGTCATTAACCCTTATATTAGGGCATTTATTAGCATAATGCCCCATTTCTTTGCACTTGAAGCATTGAAGTGTTGGTGGTGCTTTCTCTGCAGTCTTTCATTTATTCACATCATTAGAAACCCTTTTTCCATTACTTCACACTCAGCTACTCGATGAAATTATTTTCCACACTTAAAAAAATTTTCTAGTCCCTTTAAGACAATCTACACCATGCTTCTTTCCACACTTTGAGCATAAAGAAACATTCACCTTCTTTTCACCATTATTATGAGATTTCTCCTTGAACTCCATCTTTCGTTTCTTATTAAAACCATGAGATGGATATGTAACACCAACTTCCATTTCTACCTTGATATAAAAACACACAATTTATTCATAGATACTGAATTCTCTTATAGCTAATGGCCTTCGAAGACTTGGTTTTAAGCCACTGAAGAATCGATCAACTTTACTTTCAGGTTGGATGATAAAGCCAGATGCATACCTTGCAAGCCTTGTAAAATTCACTTCGTATATACCAACAGATTCATCATCCTTTTTCTTAATCTCAAGGAAATCATCTTCCATATTTGTTTGAAGAATACGAGGGAAGTACTTATTGAAAAATAAGCTCTTGAACTCATCCCATTATATGGATTCAATTTCATCTCAGGGCCTCGTATTCTTAATTAGAGTCCACCATTGATCTGCTTCACCTTCTAAACGGTAAATAACCAGAATGAATTTTTCATGTTCTGAACAGTGAATTATGGAAAATATCTTTTCAATGGTACTGATCCATTTTTCAGAAACAAGTGGATTAGAAGACCCACTGAAAGAAGGTGGACGTTACCTCATGAAGGACTCAATAGAATATTGTTCCCTTCTTTGTTCATTTGGAAGTCCAGAATGATTCATATCTTGTGTAAGTATAACAATAAGATTTTTCACTCCATCTCCCATAAAATTGGTTTGTTCAGGAGGACAATCATTGCATTTTGAATTACATTGATCAACATGGTTCCTTCGGGTTCCAACCATCGTCTAAAACCCAAAAAGAATAGTGTGAGAGGAAAAAAATCATGCTAGGGAAAACAACATAATGAAGGGAGGGCACCTTAAATATCTAACATCTTTGGTTTAATTCTAATATTGTTACCGTAATTATAGTACTATAACCTATACTTATACTTAACCTTAGGTACATCCCTAGACATACCTTAGAAATATCTCTAGGGATCTCACTAAAGT
This sequence comes from Viscum album, assembly GCA_963277665.1. Taxonomy (NCBI): domain Eukaryota; kingdom Viridiplantae; phylum Streptophyta; class Magnoliopsida; order Santalales; family Viscaceae; genus Viscum; species Viscum album. The sequence goes on from OY728131.1 coordinate 1,795,758,004, forward strand.
TTTTGCATCATAGTTTCCAAAGGTTTACTAAACCTTTCCTCTGATACCAACTGTAGAGATCCAAAGCTTCACTTACATGGACATTACATTAATTTTGTGAAATAATTAATACATAATAAAAAAACACACACAAGGACCGTAATATTTTAGTGTCTTTGGAAACACGGATCATAATCTTCTAATTGTGGTGAAAGATCTTCAACATCTCCCATAAAGATATTCCCCTTTTGTTTTCCTACCTAAAACCTTTCTTTATATCTTGGAAAAAAAACATATAAAGGGTGAGATCAAATGATCAGTAAGGGTAAGCATGGAGAAAATAAAACAAACCATATAAATTTGAACTTCAAAACATGAACATAAAGTTTAGACATCAAAATATTGAGTTGTGAAATAAATCTTGGCAGTACGTAAGGCATAGGTCATAAAGGAATATCAATCATGATAAAATAGAATGGGAATAAAACATTTAATTGTGTAAAACCATTAAGAACATGATATGATTTCCATAGTAGCCAAGGCATTGCTTCCAAGACCATCTTAGTGGACAAAGTCCCTTTCTGAATCGAGTTCACTCCTCGTTCCGGTCCTATATCACTGAACTAGAATAACTTACCGTTCCAGCCATGTCTATCTAATGAGATATAAATATTTACCCAATGCATTGGAGGGAGATATAGGTCCCACAAATCTCATAATTAAATCATTCTTATGTGTGCCACAACATAAACATAAATCATTCATCATAACCCAAAGAATAAAATGGGTTTCATAAACATCATCCCATTATAAGATAATCCATATAAAACAAATGGATATCATATCATCATAAGAAAAGTGAAACCATGTAAATCATAGAGACATTATATTTGAAACATACACATATGAAATAATTTCATCTTAGATGGAAAATGGTTTTGATAAAACACTTGAAATGAATTCTTGAGGAAAATATCCTTTCTTCTTCAAAATCATTTTCTTTTCACAAAATTCCATGAAATTTTAAAAGAAATTTATTTTGTTAAAAATATTCATAAAATATTGTAGAGTAAGATTCATGAAAATGAGGCGTTATGAAACTGTAAAAATCCGTTCATGCCGTATAAGTTAAAAATAACAATTTTCTCATACTTTTGTCGGAAAAGTCAAAAAGTACCTTGTATGGTAAACAAAAGAAAGATTCCTTCCATACGATGTGGTAAATGTAAAAAAAGGGTAAAAATGACTTTAAACATATATGGAAGAAAATTTAAAATTTTATGAAAACATTTTGAGAACATATGGACATGGATAATAAACATAACCCCAGTAAATACTTACGAATAAACAATCTCGGATAAGAATGGGATTGGAATAATTATCCCTTAACTTATGTCCAATTTCTTCCATATGTGTCCGAGACTCCTGTATAGTGGGTTTAAACATATTATTAACTTGTAACATAACCATAATAATATTTATGATATCATATATGATTCACTTACGACTTTAGATTATCCGTTCATTTGTCAATTCCATGATAAAGCAGTGTTTTGGGTAAAATTGTTTCATTTATCGTCCGTGTTTTGACTTGTAATTATTAATATGATTACTTAGATCATGATTAATTAATTACAGAATATAAAACATGATTTATATATAATATATATTAAGAATATACATATATATAATAGATCAATAAATGGAAAGAGATACACTGTTCATGGAGACGGTAGGCCGTACGTACGCATGAACGCTGTTTTTCGTTTCCTTATTGAATTGAATGGAATGAATTAGATGAAATAAAAATAGATATACATAAACAATAGCATTATTATGTCATATATTTCATTATTACTTATTATATATACTTTATAATCATTCTTGAATTGTTAACATGGAAAATGAATCTCATCATGTCGTGGAGACGGTAATCCGTACGTACACATGAGCGATGATATCATTCCCATATTTATTGAATGGAATAGGAGTGTATGATATAATATCTTAGAATCAGTATGATGTTATAATAAACATATATAGTTATTATTTACACCATTATACTCATCCATTGAAGGTGGTGGTGGAAAAACTGATTACACCATGGCGTGGAGACGGTATTCTGTAAGTACGCACACGCGGTGATTTCATTTACCGTAGGATGGATAGAATGTGAAATAGGGTTGTTTCATATTTATAATAACATATCCGTATATTAGAGATACTGATGTTATTACTTTATAATGAAACAACTAAATAAGAAGAAGTTGAAGAAGAAAGAAACTTGAAAGAATTAGTAGAAAAGATTACCTCTTCTTCGATGCACCTCTTTTACACTTCTTCTTATGGCACTAGAGTTGGTCTTTTGAGAAGACAAGAACCTCTATGATATAACTATAGTGGTTGAGAAGAGGAATTGGTAGTGTTTGGATGATCTTCAAGGCTCAAAAGGGTGTGAAGAGAAGAGGGAAGGGGTGCCCTTTTTATAAGGGAGGAGTGGGGCACCTTTGAAAAAACTTAAAATATTATTTTATAATAAAGTCATATTCGGTTTATAATAGCTCAAAATTTATTTATTTCTAAGATAAAGTAGGGATGGGTAGAAAAAATCTCAAAGAATAAAATTTAAACAAGTTTAGGTTACTATTTTAACCTTATCATTTAGATTTAACTTGAAGTTAAATAATTTTACTTTTACCATGTCTTCTTGTTTTCTTACACTATATGGTTAATAAACTTACTATAACAAGCCAAACGAACTCCAAGTTGTTAATTATTAATATATATAACCTTATCTAAGTAATTTTGCCGAGCCTTAGATTTTTAGGAATAAAATAACAATTAATAATATAATATTTTTTTTAAAAACTATTTTATGTCAATTTTGACACTATTTGGTAATTGATTTTTGTGAAACTCATAACAGAATTATTAGTTCTAAGAAAGTTAATTAAATCAATACTAACATGTCATATTAACCTATAAAATTAGTGTAATTTATAAAAAGTCTAAAATTTCATTTATTTGGGTATTTATAAGATCAATTATGTTAATATTTCATTAATAAGGTAATTACTGTCTCATCATTGTGTCATATATAAAGTAAATTATTTAATGTCTAAAAATTATAAATAAAATACCATTATGCAGGAAATAATTTTTTATTTCTAATGAATATTTATAGTTTAATTTATCTTATGTATAACCCTATATTAAAAATGTTTTAGTTATTAAAATTTGATTTTAACTATTTTAACTCTTCTTTAAATAAAATAATAGTAAGTATCCTAATCTAATACAAGTGGACCTAAAGGGTAATATTTTATTCCTAAGGTTGTTTTTGGTCTAATTAAACTTATCCAATAGAATTATGACATGTTTTAGGGTAATAATAATATCAATTTTACCCTTAATTACCTTATTTACTTTTAACCGTGGTAAATAAAAGTAAAAAGTTACTATTCACCAAAAATTATTTTTATCTCATTGAACCACATTTTACTGCTTGATATTAACCGTGTCTCTTGGATTTTCGAAATTTCACTCACAGAAGTGGTAAAATTAAGTTTTATGTAAATTTTCAAATTGTCCTAGGAGGTGGGTAAAAGATGGTGAAAAGTTCAATTAAATTTCATATATCTAAAATTATTATAAAATGACTCAAATTAATTACATTGAAATTATATAAGTATTATGTATCAATTTTGACCTAAAATATATTTAAATAAAATAAATAATTATTTAAATAAAAAGTCGGTTTTTAAATAGTAACCTAGTATTTTCACTATTCATCAAAAATTGAAAGTTTTCAGAAAAATACCAAAAATTCACCCTAGGATAATTTTGATATTCCGAATCCAAAAATGAATTCCATTTTGAAAAATAAAATTTCAAAAAGTGGGTATTACTATTCATAACGGCTAGTTCATAATAATATTATAATAATATCTCGTTTAGTGAAACTTGGTATTGTGTACTACACATGCTATCGAAGAAGGTCTTGATTTTGTGCAATGAAGGCCAAGTCAGGGGCGTGTGTAGTGAAAGATCCTTTTGGTGTTGCGTATAACATAATAAAAACTTATTTCATTTATATATTAAACAAAATCTATACTTAATGTTGCGTAGAATAATTTTCACAAAATGAACTTAAAATTGTGTGTAACATGAGCCAAGAATAGTGTTGCCTATACTGCAAGCTAATATGGTGTTGTGTATAGTACAATCCAATATTGGTGTAGTGTATAATAGAATACATCATAGAAATTAAAAATAATATATCTCATAAAATTTAGGGGTGTTACAATAAAGGGTGATTCTACTCGAGAAAATTCAGGTACAAACCTCTGATAGTACCCAGACAAGCCTTGGAAACATTGCACCTCAGTATCACTCTTGGTTGGCTCCCAAGAAAGCACCACATTAATCTTCATCAGATCTACTACAACTCCAGCCTCTGAAATGATGTATCCTAGAAATTGGACCTCCCGAATCCAAAACTAACACTTCTAGAGATTCCCATAAATATAGTGCCTTCAAAGTGTTTCTAGAACCATCCTCAAGTATATCACGTGCTCCTCCTTGGACACTGAGTACAACAGGATGTCATCAATGAAGACTACAAAAAATGGTCTATGTAAGGATATAAGATACTGTTCATGAGTCCCATGAATACTGATAAGTGTTCTTCATGCCAAAAAGAATCACTTAGTACTCTTAATAGACATACCGGCATCTAAAAGCTGTCTTTGGGATGTCCTCATCCCATACTTGAAGTTGTTGATAGCCATATCTGAGGTATATTTTCGAGAACCACCTCGCTCCCTTCATCTGATCGAAGAGGTTATCAATCCCCATTAGTGGATACTTATTCTTCAAGGTCACCTAATTCAGGCATCAGAAGTCCGCACATAACCTCAAGCTCCCATTGCCTTCTTGAAAAATAAATCTGGGGCCTCCCAAGGTGAAACACTGGGTCTTACAAAGACCTTCCTCTACAAGTCCTCCAACTGTACCCTCAACTCACGAAGCCTTATAGAAGCCATATGATATGAAATTGTAGATATCAGTGCTCTCTTTGGGGTAAAGATCAATACAAAATCCCACCTTCATATGAGGAGGTAATCACATCTTCCATAAAGATGCCCTAGTACTCATCCACCACTGCAGAAAACTGAGGATTCATCTCATCCACTGCACTAAGGGTCATGCTAGACAACTGGGGTGTGATCGACTGCACCCTCCTATGTGTGAGTCCATACTATGCTGCTTGGGTTTCCTTTTCACAGAAAAAGGAAAACCTAGTCCCATCTCTATAGAAACACCGCACCCTACACCTAAAATAGTCAATCTGATAATGGAATGTTGATAACCAATCCATACCGATAATGACGTCGTAAGGCCTCGAAGCCGCTACCAGAAGATCCCAACTGAAAATATCACCTCTAAGAGTAAGTTCACACTATTGGAACTAGTGTTTGATCATAAAATCCCCTTCTATAAGAGTTTCTAAATGTATGGGTTGAGTCAATGGCTCTATCAAAATCTCCGAGTCTCGAACAAGGGTTGTGGAGAGAAAAGAGTGACCAACACCTATGTCTATCAAAACTAAAACTAGTGTATAAAAGACATAGATAATAACTCTCGTAATCCCTGGAGTCTTGGGGTCATAATATTAAATCTTATGAAGCTGGCCTCATCCATTTCCACTAGCTCCCTGAGCTTGTAGTGGACTACCCGAGGTGGTGGTAGTAGTACTTAGAACCTCTACCCACCTCCTTCCACCCATCCAGCTCCTCTGCCACATCTTCTACCTTGCGGACCACCCTGTTCCTTACTTTGCCTCTTCCTCGATGGTCCCTTAACTATATCATGATCATTCGTACGATGGGTCAGAAAATCTCTAGCCAAATTTCCCTGACTGTCACATCAGTAACACAACTTTTCCTTCAGCTGACTCACTCTATCCTAGGAGCCTCGCACCACTGACCCCATGTCTTGGGGACGTCCCTTTAATTGTATGATTTTCTAGGATCCCTATGTCAACTATTGGATACATGATTCCAAAGATTCAGCTACTCTACGCTCGATGGTAGCTCCCATTTCCGATGCCTACTCCGCCAGAAATCTCTCCATGAGAAGAGATATCTCCAACACCCAAGCATATGTCAGAATGTTAAGGGATATCATGGATGACTTGATCTCCCAACATAGACCCTGCTCGAAGTTCTGGGACCTAAATAATGGGTCCCATACCATATCTATGGAGTAGTGAGAAATATTAGTAAATATCACCGAGTACTCCTCTACTATTTGACCGCCCTACTGCAGATGCAGTAGATCTTGCATATGCACAAAGAATAAAGGCACTGGAAAGAACTCATAGCTGAAGAGATTCTCAAAGTCTGTCCAAGTAAGGGATTTTTCATCATGTGTCTGGATCACTAATCTCCAACATCTCCCCACTGATCCCTAATGAAGACTCACAGCTATGACTTCTATCGAGTCGAGATCAATCCTCACTAGGTGAACAGTATGTGTAACTGCCTATAGCCAATCCTCAACTTCCCGAGGGTCTGGCTCACCCCTGAACCTAACAGGTAACTACATTTGGAACTAATTCAATGAACTTAGACTATGTTCATCCTGTACCAGTAATTCTAGTAGTAACTACTACTCTATGGGTGGTGGTATCATTAGTACACCACCCGGGGGTGCTATCTCGAGTATTGGCCCCTGTAACAATGCCTCATCACTAAGAGAATCATCCTTGTGATCACACATCAGAATCTTGGATGGATATCTATGCGGAGGCATCCTAAAATAGATAAATATGTACCACAATCAATAGAGTATACCTGGTGAGAAGACACTAACTTAAGAAGAACATTATAACACACACAATCCTATATGATGCACGCACCATTATTTTCCCTACAATCAGTGTTTTCATGTACTAAGACGGAAAGAAGAATTCAGAGTCCTAGTGTATGGATACGTCATCTGCTGCACCAACACTAGATTCCCTAACTTGAAAGCTAAACTCTAAACACTTGACACTATTGCCCCAAACAAATCTCATAGAGTCTTGGTTCGTTAGGTAGAACCGACCACCTCTAATACCACTCTTTCAAGACCCGTCACCCAGGGCCTGTGTCTTAACTGCTCCAATCCCACCTCAAATAGGCCAGGGGATAGAAACTAGCATCAAGTAGGCATATCACACAAATGGGAGTCATTTATCTACATACCTGTACACACACACACACACACACACATCTCCAATCAAAAGCGCTGAACTAAAAACACTAAGTAAACATGCATGAAATACACTAATATTCCCACATAGAGTAACATTAAAAAACTGAAAAGTAAATGGTCTAGAGTACAATACCAACCAAAATGAAAAGTACAAGATCCTAAAATTCATCTATATAAAACCTTACCTGAAGGGTAGGTACATAAACAACTATCTGAAGTTTCTGAAGCACACCTCATATATCAGGCCTCTCCCTAAGCACCACCTAGCCCCAATCCACCAAAGACTCCGTCAAATCGTTGATCATATCCACAAGACATGACACATGTGGGAATATCCTGTACATGGGTGAGTAAAAAAATAATCATTAGGGACCCCAAAACCACAAAGGTAACACCACTAATAACTAAACAAAGTACACCAAAAAAAACACACGAAGTACATCACAAAGGAAAAACATGAAGTATAGTCAATATAGTCAGCTCACATAGGTATAAATATAAAGAATACAGAGAAGGATTTCTAGTTGGAGTCCAAAGATCTCCCAATCTCTTCAACACTAGACCTGTCAATGGTTCATGGAGCATCGATGGCACACAGAGTGTCAGTGGTACATGGTGCATTGATGGTTCCATAAGCAGTGATGGCACTAGGGACGTCAATGGCGCATAGAGAGTTGATGGAATAGGGAGAGTCGATGGTACATTGAGCATCTATGTTGTATGAATCATCGATGGAACACAGAGCATTAATGGGTCATGCATCCCCCAAGTCAGGTAGTCACCAAGTCCACATAGTTATAGTTTACTGCAAGATTTATGCTCGTAGCGTGCTCATTCAGGTAGAACCTACTCCTCAAGCCATTAGGTCATCAAAAAAAATCCACAAAAACTCACTTAGAGTATCTCTAAAGGACCGTCTCTTCACAATGGTCCCAATTCCATAAATGGTTCTTCAAACGGATACACAATTTGAAAGATATGACCAATTTAGTAAAAAGGGTCTAGTCTGGTCCGTGTTTGACCCGACCTGACCCGGTCAGTCTGGGCCGACCCAAACTAGCTTGGCCTGATGGGCCGCTGGGTTGCCAGAGTGGGCCGGTTCTCCAACTCAACACATGTCTCATGGGCCAGCCTTTCTCTATCAGATACGGCCTGCCCTGGCCACGTCCCTTCAATCCACGTGGTTGCTTTACTACATGGCCAGTCAGATCCCCTAGTCAACACGGTGCCAAACCACATTTCACATGGTTGGACCGCCTTCCCCACATAGTTCTACAACCTCACCTCCACCACAAGATCCCAACAATGAGTCTTATGATCCATGTCCTACCATATCCACTGTGACCTTCTGCCACCGCGGGCCCTCCTCTGACGCGACCCCTCCTGGACCGCATCCCGCTTTCACCAACAACTGCCCTGATGGTGCCCTGTCTTGACCGCACTTTTCCTAGCGTAGTTGCTGGCCACCCCCACTGGCACACTTTCCCTACTTCACTCCTATTGAATAGGCCAAATCTTATACCTCTAACCATCACCTTGTGCTACCTCCACCTTGAGCCACCATGGGATCAGGTCCCTATCTTGAATCGTAATTTGCAAGGAATGAGGAACGATGTGGAAAAGAGGAAAAGAACATAAACTCCCCAATGGACAGATCTTGGGCTTTTTCATATTGGCCTTGATACTTTCATATTATAAGGATTAACTAAGTATAATCAAAGGATAATCACCAAGATCTATCATCCATTGTATCCCCACAAAGTTTATCCATCCCGCAAGAATGATTGAATCGCGAATCAACTTGTTCATTGGTTGGTCCCTGTTTATCATTGAAACTAAGAAGGTAAAATAAATCAAAAAGAGATCGACACCCTACCTAAATTATTGGATCAGTCATTGATGAAGAATTTAGGTTCGTGTCATCGTTGATACTTGATGTGTCGGTGTTCGTCATCGAGAGAAAGCTTCCTTCTCCTTGCCTCAGAGGAATTCTAGGGTTTTTGAAATAAATCTGAATTCCTATGACATGTATTTTTAAATATGGAAACCACCTCTGATTTAACATGTAATTATCAATAAAATATTTTTATTAGATATTTTAATGAAATTTACATCTAAAAACATATTTCCACCCTCGACCCATGCTAGTCGAGGTTATTCCCCACCTAAGGTAAAGTTGCCATTCTGAATGTAATGCTGCCCTCATATTTCTATTTCAGGAACCCGTTTAGAAGTTATTTCCATTTAAAGAAGAAACCACCCATGCATTTTATTAAAAAATTAACATTTTCACCATATCATTCTGGGCACACTAGGCCTCAGAATCACACGCCGTCTCACTATCTAGTTTTGGAATTTTTCCAAATAATTTATAAAATTAAAACTGGAGAAAATCCAATTCATTACAGTTGGACAATTTCATGTTCCCCATGTATAAAAATTAATTTTTTTTCAATTGTTTAAAAACTCTAGGATCCCCATTCTTGATCTATTGGCCAAGAATTCTTGGAATTGGTCATTTAACCTTTTTTCCTATAATTTTATCACTTTTTTTTATTTGTGTTCGTCATCAGTTGGACCCCGAGGCCCCGATTCAATAATTTATGTGCGGTATCGATCATGATTGGATCCCCAAATCTATATATGTTTCAAAAACAATGAGGAGATCAATGAGAAGAGCATATATATGAAGTTTTTATGATGCACAATTTTTTTGGTGTTTTGAGATCAAATATTTGAAGGCGGGAGACATTGAAGCATACTGAATTAATTATGGAACACCTAAGACGAATGAAGACCATTTTTCAGTGAGAGATGGATGATATTTGAAACATACATCCAAATATATGAGTTTCAGACTGATTCAAGGTGAGATCTAAGGTGGATCGAGTAGATTCAACTGCAGATCATGGATCTGAGTTTTTTGGTGAAAACCCGATTGCACACCATGTTCAAGGATGAGCACATGGCATGTATCCCCCTTAGTGGCAGTGACTAGGGTTTTAGAAAACTTAAATATGACATTATATATAACCCTTATGCATGTAGTGTATCCTTTACCTAGTTGGTCAAATCATGTGATGGATCACACATATGGGAAACTGTGTGAAAGTACATGGCCAGGTACACGACCGTTTACTTCGGTACATGAATATGGGTTCCAGTACACGAACATGGAGAGCAAGACAAAGACTAGTCCCAATTAGCCTGGACATGCCATGTAGTCCACCTGCACGAGATGTACTACTATATGGGTTGGAGCCATATTCTATCCAGGGACACTACCAAGTGGTATAGCGGGACCACATTCCATGTGGATCCCCACACATTCCATTTACCGCTTGATGTCTTTTGAGGAAACTTCAAGGATTCATATCTACTTTTATTGAACTCATATTTTAGCTAGTGAGTAGCCTATCCTGATTGTTTTTTCACAAAGATCATGATGGTTCCCTAGGTTGTGTATTTTGATATGTGATGTGAAATGTTTTGGGCATGATGATTACTTAATCGATGATCGATGATGGAAGTGATCATGCAGGATCACCAGAGACCTTCTGAGTTGAGCCCTCTTGCGAGGTAGGGCATGGGTACTCGATGACTTAGAGTGGAACCCACTATCTCGGATGGGAATGGGTCCTTGAAATTATAAGTGTAACTCTATATCAGATAGGGTGCAATTATTCGATGACCTCGAGTGGTACCCCCTGTCATACTAGGGTGCGAGTCCTTGAATTCTGATTGGAACCCACTACCAGATAGGTTGAATGTCCTCGATAAATTATAGGGTACCCCCTATTATACTAGGGTGAGGTTCCTTGACTTCTGGGTGGAACCCCCTATCAGATAGGGCATGGGTCCCCAACTACTAGAGTGGTACCCCCCATAGACATGGGAATGGTTCATCTATAAATACTTACAGAGTGGAACCCCCTGACATAATAGGGAGATGGTCATCTACTTGGAGTTTGTGCCCACATAGCGGCGTGGAATAGTGAAGAGGAATGGTTAGAATTCTACGGTTACTTATAAGAAGATGTGTGAGATATTGGTTACTCTCTTTCCAGGATAGGTGAAGACGTGTGGGGTATGCCACATGCTTTCTATGTTTAGCTTCTCATGGTTGGATGAGTCTACTCTCCTTCTATTATAGAAGAAGACTAAATGGGTAGTTCATATACTCTTTGTGTTTATCCTATTTTGTTTGGTAGAGATTACTTTCACACTCTTGGTTGGGTTAAGCTGTACTCTTTCACTGCAATTTGTGATATCTACTGTCTTTCTCTTTATATGGTATCTCTTACTGCTCCCCCTTTATCTTTCAGGGTGTCTTACTGGTATGTATATACTCACCACTATATGGGATTTTCCCGCACATGTAGTGTCTTATGAAGATGATAGACATGTCAACCATGAATATATAGGATCATAAGGATACTGGGTGCTCAGACCTCATATAGTGGTTGTATCTTTGGACTCAGAAGCTGGTCTCTCTCAGCTTTTTTACTTTTCCAGTTTTGTTAGGTTGGTACATAATTTAGGTTGGGTGTGTATTTCTTCCCCTTTACTTTTTATTTTACACTACCATAATTTTTTATTATCTAGAGGATCATGCATGCTTGGTTTACTTTATATCAGTGCTTCATCTTTACTCTTTCCCTCTACACTTTTGCATTGATATGGTTGTGTGTATGCATATGGGTACTTAGGAAAAGGCCTCCCCGAGTTAGTTATGACATTAGCACTTGTCATTACCCATGGTCTATGGTGGAGGGATTGGGGTAGTTGAGGATCAATCCCCGGCTTGGGTTAGGTCATGAAATTATGTATTTATAGTAATCCATAAAAGTTAGAGATATAAAATTCATTACACCATTATTGAGATGGTAGGCCATATGTACGTATGAATGTTGTTTCCATTTTCTTGATAGATAGAAAAAAAGAAAAATGAATATTAATTCACCCTTATAGAATAATTATTATGTTATATATAGAATATATATTAATAAAATCCTTCTTTGTTACCATCCATGTAAAAGTAAAATGAAAAACATTTCACATCACTATGTGGAGATGGTAGGGGTGGCCTTTTTTAAGTGGGGGAGATGACACACTTGGAATTTTTTTTAAAAAGTGATAACAACATTTTTATCATGAAAAAAGCCTAAAAAATGATTAATTATAGAAAATGGAAGAAATAATGTCGAAATATGGCTTGAAAATAAGATTTATATTTTATTTTCATTTTCAACCCTTATCATTTTAGTTTAACCCCCTGTAAACCCGTTTTAACCTTAACTGCGGTAAATATTTTTTTACATTTTTTACTATTCATTATGATAAAAAAATAAATTTTAACTTACTATATAATACAAATTTTGATGATTTGAAATATTAAATACATTTTTTCAAATTAAATTTACAAAAGTGGCATAATTTAATTTTAAATTAAACCCAGAGACATGTTGAAAAAACAGATTTTCTAAAGAAAATTTCAAAAGTTTAAAAAGTATTTATATAATAATTAAATATGAAATTGATTAAAATGACATAAATTAATTAAATTTTAATATAATAAAACAAATTTTACTTTAAAACCAATTTAAAATATAATTTAATTTTGAAAATAATTTAATCAAAATGGAAGTCTTCAAAAAAAAGTATTTTCACTATTCATCAAAAAATTAATCTTTTCAAAAAATTCTAAAATAATAACTCAAGGATAAATTTTAAATGTAGATTTAATAATTGAAGTTTATTTTCTAAGATAAATTGTGTAAAAGTGGTAAAATTAATTTTAAATTATGTGTGAAAAATCTGACTAAGCTGCATTTTAGAAAAATACAGTTTTTCAGGAAACATTTCCTTTTTATTAAAATGATAATTAATTTTTTATACTAAATATATAACCATAGAATTTATTTTATACATGTGTAAGCCATCTAATTTTTATAATATATTTAGTATTATTCATATCTTCCAACAAAATGACTATGTTATAATGGTCATGGTTAAATTGTAATATTTAAAATAACTTAGTGTTCAGTTTAAACCTATTGTTTCATTTTACATAATCTATAAATGTAATTAAATTTATTTAAAAATAAATATATCATAAATTATTGGGGTTTTACATTCTCATCTTTACTTGGTGTTTCATGTCGTATACGCTATCAAATATAAGGTTTTTCTTTTAAAATCTTAGGCTGTTACACAATATACCCCACTTACCACAAATATATAATGTAATGGTTTTGGTCATTAAATAAAAGTATAGGATTAGTGATATGAATTAATAATAATCTTAAAGTATAAGGATCATTACACATGTCCACATATGGTAATTTCTAGTAGAAAATATAAATGTGAATTTCCCATTGGCGGGTAATATTCTCATAATCTTCTTCTTTGAATATTACCAAGCAAGAAAAACCATGCGAAAGAATTTAAAATTCATATGATTCTCCACCCCATAAAATCTTTATCATTTTTATCCCTTTATAGTAATATCATTAGTATATAAAACATATATTTAATAATATTATCATGACACTTCTAGGTTCTCATCATAGTAGGGAATTTCTATGACCTTTCATTGTGACAATTATCTATAGGAAATTATCACAAACTAGGTGTATATGAGAACAATAATGATGTGATATAAACTTTATTAATATTAAAAATAATTAATATAGGTAATAATAATGTAAGTAGAAGTTGGTTTTAGGGAACCAACTTAAATAAACCCCCAATTACTTTAAATCTAACTACTAACAACCTTCAATCTGATAGCTCTCACATAATATTCATGATTACACCAAGACAAGGCTTTAGTCAAGGGGACCACAATGTTTTCCTTCATGGAAACTCTTATCACCCTTTCCTCACCCCTCTAAGAAAGATCCATCAAGAGGTATTACTTCCAGATTATGTGCTTCATACTTTGATGTGACCATGAATTTTTCATGAGAGATTCCACTAAAGTATTATCACAATAAAATGTGATATAACATTTACCACTAGGAATAACATCAATATCTTAAATGAATATATGAATCTAAACTACATCTTAGGCTACATCAGAAGCTACAATATACTCAAATTCCACTATGAAATCAATAAAAACTAGATTCTTTGAACTCTTATGGATCATAACTCCTCATTTTATAAGAAATAATTGTTCTAACCGTGATTTATAATCATTGGGATCTGTATGGTAATAATAATCAATATATCATCAGATGAATATCTCCTCATCTCTTCCATATACCATGAAAATATCCTTAATAAACCTTATATACATAATGATATCCTTAATAGTTGACCAATGTTTTCCTTCTGGATTAGCTTGATATCTACCTACCATGAATAAGGTATAGAAAAAATCAATCCTATAACATACCATTACATACATGATTGATCCTATCAAAGAAGTTTATCAGATCTTACTCATTCTCTATCTCTCTAGTTGTAACTGAGGACACATTTTATTGGAGAGATGTATACCATGTGAAACTAGAACCAATACCATATTGGATTGTTTCATACTAAATATCTATAGTATCTAGTCAATATATGTACTTTTACTTAGTCCAAAAAACCTTTTGGATCCATCAGGAATGATCTTAATTCCAAGGATATACACTGCTTCACATATTGCCTTCATAGATAAACACATGTTTAACCAGTCCTTAACTAACTAAAAGACTGGTATTTCATATTCTATAAGTTATATTTCATTAATTTATATTACTAGGAATATGAAGACACACACAAACACACACTAAACCACTTATAAACATATGGATCACTTTCATTATTTATGAAACAAAAATAACTTATGGATTCATCAAACCTAATGTTCCATATCCTAGATGCTTGATTCTATCCGTAAATGGATATCTATAATTTATAAATATTATTGGCATTTCTCGGAGTCAAAAAAACTTTAGGTTTTTTCATATAGAAATATTCTTTAAAATTCCCATTATAGAAATTTGTTTTTACATCCATCTTTCAAATCTCGTAGTAATGGGAAGCTATTATAAAAAGTGTAATTCTGATGGATTTAAATATGGAAACTGGATAAAAGGTTTCATCATAGTTAATTCATTGACTCTATTTAAACCCTTTACCCATTTTCCATGATTTATAGGTATTTACTTTACCTTCTATGTCCTATATTATCTTGAATACCCATTTTCACCCAATGAGATTTACATCAACTCATGGATCTACTAGAACCCAAACTTGGTTATGGTGCATGAAATCAATTTTTGAATTTAGCTATTCTTTCTATCTTCTAGATTTTGAGATCTCTAATTTCTCCTTGTAAGAAATAGGATCATTCTTTTTAACCAATAACGAGGCACCATCCTCTATGAATAGAAAACCATATCTTTTTTGTCTCTCTAACCTCTCCAGTTCTCCTATGTATTAATTTTTCTTTAGAAAAAACATATTACATGGGGACTTATGGAATGTTTTCTTATAAACAAATATTGTGTATATTGATAATCAACTTCATAAAATTCAATATTTCTCCCACTATACTTCTTAAGGATGTTCATCCTCTCATCAAATATGGAATGTCTTATGATGGTTATCTTCTTCTCTATGGGGTTATATAGATAATATCCACTTATTTACTTGGGATACCCTATTAAGATATAAATCATGCCCTGAGAATCTTGTTTATTTCTAGTGGTCAACTAAACAAATGAATTTTATCCCCACACACATAAGTTTTATAATAGGAATTTCCTTCCATACTTTAACCCGTATGGTATTTAATTTTCCGATTTACTTATCAGATTTTTTAGTGTGTATATTGTAGTATGTAATGAAAATCCACAAAAGCTGAATGAACTATCTTCATGGCTCATCATTAACCTAACCATTCCAACTACGGTATGATTCCTTCTTTCACTAACACCATTTCACTATGGTGTACAATGTGGAGTGAGTTGATATAGAATCATATACTCCCATTGAATGTTGATATACACTTGGTTAAGATATTCACTAAATCAATAAGATATAATCTTCTTTATCTTATTAACAAATTTATTCTCCACTTCATTCATAAAATATTTTAATTTATTAAATGATTCATACTTATAACTCATTAATTAGATATATCCGACTGAAAATTAAATTTTTATTTCAAAAGAAACTTTGAGGAAAAAGTGGGAAACCTGAAATAAAATCATACAAGAAGTAACTAAGATCAAAACTACTAGTAATCACCCCTCCCCAAAAACTAGATCGTTATTTCAAGCCTCCACCTCACATGACCACTTGGCAAGCTGTCTCGTTTAGGGTTGCACGAGCCTGGTACCAATGGCGAAACCATACCCTCTCATTCTTCCAAATCAGAATGTCCATGCTAGTTGAATACTTCATGCTCTAAATCCTCATCTGGACCTGATCTTTGTAGAGTTTTGGTTGCTTCACCATAAATATTCAGAACAAAAAAAAATTCCAAAAACTACCTCAAACCCTCCCAATTCAGATTTTAGAAACCACTATTGAGAAATTTCCAAAAATCAAATCAAAAAAGTCACCACAAACCATCAAATTGATAATTACTGATGAAATCCCTAAATTGGATGCTCAAACTCACATCCCAAAGAACCAATAAGACCACCAAGCTACTTTTCCTCACAGAGAATGAAGGAATCCTAGAACCAGAGCAGAGAAACAAGAAAATAGAGGAAGGACGAATCGCCGACCATACCACGTCTCGACATCACAGAGTCACCTTCACCGTTATCACATCAACTTGAATCAAACCGCATGGAGAAAAATTGAACCCAAAATAATAACAAGAAACCCAACAACATGAACTTTTTCAGAAATTTTGGAATCTTTATAAAAGATTTAGGAAAATGCATCCACTCAAAGAACTTCGAGAACATATACTGGTGCGACCACAACTCTCTACGCATCCTCGCTGAACTATCAACGACTGAAGAAACCAAGCCAAAAGGAGGGCCTATAACTCATATTGATGTTGAAAATTACTAGATCAGACCCACACCACCATGATTGAACCAAAAAACCATATGAAAATATGGATCTTCAATGTCTCCTCTACAAAGATCCTTCTCGAAGATGGAATTGGCCCACACCGTAGTCAAAGAAAAATATCTAGATCTGTCCCCTCTTCACCGAGACTAAAGCCGAGCCATTCGACCTTGCCGAAGGATCCTGAAAAAGAACCGTATCTGAAGGATTCCACCTAAGACAACTGAAGAACGCTGTCTAAAGAACTTTGTCCAAAGAATAGAAGGCACCACTACACTAAAAAGAGAGCCACCGACCGATGGACACCACCTGAGCTGTCCGAAGAACATCGCCCGAAGACCTAATAGTAGGAGCTAATGCAACGAAGAAGAGATCCATGACCAAAGATGCAACCCTCTTGAAAGAAATATATCCATATATACTTAAATCATCACAAAATTAATGAAATAAGAATACCCAACTCTAGAATCTAATGGAAAAGGACTGTAAACATCATTATATACAAATTATAAAATATCTATATCCATGTCACATTATATTCTAAATTTTTGGTTATTAATTTCAACTTGTAATAAATCATGAAATTTGTTAGCTGGTTTTTCCTCAAAAGAGTCTAAATAACCATCTTGATATATCATTGTTAGATGCTTCTCATTTACATGACCAAAAAAGTGATGTCATAGATGGGTTTAAAATAATTCACGTGAACCTGATTTGTTATCAATTTCTATTATATGGTTTTCATAATTTAATATATAAATACTATTATTTAAAATGTGGGATACAATAACAAATGTTGTCTTTATAAAAGAAACAATTTTTATTTCCAAAAATTAGAATAGAACCATTTGTTTCTTGGTAGGATACAAAAATTATATTCTTTCTAATAGTTAGTACATAATAACAATATTTCAAAACCCAAATCATCCTTATTGTAAATGGAAGGTGGTAGTATATTATTTACAAATAGTAAGTCACACTCCATTTTATTAATCGAACATCCACCCATACTCTGGAAATATTTTAGAATATACTTGGTTCTTCCATTTTATTAATTGAACACCATAATTTATATCTAATATACAATATATAAATATGGAAATATTACACTCAATAATGAATTCACCTTGAGGTTTACATTACTTCTTTAAACGAGTGTAGTTTTTATTCTAGTGTCTGAGCTTACTACATAAAAAACATACTACATCTTTTTTCCTTTTATTTTCTTTGAATCTTCCTTTTAATGGAAGGATGATGCTTTGGAGCCTTATACATAGAATGAATCTTTGACCCCTTTTCCCTGTTCATACTTTTCTTATTCAACATATGGACTATAGGATTTTCAAACCCCATTTCTTTATCATCTTGGTTAATTAATGTAATAATTTTTGAAATAGTATTTTTACTATTTGAAATGTTATAATTCACAATAAAACTATAGAAACACTTATAAAATGAGAAAAAAATTATATATATGCATAGACCATCAGGGATCATAAACCCCAAGATGTATAAGCACTTGATATAGCCAATCATCCTAAATAAATGAGGTTAATCTGTTGCTGACTCTCCAAGAATGCATGTGAGTAGTGCAATGGAAATGTCATATCAATATTTTCTTACCTTGTATTAATAAAAATCTAAAGGTGAGAAATGATGTTATACACATCCACATCCTCATGATTCTTTATAATCTCACTGGACATGGAAAACAACATGAATAAATATAAATCTATGGAATCATACAAAGGATTAATATAAAGGGAGTGTTCTTAATCAAGAGTATTTTTATCAGGAGCCTTATGAATAAGGTTTTCTAGTAAATATAATTTATATTCATGGCATAGTATAATTATTAAGGTCCAATAACATTCCTGGAAATTCATGTTATTGATAATGTTATCCCTCTTCATTATGGATGTTAGTGATATTATCGAAGTCGTAAGGGTTTCCATTTCAACAATAAATATGAGTAAAATTTTAGTATGGTATCTGGATTAATATAATTAATAAGAAATATTAAATTTATTAATATCCCACTATTTTATTTAAACTTAATAGACCCCACAATTGGTTTTATAATATCTTTTCACATGGATATTCTAGTGTAAAGGATCCATATTTCCCTTCACATAACCCAAGGGTGGGCTTGCTAGTTTAGTTGAAAATATTTAGGTTGGCATAATAGAAAAAATGTATTAACACACCACTTCTTGATATATTGAGTGGAATCCCCAATCCTAAGATCCCATGACCATATGTCCTTTAAACTTTTTCCTTTAACTTTATACCAAGTCTAGCGAAGGATACTTTTCTTAATATAAAATTTGTTAAGTTTACACAAAACCTATTTATAAATCCATGATAAATGACAGTGTCCCAACAAGGGTTGGATTAAACACTATTATATATGGGTTCTATTCTAAATATGGTAATGGAAGGCTATACTGACATAATATTTTATTTGATGTTTTTTTATCTTTATGATTAAATGGAACATTTTATCTTAGCACATTCTTGTTAATATTTTTGGATTAAATATAAGTGATTGAACATTGCTAGATAATTTTTACACATATTTCAATTTTATTTTAGTTCCAAATTGAATGGAAGTTAATTTATTTATTTAATAATAAAGCATCCATAAATAATTAACTATGAAAATTAAAAAAATAAAATAAAGTGGAATGACCATGAGATTTATCTAATGTTTCATTTATTTAGTAGAAAATAAATGAAAACTTTGACCCTAGGGAAAAAAATATCTGAACCTTAACTAGTTAGAGTTGTAACATCACACCCTGGCTCCTATTCACCTCCATGGTTGGTTTTACATTGGCTCCAGACTTAGAAAATCACCACTCACCCGAGAAATCTATGTTTATTACATATTCATTTATTATCATACAGGAGAGGGGATCATAAGTATGAGTTAAAGGGGTACATTAAATAAACCATGGACACACATGTCCATACATAATAAAAAGGTTGGGTTGACGCGAATTATATCATTTTAATTTAATAATAATAATTTCACAACCCATGAAATAAATTAAATTAAAATAAATAAAACATACATAGGTCGGTCTTTGATCATTATCATCCACAGCATACAACACATACACATTTGAATAATTTCTAGTAATTAGTTCAATTTGTTCTTATTTATTAAGATAAAATTAATTGAATTAATTCTATTAATTTTTTATTAATTTTTTATTTCTTTTATATTAACAGTCTATTTGAACTATACTGTATGTCCATATACTTTTATTAACTACATTATATGTACCTGGAGGAAACAAAATATGTTGTTATTAGTTTAACAAAAATTTAATTTGTAATTTAATATTGTTTAAACCATTTCTATATAGTGTATAGATTGGTTTGTTTCTATAATTAATTATATTCCAACATAAATTAATTAATTACATTGCATGTATTAAACACACCATGTGTGTATTAAAAATATAAAATGTGTGAATTAATTACAGTACATGAGAATTCATTACACCATGTGAGAGTTAATTAATTACAACATGCGTGAATTAAATACACCATATGTGAATTAATTACATATGAATTAATTACACACATTGTGTGAGTTAATTACACACTACATGTAAATTAATTACATATTACATGTGAATTAATTACACTCTATGTGCATTACATCACATGTGAATTAATTAAATGACAATTGAATCATTTGTATTAATACATTTTGTGTGAATTAATTATATGACAACCAAATCAGGGGTATTGAATACACCATATATGTATTAATTACATGACCACTACATCACACACATTAATTAATATGTTGCTAACTTTTTAGTTCCACACATCATGTAAAAAATACAAGAATCATATTTTACCTTGCTAACTCTGCAATTTACATTGTAAAACATGTAGATTACAAGGTGTCTACAATAGATATATGTCATGTAATACAACAAGTTTCATGAAAATATGGATGGTCAACACAAAAAATATAATAAATACACTTGTGTTAAATTCATGTAGTAATCCATGTACCCGGTAGCCTATCCATATTCAGTGAACAAGACTACACCATGTGTAATACATGCCAACCAGCAAAAACTCTTTCACCTCTTGATGAATTCTGTCAACCTGTTATTTATCAATCATTAACATATTATTGGTTACATTAAGGTGATGATCAAAATATACAATCCTAATTAAGAATAAATAAACCTAAATTTAAAACTAACATCAAACATGTAAAGACAAAGAAATCATAAATAAATATAAATAATTATGTGACAGCTCTTATACAACTTGAAGGTTTTGGTAGGTATTGTGGAAGTGTATTGGGCATGTTCCCAATAGTATTTTCATCAACTTCTTCCAGAATAACCCATTGAACTATATTAATTCTCACTAAAACTTCTATAGAGGGGATATTTACACATACTATTTATAATTACTTTATAGAAGAAAATAATTACCCGAATAATAATTCATTCTTTGTTATATAATCCGTAAATAAATTCTTATCATACATTATTTTCATTATATTAATCAAAGGGAAATTACCTCTAGCGATGATCCACATGTATTCTACAAACCTTTGACCATCATAGTAAAATCCTCTGGTCACTAGCATGAATGAATATAATGCTTTCAAAAATTCATTATTGAATATCGAAGAATAATTTATGGAAATAAATAATAACTATGGTGGAGGAGGATAATCACTCTATATTCTTTTGAGAATTATAGATAGTCATTCTCTAGGGATTGAGAGAATCCTCTTTATAATTCATTGTGCACAATTATTGGAATATGGATAGGGTTTCTAAAAATTTCTTAACCAAGTTAAAATAGAGCCAACAATAGAAAATAACAATTGAATGAGAGACCTTATTAATTTATTAATCACCAGTGGACCCCATGTATAATAATAATAGATTTTTTTACATGACATATGCTGAACTTATGACTAAAATAAATATTATTTCCATGAATAAATTAATTAATATTTATTCAAAATAATATATAATGTGACATTTCTCACTGAACTATTAAATTAGGACCACCAATCCTCCTCAATATTTATCATACCTTGAATAATAAATATTTATTTAATTAAATAAATATCATTAAATTATTCACAAATAAATAAATAAATATTATATTAAAAAAGGTGAATAAATATTTATTAAATATTCATGTAACCAAATAAATAAATAATTGTTATGTTGCGAATAAACAATAATAAATAAATATTATAAATTTAAGTAATTATATAAATAATTGCCTAATTAATCAATATTTATTAAATATTCAACTCACACAAATATTTTCTCGAATAACTAGTGACTGGATATTTTTGATCAAACTAACATGAATAATTATTAGACCATGTACGTGAATAATATTTATCCAAGATGTTAAATTAATATTAAATTTAACTGAGGTATGAAATACACATAGTGTGTGGCCCTTTAGAACCCTTTATCAGTGACATTAGGCTATACCACTTAAAGTCAAAGGATATCATATAGTAATAAACTAAATCTCCCACAGAGAAAGAACATAATGTCGCAATGACATTCAAACTACTATGAATGTAAACCATGTAATATAATACCTTTATCTAAATATATATAATAAATTATTTTGAATACTGGTGTCATAAACTTATGTGCTCAAAGTTTCTTTCTTTAAATTTATAAAAATAAAAATACAAATAGAAGGCCATGGATATAGAAATAATTAAGCAATTACCATAAAACATCATGAGATATCAACTTTAATTGAAGAAAAGAAGTGAAATATATTTTCTTTCATTATTAATTAATGAAATATCACTCATGAAACACTTATCATACCCTACTTCCCATAATCATATAACATCATGATTTTTGTCAGTATAGAAAAGTACACAACTCATGATATGAATCAATAATAATAATCTTATTGTTTAAGGAATATTATACATGTATGTAGATAGAAATATCCACAGAAACATAAAAATATGGATTTCCTACTAATGATTCATGTTCTCTAAATCTCATGTGCCGAATATTACCAAGGGTGTACACCATGAGAAAGTGTCTCAAAATCTTATGAGTCCATATGCCTAATAGACTATATCATTTGTGTCCTATAAAATAATATACTTGGGATGTACAAAATATATTTAAGGTTACCATAATGGTACTTATAGGTTCTCATCATAGTAGGGAATTGATATGGCCTTTCAACATGATAGTTACCCTTATGACATTATCACATACCATGTCACAAAGAAGAAGAATCATGACATGATAATAACTTTATTAATATTCAAAAAATAATTACAAGTAATCATAAAGTACATATAATTTATTTATAGGGAACCAACTATATTAGACCCTGGTTAGCTGGAGATTTTCCTTTGATGGTGAACTATATTAACTCACCCCTATGGTTGAAGTAAGTCTTTTCTTATTTGAGAAGGTAGTCTTTTTAAGTAATTCCTTATCGAAAAGAAGTAGTGAAGTGATACCGACCTCATGAAGGATTAGTTATATTTTATTGGTTTCTTATGATGTTCAGAAATTTGGTTGAAGAGCTGGGTCATTTCTTAAGTAGTAATTAATACCCCCTCTGGAGTGACGAGTAGGGCTAACCCATTTTTAGTTATGATCGACTACCTAGAGTGTAGTTAGAATGTCTTGGTGTGCTATTTTTGTGGATTAGAAATTATATTATTATGATTATGGAGGAATGAATATATGTTTTTTAAGGGTAACTCATGGTTTACACTTATCAAATGGTAGATGTATTCATCAGGTTATTTTCCTACAATAATGTTTGAATGCTTTTGAGGTGTATAATGTGTTAAATTTTCACATTTTCTATACGTGGAATGAAAACTTGTTGGAGTTTATTTACGAGGGATCCTTTTTGGAATTGAAGGGATTTTCAAATACATTTCCATTGGGATATTATTTTTATTGTTAACTATTGTAGTATGAAATGTTAATTCATGTAGTAACTATGACATCCCTCCTTCCTTTTACATAACATTTCATTACATTTTACAAACATAGGATCTTTAAAGTTTAGTATCTTGAAAAAAGGGTACACAATACATGAAAAAATATAAAATTATTTTAATCCACTTGAAAGGATTCTTGAAATGTTCATCCTAAGTACAATTACTTATTCTCATAACCTGGGGACATACATCAAAGGAAAGGGTGAGTATAAGGCCCAGTAAAGTAAAACAGAGAAAACAGTTTACATGTGAACTTGAGAGAATAAAATAAGAACATTAGGAAATTTCATAAAGGAATGAGAAGATACATATCGTGATAACAATAAATTGAATAATATATTGAAAATGTGGTAAAAAAATTTAATTTATAAATTCATAAGCATATCACCAAGATCCGTTCGTAAGGTGTCATAAAAAATACCAAGGTTATTCACTAAGGTATCATTAAACTTGTCATCTCTAGAGATTAATTTCTTTACCCAATGGATTGGAGCGCTATCAGGGAGAACCCTTAATATTTATTTATTTTCATGTGATCCACATATATCATAATAAAAAATTTCATAAATAACCCAAATAGAATAAAATTAATGGGTTTCATATCAAAAGCGTGATGTTTTAAAAAGTGATTAAAAACATGATCATTATTTAATTCATAATCCATGGAAAGGGAATGAGGGTTTTATATATGTAAATTAAAAAAAAATCAAATATATCATTTTTATGTCTTGATTAATACTACTGAAAATGATATAGGTTTGGGTATTCACATAATGAAAATAAGATAATTTCTTGAGAAAAAAAGAGAGATTTTGAGATGAAAATTATGCAGCATAACAGCTATGCAAAATGGTTTTAAAAGTAATTAAAAAGAGAGGGGATAGGGGTAAACCATTCATAAAAGACTCGTAATATAGTAAAGGGATATAATAAAATGGAAATAATAATGGAAATTTTAAATCCATACCACATAAAAGAAAACCTGAATGGAAAAGAGAAGTTGAGAATCCCCTTACAAAAATTCGGCAGCCTAATGACATCACATAAAACATCAGAAAATTATTTAATGATAGAGAAAAGGGTCTCTCATAATTTTAACATAAAATGGATAGAAATAAATATATATAATAACATACCCCAACATAAGAAAATGGAAATTAAAAGACATAACATAAAATAAGTCTTGACTAAAAGAGGATGGTGAAAGGTTCTCTTACCTTGAAGAGTAACTTATAAAACTCTAGGATCAGGACCTTTAAGGATTTAGGAAACTTTGGTAGGAATCCTTGGGTGATAATACTATCATATATTCAAGGGGTATGATTTTGGAATGAAAAAAATGAAGGAATGTCTTGGTATTTATAGTAAATGAGAGGGAGGTTTTTTATTAATTTTCAAGGACACCTCATCGGTGGTATTTCAAAAACCATGGGCTTGACCATGGTATTTTACCATGTTTTTTTCTAATTGGGACACCTAATATAATATTTTAATTTAAATGAGTCGACCATCATTTTAAATTACATATTACATCATTATGATGTCATAAAACACATTGAAAGCTCAAAAACTGTATTTTTACTATTTATAAAATTTTTTTATAAAAATTTCATCAATTAACCCTAACCTAATATATATGTTATGAATTAAAAATTAAATCCATTTCATGAAAATAGTTTTCTAAATATGAGATATTTAATTTTTATGTAAAATCACTATTTACCTGAAAAATACTAATACTTAACTAAAAATTTCTAAAATAGTTATTTACTTATTATATTATATCATATTACCATTCAAGATTCCTAAATTATATTTATACTTAATTAAGTGACATTACTATTCCATTGGTCATACTACTATTCCAAAGGGTAATATTACTATTCATAATTTACTATTCCCCAAAAATTAAGTTGATCTTATCAGACTCTAAATTTCTTACTGATCAAAACTATATATGTCCATTTTTTGAAAATAATTTCACATTATTAATTATTTAAAGTATAAAAAATATTTCAAAATACTCATTTTTTTCAATATTCATCAATAATATGAAACATCTAAAAATTCATACTATATTTATTTTTGACATTTGAAATTCAAAAATTTTACCATAATAAGAAATAAAAATTTTATTTATACAAAAGGATTACACAAAATAACTAAGGACTCATAACATAGCCCCTTATAACACCTGAATTGGACATTAGAATAAGGTGTGCAATGGTGACAAAATCTTTGGGTGGCTTAGACAACATTGCTCGATTGGTGATTTCTATCAGCTTGAACATCCCCAAAGGAGATTACGTTAAAGATTAAATTGTTGAAGATTGGCTTGGGCTTGGTCCAGAGCAAAGCCCAGTGATTCTACATCCTTCCCAAGCTCTGACAGATGGGATTCATATGGCCCAAGTCTACTAGATGAGGCTATTGACTCTTTTTTCTGTATTAATTATCCATTATTATTTCTATTTTAAACAACAATTATAATGTTAAAAATTCATTATTGTTTCCAATGGTAATATTGATCAATGGGCACATAATGGTCAAAAAATTATGGTGACATTTCAATTATACTCAGTTCATTAATAAAATGATATAGTTTTGTTGAGTACAAAATAAAATAACCCAAAAATTCAAGAAACAAAATATTATCCAAAAGTTCAGGTCATTACATTCTTGTAACACCCTAAGATTTTATGTGATATATTATTTTGAATTTCTTTGATGTCTTCTATAATACACTACACCAAGATTAGCTTGTACTATATGCAATACTATTCTTGGATTGTGTTACACACAATTTCAAGTTCGTTTTGTAGAAATTATTCTACGAAACATTAAGTATAGATTTTGTTTAATGTATAAATGAAATAAGTTTTGATTATTTCATTCACAACACCAAATAGAGATTTCACTACACGCAGACCTGACTTGGATTTCATTACACGCAATCAAGACCATCCTCGATAGCGTGTGTAGTATGCAATACCAAGTTTTACTAAACGAGATATTATTATGAACTAGCCGTTATGAATAGTAATACCCAATTTTTGAAATTTTTGAAATTTTATCTTTAAAAATGGACTTCATTTTTGGATTCAGAATATCAAAATTAGACTAGTGTGAATTTTTGGTATTTTTCTGAAAACTTTCAATTTTTGATGAATAGTGAAAACACTGGGTTACTATTTAAAAACCGACTTTTTATTTAAATAATTATTTATTTTATTTAAATTTATTTTAGGTAAAAATTGATACATAATACCTATATAAGTTCAATGTAATTAATTGGAGTCATTTTATAATAATTTTAGATATTTAAAAATTTTATTGAACTTTTCACCGTCTTTTACCCACCTCCTAGGAGAATTTGAAAATTTACATAAAGCTTAATTTTACCGCTTCTGTGAGTGGAATTTAAAAAATACGAGAGGCACGGTTAATATCAAGGAGTAAAATGTGGTTCAATAAGATAAAAATAATTTTTGGTGAATAGTAACTTTTTACTTTTATTTACCACGGTTAAAAGTAAATAGGGTACTTAAGGGTAAAAATGATATTATTATTATCATAAAACATGTCCTAATTCTATTAGATAAATTTAATTAGACCAAAAAAAACCTTAGTAATAAAATATTACCCTTTAGGTACACTTGGATTCGATTACGACATTTATTATTATTTTATTTAAAGAAGAGTTAAAATAGTTAAAATCATAGTTTAATAAATAAAACATTTTTATTATAGGGTTATACATAAGATAAATTATATTATAAATATTAATTATAAAGATGAAAATATTTCCTACATAATAGTATTTTATTTTTAATTTTTAGACATTAAATAATTTAATTTATTTATGACACAATGATGATGCAACAATTACCTTATTAATGAAATATTAACATAATTGATGTTATAAATACCCAAATAAATGTAATTTGAGACTTTTTATAAATTTAAATAATTTTTAGGTTAATATGACATTTTATTATGGATTCAATTAACCTTTTTTGAGATAGTCATGTTGTTATGATTTTCACAAAAATCAATTACCAAATAGTGTCAAAATTGACATAAAATAGTTTTTAAAACAAATATTATATTATTAATTGTTATTCTATTCCTAAAAATCTAAGGTTTAGTAAAATGACTTAGATAAGGCTATATATATTAATAATGAACCACTTGGGGTTTTTTTGTCTTGTTATAGTAAGTTTATTGACCATATAGTGTAAGAAAACAATAGGACACGGTAAAAGTTAAATTATTTAACTTAAAGTTAAAACTAAATGATAAGGTTAAAATAGTAAACTAAACTTGTCCAAATTCTATTGGATGAGGGGACTTCGACCCATCCCCACCTTAGCTTCAAAATAAATCAGTTTGGAGCTATTATAAACCGAATATGACTTTATTATAAAATAATATTTTAAGTTTTTCCTAAGGTGCCCTCTCCTTCCTTATAAAAGGGCACCTCCTCCATCTTCTCTTTACACAATTTTGAGCCTTAAAGCTCACCAAACCCTGCCCATTTCCCTTATAAACTTCTCTAGAAACATTATATAGGTTCTTGTCTCCTCAAAAAACCAACTCTAGTGCCTTAAGAGGAAGCTTAAAAGAGGTGCGTCAAAGAAGAGGTAATCTCTTCTACAGATTCTTTCAAGTTTCTTTCTTCTTCAACTTATTCTTCTTTAGTTGTTTCATTATAAAGTAATAACATCAGTATCACTAATATAATGATATTTTATTATAAATATGAAACAAACCCATTTCACCTTCTATCCATCCTACAGAAAACGAAATCCCCGCGAATGAGTACGTACGGAATACCGTCTCCACGCCGTGGTGTAATCTGTTTTCCACCACCACCTTACTTGGATGGGTATAATGGTGTAAAGAATAACTATATATGGTTATTATAACATCATAATGATTCCGAGATATTATATCATCCACTCTAATTCCATTCAATAATTATGGGAATGATATCATCGCTCGTGCGTACGTACGGATTACCGTCTCCACAACGCAATGAGATTCATTCTCCATGTTAACAATTCAAGAATGATTATAAAGTATATATAATGAATAATAATGAAATATATGAAATAATGAAGCTAATGGATATATATATATATATATGTGTGTGTGTGTGTGTGTGTGTGTGTCATCTACTTACTTCCATTCAAGTTAATAAAGAAAGGAAAACAACGTTCATTCGTACGTACGACTTACCGTCTCCATGAACGGTGTATTTCATTTCATTCATGTATCTATTATATATATATATACTAAATATATATGATATATAAATCATTATTTACATTATGGAATTAAGTAAATCATGATATAAGTAATAATAATATCAAGAATAACAAGTCCAAACACGTACGATAAATAAAACGATTTTACCCAAAATGCTGCTTTAACATGGAATTTACAAAATAACGGGTAATATAAAGTTATAAGTGAACCATATATGATATCATAACAATGAATATGATTATGTAATAAGTAAATGACATTATTTAAATCATTATATAGGAGGTTCAGATATGTACGAAGCATATCAGACCTAAGGTAAGGGATAATTTTGCAAATCACATTTTTTTGAGATTGCTTATACGTTAGTATTTACTGGGGTTGTATATTTTTTTTCATCCATGTCCATAAAAATGTTTTTTCATAAAGTGTTTAATATTAATCCATGGATGTTTAAATTCCTGTTTACCCCTCTTTGACTTTTACTTTGTGTTATGGAATGAATATTTCTTTTGTTTACCATATGTGGTACTTTTTGACTTTTTTGTTAAAAGTACGAGGAGAATGTTTTTTTTAAATTATACTGTGTGAACATATTTTTATAGTTTCATAATTATTTATTTACATAATTATTTCTATGCAATATTTAATTATTATTTTCAACAAAAATTCATCTCTTTTAAAATTGTATGTCATTTAGTGAAAAGAAAATGATTTTGAAGAGGAAAGGATATTTTCCTCAAGAATTCATTTCAAGTGTATTATCAAAACCATTTTCCTTCTAAGACGACATTATTTAATATGTGTATGTTTCAAGTATAATGTATCTATGATTTATATGGTTTCAATTTTCTTATGATGAAATTATATCCATTTGTTTTATATGGATTATGTTGTGATGGGATGATGTTTATGAAACCCATTTTATTCTTTGGGTTATGTTGAATTATTTATGTTTATGTTATGGCACACGTAAGAATGATTTCATTATGATATGGGTGGGAACTTTATCTCCCTCAAATTCATTGGGTAAAGATTTATATCTCATGAGATAGACATGGCTGGAATGGTAAGTTAATCCGGTTCAGTGATACAAGACTGGAACGAGGAGTGAACTCGATTCAGAAAGGGACTTTGTCCACTAAGATGGTCTTGGAAGCAATGCCTTGGATACTATGGAATTCATATCATGTGATTAATGGTTTTCCACAATTCAATGTTTTATCCCCATGCTATTTTATCATTATTGATGTTCCTTTATGATCTATGCCTTACGTACTGCCAAGATTTATTTCACAACTCAAGATTTTGATGTTTAAACTTTATGTTCATGTTTTGAAGTTAAAATGTATATGGTTTGTTTTATTTTCTCCATTCTTACCCTTACTGAGAGTTTGAGCTCACCGTTTATATGTTTTCTTTTCCCCAGGATATAAAGAATGGTTTTAGGTAAAAAAGGGAAGATATTTATGGGAGATGTTGAAGAT
The DNA here is from genome assembly GCA_963277665.1 of Viscum album. Classification (NCBI taxonomy): domain Eukaryota; kingdom Viridiplantae; phylum Streptophyta; class Magnoliopsida; order Santalales; family Viscaceae; genus Viscum; species Viscum album. The sequence goes on from OY728131.1 coordinate 1,795,789,039, forward strand.
CTTTCACCAAGATTAGAAGATTATGTTCCAAGTTTCCCAAGACACTAAACTATTACGGTCCTTTGGTGTCTGTTTTTGTTATGTATTAAGTATTCTGCAAAAGTAATGTAATGTCCATGTATGCCAAGCTATGGTTCCCTACAGTTGGTATCATAGGGAGGTTTAGTTAACCTTTGGAAACTTGTATGTGAAAACTTTAGTGAGATCCCTAGAGATTTTTCTAAGGTATGTCTAGGGATGTCCCTAAGGTTTAGTATAACGATAGGTTACAGTTCTAGAGTTATGTTGACGATCATGAATAACCTAGGGTGAACCTAAGGTATCATGGATTAAAGAATGTGTAATAAGTTAGACATCCCATAAGTGACTTTTAATGATTATGTGGTTCCTCATTATTTTAAAAGTTTCTTACACTATGGTTTATGGTTTTAGTTAATGGAGGAAATGAGAAGGAATTCAGTTAACGTTGATTCCAATGGAAAAATTGGTGACTATGATCAACAAAATCATGTAATGCCTAGAGAGAAAGATATTGTGATTATGCCGAATCAGTCATCACGATATATGATTAACAAGGGGAACTTTGGTGGTATTCCTAAGTCATCAAATAAGAGGAAGATGAAATTTTATACATGTTCTCATGGAGAGGAACATAGAAGAAGGAAGATGAAGCTTTCTACATATCAAGAAGAAGGGAAGAAGAACCTTGAGGGATACCTCAAATGGAGGAGAAGATGTTATCTGTGTGGAGAAAAGGGTCATAGAGTGATAGACTGTTATGGAGTTCAATGTCTTATTTGTGGAGAACATGGGCGTTACCCAACTCAATGCCATGACCTAAGAGGTTACTTATAAATCAAGAAAGGACTTATTCCATGAAAATCATTTAAGAGGATGGATTGAAGTGTTTATGTATTGGTATTCAAGAATAATGTTGTTGAGGTACTTTTATGGTATATTAGAATATTTTTTGTATTAGTCTATTGTGGTTTTCAATACTTTTATAGTACCGGTAACCATGAAAAGTGATTGAAATATTTTTGTAAAGTAGATGATATGCGCATAATGAAGGGATAATGAGAAAATGAAATTTTTGATAGTATTCATGAGTTCATGACTGATATAAGGACTAAGTGATATCATGGTTTGAGTATATAGAATTTTTGGGATTTTCGTATGTGGAAAGAGTTAACTTTTGACAGTATTCATGTTTTCACTGAGGTTATATGGTAATTCATGGTTCAAAATAATACATGATTAAGGTATTCAGATGTTTGGAATGTGACTCACAATACATATCTTATGATATATGGGGATAAATGATGGTATTTACATGCTTGGTAGGTGACCTCTCTATCAATCTTTTTCCTTATACTATGAGTTTGGGTAAGCCTAAAGATTGGAATAGATTAAGTTAGACATCAGATGGTATTGTTTAAGGCTAGAACTTTTTGATATTATTTTTGGAATGTTATAATAGTATAGTTTTAGAAAAAGGAAAACCTGTAGGACGGGTGACAACCCGTCGGTCAGACAAGGATGCGAGAATCGAACCCACAACTAAAGTGTGATAGGCCTTTATCGCTTACCACTGGCCAACATGAAGTCCCTGTTTAGTATAAATTAGTTTTAATTTATTAAGTGGTATGATATATGAAGTATAAGTCCATTTTAGGAACCATATATGATTAATCTCACTATAGATAGACTTATGTATATTTAATAACTTCTTCTAACCTTTTGTATGAGAGAGATGGAATGACCTATCATTTTATCGCATGATCTACTAATACTTCAGGGAAGAAAAATTCAACTTCATTTCTTTAAGAGATGAAGTGGAAATTGTTCAAAGCACAAACAACAGTAAGATTGTATCAAAATCAAGTAAGTATTTATTTTAATTCAAAAATTATTCAACGTTAGGGAAATGATCTTGAAAACCAAAAATGTTGTCCTAGTGCCCTCATATCTGATAAATTAGATGGTACCTTAGATCATCACAAATTTATGGCTTTGTGATTGTTGGATTTTTCATATCCATGTTCTCTACCACTCTCTATCAGAACTTGATGGTTAGATTTCTCTTCTATATACATATTTTCACCTATTTTCTCCTATGTGGAAACCCAGTGATGAGTTAATCTGGGTAACTGTTACATTTACGACTTTTACTTTTTAAAATTAAGTTTTTGTATTCCTTTTATGATGTGGGTTTCTACGAACGAAATTTTCAAGTAGTAAACTATTTATAACCTCGACGAATTTTGATGGAGAAATTCATTTTAAGGGGGGTAGAATGTAACACTTAGAGATTTTATGAGATATATTATTTTTAATTTATTTGATGTCTTCTATTATACACTACACCAAGATTAGCTTGTACTATATATAACACTATTCTGGATCGTATTAAACATAATTTAAAGTCTGTTTTATAGAAATTATTCTACGCAACCTTAAGTATAGATTTTGTTTAATGTATAAATGAAATAAGTTTTGATTATGTTATACGCAACACCAAACGGAGCTTTCAATACACGTAGCCCTGACTTGGCTTACATTACATGCAATCAAGACCTTCCTTGATAGCGTGTGTAGTACGCAATACCAAGTTTCACTAAACGAGATATTTTTATAATATTATTATGAACTAGCAATTATGAATAGTAATACCCACTTTTTGAAATTTTTATTAATTTTATCTTTCAAAATGGACTTCATTTTTGGATTCAGAATATCAAAATTAGACTAGGGTGAATTTTTGGTATTTTTCTGAAAACTTTCAATTTTTGATGAATAGTGAAAACACTGGGTTACTATTTAAAAACTGAATTTTTATTTAAATAATTATTTATTTTATTTAAATATATTTTAGGTAAAAATTGATACATAATAACTATATAAGTTCGATGTAATTTATTGGAGTCATTTTATAATAATTTTATATATATAAAAATTTTATTGAACTTTTCACTGTCTTTTACCCACCTCCTAAGAAAATTTGAAAATTTACATAAAGCATAATTTTACCACTTTTGTGAGTGGAATTTAGAAAATCCTATAGAAACATTTAATATCAAGGCGTAAAATATGGTTCAATAAGATAAAAATAATTTTTGGTGAATAGTATCTTTTTACTTACAATTAAAAGTAAATAGTGTAATTAAGGGTAAAAATGATATTATTATTACCCTAAAATATGTATTCATTCTATTGGATAAGTGTAATTCGACCAAAAATACCTTAGGAATAAAATATTACCCTTTAGGTCCACTTGTATTAGATGAGGACATTTATTATTATTTTATTTAAAGAAGAGTTAAAATAGTTAAAATCAAAGTTTAATAACTAAAACATTTTTAATATAGGGTTATACATAATATAAATTCGACTATAAATATTAATTATAAATATAAAAATATTTACTACATAATGGTATTATATTTATAATTTTTAGACATTAAATAATTTAATTTATTTATGACCCAATGATGATGCTGTAATTACCTTATTAAAGAAATATTAACATAATTGATGTTATAAATTCCCACATAAATGTAATTTGAGACTTTTTATAAATTACACTATTTTTTAAGGTTAATATGACATTTTAGTATTGATTCAATTAACGTTTTTCTAACTAATCATGTTGTTATGATTTTCACAAAAATCAATTACCAAATAGTGTCAAAATTGACATAAAATAGTTTTTAAAACAAATATTATATTATTAATTGTTATTCTATTCCTAAAAATCTAATGTTCGGAAAAATGACTTAGATAAGGTTATATATATTAATAATGAACCACTTGGGGTTATTTTGTCTTGTTATAGTAAGTTTATTTACCATATAGTGTAAGAAAACAATACGACACGGTAAAAGTTAAATTATTTAACTTAGAGTTAAATCTAAATGATAAGGTTAAAATAGTAACCTAAACTTGTCTAAAACCAATTGTATGAGATTATTTAGACCCATCCCCAATTTATCTTCTAAATAAATCAATTTTGAGCTATTATAAACTGAATATGACTTTATTATAAAATAATATTTTTTGTTTTTTCTAAGGTGCCCCTCTCCTCCCTTATAAAAGGGCACCTCCTCCCTCCCCTCTTTACACAATTTTGAGCCTTCAAGATCGGACAAACCCTGCCCATTTCCCTGATAAAATTCCCTAGAAAAATTATAGAGGTCTGTGTCTCCTCAAAATACCAACTCTAGTGCCTTAAGAGGAAGCTTAAAAGAGGTGCGTCGAAGAAGAGGTAATCTCTTCTACTGATTCTTTCAGGTTTCTTTCTTCTTCAACTTCTTCTTCTTTAGTTGTTTCATTATAAAGTAATAACATAAGTATAAATAATATACTGATATTTTATTATAAATATGAAACAACCCCATTTCACCTTTTATCCATCCTACAGAAAAAGAAATCACTGCGCGTGCGTACGTACAGAATACCGTCTCCACGCCGTGGTGTAATTAGTTTTTCCATCACCACCTTACTTGGATGGGTATAATGGTGTAAGGAATAACTATATATTGTTATTATAACATCATACTGATTCTGAGATATTATATCATCCACTCCAATTCCATTCAATAATTATGGTAACAATATCATCGCTCATGCGTACGTATGGATTACCGTCTCCACGACGCGATGAGATTCATTCTCCATGTTAACCATTAAAGAATGATTATAAAGTATATATAATGAATAATAATGAAATATATGACATAATGAAGCTACTGGATTTATATATATATATATATATATGTTATCTACTTACTTCCATTCAAGTCAATAAGGAAAGGAAAACAACGTTCATGCGTATGTACAGCTTACCGTCTCCATGAACGGTGTATTTCATTTCATTCATGTATCTATTATATATATATATAATAAATATATATGATATATAAATCATGATTTAAATTATGGAAGTAAGTAAATCATGATATAATTAATAATAATATCAAGAACAACAAGTCCAAACACGTATGATAAATAAAACAATTTTACCCAAAACACTGCTTTAACATGGAATTTACAAAGGAACGGGTAATATAAAGTCATAAGTGAACCATATATGATATCATAACAATGAATATGATTATTTAATAAGTATATGAAATTATTTAAATCATTATACATGAGGTTCAGATACGTACGAAGCATATCAGACCTAAGGTAAGGGATAATTTTGCAAATCACATTTTTTCTGAGATTGCTTATACATAAGTATTTACTGGGGTTATATTTTTTTTTCATCCATGTACATAAAAATGTTTTTCATAAAGTGTTTAATATTATTCCATGTATTTTTAAAGTCCTATTTACCCCTCTTTGACTTTTACTTTGTGTTATGGAAGGAATCTTTCTTTTGTTTACCATACGTGGTACTTTTTAACTTTTTCGTTAAAATTACGAGGAGAATGTTTTTTTAAAATTATACGGCGTGAACGGATTTTTATGGTTTCATAAATCCTTATTTAAATGATGCTTAATATGCAATATTTCATTATTATTTTCAAAAAAAAGTAATCTCTTTTAAAATTGTATGTCATTTAGTGAAAAGAAAATGATTTTGAAGAAGAAAGGATATTTTCCTCAAGAATTCATTTCAAGTGTTTTATCAAAACCATTTTCCATATAAGATGACATTATTTTATATGTGTATGTTTCAAGTATAATGTCTCTATGATTTACATGATTTCACTTTTCTTATGATGAAATGATATCCATTTATTTTATATGGATTATGTTGTGATGGGATGATGTTTATGAGACCCATTTTAATCTTTGGGTTATGATGAATGATTTATGTTTATGTTGTGGAACACATAATAATTATTTCATTATGAGATGGGTGAGACCTATATCTCCCTCCAATTCATTGGGTAAAGATTTATATCTCATGAGATAGACATGGCTGGAATGGTATGTTAATCCGGTTCAGTGATACAGGACTGGAACGAGGAGTGAACTCGATTCAGAAAGGGACTTTGTCCACTAAGATGGTCTTGGCTGCAATGCCTTGGCTACTATGGAAATCATATAATGTGATTAATGGTTTTCCTCAATTAAATGTTTTATTCCAATTCTATTTTACCATGATTGATGTTACTTTATGATCTATTCCTTACGTACTTCCAAGATTTATTTCACAACTCAAGATTTTGATGTTTAAACTTTATGTTCATGTTTTGAAGTTCAAATGTATATGGTGTTTTTTATTTTCTCCATGATTACCCTTACTAAGCGTTTGAGATCACCATTTATATGTTTCCTTTTCCCCCGGATTTAAATAAAGGTTTTAGGTAAAAAAAGGGAAGATCTTTATGGGATATGTTGAAGATCTTTCAACAAGATTAGAATATTATGTTCCATGTTTCCAAAGAAACTAAACTATTACAGTCCTTTGGAATCTGTTTTTGTTATGTATTAAGTATTCCACAAAAGTAATGTAATGTACATGTACGCAAAGCTATAAGTCTCTACAATTCTCCCCCCTTAAGAAATTTTTTCCTTGAAATTTAAAATCGTACCCTCAGAAGAGAAAAGGTGTTGGTACTTTTGCCTCATGGAATCCTCTGGTTCCCACATGGATTATTCATATTTGTGGTTCCTCTACAACAATTTAACAAGGTGGATAGTCTTTTTGCGTAGAACGTTGTCTCTACAATCCAAGATCTCCACTATATACTCTTCATAAGAGAGGTCATGTTCCAATTATAACACCTTTATATTTAGTACATGTGAAGGGTCAGGTATGTACTTCCTCAAGAGGGATATATGGAAGACATCATGAACTTGGGCTAGATTTGGAGTAAGTGCAAGCCGATGGGCCACTACTCCCATACGATCAAGTATTTCATATTGGACAATGTACCTAGGGATGAGATTCCATTTCTTCCAAAACCTCACGACTATCTTCCAAGTTAAAACTCAAAGAAATACTTTATCACCAATATCAAACTCCAAGTCCCTTCGACGGATGTCGACATAGCTCTTTTTCTAACTCTGAGCTACCTTACTGTGTTATTGTATGGAATAAACATTTTTTGTCATCTATTGCACAAGATCATGCCCAAGAAGCTTTCTATCACCATCTTCATCCCAAAAATTAGGAGTTCTACATCACTTCCCATATAAAGCTTCATAAGGGGCCATTTGAATGTTTGAGTGGAAGCTGTTTTTGTAAGAGAACTCAACTAATGGGAGATGCTGATCCCATACACCTATAAATTCCATTAATCATGTTCCCAGCATGTCTTGAAGTGTTTGAATAGTCCTTTAAGATTTACCATCAATTTTGGGGTGACATGCCATACTAAAATTCAATTCGGTACCTAGAGCTTGTTGAGGAATTCTCTAGAATTTCGATATGAACCTTAGATCACAATCAGATATGATAGAAAGTGGAACTCCGTACAGCCTTACCACTTCCTTCATATAAATCATAGTAAGTTTATCAAGAGATAAATCTTCCCAAATAGAGATAAAATGGGCAGTCTTGGTGAGATGGTCCACTATAAACCATATTACATTGTTTCCTTTGGAATTTCTCAGGTGACTAGTGAAAAAGTCCATAGTGATATTGTCCCACTTCCATGCTAGTATGGGTAGCGGTTGTAATACCCCTTTAAAAAGTTGTCACTCTAACTTCACTTGATGTCATACCAAGAACCTTTTAGTGTAGTCAGTAATCTCCCTTTTCATATTATCCCACCAATAATGATCATGAAGGTCCCTATACATTTTCGTGCTTCTAGAATGTATAGAGAAAGCTGAGCTATGAGCTTCATCCATCAACTCCTTCTTTATTTCAAGAATAGATGGAACACATAGTCTTGTATGAAATTCCATTACTCCTTATTGATCAATATTTAACTTAGGATACTTCCCATCCCTCACAACCTAAAACTTATTATATAACAAAATATCTTATTTCTGAACTTTCTTGATATTCTCTAGTAATGACAGTTGATAAATCATTTGGGATTGGGTTGATGATGTCTATTCCCTTATAATTATCATTTCCATTTTCACTTGGTCTTGGATCAAGGGATCTATTTGAATCCTCATCATGGATAGAACAATTGGGTCTTTCCTACTTAATGCATCAATAACTTTGTTTGCTCTTCCAGGATGATAATGAATTGAATAATCATAATCTTTAAGAAGTTACAACCATCTCCTCTGTCTCATGTTTAATTCCTTTTATGTGAAAATATACTTCAAAATTTGATGGTCTGTATATATATTAAATTTATAATCATAAAGATAGTGCCTTCATATATTCATAGAAAAAACAACCAAATCTAGCTCAAGATCATGTGTAGTATAGTTCAGCTCATGAGTCTTCAACTGCCGAGATGCATAAGAAATCCACTTTCCATTTTTCATGAGGACGTACCCAATCCATTTCATGGATGCATAACTAAAAATAAAAAATCCTTATCCGCTTAAGGTTAGAGTTAACATGGGTGCAGTAACCAATCTCTTATTTAGCTCTTGGAATCTTTCCTCATACTCCTTTGTCCAGATGAACTTGACCCCTTTTCGTGTTAATTTGGTTAATGTATTATAAAGTCATGATTTTTTTTCACAAACCTCCTATAATATCCCAATAATCCAAGGAAACTACAAATCTTAGTTATTATTGTAGGTTAAGGACACTCTTATACAACCTCTTTCTTTACATGGTCAACTGTGATTGCTTCATTGGTTACAATGTGCTCCAAGATATAAACTTTTTGTTATCAAAATTCACATTTTCTTAACATTCCCAAAAGCATCTCCTTTCATAGAGTTTGTAAAATAACCCTTATATGATCCTCATGATCCTCATCAATTTTAGAATATATCAAAATTTCATCAATAAAAACTACCAAAAAGTTATCAAGGTAGTCCCTAAAGATTGTATTCATCAAATCCATAAAAATAGTAGGAGCATTATTCAAGCCAAAGGGAATAACAACAAACTCATAATGCCCATATCTTGATCGAAAGGAAGTTTTTTGAATATCTTCTTTCTTCAACCTCAATTGATGATAACCAGATCAAATATCAATCTTATAGAATAATTAATCCCCACTAAGTTAATCAAACAATTCATCAATTATTGGATGTGGGTATTTTTTATTCACTATGATCCCATTCAGTTCTCTATAATCAATGCATAGCTGCATTGATCCATTCTTCTTATTCAAAAAGAGAATAAGTTTTCCCCAAGGAGACACATTTGGTCAAATAAAACCCTTCTCCAAAAGATCTTGGAGTTGTTTCTTTAATTCCTCCAGCTCTACATTTCCCATCCTATATGGGGTATTTGATATCAGATGATATCTAGGTATGAGTTCAATAGAGAATTCTATGTCTCTTTCCAGGGGAGGTCCGAGTAACTCCTTAAGAAATACGTCAATTTATTCCTGGATGATGAGGATATTTTATATCCTTATAATCTAATTTCCTTATTCATATTAACTAATAAACTCTATATATAAGGCTATAAAAGGTGCTTGTTGTAAAGACCCGAAATTTTGAATAAATCTTGTTTCCTAATTTTATGTGTTATTTTACTTTATTTTTATACTCAACAAAAATGTTTCATTTGATAACATGATTATAATTAAAATGAGACTGTTGGGTTTAGACGGTTATATGACCATTGGTCAATATGACCACTGGAAACTAAACATTTTGATTATTGTCTCTAAATACAAGTAATCTTGGTTAATTATTATAGAAAGAAGATTCGATGGCCTCACCCAGTTGTCTTGGACCGATCGAATCCCATCTAACAGAACTTGGGAAGGAGGTAGCACCACTGGGCTTTTCTCTGGACCAAACCCAAGCCGAACTTCATCGTGTGAAGCTAGAACGGAATCGCCTTTGCGAGAAGTTCAAACTGATAGAAATTACTACTCGTGTGATGTTAGCCGAGCCTCCCTCAGATTCTCTCACCTTAGCACACCTTACACTTAGGTCCTATGCTGGTGTGATAAGGGGCTATGTAAGGAGACCGTAACTGCATTGTGTAATCCTTTGTTTTAAATAAAAATTGGGATTTCTACTTATGATGAAGTTTATGAATTTTTAAATGACCAGATAAATATAGTATGCATATTTTTGATGAATTTTAGAAAAAGGATATTTTAAAAATGTTTATGTAAACCTTAAATAATTAAAAATGTGTAATGATTTTCAAAAAATGGTCTTCTACAATTATGTTCAGTACGAAATTTAGAGTCTAATAAGATCAACTTGTTTTTTTTATGAATAGTAAATTATGAATAGTGATTTTATGATTAGGATTAGTAATGTGTCCAAATGGATTAGTAATCTCACTTAAAGAAAGTATTAATATAAACTAGGAACCTTGATTAAGTAATGTGATTCAATAAAATGGTTAAATAACGGTTTCATAAATTATTATTCAAGTATTAGTTTTTTCGAGTGAATAGTGTTTTTTAATTAAAAATTAAATTAAAAATATTTTAAAAAAGTATTTTTAGAAAATGGATTTCATTTTTGAACTCAGAGCACCGATATTATGTTATGATAATTTTTGGGGTTTTTTTTCTGAAAAAATGAATTTTCGGTGAATAGTGTATTTATTTAAAAAAATAAATTAAAAATATTTAGAAAATTATTTTTATAAAATGGAGTTCATTTTTGAAATCAGAGCACTGATATTTGGTTAAGGTGAAATTTTTGGATTATTCTGAGAAAGTTGAATTTTCGATGAATAGTGAAAATACAGTTTTTAAGTTACGGGTGTTTAATGACATCATTAAATGATGTATTAAGTATGTAATCAATATGGTCGACTTATGAATAGTAAGATAAGGTATGAGGTGTCCCAAGTGGCCGATACGATGGGAAAATACCACGGGAAAGCCCATGGTTTTGCCAAAACCACTAATGTGGTGTCCCTTGGCCATTAATGCCTTGTCCCCTCACTTTCCCTATAAATACCAAGCCATCCTCTCATCCTTTAGACTCCACACTCCCCCCCAACGAAGTTCTGGTCTCATTACCTCCCAAGGAGTCCTCCAAAGGTTCCCCCAAGCCCTCAAGGTCCCAACCTTTGAGTTTTAAGAGTTACGTTTTAAGGTAAGGGATCTGATCTCTCTCTTTCTTTTCAAGAAATATATTTTATGTAATTTATTTTATGCTCTATGTTCTTATGTTAAAGGGTTTTATTTTATACTCTTCTTACTTCCCTTTTCATGTTCTCATAATTAGAGATCCCCTCTTACTCTCATTATTTCGTTTTATGAAGTTTTAAGTGGCGCCGTTAGGCTGCCGAAATTTTTGTAACAGATTCTTTTTCCCTTCTCATTTTTCAAGATCTATTTTCATGTAAAGTATTTCAAGTTCCATTTTATTATGTTGGGGTATGATATATAAATTTATCATACTGATCTTTTATAAACATATGATGAGAGACCCCATTTGATCTCTTTAATTCAATATTTTGAAGTTTTAAGTGGCGCCGTTAGGCTGCTGAATTTTTAAGTGGTCCTTGCACCTTTCTCCCTTTTCAAAGTTCTAATTCCATGTCAAGTCTTGCAAGTTCCTTTTTATTATGTTGGGGTATGATATCTAAATTTATCATACTGATCTTTTATGACCATATGATGAGAGACCCCATTTTATCTCTTCAATTTAGTATTTTGAAGTTTAAGTGGCGTCGTTAGGCTGCTGAATTTTTAAGTGGTCCTTGCATCTTTCTCCCTATTCAAAGTTCTAATTCCATGTCAAGTCTTGAAAGTTCCTTTTTATTATGTTGGGGTATGATGTCTATATCTATCATACTGATCTTTTATGTTCATATGATGAGAGACCCTATTTGATCTCAACAATTCATTTTTGGTTCAAGTTTATGTAACGCTGTTAGGCTGCCGAATTTTCATAAGAGAAATATTATTTTTGTCTTCCTTTCATGTTCTTCATTTCATATGGTATATTTTCAAATTTCATTACCACGTTCTTAAATCCCTTATATTCTATCCCTCTACTGTTTTATGGTTCATTTATGAATGTTTGACCCATGTCCCCTCTCTTTTCAATGTTTTCTAAAAACCTTGTAACGTAGCCGTTATGCTGCAGAATTTTCGTCTCAAAATGTCTCTCTCTTTTTTTCTAAAGATATTTTATTTTATTAAGTTAATACTCAAATCTCTTATTTCTATAGGGGTATTCACATATATATCAAAATGTTCTATTTTAAATTTTGGGATTTACATACGTGAAACCCGCTTTCCCTTTCTGTGGGTTTAAAGTGACATAAAGATCATGTCTTTAAAGCAGTTTTTAAAACGTTATGATTATGAAATGAAACCCATTTATTTAATGCTATATGGGTTGTTTATGAAATTATTGATGATGATATGTGTGGCTCACATGATAATAAAGACATGCCAAGGGTGCGCCCAGATAGCGCTCCAATGCATTGGGTAAAGACTTAATCTCTAGAGATGACTTTTTAGACTGACACCTTGGTGAATAACCTTGGTAATTTTTAATGACACCTTGGGGATGGACCTTGGTGAAACGAAATGATTGTAAATATTAAATGTTGCAGCCACATCTTCAAGTTATGAAAATGTTATTTTTATTATGATATGCCTCATGATTTCATTCTCATGCCTTAAAGTTCTTTTCATGACCTTATTGAAGTATCTCAGGTTCACATGTAAAATGTTTCTCTTGTTTCCATTACTGGGCCTTTTTCTCACCCTTTCTTTTGATGTATGTCCCCAGGTTATGTGATGAAGTAATGAACCTAGGATGAACATGAGGAGAATCCTTTCAAGTGTTTTAGAATAATGTTTTATGTTTTCATTTTTAAAGTTCCTGGTTTCCAAGACACTAAACCTTAAAGATCCCCGGTTTTGTAAAATGTAATGAAAGTTTATGTGATAAAAAGGCGGGATGTTATAGTTGGTATCAAAGGATGGTTTAGTTATTTGTGGAAATTAGGATATGAAAACTTTAGGAATAAGCCTATAGAAAAGTTAAAATATAGGAGATCTTCCTGGTATTTTGGTGAGTATTGAGTAAGGGGTTTCCAAGCAAATACATCCCTGTCTAGATACGAGCAGGTAGAGGTGGCTCTGGCACAGATGTACATAGGGGTAAAACCCGAAAAAACCACTTTGAGCTAGACTCGAATGGGAACTGGTACACGACAACGGGCCTTGATGCACTCTTGGTTAGGACACTCCCGGGGGATATGCTTTGGTAAATTCATAAGCTTAGTATGAACCATTGTTAAAGGAACAAAGATAAAATAAAATAAAGATTCACATAAGAATATATGATCATGGATAACCTAGATGAGAACCTAGGGGATCAAAAGTTAGGGTATACTTTTCTTCTACAAGTTATCCTTATATGCTTTCGGTTCCTTTTCATGATTATTTGCTAAGTAATTAAGCCCCTAATTATAGTTTCTTTTCTTAGTTAATGGAGGGAAATGGAAGAACATGTCCCAAAAACCAATGTGATAGGAAATGCGACGATTGTCGTATTAATATGACAGGGATGATTAGGGGATTAAAATATGATTATTATTTTGGAAGACGTTCACTATTTTGGGGACCCTATATGATCGGGGTAAATAGATTACTACGGTATTTTCATTGAGGAGTAAGGTTGACTTATATTTTTAAGAATCGATGAATTTAAGGTGGACTTATAGTAATTTAGGTTACCTATGGAAATGATTAACCTATCTTGGGTAAAATATGTTTAGGTTAGCTACTTTTGTTATAAGATGTTAGGAGTGTTTGATGTTGTTTGGAGATGAACAATGAAGTTTATTTTGGAAGACTATGTTATCAAATCCTTCTTGTATTTGGGTTTCAATATTAGTTTGGTTTATTTTGAGGAATCTTAATGACCGTTATTTATGGAATGGTCAATGATGAACTATGGGTAGTACCATGGAACTTTGAAGATTTAAAATTAGTTTCCATTCCTATGGGATTCTTTATTTTTGAAGAGTTGTTTTACCTTACCCTTTCTGTTTTTGGGATAATGTTTAAAGATAGAAGAAATAGATAGTTAATCTTTTGTGGATTATGTGATTATCTAGAAGATGATTCTTGTGTTTTGATGAGACCAAGTAGTTTTGAATTCTCATAATTTGGAGAAAAGATTAGTTTTGGGTAGAAACTTATTAAAGGATGAAACTCTACATGAAGATAGGTATATTTTCTTATATTTTTGTTTTATGTTGTAAATGAATTCCTTAAAATTATGAAAAGGAACGTAAAACAAAAACGTTGTTGGTTTACGTTTCCTACTAGGTAATCAAAGACCTTTTACACACATCATAAGTTTGGGATTTTCTTATGGTTAACTTTCTCCTAATCATGTTCTCTATCACTCTCCCCCAAAACTTGACCCTTTGTTTTTCTTCCATTTCCATGTTTTCTTACATGGAATCCTAGTGTGGGTTAACTCGGGTGACCTTTGTACTTGCCTTTCTTTATTTTAAAGTAATAATTTTACTGACTCCTTTTCTGATGTGGCACTTTCAATGAAATTTCAAAACCCAATTTTAAAAAATTGTGAGGACACAATTTCTTAAGGGGGGAAGAATGTAACGACCCGAAATTTTGAATAAATCTTATTTCCTAATTTTATGTGTTATTTTATTTTATTTTTATACTCAACAAAAATGTTTCATTTGATAACATGATTATAATTAAAATGAGACCGTTGGGTTTAGACGGTTATATGACCATTGGTCAATATGACCGCTGGAAACTAAACGTTTTTATTATTGTCTCTAAATACAAGTAATCTTGGTTAATTATTATAGAAAGAAGATTCGACGGCCTCACCCAGTTGTCTTGGACCGATCGAAGCCCATCTAATAGAACTTGGGAAGGAGGTAGCACCATTGGGCTTTGCTCTGGACCAAACCCAAGCCGAACTTCATCGTGTGAAGCTAGAACGGAATCGCCTTTGTGAGAAGTTTTGCGATGTTAGCCGAGCCTCCCTCATATTCTCTCACCTTAGCACACCTTACACTTAAGTCCTATGTTGGTGTGATAAGGGGCTATGTAAAGAGACCGTAACTGCCTTGTGTAATCCTTTGTTTTAAATAAAAATTGGGATTTCTTCTTATGATGAAGTTTATGAATTTTTAAATGACCGGATAAATATAGTATGCATATTTTTGATGAATTTTAGAAGAAGGATATTTTAAAAATGTTTATGTAAACCTTAAATAATTAAAAATGTGTAATGATTTTCAAAAAATAGTCTTCTACAATTATGTTCAGTACGAAATTTAGAGTCTAATAAGATCAACTTGATTTTTGATGAATAGTAAATTATGAATAGTGATTTTATGATTAGGATTAGTAATGTGTCCAAATGGATTAGTAATCTCACTTAAATAAAGTATTAATATAATCTAGGAACCTTGATTAAGTAATGTGATTCAATAAAATGGTTAAATAACGGTTTCATAAATTATTATTCAAGTATTAGTTTTTTCGAGTGAATAGTGTTTTTTAATTAAAAATTAAATTAAAAATATTTTAAAAAAATATTTTTATAAAATGGATTTCATTTTTGAACTCAGAGCACCGATATTATGTTATGATAATTTTTGGGGTTTTTTTTTTCTGAAAAAATGAATTTTTGGTGAATAGTGTATTTATTTAAAAAATAAATTAAAAATATTTAGAAAATTATTTTTATAAAATGGAGTTCATTTTTGAAATCAGAGCATTGATATTTGGTTAAGGTGAAATTTTGGGATTATTCTGAGAAAGTTGAATTTTCGATGAATAGTGAAAATACAGTTTTTAAGTTACGGGTGTTTAATGACATCATTAAATGATGTATTAAGTATGTAATCAATATGGTCGACTTATGAATAGTAAGATAAGGTATGAGGTGTCCCAAGTGGCCAATACCATGGGAAAATACCATGGGCAAGCCCATGGTTTTTCCAAAACCACTAATGAGGTGTCCCTTGGCCATTAATGCCTTGTCCCCTCACTTTCCCTATAAATACCAAGCCATCCTCTCATCCTTTCGACTCTCCACTCTCCCCCAAAAAAGTTCTAGTCTCATTACCTCCCAATGAGTCCTCCAAAGGTTCCCACAATCCCTCAAGGTCCCAACCTTTGAGTTTTAAGAGTTACGTTTTAAGGTAAGGGATCTGATCTCTTTTTTTTTTCAAGAAATCTATTTTATGTAATTTCTTTTATGCTCCATGTTCTTCTGTTAAAGGGTGTTATTTTATAATCTTCTTACTGACCTTTTCATGTTATCATAATGAGAGATCCCCTCTTACTCTCATTATTTATTTTTATGAACTTTTAAGTGGCGCCGTTAGGCTGCTGAAAGTTTTGTAACGGATTCTTTCTCCCTTCTCATTTTTCAAGATCTATTTTCATGTAAATTATTTCAAGTTCCTTTTTATTATGTTGGGGTATGATATCTAAATTTATCATACTGATCTTTTATGAACATATTATGAGAGACCCCATTTGATCTCTTCAATTCAGTATTTTGAAGTTTTAAGTGGCGCCGTTAGGCTGCTGAATTTTTAAGTGGTCCTTGCACCTTTCTCCCTTTTCAAAGTTCTAATTCCATGTAAAGTATTGCAAGTTCCTTTTTATTATGTTGGGGTATGATCTCTAAATTTATCATACTGATCTTTTATTACCATATTATGAGAGACCCCATTTGATCTCTTCAATTTAGTATTTTAAAGTTTAAGTGGCGTCGTTAGGCTGCTGAATTTTTAAGTGGTCCTTGCACCTTTCTCCCTTTTCAAAGTTCTAATTCCATGTCAAGTCTTGAAAGTTCTTTTTTATTATGTTGGGGTATGATCTCTATATCTATCATACTAATATTTTATGTTCATATTATGAGAGACCCTATTTGATCTCAACAATTCATTTTTGGTTGAAGTTTCTGTAATGATGTTAGGCTGCCGAATTTTCATAAGAGAAATATTATTTTTGTCTTCCTTTCATGTTCTTCATTTCATATGGTATATTTTCAAATTTCATTACCACATTCTTAAATCCCTTATATTCTGTCCCTCTACTGTTTTATGGGTCATTTTTGAATGTTTGACCCATGTCCCCTCTCTTTTCAATGTTTTCTAAAAACATTGTAACATAGCCGTTATGCTGCAGAATTTTCGTTTCAAAATGTCTCTCTCTTTTTTTCTAAAGATATTTTATTTTATTAAGTGAATACTCAAATCTATTATTTCTATAGGAGTATTCACATATATATCAAAATGTTCAATTTTAAATTCTGGGATTTACATATGTGAAACCCGCTTTCCCTTTCCGTGGGTTTAAAGTGACATAAAGATCATGTCTTTAAAGCAGTTTTTAAAACGTTATGATTATGAAATGAAACCCATTTATTTAATGCTATATGGGTTGTTTATGAAATTATTGATGATGATATGTGTGGATCACATGATAATAAATACATGTCAATGGTGCACCCAGATAGCGCTCCAATGCATTGGGTAAAGACTTAATCTCTAGAGATGACTTTTTAGATTGATACCTTGGTGAATAACCTTGGTAATTTTTAATGACAGCTTGGGGATGAACCTTGGGGAAATGAAATGATTGTCAATATTAAATGTTTCAGCCACATCTTCAAGTTATGAAAATGTTATTTTTATTATGATATGCCTCATGATTTCATTCTCATGCCTTAAAGTTCTTTTCATGACCTTATTGAAGTATCTCAAGTTCACATGTAAAATGTTTCTCTTGTTTCCCTTACTGGGCCTTTTGGTCACCCTTTCTTTTGATGTATGTCCCCAGGTTATGTGATGCAGTAATGAACCTAGGATTAACATGAGGAGAATCCTTTCAAGTGTTTTAGAAGAATGTTTTATGTTTTCATGTTTAAAGTTCCTGGTTTCAACGACACTAAACCTTAAAGATCCTCAGTTTTGTAAAATGTAATGAAAGTTTCTGTGACAAAAAGGCGGGATGTTATAGTTGTTATCAAAGGATGGTTTAGTTATTTTTGGAAATTAGGATATGAAAACTTTAGGAAGAAGCCTATAGAAAAGTTAAAATATAGGAGATCTTCCTGGTATTTTGGTGAGTATTGAGTAAGGGGTTTCCAAGAAAATACATCCCTGTCTGGATACGAGCATGTAGAGGTGGCTCTGGCACAGATGTACATAGGGGTAAAACCCGAAAACACAGCTTTGAACTAGACTCGAATGGGAACTAGTACACGACAACGGGCCTTGCTGCACTCTTGGTTATGACACTCCTGGGGGATATGCTTTGGTAAATTCATAAGCTTAGTATGAAACATTGTTAAAGGAACAAAGATAAAATAAAATAAAGATTCACATAAGAATATATGATCATGGATAACCTAGATGAGAACCTAGGGTATCAAAAGTTAGGGTATACTTTTCTTCTACAAGTTTTCCTTATATGCTTTCGGTTCCTTTTCATGATTATTTGCTAAGTATTTAAGACCCGAATTATAGTTTCTTTTCTTATTTAATGGCGGGAAATGGAAGAACATGTCCCAACAACCAATGTGATAGGAAATGCAACGATTGTCGTATTAATATGACAGGGATGATTAGGGGATTAAAATATGATTATTATTTTGGAAGACGTTCACTATTTTGGGGACCCTATATGATCGAGGTAAATAGATTACTACGCTATTTTCATTGAGGAGTAAGGTTGACTTATATTTTGAAGAATCGATGAATTTAAGGTGGACTTATAGTAATTTAGGTTACTTATGGAAATGATTAACCTATCTTGGGTAAAATATGTTTAGGTTAGCTACTTTTTTTATAAGATGTTAGGAGTGGTTGATGTTGTTTGGATATGAACAATGAAGTTTATTTTGGAAGAATATGTTATCAAATCCTTCTTGTATTTGGGTTTCAATATTAGTTTGGTTTATTTTGAGGAATCTTAATTACCATTATTTATGGAATGGTCAATGATGAACTATGGGTAGTACCATGGAACTTTGAAGATTTAAAAGTAGTTTCCATTCCTATGGGATTCTTTCTTTTTGAAGAGTTGTTTTACCTTACCCTTTCTGTTTTTGGGATAATGTTTAAAGATAGAAGAAATAGACAATTAATATTTTGTGGATTATGTGATTCTCTAGAAGCTGATTCTTGTGTTTTGATGAGACCAAGTAGTTTTGAATGCTCATAGTTTGGAGAAAAGATTAGTTTTGGGTAGAAACTTATTAAAGGATGAAACTCTACATGAAGATAGGTATATTTTCTTATGTTTTTGTTTTATGTTGTAAATGAATTCCTCAAAATTATGAAAAGGAACGTAAAACAAAAACGTTGTTGGTTTACGTTTCCTACTAGGTAATCAAAGACCGTTTACACACATCATAAGTTTGGGATTTTCTTATGGTTAACTTTCTCCTAATCATGTTCTCTATCACTCTCCCCCAAAACTTGACCCTTTGTTTTTCTTCCATGTCCATGTTTTCCTACATGGAATCCTAGTGTGGGTTAACTCGGGTGACCTTTTTACTTCCCTTTCTTTCTTTTAAATTAATAATTTTACTGACTCCTTTTCTGATGTGGGACTTTCAATGAAATTTCAAAACCCAATTTTAAAAAATTGCGAGGATGCAATTTCTTAAGGGGGGAAGAATGTAACGACCCGAAATTTTGAATAAATCTTGTTTCCTAATTTTATGTGTTATTTTATTTTATTTTTATACTCAACAAAAATGTTTCATTTGATAACATGATTATAATTAAAATGATACCGTTGGGTTTAGACGGTTATATGACCATTGGTCAATATGACCGCTGGAAACTAAACGTTTTAATTATTGTCTCTAAATACAAGTAATCTTGGTTAATTATTATAGAAAGAACATTCGACGGCCTCACCCAGTAGTCTTGGACCGATCGAAGCCCATCTAACAGAACATGGGAAGGAGGTAGCACCACTGGGCTTTGCTCTGGACCAAACCCAAGCCGAACTTCATCGTGTGAATCTAGAATGGAATCGTCTTTGGGAGAAGTTCAAACTGATAGAAATTACTACTCGTGCGATGCTAGCCGAGCCTCCCTCATATTCTCTCACCTTAGCACACCTTACACTTAGGTCCTATGCCGGTGTGATAAGGGGATATGTAAGGAGACCATAACTGCCTTGTGTAATCCTTTGTTTTAAATAAAAATTGGGATTTCTTCTTATGATGAAGTTTATGAATTTTTAAATGACCGGATAAATATAGTATGCATATTTTTGATGAATTTTAGAAAAAGGATATTTTAAAAATGTTTATGTAAACCTTAAATAATTAAAAATGTGTAATGATTTTCAAAAAATGGTCTTCTACAATTATGTTCAGTACGAAATTTAGAGTCTAATAAGATCAACTTGATTTTTTATGAATAGTAAATTATGAATAGTGATTTTATGATTAGGATTAGTAATGTGTCCAAATGGATTATTAATCTCACTTAAAGAAAGTATTAATATAATCTAGGAACCTTGATTAAGTAATGTGATTCAATAAAATGGTTAAATAACGGTTTAATAAATTATTATTCAAGTATTAGTTTTTTCGAGTGAATAGTGTTTTTTAATTAAAAATTAAATTAAAAATATTTTAATTTTTTTTTATAAAATTGATTTCATTTTTTAACTCAGAGCACCGATATTATGTTATGATAATTTTTGGGGGTTTTTTTTCTGAAAAAATGAATTTTCGGTGAATAGTGTATTTATTTAAAAAAATAAATTAAAAATATTTAGAAAAATATTTTTATAAAATGGAGTTCATTTTTGAAATCAGATCATTGATATTTGGTTAAGTTGAAATTTTGGGATTATTCTGAGAAAGTTGAATTTTCGACGAATAGTGAAAATACAGTTTTTAAGTTACGGGTGTTTAATGACATCATTAAATGATGTATTAAGTATGTAATCAATATGGTCAACTTATGAATAGTAAGATAAGGTATGAGGTGTCCCAAGTGGCCAATACCATGGGAAAATACCATGGGCAAGCCCATGGTTTTGCCAAAACCACTAATGAGGTGTCCCTTGGCCATTAATGCCTTGTCCCCTCACTTTCCCTATAAATACCAAGCCATCCTCTCATCCTTTAGACTCCCCACTCTCCCCCAACAAAGTTCTGGTCTCATTACCTCCCAAGGAGTCCTCCAAAGGTTCCCCCAATCCCTCAAGGTCCCAACCTTTGAGTTTTAAGAGTTACGTTTTAAGGTAAGGGATCTGATCTCTCTTTTTCTTTTCAAGAAATCTATTTTATGTAATTTCTTTTATGCTCCGTGTTCTTCTGTTAAAGGGTGTTCTTTTATACTCTTCTTACTTCCCTTTTCATGTTCTCATAATGAGAGATCCCCTCTTACTCTCATTATTTCTTTTTATGAAGTTTTAAGTGGCACCGTTTGGCTGCTGAAATTTTTGTAACAGATTCTTTCTCCCTTCTCATTTTTCAAGATCTATTTTCATGTAAAGTATATCAAGTTAATTTTTATTATGTTGGTGTACGATATCTAAATTTATCATACTTATCTTTTATGAAAATATAATGAGATACCTCATTCGATCTCTTCAATTCAGTATTTTGAAGTTTTAAGTGGCGCCGTTAGGCTGCTGAATTTTTAAGTGGTCCTTGCACCTTTCTCCCTTTTCAAAGTTCTAATTCCATGTCAAGTCTTGCAAGTTCCTTTTTATTATGTTGGGGTATGATCTCTAAATTTATCATACTGATATTTTATGACCATATGATGAGAGACCCCATTTGATCTCTTCAATTCTGTATTTTGAAGTTTAAGTGGCGTCATAAGGCTGCTGAATTTTTAAGTGGTCCTTGCACCTTTCTCCCTTTTCAAAGTTCTAATTCCATGTCAAGTCTTGAAAGTTCCTTTTTATTATGTTGGGGTATGATCTCTATATCTATCATACTAATCTTTTATGTTCATATTATGAGAGACCCTATTTGATCTCAACAATTCATTTTTGGTTGAAGTTTATGTAACGCTGTTAGGCTGCCGAATTTTCATAAGAGAAATATTATTTTTGTCTTCCTTTCATGTTCTTCATTTCATATGGTATATTTTCAAATTTCATTACCACGTTCTTAAATCCCTTATATTATATCCCTATACTGTTTTATGGGTCATTTATGAATGTTTGACCCATGTCCCCTCTCTTTTCAATGTTTTCTAAAAACCTTGTAACATAGCCGTTATGCTGCAGAATTTTCGTCTCAAAATGTCTCTCTCTTTTTTTCTAAAGATATTTTATTTTATTATGTGAATACTCAAATATCTTATTTATATAGGGGTATTCACATATATATCAAAATGTTATATTTTAAATTCTGGGATTTACATACGTGAAACCCGCTTTCCCTTTCCTTGGGTTTAAAGTGACATAAAGATCATGTCTTTAAAGCAGTTTTTAAAACGTTATGATTATGAAATGAAAACCATTTATTTAATGCTATATGGGTTGTTTATTAAATTATTGATGATGATATGTGTGGTTCACATGATAATAAAGACATGTCAAGGGTGCACCCAGATAGTGCTTCAATGCATTGGGTAAAGACTTAATCTCTAGAGATGACTTTTTAGACTGATACCTTGGTGAATAACCTTGGTAATTTTTAATGACACCTTGGGGATGGACCTTGGTGAAACGAAATGATTTTCAATATTAAATGTTGCAGCAACATCTTCAAGTTATGAAAATGTTATTTTTATTATGATATGCCTCATGATTTCATTCTCATGCCTTAAAGTTCTTTTCATGACCTTATTGAAGTATCTCAAGTTCACATGTAAAATGTTTCTCTTGTTTCCCTTACTGGGCCTTTTTCTCACCCTTTCTTTTGATGTATGTCCCCAGGTTATGTGATGCAGTAATGAACCTAGGATGAACATGAGGAGAATCCTTTCAAGTGTTTTAGAAGAATGTTTTATGTTTTCGTGTTTAAAGTTCCTGGTTTCCAAGACACCAAACCTTAAAGATCCTCGGTTTTGTAAAATGTAATGAAAGTTTATGTGATAGAAAGGAGGGATGTTATAATTCTAGACAAAGATTTGGTCAAGAAATATTTACTTGGAATATAACTGTAGGTTTCCCATTCAAGACTACTGATATTTCCTTGCTTTTTCATTAGATCATAGAATTATACTTTGAGAGCTAGTCCATCCCTAGTATAATGTAGAATTACAAAATGAGAATGAATACTAGATTTTTGATAAGATTGTGCTCACTAAATTAAATACTAGAGTTTAAAAATACTATTGATGCTTGGATAATCCCTTCACGAGTCTTTAATGATAACTCTACTTTTATAAATTATGGGGTTGATTCTAAATTATTTGCAAACTTGGAGGAAATAAAAGAATGTGTAGAACCAGAATTAAACAAAAGTAGTTGCTATTATTGAGATAAAAATAAGAGTACCTTCCACCACATCATTTGGAGCTTCAACATCAGCTGTTGTGATAGAAAAAGCACAACCTTACTCCCTTGGCCTTTGCTGAGGCTGATAGTGTTTCCCCTCCACTACCCTCAGATTTGGATAGTGATTGGAAAAGTTCCCAAGATGTCCACACATGAATCATTGGACTTTAGGTAGAGCCATCACCATCTTACCTTTTTTTTTCGTGTTGGGAAGTTGAGGCTTTACCTCAATACCACAATTCTGTGCAATATGGCCATCTCTTCCACACTTTTAGCACTTCCCACTTCTAACTAGGAAGTTCCTCGAATGCTTCTTCCCACATTTATTACATGTGGGATGTTTCACTTGCTTGCCTTCTCTTCCCAGATCAAAGTTCCTCCCAAAGTTTGGATCCATTTATCTCTTCTTTTCATTGGATATATGAGACCACTTCCTCTCACCAAACTCCAGTTCAAATTTCATAGCACTCCTCATGATCTCCTCATAGCTATCATAGTATTGATTGGATAGATTTTTCCACATATGAGGTCTTATTCCACCAAATAATCTATCACCCTTCTTATTAGGATCCGTGAAAAATATTGAGGTGTAATGGGAAAGTCTTGTGAAGTTCATCTCATAGCTTCCAACAGATTCATTCTCCTTCGGCTTTATCTCTATAAACTCCTTCTCCGTTTTTGTTCTCATTAAATGAGGGAAATAATTATTGAATAAGATCCATTTGAACTATTCCCACTCTATGGATTCAACCTCCACTATTGACGTCATGTTTTTAATCAGTTCCCATCACTGATCAACATCTCCCTCTAAGTAGTAAATAGCTAGGGAGACCTTCTCTTGTTCTGAATAGAAGATCACAGAAAAGATCTTCTCGATAGAGCTGATCCACTGTTCATCAATCACTATGTCGGTAGATCCACTAAATTTTGGTGATAATTGACACATAAAGGACTCAATATAAAGTTTTTCCCTTCATGATGAAATCGATCTCTCAACTTGATTCAAGTTACTTACCATAAATTGAGTCAGTTGGTTCATCATTCTCATGAAGGTTTTCATTCCAGCTTCCATTAGAGGGCCCTCGGTGTATGGTCCATTGTGGCCACCATTTGCATAATTACTCATATTTCCCTACATTTTATAAAATAATAAAACCTTATTGATAATCTTATTTCATTTATTAATATTTTAACTATAAAGTATTTTTATGAGTTAAAACATCATGCTTAAACATATTATTCTTTAACAATAATTACATTTCTCTATAAATCCTTCATAATGATTCATAAAAAGAATATGATTAACAAAACATATCCACAAGGAGTGTGAAAACAAGAGTACAAAAGGCCCATTATTATTCCCCAGTTCCCATTCAAGTCTAGGTCAAAGTGGTGTTTTTCAGGTTTTACCCCTAGATACATCTGTGCAAGAGCCACATCCACTTATTTATATCTAGACAGAGATCTATTTGTTTGGAAACCACTTACTTAACATTTCACCAAAATACCAAGAAGTTTTACTATATTTAAAATTTTTATAGGATTTTTCGTAATGTTTCCATAGCCTAATTTCCACAAATAACTAAACTATCCTTTGATACCAACTATGACATACCGCCTTCTTATTACATAACTTTTCATTACATTTTACAGATAGAGGATCTTTAAAGATTAGTGTCTTGGAAAAGGGTACATAATACATGAAAACATATAAAATTATTTTAATCATATTGAAAGTATTGTTGAAATGTTCATCCTAAGTAAAATTACTACATCTCATAACCTTGGGGCATGCATCAAAGGAAAGGGTGAGCATAAGGCCCAGTAAAGGAAAATAGGGAAACCAGTTTACCTCTGAACTTGAGAGAATACAATAATAACATGAGAAAATATCATAAAGGCATGAGAAGAGAAATATAATGATAATAATAACTTGAATAATATCTTTAAAATGTGGCTAAAACATTTAATTTAGACATTCATAAGAATATCACCAAGGTCCATCCCCAAGGTGTCATAAAAATTACCAAGGTTATTCACCAAGGTGTCATAAAACTTGTCATCTTTAGAGATTAATTTCATTACCCAATTGCATTGGAGAGATATCAAGTAATACAATTAATATGTATTTATTTTAATATGATACACATAGATCATAATCTAACATTTCATAAATAACCCAAATAGAATAAAAGAAATGAGTTTCATATCAAAAGCGGGACGTTTTAAAAAGTGATTAAAAACATGATCATTATGTCATTCATAAACCATGGAAAAGGAATGGGGGTTTTATGTACGTAAATTCCAAAATAAAATATATCTTTTTTATGTCTTTATGAATAAACCTATAAATGAAATATTTTTGGGTATTCACATAAATAAAATAAAATAATTTCTTGAGAAAAAAAGATAGATTTTGATATGAAAATTCTGCAGTATAACAACTATGCAACATGGTTTTAGAAAACATTAAAAAGAGAGGGGAAAGGGGTAAAAATTTCATATAAATACTCATAATACAGTAAAGGGATAAAATAAAATGGAAATAAGAACATGATATGGAAATTCAAAATCCATACCATATAAAAGAAAACTTGAAAGGAAAAGACAAGTTTAGAATTCCCTTACGAAAATTCGAAAGCCTAACAATGTCACTTAAAACATCAGAAAATGATTTGATGAGAGTGAAAAGGGTCTATCATAATTTTAATATAAAATGTACCACAATAATTATATAGAATAATGTACCCCAACATAATAAAATGGAAATTAAAAGACATAACATAAAAGAAGTCTTGACTAAAAGAGGAGGGTGAAAGGTTCCCTTATATTGAAGAGTAACTTCTAAAACTCTAGGATTGAGATCTTGAGGGATTGGGGACACTTTGGGAGTACTCATTGGATGATAATACTATAAAATATTCTAGGGGGAATATTTTGGAATGAAAAAAATGAAGGAATGGCTTGGTATTTATACTAAATGAGAAGGAGTTGTTTATTAATTTTTAAGGACACCTAATCGATGGTATTTGCAAAACCATGGGCTTGTACATGGTATTTGACCATGGTTTTGGACACTTGGGACACCTAATATAATATTTTAATCCAAATTAGTCAACCAAAATTTTAAATAACATATTACATCATTATGATGTCATAAAATACACTGAAAACTCAAAAACTGTGTTTTTACTATTCACTAAAAAACAAAACATTTTATAAAAATATCATCAATTCACCCTTACCTAATATCGATGTTCTGAATTGAAAACTGAACTCCATTTTATGAAAATAATTTTTTAAATATGAGATATTTAATTTTTATGTAAAATTACTATTTACCTGAAAAAAATATTAATACCTAACTAATAATTTCTGAAAGAGTTATTTACTTATTCTATCATATCATATTACTATTCAATATGCCTAAATTATATTTATACTTAATTAAGTGTGGTTACTATTACATTGGTCATATTACTATTCATAAGGGAAATATTACTATTCATAATTTACTATTCACCAAAAAATAAGTTGATCTTATCAGACTATAAATTTATTACTAATCACAATTGTATATGTCCTTTTTTTGAAAATAATTTCACATTATTAATTATTTAAAGTAAAAAAATATTTTAAAATAATTTTTTTTCAATATTCATCAATAATATGAAACTTCTAAAAATTCATCCTATATTTATTTTTACATTTGAAATTCAAAAATTTTACCATAATAAGAAAAAAAAAATTATTTATACAAAAGGATTATACTAAGTAACAAAGGCCTCATTACATATACCCTTATAACACCTACATAAGACCTAAGAGTAAGGTGTGCAATTATGACAACACTGCTTATTTTACAAACTTAAACATGATTTATTACATAAACTATTCACTTGATACAACATGGAAGATCGAGAGGTCTAGTATCTTTGGGGATTAGGATCATTACATGACAACTTAAAACATGAAATACAACATCTTTATTGAAAACATCCTTTACATGACCACTACATTCCCTCGTAATTAGCATTGCATGGGACAACCTGAGGACATGCATAAGAAAAGGGGTGAGCTATAAAGCCCAGTAATGGAATAAACATGGAATACAAGAGGAGTACAATACATGTTAGACAATAGGCATATCAATAGATCACAAGAGAAACATGAACATAAATTCATGATAAATCATGATAATCATAACATGAAAATGTGGCAACAACACTTAACATGGAATTAGCATGAGCCAAGGCTCATTGCACATGGAGCATGAGTAAATACTCATTTCACATGAAGCACGAGTAAACCCCTGGTGCACATTAATTATCATGAGTCAACACTCATTTCACATGATGTATCACGATACTATACTTTACCCAATGCATTGGAGCTCTATAAGGGCGCACCCTTCTTAAACATTTCATTTCATGCATAAGTGTGCCACATGGATCATAAAACTTGGATTCATAAAACATAATAAATTATTCCATGATAAAGGAATGTGGAATTAATACATAAAACTTTATAATCAATAATTAAATGTGCATAAAGGTGAATACCCTTGATGGAGAAATGATCATGGTATTCACTACACAATGGCATTGTCTTAGAAAATCGGTGCGATTTTGGTAGCGTAGCAGTGTGACATAAGAATTCATAAAAATGGTTTATGAGAGAGAAATGGGTTACTAATAATATATAAATGTAATGGAAATTAAGGAGGTTATATAGATACATTTCCCAACAATTTTAATGGAATTTAGATTCATGATAAAAAAGTATTTCTTGAATGTAAATGAGGAGAGAGAAGTTCCTTTCAGAATTTTGGCATAGTAACAGGTGTACATGGGAGGCATTTAATGAGATATAAATGGGTCTCTCATAATTAAAACATAAATAGGGCAGTATGAGGGAGGTTTAAAACCATACCCCAACATTCAAAATTGAAATTATAAGGGAAAAACAACTTAAATAAAATTGGAAAAAAATGAGAAAGGAAGAAAAAACCCTTACTTGGAAGTGTGCTACCAAAGGCTTGAGAGAGGCTTGAGAGAGGCTTATTTAGAGCTTAGGGAACCTTGAGAGGATTATAGAGAGAGTAGGTCAGTGGTTGGATGAACTCCAAAGGCTCTGAGTGAGGAGGGAGTGGGAGCTTGGGTGGGTTTATATAGGAAAGGTGAGTGAATTCTTTATTATTTAGGTTTGGGACCCCTTACATTAAACTAATCTAAAACACAAATCAGCTCATGGTTTTTGCCCATGTTTTTTGAAAAAGGGAATAGGAAAACAATATTTTATAAGGCCAAATTCCGAACTTCTTAATATAATGGGGTTGCTTATATGGAGGTGAGTCACACTCCCATTGAAAATAATTTAAAAAGAAAAGATGTTTAATAAGTCCTGAGGGGTTCATTAATTCTTTGAAAAGTAAGTCAAACAAACCCAAAATCACATTATTTTAATGGTAAAACATATATTGGACGAACATAAAGCTTATAGTATTTTATTACATCACTATTGGGTCATTATGATGTCATAAAACACATTATATATTTAAACGGTATTTATTTTTTACCCAAAAATTTGACTGTCTCAGAAAATTATGAAAAATTCACCATTGGATAATTTCGACATCCTGATTCCAGAAATAACATTTATTTTATCTAAATAATTTTCTCAATATTTTAATTTTCACTTTTAAAATAAAAACCTACATTTATAAAAAAATCACGGGTTTTGACAAAAATTGCTTTCAAACCTTAATAAAAATTACAATTGCATTCATAAAATTATAAGATCATTTATATTTAATAAAAATTAATTTAATAATAATAATAATATTTTATTAAAATATTATTTAATTCAAAAATCCCTTAATTTAATAAAATATAATTCTTAATTAAATAATAACAAAAAACACTACTTGTACTTTAAAAACTATTTACAATGTATCAATAATGACAAGAGAGTATATTCATTATTATATACAAAAATAATGTACATGAACATAGTACTAGCGATTTGTTACATAAACCCTTAAAATAGCCACATAAGACCTAAGAGTAAGGTTTGCAATGGTGACAGACTCTTGGGGTGGCTCAGATAACATTGCTCGAGTGGTAATCTCTATCAACATCCACTTTTCCCATAGACGGTCTCGTTCGAGCTTGACATGATGAAACTCAGCTTGGGCTTGGTCAAGAGAGAAGCCCAAAGACGCCACCACTTTTCCGATCTCCGAAAAATGTGCTTCATATGGAGCAATTATACTGGATGAGGCCATCTCTTCCTTTTTCTGAGTAAATTGGATTTATTAAAGCCCTATATTTATACTAATCATGTGATCACTGTTAAACGGCTATAAAAGAAATGGTTGCAATTCTTAACATAAAACCAAAGAAGTTGACATTTTATATAAACATCTTACATAAAGAGACATTTAATTAGATCAATAGTTATTTACATTAATGAAACATTGGGTCGTTACAATATTCCCCCC
The DNA here is from genome assembly GCA_963277665.1 of Viscum album. Taxonomy (NCBI): domain Eukaryota; kingdom Viridiplantae; phylum Streptophyta; class Magnoliopsida; order Santalales; family Viscaceae; genus Viscum; species Viscum album. The sequence continues at coordinate 1,795,819,033 of OY728131.1, forward strand.
TTAAGAAATTTCGTCCTCAAAATTTCATTTTTCCACACTAAAACAGATGTGGGTAACTCAGCTTCATCATTTCCTCCGATTCCCAAGTCACTTCTTCAAACTTGTGGTTTCGTCACAATACCTTGACGAGGGGCATTGTCTTATTTCGTAGAAATTTTTCTCTACGATCTAAGATCTTCACTGGTTTCTCCTCATAAGAAAGATCATCCTCCAACTGTACCACCTCAGAAGAGAGTACATGTGAAGGGTCCGGTATGTACTTCCTTAAGAGGGATACATGAATGACATCATGTACTTTGGCCATGGTAGGTGGAAGTGCTAGTTGATAAGCCACAGCCCTGACATGATCAAGAATCTCAAAGGGGCCGATGTACCTTGGACTTAACTTCCCTTTATTTCCAAACCTCATGAACTTCTTCCACAGAGATATGAATAGAAAAACCATGTCTCCAAATTTAAAATCAAGGTCTCATCGATGATTATCTGCATAAATCTTCTATCGACTCTGGGCCGCCTTGATATGCTGCTGAATGGTTTTCAACTTCTCCACCATTTCTTCGACCATTTCTGGTCTAAGCAGCTTATGTTAACCAACCTCATCCCAACATGCCGGTGTTCTGTACCTTTTCCCATACAAGGCTTCATATGGTGTAATTTGGCTGCTCAAGTGGAAACTGTTATTATAAGAGAACTCAACCAGTGGAAGATGTTGATCCCATCCTCCTTTAAAGTCCATTGAGCATTCTCTCAACATTTCCTCAAGTGTTTGGATAGTCCACTCAGATTGGACATCATTTTGAGGACGATAGGCCATACTGAAGTTCAGTTCAGTATTAAGAGCATGTTGAAAACTCTTCCAAAACATAGAGGTGAATCTTGGATCTCAGTCAGACACAGTAGATAGTGGTACTCCATGCATCCTTACCACTTACCTGATATATATCTGTGCCAGTTGATCCAATGATAAATCCTCTCGAATAGCAATGAAGTGTGCATTATTTGTAAGATGATCCAAAACAACCCAGATATCATTGTTGCCTTTGGATGTCCTCGGAAGTCCAGTGACGAAGTCCATGGTGATGTTCTCCCACTTCCATTATGGTATGAGAGATGGTTGCATCATCCCCTTATACTTCTGCCTCTCTGCATTCACTTTCTGGCACACCAATCACTTTGATGTATATTCAGCGATCTCCTTATTCATATTATCCCACAAAAAGTTTTCTCGGAGATCTCGATACATCTTTGTGCTCCCTGGGTGAATAGAGAAACTTGAACTATGTTCATCATCCAAAGGTCCTTCTTCAGCCACATAATTGATGGAACACATAGTATTTTCCCAAATCGCACAATTCCTTCTTCATTAACATTAAACTCCGAGGATTTACCTTTTTTGATAGCTTCCACTTTTTCCTGAATTCCCACATCATCCTTTTGAGAATCCTTTAACCTTTCCAAAAGAGATAGTTGAGCAATAATTTGTGAAATGATTGATGATGTTCCCTTCTTTATGATTCCCATGTCCATCTTCATCAAGTCTAAGAAGATTGGATCCTTCTCAATTCTCATCATTGATAGAATCGTTGGTTCCTTTCTACTTAGGGCATCTACCACATTGTTCGCTTTCCCAGGGTGGTAATGTATTGAACAGTCATAATCCTTGATGAGCTCTATCCATATTCTATGGCACATAATAAGATCTTTCTGTGTGAATATATATTTAAGACTCTTGTGGTCAATATATATCTCACATTTCTCCCCATAGAGATAATGCCGCCAGATTTTCAAGGTGAAGATCACCATCGACAACTCCAGATCATGCGTTGGATAGTTTCACTCATGGATTTTCATCTATCTTGAGGCATAGGATATCACTTTATCAATATACATCAGCACATAACCTAAGCCCTTCTTCGAAGCATCACTTAATATCACAAAAGGTTCCCCACTTATGGGTAAAGTAAGCACGGGTGCAGTGATAAGCCTCCTTTTCAACTCCTTGAAGCTTTCTTCGCATTCATCACTCCAAGAAAAATTTACTCCCTTTCGAGTTAGCTTGGTAAGAGGGTTGGAAAATCGTGAGAAATTTCTCACAAATCATAGATAATATTCAGCTAACCCCAAGAAGCTACGGATATTCGTTACCGATGTTGGCCTCGACCATCCCTCAATTGCATCTGTTTTGGAGGGATCCACAGATATCCCATTTCTTGTGATGATATGGACCAAGAATGAGACCTCCTTCAACTAGAAATCATACTTCATGTACTTTTCATAGATCTTCTCCTTGCACAAAGTCTCTAGTACAGTTCTTAAATGCTCCTCATGATCCTCCTTGGTTTTGGAGTATATTAGAATATCATCTATAAAGACTACCACGAATTTTTCAGGGTAATCTCTAAAGACTCTATTCATCAAGTCCATGAAGATTGCGGGAGAATTAGTGAGTCTGAAAGGAATTACTATTAATTCATAGTGCCCATATCTTTTACGAAACGTAGTCATGGGGATATCTTCCTTCTTCACCCTTACTTGATAATGTCCTGACCACAAATCTACCTTGGAGAAGTATTGTGCTCCACACAGCTGATCGAACAAGTCACCGATCCATGGAATAGGGTACTTTTTCTTTATCGTGATTTTGTTAAGTTCACGATAATCGATGCAAAGATGCATTGAACCATCCTTATTCTTGACAAAGAGGACTAGTGCACCCCATGGTGAAGCACTTGGGCGTATAAACCCTTTATCCAGATTCTCTTGTAGTTGTTTCTTCAGCTCTTCAAGCTCCACGACAACCATTATATATGGAGTATTGGATATTGGTATCACTCCTGGTATAAGTTCAATTCAGAATTCAACGTCTCTTCTAGGAGGAAGACCAGTCAGTTCCTCAGGAAACACTTCAGCAAATTCCCTCACAATAGGAATTTCTTTAAGGATGGTTTCTTCATTGGACTCAATCATTTGAGCTAGATATGAGTGATCACAGGGAAGTAATATCCATGCTTGAGATGATGGAGCTAAAGGATATTCATCTTCCCCCTTACACTTGTAAGGAATCGGGTGTTGATTCTCCATATGGAGTGTGATTTCCCTATTCCGAAAACTTATGTTGGCTCTATATAAGGAAAGCCAATCCATGCTAAGAATTGCATCAAATTCCACTAGAGGGAGTTTGATGAGGTTCACCGGGAAATTCAATCTATAGATTATGATAGGAGAGGAGTTATATTCCTGGGATGCAATGATTTCCCCATTTTCCGTACTCACCGACATCTTCACTTCCATGATTTTTTGTGGTGCTGGTTGTTCTACTAAACTTTCGAGATATAAAAGAATGAGTAGAACCTGAATCAAAAATCATGTTCTCTATTCTTGAATGAAAAACTGGCGTACTTGTCACCACTTCGTTTTCGGGGTTCACTTCGTTAGAAGTGATGGAAAAAGCTCTTCCTTGCTTCCTTGGAGGTTGTTGGTTGCCTCCGAAAACCCTTGGATTAGGGAACTGATTTGAAAAATGCCTTGGTTCTTTGCAGTTGTAACAATGAATAATGCGTTGAGGTTCAAACGGAGTGTCCCTCTCCTCTGTCGCAGTCACATGTCTTTCTTGCCGACAGTTAACAGCTAGGTTCCCTTCTCTTCCACACCTAAAGCATTTCCTCATCCCCTTGAGGAAATTTCCAGGGTGCTTCTTTCCGCACTTTTGGCATGTGGGGTGCTGGATCTTCTTAGCACCGTTGGATTTATCCATCGGACCGCCAACATTGAAGTCCATCTTACGCTTCTTGTCCCCATGATACCCCTATGATTCCCCAATCTCCATTTTGACCTTGAGGGCACATCGGACAATTTCCTCCTAGCTGTCGAAGTCATGGATCGCTAATTCTTTCCACAGGCTAGGATTCAGCCCACCAAAGAAGCTGTCAACCTTGCATTCGGGGGTAACGACAAAGCCAGAATCATATCGTGCAAGCCTTGTGAAGTTTTACTCAAACTCTCCAACATATTATTCATCTTTTTTCTTTAGGGAAAGGAATTCCCTTTCCATATTAAGCTAGAGGGTGCGTGGAAAATATTTATCAAAAAAAAATCTTCTGGAAATCCTTCCATTCCAACGCCTTGATCTCCTCCTCAGGCTTTGTATTTTTGATCAACGTCCACCATTGATCAGATTCACCCTCCATACGATAATCCTCCAGGAGAACCTTCTCTTGTTCAGAACATTAAAGGATCGAGAAGATCTTTTCAATGGAGTTGATCCATTGTTCAGCGATCATGGGATCAGATGATCCAATAAAAGTAGGAGGCCTTTGTCTCATGAAGCTCTCGATAGAGAATTGTTCCTTCTTAGGAGGATTTGTACATTCCTCTTGACCCGTGTTTCTATTCAAAGCTTGAGTTATCTGAGAGAGAAGCGTGACAAAGTTCGCGATTCCCGCTCCCATTGGATTGGGCATCTCATTAGTACAATCATCACACTAATCTTCACATCGGTTGTTAGCCCGAGTCCTCCTATTACCGACTATTGGCTGGAATAAAAGGAAAGTTAGGGGGTAACACATAAAGGGTAATCCAAAGAAAAAAGTTTATTACTTATAAATAAACTTTTATTTCCTCAACTCATGAGTCTATAGGCTTCAATATAGGATTTTGATGATCTACTTTCTAACATATATTCTTAGGGGCATTTTTTAAATTCCCTTAATAAGGGTTCATACTAATCTTGTGAATTTATCAAAACATATCCCCTCGGAGTGTCGTAACCAAGAGTGTAGCAAGGCCCGTTGTCGTGCACCAGTTCCCGTTTGAGTCTAGCTCAAAGCGGTGTTTTCGGGTTTTACCCCTAGGATACATCTATGGTAGAGCCACCTCTACCTGCTTGTATCCAGATAGGGATGTATTTTTTTGATAAACCACTTACTCAGTACTTACCAAAATGTCGGGATGTTTTTATTATACTTAGTCTTGTCTCCAAGGCTTTATGAAATGTGACACATTCTGTTTCATGCAGAACTTCAAATCTGTTTTGTTGACTGGAGATGAGAACTTATGTGTGACATAATATTCGTTATTTTTATCGATACAATAATGATAAAATCAAACATATGTTATGATTTAAAAATTAAATAGTACAATGATACACACACATATTTTATGACATAATGCATATTATAAACACTGGTTATATAAATAATACAAATTATATAACACTAATATGAGAAAATGGTTTTATATAATGCACACACATACATTCTAGATTTGTTATTGTAGTTTATAAATAACATTTCTCCATTTCATTAACATTCTATATTAATGATTATATTATAGATAGTAAATATTATTACAAAGAGATTTCATATTATAAACAATTTATTACATCACAATTTAGTGATACACTGATTGCAATTCGAAATGATAAACAGATTATAATTCATATTTTGAATGTAATTTATATTTATTATTATATATAGATTATTATATTACAATTTCAATTTAGTAATTATTATAGATTATAATAAAAATATTGTTATAATTATATTATAGATTGTAATACCTATAGATTATTTAACACATATTATGACATGTATTGACACAAATTGTTATCAAATATTTATAAAACTCATTTTTTTTGTAATTTTTATCCTTCTATAGATATTATAAATAGATTTTCATGTAATAAAATCAAACATACAAGAATGTATTATGAAATATTATTGATTCTTCCCAAAATATTATACAGAGTTTGCCTAAAAAATAAAGCAATTTTTATACAATGATTTAAAATTTAAACACTATTTATACACTATATTTCAAAAAAAAACCTCAGAATTTGTCAAAACTATACAACCAACTTGAAAAATTCCCTCTTTACCCAAAACAATAAATTTTGTATTTCACAAATAATATCTTTAAAAAAATTCTAAAAAATTGGTTTTTTCATGTATTTGAATATTTCAAATCTCACTATATCATAAGAATATCTCCACATGTTAGTTACATTTACAAGAAATGAATTTAAATATCAAGAATTATCCATATATTCTTCATAGGAAAGGTCTTTGATCAAACTCCAATGCTATCATTTGTTGAAAAAAGTTTGGACCCTTGAATAGTTTGATTGTATTTTAGAAATATAATTCAAAAATATTATTATAAATAAATATATTACCTTCAAGTTAAATTATATTGTTGAAAGTGTTGAAATAGAATTAGATCCCATAATTGATCATCTCCACTGGCTTATTTTCATCTTCATTGTCTCACAATTACCACTTAAAGTTCTTCTGCAATGGATATTATAATCTAAAAATGTCAAATTTTGGTGTGAAGAATGGACATGAGCCTTAAGGCACCAAGAATTACTATAGGAGCATGCATACATGTATTTTTCAAACAATATTAATGTACTATATATATCTAAAGGAATGTTTGATATGGTGAATCAATTTTAAGTGAAAATTAATAATATATGAAAACAAAGAAGGGAATTTTTAATCTTTTATCAAAGATTATATAGGAGATGAATTTTCATATTTGAGTTTCATAACACCTACTAGATTTAAATGCTTTTAAAGACCATCAATGTTCTCATGTATGTAAAAGGTCACTAAATAAGGACCCCAATAATAAGTCCAGTTGCAACTAATTCTACCAGGCCGGTAAGAAACCGGTATTGATCAAATATATCCACCTTAAAAATAGATTCAAATCATTTTAAAATTGGTTGATAAGAAATAATTTAATATTAAATAAGATAAATATTCATTTAAAATTAATAGAAGTAAATAAAAAATGATAATAGATGGGAAATTTCAAATATAAATTCGCAAGATAAGATAAAAAATTCTTTGATGTAAGATGTTTTTAGAAAGAAACATGTAACATAACAAACATACTATCTAAACAATAACAAAATTTAATAGTAAACTACAACCAACCCCAAATTTTTTCTATTAAGAGTACCCTACAACCAAACTTAAATAGTTAAACATAGGCCATAAATTTTTTTGTTTCCTATTCTAAAATATATAATGAAAATTAAAATCAGATATATATATAAGATGTGTATACCTTATAAAAAATTATAGGCATTCATTTTCATTATAATGAAAATTCATACCTTAATTAGTATGGAATGTAAAAAATATAATGAAAATAAATATCTTAATTGGAACTAGTTATGTATATTCTTACTCATTTAAGGTATGTATTTCATTACCAGTATGAATTTTCATTATATATTTTACATTTTGGTCCAATTAAGGTATGCATTTTTATTACATAATAATAACATCAATATAAAAGATTATAAATATGTCAGAAATACATTTTATTTTAAAAAAAACAAATAAAAAACATTATAATAAAAAAACAGTAGCTATTAATAAATATATGTAAATATTTACTGGTTATGGAAATATAATACTCATAAAAATATAGTGTTTATACAAATAAATCAATATAAAAATCATGTTAAAATAGTATAAAAATATAGGCATTACCACCAATTCTACAGAATACATGGAGTAAAGGTTTTCTATATCCTATGTAAGTGTAAGTAGTGGAGACATATCATTATAGAATGATAATACAATTGGTTACTAATAAAATCATTTTTGTATAAGAGAAAAGTTGAAAATTATAACTTTATAAAATTAAGGTAGTTGATGGTCTAACCAAACACATATTTAAAAAAAATAAAAATATGTTTTGTTGGGAAAATTGGGGGAAAGAAAAATATGTTAATAGAAATCCAAATTAAGAGACATATTTTGATAAAAAAATAAGGAGCATGTAACCTTACTTGGGTATTGATATTGACAATGATCACATTTATAAAGAATTCAGTTAAAGGTAGAAGACACAAAGATGTAATTTTTTGGGAAAAAGTATTCTAAAGAATAAATTGATCATCGAGGGATGGAAACCAATTGATGAATATTGAATTATGTCTAGTAAATATAGTCCTAGAGTGTTAATAGATAAGTTTGATGATGAATGATGAACACTAAAAAAATTGGATACTGATAAAGGAGAAATTCTAGTAGAAATGAAAATAGGCAATGATAGGAATAATTAGATAGAAAATTAAGATAAATATATTATAATTATAGGTATACCATCTTCACTAACAAATTTCATTTCCTAGAGTATATTTGTTTCCAATTAGTTCTTATAGTATAGAGATGTCATGGATAATTTTCTAGTTGATTGAGTTTTAAAAAATATTTCACTATTCATTGAAAAATAATCTAAAGGTATGAGAAACCAAAACTCATTATGGCAATGTTAACATGAAAGGAGAAATATTATACAACAATAGTGAACCCTCTATATAGGGAGGGGTAATATTTTCATGGAGTTGTATGTTTTTTTATCAATTTTATTAGGTAAAGTAAAAGATAGTCATGTAGTTCTATAATTCACAAAATTACATATAGAATTAAAATAATTAACCCCTATAGTAGAGTGAAGAGATAAAAAGTATGTGGAATAAAGTTTATGAAATTAAAATAAGTTCCATAAGAAATTTAAGTACAACAAAGAAAATCGTTGAATTTATAAGGTAAAATAGAGAATAGACCAAACCATTTACTATTAATACTATCAATGGAATTCAATATACACTCAGTGTGTTATTTCCAGAGAAAGATGTAGAAGTTATATAATCATCATCATAAAGTATTTGGTTTGTAGAATTTAATGAACTATAGGTAGTATATGAACCTTTAATACAGACATTGCTGACTTTTTCTTTTCATCCTTAACTATCGACACTACCAAGATTCCTTTCATCAATCATTGTGATCAGTAAAAAATGGCGACATATTTTTGATTGTATGGGAATAATAGTGAAAGGAAATACAATTCACAGAAGTTAAATATTTTTTGAATAAGAAAACAAATATGACTATATGTAATAGTTTTTAATCAGATAAATTCAAAAAAAAAAAAATTAAGTACTGACATTGAAATAAAATATTATATTAAATAACCAAATCAAAATTCCAAAAATTAAATAGTGGAATATAATGTCAAATAACTCTATCAAAGTGTCATATAATGTGTGCATTTTACACTACCGGAGGCATATACTGTGTGTATAAATCATGTAGTTTTTATACACTTTCATTGTATAGTATATATACTCTATTTTGGGTAAATTTCACTATATTTTCATAAAGGGTTACAAACATTTAAGACTAATCAAAAATATATTCATCCAACCTTTGATGATGATGAATAGTTGGTTTTTTGAGACAAGTCTTCTCTAATTTTAGGTATTTGAAGACTAAAGTACTGGCGATACCAGGAAGATGAAATAGTTGGTTAGAGAGTGGGACGAAGAGGAGGATTACATAAAGTTTATATTGAAATGGAAGGTGGAATAATAGAGAGGTAGCTTGGAAAAGGAAGATCCAATTCTATAGAAAGTCAGGGTTTATGGAAAATTGTGAAATTATAAAGAATGGAAAAATCATAACATTAATGGTGAAGAATAGTCGATATTTAGAGATGACTGAGGTTTGGTTTTATATACATCAGCAATGAAGAGATTATGATTCTAGGAAGAATAAACCATTAGTAAGGGATAACAATTAAAAATCCATGTACAGGAAGAGTTCTATAAATTATGAAATTATAATGAAAATGCGCACTTTAGTTTGTTTAGAATGGAAAAGTTACAAAAATGATAAAATTATATATTCTTTCATTTTATAAATGAGTAATCATTTTGAAACAATTAAATTAACAGATCATTCATAATTTTGTTATTAATTTTTACTGGTACCTTATTGTATAAGTATACCATAGGAATATGGAAGAAAATACTAGTAGTGAAAAATGTAAGTAGTTATGTGATAAACGATTAGATAAGTAAAAAATTATCAAGAACATTCCTCAATAAAAATTTTAATTTCTCAAAAAATTTGAAATTCATGGAATTCAAGTATATAACTCTATGTGTAGTAGTGATATACAATTTATGATGGTTCTCATTTGATAAAATTTAGGATACTCGAAATGTACCAGGTAAGGTATTCTTAATTGAATTACAGACACTATTTGGATCATTTATCCTGATGAAACCCATAGAAATATCCCATGAATAATTATTTAGGTGATATGAGAAATATTATAAAAATACATTTGATGATGTAACGTAATTGGATAAATTTTGGTTTTCCCAATCATCTAAGAAAACATTTAAAAACATTCATGAAACTTTTCATTTTGGAACTTCACAAAAAAACATATACATTTTTATTTCTAGTCTATTCTTCATTAAATTATCATAATAAAAAATTAAGTGTTAATTTATTTAATTATTTAATATCTAAAATGGAATTCATTTCATTGTAAAAAATTTAATATAAGTGAAAATTTATTTTTATAAAAATGCATAGTTTGAAAATTTTAAATTCATAGTTCACATTTTCAACTTCAAATAGAGAGATAAAACTTTAGAACCATTATAATATATAATTAAAATTTATAACTTTCGTAGTATAGTATGTAAATGTTCCAAAAATTATAAAATTATAGATTATTTCACTGAATAAATGAGTAATGATTTGAAAAAAAAAATCAATGAATGCATTAATCATAACTATAGGTTCGATTTTAACTGGTACTTAAATGTAAAAATATATAGTGGGACTATAGAATAAAAATATAGTAGTGAATAGAGTATGTATTTATGTGAAGATAATTTTAGAAGAAAGGCATTATGAATAACAAAACTCTATGATTTTTTAATTTATTAAAAACTATTAAATTAATAGCTTTCAAGAACATACCTCTATGTATAGTAGTGAGATATTAGTCAAAAGTAAATGTATTCTAGAAAAACCTAAATTCTATACTGACTAGTGAATTAACATTCATGAACATGCCTAAAATATATCCATCCACCATAAAACTAAAATAATAAAAAATACACCCCACCATTAAAATATAGAATAAAAATGTCTGTTTTAAGCACTTTTGACTAAAGGTTGGGGGATTTTTATAGTAATATACATGAAAACATAATACAAGGGTTATTCACTTAGGGAATAAAAAATAAATCAAACACTAAATTATTTAAAACAATTATAGTATACAAACACAATGTACAAGTTTCAGACAATTATAGTATAAAAGGAAAAATGCATACATCAAATATAGAACTATATAAGTGAAATGAAAATGTGTAGAGAAGGAAATATGGTAAATTTGAATGTAATTTTTTATGCCTTGGGTTGCATAGAGTGGGTAATAATAAATTCTATTATTGAAATCTAGATAAACTGACATAAGAAAAATAAATTTTTCATACTAAGTTATAGAAATACATCATTATTTATTATTGATATCCCCAAAAAAAATGTTATACCAATAATAATTGATTATTATAGAAAAATAAGAGGCTTAAATTAATTAATTAATTCATAAGATAATAAAAAATACTAAGTTATTGGACATACCATAAAATATATTAAAAAACTTATTCTGAAGAATATAATAAATATTTTAGTAAGTATTCCTTTATAGGTTGAATTTTCATCAAAAAATACAGAAATACATTATTATTTATCATATGTTACCAACCCAAAAATGTTAGTCCAATAATGATTAATTAATATAGAAATACAAGAGGTTAATATTAATTTACAAATACATAGTAGAATAACAGATACTTTGTTACTAGGCATATTATAAAATATGTTAAAAATGATATACTGAAGAATATAGTAAATATTGTAGGAATATTTTTCCCATGTAGTTTTCCTTTTATTAAAAAAATACTTTTTAATAGTAACAAAAAAAATTAGATAGAAAAAAAGGAATTTATAATGAATTATAAAAATTTAATTTAACTTTGAAATGAAGATCACATGCCTCTTGCATATGAGGTCAAAACTGGAATAATAGATGGAAGAGTAGAATATGGGTAAGCCCAAGAGTGTAAAGATGAATCATTAGAGACATGAGCAGTGGACATGATCCCATACAGTTGAATGAGATCTTTATCACTAAATGTAGTTAAGTAAGAGAACTGTGAGAGAACATTGTAAGTTCATTACATGATTAACCTACAAGAGTACTAATAAAACGAAAGAGTAAATTGTAAAGGAAAAATATATAAGAAATTTAGTATAAAAATTAAACGATCTTAAAAAAGGATCAATTGATTGATGGACCTAAAAGAGGGTCAATTGTTTAATGAATATGAATCAAGTAAAAAACCATATAAGTAATTAATTAATTTATGAATTTATCTGGACAATAAGTATGGCCTAAATTAAAAACATATAATTTGGTTGAACATTATCTAATAACATCTCACTCACTTTTCTCAATTTAATTTACAGTATTTGGTAAAATCTTTTGTTGAGCATATTTCAAAGTTGTTGATTATGTAAAACAATAATATCATAATGAATCATGTAATTTTTAGGAGAAATATTCAATAAAATAAATATAAACTTTTGAAATGAAAAAATTCAAACAAACCATGTAATTGTATAGTTTATAATTACAATCAATTTGAAAATTTCAAGATGATATCAGTACATAACATTCTATCCATTCTAATAATATCTTTCGCTTCATTATTTCAATGTAAATAAATTGATATGGTACATAAAACTATAATTTAATAATGGAATTAGTATATATAGATTCTGGTATATATATATATATGAAGTATAATATTTATAATAATGTACATACCTATATGGGCAACAATTGTTTTTTCAGCCTTGTTAATTACCATTATAATCACACTTCTTTAAAACTAGATGGTAATTGCAATTCACTTAAGAAATACTTAGAGATATATTATGCTATCAAAATTATGATATTTATACTTGAAACATATAATTTATTAGGAAAAAATAAATCAATATATGAAATGGAATATAAATATAAAAAAATATACCTGGAGTGAGAAATTTCACAGAAAACAGTGTCAACAACCTGATGTTTTTTTTGAGGTGTGTCAATTTTTATTGCAGTGAAAATATAAATATAAAAAATATCGCATATTTTTTTATCTTGTAAAAAGAAATATTGTATTGTATATTAAGTTTCCTGTAGATAGAAAGTTCATAAAAAACAATTTCAAAACAAATAAATAGTTTAAAATTAAGAATTTTAAATATAGGGAAGCATTTGATTTTTTTATAAAAGTAGAAAATGATATAGAATTTAGAGTAAATAAATATAATATCTATGATCATAAGGAAATTGTAATACATTTTTTAAAGATTACCACAGGTCTTGTAGAATGATACTTTTCAAATAGTGCTTGAGATATAACTAACAAATCAATTCCCATCACTCCTCATCATCTCATTCCACCTCATATAATCCCTGTTAGAAAACCCATAAGGCATTGGAAAGAGGTAAAAATGAATTAGGGATTTGAAGAGAAGGAAACAAACGAAATTGGTGGCGGGAAGGGGTAGGATAAGATATATATATGTGGAGTAAGAGGTTTATTGATGTGGTGAGGTGTAGTGATGTTGATTTTAGAGACTAAGGGGAGGCATAAAATACAAAAGAGAATGTAGAGGTAGAGTTTGGGAGTTGTGGAGTTGAATCCAAGGAGGAGTGGGGAGGTATGTAATTGGTGTCTGAGGATTAGGAGGAATGATGAAATAGGGAAATGGGAATAGGGGAGTCATGAGAATATTGAAAGGGATTCAAATTCAAGGTTGATTTGCCTTAGATGTGCAGTGGAGATGAATGAACTATTTATAAGGAGATAAATGAAGAATTTCAAACTCATGGAAGGGTTTCGTGAGGGAGTCGGTTATCACACGCAGAGAGGAAATGATTGGAAGGAAAATATAAACCAAAGAAATATGGATGAGTTTCTGAGAATTGTACATGTGGGTGGAGGATATCTTAAAAGGATATATATATCCTTGGTGGCATGTCCTATAATATAGATAATGGATATTATAATTATAATTATTATTGTAGATTAGAGAAGAAGAAGGTAGAACTAACATCAGATATGAATGAGTGGAGAACCTTCTACTGTGATCACATGAGAAATGTGTGGGGAGGGGTTTCCTTATAAGTTTTATAACATGTGTTAATAAAAAAACAATAACATTATTATTATTAGTAATTTTTTTTCTAATTCTAACTTTTAACCAAAATTCTAGATTATTAATCCATATATGGAATTATAATTCATAATTTGAGATGAATTATTAAAGAAAAATATTTGTAACCTCAATTATAAATCATGGAATGGGCCCGAGGTCCTGGAAAATAACATCTTTCCTCTAAGATATAACAAAATGCTTATTTGTTTAACCCAAAATCTGTTATGGTAAAGTGAATATATTATCCTTTGTATTTTTCTATGACATATAAATGGTTTGGTACATTTTTTCATTCAATTTCTTTTGAAAGGATAGATTAAAAAATAATGGATTTAGAACTTTATATCCAATGATAGGGATTTGATCGAGATAATTAAAGAATTCTTATTCTATAGGTAGAGTTAATGAACCCCTTGACTGAGGTTTCTTCCAATGAGGATAAAATCTCCTATCTATGGGTTATTTTAAATTCCTGGTCAGTATTCTTATCACATTCTCATGTTTAGGATCCTCTATCCTCAAAGTTGGTATTCCTCTCGTTTAAGAGCTTATTCTGGGTCAGGATCCTTTAATGGATTTGGTATTCCTCTCTATGGAGGCATCTTCCAGTGGGGTTGGTATCTTCCACATTAGTTTTTTTAGATAACATGGGTTACATGACATTAATAGTTAAACTAAATAACCATTGATAAAATATTGATAGATCTATGGGTTTTTTGTTCCATCATATGATGCGTTTTCTTAAATGATGAACATCTTCCCCTTATTCGATGATAACAAGAGTGTGATAGTTATAAAGGTGGAGTAGTGTATATTTATTCAAAACTTGTGTTCCATCAACACCTTAGGGGTTTCCTCCATGATGTATCACCCCACTAGAAATCGAACTCTGGATTTATAGTCTCTTCAGTATTCTCAGTTTCTTAATTTTTACATGTGGAATTAATATCTAGGGTTAGAGCAGTGATGATTAGGACTATTATTGAATCCTTGATAATTATTAATTTAGTTCATACCCCAATTACCTTCTCCAATATTTCACTTGTTACTCCCCAATATCAAACTATTGGTTGTACATTCCTTGAATTTTTTCCAGTAACTCCTTAGTAAAATATGTTTTAAGTTGACTAGGTGTTCTAGTTATTCCCATATGACTTACTCTCAGTCACCAAACATACTAAGAGTTGATTTGATCGGTTGAAATGTTATTCTTTATGGTTTTGTGGAATCCCACTTTTTATATTTATACTCCCCCCCTGCATAGGCCTTGTTCCCACATGTGTTGTGTCTGTGAAGTCATCACACATATTTGGAGATGGGATATATAGAAATGGTACTAACATATCTTGTTTAGAGTTGAATTAGGGTGATTCTTGGTGATGCATTATAGAGAATGTAAATTCATGATTTTAATGGTAACCATTTTGGTTAAAGTGTAATATATAAGTTCATGTAACATAGTGGATTTTAGAAGTACCAGGTGTTTCATAGACTGGTCAAATATTTGGTTTTATCCTCTTTTTTTTCCTTTTTGGTGATTTATTTCTACATGATTTCTTATGTGTGTGTTTTATACAATTCAATTAATCATATATATTCATCTATTTGGTGTTTTTATCTATTTTATTCATATGAGACACATATCTATTAAAGGTTATTATAGGATAAGGATTCCTATATTATGATATATACCTAATCAATACTAGTCACTGGCCCTTGGACTATTAGAGGTGTGAGTGGGTGGAACTCTTAGATTATCTCCATTCTAGTAAGGGATCCAGTGGGTTGGGTCATGTCTGTAGAATTAGGGGTGGTTCCTTTCCAGGAGGCCAAGGTGTTATTCTTAACAAACTACATATTTATCTTTCAGTGAATCATAAGGAGGGCTATATTTTAGTGTAACTGTAGCTAGGGGGAATTCAATTGTTCAATTATTAATTTAATTATTAATTATTTATCCTTGGATAAAGAATGATTTTCAAAATTACTAGAGGTTTGTTGGTATTTATGGATGAATAGTTAATGGGTATGAGGATACAATAGTTTCATTTTATGTATAATCACAACATGATTTCTTAATGGAGTTCATTGTGATGTGATAAGGGTTCTTATGTTGTGTTTGTAAGGAACCGTGATCTAATTTTAAATTTAAGAATATTTTTTGGAGCCTCTAGATAATTCAATTCACAATATGATGGGTTAATCCATAATACCTAAATCATAATATAAATGAGTGTACTTGAATAATAGATCTACTTATAAGGGGAAATTATAGTTATACTGTAATACTGAAACATGGCCCATGATTTTGGAATCTCAATGTGACACCAATGGTCAAGTTGTAACATTCCCCTATTCTATTTTTTATTTGGGATGTGAATTCCATTTAAAGGTAATACCACCTTAATTTTAGGGTGTAGGAAAACTTGAGGGAGGGAAATTTCATCTTATTATTCCCCCTACCTTTATTTTATGATCCAATAACGTGTCCATGGTAAATTAGAGCTGATTATTTTGAATATTTTAGGGGATTTTACTCCCCACATTTTCCTATGGTACTCTTCTATATTTATCTTTTTATTCAATGTTTCTACTTAGGGTTTTGGTTTTTGATTTTACTGAAGCATGGGGGAATATATTTAATATAATTAGTTTTTATTCTTCATTGCATAGATTTAGTTTTGGGAGGTCGGATTATAATATTTATAAATCATTAATATCAATGAATATTGGTTAGTGTGTTTAATAAATGATTTTTATGCAGTTGGATAAAATTTACCAATGATTCAACATTGATAATTATATTTTTTCCACGGATTAGTCATGGTTGTGTATTAAGAGTGAACAAAACATTTTTTTCTTAATGTTTCTTCATCCTAGTGTAGGATGTTGAGTTTTATTCCTATTATTAAAAATTGTGAATTATGTTAAAAATTATTATATTGTTTAAATATGGTGATTCGTGAATTAGGTATGATTTAATGGGATTATTGTAAGTCGCTAGAAGCTTAGATTCATATATTGGAAGAGTGTCAATGTTTTTAAACATTTACCTTAGTTATTTTTTATACTATTTATATTATATTATATTTTTGAGATTATAATTTTTATCCTTAGAAAGTAACACGAACTCATGTGATCAAACCCCATAAATTGGAATGGGTATGCATCTATTTAATATCCCACATGTACCATATAGCTCGCTAACTATTTTTTTTGGTGTCACCTTTATCAAAATCATGTTAGTGGTATTTTTTTGATTCTATTGGTGCATTTAGTTAAATTTTGAAATGAAAATGAATTTTCCATTTTAAATGTTATTTAAAAATGGGAATTCTTTAAAATCATAATTTCAAATGGAAAAGTTTATTTAATGAAATTGTACTTTAAAACAAGGAAGGATTCTTAAAAAGTATTTTTTGGGTTATCGAATTGTTATTATCATAAGTAAATTTATTATGCAGTTTCTTTATCAAATGATTCATAATAAGTGATTTAACATTCATGTAAATATAAATCTATAAAGGATTTTTTTGGATATATGTTTTTATTTATTATACCTTGTGTGGGTTATTACATATTTTCCTAAATATTTTATACTTATTGACCTTAGTCATTATTTTATTAATTATATTATCTCATATTTCATGTTAGAATAAGATTTTTGGGAAAATATGTCCCTTGGATTATTGATCTCTTATATTGGTTAGAAGTTAGGGTATGGTATCCTTTTTAAGTTAGTCTAAATTTACATTGGGGATACCATGAAGTTCAACACAATTGTTGGAATTGACCGAGTGGTGGGTAAGGTGTTCATCATTTTCATTATGAATTTCATGATGTTATTAATGGGTTATATAACACATTTAGTCCCTTAAGTGAGGGACTTGGGATTTGGACTTAGTGGTGGAGGTGGGTGTCAGTCAATGTGTTATTTGATTGATGACTAGTTCTAAAGTTATGAGCTGTTGTACTCATAACATGATAACCAAAGGTAAGGATATAGAAATAAGATATTCTTCCATTTAGATATCATTAGATGGGTGATAAGGTTCCCACTAGAGTAATTTTTGATTTTTCTATTTATGAGACAGAGTAGTTGCACATGTTTAATTAAATATAACATGGTTTTTATGATAAAACACTAGATTTAGTGTTGATACAAATGGAGGTGATATATAGGAATACCATTGTATTGATGTGTAGCTCAAGGATACTATTTTATTTTGGGTTGGGAGGTTGTGTATTCTATTTTTCCCCTATTAAGGTAAGAAACTCTCCAAGGTATAGTGGCAGACCGTTAGGAGTTTTTTCTAGTATTCCTGGAATAGAGTCAACATGTATCATTAGAATTTCCCAACTCAGGTAATAACATTTTCATGGATTTAACATGTAAATTGACGATAATTAAATTATTTTATAATCCAAGTAATATAGGTGTAGCTGGAGGACTATAAAAATATATACTATGAGCCAAAAATTATAAAAATTAATGATATATGGGATTTTTGTAGTGTTTCTCTTTGAGTTGTCTATAATGTAGTTATAGAATTGAACAAAAAGATGATATGGGTATGGTGTTGGAGTTGGGGCATGATATATCACATATTTAGGATATACTCATTTGTTTCAAAAATAATTTTACCATGGTATTTATATTCATATGTGAAAGGTTTGATTATTCCCTCTATGATTTTAAATTTTATTTTCATTTTAATTTGAAAATTTTCATTATTAGTTTGAAACTCTTAGACTACCACTATTTAGATTCTTCATTTGATTTTTATTTTATAAAATTTTTGTGGTGTTGGTTATTAGAGGGAAGTGAGGCGACTGATAGGTAAGATGAGACTTTGATATAAGAGTCTTATGAATGTAGTTAGAACTCCATGTATTTTTATCTATATTTAATTGAGAGACTATGATATACATTTTTGGGTCATGTGGGTATATGTGTTACATATTATAGGAATGCAGTCCTTGATCTGAGTTGGATAGTATGATTATGGGTCTCTATTCTGCGTGTGTCTTCTAGACATGTGGGAATAGGTACACATTGTATGTGTATGCATGGGTTATGTTTTTTTCATCAGCAAGTTACATTGTGCACTAAATTTCACTCACTACCAATATTCCCATGTGGGTCTATTTGATCACCTACACTCTATTGTGTCATGTTGAGTGGTGGAAAACTAAAATTCCACTATAATCACCACTACCCTTTTACATAGTATCAATATCATTAAATTTATATAAACCATTAAGTTATATTCTTGTAATTGATATTAGGTTAGATATATACATGTGTTTTTTGAAAAGATGAATATATAGAGGTAGTGTTATCAAAAAATGATTTTATATGAGTTGGGAAATTGACCATTTAATGTTTGTTCCTTAATCATACTATACATATATCAGTTAGTGAGAATTTTTTTTACTTTTATAAATTAAATTTTATATTGATACTTGTTATGTAGTATTATGATGTTTTTTTCTATTATGATAATACATCATGTTGACATTTTTTAACTTTCATATTATATAACATGTGATATTTTTTGGTTCCTTGTTTTATGTCTATTTTAAATTTATAAATAACCATAAAATATTTTTTTGTAGTTATATTCGGCCAATTATAGTTATATAATTTTACCCCTATTTGGAATCTTATGATATATTGGTAGGATTTATTAAGGTCCTATAGATTCCCTTGCTTGGTCACAATTCTGGTGGATTGGGATGAGGCATTACCAAGTGTTTTTATACCATTATTTGGATATTTATAGAGTTAGGTAGATGCAAACATAGTTTTTTAGAACATAGGAGTCCATATGGGAGTGTTCTAGGCTAGTATGGCTTCGGTTGAAACCTAAATTCCTATGTTGTTTGAATTTTTTGAGAATATAAACTCTTTTTTAAGTGATATATTCTCTTTAAAATCATAATATTATATAGTTGAGACTTATAATGAGTTATATAGATCAAATTTTATCTAGTGATATTGTGCATGCATTATGATATTGGCATGCTTAGGGCAATACTCCCATGCATATAGATGGTGTTGATTGTCATATTTGTTTCTTGAGATCCATTATTCATTAAATAAATATAAAATATATTATATTTTATATTTAATAAATCATAAACGGATAGAAAAATAATATATATCCATGGGGTTTGTTTGATTTATTATTGATTATATTTGTTTGTGGCCATAAGAAAATGATTATTAGGGATTTTGGGGTTTTTGAGAAAACCTAGTGTTAAAATTATAACTCATGCATTTGAATGAGGTGTGATTAAAATGATCAATGTTTTATTGTTTTCATAAATCAAAGGTAATTAGTTTGAAATTATATTTCAAAATGGATTATAGAACATGGACGATCTTTTAGATAAAACTACTAATGAAGGAGGTTTTGGGATTTTTGGTATATAAGAACACAATTGAATTACATTGCGTGTTATAAAAACTCAGGTGAGTTTTTGTTTCTTTAAAACTAATTCATTGGTTTTCAAAATAATAAATTGATACATGTGTTTATAGAGTTTTATTAATTTTGATGTTTGGAATGGTTTGTCCAAGTAATTTTAAATTTCATGTTTTGGAATGTACGCCATGTTTTTATTAAAGTATATTGTTTGGTTAAGGGATAAGTAGATAAATGTGGATATTATGGTTATAAGATATTGAACATCTTAGTTTTATGTTTTACTAGGTTTTTTTATACAGGGGATAATTTTTAGTTGAAATTAGTCATTAGTAGTTTGATCTTATGGTTGTTTGAGAAATAATCACAAATATTAATTAGTGATTTATGTTTTTCATTTTTGGGATATGTGTTTGGGATTTTTCACCATTTTATAATTATTTTAATAAGAATTAACATGTGATTAATTTATTTGTTTTATAATCTAGTAGTTTTTATAGATTTAATTGGAGAAAATTTTACTTTGAGGTGATGTAGATTATAGAATGTTTGGTGAGAGTCTTAGTGACGAAATAAAAATTCCTCAGTGAATATTGTGATCTGGAGTTAAGAGTCATTCATTGGAATCATCATTATCATGTGGTTATCAAAAATAGAAGGTTAGAAATTAATTTTTGAACAATGTAGATAAATATATGTTTAAATAGACATAGATTCATCTTGGGGACAATATGAGTTATGTTGTGGTTTTTTTAACGAACTAAAGATTTGTATTTGGTGAATAGGGATGCGGGACATACATATATGGAAATTGATATGTGGTGAATTTGAGTTTTTATAGATTAATTGATTTTATTATTATTAATCCTTAGATAGAGAATGATTTTGGACATGCCCAAATGTTTAGTTCAATTTCTAGAGAACATGGAAATGTATGAGAGGTTTTAGTAGTTTTTTATTTTGGAATAGTAGAAGAACATGTCAAAATGGGGGTCCTTTATAATGTGACCAATGCGTTTTTATATAGAAGACAGGGGAAACTCTCCAAATTTATTACATAGTAATAAGTTATAGATATTTTGGAGGCTTTACATTGTAATATGGTGAGATTCATAACAATGTGGTGGCTATGAATATTTATTTTTACTTTGGAATGGGATGCCATGTTATGAAGTATATGGTCACATTGAAACATGAAACCCGACATTCTCATTCCTCCATGAAACTAATGATTAGGTCATAATTCCCACCTAAGAATTTATTCTAATAGGTGAAGTAATATTATATAATAGTCATTACTTGTTTATTTTAAGGTGAAAAAATACTCATAAGAGAACTATTTTATAGGGGTTTTCCCTCTCTATTCCATCCATGAATACACCATTCATACATAGTTTTTAGAACCCATTAGCATGTCAACATGTGGTAATATTATACCAATATTCCTCATTAATTCCATTTATACCTTACTCCTCCTATTTAGTATTTCCATATAGGATTTTGTTGTGTGATTTTAATAGTTAATTGTGAGATCACATTGATTTGATTGGGATTCTATATTTTATTCCTATAGGGATATTTAAAAAATTGGATTATCATTGTTGTATTTCATTTTTCTTGAGTTATGTTGTTTTATGTATTTAATTATATATTTTATAGAACTGGATGACATTAACCATTGATTTGTATTTTCAAAATATATCATTTTTGAGATTTAATGTCGAGTGTTTATCGAGAGTGGACCACATCACATTTCTCAATGATTTTATGTTATTGTGTCTCCAATTGAGTTTTTTACAATTATTATGAATTAAGAATTTTGTTTTAAACAATGAAATTATTTATAAACGATGTATTACACTTTTTGAAGGTGTTCATAGACTCATGTGAGGTCATGACGAGCATAGATGATTCCAATAGAAGCATAATCGGGCTATGTGGCTCTTACATTATGAGGCTATTAATTATTTTGATTATTTTTGATTTTTATGATAATAAAAATTATCCATGGTATATGGTTTGATGTTTTGTGATATCTTCCTACGATATTTAGCGATCTTGTGTCAGACTAACAACCAAAAAAAATGTATATATTATGAAAAATTTAATTATTTGATCTTTGGTTGAATTATTATAGATCACACACTTAGTGGATTTTTTATTTTTAGTTATATTTCAGAAATTAAATTAATTTTCTTTTTTTAAATGTGATTTAAAAATTTGTTTTCTTTTATAGAGTAATTTCAAAGGAAAATGGGCATTTGAAGATTTTTTTTAGAAATGGTCTTAAAAAAAGTAGGGGTTCTATACGGGGATTTTTATTTGTTTTTCCCTAGACTATAAAAAATTACAACATGTAGTTCCTTTTTTAAAATGACTCTTAATGAGGATTTTGAAAATTATTTAAATGTAAATCTATAAGGTTTTTTTTGAGACATGTTTTGGTCTATTTGACCTCAGGTGGGAAATGTTTTATTTTCAATATATGTTATTATTATATGAGATTATTTGTTAAAGTATACATTTATGTTATCTTTTATTTCATGGTATAATTTTAGTTCAAAATAAATTATCCCTTACGAGATTGGTTTTTTAGATTATTTTTTAGGTGTGGGGTAGTTATCATTTTTGAATTGATCCATATTAACCTTAGAAATACCCATAGAATGAGTATAAGTCTGGGGACAAACTGGTTGTTTGGAAAGATAGTAAACATTATACATCATGAAATTTATGATTATTCTAATGTTATTTATGGTCTATTTAGTCACTTATTGGAGAGCCTCATGATATTGTCATATTGGATGATATGAGAGTTTGTCCTTGTGTTATCTAATTGATAATTATTGAATGATTTATAAGTAGTGAACCTCATTACATGGATCCTATCTTTGGATCCAAAGGACGGTGTTTCCATATTTTTGATATTGAGAGGAAGTTGGTGAATTTCACTCATGTCTGGCATTGGTTTAATCTCTATACGATACATAGTTACTAAAAATGGAGCGTGAGAGGCAACAATATTTGTATTATATACATCTTGATGGTTTGTTGATACTTATGGGAAGAGTTATTTTAGATGAAATTTTAGATTAATGTACAACTCTAGGAGTATGTTTTCATTTGGGCTGTGAGGTTGTGTACACTATGTGTTTTCTCTATTGGGGTATGCAATAATTTAGGTTTTATCTTCCCGAATGGAATTCCAACATGGAGTGATATATGATACCATAGGAAGGATGGTGTATAGCCCATAAGCGGAATTTTTAATCTACATGAAATATATATGATCTGAAACCTTAAATGGTCACAGCTAATGGTAAAATATGGACATGGTATATAATTTTTAACTGATGGTGATGGAATTATTGTACAATTCAAGTAATCCAACTATTACTAGGGAGTTGTAACATTATTATGTGTGATCCAACCCCTATGATGATGGAAAATATATGTTACAATTCTAGTGGTAGTCTAAAGGGAGTTACAATGAGTAATTAATGGATGATATGTGGAGAGGGTTAGATCTTGGTTATATTATTTCATAATATAAGGAACAATTATTCAATTTTCAATTTTTTTTAGATTTATTTTTAGATCTGATTTGTTTATTTTATCCCTATTTGATCACATGTTTGTTTTTTCATTTTCATTTAAACTTTTATAAGGATAGTTGTCACCCCTTTTGTTTACCATTATTGATATTATTCATTATATCATTATTTCCCATGATATTGCAGAGTATTGATTACTATCATGCAGTCATGTGATTAATGGGTTATGTTGGACATTAATGTGTGAGTTTTATGGATGTATCAGAAACTAAAATTATTTACATCTATTTAAAAGAGATATATTAAGGTATAATTAATTTTGTCATATGGGTATGTGAGTTATTGATTATAGGTAGGTGGATCCATTCCTCAGCAGGTCAGTAGTAGTAATAGTTTTCAGGGTACTTGTGTCGTATAGAATCCTTGGAATAGGTATATCTTGTAAGTCTATTCATTACCAATTCTATAGAATAGTTGAGTTTCACCAATAATAAACTATCACTCTTTATAAATATTTTCATTCACATCAATTTCCTTACCCGCATTAAGTGTGTTGATCTATGTGTGATAATCCTACTAGGACTTTAGACTCACAACCTACCAAGTTACATGACATGGGTTTCAATGTAAATGGGTAGATATGGATGATTCAATTTAGGTATAGGTATTATCAGGGATATAAATACTTCATTTAGGTTTAATAGATTATATGTATTCTTAGTTTATAGTATATGATTCTTTATGAGTTGATATGGAGGCCATTGCATATATTTTAATACATACTAGATATGAATTGGTAAGTGTGTTTATTTTTTACTATTATGCATTATTTTTATATATTAATTCCTATTGTATATTACTTTACTATTTATACTCTTTTATATTGATTCAACTTGTCAAATTTTTATTTATTTTGTATTATATTATATAGGTTATCTCTTAGATCCTTGTTTCATATCTAAATGTTTTTGGATTTTTATTATATGGAAGGTTCATGTCAAATATTAAATAGAGTCAGGAATCACCCTTGCATATTTTTACCAAATAACTCCCCATGAAAATTATATTTTCTCACTACCAGTCAATAACCTCAAGCATAATGGGAAGAACACTTTAGGTCCTATTTTGACCCCTTCTTGATATCTATTTGGGTGGGACAAGAATGGATGTTACTGGAGTGATTAATTGTCACCTAGTTCATAAAGGAATAATGTTTGAAATTATCAATAATGTTATATTATTCATATAAATCAAAAAATTAATTAAAAATAAATACAGTTTCAACCATATGTCCAATATGGACATTCTCAAAAACTTTATAAGAAAAATCACTCTAAGAGTTTCTTTTAATGATCCTTGTAGGATCTCATATCATATACACAACTAGGGTGGTATATGATAAGAGATAATCATATAGATTCCTGTAAATATAGAATGATTTATATTCTAGACATACAATATCAGTTATTTATTGCACAGACATCTAGGAAATGCTAACATGAGGCAAAAAATCATATATTTAATACTAAGCAGTCCTAAAAAAACATTAGTATGGTTATTTTTCTAAATTTATGTAGTATTTTAATATAATTTACAATTAAAGTCACATTATTTTAGACAACATATCACTAAATTATATAAGATCATCAATACTTTTTGAAATTAAAGTTTGATAAATATCCATCCCTAAAGAACATTGATATACAATTAGGTAAACTAATTGAACAAATTAAGATGTTATTGATATATTCTATTGAGATTAATAATTATATAAATCATTAAAAATTATTCACTCTTGATAATAAATACTTTAATGTTATTTTTGGAATTAATTAGTTTACATTATCCCATTCTAATGGTGGCTATTATTGAAGGTGAGTTTCATTCCCATCATTTGTAGGTGTTTAATATATTCATATTAGAGACTAAAAATTCCATAAAAAAGGGAATTAATTTATTAAAGTAAAGTATGACATATTGATATAGATATGGTGAGACTAACAATTGAAATAGTTAAAATAATTATAAATGGGTTTACCTATTATATAATATCTCAGTCTGGATCAATTTTAAAGATTTCCCCAAACTACCTGTTAAATGGGAGGAGTTTTTCTCTAATGATTTATTTATTAGAAGATTAGAAATTTTCATTCCCTTATATCATATGGTTTATAATAAATTTAGAGAATTTAAAATTCAATAAGAGTGGATGGAGGAATTTTTTTAAATTAGGAAAAATAATTCACCATTGGGAGCTATGGTAGTCTTCACTAAGAAAGATGATGGAAGGATTCAGTTATTTGACGATTATGTTAAGTTGAGACATGTTTTCATAAAAAATAAGTATATATATATAAATCAATTTTTATTATCATGGAAAAGGGTATAAGTGGTTTTCAATGATAGACCTACACCTTAGAAATTACCAGCTTCAAAAAATACCAAAAGATGATCATAGAATAGATTTTTAAGATCTATATGAACATTATGAGTACATCGAAATGAATTTGGGTTTGAATAATGGTCCTATATAGTTACTGGATCTATTATATTTGATATTTAATCTTTTAATTTATTAATTTATGGTTTAATCATGGATTTTATATTAATCTATTCAAATTATTGACATGACCATTAAAGATATCTTCGTATACTACTGAAGATTTTGAGAAAAAATGAGTTCTATTATACACATTCGAAATACCCTTAAATTATATAGTAAGAAATATTTAGGGGGTATTAAATAAAAATAGTTATTTCTTTCAGTATTGATAATTTGGATGTTTTCATATCATTGAATTTCTTTACAAATATCATTGAGATTAGATTTTTTTTGGACTTGTTAGCTATTGTAATTATTTCATCTATGATTTTTCATGATTAGTTACTCTATTGGAAACTATTTCAATAGATGTGGTAAAATTAATATTTTTAGACGAATGTAAAGTTGTTATCATAGAGATAACAAAAAGGCTATCTACAAATCATATATTAAAAGTTACAAAGCTTGATAAGAAGTTCTAGGAATATTTTTAGGATTCTTTGGTAGGTCCTAGTTGAGTTCATATATTGAATCAACATGGTATGGGATTTGGATAATGAAAACCTTGACCCCAGGAGTGGAAATATTTGACACATTACCTCAAATTGGATGAAGTAGTTCATAAATTAATGGGTTTTAGGTAGTAACTTTTCAAGGAATAATTTATGGTATATAAGGTCTATAAGAGTCTCAAGATTATTTTATTCAATCATTATGTAAACATGATGTAGTATCAATGGATCAAATACTTATAATAAGTCAATATTGACCTATTATATGCACCTAGAATGTGAAATTTTATTATTTATTTCCTTTTTATAAGTACTCCACTAAGAAATATGAATGAAAAAAGAGGGTTAAAGTTGATGTCTCAATTAAATGAATTATATTTGGAAGATATTGAGGGTCAGAATATAGGTGACCTACAACATCATAATTAGACATAATTTATTTTATACCAAGTTAAGGAATCCCTATTATCTAATCATTATGGTAAAATTATTCATGAAATGATCACTGGTAGGATGATTCATTAATTTTGGTTTTATAAATTTCATTCCTTTCTTTATATTCATGGGAGGCTTATGGTTCTAACTTCTATAAGGGTGAAAAGATGAATTAATATTATTCATCTTAAGGGATTTCTCACCCAAGAAGTTACAAATTATGTCATGGTATTCCTATGTTTTTTTGTTTCCTAATATTAAAAAAGGAAATTTATTGTTATTTTTATCATTGTTTCACTTGTCAACCAGAGAAAATGGAACATCAATAGATATTTGGTGTATTAAATACACTTACCCTAAAAGTATGTAAGTTAAATGACACCACAATTTATTTTTTAATAATTTTTGGGAAATCATCAAGAGGATGGGACACCATTTGGGTGACCATGAAAGAATTGACTAAAATATTTAATTTTCACCAATATGTGAAACATATTTTTCATATAAATGGGAATATATATATGTTAGGTAAATTGTGATTCTTTTTGGGGTACCATATATATATTATTTCAATTCAATTATAATTATCACATATAATTTCTAGAAGGTGGTATTGTTATAAAAGTTGGTTCCCTAGACCAAACTTAATCAGTACTTTTGATTACCATATCTTGTATATAGTTAAATATTCATGATTTACTCTTACCATTATAGGGTAGAAATTTTTTCATCCACTATTAAATTGAAATTTCCATATATTAATTGGAATATCAAAAGGTTATAGTAGATCCCAAGTTATAATGAGAACCTCAAGATACTATGAAATTAATATTAAATATATGTAATATGGTATAGATACATCATACTGACTGGAAACAGTTGATGTATGACTATCTAGTTCTATGGGATCATAAGTATTGAGAATTATTCTCATGAAGTCCATACTTAGTGATCTTTGGTAGGTGAGATCACGAGGAAAAACCCACAAATATAAACACCACATGTTTCAAGAGTTATTGTTTTTCCCTCTCTATAGACATTTGTATTGGTCTCCTGACTTGAGATCACTATCAATGCATTCCATTCGATCACATATATTTATGTAATGAAAATACCATGATAATGAAATTGTGGTGAGGTAGATTGTGTTGGGTGCATAATAGGTAGTGTGATATTGGTTGAATGGTGAAGATTGGATTTGTCGCTTTTGAGTTGAGGAAGTAATATATCTCGTGCCTAGTTGATCAGAATGGTAATACATTTATAAATCCTTGGACAAGGTAGTCGGATGTATGTCTGTCTATATAGATCAAAAAATAATAAATCAATAAAGGATGGGGACAGAAGTATATGTAGTATTTTATGAGATATTAAAAGGCAAAGAGATTTTATTACATGAAACGTGTTCATTTATTGGTTATCATTGCTATGACCACTCATTATCTATTTATGGGAATTTATGGGTTGCTAAACTCTACTACAGGTCTATGAAAATTATTTACTACTGCTGAGATAAGGGCCTAGTGGGTCACACACAATAGCGTATTCAAGAATCATCCATAGTCTATTGAATAGGTAAATAGGACATGGTGGGACCCACCATGAGGTCTGAGATTTTTCCAAGTGTCGATGATCATCAGAGAATAAATAAATTCATTATTATTTAATTGTAGAATAATTCAGTTGAATTTATTTATTAAAAGTCTTCAAAAGGTATTTAGTGAATACAAAAAATATTATATGAACAAATATGGTTTTAATATTCCGGGTTTGTTTAATATTAGTAGGAATTACAAGTCAAGTTAAATAACTTGGTTTTATCACATAATATATTTAATATATATTATAGGTATGTGATATAATATAAATAATATTTATGACGTAGGTTAGTTTATAATAATTATTTATTTGTTTCCCATTTAGTTTGCATTTTATTTCCAGTGGTTGGGGAACCCTTTCGGGTATTTTGATCATCCCACTATATAAATAGGATATAGGATCATTTCATGAGTGTTGTTAATAAACATTAAATACTTTAATATATCATCTATCACCTTATAGAGGGAGGGATAGAGATTCTCTCTTTGAGCGTTGAACCAAGTACGCCTTCACGGATCAAAGGTAGGGGATCATGGTGATCATTACGACATCAAACAGATCATCAGAGCTCTATGTTAGCACTCAGAATTTGATGAATGAAATTATTGTAGATCCTTTAAGTGTGTGTGGAAAATATAGAGGTATTTAGATTCAGATATTTTTAGAAATGGTCACCGACGATGAGATACAGTTGAGTGTGCTTCAGATCGAATGAGGTACAAGTTCATATTTTATTTTGAGCTCGTTAAAGTCATGCGAGATCTTGAAACTATATTAGAACTAGGTTTAATGAAGATGACATGTTCTATCATTTACAATGATAAAAATTTAAAACCCCTAGCCCATCGGCTTCCACTGCGCACCCTAGTACCTTCAATTGGTATCAGATGAATCACATGAATTTTCAAAGGCAAGAAAAAAGTTAATTTTCTATAAATTAATTTGAGTGTTTTAATTCGATCTCATTGGATCTGACCACACTTTGATTTGATCTCGAATGGCCAAG
The DNA here is from genome assembly GCA_963277665.1 of Viscum album. Taxonomy (NCBI): domain Eukaryota; kingdom Viridiplantae; phylum Streptophyta; class Magnoliopsida; order Santalales; family Viscaceae; genus Viscum; species Viscum album. The sequence goes on from OY728131.1 coordinate 1,795,849,223, forward strand.
TTATTACCATAGAAAAAAAATTATGGATCATTTACAGTTTGTGGGTATTAAATTTTGAATAATGATTTTTTATATTCAAATATATATATATATATATATATAATTAAATTTTTTTCGGTTGAGGAGATTGTTTCAGCTAGACTGGTGGCCATTTTAAAATTAGGATGTTAACCAATGACAATTTTTGGTCAACCCAAGATATTCCATCCAGACACCGTGTCTAGAATAGTTTTTTCAAGCCAATTTGTTTCAACTGCTATAGTAGTCATTTGTTTTATTTTTATTATATTAAAAAATGTCTATTTTTTTGAGACTTTTGTAAATTTTAGAAAAATCCAACCCATGTGAATACATTAGTCCAGCAATTGGACAATACAAGAAAAAATATGGGGGGGGGGGGTGACTTTTATTCTCTTAATGTGGGCCACTCATTGTCGGGACTCCCTCCTCCCTCTTTGGCTCTCCCCTATCGGCCATCATCAGCTAACCCTCCTCCTTTTCTTAAGAAAACCACTGACATTGGACCCCACCTAGCCAGTTAGCCTACTATTCCACCCCCACCATATGTAGCCCCAGACTATCCAAGAGTTGCCTTACTTGTGAGCTCTGAAGAAGCTGAAAACCCTCTCCAGTAGCCAGTAACTCCCAGTAGCCTGATCCAGTGCCGCTTTCCACTAGATAAAAACAAGGGTTCCCTTCCCTTATCGTAGGTACTCACCTAACATCGGGCACAATGGGTCACCACCTCCACTCATAGAGAGCTTTGAAACCACCCACTATAAATGAGGACAACAATATCGCAGTGCCACCCCAAGACAATCACTAGAATCCAAATCCAGGACCGACGCCTTCTTTCGATGGAAAAACCCCAACTCATTCTACTTGGTGTGCCGTCTGGAGACATGAGATACTTCCCATTCCACTATCTCCCAAAGGGGTCCAACCATCACCTCACCTAGATTGTTCCTTCTAAGGCTGAGCCACACCAGTTATGCCCATCCAACCACCATCCATGGCGACCACCACCCTTGTTGCGAGAACCTATTGCTTGAAACCCACTGCCCAAACATGATCTTCCCTGATCAGGCTCCTGCTGAAACCCTGCAAGATCTTTTAACTGATATGCTCTAAAATGGGCTTAGGCAGGCCTACCCAACTTAGAATCGGTTAGAGCGGGCCCTCCTTTCCCAATATAGATCTACACAGGCTTTGCACCACCCGAAACGTGTTTGCGTGAGGTTGGTCCAACCATCACAAGCCCTTCCTGGGGTTTCAGGGCCCGATTTAATCAAAATTAATTTAATTAATTAATTTAATTATAGTATTAAATTAAATTAATTAAAATATTATTTTTTTGTTTAAAATATAATTTTTAATTCATGGATAGAAAATTAATTTAATTTAGTTATAAAATTGAATTAATTAATTAATTTAATTTTTTGAATTAATATTAAATTAATATTTGGATTGAATAAAATAAAATATTTGAAGAAAATATTTAAATTTGATAAATTAATTTAATATAATTAAATTTCCCTCGTACTTTAAATTTAATGAAATTTAGTTTTTACCGTGATTAATTTTTACCCGCTGACTATCCTTGAGCATTTACCCACCTTGTGCATGCATGGTTTATTTATATATTTAACTCTTTAATTTCATATAATGATTATAATTAAATAATATGTTTTGTGAATCATCATTTTCTAATCAATATGTATATGGGTCTGCACATCCTATTTATCAGACTGTATTTTGTATTCCCAAGACTCCCTCATCCATGTGTGGGTATTTTTGTACTATGATGAGGATAGTGAAATATGCAGACAATGACAATTTGAGGTGAAATCGAGACGATCATTGGATTTTGGATGTGGATTAGATGAATCATGAGTCAAACTACGACTCAGGAATGATTCACCTAGGTCATGGTAGATCCATTAAGTTTAAATAGATCAACCATTATTAGATACTCAACACTAGTCAGGTATTTATTTCCTTTATGCATTTGTTTATTATTTTATGCATTTTCATGACATGAGAAATATATAAAATAATAAACAAGAAAAATGAATAAACAAGCAATGAATGTTTTTATATTAATGTTCAATTGTGAGCATGAAAACATAGAATTAATAGATTAATAGAAAGGGATTACATTAGTCGAAAAAATATAAAAACCCTCACAGAAATGTTAAGTCAAAAAATTCCATCCATCATTTGAATTTGAACAAAATCAGGTGTTCGGGGTGCTTTTCAACCAAAGTTGATGGTGACTCCTACTATTGGGGAGTTCTTATGAGAGTGATGGTTTTACTTAACTAAAGTTTTCACCAAAGAAGTATCCAAATCTAGCTTGCTACAACTTTAGATGTAAGCATTGAGTAAATCATGTTTATGATCTTAGAAGTTGAGACTTAACTCAATAGATCATGAAACCATGAGTTAATGTAGTTGTCCAGTCAAACACATACCTTGAACTATCAAAGTAGTAGCATATCTAAATCTTGTAATCTATGAGTATATATTCAAGGATACTTTCCATAAGAATAATCAAGTGATAGAGTATTCCGATTCTAGTATAGAGGGTTCCAAAAATTCAATAAAATAGTGGGAGACATTTAATGGTTTAAAAAATAATGTCTCAAATGGTAATCAATATAAAAGTACCAATATTTTAGATTTTATTTTTTTAGAAAAGATGGTAATAAATATCACAAGAAAACTATGATAATTATTGAAAAAAAAACATTTCCCAACTAGAAAGAGTTTCTATGAGTAGTATAGGTTTTTTCACAGAGTTCCACATAGGAAATTCAAGGTGATTGGGTTCCCAATACCTTTTTATAAAGCTCAGGAAGTGAGGGTGTAAAAATACTTAAAGGTGACTCATCTATAAATCATATGATGATTATGTCATAAGGATATCATCAATTTTTGATATGAGTTGTGGATACTACATCCAGACATGGATGACTTCACATATTGTTACATCTTTGAGAAATTTGCATGAAGAAAGTGAAGCAAGATATAGTGAGTGATGATTACACTAGAAATGTATAAATTAAAAGAAAAATCATGATCTTTTAATACATATCATTCTTATATCTTTTTCATCCAATAAATCAAAATTCGTTTAAGATTTAAAAACAAACATTATGGAGAGAACACTTCATTGACATCTAGGTAAGGTTTTTTAAGAAATAATAACATTAAATAAAGATTAATGTTTTTATATTATAGTAAACAATTTGAAATACAAGGTGAAAATTTCAGTGACAAGAGTTATTATAATGGTAAATTTTCAATATCTTTCAAAGAAAAGAGGTTGGTTATCATACATGATGTTATTTTGTTTTCCTATCATGAAATAAATCAATAGATGTTTAAATGTAATGATTTATTTGTACTTATTAAGTATTAAATACAATATTATTGTCACATATGTGTATCTAAATATATTAACCAAATAAGTAATAAAAATGTTATAACAATTAAGGTGTATTCTCCAAGCAGCTGAGAAAGGGTGGTTCTTAAGTCAATAATGAGAAGCACACAACTTCAAATTACCAATATAATGATTCAAATAGAACTTTTATTGATTATAAACAAAAAAATTATCTCATATATCCTTTGGAAATAGGATAAATTATTCCATTTCAGGCATGAATGTTTTTTATGGTGTTTAATACTCAATAAATAGTTCAGTTATACATGAATCATGGGAAATACATGATTAATATAAAATATAAAAATTATATACCCAGTTGTGTTAAGATAATTCTTTGTCAAGTAAAACTAAAAGTGTACATCAAGGATATACACAATATGATATTTAGACTTAGTAGGGATAAACACCTTAGGAATTATTGATGTATATACTTATTTTTTTTTGGAAAATAAACCTTTATAAATCAATGCATGACCCAAATATTTTGAATTTAGTTTAACGAGAGTGCGTGAACTATTCCAATGGGAAGATAGTGGTATGTACGCTTCATTATATTACTTTATATTCTTATTAAGAAACATGAAAGTGAAGTATGGTATATTCATGGTTAGAAGACATGAGTTTCTTTAGGATGGTGTGTTGAAGAATATCTAGACCAATCATTCATCAATCATTATAATGTAGCATGGAGTAATTCATAAATTCACATTATCATATCCAAATAAAAGTTATGATTCTAATAAGGAGGACCGATAATAATTATTACATGTTAACAATGATCCACAAAATATAGCTTGGAGTAATTCCTAAATGAACATTTCCTTATATACATTAGAGTCATGATGTAAGTATAAGGATAATCAATTTTGAGATATATATACAATACAAAAACTTCCATTATATTTCAAGACGTGCTTCACAAATAATGAAAATATCCCATAACCACATGCCAAATATCATGACTAATGGATATAATATGAGTTATAGTATGATGGAAATCCATTATTTCACAATAACGTGTGGTTATATGCAAAGATTTTGTTAAACATATAAACAAACTTATATCAAGAAAAACACAATGTATATCAAAAGTAATTATCCTAAAATTGTTTTATGATATTACAGAAATCTCTATGATATAAAATTTGTATTCAAGTGATATAATAAATTTATATAGAGGGGTGTACATCTATAATTGAGATAGTGGGAGCCATATTGACTTGAGTTTATTCAATGCTAGAGATGAGAAAGTAGTTGGCATAGTAACGAGATACACAAGAGGAGTGATAGATAAATTTTCCAGAGACACATACTGTGTAAGAATGATAAAACCATGGATATGGTTTTATATTCACTACAGCTGCTGATAAATAATTATTTTAGAAAAAAAATTCTATAAGTAAGCAGTATATGAAAATTAGCTAAGATTAACAAATCATTTAAAATTTAATAATGGATTCCATGTATGAACGTAAATTGGGATTATTATTATGAATACTACGATGGTTATTCAAGTGTGACTATACATGGATAGTAAAAGTGCTGTATCAATAAGGATTGGTTGGTTATACGAAGTCATTCTAACTAAATACATTAGAATTTTACTTGTCATAGCTAATTTCTATAATAATTTTATTAAGCATTGGATGTCAAGACCAATAATCATGTAAGGGGTCTATATGACGCAACCTGAAAGGGATGGTGACACCATAGTATGCCAATAAGGGGTGAATGTTATTGAAATCTAGTTTAGTATTTAAGTATGCTCAAGATCAAAGAATATTAATTTAGAATAAATATTTTACACATTTCTAGCAGAGGTTAGTGGGAGTGCCATAGTTTTCCAAGTATAATATGTTTGGTAACATATGGAAAACAACTATTGTTCATACAGTGAGTTAAGACCAGAATGAAATTAATTATCTAGTGATTTGATTAATGTAGCAACCTATGTTCTTGGGAACATGATCTACTGAGGTAGATATAATGGTTTCTTAGACCTATCCAATCATTCATATATAGAAAATGTATTGAAAAATAAAAGTTGGAACAATTTAAGAGAGAATTATTACCAATGAAACATGGAATAAATCTCTCTAAGAATACTTGCATGAGAATAGGTATAGATCAATATGGTGAGTCAAATTCCATATGATTTAGTGATGGATCAATCACATATTCCATGATATTTATATTATATGATATTTCCAATATAAAATTTACAGGAAAATATTAGTTATATCAAGAAGAATTGTTAGGGAAGTAGTCAGATCTATCCTATTATAATTGAAGAAGTACAAATGATATATACTGGGTATGTGGAGAGGAAAGGATGCTAGTTTTTAGGGGTTACAAACTTTCATTCCTTGGATCAATGTTATCTAATATCACAATCAGGCTAAGTTAATGAGTGAGACAAGCTCAAAAAATCTAGTGGTGGACATACCTATGAATACCATGTTTGTTGAAACTTCTAAGGCAACTAAAGAAGTTGTGTAAAATACACAATTTTTTTTATAGTTCTTGTAATTTCACATAGTAAGTAAAGTATTATCATAATTTAAATTATGATACTCTTACTAGTGAAGATGGAAATTTTTGAAAGTGGACAAAAATGATATCTACTCGAGGTTTATGTCTCTTGATAACTTTTACTCAAGGAGGTGAGGTCACACATAGCAGAATAACCACACAACAAAAACATGGTAGACCTAACAATTAAAGTCATGACTCAGTAGAAACATGATCTTAATCATGCCAGAGCTAACAAGGATAGTTAGAAAGTTGGATCTTGTGAAGGTGGGAGTGTTGTAAAAGTGGGTACCCTAAACCTATCTTTATCATTAATTTTGATTACTATATCACATATGCAATTATATATGCATGATATACTCTTACCATTATAGTTTAGAAATTTTTGTGTCTATTAGGAAATGTTAATGTCCATAGATTAATTGTCATATCAAAAGTTTATAGTAGATCCTAGGCTATAATGAGAACCTCGAGATACTATGAAATAAATCCTAAATATATTTCATATTCTCTAGATACATCATACTTACAAGACATAGTTTATGTATGAATATATGGTGTTGTAGGATCATTATAATTGACGATTATTCTCATAAATTTCTCACTTGGTGATCTTTGGAAGGTGAGATCATGATAAAATACCCGATGATAGGGAGACCACATGTTTTAGGTGTCATTGGTTGTTTCTATCTATGGACATGTGTATTGGTCTCCTGACTTAAGATTATTATCAATGTGTTCTATTTGATTGTGTACTTTAATGCAAGGAAGAATCGTGATAATGAAATCGCAGTGAGGTAGCTTTTGTTGGGCGTGTCATTAGTTGTATGGAATTGGTTGAATGGCCAAGACAGGACTTTTCACTTCCGAGTTGAGGAAGTAATATATCTCAGTCATGGTTGATCATGATGGTAGTACCATAATAAATCATTGGACAAGGTATTCAGAGGTAAGAACATCCAAATAGATCAAAAAACAATAAAGTAATAAAGGATGATGACACAAATGTGTGTCCATATTTATGAGATATCGAAATAAAAATAGATTATATTACAAAGTACATTTTTGTAGGTTGGTTTCCATTTCCATAACTATTCTTTATCTATTTAGGGGCCTTGATGGACTGATAGAATCCACTCTTGGCCTATGAAAATTATTCACTACTATCCAGATAAGGGCCTAGAGGGTCACACACAATATTGTATTCAAGAATTTTCCATATTCTATTGAATGGGTAAATAGGACATGATGGGCGTTACAATGGGGTCTAAGATTTTTGTAAGTGTTGATGATTAATGAAAAATAAATAAATTCATTTTTATTCAATTACAAAATAATTGGGTTGAATTTATTTATTAAAATTATTTTCAAGGTATTTAGTGAATACAATAAAAATATTAAATGAATGAATATTATTTTAATATTCGAGGTTCATTCAATATTAGAGGGAATTATGAGTCAAGTAAAATGACTTAGTTTTATCATGTAATATATTTAATATATATTATAGGTATGTGATAAAATATAAATAATATTTATAACACTGTTTAGTTTGTCAAAATTATTTATTTATTACTTTTTTAGTGGGAATTTTATTTTCGACGGAAGAGGAACCCTTTTGGGTATTTTGATTATCCCACTATATAAGTAGAAGGGAGGCACATTTCCTAAGTGTTGTTCATGCCAATGAAATGAAATCCTTTCTCTACTCCCACCTTCTAGAGAGAGAGACTCTCTTCGAGCACCGATACAAGTATTACTTCAATCATTAAAGGTAGGGGATCATGGTGATTATCACGACATCAAATAGATCATCAAAGCTCCACGTTAGTACCTGAAATTCAGTGAAAGATGTGCACACAGATTCTAAGAGAATATGTGGATTATCTAGTGGGGTTAAGATTTATATCCTTCAAGTAACGATCACCAAAAATGAGTTATAGTTGAGTGCGCTCTAGATCAAATTAGGCACACATTCATATTTAATTTTGAGCTTATTATATTCGCATGAGATCCTAGGACTGTAATGGGGTCAGGATCACTAAAGATAAAAAGTTACATTGTTTCTAGTGATAAAAATTTAAAATCCTAGGCCCACCAGATTCTGTTTCAAGCCTCAGTACCTTCAATTACAAAGAAATCATAGTAGTCATATTAAATTTAGTGAAGGTTATGACATTAACACAATTGGTTAGTCATAGATAACTATTAAAAATCCTTGAAGATAGGTTGTGGTCATGCATTTAAGAATGTAGAGGCTCATAATAAGGCCACCAATCAATACTATAGTTTCACTATTACAATGTTTTTCATTTTTCTATTCATATTAACCTTTTTAATTCCCTCTATTTTAAACCATGATTTATTCAACTTTGATATACTACAAATAGATAATTATCCTTTATTTAGAAAAGTATCATTTTAGACATAGATAAATAAGTGATTCTTATTCAAAATAGGTGAACCATTACTCGAGGAATCATAATAACTTGTACTAATCATAGGATACTACCATTGGAATTTATGGTGGGTGATAATATACTTATTTAGATTTATCCTTGATTGATAAATTGATAGATGGAAATGGAAGGGAAGATGATTCCAAAGTTTACCCAGAATTTCAAGATCATGGAGTGACTTAGATAATCTTTCTTTCCCCATAAATTTAGATCTATGGGTAATTTTTTACATTTTTATCACTAAAATAATACATAATTAATCTTACCAATTCTATTTAATTTGAATATATCATGCTACATATTGATTGTTCCCTTTAGTTACAACTTATATGCATCATTAATTGTGGTAAAATAATACTCTAAATAAATATAAATTTTCCTATGCATATTCTATAGAAATATGGGAAACTATCATATAAATCATAGAAGTGAGATTATTAGATAAAATATGAATCACTTTATTTTCTTCTTATAAAGAATACTTGAAACATATTAAGTATGAGAATCTTGATAGTGGGTTATTTGAAATAACCCTCATCATTTTGATTAGTTATTTCCAATTATTTTCTATTTTAAGTTCTATTTTTTTATAATTTTAATATAGATGCATGTTATGTGGAAGGAAGGGGGGAGGGAGGGGATTTTTTCATAGGGCTAGTAATAAAACTATTAACCCATGGGACTTATTTGTGGTATTTTATGAAAATATGCTTTATTTTATTAAATGAGGGATAAAATTTTAATTTGGTTTATCAATTACTAAACATATATATTCCATAATATTGGATTCATAAAAATTTTCATATTTATGCCTCTAGCAAAATATTTTTGATTTAACACTCTTTATATCCCTTTTATCATACCTTTAATCTTCACTCATATTCCATAATTATTCAAAGAAGGGATTGATTCTTGATGATGCTACAATAGGTTTTGCATCTAGTCTTGGTTTTTTATATCATATAATGATATGAAATGTATATCTCTAATTCCATATTTATGTATTTTTTTGAATTAAATTTTATATTTTTATTATAATACATTTGGGTTTTAGTAGGAGCTTCCCATCAATTATCTGTAGGCATGGTTTTATCAAAATCCTTTAACTTTCTATTTAATTTGAGAGACTTTTTTTGAAACTCACTTATTATTGTGCCAAGGATTGGAAATCACTATTATGTTGTCACATCACCTTCCCCAAGAATAAAATCATTTATTACACATTGGTATCATATGTAACCCATTTTATTAGCCATTATATCAGTAATTTACTTGGTAATAGCGGCATTTGAATAATATAAATTATATATAAATAATTTTTTTAATAATGTAAATGAAAAATTTTAAATGATTTTTTTTTTCAATTTTTTGAAATGTAGTCAAATTGAACATGGATATATTGTTATAATTATTTTATTATTTTAATAGATAAATTTTATGCATTATATCATTCTCAATATGTTTCATTGGTATGAAATAATAGATTATAAATTTTTTTAATGAGTTTATACTTTTCAAACATATGTGTATATTATTTAATTTATTGATAATTCCTGGATATTGTGTAAAATATTTTCAGGCTAGTTATTGGCCATTATATAGTTGATGGTTATTCTTAGAACCTGTCATATATAACTTTATATTGACCATTTTCCCTATATATTTACCTCTATTTTACTAAAAGGATGTAGTCCCTTTCCCAAGTGCATTTCCTCTCTTATGGAAGGATGTCAACTGAATATATGACCTTTTTACATATTCTATTTGAACAAGAGGATGTAGTTACAATTTTTTATTTCAATATTCCTTTTAAGTTATTATTCTACTATTCTCATCCAGTTGGTAAATGGAGTTATTTATTATGTTGTTTTTTAGAACTTCTAGTGAAAAATTTATAATATATTTTGGCTTATTAACTAGTTTTGTATTTATAATGCATGAACATGGATTTTTTAGAAATTTGTAGTGGTGTAGTGGAGACCTATTACACAATATGATATAATAAAACACTACATGTGCATGTTAGGGATGTTTGTAGACATCTTTTTTGTGTTTCATGAAAGGGTTAGATCTTTGATCCTGATAATTAGTAGCACAGAAAGTATGGATTATTCTTTGATGACTTGTATTATTTGATGGATGATTTTGGATAGGATTATGGGAAATGTGATTTAATATTCTATAGGGGATGGATCTTCCTTAGGACTTCCCATTCCACTCATTAGATTTATTTTCTTTCTCTTACATCATTTATATGTTAGTTTTGGTCTATTATGTAAGGTGCATTCCATGTATGTGTATCTCTAGATTATATTTTTAAAGTGTTTCATATTCATATATTTTCATGTATTTATAGAAAATTCCAGGTTTTATAGGTATCCCCAAATTATATGTAACATCATTGGAGGATAAGTTTATGTTTTTCATTTATTATATATCTACATTAGTCATTGAAGATTTTAAATATAAACCATAGATAAAAAATTTTAATTTCAAAGGTGTAAAATCCTATAAAAATTTAGTTATTTTATCCCTTGGTTTTACGTCATCAACCAGGGACGAGTGGGTGGGAATAAGGTGTTGTGACTATTTTTTTTGATAACTGTATTAGTATATGGGTAGGGAATGTTACATAAACGAATGATATCAATGTAAACAATATTCAATTTTCTTTATGTAATAAAAATAAAAAAATAATAAATGAAAATCTATATAATTTAATTATTTTATTGGGACAAAAAATCCAATCCTTTCAAATTATTAGTTTCCAAAGTAATTAAAAAAATTATTTAATTTAAAAAATTTAAATTAATATGTGAATTAATTTTTATAGCTAATATTACAGAACCTTGAGTAAATAAAGTAAAATTTTTCATTTCTATTATATACATTTGTTAGGTCATATTAATGAATATTATATACACATTATACCCTAAGATCATAACAGAACAAATATTAAAAAATTTATTTCACAATACATTATACACACACATATATTTCCGTGGCTATATCTTCATACCACAATGATATGTCATTTTTTTATACCAATGACCATCTACTGAGAATTATGTTTTACTATTATGTAATATATTTCATTTATGGTACTAATTCTCAAAATAATTTCCTGGGAGTTATAAAAAAAATTATAATATATTTTTCAAATATATTTCAAAGGAATTTTTTATAATAAATATTCATATATAAAGTTTAAACACTATTAAAATTAAAATTTATAATTTTAGTTCTCTTGGTATCATTAAAATACATCATAGTTATAAATTTAAAATTATCATTTAAAAATTATATGATAAAATATTTCATGAAATAAAAATGATTTCTTACCCCTAGTAAATAATTATGTCGTCATTAATAATTAGTAGCTTTACATCCTTTCATTCCATAATTAGAATTTTTTATAGAATATAAAAATAAAACATTGCCAATAAAAAAATATTTATTTTATATGTTTTTATTTTTTAGAATAATTTAAATTATTATTTATGCATAGGTGGTTTAAAAAATACATAAAATTCATTTAATTTATTAAGTCCTTGATTTTATTTTCAAAAATTGTATATAATATTATAATTACAAATATTCCTTTAAATTTAAATACTTAAAATAATATTTATCATTTTAATAAAAATATTCTAATTTATGCGTAACTAAATCAAGGTTTTTATAAATATTATCTTTATTATCAATAAAAAAATGAATGAACTCATCAAAGGATGTACATTTAGTATTGTTGAAATAATGGTCAAAAATATTTCCCTAAGTTACAATTGTTATCCTCATTTTAATCCATTTTTTATACTCTCTCTATATAAAATATTTTAATAATTATTTGATTAAAATAATAATTTATGATCTGTGTTTATATAATTTTAATATTTATTATATATTACTCAATATTAATGTCTTTTTAATTAATGAATCAGATGTCCAAATGTCTTGAATATCAATCCCTCTTAATATAGAGCTCAAATTTGAAAATTAATTACACAGTAGTGCTCAATTTATTTGTTATTATATAATTTTTATATTAATTTAGGATTTCATGTTTTTGGGGGTTTGGGGATGGTAAAAAAAATTATACCATTCCAATGGATCATTAACATAATGAAAATATTTGAATCCACTAAATAAAGGTATACCATCATATCCCATTGATATCAAAATATAGATATATATATTTTTGTTAATTCTAAATTTATTTTAAAATTAACAAATAAAATAATATGTGTAAATTTAATCATCCATAATATGATAAATTATTATAAAATTTTATTTTTTATTAATTTTTTAGAAAATATGTGTGGAATTCTATTTATTGATTTTATTTTTTGTGATTAAAATATGATTTCAAATATTATATTAATTTAAATATCTTTAGTGTCCATAGAATTTTGAAAAAAATCATAGCTTTATGATTAAAGATTCTATAATTTGATAACATAACATGGATTATCTGTAAACGTGTTAGGATTTTTATATAGATTATAATACAAATTTATTGAACACATAAATATATTTTTACATAATTGAGATTTATGGTCTCACTCTCTGATGAAGTGATCATGTCATTAAAGAAAAATATAACCCCCAATGGTATAATTTTTTTGATAGTGGTGTAATCCATGTTATATATGTATATTAAATGTAATTATATAGATATAACTTATAAAATTATTGAAATTTATAATAAATACATTTCTAAACACATAAGATTATTGAATTGTATATTGTTTTTTCATGTACATATAATATTTCAAGAAGTGAAAGTGTCATGAATCCCATACCCCCTCCACTAGTACCCCACCTTGGTTGAAAATAAAGATAAGGAGTGAACCTCAAAGCCTTCCTCTAATAGGCCATGAGTTTGCAATTATCATTGATGATACGAATCATACAAGGGGAGGTATTACCCTAAAAAATAAAGCTAAGGACCAAATATAATTTTAAAACCATTGACCTATACCATAAAATATAAGTATAAAAATTCCCTCATTTAACAATTCATGTCATGTGATAAAAATAAAAACTCAAAAATAAATCAAGACCAATGGAAAATCCTAATGTATCAATTACATAACAACTCAAACCTCCAAGATAGTAGGGTCCGTCTAGGTATCCAAAACCCTCTTGAAAACTAGAAAATAGTGTGTATATTCATAGGGTAAGTATAACATGTATAATTAGTAGGATCATACCCAAATTATGTTATGAAAATGTTAGAAGAGCATACACATAATCGAGTAAATGGACAATTGAACAATTATACACATAAATTGGTCAACTAATCCAGCCCATCCTCATCAAGGATCGCTCACCGAATAATATAATTAATATAATTAGATAATGTAAAATGAATATAATTCAAGTCTCCCTGGCACAAATTCCCTAGTAATCATATATATATATATATATTTATATGTCCACAACTTCATCCATATCTAGACATCTCACATCCAAGGTAGTATGGTATCACAAACATGAAGGACATAAACCTCATTTCCTCTTATTATCATGAATTAACCCCATAAAAAATCACATATTGTGATGCCACTAATCTATAATCCACCCTTACTAGGCCTCACCACCAACCAATCCATCATCTATAGGCATCTCCACAAATGAAAATGTCATCACAAGTCATCACCCACAACTAATCTATCATCACTAGGAATATCCAAAAACTTAGAGGTTTTCACTAAGCATCACCACCTATAGATCTATCATTACTAAATTCATAGAGAGTATGGGGAAAACACCTAGAACTCAAGATCCTTGTTGGGAGTCATCATGAGATGGTTGACTTGGGTGGGGTGTGTTTTTAAATCACATAGAAATACATGTATAGTTAGTCTCAAACAATAACAATTCTAAGGGTCATATCAATAACATAAGAATATACCACAATAATAAAATATTGACCCATGAAATCCATCACCAACTATATACAACACTATATGAAACTGACCACTCAAAATTGACACTCACATCCCATAAATTTCTTATTTATTTATGATTCAACCAATTACTTGACTTTCCAAATTTATAACCACATTACATTAAGTAATAGTTAAATTCCATATTTAACAACAAACCTCTCTCATGAACACCCCATGTTTAGTTTTATAAACTATATATTTCATCCCAAACCATTTGTTTTCATTCAAAACATTTACTAAATACCACTTTCTAAATTCATCCCATGCCTATTTAATTTATTGACCATGTTGTTACCATTTTTTTCAAACCAACGTAGGTAATCCCAAAAACAAAAACCCTATATCGCCTTAAGTAAGACCTGAATAGAATTCACAATCCCCAAATTATATAGACAAGCACCTGGTCATCAAAGAACTACATTTGGGAATAATTTTTGTTATAATAAAAATAAAACTTGTATCCATCAATAACAAATAATATGTAAACACACAATATATGTCATAAATAAAATAATATCCTGAACAATTACGCAGCATGAGATGAAAGATCCACATAAAAAATAAGGCAAATCACAGTTGTGTCACTAAGGTAGTATATGTAATTTGAGAACAACTATGAAAAAAGGGAAATAAATATAACAAACCACTACTACCAGGTCTCTATGTGCAAGTGAGGTAGGGCCACACACACCTCCACCATACCCAAAATAAGACATCAATGATCATCCACTACATTTTAGCATCCTACTAAACCTGTAATGATATAGGCATGAGTTAAACCACCAATTTGGAAACCACCCATCTACCCGATGCATAAAGTACTAAAATAAATGTTATAAAATGCTAGTTTGAAATTAAGTACACAAAATTGATTTTCCATGGTTATATCATTTAAAACATTTTTATTATAGATTCTATTGAAAAACACCCCACATTATCAAATTTGAGATTCATTCTAATTTACACCATAATTGTTTTTTAAAAAATCATTCATAAATTAAAGTAAAATAAATATTAATGAAAAACTTAAAAGAAAAAAGAATATAATTTAAAAAACTTCAAAATATTCATACTTTAGAATGTATATCATTATCATGGAATCCTAGGTTATCAAAGTAAAACATATATAATAAATCTAAAATATCTATCAATGAAGTAAATTATACATACCTGATAACAATAAACTCACCAATCGACTATCCCAATCATCCGGTCTTACCCCTCCTGAAATAACTGAGAGGAAACATCTCATAGGCTGACCTATATCCCCACCTAGGGACACTAGAAAGATCATAATTATAAACTAGTGCACATGTGTACTTCAAATTCTAACATAGATAACTAGTTCTTCCCATGAAATATAAATGGTGGTGATAATTTCATGTAATGGGAATACTATATAATCATATCAGAAAACAACCATTTATCTTGATCACACCTTTGAACATCCACATTGAAACATCCACTTCATATAAGAAGAACAAAATAATTCAACTTCCATAAATAGAAACACATATCACAAGAATATAAACATCTATAATTTTTATCACATATAAAGAGAAATTTACTATGGGGTTTCACTTCCAAATAATCTATTAAAATTTCAAACTATGTCATGGAGTCATTATTTAATGATAAAAACAATGAACATCCCTTTAGAAATCCAAACATATAGTTCATTATTTAATTATTTAAAAATAATACAATATTTTAAATCATTTCCCAAAAAGGTTCTGACACATCGAGACTTAAAAAAACATCTTTATATCATTTCGGAAATCAAAATCATATGAAATTTTAAATTCAAGTGTAAAAGATCAAATTAAGAATTTAAACTTCCAAAAAAGAAATAAACCTTTAAAACATATTTAAAGATCAATTCACATGAAATAACCCCTTTCTCATTTGTTGAGAACTCCAAAAAGAAACAATCGTTTGATAAAACTACCAAAATATAAGTGAAAATATTTAAATACATTTAAAACCCATCACGGAAGTCGAATAAATCATAGATTTAATTTTGAAGAGAGATACATGGGACAACTACCCCAAATATTGTCACATTCAGTGAACCTGTAGGTAATACACCATGACATATCCCAAATATCCTTATGAAACCAAGAGAAATCCAAATAAACCCCATGACATAAAAGTCCTATAATTAGGATCCACCATATATCTCATATTCTTCCATCATGGATTCTAGGAATAGGGAGGATAAAAGAAAAATATATAAGAAAAGAGGATATCTTACATTGAATAACCAATCTCAACACATCAATAAACATGATGGATCTACTATGGGGGAGGAGTGAAAAAAGTGGTGATGTTGAGGTCCATAAGCCTTTAATAATGGAGAGAAGGGCCTACAAAATAGTTAAATCCAATCAAGGACAATGTGGTAAAAACTGACTATTAAAACTTGGTTAAACACATTCATGGAATGAATCTCCATTAATGACATGAATGGAATTTCAACTAGAATAATCATAGCGTGAAACCCCATTTCACAGAATAAAATTATTTTTACTATAAATGAAACTAATATGATATGGTATTTATGAGAGATTTTTAATAGTGGTTCACATCATAAAACCATATTTCATGGAATGAAGTACTGCAATTTTTACTTTTCATCTCTACAACCTCTACCGAACCCTATGAAACCTTCAGAAACTAAAACCCAATAAGGGTATAAGGTAAAAACCCATAAAAAATTAATTAATATGAAAATAATGTTTGAGATGTGAAAATCATCCACACTATAGCACATTCTATCCCTAGAAATTATCAAATACACTGGCTGATAAAAAAGAAGATGAAATTCGTAGCTTAAGATAAATGGGAAACCGAGACTACAAAACTTATTCCAAACACCAATTTAAAAGTCAAGAAACACAAAGCATTAAATTCTCAAAGATAAAAATTGAAAGATATTACAGACTAGACCAAGAAAGAACGAGATACTTGCTGACCAAAACACTATAAAAATAAAGGAAAAATTATTAATCCTTAAAACCAAGTTCCAAAAACCAAGGAACACTCTGAAACATAGATGAAACAAAAGAACCGGGTCAATAAAGGAAATTTTTACTAGGTTACTAAATAACATGGAATTCCAAAGGTGAATAGAAACCTTTATTCACTTCAGTGTCTACCAATACCTACATACCAATCCTCAAAAAAGTGAATGAGACAATTTTTCGAAGTGAGAGACTCTAATATTGGTCTCCCCACCATATTAAAATTACACTATGATGTTGGTTCTTCACAAACCTCTTTCCAATATTAAATAATTGAAAATAGAGAAAAATTAAAGAAGATGAAAAAAATACAAATAAGATTCAGTAACTAATCATCCTTAATATCTAGAAGATGGTTCCTTAATCACTTCATTAGAAAAAAACTCTAAAAAACTGGATGAATCCTTAATCACCACACTTGAATCAGAGACCAGAAAAGATTACCACCTTAGAAAATTAAACTGAGTTAAATCACACAAAAGAATAATAAATAACAATTGGAAATGCCTCATAGGGAATAATTCCTCAAAATAACTTTATATTCTATCCTTAGATAAAGTGAGGGTAACTAAGGACTTTTATTTCGAAACACCATCTCGGTGAATCCAATAAAACATCATATAATAATTAACAACAGTTCCTGGTTTCCCAAATACATAGCTAGGATTTCCTATGCACAACAACTCAAAATTAATGGCATAACACAAGAACCAAAACAAACCTTGTGAATAAATTAAAAATGATCATTGAGGTAAGATCATTCCCAATGCAACCACATCCCATAAGGGATAGTCAAAAGGACAATTCAAATATGAATAATCTCAAAAGTTTTATCATATTAAGGAATCTATCTATTTTTATGAACTGATTTGTGTAACCCTATATATTTAAACACTATAAACTCATTTATATAAAATATATAAACTCAAAACATGAGAAAAATTACATGATATTCCATATAAATTGCATCCTTACATCACTAAGAGAGAATAAATAAAAGAAATAGAGAAATTAAAAATATTACAATTGAAACTCTATAATCAACCAAAATAGAACTCTCGATAACATAAAGTCAACTAGTGGAAAAAAATTACATCAAAATAAAAATAAAATGGTCTGCACATCATAATGAAATTCAATAGGTTAAATTAGGGGATCTTTATAAATGATAGATTTAGATCCACCTTTCTTGGGAGAAAATCCTTTGAAAAACCTTTTTAGATGTCCCAAATGACTAAAACCATGATAGGTTTATAGAGTAACCCTATTTTATATGTATTATTGTCCCACACTATTTGAAAACATAGTGCTTACTCATTGAATAATCTGATGAGAGGAAACAAGATGGCCTTTTTATACTACTCCTTGCAAAATAGGACTTAGAACACATCCTTTTCCACTTATTCATGCTTACCCCACCTCAAATAGGAACAATATAAACCTGAAGTGCATCTACTGCACCAAAAAATGCTGTTTAATTGTTGATATCTTTCTTCACAACCACTTCATAGGAGTCAAGGATAATATAAGACACTGATGATGACTACTATAGTCAAATACCTTTCCCAAAATACCAATCCACTAAAGAATTATCTGAATCCAGATTAGGAATGTATGAAACCAACTCAAAAAATGACATGCATACTCTAACTTTTTTATATCTCCTTACTGGATGCCAAAATATTTCATAGCCTTTCATACCTTAAATGTATTAGAAAATAATTTCTGAATGATTCAAGACTATAAACCTTATAATGAATGGTCCTTTTATAGAATATAATAGATAATACACCCTCACCACTTCCAACATAGACCCTATTTGATGATGGTAGTTAATATAACCTTATCTGATTCATGAAGGTTAATATGGAAGAAAATATCCTCAACCTTGAGTATCCCAGCCACAACTTCATGAGAATCTTATTTCCCCCCCCCCAAAAAAAAGAGGGGTGGATTTAGGTTATTAAACTCTTAAACATGATTTTTATACTGGGTAATGGAGGAAAAACACCATGATATGAGATTAAAGCATTGGGATTAACTTCCCAATGAAAATGTTTATCAACCAAAGTGTCTATTAAATACAAATGAGGGCATACTCTAAAAATAATAAATATAAACACAGTAAAACAAACTCCATATTTCAAACCCCATAGAGAAAACATAAATCAACAAGAAATATCAAAGCAAACATTTAAATAAACCTTAAATCTAATATATTATAAATTCATGCATAAAACAACAATAATATTTCAAAAGAAATTCACCTATTTGACCAATTTGTTTTTATTAAGACTCATTTAAAAAAAATAAATTTCATTCATCAAGTAAACATTTTAAACAAATTTGTAGCTTTTGGTAAAATACCTTTAACATCCAAATATCCCAAAACCATCCATTTTAAATGTATTTTCAACTTAATACCTTTAAAATATTCCAATTAATCTTTCATAAAATCCAATGAAAACCTTGAAATTAATTAATACTAACCCTTATTCCCATTGTATTATATTTTCTTATAAAACCAACCATTTTTTTAATTCAAAATACTTTAGAGAAATTAACAAAACCAAACACCATTTTGAATACAAAAAAATTTAATGTACTATAAAATTTATGAAATCTAAACCACTTTTAAGGATAAAAATAGTTCTCAAACAACACTATTTTAAATTATCATTCCAATTAAACCTCAAAAAACATAAAAAATCATATAACAACATAGTTCACCACATGTAGAACCTAAATAAATAAGATGAAACTCAATATTTCTAAAGAAAAAAAATAAAAGATCATGAAAACTCAATAAAATGAAAGGAATAAACACTCACTCAAGTCAACCATACTATAACTATACAAAGTCCAATTGAATTTATATGAGTTCCATGTTCTGAAGATGCTTTTAAATAAAATGTATAATAACCAAATTCCACTAATTTATTACTTATATTCATTAAAAATACTAAATAAAAAAAATAAAGACTAAAATTCGCAAAAAACTGAGAAGCAATATTGATCATATGAAGGAATCATAGAAAACAACATTTGAAACTCAAGTATCATCACGAATGATGGTGATCATGCACCTACTTGTGATTTACGTTATGAGTTCTGATGATCCTAACTCCTATATACTATATGTTCAAAAATATCATAAAAAACCTCCTCTAATAACAATTATTCATGAAGAAACCTAGGTTATCCTAGAACTAGTCATTTGAGTCGGCCCGTAAAATTCTTGAAGGGACTTCACAATCCCCACGGGCTGGGACAACCCCCTAGGAATCTAAGAACAACCTTTGGGAACAATTTATCCCATAAGAATAACAAAATTAGGATATATTAATAATAATAAACAAATAAAAACTCAAGATATATCATAAATAAAAGAATATATCGAATAAATATGAGAATGGAAAGATAGATATAGATACAAAATAAGGGAAAAGGTAGGTGTTCCTCTAAGGTAGTATGAGGAATATGAGAATAATGGTGATAACAAGATGAAATAAATATGAAAATCCACTACTACCAGGTGTCCATGTGAAGTAAGTTAGTTCCACACACTCATCCATGATTCTAGAACTAAGGTATCAATGATCATCCACTATATCCAAAAATTCTACTAAACCTGTATTGATATAGGCATGAGATAAACAACCCATTAGGGTAATTCCTACTGACCCGATGCTTAAATATTTAAAATAAAATCTATAACGTGCTAGTTTAAAAAAATGAATAGCCAATAGGTTTTCATTGGGTTTCCCATTTAATACAAGTTTATTGTATTTTAATTTAAAAAACAACCCACATTCAAAAATATAATATTGATTACAATTAGGACAAAAAGTTATTTTACTTCAATAATATCTTTCGTAAATTGTAGTAAAACAATTTTATAGAAAACCTTTTAAGACATTATATTATCATTTCACAAACTAAAAAATATGCATACCTTGGAAAATATATCATTTCCAAGGAATCCTTAGTGCTCGGGGGGGGGGGGGGGGTCTAGAAAAGAGATAACATAGTCATTAATAAAGTAAATTCCACATTTTAGATAACAATCAATGATCAATCAACATTTCCAAACACTCAATATTACCTTGGTTAGCCTAACCGAGGGGTAACATCCCATAGGATGACCTATTTCACCACCTAAGACCATTAGAAAGATCATAATTCTAAACTAGTTCAATGTGTGCCTAAGAATTCCCAGAAAAACAACGAGGTCTTCCCATGACATATAAATAGAGGTGAGTATTTAAAATAATAATCATACTAAATAATCATATCAGAAAGCAAGAATTTATTTCACTCACACTTATGAACACCCATAAAGGATCATCCTTTTAAACATGCTGAAAAAAATAATTTGAATTACCTCAATAGTGAATGTTATTACAGGAATTCAAACATCTATAATTTTCAACACATATAAAGGGGTATGTCCCATGGGTTTTCATTTCCAAATAAACTATCAAAAGAGAAAACCGGTCCATGGATTCATTCTTTATGTATAAAATAAATAGAAATATATTTATAAAACCAAACACATAATTCATCATTTGATTATTTCAAAAGAAAACAAGTTTTAAAATAATTTCTCAAATATGGCCAACCACACTAGAGCTTCAGAAAACAAAACATATCTATTATTTTAAAAATCAATATCAAATTCAATTTTAAATGAAACAATCAAAGTGGAAACCAAGCATTTCAATTTCCAAAATAATTATTAAACCTTTAATACAAATTTAAGGACCAATTCATAAGAAAAATACTTTTTTATCAATTTCTTAAAACTCAAGAAAGAAGAATCATTTGATACTACTAACAAAATATAAGTGAAAACATTTAAAGAAATTTAAACCACATCACAAAATCTATTGAAATAAAATATTTAATTTTAAAGAGAGTTTTATGGCGCACCAACCTCAGATCTCATGATATTCATCTTTTACAAAGGAAATCCACCATGACACATCCCAAACATCCTTAAGAAACTAAGAGGGATCCAAATTAACCTTAATACATCAAAATCCATCAATAAAGAACAACTATATATCTCAGATTCTGCCACCATGGAATCTAGAATTAGGGAGTATATAAGTAAAATACATAAGAAAAGATGAGATTTTTACCTGAAGAACCAACATCAACACCTGAAGAAACTTGATGGATCCACTAAGGAGGAGGAGTTAAATAATTGTAGAAATGTTTGGGGTTGTATGCTTTGAATAAGAGAGAGAAGGATCCCTATTAGGGGTAGACATGAGCAAAGAAATTTTGGTAAAAAACCCACTATCTAAACTAGGACAACTATATTAATGGTGTGAATCACCATTCACATCATGAATATAGTTTTTCCAAGAATAATCATAGTGCAAACCCCCTTTCAATTCATGAATGGATTTTTCATAGAAATTATAATCCTCTAATATAGGATTGATGGAAGCTATGTAAAAGTGGTCAATATCCAAAAACTATTTTTCAGAGTGTGAGCTACTATAGTCTTCAGTTTCTAGTACTTCAACCTCTATTAGGACCTCAATAACTGCTGAAAACAAAACCTAATAAGGGACCAAAGTAAAATCCCATAAATAAAAAAATAAATAGGAAAATAAATTTTAGAATGTGATAATTCTCACAAACCATCTCAGAGGGGCCCATTCCATGACTACCCCAAGCCCACCTCTGATAGGCCAGTGGCTGGTAACTAGCACCGAGTAGGAATATCCCAAAATGGGAGGAATTTTCTTAATTACCTGTACACACACACACGCATCTCCAGGCCAAAAATGCTAAAATTTAAAAACACTAAGTAAAAAATTAATGCATACCCTAAGGTACCAACCAAAGAGTATGATTGTAGGAAAATTGGAAGGTAAATAGGGATAGAATACAATCCCACCAAATAAAGTGTTTGGAAAAGTAAATACACAAGTTATTGAAACTAGTCCATAGAAAACCCTACCTAAAGGGTAGGTGTGGGATAACTGTCTGAAGCCGTAGGAGAAAACCCTGTCTGTCTAGTCACTCTAAGAATCACCTACTCCTGGTCCACCTATCACTACTTAAAATCATCAATCGTCTACACCAGACATGACATGTTCGGGCAGAGCCCATACAAGGGTGAGTAAAATAATACTTTGTAGGAAACCCCCAAAATACAAAGGAATACCACTAAGAAATAAAAACAATTACACCACAAGGAAATAAAAAAAAAGTATACCATAAATAAATACATGGTATACCAAAAAGGAAACACAGAAATTATAGTTAGCTCACACATTTATAAGTCTAAAGAACAAAATAATGATTATTAGTCGTAGCCCATAGAACAACTAGTGTGGATAACACACAGAGTGTCGATAACACATGGAGTTTCGATAACACATGGTTTGTTGATAACAAACTGAGTGTCAATAACACATGGAGTGTTGAGGAGTCAGGAATCCCCCAATTCACATATTCATGAGGTCACATAGTCACCAAGTCACATCCAACCACAGGATTCCACACTTAGCACACTCATTATGGGAGAATCTACTCCTCAAAAAATTAGGTGATATTCCAAATTCCACAAAAAACTCACTTAGATTATCCCAAAAGGACCATTGCATCGAAAGGGTCCCAATGTCACAAATGAATCATCAAACATACACATAGTTTGAAAGATATGGTTATTTTTATAAAACGGTCTTACCCGGTCTGGCCGACCTAACCCGGTCTGGTCCGGCCCGAACCGGCCTAAGCCGCTGGGCCTGTTGGAACTTTCCCACTGGGTCCAGCCCGCGGGACCTCTCATGTGGCCCGACTACCCTAGTCTGGACCACAGCATGCGGGACAGTTTTCTCCACCAGATGCAGCCCACCCTAGCTGTGCTCCTCATCCACATGGTGCACCCTAACCTTGTGGCTCCCCTGTGTCACCTGGTCAATGTAGCACCATGCCACATTTCACAGGGCTGGACCGCCTCCTCCGCATGCCCAATGGCCTTGTCAGTGTGGGTTCCTCTGACGCGGCTTCGATGTGCATCCCAGCTTTCTTCCATGGCCTCTTTCCATGGCCCCTGGTCACCACCTATAACCTCCATCATATTGGGATCCCATGCGGGCCTGTATGGACTATGTCCTGCTGCCACTACTGGCTGCCATGTTAGTAGTCTGTCACCACCTCACGCTCCCCTTGGACTGGCCATGTCTTCCCCTCGCCACCAGCCACCCCACTGGAGGATTCTCTTATTCCGTTTCCTTGTTTTAGGTAAGGTGCTACACCCCCTAAACCATACCATGCTTCCGTCGCACATCCGCTATGCCATCGCGGGGTAAAATCCTTTGATCTTGGATCATTGCACCATGGATTGGGGGTGGAATGGTCGTTCATTTTCATAGGGGTTCAAGGGAGAAGGACACATGAAGAATGATATATATTGAGGGGGGAGAGATAAATAAAAAAATTACCAAATAATGGATCTTGGCGTTGTTCATGTCAGCCTTTATCTGTTTAGGTTAGAAGGTTTAACAAAGAACAACATATCATCACAAAGTCCTATCTCCCCTTTTTAAAACCCACAAAAATTATCCATCCCACAAGAATGGTCAAACCATAGATCATCATATTCATTATTTGGTATGAATTCATTGTTGAATCTAAGAGGGGAATAGGAAATCACAAAGAGATCAACATTCTACCTCATGGTTAGATTAGTTGTTGATGAAGAATGGTGGTCCGTGTCATCGTCGATCCTCGATCCTATGATGTTTATCATCATTATTCATATAGATTTCCATCTCATTTCCTAAGAGTAATTTTATGGTTATGACAATAACCAAAAATTTAGCTGACAATGCTTATTAAAAAGGGAAACCGCCACTACATCATCAAGTAACGTTAAAGAAAATAAACTTGATTTATTTTATTTTTTTAACGTCAGAAAAATAATTTTCACAGTCGACCCACTCCGGTCGATATTAGGACCTGCCTAAGGTAAAGTTTCTACTCTGAACACAATGGTGCCCTTGGATTTTAGTTCCAGGAACATGTTTAGGAGTTATTCTACTTTTTCAAGAAACTTACTCACACACACTATTAAAAACTTAACATTTTCAATGAATTTTACTAAGAACATTAGGCCTTGGAATTATATGTTGAATCACCTCCTAGTCTCTAAATTTTCCCAATTAATTTATAAAAATAAAATTAGAAAAAATTTGAGTCATTACATTCTCCCCATCTTAGGTCATTAGGTCCCAGAAATCCAAAAAAAATCTACACAAGAAAATGGGGGTACTGAGCACGAATCTGAGACTCCTACTCCAATGTGCTGTATTGAAGATTACCGTGTTACCACCAAATGCATACCATAGTAATCGACTACCAATGAAGGATCCTGTCCAATTGATCCTTGACCACTACTGGGTACTCTGAAAAAGTAACCCCATCGTCAACATCCAGCTCACCCCAGTCAATGACGTGCGATTGATCATGCTTGTACCTCCTCAGCTATGAAACATTGAGGACATCATGCACCCTCTCTAACTATAGAGGTAGAGACAAGCGGTACACTTCCTCACTAACTCTATGAAGTATCTGGAAGGGCCCGATGAACCTTAGTGATATCTTGTTGCCTAGGACAAATCTCTATATCCCATGTCGAGGAGAGACCTGAAGGAACACATGGTCCCCCTCATAGAAATCCAAGGGTGTACTTTGTTAGTTATCATAAGACTTCTAATGGATCTGTGTAGTCTTAATCCAATCTTAGATGACCTGGACCTTCTCTGTAGTCTCTTTCACAAACTTCAGCTCCATGAGTGCTGACTCTTCTGGTTCCATCCAACAATGTGGAAACCTGTAGGGTTTCCCATAAAAGCCCTCAAATGGTTCCATATAAATGGTGTATTGGTAGCTATTTTTGTACAAAAACTCAATAAGAGGTAGGTGATCCTCCCAAATGTGGATTAATACTATAATTTAAGCATGTAGAATTTCCTCATGAATTGGAATGGTTCTCTCTGTTTGGTCATCCGTCTATGGGTGAAATGCTGTGATCAATTGAATTTGAGTCCTAAACGCCTCCATCAATCCCTTAAAAAAATGGAATGTAAATAAAGCATCACAATCCAAGAATATATTTTATGGGACTCCATGGAGTAGAACTATCTCCTACACATAGAGTCATCCTATGATATCTACTGAACTCTTCTCCTAAATTTCTAGGAAGTGGTCCAACTTGGTGAATCAATCAACAATTACCTAGATGGTGTCATGAACCCTGGATGTACATGGTAATCCCATAATAAATTCCATCAATATCACATCCTAATTCCACTTTGGCACCTCTAGGGGTAGATTCAAACCCATTGGAACATGGCGTTTGACCTTCATTTTCTAAAAAGTGAGTCATCTTGAAACAAACTCTACCACTACCTTCTTTATCCTCATCCACCAGAAATGATGTCGAAGGTATTGATACATCTTTTACAATCATTTATGTACTACTAAATGGTATTTATGGAAATCCCTCAAGACCTCCTCCCACAACATCAATGGTACTACTCTACTTCTTCTAAAGAGAATGGCGTGCTCTGTACCTTTTGAATATCCATCAGGGGCATTCCCTATGGACATATGATCATGTAAAGTCTCATAGTCAGTGTATCTAAGATGCGACTCCCTAAAATGATATAAGAGTGGAGGGGTAACTAATATATACTAGAGGTAAGCTATTCCATCTCCACACACATAGGATATCTGCAACACAACCAACTATTCCGACTCCTCACCCAGAAACTGCAAGATGGATCTCCTTCTGAGAGTTTCTACTACCAAATTACGCTTCCCAAGAGTATAGAAAATCCTAGAGTCATAGTCTTGGAGGAAATAAATACATCACTTATGTCTCAAGATCAAATATTTCTAAGAGGAGATATACTTGAGACTTTTGTTGTTAGAGTAGACGATAGACCGCTCACCCATAATGTAGTGTCACCACATCCTCAATGTGAAGACTACCACTTCCAACTCTTGGTCATGTTGTGCATAGTTATGATCATGTGGTATCAAAATTCATGAAACATAGTCCATAACCTCTATATACTTCATTAGGAAAAAACCAAGATCATTCCCTGATGCATCACCAAACACCACGTACTCAACACCCACCTCCAGCAATATCAAGATAGGAGCGCTCGTCAATCTCTGCCTCAGATGCTGAAAACTCTCCCGGAACTTCTCTATCCACATGAAAGGTTTCCCCTTTCATGTAAAATCTATCAATTATTATTAGACTCTAGAAAATTTAGGTACAAACCTATGATAGTATGTATCCAACCCAAGGAAACTTCACACCTCAGTAACACTCTTGGGTGGCTCCCAAGCAAGCACCACCTCTATCTTCACTAGATCCATTGCATCTCCAGCCTTTAAAATATTGTGTCCTAGAAAGTGTAACTCTCATATCTAGATCTAAAACTTTGAGAGGTTCTTGTAAATATAGTTCTCTCAGAGTATGTTTAGGACTATCCTCAAGTGTATCGCATGCTATCCTCAGATGCTGAGTACACTAGGATTTCATCAATGAAGACAATGATAAAGTAGTCTATGTAAGGATGGAAGATATTGTTCACGATCCCATGAACACTAATGGGGAATTTTTCATGACAAAATACATCACCAAGTAATCTTAGTTTCCATACCAACATCTTAAAGTCATATTGGGGATTTCTCCATCTTGTACTCAAAGCTGGTGATATCCAGATCTAAGTTATATCTTCAAGAATTACCTCGCTCCTTTAAGATAATCAAAGAGGTCTTAAATACTCAATATAGGATACTTATTCTTCATGTTCACATGGTTTATGCACCCAAATTACACATATAATCACAATCTTATATCCACCTTCTTAAAAAAAACTGGGGTCACCCAGGGTGAAACATTGGGTCTTAAAAATTCCTTCCCCTGTAAATCCTCCAGATGTACCCTTAACTCTCGAAGCTATTTTGGAACCATCCGATATGTAGGTGTAGATATTAGTGTCATCACATGGTATAGGTCAATGAAGAAATATACCTCCCTATGAGGAGGTAATCCTGGAACATCCTCCGGAAAGATGTCCTCGTACTCATCCACCACTGTAGGAAACTGAGGACTCATCTCATCCACTGCACTGAGGGTTATGTTATCCAATAGATGTGTGATAAGATATACTGTCCTATGTGTGAGTCCATCCTATTATTTATGTGTTTCCTTTTCAATGAAAAAATTAAAACCTGGAACCATCACTATAGACACAACTTAATCTGCACCTAAAATAGTCAATCTGGGCATAAACTGCGGATAACCAATCCATACAAAGAATGACATCATAAGGACTCAATGCCACCACCAAGAGATCCTAACTAAAACTCTCACCACTATAGTAAGTTCACACTGTTGGCACTAGTGTGTGATCATCTAATATTCTCCCATAGGATTCTATAAGTCTAGGGATCAAGTCAAAAGTTCCACTGGAATCTCCAAGTCTCTAACACGGGTTGTGGTGAGAAAAGAGTGACTGGAACCTTTTTCCATCAAAACTACATCTAAGGTGGAAAAGGCATAGATCGTACCTCTAATAATACTAGGATCCTTAGGGTCATAAGCCTTCATCACCTAAAGATGGGTTCATCCCTATACACCAGCTCCATGAGCCTTTGGGGGACCACCTGGGGGTGGTGATTGTAGTACCTCAAACCTCCACCCACATCCTACTACCTGACCTGATCCTCTGCCACACTAACAAACCTAATAACCACCATGCTCCTATAACTTCCTCTATCTTGGTGGTCCCTTGAACATCTACAGATTAGCCATACGACAGGTTGGGAAATATCTAGCAAGATGCCCCTGAGAGATATAGAATTAACAAAACCTATTCTTTAGATGACTTTCTCTATCCTGGGATCCTTTCACCATTTATCCTGTGTCCTAGGGTCATCCCTTGGAGTAATTGATCTTCTTGGGTCCCTAAAATCTACTTTAAGCTACCCACTGTCGAAGAATCAACTACCTGGTTCCTACTGGTAGCTCCCACTGCTAGCGTATGCTGCATTAGAAAGATCTCCACTAGCGGATCTTGCTAAAATACCCTAGAATAAGTTGGAATGATAAGGGATATCATCAATTGATTGATCTCCCAACGTACCCCCTACTCAAAGTTCCATGCCCTAAAGAATGGGTCCCACACCATATCTATGGAGTAGTGAGAAATATATGTAAATCCTGTCGAGCACTCCTCTATTGTCTAATTTCCCTTCAAAAGATATAGGAGATCCTGTATGCACACTGAGAATAACATCAATGGAAAGAACTCCTCCCTAAAAGGCACTCAAAGTCTACCGAAGAGAGAGTCATATTTTCATGCATCAAGATCACTAAGTTCCACCATCGCCCCATTGAGACATGAAGAAGGCTTGCATCGAGAACTTCCATTTGGTTGGAAGCCATCCTCACAAGGAGGAAGACACATGTAACTACCTCTATCCAATACTAAACTACTTGTGGGTCTATCTCACCCCTAAACCTGGGAGGTCGATGCCTCTGGAACTCATGCAGTGCACTCAACCTACTTGCATCCTCTACTGATAGTTCTGGTTGTAACTACAACTCTACGGGTGGTGGAATTGTTGGTACACCACCCAAAGGTGCTATCTCTAGTACTGGACTTTGTATCAATGCCTCATCAATAGAAGAATCAACATCGTGATCACACATCAGAATCCTAGATGGCTATCTGCATGGAGGCATCCTGAAACATATTAATACAAACCAAGATTAATAGAGTATACATGGTGAGCTGACTCAAGAAGGGAATTAGAACACACCAAAATCCTATATGATGCATGTAACATTAATTTACCTATAACCAGTGTTTTCATGTATCGAGACAAAAATTAGAATTTAGAGTTCTGGTGTATGGATATGTCAGCCGCTACACCAACAATGGATTCCCTAGCCTGAAAGAAGAACTCAAAACACTTAACACTATTTCCACCAAACCAACCTAAAAAACTCCCAATACTTAAGTAGAACCAAAATCCCCTGACACCACTCTTTCATGACCCATCCTAGAGGGTACCATGCTGTGACTACCCCAAGACCATCTCTGATTGGTCACGGGCTAGCGACTAGCACCGAGTATGCATATCCCAAAAATGGGAGGAATTTTCCTAAGTATCTGTACACATGCATACATATCTAGGCCCATAATGTTGAAATGTAAAAACACTAAGTAAATAATGCATGAATACACTAAGGTACCAACCAAAGAGTATGATAGTAGGAAAAATAGAAGATAAATAGGTCCATAATACAAGCCCACCAAAGAAAGAGTCTGCAAAAGTAAATACACAAGTTCCAGAAACTCATCCCCAGAAAACCCTACCTAAAGGATAGGTGTAGGAAAACTTTCTGAAGCCGTAGGAGCACACCTATTCTGTCTGGAAACTCTAAGAAGCAGATGGTCCTGGTCCACCTTGGACTTCATCAAAGAGTCGATCATCTTCACAAGACATGACATGTGCAGGCAAAACCCATACAGGGGTTAGTAAAACAATACTCAGTAGGACACCCCAAAATCACAAAGGAATGCCACTATGTAATACACGAAGTACACCAAAAGGAAATAAATGAAGTATAATATGAAGAAATACATGGTATACCATGAATTAAACACATGAAGTATAGTTAGATCACACAAGTATAAGTCTAAAGAATAAAAATAGGATTCTCAGTTGTAGTCTATAGAACACATAGTGTTAAGAACACATGGAGTGTCAATAACTCATGGAGTATCAATGACACATGGAGCATCGTTAACATACAGGGTGTAGATAACACGCAGAGTGTCGATAACACACATAGTGTCGAGGCTACATGCATCCCCCATGTCACATAGTCACTTGGTCACATAGTCAACAAATCACATAGTCACTAAGTCACATCTAGCTGTAGGGTTCTACAATTAGAAAGCTTGTTCTGAGAGAATCTACTCCTCAATCCATTAGTTCATATTCCAAATTCCACAAAATCTCACTTAGAGTATCCCAAAAGTAAAATATCGTCCCAAGGGTCCCGATGCTGCAAATAGATCATCAAATGGTCATAAGGTTTGAAAGATATAATCATTTTTGTAAAATAGTATGACCCGAGTCCAACGAGACCCGATGTGGTCCGCTTGACCTAACCTAGTCTGGAAAACCCAAACTGATCTGATCTAGCCTGAACCATCTTGGACTAATAGGCTCAGACCACTGGGCCTTCTAGACTTAGGCCGCTAGGACTGCATGACTCAGCCCGCTAGGTCCATCCTGTGGGGTCGCCGGAGCGGCCCCGCCACCCTATTCTAGTTCGTTGCATGGGGCCAGTTTTCTCTGTCAGATGTGGCCCACCCTGGACACACCCCCTAGTTCACACAATCCACCATAATAGCATGTCTCTCCATGTGTCACTCGATCAAAATGGTACCATGCCGCGTTTCAGGCAGCTAACCTGCCTCCTCCGTATACCCTACGACCTTGCCACCATGGGTTCCTCTGTTGTGGCTTCGAGCCACATCCTAGCTCACCAATGTGCCCTCCTTTCATGACCCCCATTCACCACCTGCAGTATCCTACACTTTGAGTTCTGTTGCTATGGGCTCCCACACGGTCCATCCTGGATTGCGACATACTACCGCTGCAGGCTGCCCTACAGGTGGCCTATCACCACCTCATGCTCTCCCTGGACCGACCCCATATACTGAATCCTACCCTCACCATAGGCTTCCCCACCGAAAACCTATCTTGCACCACAACCTGGTGTGGCATGAGCCAC
The DNA here is from genome assembly GCA_963277665.1 of Viscum album. Classification (NCBI taxonomy): domain Eukaryota; kingdom Viridiplantae; phylum Streptophyta; class Magnoliopsida; order Santalales; family Viscaceae; genus Viscum; species Viscum album. Next base: position 1,795,881,502 of record OY728131.1, read on the forward strand.
CACCTCTCCTGAACCATACCATGCTTCCTTCACACATCTTCTATGCTGTCGTGGGGTTAAATCCTTCAATCTTAGATCATTGCGCCATTGATTGGTGGAGCAATAGTCAATCATTTGCATAGGGGTTCAAGGGTGAAGGACGCATGAAGAACAAGATAGATTGAGGGGGGAGAGATAAAACACATGATCACCCAACAAATGGATCTGGGCTTTTTTTTTTGTTTCAGCCTTGATCCATTCATGTTATAAGGTTTAATGAAGAACAACAATAGATAATCACAAAGATATATCTCCCCTTTTTAAACCCCACAACAATTATCCATCCCGCAAGAACAGTCAAACCGTGGATCAACATGTTCGTTGGTTGGTCTTCGTTTTTCATTGAATATAAGAGGAAAATAAGAAATCACAAAGAAATCAACATCCTACCTCATGGTTGGATCAGTCGTTAACAAAGAATGGAGGTCTTTGTCATCATCGATCCTTGATCTGTTGGTGTTTTTCGTCATTCATCGGAGAGGTTTCTATCTCCTTGCCTCAGAGGAATTCCTGGGTTATGACAATAACCCTAAATTTCTCTGATAAGGCTTATTAAAAAGGGAAACTGCCACTACATCGTCACATAATGTTAAATAAAATAAAATTGATTTATTTTTTTTCTTTTAATTTCTAGAAACTAATTTTTACATTCGACCCATGTCGGTCGATGTTAGGACCCACCTAAGGTAAATTTGGTGCTCTGAACGCAACGATGCCCTAAAATTTCTTATCCAGGCACCCATTTAGGAGTTATTAAATTTTTTAGGAAACCCACTCACACGCACTATTAAAAACTTAATATTTTTCAGTGAATTTTTCAGGGCACACTGAACCTCAGAATCATACGCCGCCTTAGTGCCTGGTCTCGGAATGTTCCCAATTAATTTATAAAAATAAAATCAGATAATATCAAAGTAATTAAAATAATTCTACCCACCATAGCACATTCTATCCCCATTAACTCTAAAGGTCAATGGTTGATCAGGAAGAAGATGAAAGTCACAACTTGAGAGAAAAGGGTAACCCAAACTACACGTCTAAACCCAACCACCTATCCAAAACCCAATAAACTCCTAACATTCAAATCTCAAAAATGAAAACTAAAAGTGATTTAAAACCAAGACCAATAATAATCCATGACCAATAGAAAAAATATCAAAGGAAATAAATGAAAAAGTCCTGATCCATAAAATGAGTCATGAAAAACCAAGGAACACTTTAAACGTGGATGAAACTGAGGAACCGATTCAGAAAAGGAAATCCATATATGATTACTAAAAAAGAAGGAACACCCAAGGGGAATGAAAAAAATGATTCAATCCAGGGTCCACCTAGATATACATACTGATCCTTAATAAATAGAATGATACACCACTAGAACATGAGAGACTCACTAATGTTGGATTCCTCTCTATATTAAAATTCAACTAAGACACTAGTTCATCAAAAACCACTAGCCTCTCCAAAATAACCAAAAAAGGATAAAACTCAATAAATATAGAAAAAACACCAAAGTGGTTTCATTAACTACTCATCCTTCATATCCAGATGATGGTTCCTTGATCACTTTATCAGAACACAACCCTCAAAAACCTAATGAATCCTCAAATATCACACTAGAATAAGAGACCAGAAAACATTACCACCTTAGGAAAAGAAACTGAGATCAGTCAAGAAAGAGAAAAACAAATAAAAATCTGAAATGCCTCATAAGGAATCATTCCTCAACAATAACAACATGTTCTAGGATTATGCTAAGTGAGCATAACCCATGACTGTTCTTCTGGAGCATTGACTCCTAGTGAATCTAACAAAACATCAGAGCATGATTAAAAATGGATCATGGCTTCTCCAATACATACCTAAGCTTTCCTATGTACAAATATTCAAAAGAAATGCCCTAACACATGTCCCACAACACACAGTGTGAAGAAAATTACAACGATCTCACACTACTAGAAAAATATGTATATGTGATGGGTCATTTATGAGGGACTGGGTACCCATCAAAAATAATAAAAAATTTCAAGTTATTTGTGATGAGAGCAATTTACCATCATAAATAACTTTTTATTTCTTGGTATTTGTGATGGAAAATGTTTCCCATCACAAATAATTTTGGCACAAATATGCACTATGAGGCGGGAAGGAATAATTATGATGAAAAAATGTAGTCCATCATGAATAATATTGATCATGATGGGAGAATATCCCGTCACTGATAATAATATTTGTGAAAAACTACTTGTTTCCATCAAAAATAGTCTATCGGTAGAGGAAATTAAGGTTGTTTATGGTGTGTAGTATTTCCAATGGGTGGGGTCATCTGTCACAAATACTTTTTATATCATCACCATATCTATTTTTGGTGGGAATTATTTGCGACAAAACCCGTTGCAAATAGTACTATTTGTGGCGGAAATTCCATCACAAATAGTCTATCAGTACTAATCTAACATATAAATATGGCCCCAATAGAATTGTTCCACCAATTTCTTTGTGCTTCTTTTCAATCTTCTCTCTGATTTCTCTCTGCACAAATTTTTATTTTTATAGGTACCCGAAACTTTCAGGATCATACCACTATTATAATTCTAGTAAAACGCCATTTTTGTGGTATTTATTTTAATATTTTTAATTGTTAATTAAATTAAATTATTTTATATTAGAAATAATTAGTATTAATAAGTAGTAATTAGTTGTAATTGGTATAAATTTGTTGTAGTTGATATTAATTATCGATAATTGGTAAATAACTTGTAATAATTAGTAACGATGACTCCTAATTAGTAAATAATTATTAGTAATTAGTAATATTTAGTAACATTTATCGATAATTAGCAAATAATTAGTAATAATTATCCTTAATTAGTAAATAATTAGAAAAAATTATCCAAAATTAGTAAAAATTAGTAATAATTGTCAATAATTAGTAAAAATTATTCATAATTTTCAATAATTTGACAAATAATATTCATAATTTTCAATAATTTGTAATAATGACAAAAAATTAATGGTAATTACCAATAATTACCAATAATTAATAATAATTACAAATAATCAATAATAATTAGTAATAATTAAAAATAATTTCCAATAATTAAAATTAATTACCTATAATTAGTAAATAATCAATAATAATTACAAAATATTAGTAATAACAATCAATAATTAGTAAGAAATTGTAACAATTACCAATAATTAGTAATAATTACCAATAATCACTATTAATTAGTAAAACATAGAAATAATTAGCAATAATTAGTAAACAATTGTAATAATTATCAATAATTAGTAATAATTACCAATGAATGCCAATAATTTGAAATAATTACCAATAATTAGAAATAATTACCACAAATTAAAAATAATTACCAATAAATTGAAATAACTAACAATAACCAATAATTATAAATAATTACCAATAATTAGTAATAATTACCAATAATTAGAAATAATTACCAATAATTAGTAATAATTAGCAATATTTAGTCAAAATTAGTAATAGTTAGAAAAAATAGTAAAAATTACCAAAAATAGTAATAATTACGAAAAATTAGTAAATACTATGAATAATTATCATAAATTAGTAATAATTATTATAAATTAGTAATAATTAAAAAAATAAGAAATAATTGCCAATAAATAGTAGAAATTTCCAATAAATAGTAATAATTACCAGTGATTAGAAATAATTACCCATAATTAATAATAATTGGTAATAATTACCAAATAATTGTAACAATTACCAAAAATTAGTAATAATTAAAATATTGTAATAATTACCAATAATAACTAATAATTGTTAATAATTAGTAATCAATACAAATAATTAGTAATAATTATGAAGAATCTTAACAATACATAATAATTAGTAATAATTTTAAAAAATTAGTAATAATTACCAATAATTAGTAAAAATTAGTAACAATTACCAAACATTAGTAACAATTACTAATAATGTTAAATAATTAATAATAATTACCAAATAATTAGTAATAATTAGTAATAATTATTAAAAATTATAAATAACTAATAATAATTATCAATAGTTAGTAATAATTACCAATAATCAGTAATAATTATCAATAATTAATAATAATGAGTAAAAAATAGTGAAAACAAAAAAATCATTAAAAAATAGTAAAAAATAGTAAAAAATAGTAATAATTTTGCAACAATAAGTAATATTTTTTAATAATTACCAATAATTACCAATAATTAAAACTAATTAGTAAAAATGAGTAAAAATGTGTAAAAATTACCAATAATTAGTAATAACTAGTAATAATTAGTAAAAAATAGTTATTTTTAATAATAATTAGTTATAATTAGTAAAAATTAGTAAATATTAGTAAAAAGTAGTAAAAATTAGTAAAAATTTATAATAATTAGTTATAATCCATAATAATTAGTAATAATTAGTTATAATTCGTAATATTTTGTAACAATCAGTAATATTTTGTAATAATTACCAATAATTTGTAATAATTAACAATAATTAGTATTAATTACCAATAACTAGTAATAATTACCAATAATTAATAATAATTGTTAATAAATACCAATAATTAGTAATAATTAATAATACCGAAAAAATCAGGTCCCGAAAGAATTCATAATTTAAAATTTATTGAAAAATAAAAGTTAAGAGTCTGACATTGCAAGAAATTTTTGAAGATTCAATAATGATTAACACCCCACTTATCTGCATCAATTAGTGATGAGAAGTATCTTGGAATCCAGAAGGGCCACATCGAGTCTGTGTCTATGATATCCCTCTTTTATAAAGCATCCACAACGTAGTTGGCTTCCCTGTATGCATGTGAAATCCTCCAATTGAGTTGGTCAATGATATGAATACATTCAATCCATTGAGGTAGAAATATCCATGGTAATTTCTTGGTATATATTCTGAGAGAATACAAATCTTGTTAAGAATCAGATTCAATCCATAAATGATTCCAATTATAATGAATGACATGTTTGAAAAAACATATCAAATCCCACAGCTTAGCCACATACATGGTCGTAATAATAATATAATGGGAGAAACATGATTTCACAAAACAATGATGGGTGTGGAAGACCCCACCATGACCTTATGGGATTAGTGCACCAAACTAAGTGTCATCCACACTCACATTAATCGACAGACTAATACAAGGAATCCAATTAATGAATTTCAAACCATCCAGTATTATTTTCTAGTTATGTACACCAAGCATTCATAGAATGTTAAGATCAGAAAACCAATTATTCATGGAACTTGTTTTAATATGAGATTTGGTTAAGACATCATTGTGAATAGCCATTCTCATTGTATGAAAAATGGGTTTGTGATTGTCAAAGAGAGACACGATCTCGGCTATCCAGGTGTAATATATCATAGTTTCTATGAATGCCAACAAAATATTGTAAAATTGTTTACTATGTCCAACATCCTTAACACTCATCACTAGCTGCTCCAAAGGGATGATCGTTTAAATGAACAAACCAAAAGGTCATAACTATACTACCACAACATAAAAATGAATGGGCATTCAACAATACATCCTGAATATTTTTCACAACTCCCATACATAGATGATATGCTGAAGCAAACTAAATTACAACCACTTGTATTTGATCATGTGTAGGATGTCTCTTTTTCTAGATTTTACAGAGAAGAATTTCTCTAGAAGGCTATAAGAATGGTTTCCTAAAATATTTTATCCATACTGGAGTACTGATACCACCCTCACTATTTTAATTATAGAAATGCATATTATTTAAATGCCAACTAATTTTTTGAGTACAAACAAGAATGACCCAGTCTATAAAATAACATCCCTAAATTTTAGAGGATATATGAGTGAAAAAATTTATATATTATATTTTTATTCTAGAAATTAAATTGGTAAAATAAATATTATTTATATTGGGTATAACAAGCATTCTTTCTTCAAGAGGCTTGTCAAAATAATGATTTTTCAAAAAATTGAGATTATAATGCATAGAGACAATCCATTTTGAGCTACCCATCAAGCCATTAAAGATTTTATTATTGGATGAACATGTAGAAGAGGTCATGTAATAAGAGTAACCATTCATCATCCATGATTTAAATATACTGGATATAAAATCAAGAGAGGGATCATTCTAAGTAAAGAGACCCATGATGAATTTAGTGACAAGGGAATCATTAAAAATCATGATATATTTTATGAAAATACCACATATATCCTTTTGATTTAACATAATACCCTTATGAAACTATGATAAGTTTCCTTTTATAAACCGAACTACTCTTTATGAAGTTCTTGATCATTCCTTAGAGTTTCTTAATGAGGCTGATAGGAAATTTATAAAGAGAGAAAGTGTATACAAACTTGGAAGTGATAATTGAGTTGAACAAATATACCCTTCCCGATTGAGACATGGAATTACCTTTTCATTTTTCTAGTTTATTAAGTATGATAAAATAAGTGTCTTCAAGATGAAATTATTTGATTTTACCTTAAAATATGGGAAATATAATATAGATAAAAGGAATAAACCCTCTATTGACACTAAGTATTCTTGAAATCCAATTTTTACTTATCACTAATATTACACTTAAAAACAAAATGAAATATTTATTCTATATTATTTCTCATCCATAGACCTATTCATAAGGATAAAAAAAGGACTTGATGGTAGAAATAGTTTTTTTGGATCCCTAACCAAGAAGAAGAATATCATCAACATAAAACAAGTTTGAGGGTGTGAACATACCTCTCTCATCCTTGATCTATTTTATAAATTTCAATATTGATCATGTCACTCATAAATCTACTCAAATAGTCTTCTACTAAGGAAAAGAGAAGTATTGAAAAGGGATCTCTTAACCTAAATCCCATAGAGTATTGAAATAAGCCTATATGGGAGACATTGATAAGGATGGATAGTCTTATAGAACTCAGAATAGTATTGATCATATTAATAAAATCCATGGAGAAATTTTACTTTTTAAGAACAGAAAAAATAAAACTCCATTTGATAGTATTAATGTATTTAGAGATATCGATTTTTAGTGAAATATTTCCATCATTTGTTTTCCTCTTCATGAAATTAACACTCTCATATGTAGTGAAGAGATAATTTTGAATGTTCCCACCAATGAAAAACCAGAATTGATTTGTGGTGATGATGTCCCTTACCAATTTTCCCTATATTATGGAAATAATATTGCTAAGGATTTTAGGAAGGGTATTCCTAATTACAACTAGTTCAAAATCTTTGATAATAAAGGAATTATCTTTTTTTGGGTAAATGTAAAATTAAGTTAGAATTAATTCCATAAGGCATGTGTACATGAGTAAAGAAATATTCAACATCATTCACCACATCATTATGAACAATTTACCAATAAAACATGAATTATTAGTGAACCCATTCACACCTACCACACTATCTATTCTAAGAGAAACGATAGATGTTCTTACCGCCCCTTCAGTTAGAATTAAGATGAGGCCTTGATTCTATTACTATCCAATAGAATTTGGGATTTTATCAATCATCTTGTGTGATTTCAGATCCATCATTAGAATAGAGACTTTTAAATTTTCAAATCACTTAATTAGATATTTCATTTTCGGATGTGAATAATCATTCATTGATGTTAAATGCATTAATCCCCCCAATTCTCTTCTCCTTATGCATTCTGTAAAAAAGATAGGTGTTTCTATCACCACTTTGTAACGATATCCAATTTAATTTATTTCTACTCATCCTTTCCTTAATTATCAGAAGATCATATAGCATGGATATAGAATTTAATTCCTCCCTTGAAGGAATATCTTGGTTTTGATTAGAAATCTGGAATCTTGTGAGAATATTCTAAAAAAACTTGATATCATCATCAACTATAGAAAATGATTTTTATCCATACTTTTATGTGTCCCTTGAAGGATTTCAGTTTCCATTCCAATACATGAAGAGAAATTCCATGATAATCTATTTCCCATGCCTTCTATACAATTTCCCTACATCCTGGGATAACTATCCAACCATTTTAAATCTAAAAGGGAGGGGGGATTCCCTTAAAATCAATATAAAGACCTAAATAATATATTGGTTTTGAGTTGAGTGAAGCCTAAGAAGAGAAAACCAGAGACCCCAGCAGCACCACTTCCACCATTAGCTTGGATAAGGAATTTTTCAAGATTACTAGCATGCTTACCATTAAGAGTGTACTTATTCCAAGTAAAGTCACCCAAACAATTTGGACCTCAACAAGGCTAAATTGATCAATGCACATAGCGAACTCAATAGAGGACAACCTATGAAATTTGGATCAAGTTTTCTCCTAAGGTTGAAATACAGTGTTGAAGTCCCCAATAAGAATCCACTTGTGATTCATATTCTCATACATCATAAAAATTTCCCTCCAGAAATCTCGTTCATTGATATATGATATAGAGATATAAAGAAATAGTGAGATTGGATCATTATTATAGAAGGGACTCTGTGATGCATGGGATCCTCTATCACACGAGAGAAGCAATAAATTATCATGATTGAAAACCCATATATGATCTATTTCACTATTATGAGAATTTTTAGAGACAAAATTATACTGAAGAGTTTCCCAATTGAAGGAGTTCCACCTATCAAACATCATTTTAGGCTTATAAATCCCAATTAAAGGGGGTTATGAGTCACAATAAAATGGCTAAAGACTATTACCATGATACAATTACCCATCCCTTGATATTTCTAATACAAAAGCTTAATTTTTAGAAGATTTACTTATTATTAGAGGCCTTTCATGTTGTAGCATATCTTTCTTCATCTTCCCTTTTCCTTTAATCATTTTTTTGATGACTTCATCATTAACTAATTTTACCGTATCATTATTTGTTCTCTCAACATGATCAGTGTGTTGAGGTATTTCATTGTCCTAAGATCCTTTATTTTCCTGAGGACATTCAGTGAATTGAGGATCATTAGATACATCAACACATGAGTCACCATTCAATGGTGTGAACCGATTAACAAAATTTAATAATTTCATAGGTAATTCCCATAGTTTCCCTTATTCTCACATCTTTGGAGGTATATACATGAATGAAATTCCCTTATAAATTCATATGAGAGTCACAAACATCATTATGAGGAACATCCAATTTAGCATGTTCATATGGACACTCCTAGGAGCCTTCAACATTTGGGTACACCATTGCAATAGGGTCACTGGGCATGTCATAACATTGAAGAGGATCAAAAGGCATCACACGTTCATCCTCCTACCTAATAATTTCATCATTGTTCACCAATTGGACACCATGAGAGGGAATGATTTCCTTCTACGAGAAACCATCCACATCAGTATGATTAATCAGTACACAATTATATAACTTCTCCACTGCAAAATTAGATGAGACCTACAAATTTTCAAGAATAATTTTTATTAATTTATATTAATTACCAAATTCTAAAAAAAATTAATAATAATTATTTAAAATTTCCAATAATTGGTAATAATTTGTTATATTTGTTAATAATTAGTTTTAATTTCCTATAAAATGTTATAACCGATAATAATTAGATTTTTTTTTCGAACAATTAGTTATAATTTGTAATAATTTGTATTAATTTATATTAATTATTGTGAAATATTTCTATTCACTATTGATTTTATTTTTTATTTTTTATATTTAGTTGTAATTACCAGTAATTATTGATATTTGGTAATAGTAACAAGTAATTTTTAATTTTATGATTTTATGATTTTTTCTTGGATCATATATTCCTTTTATTAGATTATTCATAAGAAACATTTTTATTTTATATTTTTTAGAAAAATATAGAATAAAGAAGTAGAAAACAATTTTTATTATAAGATCATGATTGGATAAATCATCATAGAAATCCAAATGGATGTGGTATAAATACGATATATATTAATGGAATTGAAAATTTATTATTTGTTGCATTATCAAAACCAGAATTTGTTTTAGAAGGGGACAATAGTTGAAATTTGAGTTTTTGTGGGATGGGTTTTAAAGAGACCACCATTTGGCAGTCGTTTTACCTTTTAATCCCCACCCAAATTTCTCATCTCTCCTCTCATTCACCCTCCCACAACTCCGTGACCCCACGACCCTGCAACCCCCCACCTCCGTGTAGCACCGTCAGAGCATCCCACCACCGTCAAACCCTCCTGACCCCTTCACACCCCATCATTAAACCCTCCCACCTCTATTGGTCCATCCTACCCCCGTCATGACAGACCACCCATGTCAAGACCCGTCGTCGATCCCCTATCATCAATCCCCTACACCTCATCATGGATCCCCAATTTGGTCACCCCCTTTACCCATGGTTGAGTCCCCTCTAGGTAACCATACTTAAGTTTCTTACATAGTTGTTAACATTCAAATTTCAAATTCATTTTGCATTTTGAAATAGAAATTTATCTGGTGAATTTTTCAGATAATTTTGTCATGTATTTATTTTATACTTCTTATTTATTAGAATATCGATACATATATCTGAATGATCTAATGATCCATGGTCTTAATTTCTTTCTTTGAAATCAACAACAACACTTTCACAATCAAAGAAAATGTTTTATATATGTTTTTGTTGTGAGTTAATCCAAATTATTTAGTACATAATTTTATTTTTGGAATAATAACAATTACTTTAGTTTTTCAATTCCCTTCATTAATTACGTAATATCTTTCTTGGTTTTTGTAATTTTGATGATGATAGGCCTCATGTTCTACTTTAATTGAAATATTAGAATATCTTTCCTTAATATCTTTATCACTAATAGATGATTCTTAGGTATTTTAAACATTATACATGAAGGATCTATGCTTTTCAGTAAAAACATATTCCTCTAAATCACTAATTTGTATATTGTGTTCATCATTTCATTTACTAAAAAAATAATTATCTTATATTTAGGAAATTTTTATTTTTTTCATTATAAGATTTCTTATCTAAAAAATATTTACTACATTTACATTTTCGAGAAAATTATTCTTTCTCATCATCTATATTTTCAATATTTTTTATTCATTGGATAATTAAATTCTAATTTTATAATTTTAAAACAATTGATGAAAGTTAAATAACGTTTACCTTTGTATCATCATCCTTCTTTTTTTCAATTTTTTTTGATATGTGGGCATGGTTTTTTATCACTCTTTATCTTGTTCTTCATAATATTTAGAGTTAATAGTAAAATATTATTTATTCTACTTCAGTTTAGGTTTTCTCATTATCTTGAATGAAATGTCGTTATCTTATTTTAACTTCTTAAACAAAGGGGATTTCTTATCTCATATGTATGATGTGTACTTTTTAATTTATCTTGAGAGAGTAGAATCAAATCTCTTTCTTTAAATGAGGAAACATCGGTATCAAATCTATTAAGAACAAATGTTAATGGAATTTCAACATGATGGAGTCCTCTAATTTTTCTCTAAATATTTTCATGTTTTTTGTAATTTCAATGATTTTTTTAAATTAATAAATGGTTTCATCATTATCAATTTTCACATCTTTAAACCTACCACTCTTTTTTTAGTTTTGATTTTTTAGATTAACATTTGTTTCACTGATATTCTCAAGATTATCCTAAATATACTTTATATCCTTTAATACATTCACTTTGTTAAAATTATTATTTTATAAGGACACCATGATATAATATCATTACACTCCATCAAATTCTATACTATTTTCCTAGCAAATTATTATGGGACAATATTTCCTAATAGATGTGAGGAAAATAGGGGTATCATCAATAAACTTGAAAATAATAGATAAATAAGAGGTAACTATCCTATTTATACATCCATGCTAGTTCTTTTTAATAAAAGCATGCGTGCCTCTATTATTAATAGAATTATGATTCTCTATTTATTCTATATCTGAATAGATCCTTTATAAGGAGCCTTTCTATAGTTCCAAATGTGATACCTATATAGGATGATAAATAATACTAAAAATGGTATTTGAATAAGTGTTATCTAGTTTATTCTTTCCTTTTAAAAATCAAACTACATGACTTATTGAAATCAAGATCCAATCTCCCTATAAACTCACAATCACCAATTTATAGTAAATACATAAAAATTAAAGTGCAAAAAAATTTTAGAAGGTTCATCCCTAATGTAGGTGACTTTATCCATATTTTATTTACTGAAATTTGAAACATATATAATTAAATAATTTCAAAAAATGAATGAAATTTGGGAACATATCATCCATAACGAAAGTGTGTTTTAAAAAACTTATAGTTAATGTTCATTTAATTATACTTGATCCATCCTGTACACATTGGAGCTAAAACCCAATAAAAAATATCTTGATGAATCTCCAATATGGTTCATTATTAATAGATTGATATTATCATCTAGCCCAGAGTTCAATCATAGATAATGTCTATAGATGTATTGTATAAAATAAATCTTGATCATAATGTATATCACGATCCTTCATATTCATATAACCGAGTATACTCTCCTTTCTTCAAGAATATAAATTCATTATTATTTAGAGGTTATTCATGAATGGTATTTCTCAATCTGTCATTATTATATTATATTCAAATAAAAATCATTAAAATATTCTCAATTAACATAATATGGGATACTTTCTATTTTTGAATATTGGAAAGCCTATAAATTTCGGTTTTGAGATCATTATTCAATGTAGGTTAAATATCTTCAAAAAATTTTATATATCCAATATTAAAATATTGAAACTATTATCTTTTTGAAATGTACATAATTTCTATTCAAATATCTTCTCCAATATCCCTTCATTTTCTATCATTTATTTTCCCTTTAAAATATATTTGAACTCAATAGTCTATAAGTTTTAATGATATGAGTTTTTTTAGAATTTAAGTATGACATTTAAATTATTTCCTTTTTATTAAATATAGATATGGATAAGTGATGGATTGATATGCTAGATAGGTTTTCTGCTAAATATTATGAGAGTATTAAGTGATTTATGGATTTCACTAGTGTATTTCAAATATATTTGATTAGTTGTGCATAAAAAAATGGAAAAATAGATATATCTTCAAATGAGATAGTGTTAGAGAACATATTTTTTTTGAATGAGTTTTTTGAAAAACCATAAGACATGGGCATGTCATGCAGAAGAGTCTGTTTCATGTCAATAATCAAAAAGTATACATATAGATGTTGATTTGAGAATAGTTGATTCGATTAATATAATTCTCAATGATATGATGATTCAGTTTCAACCTCAAGACAATAATGTCGTAAATGATGATATTGGATGGAGTAATCACCATTATTCTATAAATAGAGAAGCATTTAAATTATTTGAAATTCTTGATGATGTAGAAACAAAATTATATCATGGATGAACTAAATTTAGTAAATTTCCATTTATTATTGAACTTTTACACCTTAAGTACTTGAATCAGTGTTCATAAACCTCATTCAACATGCTATTAGTTTTGTTGAAGATGGCACTCCTTTCTGGAGTAAAGATTTCAGAGTCATTATATCAAGCTCACAAGTTGACCGATGACCTTGGTTGTACATATGCGACCATTTATGGTTTCCAAAATTACTATATGTTATTATAAAAATATTATGTGCAATTAAATACTTGTACTATTTTCTATTCATCAAGTTGGAAGTCTAATGAGATTAATCAAGGTAGTCAGATTCTTCCTGAAAGGGTCTTGAATAAAGGGAAACAAGTTTCCGCTAAGAAAATGCGTTATTTACCACTAAAATTTAGAATAAATAGATTATTCATGTTAGATAAAATTTCTAAATTGATGTATTGGAATTCAGAGAGAAACAAATAGGTTGATAAATTTACTCACCTAGTAGAATATTTATCATGGAAAAAGTTTGATCAAAGACACCTATAATTTTAACAGGATGATATAAATGTTTGATTGGGTTTGGTAGTAGATATTTTTAACCCATTTAGGTCCATCATTGGTGCGAAACATAGTACGTGGCCATTGGTGTTGGTTCCATACAACCTTCTCCCATGGGTATGTATGAAGCAACCATTTTTGTTACTTTCGACTCTAATTAATGGACCAAGAGGACCTGGAGATAATATTTGTGTTTATATGAAACCTTTGATTGCAGATCTGCAAGAATTTTGTGCAGATATTGTAATGAATTTTGACTCAATAGAAAATGAAATTTTTAGACTCTAGGACACTTTGTTACTGAAAATTAATGACCTCCCAACATATGCTAACTTATCAGGTTGAATTACAAAATGAGAATTCTCCTGCCCTTTTTTTAATAAAAGTAATAAATCTATATGGATTAAGAACTATAAAAAGTGGGAATATCTTGGTCACAAATGCTTTCTTCCTCCATTTCACAGGTTCTAAAAAGATAGTGTGTCATTTTATGGGAATATAGAGAATAACCCATCACCAAAAATAATGTATGGGGTTAAAATTTAGGTACAACTTGATCAAAAAAACATTCATACAATGTATGATTTTCAAGATTTATTGGATCCTGAATTACCTTCTATTCATACTAAAAATAGACAAAAAATTCATAATTGGAATAAAGAAAGTATTTTTTTTCAAATTTTCTTATTAAAAATATAATATTTTAAGACATAATTTAGATGTGATGCATAATGAAAAAAATTTATGTGATAAAATACTATGCACCATTTTAGGTGTCAAGATGAAATAAAAGGATAATTCAAATGATTGATGTGATTTTCAAGAAATGCAATTTATAAAACCTTTTCATTTATATCCAGGTGATGGTAATTGGGAGTACATGCCTTTTTCATAGTACACAATGATTAAAAATGAGAGAAAATCATTTCTATAAATTTTGAGGATTGTAAAGGTGCTAGATGGTTATTAATCTAATATTTCAATGTTTGTAAATATGATGATCATGAAATTGCAGGGGTTGAAAAGTCTTGATAATCATATTATGCTTCAATAGTTAATCCCAATAGAAATTCTTGATTGCTTACCTTCCTAGGTTATTAATCCATTTATTAGAGTTTATAATTTTTTTAGACAACTCTGTTCAAGGAATCATTATAGGAGTGATTTGAAAAAGTAACAGGATAATATTGTTCTTGCACTATGTAACCTATAAAAACTATTTCTACCATTAATTTTTGATTCATTGGTCCACTTGACTATGCAATTAACTGGAGAAATCATTTCTGATGGTCCTATGAAATATAGGTGGATGTATCCAATAGAGAAACACTTAAATACATTGAAATGGTATGTGTGGAACAAGCCTCATTCAGAAGCTTCAATTTCAAAGAGATATTTAATAGATGAGTGTACTATTTTTTTTGCTTCATATATTGATGAGTTTGAAAAACAATTAGATAAAACCTCCCATAATGATGAGGGTCCAATTGTAGAAGGGATAACATTTGATATGGACAACGATGAGTGGGTTCAAGCTCATAGATATGTGTTCTTTATCACTCCATCAGTTATTCCATTATTACAATAAGTTTTATAGTTTATCTATTATTTATTATGTTTCTATATTTATTTTATTACTTCCCTTTTATTGTGTTGTGATTTAGGATGCATATCACTGAGTTAAAATGTGAAAGGCACCATGAAACTGACCATCAAATCCAAAAACATCATTTCAACACATTTCATGAGTTGTTCATAAATAATTGATTTAATATTTTTAGAGGAAAAATTACTTTTACTTTCACAAGCCTTTATCCATTGAATTATGTGAAATTTAAAGATTCAAAAGATGAATGATTTAAGTACTCATTCTGTAAGCGAAGAAATCAACCAACTAGCTGATGGCCTATTTATTACAGCTCGTCTCTACAAGTCTTTGAATGTTACCAGATTCCAATTCCATATTAGATATATTGATGTGTATCAAGGCACATAGAAAAATGGTGTTGGTTGTTTATTTGTTAACACAGGTTATTATTATGGATTGGTGAAGGATATTATTGAGGTTATTTATGGTTTTGGATTAAAAAACATATTGTTAAGGTGTAATTGGGCCGATCTAGTTCATGTAATGAAAGTTGATCACTTGAAATTTAAGTTAGTAAAATTTAACAATAGTCTATATAAAGATTACTGAGTAAGAAATGATCCCTTCATACTAGATTCAAAAGCATATAAAGTTTACTTTGTCAGTATTGATTCTAATTGGATAGTTGTGGTGAAAATGTCTAGAAGAGGGGTTTTTCTAATTGACTGAGAAGAACTGGATGTTGTCATATTTCTTGATCAAAAACTTGGCTAAACAACTATAGTTGTATGAGAAGAAGATATAAAATGGGATAGAGAGATAATTGAAGGAGATACGATAGATTTGCATGATCAGTGAAATATCATAATTTTTTTCCCAATTAATGTCTATAAAAATATTTATGAATTATATGTATAAAAATTTATTGGTTTAACTATATATTTTTTATTAATGTAGGCATGTCACAAGGTGGTTATATTGGTTCACCTGATGTTGTTGGTATGTATGTTTCTTATTTTTTTTAAATTAATTTATTGGTATTTTCTATAAGTATATTTCCCAAAAATTTTCTAAATTTTAAATAAAAATACAGTTATATTGTAATTTCATTATGAATTTGTTTTTATTAGGATCTGTTGTATCTTTTAACACACGTAGGGGTCCTGGTAGAGGGGTTTGATCAAAGAACTCAAGAGCCTAATTGGATGTGTTATTTGATAACTCCTTTCATCTAGTTAGATATGGTAAAAGTGTGTTGATTAATCAGTTTGGGTATATGATATGTAACCCAAAAAAATTCCTCTAACAATCCATTATTAGAATTATTTCCCCCAGGATATGATTGAAATATTATGGAGGGAGGTTCAAGTAAATTCAATGTTTAATTTTTCATGACATTATTTTTATTATTATCGCAACTACTGACTGTTTTTTAAGAGGATAATTTGAAATACTGTCTAGATGAGTTTCAAGTAGTATGTATCACTAAATATCAAAAAATTATGGAAGTATTTCAGGATAAGGGTGAAGAGAGATCACTAGATACCATTTTTGGGTGTTCTAGACAATCTACAATGATTACCTTCATGTATTCTTCCCATGTAGTGGTAGGATTTGTATTCATTTTGGTCGGGTGAGGAAAAAATGGTAAAATTTATTTCTTTTAATATATAAATAAATAATTCTTAATATGAATATTAACTGAATATGTTGAATGTAGATTGAGTGCGCTCATCATTCACGTAATCAGGTGATGTGGGGCACATGTTCTAGACTTGGTACTCGACACATGTCACAACTCAAACATGATATAAGTTTATAATTCTCTATTCATTCATATATTAAAAATAATATAGTATAACATTAATATAAATATGTTTTTGGTGGACCCCTTTATTATAGTTACACCAGCGAGGTGAGCCAACTAATCAGATGTCGATATGGGTGAGGAATTGTATGGTGGTTGATCCCGATGTTTCAGGTGTCATAGGGTTCAAATTATTTAGTAACAAATGTATTTTTTTTCACAAAAATTATTCATATTTGTTCATTAATTAATAATTTATATACTACAGTCTCATTTTGATGCAGAGTTAGTAGAGTTTTTAGAGGAGAAACATCGTAGTACTGTGCCTATAGATGAGTTATTTTAGCATGTCATGGAGCATGATGGTCATGGTTATTCTTTGACTTATGGAATTGGTGTCCCATAACTTGGAGTTGTTAGAATAGAGGTGATGGGAGCATATAGAGATGCTGGGATGTGCACACAAACTGAGATAGATTCTACTATGCAGGCTATGCAGCGTAGTATGGATAAATGGTTTTAGCAGTTATGTGAGGAGTATGAGGAAATATTTTCATAAATATCCACATGTATCGATGAAGTGATGACACAACGCCCTATTTATGGTACCCAAGTGGAACCATGGGTAAAAAAGAAAATAAACCATACTCATATTTACTTTTATTGATATTATTAAGATACATAATATTTATATATATTTTAAACTCCAGATATAGCTGGTGGACATCATAGTGATATTGGTGATCCAGATGAGGATGAACCTCACACATGAGGTAATTTACATTACCATTTTAATATGATACATGAATTAAAAAATAATAATAATTATTGAACCTTTAGTTATATTTACACCTCTTTGTGTTTTAATAATGGTTAATCAATAAATTATTGATGAAATGATGTTTCCAAGAGGATATGTAATTGATCAAAGCAGTTTAGTTATTGAATAAGTCAAGGTGAGATCAATAATCTCCTTTATAAAGTCTCTAGAATATGATATTTGTTAGTGTGAATTCATATGATTGCATGTTTTCATTTTTGTGAATGTTTTTTTCTATTGTGTATTGTTTTTTGGTCCTATTCTGGGTGCTTTAGTAAAATAGATCAATGGTGGTTTCCTCAATTTCTTCAATAATATAGTCTATTTTAGTAGGGTAGTCATACACCTATTTTTATTATGTTCATATCTATTTCCCCTTTCACATACCATGTCATGATTTTTTGAGTTACCAATAAAATGGACGATTTTTATCTTTCCTCAATGAATTCATATAAGTAGTGGTATCAACTCTCTTCCCCTGATCACTCATGAAGGTAGACTTAATTTTGTCATTCATTACCATCAAATATTGTATGTTTATCTTCTCTTGAACATAGGAGCTATATTGGTTGGATTCATGTAAACATTCATAATATCTATATATATTAATTTCTAACGAGTCAAAAAATATTTTTATATATTTCCAATACTTTTTTTATAATATATTATTCATGTTATATTAAACAAATTTCTTTTGTACATCAGGTTTGTCTTCACTATCATATTTTACCCTATGTCTTGTCCTTTTTAAACATCCTTATGATGAAATTTTATGCAATAAATAATTTCCCATATTCTAAAACCTCTTATGTCTCTAAGAAATTCCTACAAACATCTTTGTTTTCATTTTTATTGTAGGATGTCTGTATTTTCTAGATTTACATGACTATTTTTTTATAGTTTGAGCACATTTTTTTAAAAAAGTTAGGGAGGCTTATCTTCTTGGACATACTCAGTTACACCATTGAAAATTTTAGTTTTTCCCATATTTTTATACTTTGAAATTAAAATAGAATTTTCTATTTTCTATTTTTCTTTACAAGAATTCAGATTGACTAAAAATATATTTAAGTATAACATGGGATAACTATTTCAAATATCTAGAGGTGGATGATTCTACACATGGTCCTTAATTTTTTTTCAATATGTTTTAATCTTTATTTATGTAGGACTAGATTTAAAATCTTGTGTGGTAGATTTTCTATAATGGATTGTTTGATATGTTAATTTTTTTAAATCTTCCATAATAGTAAACTGAGTTTTCAACTGTAGATATTTAATGTTGAGATTGTCTTTTACTCTTATAGTATTTAAATATTCCTTCCATACCAATAATAAACTATTGTATTTGATCCTTAGAAATTTTTGGTGCTCCACTAGAGAGAAAAACATCTGTTAAAACCTTTTAGGTTTAACTCCCACTTGGGTATATTTGATACCCTTTGTGACATTATAAAACTTCTCTAGTTCCTGGAATACATCCTTCAAAAATTACATAAATAAATATTTCTCAAATAATATTCCATGAAATTATTCTATATTTTGAGGTAATAATTCATTAAAAATTGTAGTTTATTCATCCTTATACTCAATAAGTCTCGAGAGAGTTTTGAATTTACCAACCTGCTTGGCCAATTAATTTTCAATTTCACCAACCACTTCTTCAAGATGCGAGACATCCCATTTTGAAGTCACCTGATGAATATGAATGTACATATAGAAAAAAAAAATTAAAATTATAAAATTCATAAAAGGTGTGTCCAGGGGTCAAAACCAACCGAACGACCTCTGAATGATGTGAAATCAGATAAAAACAACTATGGAGTGAATTTTAAAATGGTCGAGTAGATAGTGCGTCCATAAAAGACCCTATTTGACTGGGATGATGGAAAACACACTTTTATCATTATGAAACACCGGAACATGAAATTAAATGTGAAATATATAGAAAAAGTCCTCAAGATGACTTGAAATCACCGAAAAACCATATTATTACGATTCATGATGTGAAAGAGTAGACAAAACGTCAATCAGATGCAAAATCTGCCCAAAAATACTAAATATTCGGTTTTTAATGGTTTGGCACCCTTTAAAAATGTGTGTCTAGGGTTAGAAACCCACTGAACGATAATCAAATTCCATGAAATCATAATAAAAACAATAATATAGTAAATTGTAAAATGGTCGAGTTGAAGGAACGTCAATCAGAGGTGTCGTTTTCCCAGGATGACCAAAAACATACTTTTAGTGTCATAAAACACCAAAATGCTTGTTTAACGGTCTGCTCCATAGATAACAAAATCATAATGAATTTTAAATTCTAAGAAATCCATATTATTATTATTAATTACATGTAATAGAAGATGACACATCAATCAGACATGCGGTCTGCATGAAATGACTGAATATGTGGTTTTTTATGATTTGATGCCCTTTAAAAAGGTACATATGGGGGTTTAAACCAACCAAACAACATTATAGTGACATGAAATCAGAAAAAAACAATATTATAGTGAATTGTAAAATGTTCAAGAATAAAAAACATCAATCAGAGGTACCGTTTGACCGGGATGACCAAAACGTACTTTTATTGTCATAAAACACCAAAACACACATTTAATAGTTATATCCCTAACAAAAAACATTACAATGACTTGAAATATTAATAAAAATATCTTATTATTATTCATGACATTTAATAGAATATGTCACATCAATTAGACATGCGGTCTTCACGGAATGACAAAATATGTTATTTTTAAAGATTTAATGCCCTTTTAAAAAGGTGAATCTGGGGATCAAAACCAACCGAAAGACCTGAAAATGTTGTGAAATATGATGAAAACAAATAAAGAATGAATTGTGAAATGGTTGAGCAGATGGTACATCCATCAGAGGTGTTGTTTTACAGGGAGGAAGTAAAACACACTTTAGTGTTATAAAACCCCAAAACATGTATTTAATGGTCATATATATAGAAAAAGACCTCATAATGACTTAAAATCAAAGGAAAAATATCTTATTATTATATTTTACATGCACGAGAAGACATAATGTCAATAGGATGTGAAATATTCTCTAAACTACCGAATATGCGGTTTTTAAAGGTTTGACGCCCTTTAAGAAGGTGCATCTGAGGGTAAAAATCAACCGAAAAATATATGAATAATATTAAATTAGATTATAGAAATAGTATATTGAATTTTGAAATGGTTGAGTAGACATAATGTCAATCGGTGGTTCCATTTACCCAGGATGACCAAAAATGCACTTTTAGTGTCATAAAAAACCAAAACGCACGTTTAACAGTCATATCCATCGATAACGACTTCAGAATGACTTAAAATCATAATAAAACCATATTATTATTATTCCTAATGTGTAATAGTAGAAAAAAAATTAATCAAACATGCAGTCTATGAAGAATGACAAAATATGTAGTTTTTTTAAAGATTTGACCCCTTGTAGAAAGGTGCGTCCGGTGGTCAAAACCAATCGAACGACATCTAAATTGCATGAAATCAGATGACAAAAATCGTAGAGTGAATTGTAAAATTTTAGAGTTTAAGAAACTTCAATCGGAGGTACTGTTTGACCAGGATGATCGAAAACACACTTTTAGTGTCATAAAATACCAAAACACGCATTTACCGAAACATGGGGAATATATTTAATATAATTTTTTTTCATTCATCATCAAATCTAGGGAGATTTGTTAGGTCAGATTATAATATTTATACATCATTAATATCAAGGAATATTGGTCTATTGACATAATAAATGTTTTTGTACAGTTGGAATTTTTTTTCCAATGATTCGACATTGATAATTAGAGTTTTTTGCATGGTTTAGTAATGGTTGTGTATCAAGAGTAAACAAAAAATTGTTTCTTAATGTGTCTTTATCATAGTGTAGGATTATGAGTTTTATGTCAATTATGAAAAATTCTGGATTATGTTAAAAATTATTATATTGGTTAAATATGATGATTTATGAATCAAGTATGATTTAATGGGATTATTATAAGTCACTATAATCTTGGATTCATATACTGGATGTGTGTCTATGTTTAGAAGAATTTACCTTAATTATTTTTATACTATTTATATTATATTATCTTTTTGAGATTATAATTTTTATCCTTAGAAAGTAACATGACCTCATGTGATCAAACCCCATAAATTAGAAGGGGCATGCATCTATTTAATATCCCACAAGTACCATATAGCTCATTAACTATTTTATTGGTGTCACCTTTATCAAAAGCTTGTTAGTGGCCTTTTTATGATTTTTTGGTGTATTTAGTTAAATTTTTAAATGAAAATGATTTTCCATTTTAAATGTTATTTGAAAATGGGACTTCTTTTAAATCATAATTTCAAATGGAAAAGGTTATTTAATGAAATGGTACTTCAAAACAAAGGAATGATTTTTGAAGAGTATTTTCATTGGTTGTGGGGTTGTTATTAGCATAAGGAAATTTAGTATATAGTTTCTTTATCAAATTATTCATAATAAGTGTTTTAACTTTCATATAAATATAAATCTATTAAATATTGTTTGTATGTATGTTTTTATTTTTTATACCTTGCGTGGGTGATTCCCTATTTTCTTAAAGATAATATACTTATTTACCTTCTTCTTTATTATTTTAATTATATTATATTATTTTTATTTTTAGAATAAGATTTGTGTGAAAATACGTCCCATGGATTATTTATCTATTATATTGGTTAGAAGTTAGGGTATGGTATACTTTTGAATTTAGTCTAAATTAACATTGGGGATACTCTAAAGTTCAACACAAGTGTTGGGATTGACTGAGAGGTGGGTAATATTTTCATCATTTTCACTATGAATTTCATTATGTTATTAATGGGTTATATAACACATTTATTCCCTTATGCAAGGGACTTGGGATTTGGCCTTAGTGGTGGAGGTGGGTGTCTGTTAGTGTGTTATTTTATTGATGAATAGTGCTAAATTTATGAGTAGTTGTCTTCATGACATGATAAATAGAGGTAAGGATCTTGAAATATGATATACCTGTAGTTGGATATTATTAGAAGGATAATGAGGTTCCCACCAGATTAATTTTCGATTATTCCATTTATGATATAGATTGGATGCACATATTGACTTAAATATAGCTTGTTTTTTATGATAAAATACTAGATGTAGTGTTGATACAAATGGAGGTGATATCTAAGAAGAACATTGTATTGATGTGTAGTTCAAGGATAATGTTTTATTTTGGGTTGGTAGGTTGTGTATTCTATTTTCCCTTATTTAGGTAGGAACATCTCTAAGGGACAGTGGAAGACCCATATGAGGTATTTTTAGGATTCATAGAATAGAGTTAACATGTATAATTCTAATGGACCATCTTAGGTAAGAACATTTTCATGGATTTGACATGTATATTGATGAGGATTATATTGTTGTATAATCCAAGTAATCTATATATAGCTGGATAATGCTAAAAATATATACTCTGAGCCAACAGTTATAGAAATTGATGATATATGGGATTGGTGTAGTGGTTCTCTTTGAGTTGTCTATCATTTAGTTATATAACAGTACAAAAATGTGAGATGGTTATGGTGTGAGAATTGGGGAATTCTATATCACATATTTAGGATTAATTCATTTGTTTCATAAATTAATTTATCATGGTATTTCTATTAATATGCAATAGTTTTCATTATCCCCTGTATGATTTTAAATTTTATTTTTCATTTTAATTTTAAAATCTACATTATTATTTTGACACTCTTATATTACCATTATTTATATTATTTGTTTGATTTTTAATTTTCATAATTTTTACGGTGTTGGTTATTAGAGGGTAGTGAGGTGAATAATGGGTGAGATGAGACTTTGATGTAAGAGTCTTATGAATGTGATGATACCAACATGGATTTTCATCTATTTTTAATTGAGAGACCGTGATATACATTTTTGGGTCATGTGGGGGTATATGTGTTACATTTATAGGAAGGCGGTCCCTGACCTGAGTTGGATAGTATGATTACAGATCTCTATTGTGTGTGTGTCTTCTAGACATGTGGGAATATATACACATTGTATGCGCACACATGGGTTATGTTTTTTATATCTATAAGTTACATTGTGCACCGAATTTCACTCACTACCAATATATCCATGTGGATCCATTTGAACACCTACACTCTATTGTGTCAAGTTGAGTGGCAAAAAACTAAAATGCCACTAGAATCACCACTAACCTTTTACATAGTATAAGTATCAATAAATTTTTATATACTATTATGTTATATTCTTGGAATAGGTATTAGGTTAGAGCTATACAAATGTTTTTGGAAGAGCTGAATATATTGAGGTAGTGTTCTCAGTAATTGATTTTATATGATTTGGGTAGTTTACCCTTATATATTTGTTCTTTAGTCATACTATACATATATAAATTAGTGAGAAATTTGTTTTCTTCTATAAATTAAATTTTATATCGATACTTGTTATGTACTATTATGATGTTGTTTTATGATATAATGATTCATCATATTGACATTTAATAACTTTTATATTATAGACCATGTGGGATTTTATGGTTCTCTATTTTATGTCTATTTTTAAATTCATTCATAACCATAAAATATTTTTTTGTAGTTATATTATCCCAATTATAGTTATAGAACCTTTCCCCTATTTGAAATCCTCTGATGTATGGGTAGGATTTCATGAGGTCCTATAGATTCCCTTGCTTGGTTATCATTATGGTGTATTGGTATGAGGAATTAAAAAGTTTTTTTAGATCATTATTTGTATATTTATAGAGTTAGGTAGAGGTGTACATAGTTTTTTAGAACATGGGAGGTCATTTGGGAGTGTTCTAGGCCAGTATGGCTTCTGTTGAAACCTAAATTCCCATTTTGTTTTCATTTTTTGAGAATATAAACTCTTTATTAAGTGATATTTTCACTTTATAATCATAATATTATATAGTTGAGACTCATAATGAGTCATAGAGATCAAATGGGAGGCAGTGATATTGTGCATGCATTATGGTAGTGGCATGCTTTGGAAAATACTCTCATGCATATAAATGGTGTTGATTAACATAATTGTTTTCAAATATACATTATTAATTAAATAAATATCAAATATATTATATTTAATCTTTAACAAATTATAAATGCTAGAAAAAATAATATATATCCATTGGGTTTGTTTGATTGATTATTGATTATATTTGTTTATGGCCATAAGAAAATGATTATTGGGGATTTTGGGGTTTTTATAAAACCTAGTGTTAGAATTAAAACTCATGTATTGGAATAAGGTGTGATTAAAATGATCAATATTTTATTGTTTTCATAAATATAAGGAAATTATTCTGAAATAATATTTCAAACTGGATTATAGAACATGGATGATCTTTTAGAGAAAACTACCGATGAAGGAGGTTTTGGGATTTTTGGTATATAAGTATCACAATTGAATTCCATTGGATGTTATAAAACCTCATGTGAATTTTTGTTTCTTTAAAATTATTTTCGTGGTTTACAAAATAATAAATTGATACATGTGTTTATATATTTTTCTAGATTTTGATTTTATAATGGTTTTTTCAAGTAATTTTAAATTGCATGTTTTGGAATGTATGCCATTTTTCATTAAATTACACCGTGTGGTTAAGGGATAAGTAGTTAAATGTGTATATTATGGTTATATGATATTGAAACTGTTGGTTTTAGGTTTTGATAGGTTTTTTTATAAAGGGGATAATTGTTAGTTTAAATTAGTCATTGGTAGTTTAATCTTATAGCAGTATGAAAAATAATGCCAAATATTAATTAGTTATTAGTATTTTTCATTCTTGGGATATGTGTTTAGGTTTTTCACCATCTCATAATTCTTGTGACAAGATTTAACTATGTGCTTAATGTATTTGTTTTAAAATCCAATGGTTTTTATTGATTTCACGGGAGAAAAATTTTACAGTGAGGCAATGGAGATTATATAAC
This sequence comes from Viscum album, assembly GCA_963277665.1. Lineage (NCBI taxonomy): Eukaryota > Viridiplantae > Streptophyta > Magnoliopsida > Santalales > Viscaceae > Viscum > Viscum album. The sequence continues at coordinate 1,795,907,677 of OY728131.1, forward strand.
ATTTGGTGAGAGTCTCCAGGATAAAATAAAAATTCCTCCCTAAATATTGTTCTCAATAGTTAGAATCATTCATTGGAATCATGATTAGTATGTGGTTATAGAACATGGAAGGTTAGAAATTAATTTTTGTACAATTTAGATAAATATATGTTTGAATAGACATATCTTCATCTTGGGGACAATATGAGTTATGGTGTGGTGTTTTTAATGAACTGTGGATTTATGTTTTGTGAATAGGGATGTGGACCATACATATATGGAATTTGATATGGGGTGAATTTTATTATTTGTAGGTTAATTGATTTATTTTATTATCAATCCTTAGCTAGAGGATGATTTTGGACATTTCCAAATTTTTAGTCCAATTTATAGAGAACTTGGAAGTGGATGTGTGGTTTTAGTAGTTTTTTTAAATTTTGGAATAGTAGAAGAACATGTCAAATTGGGGGTCCTTGTAATGTGACCAATGTGTTTTTACCTAGAAGATAGGGTAAAATTTCAAAATTTATTTCATGGTAATACGTTATGGATATTTTGGAGGGTTTACATTATAACATGGTGATATTCATAAATAAGGGGTGGCTATGAATATTTAGTTTTACTTTGGAATGAGATGTCCTGTTATGAAGTATATGGTCACATTGAAACATGAAACCTGACTTTTTAATTCCTCCAGGACACCAATGATTTGGTCATAATGACCCCCATGAATATATTCTACAAGGTGATGAAACATTATATAATATAATTCTTTGATTATTTTGGGGTGAAAAAACACTCATAAGAGAGTTGTTTTGTAGGGTTATTCCCCCTCTATTCCTTCCATGAATACACCATTCATCCATAGTTTTTTAGAACCCACTATCATGTCAACATGATGTAATATTCCACAAAGATTCCTCATTCATTCCATTTCTACCTTACTTCTCATATTTAGTAAGTCCACATAGGGTTTTAGTGTGTGATTTCACTAGTTCATTGTGATATCACATTGATTTTATAGGGATTATGTATTCTATTCACAAAGGGATCTTTTGGAAATTGGAATATCATTTTTGTATGTCATTTTTCTTGAGGTATGTTTTTTAGTGGATTTAATTATATATTTTTATGGAAGTTTATGAAATTAACCATTGATTTGGATTTTCAAAACATAGATTTTTTTAGATTTGATGACAAGTGTTTACCAAGAGTGGACCTCATTACATTTATCGATGATTTGATGTTATTGTGTCACCCATTGAGTTTTGTACAATTATTATGAATTATGAATTTTCTTTTAAATAATTAAATTATTTATAAATGATGGATTACACTTTTGGAAGGTGTTCATAGGCTCATGTGATGTTGGGATGAGCATATATGATTCTATTGGAAGTATAACTAGGGTAGGTGGCTCTTAAATTAGTGAGACTATTAATTATTTTAATTATATTATATTTTTATGACCATTAAAATTATCCATGGTATATGGAATGATTTATTATGATATCTTCCTGTGATATTTATCAAGATTATGTGAGGATAATAGCCCACCCAAAACATATACCTAATTAAAAATTTCGTTAGTGGATCCTTGGTTGAATGAGTATAGGTCACCCACTTAATGTATCTTTTAGTTTTATTTATATTTCAAAAATTAAATTAATTTTATATTTTTTAATGCACTTTAAAAATTGGTATTCGTTTATAGTGGAGTTTTAAAGGAAAAGGGGGATTTGACAATTTTTTTTATAAATGGTCTTTAAAAAAAGGAGGGGTTTTATAAGGGGGTTTTTATTTGTTTTTTTATTAAGGAATAGAATAAAAATTCCCAAAATGTAGTTCCTTTTAAAAATGACTCTCAAGGTGGATTTTGAAAATTATTTAAATGGAAATATAGAAGGATTTTTTTGAGACATGTTTTGGTTTATTTGACCTCAGTTGGAAATTTTTTTATTTTCAAAACATGTTATAATTATATGAGATTATTTATTAGAGTATAAATTTATGTTATATTTGATTTCATGGTAGAATTTTACTCAAAATAAACTATCCCTTATAATATTGGTTTATTAGATTATCTTTGAAGTGTGGGGTAGTTATCCTTTTGGAATAGATCTATAGGAACCTTAGTGTAAAGACCCATAAATTTCAAGGGATTTTTTTCTTAATTTCTTTGGAATTTTACGAGTATGTGGCTTCTGATGGCACCTGATTCCAAGGCCCGGTGTGCCCGGAATCAATTTCCTAAGTTTAGCTCGGGTACGTTCAGTGAACGAACGAGCAGGTTTTCCTATCTTTTGAACCGGTGCTCGGAATTGAAAACTGAGGGCACCGATGAACTCGCAGCACCAGTAATTGCTTATGGGGACCTTTACCGTAGTTGCGTTTCAAGCGGGTTGAGAATTTTTTTAATTTGGAATTTAGTTAAGAAGTTAAATAAATTTGTTAAAACAAATTTATATCTAAGGAAGTTAAATTCTCCCATGTGTGGATATAAGAGAGGTGGGGTCCACACAAGAACCAACCTCCCATCTTCCCATAACTCTCTCCAACCCCTTTTAATACCCCTTCAATTTAATGTGACAACCCCTTTAATAAAGAGACCATCTCTCTCCCTCTTTAATAGTTCCAACACTTTAATTAATTATGTGTTTTGAATTTGAAAAGGCATGACATGTTTATTAATAGGGGAAGCCTCTTTTTAATATGGGTTGTAAAATATTTTGGGCAACCTTGAGGAACCACTAGAGGATTGGAAAGAAATGTCTTTTTCCTCCAGATAAAAAACGCCTTCGACGAAGAACGCTCTACGATTCGAAGAATGCGAAGTCACCAAAAACTTGCATTTTATTCTTCTTCCTCCGCATCAAGGAAGAAGACACCGCCATGGGAGAACATCACCAACAACAATGTTATTTATTCCTCCGATGACGATGGGATCAATACCGTTCTCCTGCGACGCCGTTCTATCGCGATGCTTGCCTCTTTCCGCAGCCCGACGATGTGCAACGTCATGATCGAGGTAGGGGGTTTTCATATTTTTGTGTATATGTGATTTATAACCTCGTGAATGGGTATTTAATTTCAGGGTATTTGAATAATTTATTTTGAATAAATTAAACCCTTGTTGTTGATGAATTTTGGATTGAGACTCTAATGCGGAGGGTATGGGCTAACGAACAAGCCCGGACCCTCCGCTGGTTGTTCTTTTGTGCGTGGATTGACGGGAAATGATGAAACGGGTGAAATGGCAATTTGAAGCCTCCACAGTGAAGTTTGGGTCCCGAGAAGGCTGTAGGCGCAATCGGTGGAAAAAACGGACCACTGAAACACATCCATTGGTCCGTGGAAAGCGGCGGCGGCGCGCCACGCCGGCTGCGCGCAACCGGAGCAGACCGAGGCAGCTGAGCCGCAGCGGTGGATCAAAACCGGAATGGCTTAGCCATTCCAGATGCAGAGGGGCACAGCTTAATGTTGTACTAGCTGAGGGTGAGGCCGCGCCTCTCCATGCTCGGCCGACTGGCCGAGCCAGCCTCCCCCGGCCGGGCCGGGGCAGGCCTTGCGGACCGGGTCGCGCCGGTCGGGCCCGACCGCAGCGGCCATGCCGGACCGCGCCATCGAGGCCGGGACGCACCAGCCAGGCCGATCCGCACCAAACCAGGCTGGACCCGGGCCTGGGTTGGGTCGACACGGTTCGGGCCGACCCAGGGGGTGTTGTGCTGGGTCGGACCGGGTCCAGGCCCCCTATTTTCAGACCGTTTTCAGTTAAACGGACATATCTTGAGATACTGACCTCCGATCGACGCACCGTCAGCTGTGTATGATTCCTTGGATTGAGACAGTTGTTTTAGTATATTAAACTCAAGGTTTCAGTGAAGTTTGGGTATGTCCGGGTTGGTTCGAACCCGAAACTAACCGGGCCCTCGGAGCGGAAATGCTTATAACTTGAGCTCTGGACGTCCGATTGACGTGCCGTCAACTTTTTTGGATTCCTCTTGATGAGATGATTTTTTTGGCATACTTCACCTGAGGTTTGGACATAGTTGTAGTAAGTCCGGGATGGATTGTACCTGAAATCCAACCGGGCCCCTAGAACGGAAAATTTAATAACTCTCAAACTGGATGTCCGTTTGACAAACCATCAGCATTGTTAGTAATCATGTTGAGAAAATGTTCCTTTGAGTATACCCCATGAGAGTTTGGGGTAAATTTGAGATACAGTTGGGTTGGTTCGTACACGAAACCAACCAGGCCCCCGGGACTAAAAGGCTAATAACTCATAGACCGGGCATCCGATTGACGCGTCATCTGTTGCGTTGAGATCCCTATGCTGAGGCCGCCCTTTGAGATACTTCCACATGAGGTTACATGAAACTTGGAAGTGTCGACTAGTAGCTCGTGAAGCGGACCCTCTTAGAGACGATCATATGGAGTACGGAGACCTTTTAGATGGCTAAGACCTGATGACTGCTTGTCCGATTCGAGTCGGAGTGACTTGTTTATCCCAGTGGGGAGCACTACTGTGTTTGGGTGGCAGAACCGTGTTACTCGACAGAAGGAGTACCTTAGTAGGCTATGAGGGGGAGCACTACTTTGTGATGTGGCAGACCCATGGCAGAGGAGCACTATTTTTTGAGGTGGAAGACCCACAATACTCGATAGGAGGAGTACCTCAGTAGTCTAAGGTTAGTGAGCAGCACCTCAGAGATGTGACAGGATCACTGTACTCGTCAGAGGAGCAGATCTTCAGAAGTCAGGGTTTCGATATCATTAATGAAAATTATGGTTTGATCCGAGTCAATGACCTTTTTGTTTACCTCATGATTGAGATGGTTCACTTGATAACTTAGGTATATGTATGGGTATATACCTAAGTAGTGGTTGTCCGTTGATTTCTTAACCTTTGTGTTTCCTCATGATTGAGATGTGTTACTTGATAACTTAGGTATAAGTATGGGCTTATACCTAAGTAAGGGTTATATATTGAGATCCTTCTTTGTGCTTATCCTTGTTATATGTAGTGAGACCTTGAGGGTTTTGAGGTCCCTACTGAGTATCATTATACTCACCCCTACACGGGCTATTCCCGCTCCTTGTTGTGTTGGATGTAGACGATGGATAGCATTGACAGAGACTGAGTGCACGAGGACTGGATGGTACCCGGAGGTGGACCTCACGACGAGTCAGTACCCGGAGGTGGTCTTCACGATGAGACGGTACTCGGAGGAGGTTGGCGAGCGAGAGCGTTGAGGAGTCTATCTGTTCCTACCCTTCAGGTAGGATCTATGGTGGACAACCCAGGAGCTACTTCTATCTTCTAGCTGTTTGTCTTTTCTGTTGTACTTTTGTTCAGCTGTATTTTCACTTTTTAGTTGGGTTGGTATTCTTTCCCATTTTCCTTTCATCACTTTCTTTTGTACTTAGTGTATTACTTCCGCTTGTACTCTGGTTGGATGTGTATATGTTTTATAAAGGCAATGTCTTCCCAGTTATCAGGATTTACGCCTTTGGTGATAGTCACCAGCCCCTGGCCTATGGAAGGCGGGCTTGGGGTAGTCACGGCACGGGCCCTGAGGATGGGTCGCGACACTTAGGGATACCCATGGAATGAGTATAAGTCAAGGGACAGACTGGTGTTTGGGAAAGATCGTAAACATTATACATTATGAAAATTATGATTATTATAATTTAATGTATGGTATATTTAGTCACTTGTTGGAGAGCCTCATAATATTATTATAATGAATGATATGATAGTTTATCCTTATGTTATCTAATTGATAATTATGGAATTATTTATAAGTAGTGAACCTCATTACATAAAAATTAAAGCTATGTATCCAAAATATGATGTTTCCAAATTTTTGAATTTAATAGGAGGTTGGTGAATTTCAATCATGTATTGAATTAGTTTAATCTATATATTATACACAGATACTAAGAACGTTGCTTGAGAGGTAGAAATATTTGTATGATAGACATCTTGACGTTCTATTTATACTTATGTGAGGAGATATTTTAGATGAAATTTTAGATTAATTCATAGCTCTAGGATTATGTTTTCATTTGGGTTGTGAGTTTTTTCACATTGTATGTTTTATCCATTAGGGTATATAATAATTTAGGTTTTCTCTTCCCCATTGGCATTTCAACAAGGTGGGAAAAATTATGAGATAATAAAAAGGATAGTGTGTAGCTCATAAGAGGAATTTTTTAAGATACATGAAATATATATGGTATGAAACCATCTATGATCACACCTAATGGTAATATATGAACATGGAATATAATTTTGAATTGATTGTGATGGTATTATTGTACAATTCAAGTAATCCAACTATTACTAGTGAATTGTAACATTATTATATACAACCCATATGATGATGGAAAATACAAGTCAAAATTCCAGTGGTAGTATTAAGGGAGTTACGATGAAAAATTAATAGATGATATGTGGAGGGGGTTAGAGCTAGGTTATATTATTTCATATGATAGGGACCAATTATTCAATTTTCACATTTTTTTAGATTTATTTTTAGATGTTATTTGTTTGCTTTATCCCTATTTGATCACTTATTTGGTTTTTAATTTTCATTTGAACTTTTATAAGGATAGTTCGGACCCCTTTTATTTACCATTATTGATATTATTAATTCTATCATTATTTCCCATGATATTTTAAAGTTTTGATTACTATTAGGTATTCAGGTGACTAATGGGTCATATTATACAATAATGTGTGATTTTTATGGATGTATGGGGACCTAAAATTATTTACATCTATCGTAAAGAGTTATATTAAGGTATAATTCATTTGTTCATGTGGGTATGCGATTTATTGATTATAGGTAGGTGGATCCATTCTTGAAATGGTCAGTAGTAGTAATATTTTTTAGGGTGTATGTTTCTTCTAGTATCCATGTATTAGGTATATCTTGTAAGTCCATTCATTACAAATTCTATAGAGTAGGTGAGTTTCACCAAGAATAAACTATCACTCTTTATAAATATTTTCATTCACATTAATTTTCTTAACTGTATTAAGTGTATTGATTCATGTGGGAAAATAATACTAGGACTTTGGATTCACACCCTACCAACTTACATGACATCGGTTTTGATGTAAATGGGTAGACCTTTATGATTCCATTTAGGTATAGGAATTATCAGGGATATAAAAACTTCATTTAAGTTTAACAGAGTGTATGGATTCCTAGTTCATAGAATATGATTATTTATGAGTTTAGATGGAGGCCATTGAATATATTTTTATTAATACAATATATGCATTGGTATGTCTCTTTTTTTACTATTATGCATTTTTCTTATATATTAATTCCCATTTTATATTACCTTTCTTTTTATACTCTTTTAAATTGATTTATTTTTTCAATTTTTTGTTGATTTTGTGTTATATTATGTGTGTTATCTATTAGATCCTTGTTTCATGTCTAAATATTTTTGGCATTTTTATTATATGGATGGTTCAATTCAAATATTCAATAGAGTCAGAAATCACCCTTGCATATTTTGACAAAAAAACTCCCCATGAAAATTATATTTTCTCGCTTCCAGTCAGTACCTTAAGCATATTTGGAAGCACACATGATTTACTATTTTGACCCCTTCTTGATATCTATTTGGGTGGGACAGACATGGATGTTACTATAGTTATTAATTAATACCTATTTCACAAAGGTATAATGTTCGAAATTATCAAAAAGGATATCTTATTCATATAAATCAAAAAATTAATTAAAAATAAATTCAGTTTCAACCATATGTCCAATATGGAAATTCTCAACAACTTTATAAGAAAGATCACTCTAAGAGTTTTTTCCAAAGATCCTTGTAGGATCCCATATCAAATACACAACCCGGGTGGTATATGATAAGAGATGATCATCCAGATTCATGTAAATCTATTTGGATTTATATTCGAGGCATACTATATTAGTTATTGATTGCACATACATCTAGTAAAGGTTAACATGAGGCTAAAATTCAGATATTGAATACTTATCAGTCCATAACAAACATTAGTGAGGTTCTTTTTATAATTCGACATAGTATTTTAATATAATTTACCATTAAAGTCACATTATTTGACACAAAAACTTCTCACTACATTATATCTAATCATTAATCCTTTTTGAGATTGAAGGTTGATAAATATCCATCTCTAAGGAACATTGATATATAATTGGGTAAACTTGTAGAATGGATTAAGAAGTGTCTGACATATTCCATCAGGATTAATAATTATATTCATCATTAAAAATTATTTACTCTTGATATTAAATAATTGAATTTTATTTTTGTAATCAATTGGTTTATGTTATCCCATGCCAATGTTGACTATTTTTGAAGGTGAGTTTCATTCCCACCATATGTGGGTGTTTAATATATCCATATTAGAGACAAAAAATTACATAAAAAAGGGAATTAAATGATTATAGTAAAGTATAATATATTGATATAGATATGGTTAGACTAAAAATTGACATAGTTAAAATAATTGTAAAGGGGTTTACCTTTTATAGAATATCTCAATCTACATAAGTTTAAAATAGTTTTCCAAACTACATGTTAAATGTGAGGAGTTTTTCTCTAATGATTTATTTCTTGTAATATAGGAAATTTTCATTCCCTTATATCAGATGGATCATACTCAATTTAGAGGGTTTAAAATTCAACAAGAGTGGATGGAGGAAAATGTTTTAATTAGATAAAATAATTCAACATAGGGAGCTCTGGTAGTCTTCACTAAGAAAGATGATCGAAGGCTTCATTTATTTTATGATTATGGAGTTGTGAGACATTTTATGATAAAAATATATATATATATATATATAAATGATTTTCTATTATGGAAAATGGTATAAGTGTTATTTAATGATATACCTACACCTTAGAAATAATCAGCTTCAAAAGATACCAAAATATTTTCACAGAATAAATTTTTAAGATCTATATGGACATTATGAGTACATAAACATGACTTTGGGTTTTAATAATAGTCTTATATAGTTAATTTATCTATTATATATGATATTTAAAAATTTTATTTATTAATTTATGGTTGTAATCATGGATGATATACTAATGTATTCAAATTTTTGACAAGTCCATTAATGATATCTTCGTATTCTACTGAAGATTTTGAGAAAACATAATCTCTATTACACACATTGAAAATGACCTTCAATGATTTGGAAAGAAAAATTATGGGGGTATTAAATAAAAAAATAGTTATTTCATTAAATATTTAGAATTTGGATGTATTCATATAACTAAATGTCCTTAAAAATATCATTGAGATTAGATTATTTTTTAGACTTGTTAGCTATTGTAATTATTTCACCTATGATTTTTCATGATTAGTTACTCCATTGAAAACTATATCAATAGATGTGGTAAAATTAATATTTTTAGATGAATGTAAAGATGTCATCATAGAGATAACAAAAGGATATCTAAAACTCATATATTAAATTTTACATGGAATGATAAGAAGTTCAATGACTCTTTTAAGGATTATTTGGTAGGTCCTAGTTGAGTTCATATACCAAATCAACATGAAATGGGATGTGGATCATGAAAACCTTGACCCCAGGAGTGGAATTATTTGATACATTACCTTGAATTGGATGAAGTAGCTCATAAATCAATGTGTTTTAGGTAGTAACTTTTCAAGAAATATATTTTTCGTATATAAGGTCCATAAGAGTCTCAAGATTGTTTTCTTCAATCATTATATAAACATGATGTATTATCAATGGATAAAATAATTATAATAATTCAATATTGACCTATTATATGAAAATATAATGTGAAATTTTATTATTTATTCTTTTCTTATAAATACCTCACCATGACATGTGCATGAAACAATGAGAGTGAAAGTTGATGTCACAATTAGATGAATTATATTTGGAAGATATTTAAAAAATCATAATTAGACATAATATATTGTATACCATGTTAAGGACTCCCCATTATCTAATCATTAGGATAAAATTATTCTTGAAATGATCACTGGTGGGATGATTCATTAATGTTGGTTCTATAAATTTCATTCCTTTTTCTATATTCATAGGAGACTTATGGTTATAAATTCTATAAGGTAGGAGGAGATGAAAGAATATTAGTCATCTTAATGATTTTCTCACCCAAGAAGTTAACAATTATGTCATGGTATTCATATGTGTTTTTTGTTTCCTAATATGAAAAAAGTAATTTTCTTGTTATTTTTATCATTGTTTCACTAGTCAACCAGAGAAAATAGAATATTAGTGGATAACAGGTGTATTAAATACACTTACACTACAAGTATATAATTAAAATGACACCAAATTTTTTTTAACAATTTTTTGCAAATCATCAAGAGGATATGACACCATTTAGGTGACAATTAAATAATTGAATAAAACATATAATTTTCACCAATCCATGAAACATATTTTTCATATGAATTTGAAAAGATGCATGTTAGGGAAATTGTGATTCTTCATGGGGTACCAAATATATATTTTTCAATTTAATTACAATTATCACATATAATTTATAGAAGGTGGTATTTTTATAAACTTTTGTTCTCTAGACCCAACTTAATGAGTAATTTTGACTAGCATATCATGTATAAATTTTGATATGCATGATGTAATCTTACCATTATAGTGTAGAAATTTTTTAATCCACTATTAAATGGTAATGTCCATAGATTAATTATCCTATAAAAAGGTTATAGAAGATCCCATTCTATAATGAGAACCTTGAGATACTATTAAATTAATCTCAAATATATGTCATATGGTCTAGATACATCATATTGACTAGACACAATTGATGTATGACTTTCATGTGATAGGGGATCAAAAGCATTGAGACTTATTCTCTTAAAGTTCACAATTAGTGATCTCTAGTAGGTGAGATCATGAGGAAAAACCCACCAATTGAAACACCACATTTTTTAGGAGACATTGGTTGTTCTTATGTACATACATTTGAATTGGTCTCCTAACTTTAGATCATTACCAACATGTTACATTTGATCACATACTTTTATATAAGGATAAAACCATGATAATGAAATTGTGGCAAGGTATCTTGTGTTGGGTGCGTCATTGGTGGTATGACATTTTTTGAATGGTCAAGAGTAGATTTGTCACTTCTGATTTGATGAAGTAATATATTTCCGACCTAGTTGAACAGGATGGTAGTACATTCATAAATTCTTGGACAAGCTAGTCATATGTATGTACTTATAGATATATCAAAAAATAATAAAGAAATAAAGGATGATGACACTGCCACTTCGGTGGTGGTGCGGTGGTGAAGAAGATTGGCACATCCACACCGTTTTTTGGGTGGTTCAGGGTTTGAATCCTGGGTATCCGCTTTCAAGGTGAACCTCTCCCTAGGGATCCACCCGACTTGATGGGTCGCCCAGTCTCTTCTGGGCAGGAAAAATGAGGCACGTCCTAATCGCTAACAGATCGCTTGACGGACCATCACTGCCAGGCTGTCACCCTCTGGGACACTCTACCATCTCGACTGGTAACGACTCCTTCCCCGGCTTGGGTGCTACCTCAAGGGAGTGACCTCTTCGTAGGGGAGGTGGGTTTCCATGTGTGGAGATTTTGAAAAGGCTACACCGGGGAATTACCTCTTCAAAAGAAAAAGAAAGGATAATGACACTAGTGTGGGTCCTATTTTATGAGATATCAAAATAGAAAGATATTTTATTACGTGATACATGTTCATATATTGGTTGTCATTGCTATGACCACTCCTTATCTCTTTATGAGCCTCGATGGGTTGCTATATTCTACTCTAGTTTTGTGAATATTATTCACTACTATTAAGATTAGATCCTAGTGGGTCACACACAATAGCGTATTCAAGAATCATCCCTATTATGTTGAATATGTAAATAAGACATGGTGGGACCCACCATGGGGTCTGATATTTTTTCAAGTGTCGAAGATCATCAAAGAATAAATAAATTCATTATTATTCAATTATATAATAATTGGGTTGAATTTATTTATCAAAAATATTCAAAAGGTATTTAGTGAATACAAAAAATATTAAATGAACAAATATTATTTTAATATTCTAGGTTTCTTTAATATTATCAGGAATTACGAGTTGAGTTAAATAAATTAGTTTTATCAGTCATATATTTAATATATATTACATGTATGTGATAAAATATAAATAATATTTGTGATGCTGTTTAGTTTATCATAATTATTTATTTATTTCTCATTTAGTGTGCGTTTTATTTCCAGTGGTCGGGGAACCCTTTTGAGTATTTATATAATCCCACTATATAAGTAGGGGAGAGGCTCATTTCATGAGTGTTGTTCATGAAAATTAAATAAGATCCTATCCCCCCATCACCTTATAGAGAGAGAGAGAGCCTCTCTTTGAGCATCAATCCAAGAATGCCTTTAACGATTAAGGGTAGGGGATCATGGTGATCGTTGCGATGTGGAAGAGATCTTTGGAGATCCGTGATAGCGCTCAGAATTTGATGAAAGAAATGAGTGAAGATCCTTTGAGTGTGTGTGTATGATATAGAGAGGATTGGATTTAGATATTTTGAGTAATGGTCACTTAATATGAGCAATAGTCGAGTGCACTTCAGATCGAATGAGGTACAAGTTTGTATTTTATTTTGAGATTATCAAATTCATGTGAGATCCCTAAATTATACCGGAGCTAGGATCACTAGGTATGACATGTTCTATCATTTAAAATGATAAAATTTAAAATCCCTAGCCCATTGGTTTCCAATACATTTCCCAGTACCTTCAATTGGTATCAGATTGATCAGATGAATTTTATGATCCAAAAGAAAAATTAATTTGTTTAAAATTAATTTGAGGGTTTTAATTCAATCTCAATGGATCAGACCACACTTCGATTCTATCTCGAATGACCAAGTTAAGACCATCCAAAAAATATTTATGGATAATTTATGGTTTATGGGTATTAAAATTTGAAGAATGATTGTATATATATATATATATAATTAAATATTTTTTCAGTTGAAGAGATTGTTTCATCTAGACCAGTGTCCATTTTAAAACTATGATGTCAATGAATGATAATTTCTTGTTAACCCAAGTTATTCCCTCTAGTCACCATGACCAAAATAGTTTTTTTAGGACAATTTTTTCCACCACTGTAGTAGTCATTTTATTATAATAATAATAATTATTTTTTCAAAAAAAGTCTATTGTTTGAGACTTTTGTAAATTTTTGAAAATTTCATCCCATGGGAATACATTATTCCAGTAATTGGACAAGATAAGAAAAAATAGGGGGAGGTTACTTTTCTTCTCTGTATGTGGGCCACCCCTTTTTGGGGCTCCCTCCTCCCTCTTAGGCCCTCTCCTATTGGCAAACATCGACATATCCCGCCCCCTTCACTTAGGAAAGCCGCTGACACTGGACACCACTTAGCCAGTTGGACCACTCAGCCATCCTCTCCATATGTAGCCCCAAATCGGCCAGGCATTTCCTTCCTTGTGATATCTGAAGAAGATGGTGACCCTCTCCCATGGCCAGTAACTCCTAGAATCTAGATCTAGTGCTGGCCACCACTAGATCAAATCAGCAGTTCCCTTCCCTCTTTATAGGTGCTCACTCGACATCGGACACCCTGGGCCACCACCACCACTCACAAAGAGCATTGACACCACCAACTACAGTTGAGGAAAAAACTGCCGTAGTGCCTCCCCATTCTAGTCTCTAACAGTCAATTCTAGGACTGATGCCTTTATTTGATGGAAAACCCCCACCTCCTCCTCCTTGGTGTGCCGTCCGAGGACCTGAGAAACCACCCATCCCATTATTTCCCAAAGGGGTCTGACCATCACCTCACCTAGATAGTGCCTTCCAAGGATGATCCCCACTGGTTATGCCCATCCAAAAACAATCTATGGTGACCACCACCCCTGTCATTAGAACCTATTCTTTGAAACCCCCTACCCAACCATGATCTGCCCCAATCGGGCTTCTACTAGAAACTCACATGTTTTTTGAGCTGATATACTCTGAAATGATCTTAGATAGGTATTTCCAACCTATAATGGGTCATAGCGGGTCCACCTATCCCAGAGCAACTCTGCACAGGCTTTGCATGGCCCAAAATGGGTCTGCGCTAGGTCAGCCGGGCCAGAATAAGCCCTATCTAGGCTTTCAGGGCTCGATTTAATCAAAATAAATTTAATTAATCAATTTAATTTTAGTATTAAATTAAATTAAATTAAATATAGTTTTCTGGTTTAAAATATAATTTTTAATACCTAGATATAAATTAATTTAATTTAGGTATAAAACCGAATTAATTAATTAATTTAATTTTTGGAACTAAAATTAAGTTAATATTTGGACTGAATAAAATAAAATTTTTGATGTAAATATTTGAAATTGATCAATTTATTTAAATTTAATGCATTTTAATTTTTATCATGATTAATTATTACCTCCTGATCGGCCTTGAGCATTTACACACCTTGGGAATGTTTGGTATATTTATATATTTAATTATTTAATTTCATGTAATGTTTTTAATTAAATAATATGATATATGAATTTTCATTTTTTCAGTCAATATGTATAAGGGTATGCACATTCAATTTATCAGATAGTATTTTATACTATTGAGACTCCCTCATCTATGTGCGAGTATTTTTGTACTATGATGAGGACAATGCAAGATGCATACAATGCTAATTTGAGGTGAAATCTAGACGAGAAATGGATGTTGGATGGGGATGAGATGCATCATGAGTCAAGCTACAAATTAGTTATGATTCTTCTAGGTCATAGTAGATCCCTTAAGTTTAAATGGATCAAGCATTTTTAGATGCTCAATATTAGTCAGGTATTTATTTTCTTTTATGCATTTGTTTATTATTTTATGCATTTTCATGAAATGAGAAATATATAAAATAATAAATAAAAAATGCATAAATTAGCAATGAATGTTTTTCTATTAATTTTAAATTATGATCACAATAACATAGAACGAACAGATTAATAGAAAGGGATTACATTCATCAAGAAAAATATAAAAAACCTCATAGAAATGTTAAGTCACAAAACGCCTTCCATCATTTGAATTTGAACAAAATAGGGTGTTCGGGGTGTTTTCAGCCGAACTTGAGGGTGCATCCTATTATCGGGGAGATTTCTTATGAGGGTAATGGTTTTACTTAACTAAAGTTGGCACCAAAAAGTATCCAAATATATCTTTCTACAAATTTATTAGAAATCATTGAGTAAATAAATTTTATGATTTTAGAAGTTGAGACTTCACTCAACAGATCAAGAAATCGTGAGTTAATACAGTTTTCCATTCAAAAACCTACCTTGAACTCTCCAAGTAGTGGCATAGATAAAGATTTTAGACTATGAGTATAGATTCAAGGATCCTTTCCATAAGAATAATCAAGTTATAGAGTATTCTGATTCTAGTATAGAGGGTTCTCATAATTTAATAAAATAGTGGGTGATATTTAATGGTTTAATAAATAATGTCTAAAATGTTAATAAAGATAAAAGTACCAATCTATTAGATTTTATTTTGTAGAAAAAATTTCAAGAAATATCACAAGAGCATTCTGATAATTATTGAAAAAAACATGTTCAAACTAGAATGATTTTCTAAGAGCAGTGCAGGTTCATGCACAAACTACTACATAGGTAATTCAAGGTGCTAGTATCCCCAATACCTGTCAAGCCACCTTAGGAAGTGAGGGTTTAAAAATACTTATAGAATACTCATGTATAGACTATATAATGGTTATTTCATAATGATAACATCAATGACTGATATGAGTTGTGCATACTATATCAGGACATGTATGACTGCACGTATTGTTACATCTCCAAGAAAATTGTATGGAGAAAGTGAAGTGAGATATAATGAGTGATAATTACTCTAGATATGTGTAAATTGAAATAAAAATCATTATCTTTCAAGGTATATCATTAAAATATCTTTTCATCCATTTACTCCAATATCGTTTATAATTACAAAACAAAATGTATGGAGAAAATGATTCATTACCATCTAGGTAAGGTTCTCTAAGAAGTAAGAACATTAACAAAAGATCAATCTTTAGTTATTATGGTGAAAAATATGAAATAAAAGATGAAAAGGCCAGTTTCAAGAGTGATACCAAAGGTAACTTCGCAACTTTTTTCAAAGAAAAGAGGTTGGTTATCATACAAGCGGTTATTTTATTATCCTATCATGAAATAAATCTATGGATGTTTAACAGAAATTATTTAGTTGTTCTTATTATGTATTAAATACAATATGATTATCAAATATGTGTATCAAAATATAGTAACCAATTAAGTTACAAAAATGTTACAACAAGTAAGGTATATTCTACAAGCGACTGAGAAAGGGTGGTTCTTAAGTCAGCTTTGAGAAAAACACAACTTCAAATTTCCAAGATAATGATTTAAATAGAAATTTTATAGATTATAAACAAAAAAAATTATCTCACGTATCCTTTGGAAAACAGGATAAATTATTCCATTTTAGTAATGAATGTTTTTTTTTGGTATTTCATACTCAACAAATAGTTCAGTAAAATATGAATCATGGGGAGTACATGATGAATATAAAATGTAAGACTCATACACCTAACTATGTTAAGATAATTATTTGTCAAGTAAAACTAAAAGTTGACAACAAGGATATACAAAATACGGTATTTAGACTTTGTATGGATAAAAAACTTTTGAATTATCAATGTATATAATTATTTTTTTCAGAAAAATAAACATTTAGAAATAAAGGTATGCCCCGAAGATTTCAAATTTTGTTCAGTGAGAGTTTGTGAACTATTTCAAGGGTAAGCTAGTGGTAAGCACAATTAATTCAATTCCTTAAGTTCTTATTAAGGAATATGAAGTCGGAATATGGTATATTGATGGTTAGAAGATATGGGTTACTCTAGGATGGTGTGCCAAAGAATATCTAGAACTGGCATTCATCAATCATTATAATGTAGTGTGGAGTAATTCCAAAACTCAGATTTCCATATCCATATAAAATTTATGATGCTAATAAAGAAGACTGATGAAATGTATTACATGTTAACATTGATAAAAAAATGTATCATAGAGCACTTAATAAAGGAATATTTACTTATATACATCAAATTCATTATATAAGTATAAGGATCATCACTTTGGATATATATAATCAATTCAAAAACTTCCATTATATTTTAAGACGTGCTTTGAAAATAATGAAAATATCCCATAACTACAAGACCACTATCATGAATAATGGATATCATATGATTTATAGTATAATGGAAATCCATTATTTCATAAGAAAATATGGTTATATTCAAAGATTTTGTTAAGTATATAAACAAACATGCATCAAGAAAAACAAAATGTGCATCTAAAGTAATTTTCCTAAAAGTATCTTATGATATTATAGAAATCACTATGATAGAAAATTTGTAGTCAAGTGATATAATAAATTTTTATAAAGGGGTTTACATCTCTAATTGATATAGTGGGAGCCATATTGACTTGATTTTAGTCAATTATAGAGATTAACAAGTAGTTGGCATAGGAATGAGTTACATAAGAGAAGTGAAAGAGGAATTTTACAGAGACACATACTGTGTAGAAAAGATAAAACCATGATGATTGTTTTATATTCACTTTTTCCAGTGATAAATTATTCATTAAGAATAATAAATCCTATAAGTAATCACTATATAGAAACTATATAAGATTGAAAAGATCGTTTAAAATTCAATAATGTATTCTATGTACGAAAGTAAAGTGTAATTACTATTATCAATACTACAGTGGGTTTCTAGTGTGAATATACATGGATAATACAAGCACTGTATCAATAAGGATTGGTTGGTTATAAGAAGTCATTACAACTAAATCAATTAGAATTTTAATTTTTAATGATAATTTATATAATCATTTTATTTAGAATTGGATGTTAAGACCACCAATCGTGGAACGTGTCTATATGACACAAACCAAAAGGGATGCTTACACCATAGTATGCCAGTAAGGGGTGAAAGTTATTGAAATATAGTTTAGTATTTAAGTAAGTAACAAGATCAAAGAATATTAATTTAGAATGAATTTTTTCTATGTTTCTACAAGAGGTTAGTGGGAGCGCCACAGTTTTCCAAGTATAATATGATTGGTAACATATTTAAAACAACTATTTTTCATACAATGAGTTAAGACCATAATGAAATTAATTCTCTAGTGATTTACTTAAAGTAGAAACCTAAGTTCTTGGGAACATGATCTAATAAGGTACATCTAATGGTTTCTTAGAACCAGTCAATAATACATATTCTAAAAATGTATTGAAAAATAAAAGTTGGAACAATTCGAAAGAAAATTATTACCAATGAAACATGGAATAAATATCTCTAAGAAGACATGCATGAAAATAGGTAGAGATAAATGTGGTTAGTTGAATTCTATGCTCTTTAGTGAAGGATAAATCACATATTTCGTGAAATGTACATTATATGATATTACCAACATAAACTTTATAGTAAAATATCAGTTATATCTAGGACTGTTAAGGAAGCAGTCATAATTATCCTATTATAATCAAATAAGATCAAAGGATATATACTAGGTATGTGGAGAGGAAATGATACTAGTTTTTTGGGAAAAAACTAGTATTAATTGGATCAATGTGATCTAATATCATAGTTTCGCTATGTTAATGAGTGAGACAAGATCAAAAAATCTAGTGGTGGCTATACCTATAAATACCAAGTTTGTTGCAGCTTATAAGGAAGATAAAGAAGTTGTGTAAAATACACAATGAGTTTTTATAGTTCTTGGAATCACACATATTATGTAAAGTATTATAATAATATATATTATGACACTCTACTATCCAATATGTCAATTTTTGATAGTGGACAAAAAGGATATATACTCAGGGTTTACATCTCATGAGAAGATTTACTGAAGGAGGAGAGGTCACACATAGTATAATAGCCACAAATCATAAACATGGAAGACCTAGCAACTAAATTTGTGACTCAGCAGAGACATGATATTAATCATTAAATAGCTAACAAGGATAGTTATCAAGTTGGATCTAGTGAAAGTGGAAGTGTTGTAAAAGTGGGTGACTTAGACCCAACTTTATCATTAATTTTTATTACCATATCACGAATAAAATTAGATATGTATGATATACTCTTACCATTATAGCTTACAAAATTTTGAATCTACTATTAAATGGTATTTTCCATATATTAATTTTCATATAAAAAGGTTATAGTATATCTTAGGATATAATGAAAAACTTTAGATACTAGGAAGTTAATATTAAATATATTTAATATTCTTTAGATACATTATTTATAGAGGAAATATTTCCAATTAATTTATAATGAATATCATTGTTTTAAACCCACAAAAGTGTTCCTCTAAGATGAATTGTTTCATTTTTATGATAGTGGTGTTATTTTGAGCTGAATAGTAAAAATTGGCCATTTTGGATTTTTAATAGTTTTAAATTATTTCTGTAGTTTGGCCATAACATTATCTACACTAATCCAAATTGAAAAATTATTTCTTTTCCAGATTCTAAGCTTTCAGGGATTCATTTACTATTTTTGGACTAAAAGCTGAATTGGTCATATGGAAGCTCAAAATAAGATCACAAGTGGTAAAAAGAAAACTGTTTGTAGTTATGACTAGTTTTGATGTGGGATCCATAAATCATCCATGGTGGGCCCCAATGTTGTGAAATTCGGTGGGTGGACGCACAAGGCGTTTTGGAGCATCTTTTCTGAAGGAAGCACCGAGTGAATTGGCTGTTTATGTGGTCATTAAATCACCCTAATCCGGAGGATGTCGTTTTGGAGAGTCTGACTGGACAGAATAAATGCTCATAGTAAAACGGCCATACCTCTCGGAATACATGTCCCAATCCGCTGATAATTTTCGGGGACACGGCCAAGGGAATTATAAACAACATTCAAGAAGGTCTCAATGCGTGAATATGTCATTTAATGGGGATAAAACGTGTCAACATCCGGGGGAAATATTCAAGCTATAAAAGGAGGAGAGCTCCTCCCTCTCAAACCATCCCATTCTCTATCCCATTCTCCATCCCATTCCTTCCGGGACACCAAGAAGAAGATATTTTCGGCTTTATTTTTTAATTTATTTTCTTTTTCATAGTTTTATAATGCTTTCTTCTTCCCCATTCATCTCGATTACCCTTACCATGGTGGGGTAAATTTTTGGAGTGATTGGGGAAGGGTTGGTTTTCTACATTGTAATGCTTGAGTTCTTGGACGCAATTGAATAAATTTATTTTTTCTTCAAAGTTGTTTTCAATTTCTTATATCGGATTTTATAATCAAGTGCGATCGTTCTTGAATATTAATTCCGTTATTGATTTTTTCCTTGGTGAAATAATCAATATCTCGCTCCACTAATTTCTGGTTTATATACGATGTAATAAACCAGGAATTAGTGGTGAAGTACTCGACGATATTTAGTGCGTGTAAAAGGTATAGTTAATATTATTGATTGTTTGGGATAAAAAAACCTGATCGGGTATTGCCCATTTCAATTAAGGATATTAAATACAACTATTTTACACATGAAAGGAGATTTGACCAAACCAAGATCTTGGTAAGCTTTTCTCTCACAATAATAATTTCACCAAGGAAGTGAGAGGAAACGATTGTGGAAACTCACTTTAATCCATAAAGAAGAAGAGGTTTGAATTAAATTGAACAAGGATAACATTACAATTAGGAAACCAACCCCGACCTAATCACCCTTTTAATTTCATTGTTTTTCAATCATTTTAATTTCAAATTTCATTTCAAAAACACAACATTTTTTACCCTCATATTAAAGTGACAACTCATTTTGTGTGCACTCCTCTTCAGAAGATATCCTAGGTCAAACACTTTACTACATTTTCACTTAGGAAATAATTGTTTTTCCACACCCTATGATAGGCATGCGTCAAACTTGGCACCGTTTCCGGGGAGGTAGTGCCACAAACTAATTGTGAATATATGACTTTTTCAATTTAATTTTTTTCCATGTTGTTTTCAAATGATTATTTCTTTAATTCATGGAACAATTACCCACCAGTGAGAGAACCAATTATTTAATCACCTTGGTCTATAGATTATAAAGTTTCTTTCTTGGCTAAACAAATTCGGGGAGCTTGAATCCAAATCATCATAGAGGATGAATTCAAGGATCTCATTGAAAACCATAAAGAGAACCTTGAATACCCAGTGTTGGAGGGATTGACCAGAGAATTAATTGAACTTCAGGAGTATTTTCTTGAATTTTATCAAGACATAATCAAAGTATAACACCAAGAAGAAGAAGTTCACAAGGATATTGAATCCCAATTTGAATGAATTATTCAAACAGTTCAAAACCTAGATACCTCAATACGGTGGATTGTGGAACATGTACATGCATCCTAGGATCAACAAATGGATCCCGAACAAGAACCAGAACAAGAAAAATTGATGGAAGAAGTATCCCCACAAATCCTTCAAGTTGAAGAACCCATGAAAGCCTTGATTAAATTAAAAGAAGATCCATTGAGCCCAGCTCAATAAATTTTGGAGGAGATTTATGAAGAAGATTTAGCTATTGAAATTCATATGGGAGATCAAAAAGATCTAGATAACTTCTGTAATGAGGGTGAGGAACTTCTTGATCCAACTATTCTTCATAATGTCGATGATTCAACAACATTGAAGGAAGAAACCAACCAATCAGTGGAATTTGAAGAGAAGATAGAGGAGTCTGACTACCTACCTCTATCTAGGGAAATTAAACTCCAAGAGCCACCTCCCATTGAAGAAGCAATTAAATCCAAACAAGCTCAGGGAGTTAATCTTTTAATAAAATCATTATATTTTGATTTTGTTGAAACTGAATTGAGTATTACATCCCCTTGTTTTAATTTTTCAGATTCATCCAACACTTGTATTTCCTTGAAGGGAGAATATGAATCTGAAGAGGAACATCTGGAGCTCCCCAAACCTATTGAACATTTAATAGAGGGAGTAAATGAGAAGATAAAAGTGGTGTTTTTGGAGGAAAATGAGACAAAATCTACTTGCTTTTAAAGGGAATAATTTGATATTGAATCTTCATGCTTTAATTTTTTTCAAATAGAATTAAACTCTGACATTCCATTTGATTTTTTGCCAGATGTATCATACCTTCAGCAACCACTGGAGAATAAAGAAGATGTTGTTCATGGAGAACCCAAGAAAGAGGAGGACTCATTCATTGTCCAAACCCCACCATGCATGTTGTATCTCATTACAAAGAGGGTGGACATGGTGAATTTTATCGATGGAGTCCTCAAGAAAAAGGAAGACGTTTATCCTGGAAAGAAATGTTTTTATTGGTTCATGAGCAAGAAACCTCACCCACCATCAGATTGGGGATAACTTATTAGAACTGCCCCTCTGGAGGCAGTCAAAACCCAGGGCCCACTTGGGGGATTAAACCAAGATTTATCCTTCTTTTCTTATTCAAATTCTATTTTTATTTCTTTTAATAAATTTCTTATGTTATGTTTTTACTTTTTTAGGTTTTCAAAGAGCAACACTTAGGATCCAAACTCAACGTTGCATTGCCAATAAGCCAGGTTATACATCTCCTTCACACTTGCTTGATGTTGTGATTCATTTGAAAATTGCCTTACATATTAAATCCACTTGAATGCATCGAGGACACTGCATCAGTTATGTGTGGGGGAGGGAGCCTTTGTAGTATAGGATTTTCATTTGATGTTTGTTTTCACAAATAAAAAATAAAAAAAATCGTGTGTTTTACAATTTTTGTGTGTTTATTTTTCAATTTTTGGTGTGTTTCTGAAACTTTTGAGCTGAAAAGATTATCAATACCATTTTTGAAACCCATGTAAATGAGTGAATCAATCTATTTCATGAAACTGGGCTTAAATGAATTCTATAATGAATTTTTTTGAAGTTCATTTTTTTTGGAATTTCCTGAAAAGTACACTGATTTTTGAATCTCATTCCATATTTCACTGTCTATATCTTTGAAATAACTTTCCTGTGAGGCTTCTGAACCATTTTTGTCATATTATTTTCATTCAACTCATTTCTTGAGAGAACCAGACCATGCTTGCTTTAACCAGAATTTGATTTATTCCTTTCAAAACCTGAGGGTTGGGGTAAGTGTGTTTTAAATGATTGAGGAATTTATTTGGTTTGAAGCCCCCTTTTCAAAATAATCCTTTTCATTATGGCCCACCTTTACATTTATCCTTCATTGTAGACCCTAGTAGCCATGAATTGCCTGTTAGGTTAGCCATATTAAAATCCAATTTTCCCCATCCTACCTGCTCTTGATGTAAAATTGCATGATCTAGTTGAACTTAAGTGTGGGGGAAGATGTCTTGTGGTGTACTACCTCATTTGGTTATACTTTGGGTGGAAAATAAATTGTGGAAGAGATGTGTGTGATGCTGAAAAATTATTCTGTTGAAAGCTGTGCCTTTTCTGGAGCTTTTATGACAAGAGAAGCTGTTCCTTTCTGGAGCTTCCAATGTAAAAAGAAAGTCGTGCCTATCTGGAGCTTTAAAAAAAATCATGTTTGGAAATATTTAAATGTTTTCTGCTGAGCTGATTTAATGATGATGGAGCCTATTTTCAACAAAGGGGAAGTGAAGGAGACCATATTTGAGTGAAAATTAGAATCTTGCAATTTTTCTTCAATAAGAGCCAAGCCTTCCTTTTTCGGTCTCAGAAATTTTAACATCTAAATCCTACCAACCGGAAGCCACAGAACAACCCTGAAAAGTCCTCATGAGAAACACATGTCCTTGACTCACATCGGGTGGAGAAGTAGGAATTTATCAAGCCTATGGTGACTCTTGTGTGAGTTTGGATGCGAAAAGCCTTGTTCAGCATTTACATTTGTGAGATAAGAGAAAATTCATTTGAGGTAAGTGTTTTGTGTGCATGGGATAAGAAATGAAGTGGAAATATATTAAAATCTAAAATGGAGAGCTTGAAATAATTTTTTTTTGATGAGGCATGATATCTTTTTGTTTCTTGGAATTGATTCGATAGATCTCATTGATATGTGTTTTGGATTTGATTTGATTTGATTTTTACTTGTCCAGGATTCCAAGTGCTAAGTGTGGGGGAATTTATAGAGCAAATATTTTCAATTAATTTATATTGAATATCATTTTTTTAAACCCACAAAAGTGTTCCTCTAAGATTAATTGTTTCATTTTTATGATAGTGGTGTTATTTTGAGATGAATAGTAAAAATTGGCCATTTTGGATTTTTAACAGTTTTAATATTATTTCTTTAGTTTGGCCATAACAATATCTACACTGATCCAAATTGAAAAATTCTTTCTTTCCAGATTCTAAGCTTCCAGGGCTTCATTTACTATTTTTGGATTAAAAGCTGAATCGGCCATATGGAAGCTCAAAAGAAGCTCACAAGTGGGCGAAAGAAAACTGTTTTCAGTTCTGAATAGTTTTGATGTGGGATACATAACTCATCCATGGTGGGCCCACATGTTGTTAAATTATGTGGGTGGACGCACAAGGAGTTTTGGAGCATATTTTATGAAGGAAGAACCAAGTGAATTGGCCGTTTATGGGGTAATTAAATCACCCTAATCCGGAGGATGTCATTTTGGAGAGTCTGACTAGACAGAATAAATTCTCATAGTAAAACGACCATACCTCTCGGAATACATGTCCAAATCCACTGATATTTTTCGGGGACACGGCCAAGGAAATTATGAACAACATTAAAGAAGAGCTCAACACGTGAAAATGTCATTTTATTGGGGATAAAATGCGTCAACATCCCGGGGAAATATTATGGATATAAAAGGAGGAGAGCTCCACCCTCTCAAACCATCCCATTCTCCATCCCATTCTCCATCCCATTCCTTCCGGGACACCAAGAAGAAGATCTTTTCGGCTTTAATTTTTTTTTATTTTTCATAGTTTTATAATGCCTTTTTCTTCCCCATTCATCTCGATTACTCTTACGATGGTGGGGTAAAATTTTGGAGTGATTGGGGAAGGGTTGGTTTTCTACATTGTAATGCTTGAGTTCTTAGACGCAATTGAATAAATTTATTTCTTCTTCAAAGTTGTTTTCAATTTCTTATAGAAGATTTTGTAATCAAGTGCTATCTTTCTTGAATATTAATTCCGTTATTGATTTTTTCCTTGGTGAAATAATCAATATCTCCCTGCACTAATTTCTGGTTTATATACGATGGAATAAACCAGGAATTAGTGGTGAAGTACTCAATGATCGTCAGTACGTGTAAAAGGTGTAGTGAATGTTCTTGATTGTTTGGGATAAACAAAACCCGATCGGGTATTTTCCATTTCAATTAAGGATATTCAATACAACTATTTTACACATGGAAAGAGAGTTGACCAAACCAAGATCTTGGTAAGGTTTTCTCTCACAATAATAATTTCACCAAGGAAGTGAGAGGAAACGATTGTGGAAACTCACTTTAATCAACAAAGAAGAAGAGGTTTGAATTAAATTGAACAAGGATAACATTAAAATTAAGAAACCGACCCTGACCTAATCACCCTTTTAATTTCATTGTGTTTCAATCATTTTAATTTCAAATTTCATTTCAAAAACACAACATTTTTTTACCCTCGTTTTAAAGTGACAACTCGTTTTGTGTGCACTCCTCTTCGGGAGACATCCTAGGTCAAACACTTTACTACATTTTCACTTAGTAAATAATTGTTTTTCCACGCCCTACAACAGGCGTGCGTCAATTATACTCACTCAACATAGTTGATGTCTGACTATCAGGTGTCGGGAGCTCATAGTAATTGAGGCTTCTTATCATAAAGTTCACACTTAGTGATATATGGTAGGTTAGATCATGAGAACATATCTTCTAATAGGGAAACCATATGTTTTATGTGTCATTGGTTGTTTCTATCTATAGACATTGATATTGGTCTCTTGACTTAAGATCAATATCAATGTGTTCCACTTGATTGTGTATTTTGATGCAATGAAAAAACCATGATAATGAAATTGTGATGAGGTTGTTTGTGTTGGGAATTTCATTAGTTATATGGAATTAGTTGGATGGTGAAGATATGACTTTCCGCTTCTATGTTGAGGAAGTAATATATCACATGCTTGGTTGATCATGATGGTAATACCATCATAAATCCTTGTCCAAGGTATTCATAGCCAATTCCATTCAGATAGGTCAAAATAATAAATTAAGAAAGGATGATGACACAAGTGTGTGTCCATATTTATGAGATATTGAAAGACAAATAGATTATATTACAAATTACATATTCATAGGATGGTTTTAAAGTCTATGAATATTCCCTATCTATTTAGGGTCCTTGATGGGCTGATAGAATCCGGTCTTATCCAATGAATATTATTCACTACTATCTAGACAAGGACCTAGATGATCACACACAATAACGTATTCAAGAATTTTCCATATTATATTGAATAGGTAAATAGGAAATGATGGGACTTACCATGGGGTCTGATATTTTTCTAAGTGTTGATGATCACTGAAAAATAAATAAATTTATCATTATTCAAGTATATAATAATTGGGTTAATTTTTTTTATTAAAAGTATGTACAAGGTATTTAGAGAATAAAGGAAAAATATTATATGAATGAATATTATTTTAATATTTGAGGTTAATTCAATATTAGAGGGAATTACGAGTCGAGTTAAATGAATCAGTTTTATCCCTTAATAAATTTAATATATATTATAGGTATGTGATAAAATATAAATAATATTTATGACTGTATTTAGTTACTCACAATTATTTATTTATTACTTATTTTGTGGGTATTTTATTTCTGGGTTCTGAGGAACCCTTTAAAGTATTTTGATCATCCTAATATATATGTAGGAGAGATACTCATTTTCTGATTGTTTTTCATGCCAATTAAATGATATACTCTCATTAATCCCACATTCTAGAGAGAGTTATAGAGTTTATCCTCGAGCACCGATACAATTATTCCTTCTTGCATTGAAGGTAGGGGATCATGGTTGTACATTGCGTTGTCGAAGAGATCATCAATAATCCATGATAGTAAATAAAATTAAATGAAAGATGTGCACTCATATTCTTAGAGTGTGTGTGGATGATCTAGAGGGGTTCTTCTTCTGATCCTTCAAGAAACGGTACCCAGAAATGAGTTGTTGTCGAGTGACCTCTAGATCAAATGAAGTACACGTTCATATTTTAATTTGAGCATATTAAATTCACATGAGATCCTAGGACCATAATGGGGCTAGTATCACTAGAGATAACAAGTTCCATTGTTTCCAGTGATAATAATTTAAATTCCTAGGCCCACCAGCTTCCGCTGCACACCCTGGTACCTTAAATTATAAATAACTCATGGTAGTCATATTAAATTTAGTAAAGCTTGTGGAATTAACATAATTCGTTAGTCAGAGTTGACTATTCATATCCTTGAATATATGTTGTGTTCATACATTCAAAAATGTAGAGGTTTATAAGAAGGTTACCAATCATTAATATAGTTTTACTATTACTATGATTATCATTTTCCTATTCATATTAATCTTTTTTGAGGTCCTATATTTTAAACCATGATTTATTAAAATATTATAAAAGTGATGCTTATTCAAAATCGGTGAACCGCTACTCAAGGAATCATAATAACTTGTACTAATCATAGGATAATACCCTTGGAATTAGTGGTGAGTGATAAAATATTTCTTTATATTTCTCCTTGATTAATAAATAGATATATGGAAATGGAAGGGAAGATGCTTCCAATGTTTACCAGGACTTTCAAGATCATAGAGTGACTTAGAAAATCTTTCTTTCCTCGTAAATTTAGATCTATGGGTATTTTTTTTCCATTTTTATCACTAAATTATTATATAATTGACCTTACCAATGCTATTTTATTTGAATATATCATGATAAATATGTTTGGTTCCTATTAGTTACAACTTATATAAATCATTAATTAGGGTAAAATGATACTCTAAATAAATATCATTTTTACTATGCATATTCTATTGAAATGTGGGAAACTATCATATAAATCCTAGAAGTGAAATTATTAGATAAAATATGAATAAATTTATTTTATTTTTAAAAAGAATACTTGAAACATATTAAGTATTATAATCTTGATAGTGGGTTATTTGAAATAAACCTCATCATTTTTATTAGTTATTTCCAATTATTTTTTATTTTAATTTCTAATTTTTTATTTATATAAGTTTAATAAGGATTAATGTTTTGTAGAAGGTAGTGGGAGGAAGTGGATTTGATTATAGGGGTTATAATGGAACTAGTCACCCATGGGACTTATATGTGTTATTTTATAAAAATATTCTTTATTTTATTAAATGAAGGTTAAAATTGTAATTTGGTTTACAAATAACTAAACATATATATTCCATAATATTGGATTAATAAACATTTTTCTATTTATATCTCTAGTGAAATATTCTCAATTTAAAAATCTTTATCTCCCTTTTATAATACCTTTAATATTCCCTCATATTCCATAATAATTTAAAGAAGTGAATGATTCTTGATGATGTTATAGTAGGTTTTCCATCCAGTCTTGTTTTTTTATATCCTATGATGATATGAAATTTATATCCATAATTCCATATTTATGTATTTGTTTGAATTAAATTTCATATTTTGATTATAATTCCTTTGGGTTTTAGTAATATCTTCCCATAAATTATCTATAGGTTTGGTTTTATCAAAATCCTTTGGATTTCTATTTCATTTGAGGTTTTTTTGAAACTCACTTATTATTGAACCAAAGATTGGAAATCACTATATTGTTGGAACACCCCTTCCCCAAGCATAAAATCATTGACTCCACATTTGTCTCACATATAACCCATTTTATTATCCATAATATTATAAATTTACTTGGTAATAATGACATTATTCTAAGATAAATTATATATAAATATATTTTTTAAATAATGTAAGGAAAATTTTTAAATGACTTTTTTTCAATTTTTTTGATATGTAGTCAAATTTAACAGTCCCATATTTTTATAATTATTTGATTATTTTAATAGATAAATTTTATTAATTATATCATTCTTAGTATGTTTCATTGGTAGGAAACCATAGACTATAATTTTTTTTAATGATTTTATACTTTTCAAACATATGTGTTTATTTTTTTAATTTATTGATAATTATAGGATATTGTGAAAATTATTTTCAGGCTAGTTCCTTTCCATCATATAATTTATGGTTATGCATAAAAAATTTCATATTTAACTATATGTTGACCATTTTACCTATATATTTACCTTTATCTTAGTAAGAAGATGTAGTCCCTTTCCCATGTACATTTCATATTTTATGGAAGGATGCCAACTGAATATATGACCTTTTTCCCTCTTATATTTGACCAAGATAATGTAGTTAAATTTATTTATCTCAAGATACATTTGAAGTTAGTATGCTACTATTCATATCCACCTGGTAAATGGATTTATTTATTATGTTTTTTAGAACTTCTAGTGAAGAATTTATAATATATTGTGGCTTATTGACTAGTCTTGTATTTATAATTCATGAACATTGATTTTTGAGAAATTTGTAGTGGTGTAGTGGAGACTTCCAACAAGATATGATATACTAAAACCCTACATGTTCATGTCACTAATGTTTGTATATGTCTTTGTTTGTGTTTCATGAAAGGGTTAGATCCCTGATCATGATAATTAGTAACACAAAATGTATGGATTATTCTTTAATAACTTGTATTTTTTATGGATGATTTTGGATGAGATTATGTGAAATGTGATTTAATATTCTACAGGGGATAGATTTTTATTTGGACTTCCCATTCCACTCATTAGATTTATTTTCTCTCTCTTTCATCATTTATATGTCAGTTTTGGTCTATTATGTATGGGGCATTCCATGTATGTGTATCGATAGATTATCTTTTTAAAGTGTTTCATATTAATATAATTTAATTTATTTATAGAACATTATAGGTTTTATAGGTATTCCCAAATTATATGTAACCTCATTAGAGGAAAATTTTATGTTTTTCAGTTATTATATATCTACATTATCCATTGAATATTTTAAATATAATGCATAGATAAAAAATTTTTATTTCAAAGATGTAAAATCATGTACTAATTTTTTTATTTTGTCACTTGGCTTTTACATCATCTACTAGTGAATAGTGGGTGAGAATAAGGAGTTGTTACTATTTTTCTTGATAAATTTCCAAGTATATGGGTAGGGGATGTTACATAAACAAATGACATCAACATAAAAAATATTCAATTTTCATGATGTAATAATAAATTAAAAAATCATAATGAAATTTTATATAATTTAATTATTTTATTGGGACCACAAATCCAATACTTTAAAATTATTAGTTTTCAAAGTTATTAAGAAAATTATTTAATTTATTACATTCAAATTAATATATTATTTCATTTTTCTTGTAATTATTATAGAACCCTATGTAATTAAAGTCAAAATTTTCATTTCCATCTTATATATTTGTTATGTTATAGTAATGAATATCATATACACATTCTACCATATGATCATAAAGGACCAAATATTAAAAAATTTATTTCATAATACATTAGACACATACACACATATTTCTTTGACTATATCATCATACCACAATGATATATCTACTTTTTTATACTAATGACCATCTATTGAGAATTATGTTTTATTATTATATAATATATTTCAATTAGAGTACTAATTCCCAAAATCATTTCGTTGGAGTTATCAAAAAAAATCATAACATATTTTTAAAATTTATTTCAATGGTATTTTTATAATAAAAATTCATATATAAATATTAACAACTATTAAAATTAAAAATGATAATTTTGGTTCTCTTGGTATCCTTAAAATACATCATAGGTATAAATTTAAAATTATCCTTTAATAAATTATATGATAAAATATTTCATGAAATAAAAATAATTTCTTACCCCTAGTAAATAATTATTTCATCATTAATAATCAGTAGTTTGACATCCCTTCATTCCATAATGATGATTTTTGGTAGAATATAAAAATAAAACAATACCTATAACAAAATATTTATTTTATATGTTTCTATTTTTTATAATAATTTCAATTATTATTTATGCATAGGTGGTTTATAAAAGACATAAACATCATTTAAGTTATTTAATCCTTGATTTTATTTTCAAAAATAGTATATAATATTATAATTATAAATATTCCTCTAAATTTAAACACCTAAAATAATATTTCGCATTTCTAAGAAAATTAGTCTAATTTGTATTTAAATAAATCAATTATCATATAAATATTAATTTTATTATCATTAAAAAATGATTGAACCCATCTAAGGATGCAAATTTAGTATTGTTGAATGAATGGTAAGAAATATTTCCCTACGTTACAATTTCACACCTCATTTTAATCCATTTTTACACTCTATATACATAAATTTCTTTAATAACTATATGATGAAAATAGTAATTTATTATCCATGGTTATATAATTTTAATATTTATTATATATTACTAAATATTAATGATTTTTAATTAATGAATTAGATGTTATAATGTCTTGAATATCAATACCTCTTAATACAAAGCTCAAATTTGAAAATGAATTACATAGTAGTTCTAAATTTAATTATTATTATATAATGATTATATTAATTTATGATTTAATATTTTTTGGTGTCATGGAATGGTAAAAAAAATTATAACCTTACAATGGATCATTAACAAAATGAAAATATTTGATTCCACTTAATACAGGGAGACCATCATATCCCATTGATATCTAAATATAGATTTATATACTTTTTGGTTAATTTTAAATTTATTTTGAAATAAAAAAATAAAAAAATATGTGTAAATTTAATCATTCATAATGTGATAAATTATTAGAAAATTTTCTTTTTATTAATTTTTCAAGAAATCTGTCCGACATTATATTTATGGATATTATTCTTGGTGCTTAAAATATGGTTTCAAATATTATATTAATTTAAATATCATAAGTTTCAATAGAATTTTGAAAAAAATAATAAATTTATGATTAAATATTCTATAATTTTAAAACATATCATGGATTATCTATAAAAGTGTTAGTATTTTAATATATATTTGAATAAAAATTTAGTGAACAAATAAAAATATTTTCAAATAATTGAAGTTTGTGGTCTCACTCTCGAATGAAGTGATCATGTCATTGATGAAAAAGATAACCCCCAATGGTAGAATTTTTTTATGGCGGGGTAATCCATATTATATTATATATATATTAAATGTAATTATATAGATATAACCTAAAAAATTATTGAAATTTCTAATAAATAAATATATAAACACATAAGATTATTTAATTGTACAATTTTTTTATTGTATATATAATATTTCAAGAATTGAAAGTGTTATGACCCCCATACCCCCCTCCACTGGAACCCCTACTAGGATGAAAATAATGATTACGAGTCAACCTCAAATCCTTCCTCTAATAGGCATTGAGTTTTCAATTAGCACCGATGATATAAATCATACAAGGGGAGTTATTACACTAAAATAATGAAGCCAAGGACCAAAGATAATTTGAAAACCATTGATCTATACCATACAATATAAGTATAAAAAATCCATCATTTCACAATGCCTGTAAAGTTATAAAAATAAACACTCCAAAATAAATCAAGACCAATGGAAAATATTAATGTATCAATTCTACAACAACTCAATCCTCCAAGCTATTAGTGTACATCTTGGTCTCCAAAACCCTCATGGAAACCTGAAAAACAATGTATATATACATAGGGTAGGCATAACATGTATAATCAGTATAATCATACCCTAATTATGTTATGAAAATGTGAGAAGAGCATAAATATGCTCTAGTTAAAGAACAATTGAACAATTTAACAAATAATTTGGTTAACTATTCCACCCTATCCTCACTAAGGATACCTCACAAAATAACATTATCAATATAATTAGATAATATAAAATGAATATAATTCAAGTCTCCTTGCAACAAATTCCATAGTAGTCATATATATAGGCACAACTTTATCCTCATCCACACATCTCACATCCAAGGTAGTAAGGTATCATGAAAAAGAAAGATATAAAACTCATTCCATCCTCTTAGTATGAATGGAACCCACAAAAAATTACATATCGTACTGCAACTAAATCAAAAACGCCAACGAGCCCGTACCTGATTGGTAAGGGCTCTTGCTTGGAATCCAAGAGACCCAGGTTCAAAAGTGGGTGGAGGTGAATTTCTGGGTTACTATAGCAGAACTGTAGCAGTTACTATTTGGTACTGTAGCAGCTGAAACTATTCACCTGATTTGGGTCTTCGAGCCACCGGTTTTGGCCTACGGGTCTCAAGGGACTTCAGGTCATAAAAGGAATTTGGGACACAAAGACCATGGAGTATCCCAGTTCATATAGAACATGACCCAGAAGAGGATCAAAGAAACAAGAGTAGCAGCCACCAGATGCAGAGCTAACCAGATTGGAAGAATGAGAGGGTATGGTAGCCGCCATCAGGACCAAGCACCATGCTGCTTTGTATGAGGCAATGCTAGCCGATCAGCAATGCAAGGTGGGGAGCTAGGTGATCAATGACGCAGAAGCTAGGGAGGGGCAGTTCAAATGGGTTGGGCCTACATTTCATGTATTGGGCATGGTATGCCTCTGGGCCTTCGGGTCATGTATTGCGAGTCAGTCGGGCCTTGTGCCTTGGGCCTACGGGTCATGCACGGGTTCCCCTTCAACCATTAAAAGGGGTATTATCCATAATAAAATAAAAACAAGGCCTTCGGGCCATTCAGGTCTAAATAGAAAACCCTATCTAGACTTAAATAAGACCAGAGTGGAAATCACGATCACCACATTCTACAGACAATCACCTGGGCATTGAAGAACTACCTTTGGGAATTATTTTTCTTATAAGAAAAGATAAAACTAGTATCTATCAAAAACCAATAATATGTAAACACAAAAAAGATACCATAAATAAAATATTATCCTGAACAATTAGAAATAATGAGATGATAGATCCACATAAAAAATAATGGAAATAACAGTTGTGTCACTAAGGTAGTATATGTAATTTGGGAACAACTATGACAATATGGGAAATAAATATGACAAACCAATTTTACCAGGTCTTTATGTTCAAGTGAGGCAGTTCCATACACACCTCCACCATAATCAAACTAAGATATTAATGATCATCCATTACATTTTAGCATCCTAATAAACCTATAATGATATATGCATGAGCTAAACTGCCAATTTTAACACCACCCATTGAACTGATGTAAAAACTACTAAAAGAAATGTTATAACATGCTAGTTTGAAATTATGTATAAAAAATATATTTTCACTGGTTTACCCATTTAAAACATTTTTATTGTAGTTTTACTTTAAAATCACCCAAAATTCACACATTTTATATTAATTCTAATTTAGATCATAATTTATTTTTCTTTAAAAAAATAATTCCTAAATCACAGTAAAATAAATATTAATGAAAACCTTAAAAGAAACAAGAATATCATTTGAAAAAATTCAAAGTATTCATGCTTTAAAATGTATATTATTTTCATGTAATCTTAGGTTATCAATAAGGGAAATATATAATAAATCTAAAGTAGTCATCAATGAAGTAAATTATACATGCCTGATAACAATAAACACACCAATCAACCTTCCCAATCACCTGGTCTTACCACTCTTGACAATACCGAGAGGAAACATCTCATAGGATGAACTATGTTCCCACTTAGGGCCATTAGAAAGAGCATAATTCTAAACTAGTGCACATGTGTACCTATACCTTCCACCTAGCAAACTAGGTCTTCCTTTGAAATATAAATGGTGGTGATAATTTCATGTAATGAGAATACTATATAATCATATCAGAAAACAACCATTTATTTTGATCACACCTTGGAACACCCACATTGAAACACCAACTTTATCCAAGAAGAAAAAAATAATTCAACTTCCCTAAATAGAGACACATATCATAATAATTTAAACATATATAATATTTATCACATATAAAGGGGCATGTCATATGGATTTTCATTTCCAAATAATCAATTAAAAGATTCAACTAGGCTATGTATTCATTCTTTAAGGATAAATGCAATGAATATCCCTTTAGATAACCAAACATGTAATTCATTATTTAATTATTTTAGTATAATACAATATTTTAAATCATTTCCCAAAAAGGTTCAAACATATCCAAACTTCAAAAAACACACACATTTATATCATTTTGGAAATCAAAATCATATGAAATTTTAAATTCACCCCTAAAAGGTCTAATCAATAATTTCAACTTCCAAAAATGGAATGAACCTTTAAAACTGATTTAAAGATCAATTGACATGAAAAACCCCATTCCTCATTTTTTGGTAACTCTAGAAAGAAATAATTATTTGATAAAACTAACAAAATATAATTGAAAATATTTAAATACATTCAAAACCCATCACAAAATTACAATAAATCAAAGATTTAATTTTAAAGAGAGATACATGGGACAACTAACTCTAATCTTGTCACATTCAGTGAACCTATATGTAATCCAACATGACATACCCCAAACATCCTTATGAAACTAAGAGGGATCCAATTGAACCCTAAGACATAAAAGTCTTCCAATTAAGAACCACTATATATCTTAGATTATTCCATCATGGATTCTAGGAATTGGGAGGATAGAAGAAAAATATTTAAGAAAAGAGGATATCTTACATTGAATGAAAAACCTCAATACATGAATAAACTTGAAAGATCCACTATGGAAGAGGAGGGAAAAAGTGGTGATGTTGAGGTCCATAAGACTTGAATGAGGGAGATAAGGACCTGTAAAATAGATAGATCCAATCAAGGAAAATGTGGTAAAAATTCACTATTAAAACTGGGTTGACCATATTCAAGGAATGAATCTCCAATCAAGACATGAATGAACATTAAACTAGAATAATCATATTGTAAACCCCATTTCACATAATGAAATTATTTTTACTAGAAATGAGAATAATATGATATGGTATTGATAAGATATTTTAAATAGTGGTTCAGATCATGAAACCATATTTCATGGAATAAAGTACTATAATTTTCAGTTTCTAGCACTACAACCTCTACCGAATCCTATGAAAATTTTAGGAACAAGAACTTAAGAAGGTTATAAGGTAAAAAACCATATTTAAATTAATTAATATGATTTTTTTTTAAAGATGTGAAAATTCTCCCCACTATAGCATGTTCTATCCTTGAAATTCTCAAATACAATGGTTGATAAAAAAGAAGATGAAACTCATATCTTAAGAGAAATGGGAAACCAAGACAATACAACTGATACCAAACACCAATTAAAAATTCAAGAAATACCAAAAATTCAATTATCAAATATGAAAATTGAAAGCGATTAAAAACTATACCAAGTAAGAACCTGAGACTAGCTGACCAAAACTCTATAGAAATAGAGAAAAAGGTATTAATCCAAAAAACCAAGTTCCCAAAACCAAGTAACACTCTAAAACATGGACGAAACAAAAAAATTGGGTTAGGAAAGTAAATTTGTACTTGATTACTAAATAATAAGAAATTCCAAAGGTGAATGGAAACCATTGTTCAATTCAGTGTCCACCAGAACATATATACTGTTCCACAAAAAAGTAAATGAAACAATTATACAAAGTGAGAGACTTAGTAATGTTGGTCTCCTCACTATATTAAAATTACACTAAGATGTTGGTTCTTTACAAACTGCTAGCCTCTGTTAAATAACTAAAAATTGGGAAAAATCAAAGAAGATGGGAAATAATACAAATATGATTCAGTAACTACTTATCCTTTGTATCTAGATGATTATTCCTTAATTAATTGATCATAAAAAATCCCACAAAAACCTGATGAATCCTCAAACATCACACTTGAATTAGAGACCAACAAATATTACCACCTTATAAAAATAAACTGAGATAAATCACACAGGAGAAAAAAAATATCATTTGGAAATGGATCATAAAGAATAATTCCTCAATAATAACTATATATTCAATCCTTATCTAAAGTGAGGGTAAAATAGGATTGTGATTCTGAAGCACCATCTTGGTGAATCCAATAAAACATCATAGAATAACTAACAATACTTCATGGTTTCCCAAATACATATCTAGGATTTTCTGAGCACAATAACTCAAAAGTAATTTCATAACACAGGTAATAAAACAAACCATGTGAATAAATTCAAATTTACCCTTGAGGTAAGATAAATCCCAATGCAACCACATACCATAAGGGATATTTAAAAGGATAATTCAAAGATTAATAATCTCAAAGGTTTTATCATATTAAGGAATCTATATATTTTTATGAACTGATTCATGTAACCCTATATATTCAAACACTATAAAATCATTTTGATAAAATATAGAAACTAAAAACATGAGAAAAATTAAATGATATTCCATATAAATTGTATCCTTACATAACTAAGATAGAATCAATAAATATTACCATTGAAACTATAGATTCAACCAAAATACAACTCTCGATAACATAAGGTCAACTAGTGAAAAAAATTACTTCAAAAGAAAAATAAAATGGTATATACATAATCATAAAATTCAATAGGATTAATTAGTGGATATTCATAAATTATATATTTAGCTCCACCTTTCTTGTGAGAAAATCATTTTCAAAACCTTTGTATATGGCCCAAATGACTACAACCATGGTAGGTTTCTAGAGTCCCCCTATTTATTATGTATTATTGTCCCACATTATTTGAAAACATAGTTCTTACTCCTTGAAGAATCCTATTAGAGGAAACAATATGTAATTTTTATAATACTCCTCATAATGTATGACTAATAACACTTCATGTTCCCTTTACTAATACTTACCTCACCTCACCTAGGAATAAGATAAACCTGAAGAACCTCTAATGCACCAACCAAACTTGTTTCATATCTGATCGCTTCCTTTATCACCACTTCATAGGAGAAAGGATGATAAAATATAGTGCCGATGACTACTCTAGTCAAATAAATTTCCCAAAACACCAAGCCATTAAAAAATCATCTGATGCCAAATTAGGAAGGTATGAAACCAACTCGAAAAAATGACATGCATACTCCAACATTTTTATATCTCTTTACTCAAGGCTAAAACATTCCATAACCTTTGGTACCTTCACTATATTAGAAAATAATTTATGAATGATTCATTTTTTAGACCCATAAATTCTATGGAAATTGTTTCTAAATACACGGGAATATTAGGAGTCTGCAATTTCTGACGGCACTTGATTCCAAGGCCCGATGTGCCCGGAATCAATTTCTGAAGTTTTGTTTGGGTACGTTTAGTAAACGTACATGAAGGTTTTTTATATCTTTTGAACCGATGCTCGGAATTGAAATCTAAGAGCACTGTTGAAATCGCAGTGCTAGTATTCACATAAGAGACCTTTACCACAGTTGCGTTTTATCGAGGTTGGAAGTTAATTTTTTGGGGTTTATAAATAAAATTTAAATAAAAACATGTGTTGCATATTTTTATTAGAATGGTAGTTAAAACCTCCAAAGGGAGGTTGGTGGTGGGGCCACCCACACATAACATCCCTTGGGAGGATTTTATATTGTGGGGCCCACATGAACATCAAACTCCTCAACTCCCCTTGAACCCCCCTTTAACTCTTGAACTTCCAATTTATGGTGGAGCCTTTCCACCTTCCCTCATAATGGTGCCAGCACAAGGATTAATTAATGCCTTAATTAATTAATTTGTAGTGATATGATTTCTTTTGAATTATTTTGAAATGCATTGAAACATTAAAATATTAGGGAGGCCATTATTTTATTTTGGGTTGGAAATTATCCTTTAGAAAGATTGAGAGAGAAGAGCTTCATACTTCCAACGAAGAACCACCGAAGAACTCCATTCATTCCATGAGGAACATAAAGAACGCTCTTCATCACCAAAGAACGCGAAGCATCATTTTATTTATTTTTCAACTAGATCAAGGAAGGGAAGCACCACCGCCCACGAAGTACACCGAGGGTGTCATCTCGACTCATCTTCACCGAGATCCACCTCCACTGACATTGACAAAATAACTTCCGTCTTCCGCGACGTCCGTATTCCGAGACTCGTCAACGTACAACGACAAATACGAGGTAGGGGGATTTGATTATTTTAATGTATAAATTATACCCTTGTACTTCGACGTTTATTTTTGAATTGATGGTGGACAAATTTTTATCACCAAACGTGGAGGGTGCAGGCTGAACAAACATGGACTGATGTCCCTCTGTTGAATCTTGTCTGGTTGACGTTGGAGGCGGAGCCAGAAGGGCGTGGTGCCATCACAACGCGTCGTAGAAGAATTGCGGTGAATGAAGGAGGCATGAGGCCATCACATTTTTCCATGTCGGAGATGCGGAACCGCGGCCAGGGCGGGCCGCGACAAAGGGGTGCTGCGCTGTTGTGCTGCACCGAAGAGGAACCGAGACCGGGTGGGCCACAACAAATGGAGGAGCGCAGCGCTATCGTGCCGCGCGGTGGAGCCGAAGGCCACATCCAGGTCAGGCCGTGGCGGAGGTGGCACGACGCCGTCACGCTACACGGAGGGTTAGATGACTGTGGTGCCGTCACGCTGCAGTGGAGGCCGACCGGGACGGCCCCCGTGGAGCCGGTCGAGCAGGACTAGCCGGGTCCCACAGCTCTTGAACCGGCGCAGCACGCCGATTTTGTTCGACGAACCGGGAGGGGCGTGACACCCCCCTCCCTCACATGGCCAGACGGGCCTCCATGGCCGGGCATCCCTCGGCCAGGCTAGCCGAGGCCGGGCCGCCCTCGGCCGGGCCTCCCAAGGCTGGGCCGCCCTCGACCAAGCCGCCCTTAGGTCGGGCCACCTTCGACCGGGCCTCCTCGGGCCGGGCCACCATTCGGGTCGGGCCGACTCTTCGGGACTGGCCGTCCCCTTGGATCAGGACGCTTCCTTAGACCAGGATGAACCCGCGGACCGGGTGAGACCCTGGTTCAGACCGGGTCGGGCCGGGCCAGTCTGACTGGGTCAGACCGGACCTAGATCCGCTATGGTCGTTTACACCTTTTTGTCCGCATCTAGGGCTATGGGTGTCCTATTGACATACCGCATGTGGAGATGGAATTCTTAGAGCGAGAATATTCTTTTGGAATACTTTAATTTAGGTTTGGACATAGTTGGGGTATGGACGGGTTGGTTTGAGCATAAAAATCAATCGGTCCCCTCGAACATAAATGCCAATAACTCTCAGACCGGGCATCCGATTGACGCACCATCTGTCGCATTGGGTTTCTTATGATGATAAGGAACTAAAAGATACATCAACTCAGGACTTTTTGATAGTTGATGTATCGACACTTGGATCGAGGAGCGGACCCTCCCAGAATTGAGCGTGCTATGTGCTGGAATCCTAGGGCTGGCTGCGACGATACTGTACTGGAATCCTCCATGGGTTCGACAACGATGAATACTATATCGGAATCGTCCATGGGTTCGATAGCGATGGCTACTGTACTGGGATCCTCTATGGGTCCGATAGTTTTGACTTCTGTTCTTGTATCCTGTGTGGGTCCGACAGAATAGCTGGTCCTGTATCCTATGTGGGTCCGATAGCTTAGCTGGTCCTGTATTCTGTGTGGGTCTGACAGCTTAGATGAATCAGTGACTACATCTGATCATCTATATCACTCTACGAAAGATGTATACCTTTGTGAGCTGAGTCATGTCTTTAAACCAATATCATCATTGTTATTGACTTTACTTCCTTTGTGGAAAGGTTTGTGCATGGGCTCGCAAGATAGATCCGGACTGTGATTGGTAACTTAGGTATATGTATGGGCATATACCAAAGTAGGGTTGGTTGATACTTCGTGATTGTATCTTTCTTCAGTGGTTTATCCTTAGTGTATTTTGGGAGACCTTCGAGGGTCTTAGGGTCCCCTACTGAGTATTGTTATACTCACCCCTACATGGTCTTTTCCCGCACCTTGTTTTGTTCTGTGCAGATGACATACAACAGTGATTAAGGCTGAGGGTGACGGACAAGAGGCTACTCAAAGCTGGACTAGACAGGACGTACCGCAGGGACGAGTTGTTCGAGTTATGTACCTACCCTTCAGGTAGGATTCCCCGGTGGATGATCCAGGAGATGCTTACCCTTTTTACTTGTACTTGTACTTGTTGTTTAATTTGGTTTGTATTCTGGACCACTTACTTTCAACACACTATTCTTTTCTATTTTAGTATTTTTTGCTTCAACTGATT
This sequence comes from Viscum album, assembly GCA_963277665.1. Taxonomy (NCBI): domain Eukaryota; kingdom Viridiplantae; phylum Streptophyta; class Magnoliopsida; order Santalales; family Viscaceae; genus Viscum; species Viscum album. Next base: position 1,795,949,142 of record OY728131.1, read on the forward strand.
GTGTTCAGACTGTGTGAGTTATAGGTTAAAAGGAAATGCCTTTCCTTTTTATCAAGGATTCTTCTTTGCTGCTAGTAGCCAGCCCCTGGCCTATGGAAGGTGGGCTTGGGGTAGTCACAGCACGGGTCCCGAGGATGGGTCAAGACATTCATGACATGAAACCTTTCCATGAATGATAATTTTATAGAGTTGACTAGATAATACACTCACACCACTTCCAACATAGACCCTATTGGATTAAGGTATAAAACATAACCTTAGGTGGTTCATGAAATTTAATCTAGAAAAAATTTCCTCAACACGAAATTGCCAAGCCACTTCTTCCTAAGAGTCCTATTACCCAAAAAAGTGTGGAATTTAGGTTGTTTAACTCTTAAAAATAATATTTATGTTGGGTAAAGGAGTAAAAACACAAAGATATGAGATTAAAGTAGATAGATTAACTGTCTAATGAAAATCATTATCAACCAAAGAGTCTATTAAATAAAAATGGGGGGAATACTCTAAAAATAATAAATATAAACAAATTAAGAAAAACTCCATATTTCAAATGCCAAGGAGAAAACATAAAAACATAAGAAATATCAAAGACAACATTTAAATAATCCTTAAATCTAATATATTTTAAATTCATGCATAAACTAGTAATACAATTTCAAAAGAAATTCACCTATTTGACCAAAGAATGTTTTATTAAGACTCATTTAAAAAAATAACTTTTATTAATTATGTAACCATTTTAAACAAATTTGTATCTTTTTCTAAAACACTTTTAACATCCAAATATCTCAAAAACCATCAATTTTAAATACATTTTCAAATTAATACCTTTAAAATATTCCAATTAAACTTTCAAAACATCCCATAAAACTTGGAAATTAATTAATACTAACCCTTATTCTGATGGTATTATAAATATTTTATAAAACCAACCATTTTTTAAAATTCAAATTACTTTAGAGACATTACTGAATCCAAACATTATTTTGAATTTAGAACATTTAATGTACATTAAAATTTATGAAATCTAAACCACTTTTAGGGACAAAAATACTTTTAAAACAACAATATTTAATATTATCATTTCAATTAAATCTTCAAAAACATAAACAATCATAAAACATCACAATTTAACACATGTCAAACTTAAAGAAAGAAGATGTAACTCAATATTTGTAAAGGAAAAATTAAAAGATCATGAAATCTCATGAAAATGCAAGGAATAACCACACAGTCTGGTCAACAATATTATAACTATACCAAGTCCAATTACATTTATATGAGTCACATGGTCTACAAATGGTTATCAATACAATATACAAGAACCATATTCCACTATTTTCTTACTTATTTTCATTAAAAATTTTAAATCACCAAAAATTAAAAACAAAAATTCTCAAACAACTAAGAACCGAGATTGATTACATGAATGAATTATAGAAAAAAACCTATGGTACTCAAGTATCATAACATATTATGGTAATCATGAACTTACTTGTGATTTACCTTATGTGTTCTGATGATCTTAAATTCTATACACATATCGTTCAAAAATATCATAAAAAACCTCCTTTGATAACAATATTTCATGAACTAACTTAGGTTATCCTTGAACTAGTCATTTGAGTCAGACCGCAAAAGGCTTGAAGGGACTTCCCAGTCCCCAAGGGTTGATGAAAATCCCCAAGGCATCTAATAACCACCTTTGGGAACAATTTCTCTCATAAGAATAACAAAACTAGGATCTATTAATAATAAAAAACAAATAAAAACTCAAGATATATCATAAATAAAAGAATATGTCAAATAAGTATGAGCATGGAAAGAAAGATTTAGATAAAAAATAAGAGGAAAGATAAGTGTACTGTTAAGGTAGTATGAGGAATCCGAGAATAATAGTGATAACAAGATGAAATAAATATGAAAACCACTGCTACCAGGTCTCTATGTGAAGTGAGGTAGTACCACACACACATCTAGGATTTTAGAACTAAGAGATCAATGATAAACCACTACATCCAAGCATCCTACTAAACCTGTATTGATATAGACATGTGCTAAAAAACTCACTAGGGTACTGCCTATTGACCTGATACATAAATATTTAAAAGAAAATCAATAACATACTAGTTTAAAAATATGAATACAAAATAGGGTTTCATTGGTTTTCTCATTTAATAAAAGTTTATTGTATTTTAATTTAAAAAACAACCAACATTCACAAATATAAGATTCATTCCAATTATGAGAAAAAATTATTTTATGCTAAAAATATCATTAATAAATTGTTGTAAAACTATTTTATAAGAAACCTTTTAAGAAAGCATATTATCATTTCACAAACTAAAAAATATGCATACCTTGGAAAATATATCATTTTCATAGAATCCTAAGTGATCAAGGGGGTGTGGGAATCTTGAACAGAGCTTACGTGGTCATCAATAAAGTAAATTCCACATGTCAGATAACAATCAATGATCAATCAACATTCATAAACACTCAGTCTTACCTTGGTTATCCTAACCGAGAGGAAACATTCTATAGGATGAACTATGTCCCCACCATGGACCATTAGAAAGATCATAATTCTAAACTTGTTCAATGTGTACCTAGAATTCCCACCAAGCCAACCAGGTCATCCCATGACATATAAATAGAGGTCTGTATTTTAAATTAGGATAATTCTATATAATAATATAAGAAAAAAAGCATTTATTTCACTCACACTTATGAGAACCCATAAAGGATCATCCCTTTTAACCATGTTAAATAAAATAAAATTACCTCAATAGGGAAAGTTATTACAAGAATCCAAACATTCTATAATTTTTATCACATATAAAGGGGCATGTCTCATGGGTTTTCATTTCCAAATAAACTATCAAATGTGACAACCAGGCCATGAATCCATTCTTTTAGGATAAAACAAATTAACATACCTTTATAAAAACAATCACATAATTTAGTATTTTATTATTTCAATAGAATATAATATTTAAAATCATTTCTCAAATAGGTCCAAACACATCAGAGCTTCATAAAACGAAACTTATATATTATTTTGTATATCAACATCATATACAATTTTAAATTCAACAATCAAAGTGAAAACCAAGAATTTCAAATTCCAAAATAAGGACTAAACATTTAAATCAGATTGAAATATCAATTCATAAGAAAACCCCTTTTTATCAATTATTTAAAAATAAAGCAAGAAATAATTGCTTGATATAACTATCAAAATATAAGAGAAAGCATTGAATGAAATTTAAACCACCTCAAAAAATCTTGAGAAATCATATATTTAATTTTAATGAGAGATGTATGGGACACCAACATCAAAACTCATGATATTCATCATTTACCAAGGAAATACACCATGAAACAACCCAAAAATCCTTAAAAAACTACGAGGGATCCAAATTAACCTTAATACATCAAAATAACTCAATAAATAACAACCATATATATCATATTCTACCACCATAGATTCTACGAGTAGGGAGTATATAAGTAAAATAAAGAAGAAAATATGAGATCTTACCTTAAATAAGCAACCTAAAAACCTGACGAAACTTGTTGAATCCACTAAAGAGGAGGAGTTAAATAATAGAGGCATTTTTTAGGGTCGTAATATTTGAATAAGAGTGAGAAGGAGCCCTATAAGTGGTATACATGAGCAGTAAAATTGTGGTAAAAACCCCACTATCAAAACTAGACCAACTGTATTCATGGTGTGAATCATCACTCATGGTGTGAATGGACTTTTCCCAATAATAATCATAGCGCAAAACCCCATTTCACCTCACGAATGGAATTTTACTAGAAATGAGAAACCTCAAAGATGGGATTTATGGAAGCTATATAAAAGTGGTTCATATCATGAAACTATCTTTCAGAGTGTGAACTACTACATTCTTTAGTTTATAGAACTAAAACCTCTATCAGGCCCTCAAAAACTACTGAAAACCAGAACTCAAGAAGAGAACAAGGTAAAAACCCATAAACAAACAAATAAATAGGAAAATAAAGGTTTGGGTATAATAATTTTCATGACCCTTCTAAGAGGGCCCCGTGTTGTGATTACCCCAAGCCCGACTCTGATAGGCTAGGGGCTAAGTTATAACACCGAGTAGGCATATCCCATAAATGGGAGGCATTTTACTAAGTACCTATACACACACACACACACACACACACATCTCTAGACCCATAATGTTGAAATGTAAGAACACTAAGTAAAAAATGCATGCATACACTAAGGTACCAACCATAGAGTACGATAGTAGGTAAACTGGAAGGAAAACAGGGCTAGAATACAATCCCACTAAAGAAAGAGTCTACAAAAGTAAATACACAAGTTCCTCAAACTCATATACTGAAAACCCTACCTGAAGTGTAGGTGTTGGACAACTATCTGATGTTGTAGGAGCACACCCCATCTGTCTGGTCAATCTAAGCACCACCTAGTCCTGGTCCACCTAGGACTCCATCAAAGTGTCGATCATCTACACAAGACATGAAATTTGTGGGAAAATACCATGTAAGGGTGAGTAAAAGAATAATTAGTAGGACGCCCCAAAACCACAAAGGAATACCACTAAGAAATACATAAAGTACACCATAAGGAAATACACTATGTATACCATGAAGAAATACATGATATACCAAAAAATTAAACACACAAAGTATAGTCAGATCACACCAGTATAAGACTAAATCAAAAAAGAAGGATTATCAGTCATAGTCCATAGAACATCCAGTGTTGATAACACACAGAGTATTGATAACACACAGAGTGTCGATAACACACTGAGGGTCGATAACACACAATGTGTCCATAACACACAGAGTGTCGATAACACACGAAGGTTCGATAACACATGGAGTTTTGATAACACCCAGACTGTTGAGGATTTAGGCATCCCCCAAGTGTCGATAACCCTAGGGACACCTAGTGTGAAACACTCGGTCTCACAAATCCCTTCCTTTGAAAATATTCCAGTTATACCATCATCTCTCGAAGTTCTATTGGTGCCATCCGATATTCAGGTGTAGATATCAGTCTCATCCCAGGGTATAGGTCAATGTAGAAATATAACCCTCTATGAGGAGGTAGTAATAAAACTTACTCAAGATGGATGTCCTCATACTCTTCCACCACTATAGGAAATCTAGGACTCATCTTATCCACTGCACTGAGGGTTAGGATAACCAACTGATGTTTGATCGACTGCACCCTCCTTTGCGTGAGTCTATCCTACACTTCATGTGTTTCATTATCACTAATAAAATAAAACATGGTCCCATAACTATGGACACACCGCACTCTATGCCTAAAATAGTCAATCTGGTCATGAACTAAAGATAACTTTTCCATACCAATATTGACATCATAAGGTCTCAATGTCACCACCAAGAGATACCAATAGAGACTATCACTCATTAGAGTAATGGAACACTTTCATAACCAGTGTGTGATTATTGAATATCCCCTATTATGATTCTATAAGCATATGGATCAAGTAAATAGTTCCACTAGAATCAAGGAGTCTCTAAAAAGGGTCATTGAAATAAAAGAGTGACTAAAACCTGTGTCTATTAAAACTAAATCTAAGGTGGAAAAGAAATAGATCTTACCTTTGATCATCCCGAGAGCCTTGGGGTCATAATCCTCCATCTTCGGAAGCTGGAATCATCCATGTCCACCAGCTTCCTGAACCCATGGTGGACCACCTCGAGGTGGTGGTGGTAGTACCTCGAACCTCCACCAACCAACTACTGCCCAAACTGATCCTTTTTCATGCCCAATGACTTAAAGAGAACCCTCATAATATATCCAACTCTATATTGATAGTCCCTTGAACATCTTCTGATTGGTCATATGATAGGTTTGGTAATATCTATCTAGATGCCTTTGACCATCACACGAGTAACAAAGTCTATACTTCAGTTGACTTGCCCTGCCCTAGGAGCCCTAAACTACTAATCCTGTGTCTTAGGGTCGTCACCTAGAGTGAATGAACTTTTTGGGTCCTTGCATCTGCTGTCAGCTACCCCCTGTCGATGACTTAGCTACCTAGTGCCTGCTGGTAGCTGCCACTGCTGGTGTCTTCTCTTTCAAGAAGATCTCCTCAAGAAAATCTCTCTCCAGTACCCCAATATAAGTCCGAATTTTAAGGGATATCATTAAATCCTTGATCTATTTATGTATACCATTATCTAATTTACATTCCCTGAAGAATAGGTCCCACACCATATCCGTGGAGTAGTGAGAAAGATCTGTAAATCTCAATAAGTGCTCCGCTACTATCTAAATTCCCTACTGCAGATGCAGGGGATCCTATAAGTGCATTGAGAATAACTTCATCGGAAATAACTCCACCCTAAAGAGGTGTTAAAATTATTTCCAAGAGAGAGTCATATTTCCTTGTGTCTGGATCTCTAAGCTCCACCGTCTCCCCACTGATCCCTGAATAAGGCTTACATCTAGAACTTTCATTTGGTCAGAAGGTATCCTCACAAGGAGAAAAACAAATGTTACTACCTCCATCCAATCCTAAACTACCTGTGGGTCTATCTTACCCCAAAACCTAGGAGGTTTCGACCTCTGAAACCCTTGCAATTCACTCAACCTGCGTGAAACCTCTACTAGTAGCGCTGGTAGTAACTACTTCCCAACAGGTGGCGGCATCACTCGTACACCACTCGGAGGTGTTATCTCTAGTACTAGACCCTGTACCAACGCCTCATTGCTAGGAAGATCATCCTCATGATCAAACATCAGAATCCTGGATGGCTGTCTACATGGAGGTATATCGAAACAGATCAAGATGAACCACAATCAATAGAGTATAATTGGTGAGATGACTCAAGAAGGATGGGAGAACACACCCAAATCCTATATGATGGATGCATCATTAATTTCCTTAAAACTAGTGTTTTCATATACTGATTCAGAAATCATAATTCAGAGTCCCCGTGTACAGATACGTTAGATACCACACCAATACTAGATTCCCTAGTCTAAAAGATGAAATCAAAACACTTAACACTATTTCCCCTAAAACAACCTCATAGAATCCATGTCCTTATATATAAACAACCTCCTATGATACCACTATTTCATGACCCATCCTAGACATTCCCATGTTGTGACTACCCCAAGCCCACGTCTGATAGGCCATGGGCTGATGAGTAGCACCGAGTCGGCATATACCACAAATGGGAGGAATTTTTATAATTACCTGTACACATGCACACATATACATGCCAACAATGGTGAAATGTAATAAAAACAGTAAACAATGAATGTATACACTAGGGTACCGACCATAGAGTACAAAAGTAGGAAAACATGAAGGTAAACAGGGGAAAAATGCAAGCCCACCAATGAAAGAGTCTGTAAAAGTAAACACACAAGTTCCTAAAACTCACCTGCAATAAACCCTACCTGAAGGGAAGGTGTAGTATAGTTGTTTAAAGATATAGGAGAACACCTCGTCTGTCTAGTCACTCTAAGAACCACCTAGTCCTGGTCCACTTTGGATTCCATCAAAGCGTCATTCATATGCACAATACATGACACATGTGAGAAAATCCCGTGCAGGGGTGAGTAAAACAATACTTAGTAGGACACCCCAAAATGAAAAAGGAATACCACTAAGAAATATAGGAAGTACACCATAAGGAAATACATGAAGTATAACATGAATAATTTCACAATATGCCACAAGGGAAATACATGAAGTATAGTCATCTCACACAGGTATACATCTAAAGAACAAAATCTAGATTATTAGTCATAGTCCATATAACACCATCTGTCAATAACAAATGGAGTGTTGATAATACATGAAGTGTAGATAATAAATAGAGTTTCGATAACACATAGAGTTTTGATAACAAATAGAGAGTTGATAACACATTGAGTGTCTATGAGTTAGGAATCCCCCAAGTCACATTGTCACCAAATCACATAGTCACCAAGTCACATCCAGCCGCATGATTCCGTATTTAGCGTGCTCATTCTAGGAGAATATACTCCTCAATACATTAGGTTGTATGTCAACATCCACAAAAAATCACTTAGAGTACCCCAAAAGAACTGTATCATCACATGGGTCCCAAATCTGCAAATAGATCATCAAACAGACACAAGGTTTGAAAGATATAGCCGTTTTTGTATATCGGTCCGACCTGCGTCTGGTAAGGGTTTGACCTGACCAACTAGAACCAACCCGACCCGGTCTAGTCCAGTCTAACCCAAACCGGCTCGACCTGCTAGGTCCTGCCTGTGGGGCCGTCGGAGCTGTTCGAACACCCTAATCTAGCCTGGTGCATGTGGCCCGGTTTGCTCTACCAGACGCGACCTTCCCTAGCCACGCCCCTTATCCACGTGGTCCGGCCTGACTGCATGGATCCCCCATGCTGCTCGGTCAATGTGGCGCCATTCCATGTTTCACATTACTGGAACACCTATTTTGCATGCCCTACGACCTTACCACCGTGGGTTCCTATGACGTGACTTTGAGATATGTCCCAGCTCACTGGCGCGACCTCCTACTATGGCCCCTAGTCACTGCCCGTAGCCTCCACCACCACAGGCTCCCAAACGGTCCCACCTAGAATGCGTCCTGCTGCCGCCGCCGACCACCCTGCCGTGGCCCGTTGTCACCTCGCGCTCCCCCTGGACTGGTCCCATTGGACACGTCCTACCCTCACCACTGGTCTCCCATCCAGTGGCCTATCTTGCACTGCGTCCTTGTATTGCATAATCCACCACCTCTCTTGAACCATACTACGCTTCAATCGTTCATCCACTATACCATTGCAGGGTCAAGTCGTTCGATTTAAGATCATTGTGCCATGGATTGGGGGCCCAATAGTTGATCGTTCACATAGGGTTTCAAGGGAAAAGGACGCATGAAGAACATGATATATTGAGGGGGGAGAGATAAAACATGCGAACAATGAGGGAAATGATCTTGTCCTTGTTCATGTTGACCTCAATCCGTTCATGTTAGAAGGTTTAACAAAGAACAACAACGGATAATCACAAAGATCTAACTCCCCTTTTTAAACTCCGAAACAATTATCCATGTAACACCCATGAATAAAAAATGTTTAAATGACTAGATGATACGATTCTTGTGAACAAGGTGAACATTCCTTTTCAGAAGACTACCAAATTAGAACTCTATAGTTAAGAGTGCTTTCCCTGGAGTAGTGCTCAGGATGGGTAACCTCCTGGGAAGTTTTTTACGGTGTGTGCGAGTGAGGAAAAACACACTGGAAAGGACATGTGTTGTCCTATTGGTAATTTCATTAGTCAGATGGCCCGTTCAGGTACATTGGTAGACCATAGGGTGGGGAACAATTGTCTGTGGGACAACTGGTGGCACCTGGCAGGCCAATACATGATGACCATTTTAAGGCGGGTTGTCTATGCTGTCAGTGGGGCCCTGTTATTATATTTGGTATCATAGGCAGGAACCCAGCCTTATGTGCGGTGCACTTCTTGGGTTGAGATGTAGGGCCCACAATTAGGACATTGTGCTTTAAAGGGGGGAGGGGGTGAATGTAACACCCATGAATGAAAGGGTCAAATGACTAGATGAGATGACTCATGTAAACAAGGTGAACATTCCTTTTCAAGAGCCTACCTGATTAGAACTCCATAGTTAAACATGTTTGGCCTGGATTAGTGACCAGGATGTGTGACCTTCTGGGAAGTTTCCCAGGGTGTGTGCGAGTGAGGAGAAAACACACTATAAAGGAAATGTGTTTTCCTATGGGGACTGTCATTAGTCAGATGAATCGTTTAGGCCCATGGGTGGGCCCCAGGTTGTGGACCACATGTCTTTGGGGAAACTGGTGGTACCTGGAGGGATAGGACCCGACGACCATGTTGAGGGAGGGTGTCTGTACATTCAGTGGGGCCCAGTTTTTACAGTCCATACCGCAAGAATGGTCAAACCGCATATCAACCTGTTCGTTGGTTGGTCTGCATTTGCCATTGAATCTAAGTGGGGAAGAGGAAATCACAAAGAGATCAATATCCTACCTCATGGTTGGATCAGTAGTTAACAAAGAATGAAGGTCCGTGTCATCATCGATCCTCGATCCATTGACATTCATTATCATTCATCGAAGAGATTTTCGTATCCTTTCCTCAGATGAATTCCTGGGTTATAAGGATAAACCTGAATTTCTCTGAAAAGGCATATTAGAAATGGAAATCACCACTGCATCATCACATAATGTTAAATATTACTAAATTGATATATTTTATTTCTTTTAAAATCCAAAAACTAATTTTCACATTTCACCCATGCCGGTTGATGTTAGGCCCCGCCTAAGGTAGAGTCCCTCCTCTGATCACAATGATGCTCTCAGATTTCTGATCTAGGCACTCATTTAATAGTTATTCTACTTTTTTAGGAAACCTTCTCACACCCGCTATTAAAAACATAACCATTTTTAATTAATTGTTCCAAGAACATCAAACCTCAGAATCGTACACCGTCTCATCACCTGGTCTTGGAATTTTAATAATTAATTTATAAAAATAAAACTAGAGAAAATACGAGTCATTACAATAATTCTACCCACTATAGAATATTCTATCCCCATAAACTCTAAAGAATAATGGTTAATCAGAAAGAAGATGAAACCTTTAGCTTGAGAGAAAAGGGAAACCCAGACTACACAACTAAACACAAACACCTATCCAAAACCCAAGAAACTCCAAAAATTAAATTCTTAAAGATGAAAAATGAAAGTGTTTCGAAATTAAACCCAATAATAATCCAAGACAAGAAAAAAATATCTTTTTTAAGAAAGGAAAAGTTCTTAATCCATAAAACCAATCTAAAAAAACCAAGGAACACTCTGAAATGTGGATAAAATCGATGAACTAGTTCAAACAAGGACATCCATAGATGATTACTAATCAAGAAGGAACACACAAGGTGAATGAAACCCATGATTCAATCTAGGGTCCATGTAGACATATGTACTGATCCTTAATAAAGAAAATGATACACCAATTTAACATGAGAAACACATTAATGTTGGCTTCCATGTAATATTAAAATTTACCTAAGACACTAGTTCTTCAAAAACTGCTAGCCTCTCCAAAAGAACCAAAAAGGGGAAAACACAATTAATATGGAAAAAAATCCAAATTGGTTTCATTAACTACTCATCATTCAAATCCAGATGATGGTTCCTTGATCACTTTATCAGAACACAACCCTCCACAACCTGATAAATCCTAAAATATCTCACTAGAATAAGAGACCTAAAAATATTACCACCTCAGGAAAAGAAACTGAGATCAATCAAGAAAGAGAAAAAAAATCTCAATTTGAAATGCCTTGTAAGAAATCATGCCTCAACAATAACAACATTGTATTGGCTTAGGCTTTGTGAGTGTAACCCATGACTGTGTTTCTAGAACATTGACTCATAGTGAATCCAACAAAACATCAGAGCACGATTAAAAATGGATCATGGTTTCTCCAATACATACCTAATATTTTCTATATACAAAGATTCAAAAGAAATCCCCCATCAACTGTCCCACAACATACCATGTGAAGAAAAGAAAAATGATCACACAATACTAGAAAAAGAGGTATCTACGATGGATCATTTGTGAGGGAATGGGTACCCATCACAAATAATAAAAAAAAATTCAAGTTATTTATGATGAGAACTATTTCCCATTATAAATAACTATTTATTTATTGGTATTTTTGAAAGAAAATGATTCCCGTCACAAATAATTTTAGTGCGAGTATACACCATGAGGCCGGAAGGACTAATTGTGATGAAAACAAGTAGTCCATCATGGACAATATTAATCATGATGGGAGAGTATCCAGTCACTAATAACATTATTTGTGACAGACTACTTCTTTCCATCACAAATAGTCTATCAGTGGAGTAAATTAAGGGTGTTTATGGTGGGTAGTATTAGCAATGGGATGGGTCATCAGTCACAAATAGTAATTATATCATTGCCATATCTAGTTATGGTGGAAACTATTTGCAAAAGAACCTATTGCAAATAATATTATTTGTGATGGAAATTCCATTTCAAATAGTCTGTCAATACTAATATGACCTATCAATATGGCTCTAACAGAATTCTTCCACCAATTTCTTTATGCATATTTTCTATCTTATCTCTGATTTCTCTCTGTATAAATTTGAATTTTTACAGGGACCGGGCACTTTTAGGATCATACCACTGCTATAATTCTAGTAAAACATCATTTTTGAGGTATTTATTTTAATCTTTTTAATTGTAAATTAACTCATTTTATTTTATATTAGAAATAATTAGTATTAATTAGTAGCAATTGGTTGTAATTAGCATAAATTAGTTGTAACTGATATTAATTATAGATAATTGGTAAATAACTTGTAACAATTAGTAATGATGACCCATAATTAGTCATAATTAGTAATATTTATCAATAATTAGTAAATAATTAGTAATTATTATCCATAACTAGTAAATAATTATCCAAAATTAGTAGAAATTAGTAATAAATATCAATAATTAGCAAAAATTATTAATAATTTTCAATAATTTGTAAAAAATATTCATAAATTTCAATAATTATTAATAATGAAAAAAAATTTGTCAAAATTACCAATAATTAGTAATAATTGAAAATAATCAGTAATAAATAGTCATAATTAAAAATAATTTCCAATAATTAATTTTAATTACCTATAATTAGTAAATAATCGATAATAATTACAAAATATTAGCAATAACTATCAATAATTAGTAAGAAATTTTAATAATTACCAAAAATGAGTAGTAATTAACAATATTTACCATTCATTAGTAAAACATAGTAAAAATTACCAATAATTAGTAAAAAATAGTAATAATTATCAATAATTAGTAATAATTACCAATAACTACCAATAATTAGAAATAATTACCAATAATTAGAAATAATTACCACTTATTATAAATAATTACCAATAAATTAAAATAACTACCAATAACTAATAATTATAAACAATTACCAATAATTAGTAACAATTACCAATAATTTGAAATAATAACTAATAATTATCAATAAGTAGTAATATTTAGTCAAAATTAGTAATAATTAGAAATTATTAGTAAAAATTACCAAAAAATTATAATAATTTACAAAAATTAGTAATATCTATGAATAATTATAATAAATAAGTAATAATTATTATAAACTAGTAATAATTATAAAAATAAGAAATAATTTCCAATAAAGAGTAATTATTACCAATAAATAGTAATAATTACCAATGATTTTAAATAATTACCAATAATTAATAATAATTACCAAAAAATAATAACAAATACCAAGAATTAATAATAATTATAAATTAGTAATAATTACTAATAATAATAAATAATTTGTAATAATTAGTAAACAATACTAATAATTAGTAATAATTACAAAAATGTTAATAATCAGTAACAATTTCCAAAAAGTAGTAATAATTACCAATAATTAGTAAAAATTAGTAAAAACTACTAAAATTTGTAATAATTACCAATAATTTTCAATAATTTGTAATAATTACCATATAATTAATAATAATTAGTAATAATTAATAAAAATTACAAATAATTAATAGTAATTATCAATAGTTAGTAATAATTACTAATAATGAGTAATAATTTCCAATAATTTGAATTAATTAGTAAAAATTAGTAAAAAACTGTAAAAATTAGTAAAAATTAGAAAACATTAGTAAAAGAGTAGTAATAATTTGTAATAATTTTGTAAAAATTAGTAATATTTTTTTAATAATTACTAATTATTACCAATAATTACTATTAATTAGTAAACATTAGTAAAAATTAGTAAGAATTACCAATAAATAGTACTAATTAGTAATAATTAGTAATAATTAGTTACAATTAAAAATAATTAGTTGTAATTATTGAAAATTAGTAAAAATTAGTAAAAATTAGTAAAAATAAGTAAAAGGTATTGAAAATTTATTATAGTTAGTGATTATTCATAATAATTAGTAATATTTTTGTAATAATTACCAATAATTTGTAATAATTAGAAATAATTAGTAATAATTACCAATAAATAGAAATAATTAAAAATAATTAGTAATAAATAAAAATAATTAGTAATAAATACCCATAATTAGTATTAATTAGAAATACTGAAAATGATCAGGACCTAGAAGAATCAAGAACTAAAAATTTGTTGAAAAATAAAATTAAAGAGTCTAACATTGAAAGAAATTTTTGCAGATTCAAGAATAGGTAACACCACACATATCTAAATCAATCAATGATGAGTAGTATCTAGGAATCCTGAAGGACCATATTGAGTTTGTGTCTATAATATCCATCTTTGATAATGCATCCACAACATAGTTGGATTCCCTGTATGCATGTAAAATCTTTAAATTGAGTTGGCGAATGATATGGATGCATTCAATCCATTGAGGTAGAACTCTCCATGGTACATTCTTGGTACATATTTTGAGAGAATATAGAGCTAGAAAATAATCAGATTCAATCCATAAATGATTCCAATTATGATGAATGACATGTTTGGAAATACATATCAAATCCCATAGCTCAGCCACATACATGGTCATACTATTAAAATAATGGGAGAAACATCCTTTTACAAAAACATGATGGGTGTGCACAACCCCACCATATCCTTTTTGGCCTAGTGCGCCAAAGGCAGTTCCATCCACACTCACCTTAATCCACAGACTAATCCAAATATTTGAATGAATGAATTTCAAACCATATGGTCTTCTTTACCAACTACATACACCAAGCATTCATAGAATATAAAGATCCAAAAACGAATTATTCATGGAACTAATTTTTATATGAGAGGTAGAAAAGACATCCTTGTGAATAGCCATTCTCCATGTATAAAAAATGGGTTTGTGATTGTAAAACAAAGCCACATTTTTGGCTGTCTAGGTATAAGAGGCCGTTGATTGCGTGACTGCCAACAACATATTGTAAACTTGCTTACTATTTCTAGCTTACTTAACACTCATCATTAGCTACTCCACAAAGATGATCATTTAAATACATATATCAAAAGGTCTTAAATATACTACCACAACCTGAAAATGATGGGGAATTCAATAAATACATCCTGAATATTTTCCATAACTCCCATACATAAATGATATGGTGAAGAAATATAAATTCCAACCTTCTCTATTTGATCATGTGTGGGAAGTATATTTTTCTATATTTTATAGAGAATAATTAATCTAGAAGGCTGTATGAAAGTTTTCCTAAAAGATGTTATCCATGACGGAGTACTAATACCACCCTCACTATTTAGCTTATAGAAATCACTATTGTTAAAATGAACACTCCTTTTATGAGTACAAATAACAATGACCCTATCTATAAAATAAAATCACTAAATTTTAGAGGATATATGAGTGGAAACATTTATAACTTATCTTTGTATTATAGAAAATAAATCAGTAATATAAATATGATTTATATTGGGTGGAACAAACATGATTTCTTCTAGAGGCTTGTAAAGACAATGAGTTTTGAAAAAACTAAGATTATAATTCATAGATACAATACATTTTGAGCTACCCATCAGGCCATTGAAGGATTTCCTAATAGTTTAACATGTGGAAGATGTCATGTAATAAGAGTATCCATTCATCAGCCATGATTTAAATATGTTGGATAGAAAATCAAGAGAGGGATCATTCTAAGTAAAAATGATCTAGGTGAATTTAGTGAGAAGGGAACCATTAAAAATCATGACATATTTTATTAAAATACCACAATATCCTTTTGATTTTATATAAAAAATCTTTGAAAATTTGATAAGTTTCCTTTTATAAACTAACCTACTCTATATTATTTTCTTGATCATACCTTCGAGTTTCTTAATGAGGCTGATAGGACATCTATAAAGAGGAAAACTGTATACAAACTTGGATGTGATAAATGAGTTAAAAAATATAATCTTCCTAATTGAGACATGGGTTTAACATTCCATTTGTATAGCTGATTAAGTATTCTAGAGCAAGTGTATTCAAGATGAAAAATATTCATTTTACCATAGAATATGGGAACTCTAATATAGATAAAAGGAATAAACCCCCTATTGACACTAAGAATTCTAGAAATCCTATTTTTCCTTATCACTAATATTCCACTTAAAAAAACAATAGAGGAATTATTCTATATTATTTCTTGTCCATGAAACTATTCATAATGATAAAAAATGGTCTCGATGGTAGAAAATGATTTTTTGGAAGCCTACCCAAGAATAAGAATATCATCAGCATAAAACCAATGTGAGGGTGTGAACATACCCATCTTATCCTTGATCTATTTTAAAAATTCTAATATTAACCATGTCACTCATGAATCTACTCAAATAGTATTCAAACAAGGAATAGATAAGTCTTGAAAAGGGATTAACTAACCTAACTCCACTGGAGTATTGGAAGAATCCTCTAGTAGATCCATTGATAAAGATGGAGAGTCTCACAGAACACAAAATAGTATTGATCATATTAATAAAATCCATGTAGAAACTATAATTTATAAGAATAGAAAAATGAAACTCCTTTTTAGAGTATCAAAGGATTTATAGATATCAATTTTTAGTGTAAAAAATCTATCATTTGTCTTCTTATTAATGATATTAACACTCTCAAATGAAGTGAAGAGATAATTTTGAATGTTCCTAACAGTGAAAAAAATAAATTGATTTGTGGTGATGATGTCCTTTACCAATTTTCACAATATTATGGAAATAATATTTCTAAGGATTTTAGGAAGGGTATTCCAAATTACAACTAGTTAAAAATCCTTGATATCAAAGGCATTCTCTTTTTTGGGTATAAGTTCAATAAAGTTAAAATTAAGCCCATAAGGCATGTATACATGAGTAAATAACTATTTAACATCATTCGCCACATCATTATAGATAATTTACCAATAAAACATTATGTAATTATTATTTAACCCATTCACATCTACCACACTATCAATTCTAATAGAAAATAGAGCTATTCTAACCTCCTATACAGATGGAATTGAGACGAGGACTTGGTTCTATTACTATCAAATAGAAGTTGGGATGTTATCAATCATCTTGTGTGTACTTTAAGATCCATCATCATAATAGATAATTTGAATGTTACCAATCACTACATTATAGATTTCATTTTCAGATTTAAATAAACATTCATTGATGTTATATGCATTGACCCCCCCAATTCTCTTCTCCTTATGAATTAGTTGAAAAATATTATTGCTCCTGTCACCACTTTGTAACCATATCAAATTAAATTTAATTTTACTCATTATTTCAATAATTATCAAAATATCATATAGCTTGGTTAGGTAATTAAATTACTCCCTTGAAGGAATATCTTGGTTTTGATTATAAATATGGTACCTTGTAAGTATATTCATACCAGCCTTGATATCATCATAAATGTTAGAAAATTATTTTTTATCCACCCATTTAAGTGTCCCTTTATGGATTTTAGTTTTCATGCCAATACATGAAGAGGGATGCCATGATATAAAATTTCCCATGCCTCTTATAAAATTTTACTACATTCTGGGAAAACCAGCCAACAAATATTAAATCTAAAAATGAGGAGGGATTCTCTTAAAATCTATAAATAGACCTCAACAATCGGCGGATTGTGATCTAAGTGAATCCTAGGAATAGAAAACCAGAGACCCCAACCGTGACACTTCCATCATTATCTTGGATAAGGAATCTGTTAAGATTATTTTCTTTCCTACCATTAAAAGTGTACGTGTTCCAAGTGAATTCACCCCCTGAAATTTGGACCTCAACAAGGATGCATTGATCAATGAACATAGAGAACTCAAGAGATGAAAACCTATGAAATTTGGGTCTAGTTTTCTCTTAATGTTGAAATAAAGTGTTGATGTCCCCGATAAGATTCCACTGGTGGTTCATATTCTAATACATCATACAAATTTCCCTCTATAACTCTCCTTCGCTGGTATATGATATAGATCAATAAAAAATAGTGATATTTGGTCATTGTGAATGAAGGGATATTGTGATGCATTGGGATCCTCTATCACATGAGAGAAGCTGTAAATTATCATGCTTAAAAAACCTCATATGATCCATGTCACTGTTATGAGATTTTTTAGAGACAAAATTATACCAAAGAGTTTCCTAATTGAAGGAGTTCCACCTATAAAACATCATTTTAGGCTTAGAAATCCAAATTAAAGGGGGTTTATGGGTCACAATAAAATTCCTAAGGACCGTGACCATGTGATAATTACCACCCATTGATAGTTCCAATATAATAGATTAATTTTTTAAAATATTTACCTCTAATTATAGGCCTTTCACGTTGTATCATATATTTCTTCATCATCCCTTTTACTTTAATCATTTTCTCTTTTATGACTGCATCCTCAATTGATTTTCCCCTATCATAATTTTTTCTCTCAATATGATCAGTATATTGAGGTACTTCATTATCTTGAGGTCCTTCATTGTCTTGAGGATGTTTATTTAATTAAGTATTATCACCAGCATCATCACATGAGTCACCATTCAGTGGTGTGAACTGAATAACAAATTGAATAATTTCATATGCAATTCCCATGTTTTCCCTTATTCTCACATCCTTGGAGGTAGATACATGAATGAAATGGCCCTCTAGATTCATAGGAGAGTCACAAACATCATTATGAGGAGCATTAACTTTAGAATGTTCATATAGAAACTCCTCAAAGCCTTCAACATTTGGGGACACCATTGAAATCGGGTCACTGGCCATGCTAGAGCATTGCAGTGGATCAATATGAATCACAAGTATATCCTCCTACCTAATAATTTTATTATTGTTCTCCAATAGGACACCACTAGAGGGAATTCTTTCCTTCTATGAGACCCCATATAAATTAGTATCACTAATCTTTAAACAATTATCTAGATTCTCCACTGAAACACTAGATAAAACCTACAAATGATCAAGAATAATTTGTATTAATTTAAAATAATTTCCAAAATTTATGTAAATTTACTGATAATTATATAAAATTACCAATAATTGGTAATTTTTTTATAGTTGTTAATAATTAGTAGTAATTACCCGTAAATAGTTACAATTGATAAAATATATATATATTTTCAAATAAATAGTTATAATTTGTATTAATATATAATAATTAGTTTGAAATATTTCAATTCACTATTATTTTTTTATTTAGTAATTTTTGATATTTAGTTTTAATTACCAGTAATTATTGATATTTGGAAATAATTACAAGTAATTTTTAATTTTATGATTATATGATTTTTTCTTGGATCATCTCTTCTATTAGATTAATCATAATTTATATTTATATTTTTTATATTTTTTTAAAAAATATAGAATAAGGATGTAGACAACAATTTTTATTATAAGACAGTGATTGGATAAATCGTCAAAAAAATTCAAATGGTTATGGTATAAATCCAATATATATTGAGGGAGTTAAAACTTATTTTATTAGTTTCAATATCAAAACGAGAATTTTTTTCAGATGGGGACACTAGTAGAAATTTGTGTTTTCATGGGTTGGGTTTTCGGGTGACTACCATTTGGCAGTCACTGCACTTTTTAATCCCCACCATAATGTTTCTTCTCCCCTCTTGTTCACCCTCCCATGACCACACAACAATCCCATCAAATTAAACCTCCACGACCCTCCCGTGACCCCATGACCACACAAACCCCTCATCTTCATGCATCATTATTAGACAATCCCACCGCCTTCGAAACCTCCTAACCCCATTGCGCCCCGCTATCGAACCCTCCCACCTCCGTCGAGCCATCCCACCCCTGTCATGCCGGCCAAACACTATCAAGACCCATCGTCAAGCCCCTATCATCGAACCCCTATCGTTGATCCCCTGTTACCCATCATGGATCCCCAATTTGATCGCCCCCTTTACCCGCAGTCGAGTCCCCTCTAGGTAACCATACTTAAGATTCTTACATAGTTGTTGACATTCAAAAGTGAAATTCATTGTGAATTTTGAAATAGAGATTTATCTGGGGACTTTTTTAGATCCTTTTAACCTGGATTAATTTTTCAATGCTTATTTATTCGAATATCAATACATATATGAAATGCCTCAGCAGCACGAACTCCTCTCTGAAAAATATGGAAGATAAAAAATTTATGGTTGATGCCGACACTGATGCCCTCCAGAAATGGTCGTAGATGTGTAAATTTTCGATCATAGAGAGGATATTGTATCTCGAAGGTGATAAGCCCTGGTCCAATCCAGAAATCAAAGCAAGAATAGCCCACATATGGGGATTCTACGACTGGAAGCTGGTTTTAATTGGTAAAGGCTATTTCCACATGCTTTTAAAGACGCAAGATGCTCTCGACCGGGTTTGGAGATTAGGAAATCTACAACTAAAGCCTGCTATCCTTCGCATCTCCGATTAGGACAATGAATTCAACCCGAAAACGGAAAGGAACTCCATGGTGTATATATGGGTGCGATTACACGGACTCTGCTAGTAATTTTGGCCTCAAAAAATCCCAAACGACATCGCTTCTTGCATAGGTACGCCACTTAAAATCGATCAACGTACGTTGAATGCTAATATCTGTCTTTATGCATGTGTTATTGTCGAAGTTTATACATTTTCCAAGCTCCTGGATGTCATTGCGTTCACTGTGAATTATTTCAAAACCGAGCTTCGAGTTGAATATGATAGAATGACGCCATTTTGTGAGTTCTGTAAGATCGTTGGACATTCTCTTCTAAAATGTCTTTTTGTGAAAATCAGGTTGCTTAGCCTGTTGAAAATGGATGGATAGAGATAAAGCATAAGAAGAAAAATAAATTTATGGATCTGTCCATTCCCGATCCTCATAAGAATAACTCTGAGGTTTGGGTCAAGAGGGTTAATCTTCCGGGTGAGAGCTCGGGATCCACTTGTGAAGACCAAGTCGAGGCAGAAGAAGACGCTGATATTGATATTTCTATTTTGGAATACATTCAATACATGGTTCTGGATGTCTTTGACCATCCTCTAAATTTGTCATCGAAGGATGACTCAGTTCCTCTAGTTCCAGAAAATGATGAGCCCCTAGTATCTAGAAAGGATGGGCCCACCCATGAGCTATCTCAGATGAATCTTCCCAAGCCACTAGCTCAAACGGTTGTTGACACCACACTTGCTTCGCTTGTAGCCCCAGTGGAAGCAGTGCGAAGGGTTACTAATCTTGCAGGAGACACAATCACTCACACTATATAGGTTGCCTCTAATGGTATTCCTCACACTACTGTTTCAGTTCCCCTTATTTATCAATCCATTATAGCATGCA
Organism: Viscum album; assembly: GCA_963277665.1. NCBI lineage: Eukaryota > Viridiplantae > Streptophyta > Magnoliopsida > Santalales > Viscaceae > Viscum > Viscum album. The sequence goes on from OY728131.1 coordinate 1,795,970,539, forward strand.
ATAATTCTGATTTTGGTATTTACTATGACTGTCCAAAATCATCTTTTTGTGTTAAATTTATTGACTCATCTGATATGGATCCATCTTTATAGTCGTTTGGGACAATAGACATGCTAGCCTCTCCTGTCATGTCTACTTTTTAGACTCCAAGATTACCTATTGGGCCTGTTGTCATTTCTAACTACTCAGATATAGCTCTTAATCAACCTGCTAAAATAAATGAACCTGTTATCTCAGGTGTTGCTAACACTTTGTCTGATTCCCCTATGAGCACACAGGTTTTGATGATTACTCTGGCCTCTTCTTCAAATCATAGGAGATCAAAGAGGAAAAAAGGCTCGAGTGGATCTATGAAAAAAACGAGCCCCCGCTCCAAACATAGGTTTTAATGGATGTTATCTTTTGGAACTGTTAGGGTATAGCCAACTCTGACACTATTTCTATTCTTAAAAGAACTATTTTGATGCATAAACCTAAATCTTTTTCTCTTGATGAACCTAATGTTAAATTTTCTTTGAAATTTATGCACTTTTATACCTCTGGTTATAATTTTTTAGGTGCTTGCAGTAATAGTAGTGTGGTAGAAACCATATGGATTTTTTACCACACCTGTCAGAAAGATGTTAATGTTCACAATACCTCTGATCAAATTTTCACCTTTAAATTTATTCTTAATGAACTTTATATGTACTGCTCCATTAATTATGCTAAGAATAGTTATCAGGATCGTAGGCCTCTGTGGAATGACCTGTCCCACTTATCTAAATCCATCTCTGACCCTTGGTTGGTGATTTGAGATTTCAATGCTATTATTTCCCCTAGTAAAAAACTTGGTCCTTACCATTCTCATATTTCTTCCAAGGAGTTTAGAAACTCAATAGAAGACTGTAATCTAGTTGAAGTTAATCTAGCTGGTGCTATGTTTACTTGGTACAAAAGGCATTACAATATGTTGGTCTCTAGTAAACTTGATAGGGAACTTGTGAATGTCCTGGCTCTAGATGATTGGGACACCATATATAGCATTACCTTACATAGGCTTAGCTCGGATCATCATCCTCTCTTGGTTAGTTTCCATTCCATGCATAGAAATCCCACTATTCCATTCAAATTTAACAATTCCTAGCCAGAGGACTGAGAATTCTCTAATATTATTAAGAATTTTTGGAATTCTATGAGTCATCACATGAATGAATTTGCTTGTATTATAAATCTCAAGCATCTAAAACATTGTCTCAAGGGTTGGTGTAGCACTAAATTAAAACAACTAGATAAGGAAATATCTTCTCTTGACAATTACCTCAATCAAATTAAAAATAATGAAACCCATTCTGACTTCTCCTCTAACCCTCAAAATGAGGTCAAAATTTCTATAAAGATAAACTCTCTATTGGTTCATAAGGATAGAATCAAAAAACAAGTCTTCAAAACTAAATGGCTCACTGACGGTGATCGAAACACCAGATTCTACAATTCCCTGCAAAGAATTTGGAAAGTCTGTCATCCCCTTTCTTTTCATAAAGACAATGACATCCTCTATGTTTCTGAGGCCTCCATTTCAAATTATCTGGTCTCTTATTTTGATAATATATTCCATGGGCCTTGTATTAATAAGGAAATTCTCCCCAAGATCATCCTGTGTTTGGTCCAAGATAAAGACAACCTTTTTCTAGTGAGCACTCCCCTTGATCATGAGAAAAAATATAATATCTTTAGTCTCAACCCTGACAGTGCGGCAGGACCTGATGGTTTCAATAATGGATTCTTTCAGCACCATTGGGATGTAGTCCACGTGGATATTTGTAAGCTTGTCAAGACCTTCTTTTCTATTGGTCTCCTTCCGTATGGTCTCAATTCTCAATTCCTTACCCTAATTCCTAAGGTGGCCAATGCCTTTGAAATTTACCTGTATAGACCCATTGCTCTTATAAAGTCCCTCTACAAAATCATTACCAAGCTCCTCGATAACAGGCTATCCTCTCTGTGTAATAAAATTATATCTTGGAACCAATTTGGGTTCATCAAGGGTTAGTCTATTCAAGACTGCATCTGCCTGGCTTCAGAATCCACCAATGCACTCAATAAAACTTCTAGAGGTGGCCACATTGCTATTAATCTTGAAATCAGGAAAGCTTTGGACACAATATACTGGAGTCTCATTTTCATGGTTCTTCTGTGTTTTGGATTCAATGATGTTTTCATATGTAAAATCAACTCCCTTTTTAACTCAGCCTATATCTCCATCCATATTAACGGCTCTCCTAAGGGTTATTTAAAATTTTCAAAGGGAGTCCAACAAGGTGATCACCTCTCTTCTATCCTCTGTTCCAGTGTATAGGACTACCTTAATCTCCTCCTCTCCTCCCTGGTTCAACAAAAAAAAATTATTCCCATCCAAGATGCCAGAAACCTTTATGTTCTGACCCATCTTCTTTATGCAGATGACACAATCATTTTTCTTAATGGTAGAAAATGCAAAATCTCTAATCTCAAAGCTACCTTATCTCACTATGAAGAGATCTCAGGACAATCCATTAGATGGAGAAAATTGTTTATTTTCTTTGGTAAAAGTTTTCCCACATCTAGAAAAAAACTACATCATTAAGAGTCTTAGTATCAAATAAGGGTCCCTTCCTTTTACTTACTTGGGTGTTCTACACTTTTGGGGAAGGCCTAGATCTTTGTATTTTAATGTTATCACTGACCAAATAATTAATCAACTTTCTTCCTGGAAAAGAAAATATCTTTCTATGGATGGTAGGATCTTCCTTGTGAAATCAGCTATTATTTCCCAAATGGTTTATTCACTGATGATTTAGCATTGGCCTATCAATCTCCTTAAGAAAATAAATTCCTAAATTAAGAACTTTTTTTGGACTGGGATTATCCTTGAAAGGAAGCTTGTAACCATTCCCTAGTCTACCTGCTGTACACCCCTTGAGAAATGAGGGCTTGGAATCAAAATCCTCTACCTCTTTAAAGAATCCCTCCATGCCAGAATCACTTGGAATCTAATAAAAAATAAGGATGATTTGATTTCTTTTCTTAAAAATCATTTCATAGAAAAGCATAAAAATAGAAATTTGAATTATGTCAATTCTTCTCTCTGGCCATCCATTAGAAATTCCGTTGTCAATATCATGCATAAATGCATATAGATGGTTAGCACTGAATCCAACTTGAAGTTCTAGCTTGACAACTGGACCAGTGCTCCTCTCAATTCTATGCTTTCTTCTCATACCACTCCAGATTCCATAAGCTGCACCATAAAGGAGGTGATGCACTCTCATAACTTAGATCCCCCTAATCATATCAAGTATGTTGTTGATGGGTACACTTTTTCTAATGATTATGAATTTCTTATTTGGGAACTAATCCACAATGGTATTCTTGATTTTAAAACATATTACAACCACTTTTTCTCTTCTTAGGAAACCAATTTAGCTTGGTTGAAACCGTTTGATAAACCTTGGATCAAACCTTCTATACTTAATCTTATCTGGCGTATTTCTCATAATCGTAATCCTAATGAGGTTTGTCTCCAGTCCTTTTGTGTGAAACTTAGTTTGAGATTTCACATATGCCACCAACATAGGGAGGACATCAATCATTTATTTTTATCTTGTTCCACCGCCACTGCTCTTTGGAATTATATTACTGACATATTTGACTGCCGATGGTTACTTGCTAACTCTATTTTCTCCGTGATCAAATATTGTGTTGAGTTGGAGTTTTCACAACAAATCAGAAATATCTTTATTTCTGCAGTTTCAGAGCTCCTCCATGTTATCTGGTATGATAGAAATTCCATTATTCACAACAATTACTCATTCAATATTAATTCAAGTCGGGCGAGAATTCTTATTCTTATTAAGGATGATTCTACGCTTCAAAAATCACACTGTGATAACTCAGTTGGTGACTTAGTTATTCTTCGACGACATAGAATCAAAGGGATCTACAAGAAACCGATGCTCTTTTTTGAATTATTCTAGCAAGCCTCGATTCCTGGTTGGATAAATATCAATGTTTATGGCACTTGCAAAGGAAATTCAGGTCTCGCAGGTAGTGGGTCCATTTTCAGGGACTCTATTGGGCATTCTCATGGCTGCTTTTTTGGTGGCTGTGGGTTTTCCTCTTCCCTTGAGTCTGAGATGATGTCAGTGATTCATGCAGTCAACTTTGTTAAGCTAAGAGGATAGAATAACATTTGGATAGAAAGTGACTCTACCAACATTATCCAAGCTATCTAGAATGGTGTGTTTCACATTGTGAGGTCTCTCACAGCAGGTTAGAAGAAATGTCTTAACTCGCTACTGGAGATTAGATATATTTCCACACACACCTATCGGGAAGAAAACATGGTGGAAGATGGTCTTTCCAACAAGAGAATCAACCAGGATATTACCTGGAGTGATGACCTACCGATTGAGCTCTACCCTTTATATGAGAAAGATTGTAATAAAATTTCCTCTTTCAGGCTCATGTAATCTTCCCTTTCCTTTTTAATAATATTTTGTGTCTTGGTCTTTGACCAAGGAATTTCCTTTTAAAAAAAACTCTCTTTAATGTCTTTATAACTACTTAATGATTCTTCATTGTTTTTAACATGATCTAAGAAGGATATATGATTTTCAGTAATAACATATTCCTCTAAATAATTAAATTTTATAGTGTTTTCATCCTTTTATTTATTAAAAAACAACTTATCTTACATTTAGGGAATTTTTATTTTTTTCATTAGAAGATTTCTTATATTGAAAATATTTACTCTATTTAATTTTTTGAGAATAATTTTCTTTCTCATCATCTATATTTTCATTATTTTCATTCATTGGATAGTTAAATTCTAATTTTATAATTTTACAACAATTGAATAATTTGAAAGAATGTTTACCTTTGTATCTTCATCCTTTGAGAGCATGGTTTTTAACACTCCTTATCTTGTTCTTCATCATATTTATAGTTACTACTAAAATATTCTTTCTTCTACTTTAGTTTTGGTTTTCTAATTTTCTTGAATGAAATTTTATTCTTTTTTTTTAAATTATTAAAGGAAAGGGATTTATTATCTCATATTTATCATGTTTCCTTTTTAGTTTATATTGAGAGAGTAGACTCAAATCTATTTCTTTAAATGAGGAAACATTAGTATAAAATCTATTAAGAACAAATGATAATGGAATTTTCAACATGTAGGAGTACTCTAATTTATATCGATTTTTTTGATATTTTATGTAATTTCAATGATTTTTTTTTTAAAATTAATAATTGGTTTCATCATTATCCATTTTCACATCTTCAAACCTATAACCCTTTTTTTAGTTTTTATTTTATTAGATTAACATTTTTTTCATGGATATTCTCAAGATTATCCTAAATATCCTTTATAGACTTTAATACATTAATTTTTTAGAATTATATTTTGATAAGGTAACCATGATAGAATTCCATTACTTTATATAAAATTGAAAATTCTTATTCTGGACAAGTATTATGGGAAAATATTTCTCAATAGTTGTGAATCTAATAAGGGAATCATCAATGAACTCAAAAATAATATATAGGGAAGAGGTAACTATCCTATTCATACATCCATGATAGTTCTTTTTAATAAAATCATTCATGCCTATACTATTAATAGAATCTTGATTTTCTATTTATTATTTATCTAAAAAGATCCTTTATAAGGAGCCTTTCTATGATACCAAATATGGTACTTATGTAGGATGATAAATAATACTAAAAGGGGGACTTGAATCAGGGTTTCCTAGTTTTATTCTTACCTTTTAAAAATCAAACTAAATGACTAGTTAAAATCAAGATCCTATTACCCATATAAACTCACAATCAATAATTTATAATAAATAAACAAACATTAAAGTGGACCAAAATTTTAATAAGTTCATACATAATGTGGGCGACTTTATCCATGTTGTATTCACTAAAATTTGAGATATATATAATTCAATAATTTCACAAAATGAATGAAATTTGGGAACATATCATCCTTAAACAAAGTGTGTTTTAAAAAACTTATAGTTCCTGTTCATTTAATTATACTAGATCCCTCTTGTACACATTGGTGTTAAAACCCAATGAAAAATATCTTAATAAATCACCAATATGGTTTGTCATTAGTATATTGATGTTATTAGATATCCTAGAGTTCAATCATAGATAAATTCTATAGATGTCTTGGATAAAATTACACATGATCATAAAGTATAACATGATCCTTTGTATTCATATACCAGAGTATACTCTCCTTTCTTCAAGAATACCAATTCATTATTATTTAGAAGTTATTCATGGTTGGTATTTCTCAATCACTTATTATTATATTCTCTTCAAAGAAACATCATTTAAATATTATCAATTAACATAATATGGGATAATTTCTATTTTTAATATTGGAAATCCTATAAATTTTGGTTTTGGGATCTTCATTCAATGCGGGTTAAATATTTTCCAAAAAGCATTTTCATATCTAATATTGAAATATTGAAACTATCATATCATTGAAATGTACATAATTTCTATTCAAATATATTCTCCAATATCCATTTATTTTCTTTCATTTACTTATCATTAAAAATACCTTTTAACTCCTTAGTTTATAAGTTTTAATGATATGAGTTTTTTTATAATTTAAATAAGATATTTCAATTATTTGATTTCTATTAAATACAGATATGGATAAGGGTTGGATTGATATGCCAGATAGGTTTTCTTCTAAATATTATAAGGGAATTTATAAATTTATTATTATATCCACTAGGTCAAATACCTTGATGGGGGGGGGGGGAGGTGAATCAGGGTATGAAATATTAAAACAACTTCCACTTTTAATCTTGTTTCATTGTTAAACAACACTATCTTCTCTCTCTTTCTCATAGAACTGTATGAATTTAAAAATCCATGAGACATAATAATTTTACTTGTTTCACCCTCATTGGGATACATCCAAGGATCATACATCGATAATGTGCTTATGTACAAAATACACTATAAGAACACTCCTATTCACAATGTTCAGAGTATACTCACTATCTCTTATAGTTTACAACCAATCAGAATTTAAAACCTCACTGCTCTCTCCACTGAAGTGTGCTAATTTCTTCTTTAGATGATCCCCTCACATTTTATAGACATTTAGGTCTATTCATTATCACTAATGAATGCATCATCCATTGTATGTATATTATCAATTGATGTCCCACTTTCATATACTAATGAATATCACTTTACTATAAAACACTGTGCAATCCCTTTTGAACAACCTTTGAAAATTTCACCGCTTTGTGAAACCTCTTATTTCATGAAGCTCAAACCAGCCTTCATGAAGTAAACCTACTTCCGCAAAGCTCAATATTTTGTAGAGATCAAAATAGGCTTAATGAATCTCTTTCCTTTTCTTTAAGCTCACTTGGGCTTCATGAATCACCACTCTTTTTTAAGCCCAGCTAGCCTTTGTGATGTTCCATCCTTTTGCAAAGCTTAATTAGCCTATGTGAATTCCCTTACTTTTGTGAAGCTCACCGCCTTCATTAACCTTCTTTTCAATTCGAGAGCCTTATGATTTTAGTTGAGTCTTTTTGTACTTATCAAGGGGGTAGAGGCCTATTTATAGGCATTTATTAGTGACTCCAGAACCTTTCATCCTTGTCACCTCCATGTCAACAACATGTCACAGAGATCCCATTTTCCCTTAGCAATGCTATATTTTTCATGAAGCTCCATGACAATTTTCAGTTTGTAATTATTATCGTAATCACAATGTGTTCCATCAAAACCTTTGTACTGCCACAATGCTCATTCTCTTGTAATGTCAAAGCTTTCATCAAAACTTATTCACCATCGCAATTCCCTTCACCTCTGCCATTCACAAAGCTTGTTGTAGTCATAGAGATCACTGTCATCTTTCTTTTATCCTTCATAAAATACTCTTCAAGAATAACATATTTGAAAACCTCATGATTTTTCCATATTTTGATGTGTTATTCCAGGAAATTTATATTTCAAAATTCTATCCAAACTCTAAATTTTGGACCCCAAAAATTTAGAAAACACTAGAACACAATGGCACCTTATATCTGTTCTTTTTGTACCAACTCCAGATCATCCATTCCTTTTTCATGGTTCTTTTTCAACATGGGTTATCAACAATATCTATTTAACTTGACAATTCACCATGAAAACAAACCTTATTAACAAACCCAACTAACCCAAAAAATCTGAAGAGTTACCTTGAGGTATTTTTTCCCAACAATCTTCCCTTTGGGGTTGTTGACAACTCTATCATAATTTGATACCTCATTGAAGATTCTTCCATCTTCTTCCACCATTCACATCACGTGATTTAGATAGTGATCAAAGATTGAATCAAAACATCCTCTAAGCCCACATGAGCGGTTCTCGGCATGGGAAATAAGAGTATAATGAAAAGTGCATCAACGAATCACTTCATTACTAACAACAATTCTTGAAACCAAACAATTGATTTCATCATGAAACTCAATTTTTGTGATATGTATTCTATGTTCGATCACTTCTTGGATCATTAGATTTAATACTCCCCCTGTCTCACTGCTTGGGTTCTCATTTCTTGGGATGCTTAATGTTTTCCAAGCTAAGATCTGATCATTTCCTCATAACACTAAGAAATATCATCATATCACTCCCCCTATTGGCTTCTCCAACTGTTAGCTTGTCCCCATGCCTTGAATAAGTTATTTTTTCTGTATTTTTTTTATAATTTCTCCCCTTAAAGAGCCACAATTTATCCCCCTTTTTCAATGAACCCAAAGGTAACTCTTTTGTGGTCTTCAATAAGGTAAATAACACATATTAGTACATTAGGTAAAAACACACCATACCTTAGGGTGAGGGGGGGATTCCATATCCATGATTTTTTAAGGATGGGGAGTCAAATGAACTCCCAGAGCCAGTCAATTCCTCTAAAATTCTTCTTTTGGAAAGGCCTTTTTCAGAATATCAGCAACCTGTAGCTCTATATGTACATACTCCAACTTCACAAGCCCTTGCTCCACCTTCTCCCTGATAAAATGATATTTTATTTCAATGTGATTTGTCCTTGAGTGATGGAATAGATTTTTGATAATCTTGATATCACATAAATCATCATAATGGATTTCGATTAGAGACTTTTCTTCATCTCTCACGTCCTCAAGTCATTGCTTCATCCACAATAACTGCATGCATGCTAGAGTATTCACAATATACTCAGATTCTATAATGATCAATGAAATTCAATCTTATTTCTTTCTCATCTAAGAAATACACAATCCACCAAGATAGAATGAACCAACTAACATTAAATTTATATCATTTACTGATCTAGACTAATCTAAATCTATATATCCTAATAACTCCTTTTGATAGTTGTTATTGTACATCAAATAGAAATCCAAAGTTCCCATAATATACTAAACTATTATTTTCACTGAAATAATGTGGATTTCCTTGGGATTTATTTAATATCTCACTATTTGGAATTTAGAAAACACAATATCAGGTCTTGTCACTGTCAGGTATAATGAACTACTAATGATTTTCCTTTATTCTGTTATATTAACTACCTTTCCATCATCATATTTTGATAGTTTCATTTGGGTAGCAACCAGAGTTTTCATCTGCTTGGAATTTTCCATCCCAAATTATCCTAGAACCTCATTGTCATATTTGGATTGAAAAATGAAAGTGTCATTCCTTAATTGTGTCACCTGTAAACTAAGGAAAAATGTCAGCTCACCAATCATTGAAATTTCAAACTCACTTTTCATGAATTTGAAAATTTGTCTTCATTGTGCTTCATCTGGTCCACAAAATATTATTTCATCGACATAAACTAGCACCATCATCCTTTGATTAATATAATTTTTGACATATTTATTATAATAAACTCCACCACACTGAAAATATGCTTCTTAAAATATTGATCAATTCTTGAATACCATGCTCTTGGTGCTTGCTTCAACCCATATAGAACTTTCTTCATCCATCAAAATTTGTTCTCATCTTCATGAATAATAAAACTATAAAGATAATCAATATAAACTTCTTCTTCTAGAAACCCATTCAAAAATGAGGAATTCATATCCAAATAGAAAACTTGAAACTCCCATTTCAATGTAATGGACAAGATTAATATGATTTTCTCTAGCTTTTAATTAGGTACAAATGTCTCATCGACTTCGACACCCTCTATCTGGGAGTAAAATTTTCATACTAGTAATGATTTGTTTCAGATCACTTCCCAATCTTCATTCAACTTGTTATGAAAATAAAATTTATTCCCATTGACATTCTTATCTATTGACTTTAAAACAATCTCCCACGTCTGATTCTTCTTAATCCAATCTACCTCGTCATTTATTTCCTGAACCCAGTTGTCATCTTCTACTGCATTGTAAAAACATTTACGCTCTACTTGAGGTAGGAAAGATGCCTTCTATAATTGTTTCATTATTTTTGTCTGAACATGGGTTATTTGATCACCAATGATATTTTTACCATTAATTTCATATTGACTCTTTGGCTTCTATGTAGATATAGATTTAACTTCCTCCTGCACATCATTAGTGTCTTATTATAAATTAAAATATTCCACTTCTGTTTCCCCTATGTTGCTTTCCTCCTCATCAATTTCATTAGAAAATTGTTATTTGTGATGTTGAATATTATATAAATTTTCCTCAACAATGACATCATTGCTTTCAACTACTTTTCCTAGCCTCTTATATGGAGAATTTTTATGATTTTCTTTTTCCTGAGTAGCCAAGGAATACTCCCTCATCGCCAAATGACTCAAAATTCTTGTAGTATTCTTTATTGAGAAAATATGACTTACTTCCAAATATTCATAGTATTTCACTATTGGATTACTTTTTTTACCACATCTCTTATAGATTCATTTCTTCCTTCAGACACAAAATAGCCCTCTTAAAAATATAGACATATGTCAATACTGCTTCCTTTAAAAAATTCTCAAGTAGGTCATTTTCAATAAGAATTATTATTTATATGTTGTTGATGATCTGATTTATCCTTTAAAAAACTCAATTGTACTGAATATTCCTCAGCAAAGAAACTTGATGCCTTATCCTATGTTTCTCGATATATTATTCCACCTAACTGTTTGTGAATTTCATACCATTTTCAGTATGAAACCTCAGAAACTTCTATCCAAGAATACATTCAGATTCTGTCTGATACTATTTTATGAAACTGAACACAACAGACTTCTGGGATATTAAAAATACCCAAGAAATTATACTACAAACATCAACGAAAATAACATAATATCTCTTTCCATCAATGGATCTTGGTGAGATAGGTTCACAAACATCAACATGCACCAATTCAAGAACACTTATTTTATTTTGTTCCTTTACCATATACATGTTTATGATGATATTACCTTATTGAAATTAATCACATGTATGATTAAGATCACATGATAGATTAAGGAGGTCTCTAGATGAATCAAACTTTACCGGATCTTCTAGGGTTGGCTGGCATAGATGACCAAGTAATTTATGAAACAACTTATTTTCTTCCTCTCTAGATAAAAGGTACATATCTTCTTCCCCACTAACAAGGTATAGGTTTACCTTTTTTTGTTTTCCCTGTAGAAAAACTGCACCATCAATTCCTTTGACGATACACATCTTCTTAATAAATCTTATAGAATTCCTTGAGACACATAGTTGACTGTCACTGAGCAAGTTTTGATTAAGACCTTATACTACAAAGACATCAGTACGACTAATTTCATTACCCCCAAACATGGCCTCTCTAGAGCCAATAATATTTAGGCCTTCATCATTTCCAAACCTGAAAAATCCTTATTTTTAATATTTTATGCCTGTAATAGTATCCTCATTGTATTTCATGTGGGATGTGCAATCACTGTCAAGGATCCATGCACTAGAATAGTCTGATTCTTTAAGGGTAATTTCAATAACCAATACCTTCTCTTGTATTTTATTTTTGATCCAAGTTTTAGAATTCATACATAGTATAGACTAATGGTCCTAATATCCCTCATATTATAATAGACCAGATACATCTTGCAAAGCTTCAAATTGATTTTGAATTTTTATCTCACCTATTGATTCCTTAATTTTCTGCCTGCAACTACTTTGATTCTACTTTGTCACTTCCCTATGCATGGTTGATGTACAATATCTATCCATGTTCCCAAATCTTCTGAATGAGGAACAATTTTCCTCAAAAGATGTTCTGGAGTACCATTTTTTGTATGGCTGTGACTACTGTTCTTGTGACCTTTGGAATCTCTTGGCTATAGAACACTCATTTGGTGAGTGTTTCATATATCCACAACATTAACACCTAATATAGGGTGCATTACCATATGTCACTTATGCACTGCTAGTTGTCCCTTGGGTTCTTTAAATCTTCTGATTCTATTTCATACCCAAATCAATTTTCAATTTCAAAGTGGGGGCTTTCGGGCTTACTTCATCCATAGTTGTTTTCTCTTTATTATTAAGCCCCATACAAATCTTATAATTTAGATTTGACTATTTTTTTTGTTATACTGGACCTCTATGCTCAAATACTAGCTTTTTCATCTTTTAAATGATCTTCTTTCATGATATTACACTAGGATTAATGAGTTTTTCTTGATCCTTATCCTTTTTCCACAGTTTGAAAACTTCTTCTTCTAATTCATCAATGTGTTTGATTTTTTCTTTTTCTGTGTTATTCATACCATCAATATCCTTTTTTTTTCTGCAACTTTGATTTTATAACAACTAACTGATTTTGAGTCATTTTGAGATGATGAATTTAGATTCTCAATTTCTTCCATTAACTCGGAATTCTCTTCTTCTTGCTACTACATGAAGAGTTTGGTGTCACTGACCAAATTATTGCCTTTCTTTGTTTTGGATCTCCAAACAACTATCTCATCATGATTTTCTTCTAATTAAACCTCCATATTAACTATTCCTTCAAATTATTCTTCATCGACATTATTTTATTCCTTTTCCTAAGTACTACCAACAACTACTACCACATAATTTTCTCCACAATATTTAAAGTTCTCTATCTCTTCAACATTTTCAAACACTGATTCATCTGAACTATCACATTCTTGTGAAAGAAGATTCTTTTTCTTGAAGAAATTTCTCTTAAATTTTTTCTTTTCTTAGACATAGGCTAAAAAATTATTCATAGGGATTTTAACTTCATATTAATCATCTTTTTGTAACTTCTTAGGGAACCTTGCTACAAGATGACAAACCTTTTCACATCTAAAGAAAGAAAGTTGATGTTTCCCCTTGAACATTCTTCTTCCTCTTTGTAGTTTTGAAGAAAGGAATAATGTCACCTCACCTATCTCTTCTTATTCCTGAAAATATTAAATATTAAGCTTCTTCATGGAATTTAATTCCACTTATTTATATTTCCCTTTTTCCAGATCATAGTTATCATTATTTATCATTTCATATTCTACTAGGGTACTATACAAGTTATCCAGTGTCATCTCTTTCAAATCTTTATCTTCTAATACAGAATCTTTTAGATTTAATCGAGGTGGATGTTTCCTCAAGATATGCTTCATAATATTTTTATTTTCAATGACTTCCCCAAGACCTATCATGTATTCCACTACAATATTTACCCTGTCAAATAATGCATCAACAAACTCATTTGGGTTCATTAGTAGATCTTAAAACTTGTTCCATAGAACTTGCAGCTTTGTCTCTCTGACCATTGAATCACCTTAATATATATTCAATATATTTTCTCACTTTTCATGTGATGTTTTTCATGAAATCACATTCATATATATATATATATATATATAATTGGATAGGGATCACCCTAAAGCATTGATTCCTTTGGCATCAATATAAAATTTTCTTCTTTCAACTTCGAATAAAGAACCACTATTGATATAGATTGAACTACCACACATCGCTGCTGTAAAGAAATCTATTCCTAAGGACCATAAGTAGTATTGCATCTGATTATTCCATTACTAGAAATTATTACCATAAAATATTGGAATCCCTTTATGATTGATGACCTATATTGAGAGACAAAAACTGATATTAACATACCTCTAATAACAATTGTTAGGTCCACTAGGTCAAATACCATGAGAGGGGGGTGAATCCGGGAATGAAAGATTAAAACCAATTCCCCTTTTTATATTGTTTAATTTTTAAATAAAACTCTCTTCTCTCTATTTCTCATAGCATAGTATGAATAGGAATTAAAAAATTCTAGGGACACAACAATTTTACATGATTCACCATCACTAGGCTACATCCAAAGTGCATACACCAACAATGTGACGATGTACCAAATAAACTATAAGAAAAAGGTTATTTATAATGTTTTTAACAGACTCAAAATCTCTCCTAGTTTATAACCAATCAAAATTTTAAAGCTCATTGCTCTCTCAACTGAAGTGCACTCACTGATTCTTTAAAAGATCTACTCTTAGTTTATAGACCTGTATGTCTATTCACTATCTCTAATGAATTTATCCTCCACTATATGTATATTCTCAATTAATGTCACACTTTCACCTAATGATGAATATCAATTTATCATAGAACACTGGGAAATCAATTTTGAACAAGCTTCACAAATATCACTGTTTTGCAAAGCTCCTTCTTCCACAAAGCTCAAACCAGCCTTAATGAAGTACACATACTTTCGTGAAGATCACTATTTCACAGAGTTAAAACTAGCCTTTTTAAAGATCATTCCTTTTCGTGAATCTCACATAGCCTTTATGAAGAGCACATCTTTCAAAAATCCTAGCTAGCCTTCATGAGGTTCATTCTTTTTGCAAAGCTCAGTTATCCTTTTCAAATTCCCTTACTTTAAAAAATATCACTAACTTCATGAACCTCCTTCACAATTAGGGATCCTTAATATTTTCGTTGAGTCACTCTGATATTCTCAAGGTGGTAGAGGCCTATTTATAGGCATTTCCCACCAACTCCAGAACTTTCTTGCCACATTAGTAGCACATCAGCACCATTTCACATAGCTACAATTTTTGATCCACAATGATCCATTTTTGTGAAGCTCCATGACAATTTTCAATTCTCAGTGCTCATCGTAATCATAGAGCATTCCATCAAACTCCAAATTTTCGACCAAATTTTTTTGGAAAACACTAGAAAATGGAACCACCTTGTATCTATTATTTTTTTACCACCTCAATATCATCCATTCATTTTTCATGGTTCCTTTTTTAACATTGGTTGTCAATAATATCTCTAGAACTCAACAATTCACCATTAAAACACACCTTATTAAAAGACAAAACCAACCCCAAAGGCTGAAAAGTTAACTTAAGGTATTTTCCCCAGCATTTATGGATTTTACCAACAGATTTAAACAAAATTTAAGTAGTTGTACATGATTTTTTTTTCAAATAGATATCTATTCAAAAGATATAGTGTTAGAGAACAACTGTTTTTTAATGGGGTTTTTGAAAAACTATTATACATGGACATGCCATGGAGAAGAGTTTGTTTCATGTCACAAATTAGAAATTATTTATATGGATTTTTATTTGAGAATAGTTGATCCGATAAATATAATGCTCAATGATATAATGATTCAGTTTCAACCCGAAGACAGTAATGTAATAAATGACGATGTTGGATGGAGTAATCACCATTCTTCTGTAGATAGAGAAAAATTGAAATTATTTGAAATTCATAATGATTCATATACTGAATTAAATCATGGATGCACTAAATTTAGTAAATTTTCATTCATTATTGAATTTTTACTTCTAAAGGCCCTGAATAAGTGGTTAGACACCTAATTTTACATGTTATTAGTATTGTTAAAGAAGGTACTTCTTACTGGAGTGAAGATTCCATAGTCATTCTATCAAGATTTCAAGTTGACCGATGACCTTGGTTTTACATATGAGACCATTGATTCATGCTGAAATAAATGTATGTTATTCAGAAAAGAGAATTCACAATTAAGTACTTGTAATGTTTTCTATTCATCAACGTGGAAGGGCAATGAGATTAATCATGGTAGATAGATTCTTCTCGGCAGGGTCTTGAATCAAGGGAAAGAAGTTTGCACTAAGAATATGCGTTATATACCACTAAAATAGAGACTGAAGATATTATTCTTTGCAAGCTAAAATTTCTAAATTTATTACATTTAATTCTAAGACAAATAAAGAGGTTGATAAATTTACTCACCAAATTAATTCATTGTCATGAAAAGAGTTTGATCAAAGACCACCAGACTTTTCTCAGGATGATCAAAATGTTCGAATTTGTTTGGAAGCTGATGGTTTTAACCCATTGAGGTCCATGGTTGGTAGGACACATAGTATATATCTAGTGGTGTTGGTTCTATGCAATATTCCCCCATGGGTATGTATGAAGCAATAATTTTTGTTAATTTCAACTCTAATTAATGGACTAAGAGGAACTAGAGATAAAATCAATGTTTATGTACAACATTTGATTGACAAGATGAAATAATTTTGGGTAGATGGTGTAATGAATTTTGACTTGATTGATAATTAAATGTTTAGACTCTGGGCCATTTTTTATGGAAAATTAATGACTTACCAGCATATTTTAACTTATCAGGTCGGAGTACAAAAGGAGAATTCATTTTCCATTGTTTTAATAAAAGTAGAAAATATATATGGATTAAGCACTATAGAAAGTGTTTATATGTTGTTCAGAGATACTTTCTTCCTCCATTTCACAGGTTCAGAAAACATAGTGTGTCTTTTTATTGGAATAATGAGCATGAACCATCACCAAAAATAATGTCTAGGGTTCAAATTCATGAACAACTTGATCAAGAAAACATACATACAATGTGTGATTTTAAAGATTTATTGTAACTTACATTGCGTTCTATTGCTACTAAAAATAGTCAATGCAACAATAAATTGAAGAAAAAAATTATTTTTTATGAATTGACTTATTAGAAATATAATTTTTGATGACATAATTTGGATGTGATGCACATTGAAAAAAATGTATGTGATAATATACAATGCTCTATCTTAGGTGTCAAGGGGAAATAAAATGATAATACCAATGATCGGCATGATTTGAAAGAAATGGGATTGAGAAAACCTTTACATTTACATTTGGATGATGGTAATTAGGTATACATGAATGCTGCACAATACACAATCATTAAAAAAGAGAAACAAACATTTATATCAATTTTGAAGATCGTCAAGGTGCCAGATGGTTATTTATATTATATTTCAAAGAATGTTAATATGATGATCATGAAATTACAGGGGTTTAAAAGACATGATAATCATATTCTTCTTCAAAAGTTATCCCCTATGGAAATTCTTGATTGCTTACTTACCCCGATTGTTGAGCCATTGATTGGAGTTTATAATTTTTTACACAACTCTGTTCAAGGAATCATTTCATGAGTGAATTGAAAAGGAAATAGGATAATATTGTTATTTCACTATTTCACCTATAGAAACTATTTCCACTATATTTTTTTGATATAATGGTCTACTTTACTAGGCATTTAACTAGAGAAGTCATTGTTGGTGGTCTAGTGAAATTCAGGTGGATTTATCCAATATAGAGACACTTAAATTCATTGAAATGGTATGTGTGCAACACATATTGTTCGAAAACATAAATTTCAAATGGATATTTAATGGATGAGTGTTTTAATTTTTGAACTTCATATATTGATGAGGTTGAAAAAAATTTAGACAAACCCTCCCAGAATGATGATGGTCCAATTGGTGAAGGGATAACATTTGATATGTACAATGATGAGTGGGTTCAAGATCATATATATGTGTTGTTCAACACTCCATCGGTTATTCCATTGATACAATTTGTTTCAATGTTGATATATTATGTATTATGTTTCTATATTTATATTATTACTTGCCTTTTATTGTGTTGTGATTTAGGATTCATATCGCTGAGTTGAAATGTCAAATTCACCATGTAACTATCCATCAAATCAAAAAACATCATTTCAACACATTTCATGAGTTTTTCAAGACTCACATACATATAAATAATTGATTTAATATTTTTATATAAAAAATTAGTTGCATTTTCACAATCCTTTATACATTGAATTATGTGAAATTTAAAGATTCAAAAGCTGCATGATTTAAGTACTCATACTATGAGTGAAGAACTCAATGAACAAGCTGATGGACCATTTATTAAATCTAATACCAATTAGTATTTAAATGCTAATAGATTCCAATTATATATTAGCAATGTTAATGTGATCTGAGTCACACAGAATAGTGGTGTTTATTGTTCATTTACTGATGAAAGTTATTATTATGGATTGTTGAGGGATATTATTGAGGTTATTTATGGTCCTGGTGGAAAACACATATTGTTAAGTTGTGATTAGGGTGATTTGGTTCATCGAACGAAAGTTGATCACTTCCAATTTACATAAGTAATCTTTAACAATATGCTATATAAAGATGACCAAGTAAGCAATGATCCCTTCATACCAGCATCAAAGGAAGATAAAGTTTACTTTGTCGACATTGATTCTAATTGGAAAGTTGTAGTGAAAATTTATAGAAGGTGAGTTTTTCAAATTGACCAAGAGGAACCGGATGTTGTCACCTTTCCTGATAAAAAACTTGACCAAAAACTGTATTTGTATGAGAAGAATATATAAAATGGGCTAGAGAGACAATTGAAAGAGATATGATAAAGTTTCATGATCAGTGAAAGATTGTAATTTTTTTCTAATTAATGCCTATAAAAATATTTAAGAATTCTATGTATAAAAATTTATTTGTTTGAATGTATATTTTTTATTAATGTAGGTATGTCATAAGGTGGTTATAGTGGTTCACCTGATGTTGTTGGTATAAATGTTTTCATTTTTCTAAATTAATTTATTATAATTTTCTATAAGTATATTTCTCTAACTGTTTCTATTTTTTAATTAAAAATTCAGTTATATTGTTATTTCATTTTGAATTTCTATTTATCAAGATCTAGTGAAACATCTAACAGATGCAGGGCTTTTGGTAGAGGGGTTCAATCCTGGAACTCTGGAGCCCAATTGGATGTGTCATTTGGTGACACCTTTCATCTAGTTGGAGAAGGTGAAAGTGTATTCACTCATCAGTTTGGGAATATAATATGAGACCCACATAGATTCCCTTTAATGACTCATGATTGGAATTATTTACCCCAGGATATTATTGAGATATTATGGAGGGAGGTTTAGGTAAATTTAATGTTTATTTCTTTGTGACATTGTTTTTATTATTATCATAGCTACTGAATATTTTTTATAGGATATTTTGACATCCTATATAGATGAGTTTTGGTCATTATGTATTGTGAAATGACAAAAACTATGGAAGGATTGTAGGGTAAGGGTGAAGAGAGAATAATGGATACCATTTGCGGGTGTGACAAACTTTCTACTGTAAATCCCTCTGTGCATTCTTCCCATAAAATGGTAGGATTTGGTTTCATATTGGTTGATTGAGGTGACGATGGTAAAATTTATAACTTTTAATCTATAAATAACTAATTTTTCATATGTATATTAATTGAATACATTGAATGTAGACTGAGTGCGCTCATCATTCACACAATCAGGTTATGAAGGCCACACCTTCCATATGTGGCACTCGACATGTGTCACAACTCAGACATGATGTAAGTTTAGAATTCACTATTTACTCATATATTTAGAATATTATAGTATTACATGAATATAAATATGTTTTTGGTGGACCCATTTATTATAGTTACACTAGTGAGGTGATTCGACCGATCAGATGTTGATATGGGTGAGTACTTGTTGGGCGGGTGATCCCGATGTTTCTAGTGTCATAGTAAACAAATTGTTTAGTAAAAAATGTATTTTTATTTCATAGAAATTATTAATACTTGTTAACAAATTAATTATGTATATACTAAATGATCAATTTGATGCCGAGTTAGTAGAGTTTCCAAAGGATAAATGTCATAGTACTGTGCACAGAGATGATATATTTTAGAGTGTCTTGGATCATGATAGTCATGGTTATTCTTTGACTTATGGAACTGGTGTCCCACAACATACAATTGTTAGCATAGAGGTCAAGGGTGCATATAGGAATGCAGGGATGCACATACAGACTCAAATAGATGCTACCATGCAGTCTATGAAATGCAGTATAGATGAGAAGTTTCAACAGTTATGTGCAGAGTATGAGGAGAGATTATCACAAATGTCAGCACGTATCGATGAAGTGGTGACGCAACGTCATTTTCATGGTACACAAGTGGTTCCATGGGTAAAAAAACTATACTAATATTGACTTTTATTGATATGATTAAGATATATAATATTTTTATATATTGTAGGTTCCAGATATAAATGGTGGACATCATAGTGAGATTGGTGATCCATATGAGGATGAACCTCATACATGAGGTAATTTACATTACAATTTTAATATGAATTAGAAATTAATAATTATTACCAAAAAATTAGTTATATTTACACCTATTTGTGGTTTAATAGTAGTTAATCAAAAAATTCTTGATGAAATGTTGTTTCTAGGAGGATATTTAATTTCTCAAAGTAGTTTAGTTATTGAATGAATCTAGGTGAGATCAATAATATCCTTTAAATATTTTTTATAATATGATGTTTTTTAGTGTGAATTCTCGTGTTTCCATGTTTTCATTTCTGTGCATGTTTTTTCTACCGCACATTGTTTTTCTGGTCCTCTTTAGGGGGCTTTAGTAAAATAGATCATGGATGGTTTCCTCTGTTTCTTCAACAATATAGTATATTTTAGTAGGGTATTTATACACCTATTCTGATTATGTTCATCTTGATTTACCCTTTCACATAACATTTCATTATTATTTGAGTTACCACTCAAAGAGATTATTGTTATCTTTCATCAATGAATTCACATAAGTAGTTGTATCAACTCTCTTAACCTGATCACTCAAAAAGGTAGATTTTCTTTTTTTCTTTCATTATCATCAGATGTTGTAGGTTTATCTTATCCTGACCAGATGAGCCATGTTGATTTGATTCATATAAAAATTCATCATATTTATATATATTAATTTATAATGAGTCAAAATTTTTTTTTATATTTTTTAATACTTTTTTCAATAATATATTATTCATGTTATATTAACCAACTTTATTTTGTACATTCGGTTTGTCCTCACTATTAGATTTCCCATATCTCTTATCCTTTTTAAACATACTTATAATGAAATTTTATTTAATAAATAATTGACCATACTATCAAACCTCTTGTGCACCAATAATTTCCTATAACCTCTTTATTTTTATTTTTATTTTAGTATGTTTGTATTTTATAGATTTACATGACTGATTTTTTATAGTTTTCCAATTTTTTAGAACTATTAGGGAAGCTTATATTTGTAGGAAATACTCATTCACACCATTGATAAATTTTAGTGTTTCCCATAATTTTATACTTTGACATTAAAACAGAATTCTTATTTTTTAATTTTATTCCCTAGAATTTAGATTTAGTGAAAATAGATTTAAGGTTAACGTGGGATAGTTATTTCAAATATCTAGAGGTTGATGATTCTTCACATGTTCCTTAATTTTTTCCCATAAGTTTTAATATTCATTGATTTAGAAATATATTTATAATCTTTTGTGGTAGATTTTCTATATTGGATTGTTTGATATGTTAAACTTTTTAAATCTTCCTGAATAGTAAACTGAGTTTTCAGCTGTAGATATTTAATATTAAGATTGTATTTTCCTCTTACAGTAATGTAAATATTCCATCCATACCACTCTTTAACTATTGAATTTGATCCCTAGGATTTTTTGTTTCTCCACTAGAGAGAAAACCATTTGTTCAAACCTTTTAGTTTTAACTCCCTATTGGGTAGATTTGATATCCTTGGTGACATCATGCAACTCCTCTAGTTCATGGAATACATCATTCACTACATACATAAATACATAATTCTCACATAATATTCCATGAAATTATTCTACAGTTTGAGGGAAGAATTCATTAAAAAGTGTATTTTATTCATCCATCTCTTCAATAAGTCTTGAGATTATTTTCGATTTACCAACCTACTTAGTTAATTATTTTTCAATTGCATCAACCACTTCTTCTAGACATGAGACTTCTCATTTTGAAGTCTACTGATGAATATAAATGTATATATATATATAAAATAAAATTGTTGAATTCAATAAATGTGAATCTTGGGATCAAAACAAACCAAACAACCTCTGAATGACATGAAATGAGATGACAACAACTATGGAGTGAATTGTGAAATGGTCGAGTAGACGGTATGTCCATCAGAGGTCCCGTTTGACTGGGATGAGGGAAAACACACATTTAGTGTTATCAAACACCAAAACATACATTTAATGGTCATATATATAGAAAAACCCTCAATTAATTGAAATCACATGAGAACTATCTTATTATTATTAATGATGTGAACAAGAATACATGACATCAATCGTATGTGTGGTCTACCTGGAACTACTGAATATGTTGTTTTAAAGTTTTGAGACCCTATAAAAAGGTGCATATGGGGGTAGAAACAAACCGAATGACATCCAAATGATGTTAAATAATAAGAAAAAAAAATCAAAGAGTGTATTGTGATATGGTTTATATGAAGGAATGTCAATTGGAGATGTCGTTTTTTCAGGATGATCAAAAACACACTTTAAGTGTCATAAAACACCAAAACGCTTGTTTAATGGATATATCCATATCTAAAAACCTCATAATGACTTTAAATCATTGGAAAACCATATTATTATTATTAATTATATGTAATATCAGACGAAACATCAATCAGACATGTGTTATGCAGGGAATGACTGAATATGTGGTTTTTTAAGATTTAACGCCCTTTAGAATGGTTCGTATAAGGGTCAAAACGAACTAAAAAACATAAAAATTAATCAAAATGAGAATAAAACAATATTAGAGTAAATTTTTAAATTTTAAAGCAGAAAAAACATTAATTGGAGGTACCATTTAACTGCGATGACCGAAAACGCACTTTTAGAGTCATAAAACACCAAAATGAATGTTTAATAGTTAGATCCATATAAAACAACCTCAGAATGAATTTAAATCATAAGAAATTTTCTTATTATTATTCATGAAATTTGAGAGAAGATGAAACATCAATTTGACGTGTGGTCTTCATAGTAAGACTGAATATGTGGTTTTTAATTATTTAACGCTCTTTTAAAAAGTGCGTCAAGGGGTGAAAACCAACTGAACGACCTCAAAATGTTATGAAATTAGAAGAAAAAAACTATGGAGTAAGATTTTAAATGGTCAAGAAAATTTTAAGTCCATCAGAGGTGTCGTATGATAGGAATGATGGAAATCACACTTTTAGTGTTATAAAACACCAACCATTGCTTTTAAGGGTCATATATATAAAAAACGACCTCAAAATTACTTAAAATCAAAGAAAACCCATATTATTATTATTTGTGTTGCGAAATAGTAGACATAATGTCATTAGAATGTGCGTTCTGCTCAGATTTACTGAATATGTGGTTTTTAAAGTTTTGATGCCCTTTAAAAAGGTGCATCCGGTGGTAAAACCCAACCAAATAACATCCGAATACCCTAAAATCAGAAAAAATACACTATATAGTGAATTTTGAAATGGTTGCGAATACAGAATGTCAATCGGAGGAGTTGTTTACCCAGGATGACCGAAAAGTCACTTTTAGTGTCCTAAAACACCAAAACATGTGTTTAACGGTCAAATACATAGATAACGACTTTAGAATGACATAAAATCATAATAAAATTGTATTTTTTTTCATGATGTGTAATAGAATAGAAATAATCAATTAGACAAGTGGTCTGCGTAGAATGAAAGAATAGGTAGTTTTTTAAGATTTGACGCCCTCAAAAAAGGTGCGTCCGGGGGTCAAAACCAAACAAACGACATCTAAACTCTTTGAAATAAGAATAAAACAATGATAGAGTGAACTATAAAATTTTATAGTATATATAATGTTAATCAATTGTCCTGTTTGATCTGGATGACTAAAAATGCACTTTTAGTGTTATAAAACACCAAAACATGTGTTTACTGAAGCACATGGGAATATATTTAATAAAATGATTTTTCATTAATAATTTCAAAATGGTGATTTGGGAAGTTGGATTATAATATTTATACATCATTAAAATCAATCAATATTGGTTAGTGGACTTATTAAATTATTTTTATGCAGTTGGATAAAATTTACCAATGATTCGACATTGATAATTTGAGTTTTTTGTGTGGCTTAGTCATGGTTGTGTATCAAGAGTGAACAGAACATTATTGCTTAATGATTCTTCATAATAGTGTAGGATGTTAAGTTCTATACCTATTTTTTTTAAATTATGTCCAAAATGATTATATTTTTTAAATATGATGATTTATGCATTAGATATGATTTAAGGGGACTATTATATGTCTTTAGAAGCTTGGATTCATATATTATAAGTGTGTCTATGTTTATAAGAATTTACCTTAATTATTTTTTATACTATTTATATTATATTATCTTTGTGAGATTATAATTGTTATCCTTAGAAAGTAACATGACCACATGTGATCAAACCCCATAAATTGGAATGGTCATCCATATATTTAATATCCCACAAGCACCATATAACTTGTCAACTATTTTATTAGTGTCACCTTTATCAAAAGAATTTTAGTGGCATTATTATTATTATTTTTGTGTATTTATTTAAAATTTTAAATTGAAATGAATTTTTCATTTTAAATGTTATTTAAAAATGGTATTTATTTTAAATCATAATTTCTAATGAAAAATGTTATTTAATGAAATGTTACATTAAAACAATGGAAGGATTCTTCAAGAGTATTATCATGGGTTATGGAGTTGTTATTATAATAAGTAAATTTTGTATATAGTGTCTTTATAAAATGATTCATATGAAGTGTTTTAACATTCATATAAATAAATCTATTGAATATTGTTTGGATATATGTTTTTATTTATTTTACCTTGTGTGGGTGATTCCCTATTTTTCGAAAATCATATAATTTTTTGACCTTATTCATTATTGTTTTAATTATATTCTCTCATATTT
The DNA here is from genome assembly GCA_963277665.1 of Viscum album. Lineage (NCBI taxonomy): Eukaryota > Viridiplantae > Streptophyta > Magnoliopsida > Santalales > Viscaceae > Viscum > Viscum album. The sequence continues at coordinate 1,795,995,707 of OY728131.1, forward strand.
CATGTTATAACAAGAGTTGCATGGAAACATGTCCCTTGGATTATTGATCTATTATACTAGTTAGAAGATAGGGTATGGTATCCTTTTTAGGTTTGTCAAAATTTACATTGGGGATACACTAAAGTGAAACACAAGTGTTGGTATTGACCATGTGGTGGGTAATATGTTCATCATTTTCATTATGAATTTTATAATTTTATTAATGGGTTCTATAACAAATTTAGTCCCTTTTGCGAGGGCCTTGGGATTTGGACTTTTGTGGTGGAGCTACATATCAGTTTGTGTGTTATTTGATTGATGAATAGTGCTAAATTTATGAGTAGTTGTCATCATTACATGATAACCAAAGGTAAGGATCTAGAAACAGGTTATTCCTCTGGTTTGATATTATTAGAAGAATGATGAGGTTCCCAATAGAGTAATTTTCTATTATTCTATTTATGAGACATAGTGGTTTCATGTTTTGACTTAAAGATAACATGATTTTTATGATAAAACACTTGATTTAGCGTTGATACAAACATAGGTGATATCTTGGAAGACCATTGTATTGATGTGTAGATCAAAGATCATGTTTTATTTTTGGATTGGAGGTTGTGTATGTTATTTTTTTCTCTTATTAATGTAATAACATCTCCAAGGGATAATTGTATACCCCAAGGAGGTATTTCTTTGATTCATGGAATAAATTTAACATGTATCATTCTAATGGCCAAAGTTAGGTAAGAACATTTTCATGGATTTAACTTGTATATTGATGATGATTATATTGTATTATAATCCATGTAATATAGCTGTATCTAGAGATCTATAAAAATATATACTCTGAACCAACAATTATAGAAACTGAAGATATATGGGATTGGTGTAGTGGTTCTCTTTGAGTTTTCTATAATGTAGTTATAGAATGGAACAAAATGATGAGATGTGTATGGTGTGAGAGTTTGGGCATGCTATATCATGCATTTAGGATATATTCATCTTTTTCATAAATTAGTTTATCATGGTATTTCTATTAATATGCGATAAGTTTCATTGGTCCCTCTTGGATTTTAAATTTTATTTTTCATTTCAATTTGAAAATCTACATTATTTGTTTGACACTGTTGGATTACCATTATTTAGATTCTTCATTTGATTTTTTTATTTTCCATAATTTTTACGGTGTTGGTTATTAGAGGGAAGTGTGGCGATTGATGGGTAAGATGAGACTTTTATGTAAGAGTCTTATGACTGTAGTGATAAATCCATGGATTTTAATCTATTTTTAATTAAGAGACTCTGATGTACATTTTTGGGTAATGTGAGTATATGTGTTACATATTATAGGAAGGCGGTCCTTGACCCGAGTTAGATATTATGATTATGGGTCTCTGTTGTGTGTGTGTCTTTTAGAAATGTGGGAATAGGTACGTATTGTATTTGTATTCATGGGTTATGTTTTTTCATCAACAAGTTACATTGTGCAATGAATTTCACTCACTAACAATATTTCCATGTGGATCCATTTGATCATCAACACTCTATTGTGTCAAGTTGAGTGGTGGAAAACTACAATTCCACTTGAATCACCACTACCATTTTACGTAGTATCAATCTCAATAAATTTGTATATACCATTATGTTATATTCTTTGAATAGGTATAAGGTTAGAGATATACATATGTTTTTGGAAGAGACGAATATATAGAGGTAGTGTTCTCAAAAAATGATTTTATATGAGTTGGGCAGTTGACCATTGAATATTTGTTCCTTAGTCATACTATACATATATTAGTTAGTGATAATTTAGTTTAATTTTATAAATTACATTTTATATTGATACTTGTTATATACTATTATTATATTGTTTTCTATTACGATGATGCATCATGTTGACATTTTATAACTTTTATATTATAGACCATGTGGGATTTTGTGGTTCCCTATTTTATATCTATTTATAAATTTGTGAATAAACATCAAATATATTTTTTAGTTATATTCTCCCAATTATAGGTATATAACCTTTCACATATTTGGAGACCTCTGATGGATGTGTATGATTTTTTGAGGTCCTACAAATTCCCTTGTTTGGTCATCATTATTGTGGATTGGGATGAGGAGTTAAAAAGTGTTTTTATATCTTTATTTGGATATTTATATATTTTGGTAGAGGTGGAATTAGTTTTTTATAACATGGGAGGTCATCTGGGAGTGTTCCAGGCCAGTATGGCTTTAGTTGAAACCTAAATTTCTATGTTGTCTGTATTTTTTGAGAATATAAACTCTTAGTTTAAGTGATATTTTCATTTGAGAATCATAATATTATATATATGAGACTTAGAAGTATTTATAGGGATTAAATTTGCACCAGTGATATTGTGCTTGCATTATGATAGTGTCATGCTTAGAGAAATACTCTTATGCATATAGATGGTGTTGATTAACATATTTGCTTTCAGATATCCATTATTCATTAAAGAAATATAAAATATTTTAGAATTCATCTTTAATAAATTATAAATGTCAATAAAATTAATATTGATCCATGGGGTTTGTTTGATTGATTATTGATTATAATTTTTTTGTGGCCATAATAAAATGATTTTTGGGGATTTTAGGGTTTTGAGAAAACCTAGTGTTAAAATTAAATCTCATGTATTTGAATGAGGTGTGATTAAAATGATCATTATTCTACTATTTTCATAAATATAAAGAAATTAGTTTGAAATTAGATTTAAATATGGATTATAGAACATGGTCGATATTTTAGAGAAAACTACCGATGGAGGAGGTTTTGGTATTTTTGGTAAATAATAATCACAATTGAATTTCATTGGGTGTTATAAAACCTGAGGTGAGTTTTTTCTTTTAAATGATTTCCTTGGTTTTTAAAATAACAAATTGATATATGTGTTTGTATTTTTTTCTTGATTTTTATGTTTGTAATGTTTTTTATAAGTAACTTTAAATTTTATGTTTTGAAATTTACTCCATGATTTATTAAAGAAAATTGTGCGGTTAAAGGATAAGTAGATAAATGTGGATATTATGGTTATAAGATATTGAACCTCTTGGTTTTAGGTTTTGGTAGGTTTTTTATAGATGGGATAACTATTAGTTGAAAATATTCGTTGGTAGTTTGATATTATAGTGGTATGACCAATAATCCCAAATATTAATTAGTTATTGGTGTTTTTCATTTTTGGCATATGGGTTTGGGATTTCTCACAATATCTAAATTCTTGTGACAAGAATTAACTATGTTCTTAATGTATTTGTTTTATAATCTAGTACTTTTTATATATTTCATGGGAGAAAAATATTACAGTGAGGTTATAAAGATTATAGAAAATTTGGTGAGTGTATCAGAGAATAAATAATAATTCCTTAGTGAATATTGTGCTCAAGATTTAGAGTCATTCATTGGAATCATTATTTTCATGTGGTTATCAGACATGATAGGTTAGAAATTAATTTTTCAACAATGTAGATAAATATATGTTATAATAGACATATATGTATCTGGGGGACAATATGAGTTATGTTGTGGTTTTTTTAATGAACTATGGATTTATGTTTGGTGAATAGGGATATAGACCAAACATATATGGAACTTGATATTTGGTGTATTTGTGATTTTTTAGATTAATTGATTTTTATTATTACTAATCCTTAGATAGATGATGATTTTGTACATTCCCAAATTTTTAGTCCAATTTCTAAAGAACATGGAAGTGGATGGGAGGATTTAATAGTTTTTTATTTTGGAATAGTAGAACAACATGTCAAAATGGGGGTCCCTGTAATGTGACCAATATTTTTTTACCTTTAAGATAGGGGAAATGTCCAAATTTATTACATATTAATAAGTTATAGATATTTTGGAGGCTTTACATTGTAACATGGTGAGATTAATTCCAAAGGGGTGGCTATGAATATTTAGTTTTAATTTGGAATGGGATGTAATGTTATGAAGTATATGGTTACATTGAAACATGAAACCTGACTTTTTCCTTCCTCCCTGACACCAATGACTAGGTTATAATTCCCCCTATAAATTTATTCTAAATAGTGAAGTAACATTATATAATAGTCATTCTATGTTTATTTTAGGGTGAAAAAAATACTCATAAGAGAGATGTTTTTTAGGGTTCTTCCCTCTCTATTCCATCCATGAATACACCACTCATCTATAGATTTTTAGAACCCATTATCATGTCAAAATGATGTAATATTCCACTAATCATCGAGAGTAATTCCATTTCCACCTTAATCCTCTTATTTAGTATGTACACATAGTGTTTTAGTGTGTGATTTCAGTAGTTCATTGTGATATCACATTGATTTGACAGGGATTCTGTATTCTATTCCTATAAGGATCTTTAATAAATTGGAATATCATTGTTGTATGTTATTTTTTTGAGGTATTTTGTTTTGTGCATTTAATTATATATTTTTATAGATGTGGATTACATTAACCGTTGATTTAGATTTTAAAAAATATTGCTTTTTGAGATTTAATGTTGAATGTTTTTCGAGAGTGGACCACATCACAATTCTCACTGATTTTATGTTACTATGTCACCCATTGAGTTTTGTACAATTATGATGAATTAGTAATTTTGTTTGAAACAATTAAATTATCTGTAAATGATGTATTACACTTTTGGAAGGTGTTCATTTTCTCAGGTGAGGTCGTGATGAGCATGGATGATTCTATTTGAAGCATAACTGGGGTAGGTGGATCTTAAATTAGTGAGAATATTAATTATTTGGATTATATTAGATTTTTATAATGATAAAAAATTTAGATGGTATATGGAATAGTGTTTTATTATATCATCGTATGATATTTAGCAAGCTTGTGTTTAACAGCCAACTCAAAACGTATAACATATTAAAAAATAGAACTCGCCCATGCTATTGCACAACGTATTTGATTACATATTTTCTTTTAATAAGAGATTAAAATTTATAAACTTTTAGAAGAAACAGTAATGTTGAATAAATTTTAATTATAATTTAATGGTGTATAATAATTGAATAATATTGTATAGCATATGAAGACACCATTCTAACAGTTGACAAAGAAAAATGACAGAGTAAAAGTATATGATTTTTTAAATTTCGAGGAAGAATATTTTAATTCATTTTCAATTTCGATCATAATAACTATAATGTGGGAACTGAAGAAAAGTGAAAGATAAATAAAAGATAAGATAGTGGTTGTAATAATAAAAATGAGATTTTTGGAAGTAAATGAAATAATAATAAATTGAATGAGTGGGGTGTTCGATAAAAAATAAAAGAGTGAAACTATTCATCATGTTTATGGAACTATATGGAATGAGGGACATAGATATCACAGACAAAGATGAAATAGAAGATTCAATTTAATAAAATAAATAGATGAAAACATAAACTCGACAACCACTTCATAATAGTTGACAACATGAAATTGAATCAAAAAATAAAATAATATAACGATAGTAAATTGAAAAGAGGGTGAATAAAAACATAGAAACTGCTATTTTGGACAATTCTTGTAGTACCAATGATAGAGCTGATTCAAAAAACCCATATTTGCCTATAAAATCACTGGTCAACATCCAAATCTTATCCTTCCATGTAAATATATCTTTTACCTAGTGTCTGGTTGTATGTGTCAGTGCATGAGTGCCAAATCTGTAACATTATAAGTCATACAACCTTTCATGAGTTAATCTGTATCCAGCTCAAGATTTTCCCTCAAAATTTCATGCTTCTCATTATGAAGAACTCCCTTTAAGAGTCGATCATCATCCCTTACCTCGAATGGATTAAGGAAAAATATAAAAAAAGTGAATCTGATAAAAAAATTGTGCCATAAAAATCCGAGTTAATAGACATTGTCATTATCAACATGTAGGGGGGATGACAGATGAAACTGTTTCACCTGGAAAAAGGTGTTCAACAACCGTGGAATTCTAAAAGAAGAGGATGTTAAATATTTTTTCTCAATAGATATAAAAAATATATAAATTTAGATCAACTAAATTAAAAAAATCATTGAATACAGAATCAATGTAACTATTTTGGAAATTAAAAACATATAGCAATAATTTAATGTATATATTTGTATATAGAAGTGTAATGTTTACAGTACTCTACACTATTGAGGTTTATGGAATAGTAAATATTTTGAACATTTGTATACATGATTGTAATTCATGTTTAGACATTTTATGGCACCATACAATGTGCATGTATGTTTAAACAATGGGAATTGTTGAATTTTATGAATATAGAAGTGTATTATCACCATTGTTTCTATCAAATTTTTCTGCTACATTCTACTTACAGGTCCACATTTCCCTTGGAATCAAAATCCATTATTGATCTTGAGAAAACCTAGTCAATGAGGTTTCCAAGAATAAAATATGAAGCCATTATAGTTTATAAACCATGAGTTATAAGTGCATGCTGATACTGCATAGTGGAAAGATAGTGCATATGACATTTGAGAAGCATAAAATGCCTAAGGAATAGGGGATTACCAGTTCACCTTCCTCATTGTGGATTCTTACTTCCATCCATCCATGTATTTGAGAATATATTTAGTTGACACAGTTACATGCAGAAATATATATTTATCAGTAAATCAAATCAACCATTTACTCAACACAGTTACATGCAGAAATATATTTTTATCAGAAAACCTAGTCAATGAGGTTTCCAAGAATAAAAGATGAAGCCATTATAGTTTATAAACCATGTGTTATAAGTGCATACTGATACTGCATAGTGAAAAAATAGTGCATATGACATTTAAGAAGCATAAAATGCATAACGAATAGGGGATTACCAGTTCACCTTACTCATTGTGGATTCTTACTTCCGTCCATCCATGTATTTGAGAATAGATTTATTTGACACAGTTACATGCAGAAATATATATTTATCAATAAATCAAATCAACCATTTACTCAACATTTTTACTAATAAGAAGATCTTTAGCCTTCATACAAGAGGTAAATTACCATTACATAGTAGTAGGAAATAATGATGAAGATGAGAGGAGTGTTACCTTATGAATCCATGATTTAGAACCATCCTTCTAGATAAATTAATATAACCATAGTAACTGGGATGATTTCCATCTTATGTTCTAATAAAACCAAATAATAATATATTGGAAAATGCAAGCAGTAAAATCATTAGCCACATATACAAGATAGAAACTTCATATGTAATGGAATAAATTAGATAATACATTAATCCAAGAAGAAAAATTAATCTGTAAAAATGTATGTTTTATAGAATTGTCAAGAATATGTTTTATGGAATAAAATAGTACAACATCTGGTTATAACTGGATTCATACAGATTCAATGAAGAGGGTGGGGGGATAGAATCATCCAATAAAAATTAAGAGTTCCAACACAAGAAATTAGTGTTTATGAAAATCAAGGAAATATGTCAAATAAAAAATTCTAACCATTGATGGTGAGGAAACATTCCATAAAGCGAGAGAAATTCCTGGTTATAGTGGGACCCATTTCATGCCTGCACAAGAACACAACAATGAGGTGGCTGAGAAAATGAAGTAAGGGAAAGAGGAAATGTGATACTGCCTAGGATTGATCCAGTGACAACCTGGATATTGGCCTCCACCAAGTGGATAGGGGCTTACCCATTCACCTTCCCCATCTTGGTTTCTTACTTCCATCTGTCCATGTATTTGAGAAAAGTTATAGTTGAAACCCTTACATACAGAAATATATATTCAACAGTAAATAAAATCAACCATCTACTCAACATTTTCACACATAATAATAAATGAATCCTACATACAAGATTTAAATTATCATTACCTAGAAATAGTAAATAATGATGAAGATGGGAGGTGAGGTGTTACCTTCTGATTCAATGTTACATACCCATACTTGTAGATAAATTCATATAAGGACATTAACTGAGAAGATTTCCATCATATGTTCTAGTAATATCAAAGAATAATATATTGGAATATGTAAGTAGAAAAATCATTAGAAATAAATAAGAGAATGAAACCTTAGAAGCAAAATAAATTCAATAGGGCATTAATCTAAGAAGAAAAGAGAATCTGTAAGCAAGACTGTTTTATAGAATAAAAAGCTATGGAATTTTGTTATAGCTGAATGTATATATGTTCACTAAATAGGGGGGGGGGAATAGAATCCAATAAAAAAACCATTTACTAAACATTTTCACACATGTTTCAAAATACAACATGCACTATAAATAAAATCCAATAAAAACAACATAAATTAGGTTTAAAAAACACTTTCTCTCACTTCATGAAGTAGCATAACACCTGGTAACTTAAAAACAATATTTCAATAACTATGAAATGATAATTACCTTTTAAAAAACAATATTATATGGTAACTATATTTACCGTGACGTAGACACACTATGTGAACACTTGATTTAACATGGAGTGGGTATACTGACCTTGAATTAATTGTCAGTAGAAAATATCATCATAAAGTAACTCTAGATACCTTGATTCTCCATTGAATCTTCAACTATTACAAGCACATTTGGTTTTTCAAAAATAAACATGAGTCACATAACAATTTTAAAAAAGAGAAACTGATTGAAATATATTGGAATGCATGATATATGTGAAATATCCTATATTGGTGTATAGTATAAGAGGATAGAAATCCTATTTGATGTAAGCTTCATAGTTTTTTCCTGAACTGAGGAGGTGAATCCATGGAAGGGGAGAAGTCATGCTACATTAATGGTTCTAGGTGTATCCATAAAAATTTAAACAAGCCTTTAGAATAAATGATTATATTTCAAAACATAATATCTTATATTATTGATAGAATATATATAACTAAAAAAAATATTGAAAAACTATAATCATCAAAAGAATGACCAAATAAGATTTAATACATGGAAAGTGAACTAAAATTGATGTAAAAGAATCTAATAAATAAAATTAAATTAACAGACATAAAATATATTGAAAATAAATACAAAAAATGTATATTTAAATCCACATTGGAAATGATAGGGTTTTTTATTTTGAAATATAAAAAATGATAACAATAATAGATGAAAATTATTTTTAACAATCATAATGGGAATATATAAAAAGAGAAGATGGAAAACATATTGAGAATTATTTTTTCAAATTATAAAACATAAATATTCATATTTGTAATTTTATAACTGTATCACTCATCAATAATGACTTGATGTTGTGGATTATATCCAAATTATCATGACACATTGTAAAAATCATCATCTTAAAAAACATATAACAAACTTTTCTGCATAGAATTGTTTTAAAATAATAATATGTACTAATTCCTACTGAAAATTCAGAATCCAAAATATGAATGTAAAAATAAACTTGGTATAATCCACAAAGTGTGATATGGAAAAGAGCTTTAGTAAGCTTATGTTAATAGGTTATGTTGGTTACAATAGTATGTATATTTGTTCAGTAGTCTGTAAAATAAATTCAGATGCGTGGGTAGTTTTTCAAGCAGTGAATATCTATATACATCCGGTAAATAGTTATTAATACAAATTAACTTACAAAGCTTTGAAGTTGTTATGTTGAATTTATAGATATAGTATTGTAAAAAAAATTTTAAACTAGTATCTGTGTTATGGATATGTCATAGATATTAGAAAATAAAATTCTATTGGATCTAAAAAAATTTCAAATGATATGAAACAAAAACATGTTCAACTAATATGTGAAATAACCCCATGAAAAGGATGTTTTAAACAATATATGGTTCAGAGAAAAGACATAAACATGGAACATTAGTTATGAATTATCCATGCTAGAGTATAATTCAGAAAACATGGTAAACATATTCCATTAACCCTAATGTAAATAGTATAGTCTAATATAGTTTCTAATGTAAAAAAAAAATAATGTAGAAAGAAAATATAAAAAATTTGAAATGGTCCAACTATATTATTACCTTGCAATTACAGCTAAAAAATTCAGTCATTTTTCACTCTTCTTTGTTATGTTCTCCTTCTATAAGAGTCGAATATATATATATAATGCTTAAAAAAACAATTACATAACATGAAGGAACATAGTTTTATCATCATTAAGAAGGTATTATGTTACATTACATGGTTTATAGGCATTGAGACTAAAGAACAGTAATCCAGATATCATGTTTCAATGAAAACCTATTATAAGTTGTGGAAACAAATGTACCTACAAATTTTAAATAACCCTTAATTTAGTTAATATAAATTCATTCTTTTGTAGAATACATAACAGTTGATAATGGTGTTTTTTACATTCTAAAAATAGATCAATTAACGTAATAAATAGAAATATAAAAACTTATAAACTTCTTACAGTTATTTCCATCAACTGGTTGAATATTCAGCATGCATGAAAACATGAACTGAGCCTTCAAATCTACTCAAGAGTATCGTGTTGTTGGTTTTAAAGATCGCATGAATAGAGACATGTAATGGGTAAGCATAGGGGTTCTAGAGTTGTTTTCACTGATTAGAGACATTCAACCATGCCAAGAAGCTTGAGAAGATAGCTGTCAACCACTTTAGAATACCTACCAACATGAAACTAAATTTAAAAATATATATGAATATAGATTGAATCTTAGTGTAGCATGAGAATCCATATCACCATTCTATTTAACTTTAAAATATAAATAATATGTGTATGTAGAATATGAAATGACACAACAGTGCATTCATATTTAAAAATCCAAAATTTTCCTTACTATATGAATGCAATCATCACAGCTTGTGTTTGATGGGTGATCTTCATTGTCAAGCCCATGCATGTGTAGAACTCAATGAGAATTCTAGTAGAGCATGGTTCAACAATGGGAGGAAATATTTCCTTGATTATTTCATGATAAACATTGAAGGGAAAAGAAAACATCTTCCAATGACCATATTTTCTGTACTTATTAAAAAATGAATGTACAAATTGAATATGAATCATTTATCATGTTTCAAATAGAAAATAAAATATCATATGTTTTGATGCTAGCATAACTGTATATCATAGAAATCATTGTATTGATTTTAATTACATACTATGTTATGGTATGAAGATAGTCTTTCTTCAGGACCATCCTGGTGCAAGTAAGTTTCCGAATCAACCCATAGAAATAAAAAATATTTCAAATATTAACTAGTTATTGGTGTTTTTCATTTTTGGGATATGTTTTTGGGATTTCTCACAATATCTTAATTCTTGTGATAAGAATTAACTATGTGCTTAATTTATTTCTTTTATAATCTATTAGTTTTTATAGATTTCATGGTAGAGAAATATTACATTGAGGTGATAGAGATTATTGAACATTTGGTTAGAGTCTTAGAGAAGAAATAATAATTCCTTAGTGAATATTGTGCTCAATAGTTAGAGTCGTTCATTGGAATTATGATTAGCTTGTGTTTATACAACATGATAGGTTAGAAATTAATTTTTGAACAATGTAGATAAATATATGTTCGAATAGACATATATTCCTATGGGGGAAAATATGAGTTATGTTGTGATGTTTGTAATGAACTATGGATTTATTTTTGGTGAAGTGGTATATAAACTATACATATATGGAACTTGATATGTGGTGAATTTGTGAATTTGTAGATTAATTGATTTTTTTATTATTAATCATTATTTAAAGGATGATTTTGGACATGCCCAAATGTTTAGTCCAATTTCAAAAGAACATGGAAGTGGATGGGAGGATTTAGTAGTATTTATTTTGGACTAGTAGAAGAACATGTCAAAATGGGGGTCCCTGTAATGTGACCAATGTGTTTTTACCTAAAAGATAGGGGAAATGTCTAAATTTATTACATAGTAATGAGTTATTGATATTTTGGAGGCTTTAAATTGTTACATGGTGAGATGAATACCAAAGGGGTGGCTATGAATATTTAGTTTTAATTTGGAATGGGATGCAATGTTACGAAGTATATGGTTACATTGAAACATGAAACCTTATTTTTTTCATTCCTTCATGACACCAATCACTAGGTTATAATCCCCCATATGAATTTATTCTAAATGGCGAAGTAACATTATATAATAGTCATTCTATGTTTATTTTAGAGTGAAAAAATACTCATAAGAGAGATGTTTTGTAGGTTTCTTCCCTCTATATTCTTTCCATGAATACACCATTCATCCATAGTTTTTCAGAACCCATTATCATGTCAACGTGATGTAATATTCCACTAATCTTCTAGATTAATTCCATTTCTACCTTAATCCTCTTATTTAGTATGTCAACATAGTGTTTTAGTGTGTTATTTCACTAGTTCATTGTGATATCACATTGATTTGATATGGATTCTGTATTCTATTTATATAAGGATCTTTAGGAAATTGGAATATCATAATTGTATGTTATTTTTTTGAGGTATGTTGTTTTCTGGATTTAATTATATATTTTTTATAGAAGTGGATTACATTAAACATTGATTTGTATTTTCAAAATATTTTTTTTTGAGATTTAATATTGAATGTTTGTCGAGAGCAGACCACATCACATTTCCCTCTGATTTTATGTTACTATGTCACCCATTGAGTTTTTTTTACAATTATGATGAATTAGGAATTTGGTTTTAAACAATTAAATTATTTATAAATGACAGATTACACTTTTTGAAGGTGTTCATCAACTCATGTGAGGTCATGATGAGCATATATGATTCTATTGGAAGCATAACTAGGGTAGGTGGATCTTAAATTAGTGAGAATATTAATTATTTTTTATTATATTAGATTTTTATAACCATAAAAATTTTCCATGGTATATGGCATATTGTTTTATGATATCTTCATATGATATTTAGAAAGATTGTGTCTAGCTTCCAACACAAAATGTATAGCTTATTAAAAATTTCATTTGTGTATCCTTGGTTGAATGAGTATAGGTCACCAACATAGTGTATTTCTTTGGTTTTAGTTATATTTCAAAAATTAAAATAATTTTCTATTTTTAAACATGATTTAAAAATTGTTTTTTATAGTGAAATTTCAAAGGAAAATGGTTTTTTGATTATTGTTTTTAAAAATGGTCTTTAAAATAAGGAGGTATTCTATAAAGGTATTTTTTATTTGTTTTTTTACTAAAGACTAGAATAAAAAATCCCAACATTTAGTTCCTTTTTAAAACGACTCTCAAAAAGGATTTTGAAAATTATTTAAATGGAAATATATAAGGGTTTATTTGAGATATGTTTTGGTCTATTTGACCTCATATGAGATTTTTTTAAAATATGTTATTATTATATGAGATTATTTATTATAGTATAAATTTATGTTATCTTTTATTTCATGGTATAATTGTAGTTAAAAATAAATTATCCCTTATGAGATTAGTTTATTAGATTATTTTTGAGGTGTGGGGTAATTATCCTCTTTTAAGCGACCCATAGGAACCTTAGGGATACCCATGGAATGAGTATAATTCAAGGAAAAAATTGGTTGATGGGAAAGCTGGTAAATATTATAAATTATGAAATTTATGATTATTCTAATGGGAAGTACGGTCTATTTAGTCACTTGTTGGAGATCCTCATGATATTTTTATAATGGATGATATGAGAGTTTGGCCTTATGTTATCTAATTGATAATTATGGAATAATTTATAAGCAGTGAACCTCATTACATGGAAATACTTGTTATGGATCTTGAGGACAGTGTTTCAAAATTTTTGATATTGAGAGGATGTTGGTGAATTTCACTCCTATCTGGCATTGGTTTAATATATATATGAGACATAGTTACTAGGAATGTAGCATGAGAGGAATAAATTTTTATATAATAGAAATCTCTATGGTGTGTTGCTACTTAAGAGAGGAGATATTTTAGATTAAATTTTAGATTAATGTACAATTATAGGAGTATGTTTTCATTTGGGTTGTGTGGTTGTGTACACTATGCGTTTTCTCATTTGGGGTATGAAATAATTTAGGTTTTTTCTTCCCCATTTTCATTCCTACCAGGAGTGATAGACTATGATACTATATGAAAGATGGTGTATAGCCTGTAAAAGGAATTATTAAGCCACATGAAATATATATGATCTGAAATCTTATATGGTCACACATATTGGTAAAAGATGGACATGAAATATACTTTTTAACTTATGATTGTGTAATTATTGTACAATTAATGTAGTCCAACTCTTACTATGGAGTTGTAACATTATTATGTGTGAACCAACCCCTATGATGATGGAAAATATATGTTACAACTCTAGCGGTAGTCTAAATGGAGTTATGATGAGGAATTAATATATGATATGTTGAGTGGGTTAGAGTTGTGTTATATTATTTCATAAGATAGGGAACAATTATTCAATTATTCAATTTTTTGATTTCTTTTTATGTGTAATTTTTTTATTTTATCCTTATTTTATCACTTGATTGGTTTTTCATTTTCAATTTAGCTTTAATAAGGATATTTGGGACCCCTTTTATTTACTATTATTGATATTATTCATTCTATCATTATTTTCCATTATATTTCAGCGTTTTGACTACTATCATGCATTAAGGAGACTAATGGGTCATGTTGTACATTAATGTTTGAGTTTTATAGATTTATTGGGAACTATAATTATTTACATTGATTAACAATAGATATATTAAGGTATAATTCATTTGGTCATGTGGGTATGTGAGTTATAGATTATCGGTAGGTGGATCCATTCCTAGGCTGGTGGGTAGTAGTTATTGTTTTCAGGGTACATGTGTCTTTTAGCATCTATATAACATGTATATCTTGTAATTCCATTCATTAATAATGCTATAGGGTAGTTTAGTTTCACCAATAATAAACTATCACTCTTTATAAATATTTTCATTAACATCAATTTTCTTAACCACATTAAGTGTGTTGATTCATGTGTGAGAATACTACTGGGACTTTGGACTCACACCCTAACAACTTACATTACATGGGTTTTGATGTAAATGGGTGTACCTTGATGATTCCATGTAGCTATAGGTATTATCAGGGATATAAAAACATCATTTACGTTTTACATAGTGTATGGATTCTTGGTTCATAGTATATGATTCTTTACGAGTTGATATGGAGGCCACTATGTATATTTTTATACATACTAGCTATTCATTGGTAGGTCTACATATTTTTTTACTATTATGAATTATTTTTATATATTAATTCCTATTATAAATTAATTTTCTATTTTTGATATTTTTTATTGATTCAACTTGTCAAATTTCTATTGATTTTGTATTATATTATGTGGGGTCTCTCTTAGATCCTTTTTCATGTATAATCATTTTTGGAGTTTTTATTATATGGATGGTTCATGTCAAATATTCAATAGAGTCAGGAATCACCCTTGAATATTTTGAAAAAAATAACTTCCTATGAAAATTATATTTTCTCACCACTAGTCAGTAACCTCAAGTATAATGGGAATCACATATGAGGTCACATCTTTACACCTTATTGTTATATATTTGGGTGGGATAGTCATGTATATTACAATAGTGATTAATTAAAACCTAGTTTATAAATTCCTACTATTTGAAATTATCAACAAGGATATATTATCCATATAAATCAAAAAATTAATTAAAAATCAATTTAGTTTCAACCATATGTCCAATATAGAAATTCTCAACAACATTATAAAAAAAATCACTCTAAGAGTTTCTTTCAATGATCCTTAAAGGATCTCATATCATATACACATCCATGGGGTATATGATAAGATATGATCATATATAATCATGTAAATCCAAAATGATGTATATGAGAGGCATACAATATTAGTTATTGATTGCATGTACATCTAGGAAATGTTAACATGAGGCTAAAATTCAGATATTTAATACTGAACAGTCTACAAAAAACATTAGTGCAGTTCTTTTTATAATCCAATATACTATTTTAATATAATTTAAAATGAAAGTCACATTATTTGACACAAATATCCATCTCTAATGAATGTTGATATACAATTTGGTAAACTAATAGAATGTATTAATAATTTCCTAACATATTCTATTAGGATGAATAAAATTATATACATTATTAAAAATTATTCACTCATGATAATAAATACATGAATTTTATTTTTGGAATAAATTGGTTTACATTATTCCATTCTAATGTTGAATATTATTGAAGGTGAGTTTCTTTCCCATCATCTGTGGGTGTTTAATATATTCATATTAGAGACTAAAAATTCCATAAAAGGGGAATTAATTGATTATAGTAATGTATGATCTATTGATGTAGATATGGTTAGACTAACAATTTATGTTGTTAAAATAATTTTAAAGGGGTTTACCTATTATAGAATATCTCAATCTGGATCAATTTTAAAGATTTTCCCAAACTTCCTGTAAAATGGGAAGAGTTTTTCTCTAATGATTGATTTATTAAAAGATATTTCATTTTCATTCCCTTATATGAGATGGATCATACAAAATTTATAGGGTTTAAAATTCAATAAGAGTGGATGAAGGAAAATTTTTAAATTAGAAAAAATAATTCACCACAGGGGAGCTATGGTAGTCTTCACTAAGAAAGATAATGTAAGGATTCGGTTATTTGATGATTATGGAATGTTGAGACATGTTATGATAAAAAATAAGTATATATATATACATTATTTTTTATCAGAGAAAAGTGTATAAGTGGTTTTCAATGATAGACATACACCATATAAATTATTAGTTTAAAAATTACCAAAAGATCTTCATATAATATATTTTTAAGATCTATATAAACATTATGAGTACACAGACAAGACTTTGGGTTTTACAAATGGTCCTATATAGTTAATGGATCTATTATATATGATATTAAATATTTTCATTAATTACTTTATTGTTCTAATCATAAATGATATGTTATTGTATTCAAATTATTTACGTGACCATTAAAGATATCTTCATATTCTACTAAAGATTTTTAGAAAAAATAAGCTCTATTATACGCATTCCAAATGACCTTCAATGATTTTTAAGAAAACTTTTGTTTGTATTAAATAAAAAATAGGTATTTATTTCATTATTTTGAATTTTTATGTATTAATATGATTGAATTCATTTAAAAATATCACTGAGAATAGATTTTTTTGGACTTGTTAGCTATTGTAATTTTTTCATCTATGATTTTTCATTATTAGATACTCCATTGAAAACTATATCAACTGATGTGATAAAATTAATATTTTTAGATTAATTTAAAGGTGTTATCATGAACATTACAAAAATTTATATCTAAAAAATCATATATTAAATTTTATATATCATGATAAGAAGTTCTAGGACTATTTTAAGGGTATTTAGTAGGTCCTATTTCTACTCATATACCAAATTAACATGGAATGGGATATAGATAATGAAACCCATGACCCTAGGAGTGTAATTATTTGATACATTACCTCTAATAGGATGATTTAGTTCATAAATTAATGGGGGTGTAGGTAGTAACTTTTAAAGGAATAATTTATGGTATATAAAGTCCATAAGAGTCTCAATATTATTTTCTTCAATCACTATGTAAACATGATGTAGTATTAATGGATCAAATAATTACAATAATTCAATATTGACCAATTATATGCCCCTAGAATGTAATTTTTTTTATTTATTCCCTTTTTATAAATACCCACCAAGAAATGTGCATGAAAAAAGATGGTGAAAGTTGATATCTCAATTAGATGAATTCTATTTGGAAGATACTAAGGATCAGAATATAGGTGACCTACAACATAATAATTAGACATAATTTATTGTATACCAAGTTAAGGACTCCAAAATATTTAATCATTAAGATAAAATTATTCATGAAATGATCACTGGTGGGATGATTAATTAATGTTGGTTCTATAAATTTCATTCCTTTCACTATATTCATTGGAGGCTAATGGTTCTAACTTCTCTAAGGTAGGAGGAGATGAATGAATATTTTTCATCTTAATGGGGTTTTCACCCAAGAAGTTAACAATTATATCATGGTATTCCTATGTGTTTTTTGTTTCCTAATATGAAAAAAGGGAATTTCTTGTTATTTTTATCACTTTTTCACTTTTCAACCAGAGAAAATGAAACACCAATGGATAGATGGTGTATTAATTCCACTTACCCAACTAGTATATAAGAAAAACGACATCACAATTTATTTTTAACTATTTTTTGGAAATCATCATGCGTATGGGACAATATTTGAGTGACCATAAAAGAATTGACTAAAACAACTCATTTTCAGCAACTGTGAAACATATTTTGCATATGAATTGGAAAAATATTCATGTCAGAGAAATTTTAATACTTCATAGGGTACCATATATATTATTTTCATTTAAATTACAATTAGCACATTTGATTTCTAAAAAGTGGTATTTTTGTAAAAGTTGGTTCCCTAGACACAACTTAATGAGTAATTTTGATTACCATATCATATATACACTCAGATATGCATGATGTACTCTTACCATTATAGTGTTGAAATTTTTTCATCCACTATTAAATGGTAATGTTCATAGATTAATTACCGTATCAAAATGTTATAGAAAATCCTAGGCTATAATGAGTACCTCAATATACTATGTAATTAATCTTAAATATATGTCAAATGGTCTAGATACATCATACTGATTGGACACAGTTGATGTATGACTATATGGTGCTAGGGGATCATAATAATTGAGACTTATTCTAATGAAGTATGCACTTAGTGGTCTCTGGTAAGTGAGATCATGAGGAAAAACCCACCAATAGAGACACCACATGTTTCAGAAGTCATTGGTTTTTCCTCCCCCTTCTCAAAATCCTACAATTCTTCAGATGTTATTTAACCTTGTTTGGAGATTTCTAGAATTTAATGAATGTTCGGGGTCTTTGTGCCATCCCAATGTGCCGCATATTTGTGTGGAAATATATGTTTTGAAGATTCTCATTGAATAATTTTGGATCGAGGATGTTGAAGAACTCCACTATCTTTAATCAGTGGACTTTGAGAACTGGTTTGATTTCTGTTTATCATGATTCATCATAGAACATCTCCAATAGAATTTCCATTCATCACATATAAATATTTCTATTATGGTTGAAAATAGCTTAATATTCTATGGTAATCAATCTATGGTTATCTCGGTCTATGCTGTTTCCAGTGTTTCTCCTTAGGAAAAGGACTGGACTCGCATTTCCTCTCCCGTTTTAAGTCCCCCATTTGAAGACATCATGGTTCCAAATCCATCTCTGGCTTCTCAGGTTAACCTAAAAGTCTCTGACATTTTTCATCAGCTAAAATGAAATTTGGGTGTGGCATGCACATCTGAGGCTGTCTCTGCACCTCTGTGTGATAAAGATAGGGAGGTCCCCCTGGATTTTACCAAGGAGATGTAGATGGTTCTACCAAATACAGCCAAAGAAACTACAGTGACTGAGGGAGTCTACAAGGACCGAGACACTGGTGATGATTCCCAATTCCTGGTTATGGAGGACACCTCAATGAAATTCCAATTTATGGCATGAGGCTTTGAAAATGAAGGATTCTTAGATATAACAATGCAGGTCACATAGACTAGACTTTCTTATACTGAGAAGGTTCAATTTGGGGGATCAAATTTGAACTCTCAAAACCGATTTGTAGTGTTTGGGGAAGAGGACAGCCATGCTAATGGGGAAATACATGGGGTGGAGGCTACCCATGGAGAGGAAACCTTAGTGGATTAGGAATACTATCAAGAGTAAATGGACGATGCTTCTGATTCCCCTACTGAGTCCAAGGAAGTGGTCATTGTAGGGGACTATCTTATATCCACTTTGCGGATGGTTAAGAATACTATTATGGATTCTGACGGCTTTATTAACAACAATTGGAGTCCGCGACGTAGGAAGGAGTAATCTAACATACTTATTCATCCTGTTAATAGATCTTCAATTAAGGGAAATCTGTCCCCAAAGGATCCTATTACTGCAGGAAACCCTCCCACGTGCAGGTGAAAAGGTTCTGACAAGCATGCACTGGTCGACACCTCCAATGACCTAGTGTCTGTAAGATGCGAGGCTGCTGACCCTGCCACTCCCCCGAGTGGTAAGGAGATGATGGATCCTTAGCATCAGTGTGAGGTGAGGTCCACTTAAGACCCACATCGACAGATAGACTCGGTTCTGGAACACATGGATCTACTTATGCACTCAGATGAAGAAATGGTGGAGGAAGTTCTGGATATGAAAGCGTCAAAGAAGATGGGAAGATCTCTTTGTGTGACCACTACTAAGGAGAAAGGTGAGTGGATTGATAAGAATGACTGCATTTTAATTAAAGGCTTCAATAGGGGGAATATTAATATGGAGGAATACAGATAATCATGGGAAAACTTGGAGAATCATTATGAATTCATATTAAAAGGATAACCTTACCCTCAGGTAAATTCTATTCCCAAGATATTGTTTAGGGATATTGATTCCAATCAGCTCAAACAGTTATTCAACAAATCTATAATATCTTTTGGTTTTTAAACTGGTAAGATGTCAGGGTTCTCACATTCCCATTAAAAGTGTTTAAAAATAAAAAAGTTACATTAATGATGATATTACATGTATGTGATAAAATATAAATAATATTTTTTGATTCGTGTTAGTTTATCATAATTTTTTTTTCTCATTTAGCGTTCATTTTATTTCTAATGGTCGACGAACCCTTTTAGGTATTTTGATCACCCCACTATATAAGTAGGAGAGAGGACCAATTCATGAGTGATGTTCATGACAATTAAATAAAATCATATCTCCCCTATCACCTTATATATAGAGAGAGAGTTTCTCTTTGAGTGTCGATCTAAGTAAAACTTCATGGATAAAGGGTAGGGGATCATGCTGATCATTTCGACGTCGAAGAGATCATCAGAGATCCAAGATAACACTTAGAATATGATGAACGAAATGAGTTAAGAACATTTGAGTGTTTGTGGATGATCTAGAGGGGTTTGGATTCATATCCTTTGATAAATGGTCACCAACGATGAGCTACAATTGAGTGCACTTCAGATCGAATGGGGTACAAGTTTGTATTTTATTTTTAGCTTAGTAAATTCTTGAGAGATACTCAAACTCTACTGGAGATAGGATCACTGAAGATTAAATGTTATTCATTTAAAATGATAAAAATTTAAAATCACAAGCCCACCGGCTTCCACTGTGGGATATATTACCTTAAATTAGTATCAGATCAATCACATGAATTTACAGAGACAATAAAAAAATTAATTTTCTTTAAATTAATTTGAGGGTTTTAATTTGATCTCAATGGATCTGACCACACTTAGATTCTATCTCAGATGACCAAGTTATGACCATTAAAAAAAATTATCGATCATTTATGGTTTACTGGTATTAAATTTCAAAGAATGATTTTGTTTAGTCATATATATATACATAAATACTTTTCAGTTGAGGATATTTTTTTAGCCAGACCGATGGCCATTTTGAAACCATGATGTTAACTAATGAATGTTTCTAGTTAAACCAAGATATTTCATCGAGACAACGTGACCAGAATAGTTATTTAATACCAATTTTTTTCGCCACTATACAAGTAATTTTATTATAATAATAATTTTTTTTAAAAGCCTATTTTTTGAGACTCTTGTAAATTTTAGAAAAGTCTAACCCATGGGAATACATTAGTCCAAAAATTGGACAAGATAACAAAAAAATAGGGGGAGGTCACTTGTCTTCTCCACATGTGGTCCACCCCTTATTGGGGCTCCCTCCTCCCTCTTCGGCCCTCCCTTATCAGCCAACACGGGCATAGGCCTCCTCCTTCACGTAGGAAACCCACAGACACTGGACCCAACCTATCCAGTCGGCCCACTATACCATCCTCACCATATGCAGTCCCAGACCGGCTTGGCATCTCTTTCCTTGTGAGCTCCAAAGAAGCCGACGACGCTCTCCCATTGATAGTAACTCTGAGTAGACAGATCTAGTCCCACCCATAACCATATCAGGAAAACAGTTTCCTTCCCTCCTTGTAGGTGCTCACCTTACACCAGACACTGTGTGTGGCCACCTCCACTCATAGAGAGCTTCAGTACTGCCAGCTACAGATGGGGACAACACCGTTGCAGTGTCTCCGTGAGCAAGTCTTTAGCAGACAAATCCCAGATAGACACCTTCCTTTTGTGGAAAATCTCCACCTCCTCATACAACCACCATCCATGGAGACCACCACCCATTTCGTGAGAATATATTCCCTGAAACCCCCTACCCAACCATGATATGCCCCGATCAGGCTCCTACCAGAACCCACTTGTTTTTTATTGAACTCATCTACTCTGAAATGGGATTAGGCAGGTCCATCCAATCTAGAATGGGTCATAACATTCCCTTCTATCCCAGATCAACTCTTAAAAGGCATTGCATGACCCAAAACAGGACTGTGCAAGGTCGGTCCAACCAGCACAGGCTCTGCCTGGGGTTTCAGGGCTCCATTTAATTAAAATTAATTTAATTAATTAATATAATTTTAGTATTAAATTAAATTAATTAAAATATTAATTTTTCACTTAAAATATAATTTTTAATACCCAAATAGAAAATTAATTTAATTTAGGTATATAATTAAATTAATTAATTAATTTAATTTTTTAAATTAAAATTAAGTTAATATTTGGACTGAATAAAATAAAATATATGAAGAAAATATTTGAATTTGATAAATTCATTTAATTTATTTAAATTCCCCTCATACTTTTTATTTAATGAAATTTAATTTTTACTGTGATTAATTTTTACCCACTGACCAGCCTTGAGAATTTACCCACCCTGTGCATGTCTAGTTTTTTTATATATTTAATTTTTTAATTTCATGTAATTATTGTAATTAAATAATATGATATGCACATCATCTTTTTTTCTTCAGTCAATATGAATAAAGGTTTGCACATCCAATTTATCAGACTATATTTTGTACTCTCAAGACTACCTCATCTGCGTGAGAGTATTTTTGTACTATAATGAGGAAAGTGCAAGATGTACACAATGCCAATTCGAGGTGAAATCCAGATGATTAGTGGCTATTTTATGGGGATGAGATGCATTGTGAGTCAAGATACGAATTAGGTATGATTCCCCTAGGTCATGGTAGATCTAATAAGTTTAAATGGATCAACAATTATTATACAGCCAATACCAGTCATGTATTTATTTCTTATAGGTATTTGTTTATTATTTTATGCATTTTCATGACATGAGAAATATATAAAATAATAAACAGGAAAAATGAATAAATAAGAAATGAATGTTTTTCTATTAATGTTCAATTGTGAGCGCGACAACATAGAATGAACAGATTAATAGAAAGTGATTACATACACTGAGAAAAATATAAAAACCCTTATATAAATTTAAGTTACAAAATGACTTCCATCATAAGAATTTGGAAAAAATAGGGTGTTTGGGGTGCTTTTCATCCAAAGTTTATGGTTCCTCCTAATATTGATGAGTTCTTATGAGAGTGATGGTTTTTATAAACTAAAATTTCCACCAAATAGGTAGCCAAAGATAGCTTTCTTCAACTTTATAGGCATGCATTGTGTGAATCATGTTTATAATTTTAGAAGCTAAGACTTGACTCAAAAAATTAAGAAATAGTGAGTTAATGCAGTTGTCCAATCAAACTCCTACCTTGAATGCTCCAAGTAGTGTCATAGCTAAAGCTTATAGACTATGAGTATAGATTCAAAGATCCTTTCCATAAAAATAATCATGTGATATATTATTCCAATTCTTGAATAGAGGGTTCCCATAATTTCAAAAAATAGTGGGAGACATTTAATGGTTAACAAATAATGTCTAAAATAATAATAAAGATAAAATTACCATTCTTCTAGATTTTATTTTATATAAAAATGGTAATAAACATCACAAGAACACTGGGATGATTATTAGACAAGAAACATGTCCAAACTGGAATGGGTTTCTAAGAGTAGTACATGTGCTTGTGCAAATTACTACATAATAAATTCAAGGTGCTAGTATCCCCAATACCTGTTAAGCCACCTCAATAAGTGAGAGTGTAAAAATACTTATAAGAGACTCATGTATAAATCATATGATGGTTATATCATAATGATATCATCCACATCAAATATGAGTTTTGGATACTTCATTAGGACATGGATGACTGCAAATATCATTACATATCTGAGAAAACTGCATGTAGAATATTTATCGAGATATAATGAGTGATTATTACACTAGATATGTGTAAATTGAATGAAAAATCATTATCTTTCAATAAATATCATTCATATACCTTTTTTATCCATTTACTAAAATTTCTTTTAAGATTAAAAAATGAACAATATGGAGAAAAGGCTTCATTACCATCTAGGTAAGGTTTTCTAAGAAATAAGAACATTAAAGAAAGATTAATCTTTAGTTATTATGGTGAAAAATTTTAAATACAAGGAAAAAAGGCTAGTGTAAAGAATTATTCCAAAGGTAACTTCTCAATGTATTTCAAATAAAAGAGTTTGGTTATCATACAAGAGGTTATTTTCTTTGCCTATCATGAAAAAAATCTATGGATATTTAAATGTAATAATTTAGTTGTACTTATTAGGTATTAAATACAATATGATTATCACATATGTCTATAGAAATATATTAACCAAGTAAGTAATAGAAATGTTACAATAAGTAAGGTGTATTCTCTAAGAGGGTGAGAAAACATGGTTCTTAAGTCAACAGTGAGAAGCTCACAACTTCAAATTGCTAGGGTAATGATTGAAACAGAGATTTTAATGATTATAACCACATAAAATATCTAATGTATCCTTTGGAAAAAGGGATACATTATTCCATTTTAGGAATGAATGTTTTTTATAGTGTTTAACACTCAACCAATAGTTTAGTAATACATGAATCATGGGAAATACATGATTAATATTAAATCTAAGACTTATATACCCTTGTGTTAACATAATTCTTTGTCAAGTAAAACTAAAAGTGGATGTCAAGGATATACACAATATGGTATTTAGATTCAGTAGGGATAAACACCTTATGAATTGTAGATGTATATACTTATTTAGTTTGGAAAAATAATCCTTTAAAAATAAAGGTATTCCCCAAATATTTCAAATTTAGTTCAGTGAGAGTGTGTGAACAATTCCATGGGTAAGTTAGGGGTAAGTACACTTCATTATATTAATTTGAGTTCTTATTATGGAATATGAAAGTTAATTATGGTATATTCATGGTCAAAAGATATGAATTTCTTCAGGATGGTGTGCCAAATAATATCTAGAACAAGTATTCATCAATTATTATAATGTATCATGGAGTAATTTCTAAACACCCATGACCACATCCAAATAAAAATTAGGATGCTAATAAGGAGGACCGATTAATTGTCTTACATGTTAAAATTGATCAAAAAAATGTTGCATGTAGAACTTAGTTAATGAACTTTTCTTTATATACATTAGAGTCATGATGTAATTATAAGGATAATCAATTTTGAGATATGTATACAATACAAAAACTTCCATTATATTTCATGATGTTATTCAAAAATAACAATAATATCCCACAACCACATGCCAACTAGAATGACTAATGGATATCATATGAGTTATAGTATGATGGAAATCTATTATTTATTAATAACATGTGGTTAGGTGCAATGATTTTGTTAAGGATATAAATAAACATTCCCAAAAAAATACAATGTGCATCTAAATTACTTATCCTAAAAGTGTTTTAGAATATTACAGAAATTGCTATGATAGAAAATTTGTAGTCATGTGATATAATACATTTCTATAAAGGGGTGTACATATCTAATTGTGATAGTTGGAGCCATATTTAATTTAGTTTAGTCAATTCTAGAGATGAACAAGTAGTTGTAATAGGAATGAGTTACACTAGAGGAGTGAAAGAGTAATTTTCTAGAGACACATACTGTGTAGGAAAGATAAAACCATTGTGATGGTTTTATATTCACTATAACTGGTTATACATTTTTCTTTGAAAATAATAAATCAAATAATTAACCAGTACATGGAAATTATATAATATTTAAAAGATCATTTAAAATTCAATAATGGATTCCATTTATGAAAGTAAAGTGGGATTATTATTATGAATACTAGAATGGGTATTGAAGTGTAACTATACATGGATAAAAAAGTGCTATATCAATAAGGCTTGGTTGGTTATTCAAATAAGTTTTGACTAAATCCATTATAATTTTACTTGTCATAACTAATTTCTATAATCATTTTATTATGCATTGGATGTCAAGACCACCAATCACAGAAGGTATCTATAAGATGCAACCCAAAAGGGATGGTGACACTATAGTATTCCAATAAGGGGTGAAAGTTATTGAAATCCAGTTTTGGATTTAAGTACGAAACAATATCAAATAATATTAATTTATAATGAATATTTTCCATGTATCTAGCAGTTGTTAGTTGGAGAAACATTGTTTTACAATTATAATATGTTTGGTTACATATGGAAAACAACTATTGTTCATACTATGAGTTAAGACTATAATTAAATTAATTCTCCATTGATTTAACTAAATTAGAAACCTAATTTATTGGGAACACGATCTATTTAAGTAGAAATAAGGGTTTCATAGACCTAGAAACCGTACATATATTGAAAAGGCGTTCAAAAAAATGTTGGAATGATTCAAGATAGAATTATTACCAATGAAAAATTGAATAAATCTCTATAAAAAGACACGAATGAGAATAGGTAGATATCAATGTGGTGATTTGAATTCCATACGTTTTAGTGATGGATCAATAAAATATTCCATGATATTCACATTATATTATATTTCCAAAATATAATTTATAGTAAAATATCATTTATATCTAGAATGACTATTAGGGAACTAGTCAGAACTATCCAATTATAATTGAAGAAGTATACAAGATATATACATAGTCTGTGGAGAAGAAAATGATACTTATTTTTATGGGACATAAAATAGAATTCCTTTGATCAATGAGATCTAATATCAGAGTCAGGCTAAGGTAATGAGTGAGACAAGCTCAAAAAATCTAGTGGTGGCCATACCTATAAATACCATTTTTTTGAATCTTCTAATGTAGATAAAGAAGTTTTGTAAAATAAACAATGATTTTTTATAGTTCTTGGAATCTCCCATAGTATGTAAATTATTATCATAATGTAATTATGATACTCTTACTATCCAAGATATCAATTTTTGAAGGTGGAGAAAAATCATATCTACTAGGGGTTTACATCTCTTGAAAAGTTTTACTCAAGGATGTGAGGTCACAAATAGAAGAATATCCACACAGCAAAAACATGGTAGACCCAACAAATAAATTTGTGACTCAGTAGAAACATGACTTAATCATGAAAGAGATAAAAAGAATAGTTAGTAAGTTTGATCTAGTGAAAGTCGTAGGTTTGTAAAAGTGGGTTCCCTAGACCCAAAATTATCATTACTTTTGGCTACCATATCATGTATATAATGAGATATAAATTATATAATCTTACCATTACAGTTTAGAAATTTTTTAATCTACTATTAAATGGTAATGTACATATATTAATTATCATATAAAAATATTATAGTAAATCCCAATCTATAATGATAACCTTGAGATACTATGATATTTATCTTAAATATATTTCATAAGATCTAGATACATTATATAGACTAGAAATAATCTATGTTTGACTATCAATTGCTAGGGGATCATAGTAATTGAGGTTTATTCTCATAAATTTCACACTTAGTGATCTTTGGTAGGTGAGATAATGAGAACAACCCTACCAATAGGGATAGCACATGTTTCAGGTGTCAGTGGTTGTTCCAATATATGGACATGTGTATTGGTCTCTAGGATTAAGGACATTATCAATGTGTTCTATTTGATTGGGTACTTTAATTTAATTAAAAAACCATGATAATTAAATAGTGGAGAGGTAGCTTATGTTTGTCATGTCATTGGTTATATGGCATTGGTTTAATGGTCAATATATGGATTTTCACTTCCAAGTTGAGGAAGTAATATATATTGGACCTAGTTGATCATGATGGTCATACCATCATAAATTCTTAGCCATGGTATTCAAAGGTAATTCCATCTAGATTGATCAAAAAATAATAAAGTGATAAAGGATTATGACACAATTGTGTGTCCATCTTTTTGAGATATAAAAATACAAATAGATTATATTAGAAAGTACATGTTCATAGGTTGGTTGTCATTTCTATGACCATTACTTATATCTTTAGGGGACATTATGGGCTGATAGAATTTTCTCTTGGGCTATGAATATTATTCACTACTATCCATATAAGGTCCTAGAGGGTCATACATAATAGAGAATTCAATAATTTTCCCTATTCTATTGAATAGGTAAATAGGACATGATGGGCCTTACCATGGGGTGTGAGATTTTTTGAAGTGTTGATGATCACTAAAAAATAAATAAATAAATTATTATTCAAGTATAGAATAATTGGGTTTAATTTAATTATTTCAATTATTTATAAGGTATTTAGGTAATACATGAAAAATATTTTATGAATGAATATTATTTTAATATTTTAGGTTCGTTCAATATTAGAGTGAATTACGAGTCATGTTAAATGAATCAGTTTTATCATGCAGTATATTTAATATATATTATAGGTATGTGATAAAATATAAATAATATTTATGACACCATTTATTTTGTCATAATTATTTATTTATTACTTATTTAGTGTGAATTTTATTTCCGGGGGTCAAGGAACCCTTTTTGGTATTTCGATCTTCCCACTATATAAGTAGGATATTGACTCATTTCTTGAGTGTTGTTCATGCCAATGAAATGAGACCCTCTCTCTAATTCTACCTTCTACAGAGAGAGAGAGAGTCTCTCTTAGAGCACCGATAAAAGTACTCCTTCATTCATTAAAGGCATGGCATTGTAGTGATCATCACGACATTGAAGAGATAATAGAAGCTCCATGATAGTACTTGAAATTCAATGAAAGATGTGAAAAAATATTCTTAGTGTGTGTGGATTATCTAGACGAGTTTAGCTTCAGATCCTTCAAGAAACGGTCACCAGAAACGAGTTTCAGTCAAGTGCGCTCTGGATCAAATGAGGTACACATTCATATTTTATTTTGATCTTATTAAATTCATATGATATCCAAGGACAATAATGGGGCCAATATCACTAGAGATAATAATTTCCATTGTTTACAGTGGTTAAAATTTGAAATCCTAGGCAGACCAGCTTTTAATGCACACCCTGATACCTTAAATTACAAATTACTCATGGTATTTATGTTAAATTTATTAAAGGTTATGACATTAATAGAACTGGACAGTTATAGTTTACTATTAATATGCTTGGAGATATGTTGTGGTCATGCATTAAAGACTATAGAGGCTCATCAAACGGTCACCAATCATTAATATTGGTTTATTATTACAATGTTTATCATTTTACTATTCATATAACTCTTTTCTAGACCCTCTATATTAAACCATGATTTATTCAACTATGATATATTGTAAATAGATAATTATCCTTTATTAGAGAAAGTATCATTTGACACATAATAAAAAAAGTGGTGCTTATTCAAAATATGTGAACCACTACTCAAGGAATCATAATAACTTGTACTAATTATATGATACTACCCTTGTAATTTATGGCGGGTGATAATATATTTCTTTATATTTCTCCTAGATTAATAAATAGATAGATGTTAATGGAAGGGGAGATGATTATAAAGTTTACTATGCCTTCCAAGATCAAAGAGTGACTCAGATAATATTTATTTCCTCATAAATTTATATATATTTGTAATTTTTTCCATTTGTTATCACTAAATTAATAAACAATTGATCTTATCTATTTTATTTGATTTTAATATATCTGATACATGTGGATTGTTTCTATTAGTTACAACATATATGCATCATTAATTGGGGTAAAATAATACTCTAAATAAATATAATTTTTCCTATGTATATTCTATAGAAATATGGGGAACAACCATATAAAAAATAGATGTGAGATTCTTAGATAAAATATTGTTAATAATATTTGGTTCTTAAAAATTATACCTAAAACATTTCAAATATGATAATCCTGATGGTGTTTTATTGGAAATAACCCTCATTATTTTGATTAGTTATTTCCAATTATTTTCTATTTTATGTTCTATTTTTTTATTAATATAAGTTTAATAAGGATTAATGTTATGTTGAAGGAAGTGGGAGGAAGTGGATTTAATCATAGGGGTTGTAATGTAACTACTCACCCATGGGACTTATATATGGTATTTTCTAAAAATATGCTTTGTTTTATTAAATGAAGTTTAAATTGTAATTTGGTTTATCAATAACTAAACATATATATTCCAAAATATTGGATTCATAAAATCTTTCCTAGTTATATCTCTAGTGAAATATTCTCACTTTAACACTATGTATCTCCCTTTTATCATACCTTTAATCTACACACATATTCCATAATAATGTAAAGAAGGGATTGATTCTTGATGATGCTTTAGTAGGTTTTCCATCTAGTCTTTGTTTTTTATATCCTATAATGACTTGAAATGTATACCCCTAATTCAATATTTATGTATTTTTTTAATTAAATTTAATATTTTGATTATAATTATTTTGAGTTTTAGTAGGATCATACCATCAATTATCTATAGGCATGGTTTTATTAAAATCCTTTGGATTTCTATTTCATTTGAGGTATTTTTTTGAAACTCACTTATTATTGTACCAATGATTTAAAATCACTATTATATTGTCTCACCCATTTCACCAAGAATAAATCATTGATTCTATATTGATCTCATATGTAACATATTTTCTTGGCCATAATATCCGTAATGTACTTGCTAATTGTGACATTTGACTAAGAGAAATTGTATATAAATAATCGGGTTCAATAATATATCAAAAATTTTTAAATGAAGATTTTTCTATTTTTTGATATATAGTGAAATTGAACATGAACATCTGGTTAGAATTCTTTGATGATTTTATCAGATAAATGTTATACATTATATCATTCTTAGTATGTTTCATTGGTTGGAAATCATAGACTATAAACAAGATTAATGAGATTATACTTTTCAAACATATGTATATATTTTTTAATATATAGATAATTCTTAGATACTGTGTAAACTATTTTTATGCTAGTTCTTGACCATCACATAGTTGATGGTTATTCTTAGAACATGTCATACATAACTGTCTATTGACTATTTTCCTTATATATTTACCTTTATTTTACTAAGTGGATGCAGTCCCCTTCCCAAGTGAATTTCCTCTCTTATGGAAGGACTCTAACTAATTATATGACTTTTTCCCTCTTCTATTTTACCAAGGGGACGTTGTTACAATTTTTAATTTCAATTTAAATTTGAAGTTAGTTTTATACTATTTGCATCCAGTTGGAAAATAGAGTTATCTATTATGTTCTTTTTTTTTATTTTTAGAAATTCTAGTGATGAATTTATAACATATTGTGGTTTATTGACTAGTATAGTATTTACAATGCATGAACATGGATTTTTGAGGAATATGTAGTGGTGTTGTGGAGACTTCTTACAAGATATGATACATTAAAACCCTACTTGTGCTTGTCAGGGATTTTTAAGGAATTCTTTGTTTATGTTTCATGAAAGGGTTAAACCTATGAACATCATAATTTATAGCACACAATATATGGAGTATTCTTCAATGAATTTAATTTTTTGATAGATGGATTTAGATGGGATGATGGGCAATTTGATTCGATATTCAATAAGGGATGGATCTTCCTTGGGACATCCAATTACACTCATTAGATATATTTTCTCTCTCTTACATCATTTATATGTCAGTTTTGGTCTATTATGTATGGTTCTCTACATGTATGTGTATCTCTTGATTATTTTTTTAAATTATTTCATATTTATATATTTTCATGTATTTATTGAACATTCCATGTTTTATAAGTATTCCAAATTACATTTAACCTCATTGGAGGATATGTTTATGTTTTTCATTTATTATATATATATCTACATTATCCATTTAAGATTTTAATTATAAACCATTGATAAAAAAATTTAATTTCAAAGATGTAAAATCCTGTAGTAATTTATTTCCATTATCCCTTGTATTTTACATCATATACTAGTGATGAGTGGGTGTGAATAAGGTGTAGTGACTATTTTTTTGCTAAATATCTGAGTATATGGGTAGGGGATGTTACATAAATGAGTGATATCAATAAAAACAATATTCTATTTTCTTGATGTAATAATAAAATAAAAATAATAAATGAAAATTTATATAATTTAATTATTTTACTAGGACCACAAATCCAATCCTTTCAAATTATTAATTTTCAAAGTTATTAAAAAAATTATTTAATTTAAAACATTTAAATTAATATATGATTTCATCTTTCAAGTTAATATTATAGAACCCTAAGTAATTAAAGTAAAAATTTTCATTTCTATCATATATAGATGTTATGTCACTGTATTAAATATTATATACACTTTCAACCCTAAGATCATAGAGAAAAAAATATTAAAAAATGACTTTCACAATACATTACACACACACATATGCTTCGTTTGATATATCATCATACCACAATGATATGTCTACTTTTTTTATACCAATGACCATGTATTGAGAATTATATTTTACATTTATGTAATATATTTAAATTCGAGTAATAATTCTAAAAATCATTTCCTTGGAGTTATCAAAAAAATTATAACATATTTTTCAAATATATTTCAAAGGTATTTTTTAAAATAAATATTCATATATAAATATTAACAACTATTAAAATTACAAATGCTAATTTCAGTTCTCATGGTATTAGTAAAATATATCATATGTATAAATTTAAAATTATCTTTTATTAAATTATATGATAAAATATTTCATGAAATAAAAATAATTTCTTACCCATAGTAAATAATTAGTTCATCATTAATAATTAGTAGTTTTACATATTTTCATTCCATAATTATGACTTTTTTTGTGGAATATGAAAATGAAACATTACCTATAAAAAAATATATTTTATATATTTTTATTTTCTAGAATAATTTCAATTATTTTTTATTTGTAGTTGGTTTATAAAAGATACAAGCATCATTTAGTTTATTTAATCCTTGATTTCATTTTCAAAAATATTATATAATATTATAATTAAAAATATTCGTTTTAATTTAGACACCTAAAAAAATGTTTCTCATTTCTAAGACAATTATTCTAATTTGTGTTTAACTAAATCAAGTATTTTATAAATATTATCTTTATTATAATTAAAAAAATGAATGAACTCATCAAAGGATGTAAATTTAGTAATGTTGGAAGAATGGTGAGAAATATTTCCCTATGTTACAAATGTTATCATCATTTTAATCCATTTTTTATACTCTATATACATAAAATATCTTAATAATTATTTTATTAAAATAATAATTTATGATCCATATTTATATAATTTTAATATTTATTATATATTACTAAATATTAATGATTTTTAATTAATGAATCAGATGTACTAATGTCTTGAATATCAATACATCTTAATACAGAGTTCAGATTTGAAAATTAATTACACAATAGTTATCAATTAAATTCTTATAATATAATGTTTATATTAATTTACGATTTCAAATTATTGGGCGTTGGGGGATGGTTAAAAAATTTAGACCCTTCCAATGGATCATTAAAATAATGATAATATTTGAATCCACTAAAAAAGGGAGACCATCACTTCCCATTGATATCAATATATATATATATATACATATATATATATATGTTAATTATAAATTTATTTTGATATTAAAAAATAAAATAATATGTGTAAATTTAATCATCCATATTGTGATAAATTATTAAAAAAAATTATTCTTTATTAATTTTTTACAAAATATTTTAGGCATTCTATTTATGGATATTATTTTTGGTTCTTAAATTATGGTTCCAAAATATTATATTAATTTCAATATATTCTCTGTCAATATAATTTTGAAAAAAAATAATAAATTTATGATTAAAGATTGTAGAATTTAAAAACATAACATTAATTTTATGTAAAATTGTTAGGATTTTTTATATAGATTAGAATAAAAATGTAATGAACTTATAAATATATTTTAAAATAATTGAACTTTGTGGTCTCACTTTCTAATGAAGTGATCTTTTCATTGAAGAAAACTATAACCCCCAACTGTAGATTTTTTTGATGGTGGTGTAAGCCATGTTATCTTATATATATATATATTGTAATTATATAGATATAGCCTATAAAATTATTGAAATTTATAATAAATAAATATCTAAACACATAATATTATTTAATTGTATAATTTTTTTCATGTACATATAATATTTCAATAATTGAAAGTTTCATGACCCTGATCCCCCCTCTGCTGGTACCCCTCCTGGGTTAAAAATAAAGATAAGGAGTGAACCTAAAATCCTTCCTCTAAAAGGCCTTGAGGTTACAATGAAAACCAATGATATAAATCATTAAAGGGGAGGTATTAACCTAAAAACGTTAATCCAAGGACCAAAGATAATTTGAAAACCATTGATCTATACCATGAAATATAAGTATAAAAATTCCATCATTTCACAATGAATATCAAGTGATAAAAATAAAAACTCAAAATTAAATTAAGACCAATGGAAAATCCTAATGTATCAATTCTACAAAAAATCAAACCTCCAAGCTAGTAGTGTCTATTTAAGTCTCCAAAACCCTCCTAAAAACCGGAAAAACAATGTATATTTACATAGGGTAAGCATAACATATATAATCATTAGAATCATACCCAAAATATGTTATTAAATGTGAGAAGAGAATACGTATTCTCAAGTAAATGAACAATTGAACAATTATACACATAAAATGGTTAGCTAATCCCACCCATACACACTTAGGATCCCTCACCATATAACATATGTAATACAATTAGATAACATAAAATGAATATAATTCATGTATCCTTAAAAAAACTCTATAGTAATCATATATATATCCAAAACTTCATCCTCGTCCACACATCTCACATCCAAGGAAGTAAGGTATCATGAACATAAAGGAAATAAACCTCATTCCATACTCTTATGAGGAATGGCCCCACAAAAAATCAGATATCTTACTTACACTAACCTGTAATCCACCCTTACTATGCCTCACCACCAACCAATACATTATCTATAGGCATATCCACTAAAAAAGCTGTCATCAGAAGTGATCGCCAACAACTAAGCCATCATCACTAGGAATATCCAAAAACTGAGAAGTTTTCACTAAGAATCACCACCTATTGTTCTATCATTACTAAATCTATAGAGAGTATGGGGAAAACACCTAGATCTAAATATCCTTGTTGGGAGTCATCATGAGATGATTAACTCGGGTGGGGTGTGTTTATAAATCACATGAAAATACAAGTATAGTTAGTCTTAAACAATAACCATTCCAAGGGTCACACCAACCACCCATTAATAGACCATAGTAATAAAATATTGACCCATGAAATACATCAATAACTATATACACCACAACTTGAAACAAAGCACACAAAATTGCCACACACATCCCACAATTTCCTTATTCATTTATAGATTCAACCAATTCCACGATTTTCCAAATTTATAACCATATTACAATAATTAATAGTTATAATCCATATTTAACAAAAAAACCTCTCTCATGAAAACAACATTTTTAGTTTTATCAAAACCATATTTTATTCCTACCCATTTATTATAATTCAAAACTTTTACTAAATACCACTTGCTAAATTCATCCCATGCCTATTTAATTTCTAGACCATGTTGTTAACATTTTTTTACAAACCAACCAAGGTAATCCACAAGACAAGAATCCTATCTTGCCTTAAATAATACATGAATGGAATTATTGATCCCCAAATTCAATAGAAAAGCACCTGGGCATCAAAGAACTACCTTTGGGAATGGATTTTCTTATTAGAAAAATAAAACTAATATCTATAAAAAACAAAACATAATTAAACAACCAAAATATATCATAAATAAGATAATATCCTGAATAGTTATACATCATGAGATGATAGATCCACCTGTATAATAAGGTAAATTAAATTGGTTTCACTATGGTAGTATAAGTAAATTGTGAACAACTATGAAAACTAGGGAAATAATTATGGAAAACCACTACTACTAGGTCTCTATGTGCAAGTGAGACACTTCCACACACACCTACACCATACCCAAAATAATATATCAATGATCATACACTAAATTTTAGCATCCTACTAAACTATTATTGATATAGGCATGAGATAAACCACCAATTTGGACATAACCCATTGAACCTATGTATAAACTACTAAAAGAAATATTATAACATGCTAGTTTGAAATTAAGTATACAAAATATATTTTCACTGGTTATCTCATGTTAAATATTGTTATTGTAGTTTACATTGGAAAACACCCCACATTCAAAAATTTGAGATTCACACCAATTTACATGAAAATTTATATTTCTTCAAAAAAATCATTCATAAATTAAAGTAAAAGCAATATTAATTAAAAACTTAAAAGGAAAAATAATATAATTTAAAAAAATATCAAAATATTAAAACATTAGAATATATATTATTGTCTTGTAATCCCAGATTATCAAGGGGGAAAATGTATAATAAATCTAAAATAGTAATCAATAAAGTAAATTCTATATACCTGATAATAATAATCACAACAATAGACCTTCACAATCACCAGGTCTTACCCATCCTAACCTAAGTGAGAGGAAATATCTTATAGGTTGAACTATGGCCCCACCTAGGGCCACTAGAAAGAGCATAATTATAAACTATTGTACATGTGCACCTAGACTTTCCACTTATCCAATTAGGTCTTCCCATGAAATATAAATGGTAGTGAGAATTTAATGTAATGAGAATACTATATAATCAAATCAGAAAGCAACCATTTATCTTGATCACACCGTTGAACACCCACATTGAAACACCCCCTTTATCCAATAAGAACAAAATAATTCAACTTCCCAAAATAGAGACACATATCACAATCATTTAAACATTTATAATTTTTATCACATATAATGGAGCATGTGTTATGGGTTTTAATTTCCAAATAATCTATTAAAAGTTCGAACCCAGCCATGCCGTCATTATTTTAGGATAAAAGAAAATAATATACATTTATAAAACCAAAAATATAATTCATTATTTATTTATTTCAATATAATAAAATCTTTTAAATCATTTCATGAAAAAATTCAAACACTTCCAATAATTAAAAAACACATTTATATTATTTTGGAAATAAAAATAATATGTGATTTTAAATTAAATTATAAAATATCCAATCCATAATTTCAACTTCTAAAAAGGAATGAACCTTTAAAACAGATTTACACATCGATTCACATGAAAACCCCCTTTCTCATTTTTTTGAGAACTCCCGAAAGAAATAATCCTTTGATAAAACTACCAAAACTTAAGTGAAAATATTGAAATACATTTAAAACTTATCACTAAAGTAAAATAAATCATAGATTTAATTTCAAAGAGAGATAAATGGGACAACATAATCAAATCATGTCACATTTAGTGAACCTATTGGTAATCCACCAGGACATATCCCAAATAGACAAATCAAACCAAGATAGATCCAAATGAACCCAAGATATAAAATTAATCTTATTAAGACCCACCATGTATCTCAGATTCTTCCATCATGGATTCAATGATTAGGGATGATAGAAGAAAAATATAGAATAAAAGATGATATCTTACATTGAATAATAAACCTCAATGCATGAATAAACTTGATGGATCCAATATGGAGGAGTGAAAAAGTTGAGATGCTGAGGTCCATAAGCCTTGAATAAGGGAGATAGGACATGAAAAATAATTAAACCCAATCAATGAAAATGTGGTAAAAACTCACTATTAAAACTATTTTTACAACATTAATGACATGAATCTCCATTCATGACATTAATATACTTTCAGCTAGAATAATCATAGCGTGAAACACCATTTCAAATAATGAAAGTATTTTTATGAGAAATGAGACTAATATGATATGTGATTGATTGTTGATTTTTAACAGTGTTTCACATCATGAAACAATATTTTATGGCACAAAGTACTAAAATTTTTAGTTTCTAGCACTAAAACCTCTACCAAACCCTATGAAACTTCTGATAACTAAAACCCAATAAGTTTCCAAGTTAAAAACCCATAAATAAATTAATTAACATTAAAATAATTTTCAATACATGTAAATTCACCCCACTATAAAAAATTTTATCCCCATAAATTCTTAAAGATAATGGTTGATAAAAAAAAGACTAAAATCATAGCTTAAAAGAAAAGGGAAACCGAGAATACCCAACTGATTGCGAGCACTAATGAAAAAGTCATGAAACACCAAAAATTCAATTCCAAAAGATGAAAATTGAAAGAGATTAAAAAATGGACCATGAAAGAACCTAAGACTAACTGAAAAAGAACTCTATAGAAAGAAAAGATATAGTATTAATCCATAAAACCAACTTCCAAAAACCAAGGAACACTCTGAATCATTGATTAAACCCAATAACTGGGCCAAGAAAAGGAATTTATACATGATAAATAAATAATAAATAATTTAAAAGGTGAATAGAAACCATTATTCAATTCATTGTCCTCCAATACTTACATACTGATCCTCAAGAAAGTGATTGAGATAATTATTCAAGGTGAGAAACTCACTAATGTTGGCCTCCCCAACATATTAAAATTACACTAAGATGTTGGATCTTTACAAACCACTATACTCTCATAAAAAACTAAAAAAGGAGAAAAAACAATGAATATGGAAAAAAGAAAAATAGGATTCAGTAACTACTCATCCTTCATATCAAGATGATTGTTCTTTAACCACTTCATCAGTAAACAACCCTAAAACACCCTATGAATCCTCATACATCGCACTTGAATTAGATACTAGAAATGATTACCCCCATAGAAAAATAAATTGAGATAAATCACACAAGATAAAAATAAATAACAATTGGAAATTACACATAAATAATAATTCCTCAACAATAAATATATATTCTATCATTATCTAAAGTGAGGGTAAACTAGGACTATGATTCTAAAACACCATCTCAATGAATCAAATCAAACATCATAGAATAACAAACAATGATTCCTGGTTTCCCAAATACTTAGATAGGATTTCTTATGCACAAAAACTCTAATGTAATGGCATACCACAAGAACCAACTCACACCATGTGAATAAATTCAAAATGATAATTGAGGTAAGATAATTACCAATATAACCACATCCCACAAGGGATAGTCAAAAAGACAAGTCAAACATAAATAATCTCAAATGTTTTATAATCTTAAGGAATATATATATTTTTATGAACTAATTAATCTAACCCTTCAAATTCAAACAATATAAAACCATTTTGATAATGAATAGAAACTAAAAAAAATGAGATAGATTACATGATAGGACATATAAATTGTACCCTTACATCACTTAGATATAATCCATAAACAAAACAGAGAAATTAAAAATATTACCATTGAAAGTATAGAATCAACTGAAATACAACTCCCAATGACATAAGGTCAACTAGTGAAAACAAATTACTTCAAAAGAAAAATAAAATGGTCTAAACATCATCATCAAATTTAGTAGGTCGAATCCGGGGATATTCGTAAATGATATATTAATCTCTACCATCCTGTTGAAAAAATACTTTGAAAAACTATTGTAGATGGCCCAAATGACTACAACCATGATAGGTTTCTGGATTCCCCTTTTTTCTATATTATTTTCCCACACTGTTTATAAAAATAGTTCTTAATCCTTGATGAATCTGATCAGAGGAAACAAGATGGCCTTTTTATACTGCTAATTGAAATGTATGACTTAATACACTTCATTTACCACTTACTCATACTTACCACACCTCACTTAGGAACAAGATAAACCTAAAGAACCTCTGCTACACCAACCAAGACCATTTCATCTTTGATAGTTTGCTTCACCACCACTTCGTAGGTGTCGAGGATGATATAAGACACTGTCAATAACTACTCTAGTGAATGACCTTTACCAAAACACCATGAAATTAA
This sequence comes from Viscum album, assembly GCA_963277665.1. Classification (NCBI taxonomy): domain Eukaryota; kingdom Viridiplantae; phylum Streptophyta; class Magnoliopsida; order Santalales; family Viscaceae; genus Viscum; species Viscum album. The sequence continues at coordinate 1,796,035,931 of OY728131.1, forward strand.
AGAATAATCTTAAGACAGATTAGGATGGTATGAAACTGACTGCAAAAAATGACATGCATACTCCAACATTTTTATATCTCCTTACTTGAGGCCAAAAAATTCCGTAGCCTTTGGCACCTTTTCAATAATAGAAAAGAATTTTTTTAATGATTCATGACTTGAAACCTTACCATGAATGGTCCTTTTATAGAATGGTTGGATAATACACTCCCACCACTTTCAACATAGACCATATTGGATGAAGTTAGAAAACATAACCTCAAGTGATTCATGAAGGTAAATCTAGAAGATAATATCATCAACCATGAGTATCCAAACGACTGCTTCCTGAGAATCTTATCTCCCAAAAAAAGAGAGGATATAGGTTTTTAAACTCATAAATATAATATTTATACTGGTAAAGCTAGTAAAAACACCAATATATGAGATCAAAGTAAATGGATTAACTATCCAATGAAAATACTTTTCAACCAATGAGTCTATTAAATAAAAATGGGGGCATACTCTAAAAATAATAAATATAAACACATTAAAAACTCCATATTTCAAACCCCATGGAGAAAACATAAATCAATAATAAATATCAAAGACAATGTTTAAATAAATATTAAATATAATATATTATAAATTCATGCATAATCCAACAATACTATTTCGAATGAAATTGTCCTATTTGATCAAAAAAATGTTTTATTAAGATTTATTTTAAAAAATAAATTTCATTGATTAAGTAACCATTTTAATTTTTTTTAGATTTTTGTAAAACACTTTTAATATCCAAATATATCAAAATACATACATTTTAAATGCATTTTCAACTTAATCCCTTTAAAATATTCCAATTAAACTGTCATTACATCCCATGAAATCCTATAAATTAATTAATACAAAACCTTATTTCTATGGTATTAGAATATTTTTTGAAAATCAACCATTTTTTTTAAATTCAATATACTTTAGAGAAATTACAAAAACCAAACATCATTTTAAATTTGGAACATTTTAACGTACTTTAAAATTTATGAAATCTAAACCACTTTTAAGAACAAAAATAGTTTTCATATAACACTATTTTAAATTATCATTTAAATTAAACCATAAAAAACATAAAAAATCATAAAACACCATAATTCACCACATGTTAAACTAAAATAAAGAAGATGCAACTCAATATTTATAAAGGAAAAAATTAAAAGTTCATGAAAACTAATGACAATATAAGGAATAACCACTCAGTCTGGTCAAGAATACTATAACTATACAAAGTGAAATTTAATTTATACGAGTCCCATGGTTTTTATATGGTTATAAATACAATGTATAAGAACCATATTACACTATATTCTTACTTATTTTGATTAAAAACTATAAATCAATAAAAATTAAAGACTAATAATATCAAACAACTGAGAACCAAGATTGATCACATGATGGAATCATAGAAAACAACATTTAAAACTCAAGCCTCACCATGAACGATGGTGATCATTCAACAACATGTGATTTACCTTATGAGTTTTGATGATCCTAAATCTTATATATTAGACATTTAAAAATTTTAACACCCCAAGATTTCATAGTAATTTATTTTCTTTAATGTAATTCAATAGCTTGCGGTACACACAACACCGAGTTCGAGTGCCCCAAGACTTACCAAACTAGCCATTCAAAAAGTAGTTATGAATATTATTAACTTAATTTTGAATTTTATATACTCAATATAATTTTATCATCCATATTTTGTGTTTCTTAGACATAATATAAGAACAAATTAAATTTTCATATAAAAGAAATATTAAAAAAATGCAATTTTACCGCCATTTAATAGAGAACCCTTTTTTAAATTCAATATTTGACACTTTTATATATTAAATTTTCCAAAATAAACTTCTTATTTAAAATTGGGACATAAAAATTTATTTGGATAAATGTTCAGTGATTTTCTGAAAACTTTCATATTTTTATGAATAATGAAAAATACTAAATTTTAATTGAAAACAACTTTTTAATCAAAATAAATTATAGTGTTAAATTATAAAATTTAATGGTTTTTAAGTATAATTAAATTATATTAATATCATTTAATCCAATATTGGTCATTGGAATTAATTTTACATTTAAATTGGACATAAACACATATCTATATTTTGATAGTTTTTACTTCTCAGAAACCCGCTTTCTGGTTTTGATAATGGGAATATTTTTTAAAATTAATTAATACAACATCTATGTTTTCAATTTGGTAAAATTGACATCATTTTTGAATTTTTAATATAAAAATTATCTTTGGGTGAATTTTTGGTATTTTTCTAAAAACATTAAATTTTTGATGAATAGTGAAAAACCTTGCGTTATTGTTTAAAGACGAATTTTTATTTAAATAATTATTCTTAATTTAAATTTATTTTAAAGTAAAAAATTGATACATAATACTTATATTAGTCCAATGTAATTCATTGAATTAATTTTATCATCATATTAGATATATAAAATTTTAGTGAACTTTTTATCATCTTTTACCCACCTTCTAGGCCGATTTCTAAATTTGCATAAAACATAATTTTACCGCTTTTGTGAATTGAATTTGAAAAATAATACAGACATGGTTGACATCAGTAAGAAAAATTTGGTTCAATAGGATGCAATTTTTTTTTGTGAATAATAACTTTTGAATTTTATTTACCATGGTTAAAAGTAAATTGGATAATTATGAGTAAAAATATTTTTATAATTACCCTAACACATGTACTAATTGTATTGGGTAAGTTTATTTCTTCCAAAATATGTCTTAGGAAAAAAATGATCCTTTTTGATCCACTTTTATTAGATTAGTAAATTTATTATATTTTATTTAAATAAGATTTAAAAGTGTTAAATTCGAAGTATAATAATTAAAAAAATTTCATATAGGGTTACACATAAGATAAATTTGATTATAAATATTAAAAAGAAAGATAAAACTATTTACTACATAATATTATTTTATTTATAATTTTATACTTTAAATAATTAAATTTATTAATGACACAATAATGATCCAGTAATTACCTTATTAATGGAAGACTAAACTAATAGATGTTATAAATATTAAAATAAATGTAAATTGAATATTTTGATTCATTAAAATAATATTATTGATTAATATGAAATTTTAGGGTTGATTTAATGTTTTTTACAAGTAATAAAGTTTTTTTGACTTTCAAAAAAACCAAATAATAAATAGTGCCAAAATTGACATAAATGAGTTTTTAAAACAAATACTATATTATTAAATGATTTAATATTACTAAAAATATATGGTTTGGAATATAGACATATATAATGATATATATTCCATTAATTAACCACTTGAGGTTTGATTATCATTTTATAGTATGTTTATTAACCATGTAATATAAAAATTCAAGAAGACATGATAAAAGTTAAACTATTTAACTAGGAATTAAATCTAAAATATAAGGTTAATATGGTGACCTAAACATGTATAAACCTATTGGTTGAGAATATTTAGACCCATACCCACTTTATCCTCTAAATAAATCCATTTAGAGCCGTTATAAACCGAAAATGATATTATAATAATATAATATTTTAAGCTTTTCCTAAAGTGACCCTAAACTCTCTTATAAAAGAGTACTTCCCCTTCTCTCAAATTCACAATTCCAAATCAATTTTGGTCAAACAAACCCTGATAAAATATCATACCAACTATTCTCACTTCAACATAAAGAACTTAATTTGATCAGAAAGCCAACCTAAGGAGCCCTTTTGATCAAGTCAAAAGGAAGCACCTGGAGAAGAGGTAATAATTGCACCACCTCTTTCAATGTTATTTTCTTCATCCACTTCCTCTTTCTTTGTAATTTTTATACCAAAATAATAAATCCAGTACCTTATACATACTGTGATATTATTATAAATATTTTATAACCATATTCATTATTCTATCCATCCTTTGAATGACAAAGTCATCATACATGTGTATGTACGGATTACCGTCTCCACGTCATGGTGTAGTTTGTTATTCAACACTTCATTATTTGGATGGGTATAATAATGAAAATAATTGATTTAAATAATAAATATAACAGGTTAATGATTATATATATATATATATGATATAGCATCAAATTACATATGATTTCACCATCAATAGAATGAAATTGTCACTCGTGTGTACGTACAGATTACCATCTCCACGATCACGATGAGATTCATTTCCCACCCTAACCATTCAAGAATAATTTTTATTTTATGATTTAAAATAAGGTTTAAGAACTTAATATAATTTTGTATATGAATCAAATACATCCTATCCATAAAAAACATGACTTACGTAACAAAACATATAAAGGAAAACGAATCAGTTAACACCCGAAACAATGATACCACTGAAATCTTATTAACAAAGAAATCTTAGAAGATCATATATGATATCTTATTTTTGTATATGGTTCTTTTATAATTTTAGAAAAATTATTTAACTATAATAATTTATGTTAACTTACCATCATCTAAGGAAATTTACAAGGTAAGGGGTTTTCATCTTACTTCAAATTCCCGTGAGATTCATGCTATATTGCCACTATTTCCTTTTGTGTGGTGTATATACTGCCCATGATTGTATTATTTGTGTAATATACTTTAATTTATGGGTATTTAAATCTTCATTTTATGATCCTTATTTCATGGGGTATATGTTTGGTAAGTTACCAAATTTGTACAGGAATTTCAAATTTTGATTTCCTCTAATTGGGTTTTACGCAACTTCATTGATTATTTTACTCCAAGATTATGTGTGAAATCACTATTTATTTATTTATGCAGTAATTTACACTCCAATTTGTGTGGATATAATTTTTATACACATAATAAATCCATTTATAAATTCTCAAGTCATCGATATGAACTTGATAAGAGTAATCTTAACTCAATTTTCATTCACTGAGTTAAACATCCAAGTCATTGGTGTTGTTTTTACCAGAATAAGTGTGAATTACCTATGATTGATTTACACTTAATTTCCAATAATATTGAGTGTATTTATATTTTTAACACATAATTATGTCATTGATTTATCCTTAACCTAAGGATATAGTCTTTATAAGGATTTCATCTCAATTTACATTCCATTGAGACTTATTTGTTGTTATGTGCCAATTCACTTTTATATGGTGTAGATAATGTACTTTGACATAGTATATCATGAATAACATTATTATCATGATATTATAATGTTTTTATTAACTCAATTATATGTATTCAATTGTCTCTCATTTGGTTAGGAACTCTAACTAAAATATCATTTTTAATGTTTTACAGAGTTATTCTTCTTAATATTTCTCATTAATGTACATGTTTTAGAAATGGTGTTAAGTATTTATTTATATGGACATTATTGTTTTAAAAATAAAATTTATTTTAAAAGTTTCAAATTGGTATGGGACACTTGGATTCAAAATTCTATTTTTAACACCTTCTTGATAAATAGTGATACTATTAAATGTTTTCAAGAAAAGGGGATATTTCTCTCAAATAGTTTTACTGATTATTTTCATCTATGTCAATATTCTTCATTATTATTGATTGAGGATTATTTATTATAATACAATCTTCAATATTGTATTTAATGAGTTATTTTTGACTGTAGATGTACTATTTTTATACCATTCATGGTTTGTGGTTAAAATATTGACATTTAGTATACTAGTTTTATTACGAATGTTTAGATTATGTTTTAAACTTTTCATAAGAGTAATGCATTGGACTTATTAAGTTATGGGTGGATCCTTCTATAGCTCTTTGATGATTCGATTGGTATCATGAGAAAAACTAGTTTCTTCGCATAAGGTCTTGACAAAATATTATTTGTAGTATTGTAACGAGGCCTTGACTATGTGGTTATAATGTCCGACATTAGGAATTACATAATTATGAAATTAGCTATTGATATTAAATGTGATTATTAGAATAGTAGAATATCCATGTGAATAATTAAATGTAATTATTTGATTTATATTTTACATATTATACTAAAGATTATGTTTAAATGGCATGTGTTTTAGTATTATACATTGCCTTAAATATTTATGCTTATTTATGAAATTTTCCACTATATTTTTATCCTTACTGAGCATCTGACCTCACCCCATTCTTATGTTTTATTTTTCTTAGGATGTGAATAAGTATATTATGATTGAACTTCAGGGATATTCTAAGGGATATGAGTGTGTTCAAAGGGGACACAATGTTGTTTTTTATTTCATTATATAAGGTAAAACTTACGTATGTATCTATTACTTCCAATTATACTAAACTAATTGATCTTTTGAGACTTGATCTCCTGTGATCATGCCAATGTTATGTAATAATGCATTGACTTGGGGTAACGAGGGTCCGGGCATTACAGATGGTATCAAAGGAACTTTAATACTAATCATGGAAAGTAGATTTAGAAAAACATTTATTAGAGAACATTACGCTAAGATAGATTTTTAGGATTAGTATGGAAGAGGTTCCTAGAATTTTGGTAATGTAGAGATTTTGTGAATTTTACAAGCAATACATCCCTGTCTAGATACGAGAAGGTAGAGGTGGATCTAGAATAGATGTATCTAGGGTCAAAACCCAAAAAACCAATTTGATCTAGACTCGAATAGGAACTGGTGCATGAAAATAATCCTTTCTGCACTCTTGGTTACGACACTCCTGGGGGATATGCTTAGGATAATTCACATTTTCATTACAAATCAATTTTAAGGATTTTAAAATAAGATGAGAATAAATAACCATGGTTAATCCTAAGGTGTTTTATATTGAAAATAAGGTGTCATGATATTCTCTATATGATTTTATGACTATTATTACTCACAGTATGCTTTTTGGTTTTAGTCAATGGCTAGATTCTAAGGAAGTCATAATAACATAGAACATGATGTACAAGGTGGGAATGATGGTGGAAATGAATAAATAAATGGAATATTGATAGGCGTAAAAGATATTATGTTCATGCCGAGACATGTTTACAAAAATATGATAAAAAAGATATACATTAACCAACTCCCAAACTCAAAAAAGAATAAAAAGGAGGAAGTTGATAAGAGCTCTAATGCCAAAGAGCCCATACCCGAGTGGTAATGGATCCTGCTTTGCATCCAAGAGACCCGGGTTCAAAACTGGGTGGAGGAGAATTTCCAGGGTACTGTAGTAGTACTGTAGCAGGTGTTGTGGCAGGTACTGTAGTAGTCGAAACTATTCACCCGATTTAGGCCTTTAGGCCACCGGTTTGGGCCTACGGGTCTCAAGGGCTTTCGAGCCATCAAAGGCCTTCGGGCCACATGGCCTTCAGGAGATTGAAGACCATGAAGTAGCCCAATTCACATAGAGAAGGCCCTAGAAGAGGATCAGAGAAATAATAGCAATCACCAGAAGTAGAGCTAACCAGATTGGATGAATGAGAGGGTATGGTAACCGCCATTGGGACCAAGCACCGTGCAACTTTGTACAATGCAATGTTAGCCGATCAGCAATGCAGGTGGGGAGATAAAGGTTATCAATGATGTAGAAGCTAGGGGAGGGGCAGTTCTAGTGGGATGGGCCTACGGGTCATGTGTGGGCATGGTATGCCTCTAGGCCTTCGGGTCATGTATTATCACTAGTGGAAATCATACTTTTCCCCAACACTTTTATACCAACAGTTCTTTTCAACCGTAGGTATATGTGATCTTTACCAACGGTTTACATAAACTGTTGGTAAAGATCTGTAACAATTTACTTTTCACAACGGTTTGATGAAACCATTGGGAAAGATGGGTAAAAAATCACTTTTCTCAACGGTTTGATGAAACTGTTGGGAAAGATGGGGAAAAAATTATTTTTCCCAATTGTTTCATTAAACCGTTTGGAAATATTGAGTTTTCCCAATGGTTTTTAGAAACCATTGAAAAAAAATCCCCAAATTCTCCAAAACCAGGCAGCTGCCTCCCCACGATTCCAAAACCAATCCACTGCTCTCTAGAAGCGATTCCTTCATAGAAGCCCTTGAGAAGCCCCACCTCTTCCATTGGATCAGCTGCTACCAGGTTAGACTCCTTCCATATTTTATCAAGGATATAGTTCCACCTCTTATCAAGCATATCCTTCTATTCTCAAGGATTTCGTTATTCCCAATTTTAGGATTTTTTGTAAAATTTTATAATTCACTACTCCACGAATTGTGTACTCAAATCACTACATCGGTGTATGTCCAATTAATGTTTTCATTACACATTTACGTTTATAAGGGTATGGTGTCTCTTTATTGTGTTCTACTTTTAAATATTCATAGTTTTTTTAATCTCAATGCTTCAAATATTACAGCTTCATGTATATGAACTAATAAGAAATTGTTTGTAATATTTATTTATAGTATTTCATGAAAATCACTCCTTTCATTAAGATCATGTCAAACATAAAGATCTTGTTCATCTTAATTTTTGTACACTATGTGTATTACATAACAAGTATGTATCATGTTTCTATCAAAATCTATATACATATATAAAATGACACATTGATCACTTATCCTTTGTACAATAGAACATATGGAGTATCTTCTCGAACTTTGCAAAATAGTATGTGGTCCCTAATTAGTACTTCTTCCTTCTTCATGAAACTAATTCACAGAATGTAAAATTCGAAATATTAGTGAATAATAGTTTTCCTAATATGACCATTAATCATTCTTCCTTCAACATCATACACGAGTTATTCAATCACCTTTTTAAAACACAATGACTATTTTCACTAATTTAGGGTTCCTCAAAATGCTTGAGAAAATCAAGAAAATACATGTATTGAATTGTGTTTCTCATATGGTTTCATGGATTCAAGCTCATCTCGAAAATCATGACTGTGTGGTTCAAATATCATGAGGACCATGGGATTATTATTCTTCATACAAATGAAGTTGTTTTCTACAACGATGTGTTTTTGTTTTCACTTTTGATTTGGCAGAAAGTGGAGCTTTGTGGTCATTAATCAGGGTTGTAGGTGGTCATTTAGGATGTAATATTACATGAATTCATTTTACTTGATATAACCGATATTATTATTTATTTATGTTCAATTTGATTATCTTTAACAAGTGATGTTGTTTAATAAGTTGTTATTAATGGCTGTAATAATGACGATATGGTATAAGGGTTCATATGGTTTGTATAAGGGTTCACATGGTGTGTATAACGGTTGACATGGTATCAGTGAACTCAAGTCATTTATTTATGCCTTCATTCTCACTAGAATATAAGAAATTGAATAATGTAAACCCATCCTCACTTGATTTCTTACCTTAGATAGTGTCCAACATATGGAATATGAGCTTTTGAATTCACCAGTTAACCAGGATCATATATTCCATTTCCCCCAAGATGACTGTACTAATATAACTTTAGGGTCAATTAAATATGGTTCTCATTCTACGTTGTATATTATGTGTCCTTCTTGTCCAATAATCACTTTTATGAGGGTGGGGTGCTTTTCACTACCCATGCTGGCATGTGTAGACATCCATAAAAATGTTAGATAAGTCACAAGTTTAATTCAGTAATGTTGTTATCATTGACATAATTTATTATTAATCTCAAATTTAAAAATAAATGTTTTTGTCTATAATTAATGAAATTATTTCTTTTTACAAGCCATGATAAGCCTATTAGTGTAGAAGCCTAAAAATTATTCACCCATGTGGTGCACTTGACTTGGGGAAGTAATTGGGTAATGAAAGGTATGACCATAGAGGTGCCAATAATGAGTTATTGAAAATGAGTGAATGATTTGGAATGCCTATAACACATGATGGGACCTGAGGCATGTGACTCTTATATAACTAATGAAAATGAATATAAATAGATTTTAATTTAATTTATGAGTACTTGTTCTTTACATTATTTTAATAGTTCACTACATCGATTAGAAACTTCTTCCTTTATCGTTTACTTTAATGTATTTTCTATTAAAGTTTAATCCTATTGAATTGTTTATGACAAAATGACTTATATAAATTCTTTTAACAGAATGGATAGAAGTTGGATGTATGAAAACAATTGGATCTCAAGTGATTTTCAAAACAATTTGGAGAGATTTATATATTTTTTATTTCACAATGCTTCAGATAGTGGTCGCATACACTGCCCATGTTCCAATTGTGTTGGTAGACATTGGTTGAGCCGTGAAGAAGTCAGTTACCACATAACCAAAAATGGTTTTCAAGAAAACTACTTTGTGTGGTATCACAATGGGGAGAAAATGAAATCTCAAATTGGTGATGATAGAAATGAAAGGACTGGAATGGAGAATTTGTTAGATGACCAGTTTCCATTGATTCTTCATCATGAAAAAGAAAGGATTTCGACTCAATAAGACTTCAATATGAGGACAGCTGATGCTTTTAGTGAAAATGATGATATTGATAGGGTGAAAAAATTGAATGATGTTGCCATGACTCCAGTATATCGACAATGCGATAAAATGAAAAAGCTAGAATTTTTAATCTGATTGTTTCATGGGAAAACTATGTATGAGATTTCTAATAAAGCAATCAATTACATTCTTAACCTCTTGAAGGATTTACTTATAGATGATGCAGATATTCCATCAAACCACTATATGGCATGGAAGTTAGTTGAGGAACTTCTATTTTCAAGAAACAAAATTCACGCTTGCCCGAAATATTGAAGTTTATTCTGGGAGGAAACCACTGAACGAAATGATTGTATAAAATGTGGAACATCCCATTGGAAGTCAAAATCTGATGGAACACCATCCTGCATTCCACAGAAAGTAATGTGACACTTTTTATTGATCCCCAGACTCCAGAATCTTTTTATGTCTAATGACATATCAATAAAAATGAGATGGCATGATACCGAGAGAAAAAAGACTAATGATGAGTTGGTTCATCCAGCAGATGGATTTTCATGGCAGAGATTTGATGCTCGACATCCTGATTTTGTAGCTTACATGCGTAATGTGAGGCTGGATCTTTCATGCTATAGTTTTAATCCATTTGGGCAGATGCTTACTTCGCACAACACAAGGCCAGTTTTTATACAAATTTATAATCTTTCCCCATGGTTGTGTATGAAAAAACCTTTCACTTTCATGAGTATACCCATATCTGGTCCTTCTGATCCCAACATTGATATTGATGTATACATGAACCCTTTAATAAAACAGTTGAAACTTCTTTTGGATGTGGGTGTGCGCACATACGATGCATGTTCGAAAGACATATTTCAGATGCGTGCTACTATTAAGTGGATGATCAATGATTTTCCGGCTTATGAAATGATGTCTGGATAGAGCACAAAGAGAAACCGGTCTTGCCCAGTTTTTATGAAGAATAAACGATCCATGAAGACTAAAACATTGTTGTAGTATCAGTTTTATGGGACATCGACGATTCTTTCCAAATGATCATCCATATAGAATGAATCGTCGAAGATTTGATAATACCATAGACACCGATGCTCCACCTCAGCGTATGTCTGGAACTGATGTGCTTAATGAATTGAAAGATTTCAGTTTTTCATTTGGGAAGGGTCAAATGAAATATGGAAAGAGAAATAATGTTTCCACTGAAACCTATTACAATTGGAGGAAGAGGAGTATCTCTTTTGATTTCCCTTATTATTCAACCAATTTGTTATGTCATTTCATAGACGTAATACATATTGAAAAGAATATATGTGAAATGTTGCATTCGGTTCTTCTAAATGTCAAGGTGAGGACAAAATATAATTTAAGATCTCGGCGTGACTTAGTGGATTGGGGAATCAGACCTGAATTGCATCCTGTGCGTATCAGTGAAAATAAATGGAAACTTCCATGTGCTTATTTTGTGATAACTCCTATGGAAAAAAACAATTTCTGGAAGTATTAGAGACTATTAGAGTTCCTGATGGCTATTCAAGCAACATATCTAAATGGTTTAACAAAAGAGAGTTGAAGCTAAAATCCTTGAAGACTCATGATTATCACGTTCTACTGCATGAGTTGCTTCCAATAGAAATATGTCATATTTTGTATAATAATGTAAGTGTGACTGTTATTCGGTTGTGACATTTGTTTATAGATCCTTATGCTAAGAATTTTTCCAATTCTTTCTTGCAAAAAATGTTGAGAGATGCCCCATTAATTTTTTGTGAGTTGGAGAAAATATTTACTCCATAATTTTTCATATGCATGCTGCATCTGATTGTCCATATTCCCACTGAAATACTTTTCGGAGGACCTGTTTTTTTTCTTTGGATGTATCCAACTGAAATAAATATGTACACATTATAGTATTATTTCCGACACATGAATCATCCCAAAGTTTCTATCGTGAACGGTTACTTGGCTCAAGAATGTATGGATTTCTGCTCGATGTATTTGTCTGATCTTACTACAAGAATGAACAGACCAATGAGAAATGAAGAAGAACAGTATGAGAAAATTAAACCCATTTTTCCATCACTTCAGAAAAACAGGAGGAATTCCTGGATCATATATATTGAAGACATTAAGCCATGAAGAGCGGGAGATGGCACATCGCACAGTTTTGTTCAACTGTGATTTGTTCAATGACTATATCAGGTAACTAAATTGAATATGTATATCTTACATATATATCTGTTAAACTATTCATATTTTTTATCTACAGGGAACATAAAACAATGATAAATAGGAAGCATCATTCTTTATCTTTGAGAAGGAGAGAGACATTACATAGCAAATAGTTTTCTGCTTTGTTAAATTTGAAGGTAAAAATATTACGGTTTAAAATAATTATATCAATATTTAATTAAGTTTAATAGTCATTTATATTACAGGTATTTGATTTTGTCTGCTGAGTCTGCCTCTAAGGAAATAAGAGCTTTGGCTTTTGGTCCTAATACCGTGGTTCGTGACTGTAAATCAATTGTTATCAATGGGTATAAATTTATTGTCACTGAACGAGCAAAGAACATGAGAACACAACATGATGGTGTTATGGTTACTTCCACAACAAATCGTTATGCCAGTGCATCAAATAGTAGACTGCGATTTGAAAATGTGGGTTATTATGGAGTCATTAAGAAAATAATAATATTTGATTATTACTCTCATGGACGAGTCACAATGATGAGATGACATTGATTTGATTTGATGATGATACATGACACATTTATTGATGATTTTGGATTTCGAGTAATTAATATGACTCTCAATCTTACTACCGAAGAACCATATCTGTTGGCATCAATGGCTAAAAAAGTTTTTTATGTCAAAGACCAACTTCGACCTGAATTTGGTGTCATAGTTTAAGTAATTCCAATACATATTTTCAATGATGTTGATGATGGAATTGACACTGTCCCTAGTTCCATTGGAACCAATCCATTTATTTCTTTTGATGACTCCAATTGATCAATTGTCAGAGTTGATTGTGAAACTGAAGTTGTGGTTGAAAATATATAGAACCATTCATCCATGTTCTCAATTCTTTAGGTTTACCTCGAGCTGGGTTGTTAAGGTTGGTAATATTCAAATTGATTTAGTATTGATCACAAATATGTTTTAGTTGAATTGAACATTATGTGAATTTTCAATGTTTTTTGGTTGTATTTTTATTTGAATTTCATTTTCTAATGTGGAATTGTTCTGTATTCAAACCTAGTCAAACAATATTTCTAACTTGGTGAACATTACAACTTGTATGATTTATTAAATCCATTCAAGATCTACTAAAACAATTGATACCTAAATTACCAATGAATCCCCCTATTCCCTCATATATTTAGTTTTTTGGTTTACACATTAGTTTCCTTTTTATAATTAATTACATATTTGTTTTCAAAAGCAGGAAATGCATCCAATTGAAGAGAGACGAAGGAAAAAATGATGGAGAACAATAGTCGAATGGTGGAGATGGGAATTCCACCATTAGCACCTGCAGTGAGTAATTTATTTCAAATATATATATTTAAAGAATATATAATGTCATGTGATAAATTTTTTTGTAAACATTTTTGTAGGATCCACCTATACGTCGATAGATATTCGACGAGGAGCCTAGTGCTGGTCCTAGTACTCAGGCCGGTGGTATGAGGAGGGTTCGTACCAGAGGTGGATGAGTAGCTCCACGTAATCGACTAGACCCTGCCCCTCCCACTGACATGTAATTCTTCCCACATTCTGATCCCAGTGTGTTGTTAGGGACACACGAGATATTTAGCCTCCCATGTTTTCACCACCTTTTGCATCGTCTGGCCCATCATTTTCACAACCCGTGATGATTCCCACTCCCCAGTCAGATTCTGATCATACAGCTGTCCAATCTTCTTTTCCTTCTACTTTTGTCTCTCCGAGCTTCTATATTCCATCGTCTTTGACTCCTGTTCCACCACAGGGTGTTCCATCAGTTTTTGTGGATCCAGCGGCGCTCATCGATCAGACTGGAACGTGTATATTTATAGAACCCTAAAAACTTTTTATATCAATATTTATTTTCATTATAACATGTTTTGATAAAATATTTGATTTTATTTCATGATAGAAACATCTACTGACAGGAGGTGGGGGTGGGGGCGTACATGCATGCATTCGGTGTGGAACCACCACACACAGGATTTGGTGGAATACAGTGAAGACAACCAAATGGTTGAGAAAACAGGGCATCAATGTCGGAGTATTTGGGCGACGCTTGCTAAATACTCCGACATCATTCCCGTCAGCCTGCTTTTGTGGAGGCATTTTCCACATGAGGTCAAGGATAGAGCTTGGGAAGAGATATGGGTAAAAAAATCTGTTGTATTTAATAACATGAATTATTTTTGTATTTATATGAATTAATATTTTGATGTCAGCTTCGATTTAATTTACCCGCTGGTGATGGTGCACAACCGGAACATCTAAAGGATTTAGGCGAGCTTCAGAGAGCCTACAAGTATGAGTTGTATATTGGATGGCGTGCTAGATTTGAAACTGAGTTTGAGGTGGTACCAGTCGTGGATGATTGTCCTATAGAGCAGTATTGTCAGATGATTACTCATTGTACGAGTACCCAATTTAAGGTACAAATTACATTAGAGGTATTTAAATAATAAATTTCATGTTTTACATTAATATTATCCTTTGAATTATCGAATTTTATTTAGGAATCATCTAAAAAAAAGATTGATGCAAAAAAATACCTCCACACACTGGGACGTACTACGATGCTGGATCATGAGAGGAAGCAGGTATGCCAATTGTTTATAAGTTTTCTTTACAACTTATATTTTCTTTTTTTTCTCAATTATTTAATCATTTGCTAAATTTTTCATATAAATTTAGTTTTCAATGTCACTGTAGAGGAAAATACAGAATATTGAAGGATGTGTGCCTCAAGAAAAACTATTTTTCTCGAGTAGACGGAAAAAGGATGGAAGTGCCTTCGACGAAGCGACTCAGTAGCAGATTGTATGTTTTAATCTGTTTATTTTATATTTTAATATCTATTTTTTAAATTAATAATATATTTATATTTGTAACAGGATGCTTTAGAGTACCTTGATGCCCACGAACCATAAAATTTTGGTCCAACTAATCACTTACATCAGGTGTTGGGAGAGGAGAATCCTGGCAGAGTACGCTACCAACCTAGGACATCCCTGACGAGGTATTGGCCCACCTCAGGTATGAGTTGTAGTGCCACCGAGCTGCAGCAAGTTAGGGAATAGGCAGAACAGTCTGATAAAAGGGCCACATAGATGGAAAAATAGTCTTCTAGGGCAAACAGTGCATTTATGAAATTTATTGAAGTTCTACGTCCAACACTTCCAGCAGAGGTAGCCTAGCTTTTGATGAATATATGTCGTCAGTACGTTCTATATATGGTGCAACAGGTGGCAGTTCTAGTGTTGTTCATGATTATTTCCAGCTTGATGATGATGATGGCGAGGAGTCTGATGCGGAAGAGGAGGGAGAGGAGGAGGGAGAGGAAGATGGCGAGGCACGGTGTGGCCGACACCATTCATAGTGTCTCTCTTTTGTTTAAAATGGACATCATTTTAAGCGAAAAAAACAAGTGACATATGAAATACTGACCAAACAGATTTGAAATGTGTTGACGCTTTAGGAAAATTATCCATGTGTCATATGTGATGTGTACAAGTCAACCCCACCTCAATCCGAGGTGCGGTGTGACCGGCACCACTCTTAGTGCCTCTCTTTTGTTTCAAAAGGATATCATTTTCAGTGAAAACATCAACTGGCATATGGAAAACCTACCAAACGCATTCGGATTGTATTTATAATTTAGGAAAATGATCAATGGGTCATTTGAGATGTGTACGAGTCAACCCCGTCGAAATCCGAGGTGCGGTGTGGATGGTACCACTCTAACTGTGTCTATTTTGTTTAAAATTGATAGGATTATAAGTGAAAAGAACAACTGGCATACAAAAAACTGACCAAACGCATTCAGATTCTAATGATAATTTTTCACAAAGATCAATGGGTCATATGTGACGTGTACGAGCGAACCCGAGCTCAATCCGAGTCGCGGTGTGGCTGGGATCACTCTAAGTGTCTCTCTTTTGTTTAAAATGGACAACATTTTAAGTACATAAGGAAAACTAACCAAACTCATTCAGTTTCTATTTAAAATTTAGGAAAGATATCCATGGGTAATATGTGACATGTATGAGTCAACCTCTCCTCAATCTGAGGCACGGTGTGGCTGGCACCACTCAAAGTGTCTCTCTTTTGTTTAAAATGGACTTCATTTTAAGTGAAAAAAACAACTAGCATACGGAAAACCGACCAAACGGATTATGATTGTGTCGTTACCTTAGAACAACGATCTATGGGTCATATGTGACGTGTAAGAGTCAACCCCGCCTCAATCCAAGGTGCGATGTGGCCGAAACCATTCACAGTGTCTCTCTTTTGTTTAAAATGGACATCATTTTAAGAGAAAACAACAAGTGACATAAGAAAAACTGACCAAACGCATTCGAAATGTGTTGATTCTTTAGGAAAATGATCCATGGGTCATATGTGACGTGTACGAGTAATCCCCACCTCTATCCAAGGCACGGTGTGGCCGGAACCACTCTAAGTTCCTCTCTTTTGTTTCAAAAGGATATCATTTTTAGTGAAAACATTAACTGGCATATGGAAACCTGACCAAACACATTCATATTGTGTTGATACTTTAGGAAAACGATCCATGGATCATTTGAGAAGTGTACGAGTCAACCTCATCTAAATATGAGCTGCAGTGTGGCCGGTACCACTCTAACTGTGTCTCTTTTGTTTAAAATGGACAGGATTATAAGTGAAAAGAACAATTGACATAGGGAAAAATGACCAAACACATTTGTATTATATTGATAATTTATCATAATGATCTATGGGTCATATGTGACGTGTATGAGCCAGCCCGGGCTCAATCTGAGTCGCGGCGTGGCCAAGATCACTCTATGTGTCTCTCTTTTGTTTTAAATGGACAACATTTTAAGTACATATGGAAAACCGACCAAACACATTAGTTTTCAATTGAAACTTTATGATAACGATCCATGGGTCATGTGTGATGTGTATGAGTCAACCTTGCCTCAATATGAGGCGCGGTGTGGCTGACACCACTCAAAGTGTCTCCCTTTTGTTTAAAATGGACTTTATTTTAAGTGAAAACAACAACTAGAATACGGAAAACTGACCAAACCGATTTTCATTATGTCTATACTTTAGAAAAATGATCCATGGGTCATATGGGATGTGTACGAGTCAACCCCACTTCAATCCGAGGCGCGGTGTTGCTGACACCATTCATAGTGTCTCTCTTTTGTTTAAAATGGACATCATTTTAAGTGAAAACAACAACTGACATAAGAAAAACTGACTAAACACATTCTAAATGTGTTTATTCTTTAGAATAATGATCCATGGGTCATATGTGATGTGTACGAGTCAACCCCGCCTCAATCCGAGGCACGGTGTGGCCGATATCATTTTAAGTCTCTCTTTTGTTTAAAAGAGACAACATTTTAAGTACATATGGAAAGCTGACCAAACAGATTCTGATTCTATTGATACTTTAGAAAAACGATCCATGGGTCATATGTGACGTGTACAAATCAACCTCTCCTCAATAAGAGACGCGGTGTGGCCGACACCACTCAAAGTTCCTATCTTTTGTTTCCAAAGGACATCATTTTAAGTAAAAACATCAACTGCCATATGGAAAACCGACCAAACGCATTCGGATTATGTTGATACATTAGGAAAAAGATCCATGGGTCATTTCAGACAAGTAAAAGTCAACCCCGTCTAAATCGAAGACGTGGTGTGGCCGGTACCACTCTAATTGTGTCTCTTTTGTTTAAAATGTACAGAATTATAAGTGAAGAAAAAACTGGCATACGAAAAACTGAACAAATGCATTCGGAATCTGTTTTAACTTTATGAAAACAATCCATGGGTCATATGTTATGTGTACAAGTCAACCAAACCTCAATACAAGTTGCGGTGTGACCGGAACCACCCAAAGTGTCTCTTTTATGTTTAAAATGGACATCATTTTTAGTACATACGGAAAACCAACCAAACAGATTCTGATTGTGTTTATATTTTTCCACAAGGATCCATGGGTTATTTGTGACATGTACGAGTCAACCCCGCCTCAATCCAAGGCACGGTGTGGCCGTAACCACTCAATGTTTATCTCTTTTATTTAAAAAACACTTCATTTTAAGTGAAAACAACAACTGAAATACGGAAAATCGACCAAACGCTTTTGGAATGTGTTGATACTTTAGGACAATGATCCATGAGTCATTTGTGAGGTTTATGAGTTATCCTTGCCTCAATCTGAGGCACGGTGTGGCCGATATCACTCTTGGTGCACGTATTTTGTTTAAAATGGACATCATTTCTAGTAAAAACCTATGATATACAAAAAACTGATCAAATTATGAATTGAATTCCGGATTCCACATGTAATTGTCATCTAAATTTTAAATTGAATTCTAAATGAATTATGTATGTTTATAATTAAGTTATGAATTCTGATTTAATTATGGATGTGTATAGTTCTAGGATGCATTATATGAATTTGTTCTCTAAATTTATGTGTTAGTTGGTTATTGTAGGTACAATAATTGTATATGTATGTGTTTATTACAGGTACAATAATTGGAAATTATTGAAAATGGGAGGGACTAGACCGGCTGTTGTGAAAATTGCACAAAAATGAGAGATGCTGTGCAAATTGCAAGCTGCTGTGAAATTTTCACAACATAGGCTATTCCAAAGGTTTCAAACTGTTGGCATAGCCTTTCTGAGTATTTTTTTACCAACAGTTCTACGAACCGTTGGTAAAAACCCTTTCTCAATGGTCTAAAAACCTTTGGGGAAGAATCCCTTAGCCTAGTTTTCCCAATGGTTCATGCCAAACCATTGGGAAAAGCTATCCCAACGGTTTGGCACAACAGTTGGGATATGTTCATTTTTTATGACCTATCCACAAGGTTCAGTGTAAACCATTGGGAAAAGCTTTCCCAACGGCTTACTTGCCTATGGTTTATAGAACCGTTGGTATAATATATACCAACGGTTCTACAGCCTTTCCCAACGGTTCTGAACCGTTGGGAAATCCTACATTTCCAGTAGTGTATGGGTCATGTCAGGCCTTGTGCCTTGGGCCTACAGGTCATGTACGGGTTCCCCTTCAACCCTAAAAAATGGATATTATCTATAATAATATAAAAAGGAGGCCTTCGGGCCATTCCGAGGATAAGAGCTCTAATAGTGAAGGCAATGGAGGAAAAAAGATTAATTTCCATCATGAAGGAAATGTTGAAAGAGAAACCTAGGAAATTTTATTAATGGAAGAAAGAAATGCATTATGTGTGGGAAAGAAGGACATAAAGTAAAGAATTGCTGAGGAAAAATGAAGGGTACTGTGGAAAAAAATAAAAATGATCCAAAGAATCCATTTACAGTCATTTTCCATAAATGTTGGGAACCTGAGTATTACTCGAGTCAATTACCTCTTCTATAAGATAACCACTAGGTCAAGGAAGAACCTATATGGAGATAAATGGATGGATAAATGTTTAAAAGTATTAATTCTCGTTGTTTAAGGGATTACATTGGAAAACATTTCTTTTGTATGTGTAACCCTACAATTTGTTATCTGAAAATGCTATTTGAGGAAGAATAATATTTTCTTTTGTGGATATATATATAAAGAACCATTAGGGTTTATATGATCCTTGAATTTGATGAAATTACATGTTATTAAATTTTGGGATGAAAATGAGTTGTGTGAGATAATATTTGTGATTAAATTTTGTTATAGTTATTTTGAGGAATTTATCTCATTTTGGGAATGTTATAAAATATATTTTTTGAAAAAGGAAAACACACAGACCTTGTTACAACCTGTCATATCGGACAAAGCTACAAGAATCGAACCCACAACCAAAGTGTGACTGAGATTTATCACCTACACTAGACTACATGAATTCCCTGGTTAGTGTAACTAATTATTTTTAGTTAAATTATTTTATTGATCAATAATAAGTTGATTTGGGATCATATGTTTTATCAAATGGACATCCTTAGTATAGGAAAATGATTTAGTGATTAAGTAATAAATTTAATTTTGGAAGACTTTCTCTTTGTTGGGAACACTATATTCCTAAGTAAAATAGAATACTATGGGATTTTAGTTGAGGAGTAATGGTGGATTTTTTTTGGAAGAATCTATGATTGTTATATAGATTCAGGTTATTAATGGAAATGATTATCCCATCATAGGGAATATGTGATTTGGTTTATTACACTTCAGTATGATACATTAAGAGTAGTTTATTTTATTTGGTGATAAATGTTCAGATTTACTATGAAATACTATGTGATTAAATTCTTCTGAGTTTTGGGTTTCAATCTTAGTTTGGATTATATTGAAGGATTTTAAGGAAATTTTTTTATTGAATGATCTTTATTGAACTTTGGGTATTTCTTGTTTAACTTTAAAAAATTAATATTAGTATTTCTATCTATAAAGGATTATCCATTTTGGGGATCATCTAATCTTGTACTAACCATTTTATTTTTGGTTAATCTCTAAAGACAAGGGAAATATATAGTTCAACCTTTGTGGATTATGTGATTCTCTAGAAGTTGATTCTAGCGCTTCAGGTGTGACCAAGTCATCTTGAATACTCATCGTTTAGAGAAAAGAAGAGTTAGTGGTTGAAATTTATTAAAGTATGAAACTCTACTTGAAACGTGAGTATATCTCTTTATGTTCTTATTCAATCTCATAAATAAATTCCTCAACATTATGTAATGAAACTTAAAACAAATAATGTTGTCTGTTTACTTTTCCTACTAGGAAAATAATGACCATTTAACCCATCATATGTTTCTGGTTTTCTTATTGTTAAATATCTCCTGATAATGTTTTCTATCACTCTCTAAAATAACATGAAACATAGTTTATTTTCCATATCCATGTTTTTCTATATGGAATCCTAGTATTATTTATCTCTGGTGACCTTTGTACTTATCTTTATTTCTTTTAACGTGATAGTTTTATTGACTCTTTTTATGATATGGTACTTTAAATGAAGTTCCCATGCCCAATTTAAAAATTGCGAGGACGCAATTTACAAAAGAGAGGATGAATGTAACACCCCAAGATTTCATAGTAAGTTATTTATTTAAAGTAATTCAGTAGCTTGAGCTACAAGAAACTTCGAGTTCAAGCACACCACGACTTACCAAACTAGCCATTCAGAAGGCAGTTATGAATAGTATTAAATGCATTTCTAATTTTATACACTAAATATAATTTTAACATCCATATTATGAGTTTCTTAGACATAATATAAGAACAAATTCAATTTTTCAGATAGAAGAAGTATTTTTCAAAAAAATTAAATTTTTCCACCTTTTAGTGGCGAACCTTTTTCCAAATCCAATATTTGAAACTTTTATATATTAAATATTTAAAAATAAACTTCTTCTTTAGATGTAGGACATAAAAATATTGTTTGAATAAATTTTTGGTGATTTTCTGATAACTTTCATATTTTGATGAATAGTGAAAATGCAAAATTTTAATTGAAAGAAATTTTTTTAATCAAAATAATTTATAGTGTTAAATTATACATTTGAATGGTTTTGAAGTATAATTATATTACATTTTTATCATTTAATCCAATATGGGTCATTATAAGCAATTTTACATTTAAATTGGACTTAAACACATATCAATCTTTTGATAGTTTTTACTTCTCAAAAACCGGCTTTCTGGTTTTGTAAAATGGAATATTTTTTAAATTAATTAGTATAACTTATATGTTTTAAATTTTGTAAAATAAACATAATTTTTTAATTTGGAATATCAAAATTAGCTTTGGGTGATTTTTTGGTATTTTTCTAAAAACATTCAATTTTTGATGAATAGTGAAAAACACTGCGTTATTGTCTTAAGCCGAATTTTTATTTAAATTTATTTTAAATTCCAAATAGATATATAATACCTATATTAGTCCAATGTAATTCATTGAAGTGATTTTATATAAATATTAGATATATAAAATTTTATTGAAATTTTTACCGTCTTTTACCCTCCTTCTAGGCACATTTTCAAATTTTCATAAAACATAATTTTACAACTTCTGTTAACTAAATTTCAAAAATCCGAGAGATATTTTTGATATAAGTAAGTAAAATTTGGTTCAATAGAATGATTTTTTTTGTGAATAGTAACTTTGGAATTTTATTTACCACGGTTAAAAGTAAATAGGGAAATTAAAGGTAAAAATGATATTATAATTACCATATCACTTGTCCAAATTCTATTGGATAAGTTTATTTCGACAAAAATATACCTTAGGAAAAAAAATGATCATTTGTGATCTACATGGATAAGATCATGACATTTATTATATTTTATTTAAAGAAGAGTTAAAATTGTTAAATTAAAAATTTAATAACTAATTTTTTTTTAATATAGGGTTACACATAAGATAATTTCAACTATAAATATTCATTATAAATATAAAATGATTTAATGAATAATGGTATTTTATATATAAATTTTAGACATTAAATAATTAAATTTATTTACGACACAATGATGATGCAGTAACTACCTTATTAATGAAAGGCTAAACTAATTGATGTTATAAATTTTAAAATAAATTTAAATTGAAAATTTTGATGCATTAAAATAATTCTATTGGTTAATATGATATATTAGGGTTTATATAATGTATTTTTTAGAAGTAATAAAGTTTTTTTGACTTTCAAAAAAACCAAATACTAAATTGTGTTAAAATTGACATAAATGAGTTTTTAAAACAAATACCATATTATTAAATGATATAATATTCCAAAAAATATAAGGTTTGGAAAATAGACTTATATAATGATATATATTCCATTAATTAACCACTTGAGTTTTTCTTGAAATTTTATAGTAAGTTCATTAACCATGTAATATAAAAATACAAGAAGACATGGTAAAAGAGAAACTATTTAACTAAGAATTAAATCTAAAAGATAAGGTTAATATGGTGTGCTAAACTTGTCTAAAACCTATTGGTTGAGAATATTTAGACACATATGCTTTAAATAATTCCATTTTGAGCCATTATAAACCGAAAATTATTTTATAATAAAATAATATTTCAATCTTTTCTTAAAGTGACCCTCACCTCTCTTATAAAAGGGTACATACCCTTCTATCAAATTCACACCTCCAAAGCCATTTGGATTTCCCAAAACCTGATCAAATTTCCTCCCAACTATCCTCAATTAAACTTAGAGGCCTTACATTGATCATAAAGACTACCTAAGGATCCATTTTCATCAAATCAAAAGGAAGAACCTGAAGAAGAGGTAATAATTTCACAACTTGTTTCAAAGTTGTTTTCTTCTTCCACTTCCGATTTATTTGTTGTTTCCATAGAAAAATAATAAATAAAGTACCTTATATATACTGTGATGTTATTAGAAATTTGGTACAACCATATTCATTATTCTGTTCATCCTATGAATAACAAATTTACCATACCTGTGTACGTACGACTTACCGTATCCACGTCGTGGTGTAGTTTGTTATTCAACACTTCATTATTTGGATGGGTTTAATAATGAGTATAATATATTTAAATAATAAATATAACATGTTATTTATTATTTATATATGATATATCATCCAATTACAATTGATTTGACCATCAATATAATGATATTGTCGCTCGTGAGTATGTACGGATTACCGTCTCCACAAACGTGATGAGATTCATTTCCAATCGTAACCATTCAAGAATAATTTTCATTTTATTATTTAAAATAATTTTTAAGAACTTAATATAATTATATATATGAATAAAATATATCATATCCATAACAAACATGACTTACGTAACAAAATATATAGAGTAAAATGAATCAGTTAACACCCAAAATAATGATACCACTGAAATATTATTAACAAAGAAATGTTAGAAGATCATATATGATATAATATTTATGTATGTGGTTGTTTTATTATTTAAAAAAAATTATTTAACTATTATACCAGAGGTTAACATACCATTGATTATGGAAAATTACAAGGTGAGGGGTTTTCATCTCATTTCTTATTCCCATGAGATTCATGCTATATTGCCACTATTTCCTTTTGTGTGGTGTATATAATACCCATGATTGTATTATTTCTGTAATATACTTTAATTTATGGGTATTTAATTTTTCATTGTATGATAATTCTTTCATGGGGTTTATGTTTCTTAAGTTACCAAATCAGTAAGGTAATTTCTAATTTCTATTTCCACTCATTGGGTTTTATGAAAACTTCATTGATTATTTTACTCCAAGATTATGAGTAAGATCACTATTTATCTATTTATGTAGTAATTTAAACTCCCCTTTGTGTGGATATACTTTTTATACACATAATCAATCCATTGATAAATTCTCAAGTCATTGATATGAACTTGATAAGAGTAATCTTAACTTAATTTCCATTCATTGAGTAAAACATCCAAGTCATTGGTGTTGTTTTTACATTAATATGTGCGAATTTCCTCTGATTGATTTACAATGACTATCCAATCATATTGAGTGTATTTTAATTTTTCATACATAATTATGTCATTGATTTATCCTTAACCTAAGGATATGATCTTTATAAGGGATTTCATCTCAATTTACATTCAATTGATACCTCTTTGTTTTTATGTTCCAATTAACTTTTATTTGGTGTAAATACGGTACTTTGGCATAGTATATCATTAATACCTTTATTCTCATGATATAATAATGTTTTTATTACCTAAATTATCTTTATTCAACCATCTTTCATTTGGTTAGGAACTCTAACTAAATAACCATTTAAAATGTTTTAAATATTTATTCTTCTAAATCATTCTCATTAATGTCCTTGTTTTAAAAATGGTGTTAAGGATTTATTTATATGGATATGAATGTTTTAAAATTAAAATTACTTTTAAATGTTTCAAAGTGGTATGAGGCACTTTGATTCAAAAATATATTTTTAACAGCCACTTGATAAATAAGGATACTTTTAAATGTTTTCAAGAAAAAGGGGATATTTCTCTCAAATAGTTTTATTGATTATTTTCATCTATGTCAATATCCTTCATTTTTCCCGATTGAGGTTGATTTATTATAATACAATCTTTCATATTGAATTTAATGAGTTACTTTTGACTGTGAATGTGCTATTTTTATACCATTAATGGTTTGTGGTTAAAATATTGACATTTCATATGCTAGTTTTAATACAAATGTTTAGATTATGTTTCAACCTTTTCATATGAGGAATGCGTTGGACATAGTAAGTGATGGGTGGAGCCCGATATAGCTCCTCAATGTATCATTGGGTATAATGAGACAAACTAGTGTCTTGGCACAAGCCCTTGACAAAATCTTATTTGTAGTCTTGGCACGAGGCATTGAATCTGTGGTTATGATATTCGCCAGTATGCATTACATAATTATGAAATTATCTATTGATATTACATGTGATTATTCAAATAGTAAAATATCCATGTGAATAAGTAAATGGAATCATTTTATTTATATTTTCCACATTATATTTAAGTTTAAGTTTAAAAGGATTATGTTTTAGTCTTATATATTGCCTTAAATATTTATGCTTATTTATGACAGTTTCCTCTATATTGATATCCTTACTGAGAATTTGAGTTCACCCCTTTCTTATGTTTTTATTCAAGATGTGAAGAAGTATATTATGATTGACATGCATGGATAGTCTAAGGGATATAAGTTTGTTTAAAGGGGACACAATGTTGTTGTCTTTTATTTCACGATGTAATGTAAAACTAATGTATGTATCTAGTACTTACTAGGATACTAAACTAATCATTCTTTCGAGACTTGATCTATTGTGATCATGCCAATGTTATGTAATAATGCACTGAATCTTGGTACCGAGGGTTAGGGAATTACAAAAATATAATAAAAAAACCTCCTATGATAATGTTTTTCATGAACTAACCTAGGTTATCCTTGAAATTGTCATTTTATTTGGCCTTGAAAAGGATTGAAGGGCCTTCCCAATCCCCACGGGCTGGTGACAAGCCCCTAGGAATCTATGAAAAATATCTGGAAACAATTTCTCCCATTAGAATAATATAACTTGGATTTATCAATAATAAAAAAATAAACACTCAAGATATATCATAAATAAAAAAAATATATCAAATAAGTATGATTATGGAATGGAAGATAGAGATAAAAAATAAGGGAAATGACAGGCGTTCCACTTAGGTAGTACAAGGAAGCCAAGAATAATGGTGACAAAAATATGAAATAAATATGAAAAACCACCACTATTAGGTCTCCATGTGAAGAGAGGTTGTGAAATACACACATCCAGGATTATATAACTAAGATATCAATGATCATCCACTACATCCAAACATCTTACTAAACCTGTATTGATATAGTCATTAGCTAAACAACCCATTCGCATACGTCCTACAGACCTGATGCATAAATCTTTAAATGAAAATTTATAACATGCTAGTTTAAAAATGTGAATAAAAAATAGGTTTTCATTGGTTTTCTCATTTAATACAAGTTTATTGTATTTTAATTTAAGAAACAACCCATATTAACAAATTTAAGAATGATTTCAATTAGGAGAAAAATTTATTTTACTTTAACAGTATCATTAATAAATTGTAGCAATTTTTCTTGGAAAAGAAATCATATTATCTTTTCACAACCTAAAAAATAGGCATACCTTGGAAAATATATCATTTTCATGGAATCCTTAGTGCTTAGGGGGGAGGGGGATCTAGAACATAGCTAAGATGGTCATACATAAAGTAAATTCCACATTTTAGATAATAATCAATGATCAATAAAAATTCCCTAACACTCAGTTTTACCATGGTTAGCCTAAATTAGGGGAAACATCAGATAGGATGACCTATGTACCCACCTAGGACCATTAGAATGATCATAATTCTACACTAGTTCAATGTGTACCTAGAATTCTGACCTATCCAACCAAGTCTTCCTCTGAAATATAAATAGAGGTGAGTACTTCAAATAATGAGCACACTATATAATCATATCAAAAAACAAGAATTTATTTCACTCATACTTCTAAACACTCATAAAGGATAATCAATTTTAACCATGTTGAACAAAATAATTCAACTTACCTCAATAGGGAAAGTTATTACAAGAATTCAATCATCTATAATTTTAATCACATATAATAGGAAATGTCCCATGGATTTTCATTTCCAAATAAAATATCAAAAGTGAAAACCAGGATATGGATTCATTCTTTAATAATAAAAGAAATGAACATACCTTTAGAAATCCAAAGACATAATTCATCATTTGATTATTTCAATAGAATACAATATTTAAAATCATTCCTAAAATTGGTCCAAACACACCAGAGCTTTACAAAACGAGACATATCTATTATTATGGAAATAAATATCATATGAAATTTTAAATGCCACCATCAAAGTGAAAACTGAGAATT
Organism: Viscum album; assembly: GCA_963277665.1. NCBI lineage: Eukaryota > Viridiplantae > Streptophyta > Magnoliopsida > Santalales > Viscaceae > Viscum > Viscum album. The sequence continues at coordinate 1,796,064,000 of OY728131.1, forward strand.
TAAATTTCCAAAATAAGGATTAGACCTTTAAAATGGTTCAATTAATAAGAAAAATCATTTTAATCAATTATTAAGAACTCAATAAAGATAGAATATTTTGATACTACTACCAAAATATATGATAAATAACTGAATGAAATTTAAACTACATCATAGAATCATGAGAAAGCATATATATAATTTTAAAGAGAGAGGTGTGAGACACCAACCTCAAATCTCATTATATTAATCTTTTACCAAGGAAATCCACGATGACACAACCTAAAAATCCTTAAGAAACTAAGAGGGATTCAAGTGAACTTTAAGACATCGAAACCCCTCAATAATGAAAAACCATATATCTCATATTTTTCTTCAATGAATTCTAGGTGTAGGGAGGATAGAAGTAAAATACAGATGAAAAGACGGTATCTTACCTTGAATAACCAACCTAAACACCTAAAAAAACTTGATGGATCCACTATAGTGGAAAAGTGAAATAATAAAGGCATTTTTTGGGGTTGTAATATTTGAATAAGAGAGAGAAAGAGCCCTATAAGGGGTAGATATGAGCTAGGAAATTGTGGTAAATACCCCACTATCAAAATTAGTCCAACTTTATTCATGGTGTGAATCACCATTAATGTAGTGAATGGAAATTTTCTAAGAATAATCATAGTGTAAAACCCCATTTCACTACATGAAATGATTTTTCATAGAGATGAGAAGCCTCCAAGATGATATTGATGGAAGCTATATAAAAGTGGTTTGTATCTTGAAACTATCTTTCACAGTGTGAACTACTAGAGTCTTCAGTTTCTAGTACTACCACCACTATCATGACATTAGAAACTATAGAAAACCAAAACCCAGAAAGGTGAAAAGGAAAAAATAAATAAATTAAAAAAATAAATATGAAAATAAATGTAAGGATGTGATAACTTTTATAACTCGTCCCAGAGGGGCCCATACCTTGACTGCCCCAAGACCGCCTCTGATAGGCTAGGGGCTGGTGACTAGCACCAAGTAGGCATATCCCACAAATGGGAGGCATTTTCCTATGTACCTATATACACACATGCATCCATAGGCCCACAATGTAGAACTGTAAAAAATTATGCAAAAATGCATGCATACACTAATGTACCCACCATAGAGTATGACACTAGGAAAACTAGATGGTAAATATGGTTAGAATATAATCCCACCAAGGAACGATTCTGCATAAGTAAATATACAAGTTCTTGAAACTCATCCACAGAAAACCCTACCTAAAGGGTAGGTGTAGGGAAACTGTCTTATTCTATAAAAGCACACCTCATCTATCTGTTCACTCTAAGTACCACCTAGTCTGGGTCCACCCAGGACTCTATCAAAGAGTCGATCGTTTTCACAAGATACAACATGTGAGGGAAAAGACCATGCATGGGTGAGTAAAAAAATACTCATTAGGACACCCTGAAACCACAAAGGAATACCACTAATAAATACACTAAGTACACCACAAGAAATTAAATGATTTATACCATGAATAAATAAACTATACACCACAAATGAAACATATAAAGTATATTCAACTCATACATGTATAAGTATAATGAACAAAAGCATGATTATCATTTGTAGTCCACAAAACACCCAATGTTGATAACACACAGAGTGTCGATAACACATGGAGTGTCGAGAAAACAAGGAGTGTCGATAACACATGGAATTTCAAGGAGTCGAAAAATCCCCAAGTCACATAGTCACATGATCACATAGTCACCAAGTCACATCTAGCCAAAGGATTCCACACTTAGCACGATCGTTCAAAGAGAATATACTCCCAAGATATTAGTTCATGTTTTAACTTCCACAATAACTCAATTATATTAACCCAAAATTAGAAGTTCATAGTAAGGGTCCCAACAACACAAAAAACTCATCAAACAGACATACAGTTTGAAAGATATTGCAGTTTTTGTAAAACAGTCTGACCTAGGTCCGGTGCCGGCCCGACCCGACCCGTCAGAAATGACACAAAATGGTTCGGCTGACCCAAAATAGTCCATCCTAGTATGGTAAAAAGTGAACTATCCCACTGGGATTGGCCCACTAGGCCTACTTCACCAAGCCTATTGGGCTGCTGGGTCTAACCAAAGGGGCCGCCCGAGCGGCCCGCCATCGTAGTCCGACCCGCTGCATGCGGGCCAGTTTGCTCCACCGGACGTGGCCCACCTTGGATGTTCCCCCTACTTTATGTAGTACACCATGAAAATGTGGCTCCCCCCATGTCTCCCATAAAATTCAACACCATGACGCATTTCACGCGGATAGTCCGCCTCCTCCGCATGCCCCGCCGCCTTGCCATTGTGTTTTCCTCTAAAATGGCATTGAGCTGCATCCCACCTCGCCCCCACGTACTCTTGTTGTGGTACCCAGTCATCACCTATGTCCACTACCATAATGGGATCCCACATGGTCCCACATGGACTACAACCTTCTACCACCACCGTTCGCCCTGCCGGCAGCCCGTCCCTGCCTCATGCTCCCCCCTGGACCAGCCCCGTCGGCCGCATGCTGCCATCGCCATCGGCCACCATGCTGGTAGCCTGTCTTACACTGTGGCCTTGTTCCAGGTAAGACACTACCTCTCATGAACCATACCAAACTTCTATCACATGTCTATTATGTCTTATCATAGTAACATATTTCAATATTGGATTGTTATGCCATGGATCGGGGGTGCAACGTTTGATCGTTCACATAGGTGTCCAAGGAAGGACACATAAAGAACAAAATAGATTTAGAGGTAGAGATAAATAACATTAATGACCAAAGAACTAATCTGGTCCTTATTCATGTAGAGATTGATCCATTCATGTTAGAAGTTTTAAAAAAGAACACCCACATATAATCACAAAGATATATCTCCCCTTTTTAGACACTACAACAATTATATATCCTGCAAGAATAGTTGAACCATGGATCAACCTATTCATTGGTTGGTATTTTTTTATCACTAAATCTAAGAGGAGAATAGGAAATAATGAAGAGATAAACATCTTACCTCCTGGTTGGATCAGCCATTGATAAAGAACATAGGTCCGTTTTGTCATCGATCCTCGATCCGCCGACGTTCGTCATCGTTTATCAGAGAGGTTTCCATCTCCTTGCCTTAGAGGAATTTCAAGGTTATGATGATAACCCTGAATTTCTTGGAAAATGATTATTAAAAAGGGAAACCTTCACTACATCATCACACAATGTTAAATAAAATAAAATTGATTTACTTTATTTATTTTAACATCTAGAAACTGCTTTTCATAGCCAACCCACTCTGGTCAATGTTTGGCCCCACCTAAGGTATAGTCGCAACTTTGAATGCAATAGTGCACTAGATTTCAGATATGGGAACCCATTTCAGAGTTATGACACTTGTTTAGGAAACCCAGTCACGTGCGCTATTAAAAACTTAACATTATTCCAATAGTTGTTCTGGGTACACTGAGCCTCAGAATCATATGCTGTCTCAGTTCCTAGTATAGGAATTTTCCCAATTAATTTATAAAAGTAAAACCAAAGAAAATATAAGTCATTAAATTCACCCCACCTTAGGGATTTACATCCTGGGAATCCAAAAACAAACATAAACAAATAAAATGGGGTACTGAGCATGAATCTGTGCCTCCCACTCCCATGTTCTCTCATGTAGATTCTTGTTCTACCACTGAATGCACACCAGAGGATTCGACTGCCCAAGAAATATTCTCTCCTATCGATTCTCGATCTCTAATGGGTACTCCATGAAAGTCACACCCACATCAACATACAGGTCACCCCAATCAATTATGTGCTATAGATCATGCACATACTTCCTTAGTTGTGAAACAAGAAAGATTTTGTGCACCCACTCTAACATTGGAGGTAGAGCCAAGCAGTATGACACCTCACCAAATATATGAAGTATTTTGAAAGGTCAGATGAACCTTGGAGATAGCTTTCCACCTTGGAAAATTTTTTATATCCTGCATTGAGGAGATACCGAAAGGAACACATTTTCCCCCTCCTTGAACACCAAGGGACTCCATCACTGGTCAACATGAGACATTTTAAAGCTATGTACAGTCTTCATTCACTCATGGATGACCTATACATTTTTTGTAGTCACCTACACCAACTTTGACCCCATGGGTGCTAACTCTCCTGGGTCCATATAGCAAAGTGACGGCCTGCAAGGTCACCCATAGAAGGCCATGAATGGTTCCATACCGATGGTGGAGTGGTAGCTATTGTTGTACTCAATCTCAACTAGAGGAAGGTGATCCTACCAACTACGAAACAAGTCCAGGATTAAAGCACGTAGAAATTACTCAAGAACCAGAATGGTTCTATCAATCTGGCCCTCCATCTGTGGGTAAAACACTGTTCTCAAGTGAAACTGAGTCCCAAATGTCTCCCGCAATCCCTTATACAATTGGTATGTAAAGAGAGAATCAAGATATGTGAATATTTTTTATGGGGCTCTATGGAGTCAAACTGTATCTTGATCATAGATTCATTCCAAGATATCTACTAAACTCTTCTCTTAAATCAATAGGAAGTGGGATGACTTGGTGAGTTAGTAAACGATCACCCAAATGGTATCATTTCCACTAGACATAAATGGTAAACATATCACAAAGTCCATAAATATCCCATCCAACTTCCACTCTAAAATATATAGTGGTTAAGTCAATACTACTGAAACCTGGTGTTCAACCTTCATCGATTGACAATTAAGGCATCTAGAAATGAACTATGCCACTGCCTTTTTAATCCCTAGCCACCAGAACAGTCATTGGAGGTCCTGATACATATTTGAAACTTTTGGATGTACCGATAAAGCGTATGTATGAAACTCCATCAATAAATCCTCCCAGAACATCACTGGTACTACTTTGTGTCCTCTAAAGAGATTGACGTGTTCCACACCTTTCGAATACCCCTCAGGGGTATGACCTGTGGACATCTAACCATGTAAAGTCTCAAATTCAGTGTCTCCAAGTTTTGCCTCCCTGAACCCCTATAAGAGTGGAGGGGTGACTACCATCTACTGATGGAAAGTTGTTCCATATCCATCCACAAAGGATATCTACAATGTCGCCAACTGTTATGACACCTCTCTCAGCAACTTCATGATTTATATCCTACAGAGAGAATCTAATACCACATTCCCCTTCCTAGGAGTATAGAAAATCTCAAAGTCATAGTGATATAGAAACTCTAGCCATAGCCTCTCTCTCAAGTTCAAATCCTTTTGGGAGAAGATATAATTGATACTATTGTGGTTAGACTAGATGATAAACCGCTCTCCCATGAGGTTGTGTCACCACATATTCAAGGTGAAGACTACCACTACCAACTCAAGGTCATGGGTCAAATAGTTATTCTCAGGTGGTCTCAACTATCGTGAACCATATTCTATCACCACTTTACCCTACATCAGGACACAACCATGCTCGGTCCACAATGCATCATAGAACACAATGTAATCAAAACCCTACTTTGGAAATATTAAGATAAGAGTGATCATCACTCTTTGCCTCAGTTTATAAAAAATCTCTTGGAACTTCTCCATCCACATGAAATGTTTCCCCTTTCACATCAAAGCCGTCAATGATGATTTTACCCTGGAAAATTTGGGCACAAACCACCGATATTACCCATACAACCCAATGAAAATCCACATCTCAGTAACACTATTGGGTTGCACCCAAGTATGAACCAACTATATCTTTGCTAGATCCATTTAAACTCCATCCTCTGTAATGATGTGTCCTAAAATATGAAAATATCATATCTAGAACTAAAACTTTGGGATATTCCAATAAAGATGGTGCTCTCAGAGTATGTCCAGGACCATACTTATGTGTATCACATGCTCCTCCTTAGACACTGAGTACACTAGGATGTCATCAATGAAGACCATGATGAACCGGTCTATGTAAGGCTAGAATATACTATTCATGAGTCCCATGAACACCATTGGGGAATTCATCACATGAAATAGAATCAACAAGTACTCGTAGTAGTTGTATCGACATCTAAAAGCCATCTTCGGGATTCCCTCATCCCATACTCGAATTTGGTGATAACCAAATCTGAGGTCTATCTTGTAGAACCACCTCGATCCCTTCAGCTGATCGAAGAGGTCATTGATCCTCGATAGTGGATACTTATTCTTCATGATCATATGGTTCAAGAACTATAATCCTATACATAATTTTAGGATCACATATTCCTTCTTCGAAAATAAAATTTGGGACGTCCAGGGTGAAACACTGGGTCTGAAGAAGCCCTTCCACCTGAAATCATCCAGTCATACCCTCTTATCTCGAAGCTATGTTGGATCCATCTAATATGTAGGTGTAGATATCTATTCCATCCTAGGTTATAGGTCAATGAATAAACCTACCTACCTATGAGGAGGTAATCATGGAACATCCTCAAGAATAATTTCTTCATACTCGTCCACCACTACAGGAAACTGAGGACTCATCTTATCCACTGCGTTGAGGGTCAGGCTAGCCAGCTAATGTGTGATCGGATGAACCTCCTATGCATGAGTTTGTCTTTCACTTCATGTGTTTCCTTTTCACCGAAAAAAGAGAAATCCTGGTATAATCACCGTAGACACACCACACTTTGTTCCTAAAACAGTCAATCTGGGCATGAACTATGCATAACCAGTATATACCAAGAATGATGTTGTAAGGCCTTGATGCTGCCACCAAGAGATCACAACTAAAACTCTCGACCCATAGAGTAAGGTAACACTATCAGTACTAGCATGTGATCATTAAATATACCCCTGTAGGAGTCTTTAAGTGTAGGGATATCAATAGTTACACTAGAATATTCGTGTCTCTAACAAAAGTCCTGGTGAAAAAATAGTCACTAGAACCCGAATATATCAAAATTTCATTTAAGGTGGAAAAGAAACGAATCATACCTATAATCATACCAGGAGCCTCAAGGTCATAATCCTCCATCACCTGAAGCTAGCCTCATCCCTATCCACCACCTCCCTGATCCCATAGTGGGCCACCTGGGGGTGGTGGTGGTAGTACCTTGAACCTCCACCCACCTACTATTGTATGACCTCCTACTATACCATGCCCGTCACCCTGCAGACCACCCTACTCATATATCCTCCTCTGTCTCGATGGTCCATTGAATGTCTCGTGATGGATCATACTATGGGTTGGGCAATCTCTAGCTAGACGCACCTGACCACTGCATGAGTAACACGACCTATCCTTTAGTTGACTCACTCTACCCTGGGAGCCCCACACCATTGATCCTATGTCCTCGAGTAATGACCTGGAGTGAATGACCCTCTTGGGGACCTATTTCTGCTATCTTCTACCCCCTTCCAAAGAATTAGCTACATGGTGCCTCTTGGGAGCTCCCACTGTTAGAGTCTGCTCTGCTTGAAAGATCTCCATAAGAAGAGCTCACACCAGTACACCGGTATAAGTTGGAATGACAAGGGATATCATTGACACCATGATCTCCTAATGTATCCCCTACTTGGTGTTCTAGGCTTTGAATAATAGGTCACGCACCATATCCATGGGGAAGCGAGAAAGATTTGTAAATCTCACAGAGTACTCCCCTACTGTCTGAATGCTCCACTATAGATGCGAGAGCTCCTTTATGAAAACTGAGAGTAACATTGTTGTAAATAACTCCTCCCTAAAGATGTGTTCAATATTTTCCCAAGAGAGAGTCATATAATCTTGAATCTAGATCCCTAAGCTCCACCATCACTCCACTAAGCCCTGAAGAAGGCTTGAGGATAGAACTGCCATCTGGTTGGAAGACGTCCTCACAAGGGAAAAGACACATGTAACTACCTCCAGCCAATTCTCATCTACCTATGGGTCTGTCTCACCCTGAAACCTAGAATGTCACTGCATCTAGAACTCATGAAACTCACTCAACTTGCGTGGATCCTCTACCGGTAGCAATGGTGGTAACTATTTATTGACGGGTGGTGGCATCACTGGTACACCACCCAGAGGTTCTATCTCCTGTACTAGCCCTTATACCAACACCTCATCACTAGGAAATTCATCCTTTTGATCTTGCATCAGAATCCTAACTGGATGTCTATGTGGAGGCATCCTACAATAGATCAAGATGAACCCTAATCAATAGAGTATACCTGGTGAGATGAATCAAGAAGGACAGGAGAACACACCCAAATCTTATATGATGCCGGTACCGTTAATTTCCCTAAAACTATTGTTTTCATGTATCGAGTTAAAAATTAGAATTTAGAGTCTTGGAGTATTGATTTCTTGTTATCCACACCAACACTGGATTCACTGGCCTAAAATCCAAACTCAAAACACTTAACACTGTTTCCCCCAAGCCAACCTCATAGACTCCCAGTCCTTATGTAAAACTGACCTCCTCTGATACCACTCTTTCATGACCCATCCTCGAGGGGCCCATGCTGTGACTACCCTAATCCCTCCTACAATAGCCGAGGGGCTTGCGACTAGCCCCGAGTAGGCATATCCCACAAATGGAAGGAATTTTACTAAGTACCTATACACAAGAATTCATCTCAAGGCCCACAATGCTGAAATGTAAAAGCACTAACTAAACAATTAATGCTTACACAAAGGTACTAACCATAGAGTAAAATATTAGGAAAACTGGATGGTAAACCGGGCTAGAATACAAGACCACCAAAGAAAGAATATAAAAAAGTAAATACACATGTTCCTAAAACTCATATATAGAAAACCCTACCTGAAGGGTAGGTGTGGGACAGTTGTATGAATCCATAGAAGCACCCCTCATATCTTTGGTTACTCGAAGAACCACCTAGTCCTGGTCCACATAGGACTCCATCAAAGCATCGATCATATACACAAGACACAACATGTGCGGGAAAATCCTGTGAAAGGGTGAGTAAAACAATACTAAGTAGGACACCCCAAAACTACAAAGGAATACCAATAAGAAATACACGAAGTACACCACAAGAAAATAAATGAAGTATACCATGAATAAATACACGGTGTACCACAAAGGAAACAAAATAAGTATAGTCATATCACACATGTATAAGTCTAAAGAACAAAATTAGGATTACCAGTCCTAGTCCATAGAACACATACTATCATTAACACATGAAGCGTTGTAACACAAAAGGTTTTGATAACACATGGAGTGTCGATAACACACGGAGTGTCGATAACACACAGTGTGTCGATAACACATAGAGTACCGATAACACATCGAGTGTCAATAACCCATTGTTGATGCTCCTTCCCATCACAGAGTCTAATGAATGGAAAAGGGGAATACCTTAAGCACAAAGAGAGTCATCCTTTGAAGACCATAAAAAATTGACAAAGGCATGAACAAGGAACCCTTTAAGCATAGGCCGTTCAAGTTTCATTGTGGTAGCACAAGTATAACTACGTGCCACATATGGGTCACACAAGTGACTTGCACACCGTATTATTTTTTCTCCCAAGGTCCTCAATGGCCTAAAATACCCCCTGTGGGACCCCCATTTTGAGGATGAAAAATCCAAAAGTCATATTTAAGCTCTTGGTGCCCTAGTCTCTACATGAAGTATTCTGAACACTTAAAAGGTAATTTGTTACCTATAATGGAAGATCTAAATAGGAGGAATAAGGCCTATGTGTTGGAATTCATCAACACTTGCGTGCCTAAGTGTCCACCCCTTAAGGGAAATCGCCACACTTGCGCGCCACCTTATACCTTCAACAGAACTTGCTCGCCACACTTTTGGATGCCTCTATGGATGATACTAAGGGCTTGAGCCAAGTCTAGCCCAAGTATTACCCTATGGGTTAACCATATCTCAAGTACACATGTGTCGTGAAAGTATACTTGTGTGACCTGGACTTGCACGCCCAAACAGGACTTGCGCGCCTGCCTCTTTTTGGGTACCCCTCCTGCCTATTCAACTCTTTTCTTCAAATCCACCTCTCCTCTTCAAGATTTATCCTTCAAAACCCTCTTCAAAGCCATTTATGGAACTATTAATTTGTTGGATTCCTTATCTAAAAGGAATTCTGTGGAACATATCTAAAAAACCTCGTGATTTACATAACGTTATGTGTCTAAGGTTAGATATTTCCTTCATTCAACCTCATCCTTTAAGATGAGAAGATCTTTAATCTGGGAATCCTCCTTATGAGTAAGCCCCAAGTTTCTCAATATGGGAATCCTCCTTAGGAGTAAGCCCCATGTTTCCTAATCTTGGCATCCTCCTTAGGAGTAAGCCCCATGTTCCCTAATATGGGAATCCTCTTTAGGAGTAAGCCCCAAGTTCCCTAATCTGGGCAGCCTCCTTAGGAGTAAGCCCCAAGTTCCCTAATTTGGGAACCCTCCTTAAGAGTAACCCCCAAGTTCCCTATTCAGGGCCTCCTTTTTAGGAATATACCCAAATCATTAGTTTCCCTAACCTAGGCCTCCTTCTTAAGAGTAAGCCCGAGTCTTCATTTCTTTTGATTTGGGCTTCCTTCTCAGGAATGAAACCCAATCATAAGTCCCTTCTAATTTGGTCATCCTTCTTAGGATTAAGTCCTATGTTAAGTATCCAAATCTCCCTAAATCACATATACCTTTATGGACCCTCTTCCCGGGCTTCTTCCATAATGTAATTCTTGATATTCATCTATCTGGGCAATCATACATACATAATCCCCACATCATTTTTTATGATTGCATCATTCATGGAACAATCATATGGTTTTATTGATACCTCTTGTTTCTCACACTGAGCATGACTCATGTGAGGTTAGAGCATAAAAGTAATTATGACATATTTATTTAGGCCATCAATCATGCATAAACTCCATACTTCTTCACTCAAACTACGTGGGTTCTGATTCCTTTTCTAACAAGGATACGTAGGTAGCCCATCCGCGGGTACGATCCGAACTCTGAAATAATCCATGTCCTTCTGAACAACAATAAACTTCAAGTGCCCCACTGAGTGGATTTAAAACCAGTATGGTAATCATAATGACCAAGATATTTTTATATAATGTGTTGAAAGATACCATTGACTAAGAATATCTAATAAATACGGATGATTCTCTATCAATGAATAACCTCTAATACATATAAAATATTCTCTAAATCTCAAACATATCAAATCATTGATTTTCAGATCTAACGGAAAGATCATTTTCATACTTGGTAAATTAATAAGGATTCATGAACATAACTCAAATCTATAAAGAGAGTCCCGAAGTAGACAATAATTCCTCCAAAAAAGGTGTGATGAGTCTAACCTACCATCCTCTCGACCAATGCAAATTCTTAAGCCTCATCGGTCCACAACTAATGAGAACCTACCTTTGGAAAGTAGGTCTAAATGGACATATAATCATTGGATGTTTTCGGTTCTATGAATAAAACCTTTAGAAACTGATTGGCATGTTTAAACCTTAAATAAACAAGGTCATCCCCATTTCTAGAATAAACAAAAATGGTGAACCCGACGTGAATCCTTAACCAAGTTAATTGATGTTTTACTTATTTTTTAGGCTCCTATTTAAACTCAATGTGCGGGCCAACAAAGAAATAAATAACATATGTGCTCATCCAAAAGACGTAGTGGCCAAACTTATCTTGATTATATCTGTTATATCAAACATGCACTCTTTTCCAAGATCTTCTATGTTACAGAAATGGATTCTCTAAAGTTCACACATGTGAATACCTCTGCTGTTACTTCTGCTGAATCCTCATCCGCTCTGAGGATGACATCACCTACTCAGCATCTTCAACATTGGGTCTCAAATTCACTAGTTAAAAAATACTATCAACACTATACCATTCTGACTCTGGAGGTTGCTCAACAAGCCCTCTGAGTCAATAATTCACCCTGGTTGTCCAGACAGTGACGACCAGTGATCAAGAAGCAGGTAGTGCCAACCACCGTTTCCAACCGTTTCGGGTCATTATCCCCAGAACCCAATCACCAGTCCCTACCATATTTTGGGGAGGTGAATGATAAGGTCACTCAAGGCCTTAATTAAAGAATACATGAGTCTTTCCCAAGGGCTCCCATCAACAATCGCTACTAGACTTGTGCGACAGTGCACCCTCAACATGATGAGGGTACTGCCTTTATGGGTTCAGCTCAGGTTCCTTAGACCTGAGTCTACCAGACGAACCGTCAAAGGTAAAATCTGGTCAACAGGGAGCAGGTTATTACTTCTGCCACAACCAGATAAGTCCATCAATCCAATTTGATGGCAAACAATGAGCATGCATATACACCCGTCCGTCCTGATATTAATGCCCAGTAGAATTGTCTGGTAGTAACACGCCAATCCCGCCAGGAAATTCCGACGGAGTATTTTGGGCAGGCATATACACCTGTTTATAATTCATCTACTAGTCAGCAGGCTCGTCTGACTTCACCCAAAGAAGCTTGCCAATCTAATATGGTGGCAACTGATAAGCAGGGACATACACCTGTTTACAATCAACAATTCTGTCAGCAGTCTCATCTACCAGTACTGAAGGAAATTCATCAACCATAATTGATGAAAAATACAAAGTAGAAACATACATTTTCCAATGTTCATCATGTCTACCAACATTCTGGTTTGGTAGCAGCTAGAGAAGTCAATCAGAAAGTTCCAACAACAAATTTGGAGTAAACTCAACTCTCTGCCCCCACACATGAGTACTGTCAGAATTCAATGATAGGAAAAGGAGGGAAGGAGTGGGAATACACACCTACTCCAAGCATGGAATGGAGGTATATTCTCATTCTGGCATCTGAAGTCACCATGCACATTCTGACAATGGTGAAAGAGAAGAATCAAATCTCTGCCCATATTCTGGATGCCTATCAGAATATTATATCAACTTCAATAGCATCACAGGGAAATAATCATAAATCTATCCTTATCAGTGGAGTGACTCATCAAAATATCACCCCAAAACAGATAGACACCTCTTTCCCAGTCCAAGAGGGTTGTGGGGCATACTCCCCCAAGTCATACAGACAATTAAGTCAGGCACATACAACTGATTTCAATAGAGACAATCAGCCTACCCTGACCATTTCTCCTGAGTAGGCACATACATCTACCCATAATAACCATTTTTTTCAACAAATGGTTCCTAAAGTGGGTAATAAGGCGCCTATAAAAAAGACCCATCCATCATAGTCAAGAAATCAAGAGCCAATCTATAATAAGGCCTTTCTTGATGCTGGAGTTCTTGAATCCCTTAGACAATTATCCATTGCAACTCAAGATTGTACTCTCTCATTTCCCAATGGTGGGAAAAATAATTCCAAAGGTCTTAATCAGACACTTCTTCATAAAGGCTTGCTTCATCACAGTTCGGCAGATCTCGAAGTTTCATCTTCAGATGAGAGACACGATAACCCTCTGCATGGAGAGAAGACCAAGGAGTAAAGGTTTTCATTTTTTGCTGTTACCCACCATGGTGGTACTCCCCATGATGATGAACTTAGATGAAAAAATCCCCTCTGCAATAATAATTAACATTGCCTGGAAAATTATTAAAATGGAAATACAGTAATGAGAAAGCCCTCTTATCTTGAGACACTTGCAAATGTGAAGCCAGTCATGTCTGATGCTTACCGCTAGAAGGTGAAACACTTTCTCAATCAGGAGATAGCTCAGGGTGTACGTCATTCTCCAAACCATGCCTGGGCCATTCATGTTCTATTTTGATAAATAAATTCTCTACCAATCTAGTTGAATCTGATGAAGAAACAAAGAAGAACCAGCTTTGGTCCAATCAGGTAGAAGAATCTTCATCGAATGATAAGGAGGACATGCTGAATATGAGAAAACAACTGGAGAAAGGTGAAGTACCAGTCATGTTTTGGCCTCCGGGTGACTTTCATTATGATATTCCATAGATGTTAACGAAAGGTTTTATTCATGAAATTCGTCTCAACATGTGGAAAACTCTTTTTCACTTGAAAGAGAAAATATTATCTTATGATGAATATGAAAATCATTTCAAGATAATAGAAGGGTTACAACACCAAATTGATTTGGAATCTCTCCCAGTTTCCCAATATCCAATGGTTGACAAGCAGCAGAGAGCCCTTCAGTGTGCATGAATTAGTGCACTAAAAATATTGTGGCAATTAATTACTAATTCCTCATCTGGTATTCATATCATCGGATGGGGTGTTCAAGGAGCACTGCATTTCACTATACTCTCCAATCAGCAAAGCCCACCAAAAATGATCTCATGCAATGTTATTTCCCACGGATAGACACAAACAATTGGTTCGTGTGTAATCAAAGGCTTTCTCAAGAACAGACCTCAACTAATTCTTCCCAAAGTCAGGCATACAAAGAACAAGTTGTAGAATTACTCTTGCATTAGGAAAATGAGAATATCGAATAGGCTTCTCGTTTGGAGCATGCGCATCATCAGGTGATAGAAGTGTCAGAAATAATCCAATGGTCATTTGAGCTAGGTGATTTGAGTGGATGTAGGTTGATGCATCCATCCAATTTCTGGACTAAAGTCTAAAAAATCAGGAGAGATTTTAGGAAAGTATCATATGTAGCAGCTCAAGAACCACCTCAGCTTGCCAGACTGGGGACTCTTTTAGCTAAACCCTTGGGATCAACAGATGGGATTCAAGGAGTTGAGAAGGGAAAGCAGGAACAACCTCAGTCCACCAGACTAGGGACTTTTTCAAATCCTCAATTCGTTCATCATCGAAAGTCAGTCTTCTCATGATTAGGGAAGAATCCACAAGAGGAACGCATAGCCGAATTATCAAGAGATTCCCTCTAAATTAAATTTCATCAAAAGGTTCTTGAGGGATCAACTCAACAAAAGGCAATGTATCATCAAGGAAATTGAAGAAGACAATATCGCAGAAATGATGATAGAAGAGATGCAATGCATTATGCATTGATAAATGTCATCAATGCCACTGTTACTGATCCCCCAGAACATGAGGTTCACTCAGAGGGATCAGATGAGGAAGTTCCTATTCAAGGGGCTATGCACACAGAAATAAATGAAGAAGGTGTGTGTACCAGAGGCCAGAGGGCTTCCTAGAGGAAATATATTCCTTCGGGTAATGCCCTTCCATACTCTAGAAAGGAACATGACAAGTTAACAGGTAAAAGTCAGGTTATTTCCTACCCTACCTTTGGATAAGGACAATCACTCTCACTAGAGAAAAGTTTCACACAACAAGAGGAAGAAATGATGGAGTTAAGGATGTTGAATGTAGAACTACATCAAGGTAGTATTCCTCCTAAGAATTCTAGAGTCAGTCAGTCAAGGGAATTTGTTGCAGCTACTGAGATGGATCAAGAATATCATCCTTTACCAGTATACCCTCACAGGTCTAATCCTATGGGTCATTCGCAATAAAGACTGGTAGTGCTACCATAAGTTGTAGTACTAGTCACCACACCTGTTCAAACTCCAGTTATTGCATCTGCTTTGGCCCAAGCTCAACCATATGTTTATCAAAATTTAATAACTACCATTGAGTCATTAACATCTCGGTTGGAAGCTATGGAGGGAAAACGTGCACAAATTCAACCAGAAAATAGAGCTTACCCTGAATGGGTTGATGCAATTTCTCCCCCATAAAAATTTTTAAGTACCACATTCCCAATTTTTAATGGTATGGGAGACCAAGAACAACACTTAACAAATTTTTATTCTCATTGTGATCCTATGATGGGAACTCCTCAACAACAAGAATCAGTTAAGCTCAGGTGTTTTGTACAGTCATTACAAGGGCCTGCTTTTTTCTAGTATACAATCTTGCAATCCCGGTCAATTACTGAGTGGGAAGATCTCCGTCAAATCTTCCTTCTTCAATTCAGCTCAATATTGCCAAAGACGATAGTTTTTTATCGTACCAATTGTAAGAAAAGGTAGAAGGAAAGGGTTTCATATTTCATTTCACACCAGAAGGGATTAACATATTCCTTAATCTTTGCACTCCCTCAAGAAGAGTTGTGGCCAATTTGTGAAGAAAATTTGCATGATGAATTACACACACCATTTATCCCTGTGAAAAACACAGGAGGGTTTCGATACCTTACTAAAATCTCTCAACAGATTGAAGACTCTCTTACAAATACTAAGGATAAAACTTGTATAATTTAATCAGTTCTAGGAAGGAGAATGGGTAGAGCAGATGTAACGATTCGAAATTTGGAATAAATCTTGTTTCCTAATTTTCTGTGTTATTCTATTTTTTTATACTCAACAAAACTATTTCATTTGATAACATGAGTATAATTAAAATGAGACCGTTGGGTTTTGACTGTTTTATGAACATTGGTCAATATGACCGCTGGAAACTAAACGTTTCGATTTTTACCTCTAAATACAAGTGATCATGGTTAATTATTATAGAAAGAAGATTTGATGGCCTCACCCAGTAGTCTTGGACTGATCGAAGCCCATATAACAGAACTTGGGAAGGAGGTAGCACCACTGGGCTTTGCTTTGGACCAAACCCAAGACGAACTTCATCGTGTGAAGCTAGAACGGAATCGCCTTCGTAAGAAGTTCAAACTAATATAAAATACTACACGTGCGATGTTGGCCGAGCCTCCCTCAGATTCTCTCACCTTAGCACACCTTACACTTAGGTCTTATGCTGGTGTGATAAGGGGCTATGTAAGAAGACCGTAACTTCATTGTGTAACCCTTTGTTTTAAATAAAAATTTTGATTTCTTCTTATGATGAAGTTTATGAATTTTCAAATGTCCGGATAAATATAGTATGCATATTTTTGATGAATTTTAGAAAAATGATATTTTAAAAATGTTTAGGTAAACCTTAAATAATTAAAAATGTGTAATGATTTTCAAAAAATGGTCTTCTACAATTATGTTCAGTACAAAATTTAGAGTCTAATAAGATCAACTTATTTTTTGATGAATAGTAAATTATGAATAGTGATTTTATGCTTAGGATCAGTAATGTGACCAAATGGATTAGTAATCTCACTTAATGAAAGTATTAATATAATCTAAGCACCTTGATTAAGTAATGTGATTCAATAAAATGGTTAAATAACAGTTTCATAAATTATTATTCAAGTATTAGTTTTTTTCAGGTGAATAGTGTTTTTTAATTAAAAATTAAATTAAAAATATTTAGAAAATTATTTTTGTAAAACGGATTTCATTTTTGAACTCAGAGCATCGATATTATGTTAAGGTATGTTTTGGGGATATTTCTGAAAAAAATGAATTTTCGGTGAATAGTGTATTTATTTTAAAAAATAAATTAAAAATATTTAGAAAATTATTTTCATAAAAAGGAGTTCATTTTTTGAAATCAGACCATTGATATTTGGTCAAGGTGAAAATTTGGGATCTTTCTGAGAAAGTTGAATTTTCAGTGAATAGTAAAAATACAGTTTTAGGGTTTCGGTATGTTTAATGACATCATAACTCTGTCATGATGATATCATGAGATATTTTATGGGTTGGACGACCAAAGGTGATGAATTATTGTGTGGGGTCCCCATGTGGCCTAACTCCATGGGAAATACCATGGGAGAGAACATGGTTTTGAGAAAACAACTTTTGAGGTGTCCCTTAGCCATTAATGCCTTGTCCCCTCACTTTCCCTATAAATACCAAACCATCGTCTCATCCATTTAGACTCCCCACTCTCCCCCAACGAAGTTCTAGTCTTATTACCTCCCAAGTAGTCCTCCCAAGGTTCCCCTAAGCCCTCAGGGTGCCAACCTTTGAGTTTTAAGAGTTACGTTTTAAGGTAAGGGATCCGACCTGTCTCTTTCTTTTCAAGAAATCTCTTTTATGTAATTTCTTTTATGATCCATGTTTTTATGTTAAAAGATGTTCTTTTATACTCCTCTTAAATCCATTTTCATTTTCATATAATGATAGATCCCCTCTTACTCTCATTATTTCTATTTATGAAGTTTTAAGTGGCGTCGTTAGGCTGCCGAAATTTTTGTAACGGATTCCTTCTCCCTTCTCATTTTCAAGATCTATTTTCATGTAAATTCTTTCAAGTTACTTTTTATTATGTTGGGGTATGATCTATAAATTTATCATACTGATATTTTATGATCATATGATGAGATACTCCATTTTAGCCCTTCAATTCAGTATTTTGATGTTTTAAGTGGCACCGTTAGGCTGCCGAATTTTTAAGTGGTTCTTTCACCTTTCTCCTTTTTCAAAGTTCAAATTCCATGTCAAGTCTTGCAAGTTCCTTTTTATTATGTTGGGGTATGATCTCTAAATATATCATACTGATCTTGTATGTTCATATGATGAGATACCCTATTTGATCTCATCAATTCATTTTTGTTAAGTTTAAGTGGCGCCGTTAGGCTGCCGAATTTCTAAGGGGTTCTTTCACCCTTCTCATTTTCCAGATCTACTTTCATGTCAGGTCTTTCAAGTTCCTTTTTATTATGTTGGGGTATGATATCTATATCTATCATACTGATCATTTATTTTCATATGATGAGAGACCCTATTTGATCTCATCAATCCATTTTTGGAAGTGTTAAGTGACGCCGTTAGGCTGCCGAATTCTCATAAGAGAAATCTTATTTTTGTCTTCCTTTCAAGTTCTTCGTTTCATATGGTATATCATTCAAATTTCATTACCATGTTCTTAAATACTATATATTATGTTCCCCTACTGTTTTATGTATCATTTTTTAGTGGGTGACCCATGTCCCCTCTCTTTTCAATGTTTTCTAAAACCATGTATCGTAGACGTTATGCTGCATAGCTTTCGTCTCAAAATGCCTCCCTCTTTATCTCAAAATTATTTTATGTTATTAAGTGAATACTCAAATATCTTATTTATACAGTGGTATTCACATATATATCAAAATTTTTCATTTTAAATTCTGGGTTTTACATACATGAAACCCACTTTCACTTTTCCGTGGGTTTAAAGTGACATAAAGATCATGTCTTTAAAGCAGTTTTAAAATGTTATGATTATGAAATTAAACCCATTTCCTTTATTCTATATGGGTTGTTTATGAAATGATTGATGATGATATATGTGGCTCACATGATAATAAAGACATGTCAAGGGTGCACCCAGATAGCGCTCCAATGCATTGGGTAAAGACTTAATCTCTAGAGATGACTTTTTAGACTGATAACTTGGTGAATAACCTTGGTAATTTTTAATGACACCTTGGGGATGGACCTTGGTGAAATGAAAATTTTTTCAATATTAAATGTTGTAGCCACATCTTCAAGTTATGAAAAATGTTATTTTTATTATGATATATCTCATGATTTCTTTCTCATGCCTTAAAGTTCTTTTCATGACATTGTTGATGTTTCCCAAGTTCACATGTTAAATGTTTAACCTTGTTTCCCTTACTAGGACTTCTCCTCACCCTTTCTTTTGATGTATGTCCCCAGGTTTGAGATGCAGTAATGAACCTAGGATGAAATGAGGAGAAGCCTTTAAAGTGTTTAACAAGAATGTTTTATGTTTTCATGTTTTAGGTTCCTGGTTTCCAAGACACTAAATCTTAAAGATCCTCAGTTTTTTAAAATGTAATGAAAGTTTATGTGATGAAAAGGCGGGATGCTATAGTTGGTATCAAAGGATGGTTTAGTAATTTGTGGAAATTAGGATATTAAAACTTTAGGAAGAAACCTATAGAAAAGTTTAAATATAGGAAATCTTCCTGGTATTTTGGTGAGTATTGAGTAAGGGGTGGCCAAGCAAATACATCCCTATCTGGATACGAGCAGGTAGAGGTAGCTTTGGCACAGATGTACATAGGGGTAAAACCTGAAAACACCACTTTAAGATAGACTCGAATGAGAACTGTTACATGACAACGGGCCTTGCTGCACTCTTGGTTACGACACTCCCGGGGGATATTCTTTGGTAAATTCATAAGCTTAGTATAAACCATTGTTAAAGTAACAAAGAAAAAATAAAATAAATATTCACATAAGAATATATGATCATGGATAACCTAGATGGGAACCTAGGGGATCAAAAGTTAGGGTATACCTTTCTTCTACAAGTTATCCTTATATGATTTAAGTTCCTTTTCATGATTATTGGATAAGTATTTAAGCCCCTAAATTATACTTTCTCTTCTTAGTTAATGGTGGGAAATGGAAGAACATGTCCGAACAACCAATGTGATAGGAAATGCGACGATTACCGTATTAATATGACAGAGATGATTAGGGGATTAAAATATGATTATTATTTTGGAAGACATTAACTATTTTGGGGACCCTATATGATCGAGGTAAATAGATTACTACGGTGTTTTCATTGAGGAGTAAGGTTGACTTATATTTTGAAGAATTGATGAATTTAAGGTGGAATTATAGTAATTTAGGTTACTTATGGGAATGATTAACCTATCTTGGGTAAAATATGTTTAGGTTAGCTACTTTTGTTATAAGATGTTAGGAGTGGTTGATGTTGTTTGGAGATGAACAATGAGGTTTATTTTGGAAGACTATGTTATCAAATCCTTCTTGTATTTGGGTTTCAATCTTACTTTGGTTTATTTTGAGGAATTTTAAGAATAGTTATTTATGGAATGGTCTATGATGAACTTTGGGTAGTACCATGGATCTTTGAAGATTTAAAAGTAGTTTCCCTTCCTATGGGATTCTTTCTTTTTTTAAGAGTTTTTTTATCTTACCCTTTCTGTTTTTGGGATAATGTTTAAAGGTAGAGGAAATTGATAGTTAATCTTTTGTGGATTAAGTGACTCTCAAGAAGACGATTCTTGTGTTTTGATGAGACCAGGTAGTTTTGAATGCTCATCGTTTGGATAAAAGATTAGTTTTGGGTAGAAACTTATTAAAGGATGAAACTCTACATAAAGGTAGGTATATTTTCTCTCTAGTAAATGAATTCCTCAAAATTATGAAAAGGAACGTAAAACAAAAACGTTGTTGGTTTAGGTTTCCTACTAGGTAATCAAAGACCATTTACAAACATCATATGTTTGGGATTTTCTTATGGTTAACATTCTCCTAATCATGTTCTCTATCGCTCTCCCTCAGAACTTGACCCTTTTTCTTTTCTTCCATGTCCATGTTTTCCTACATGGAATCCTAGTGTGGGTTAACTCGAGTGACCTTTGTACTTCCCTTTCATTCTTTTAAAGTAATAGTTTTACTGACACCTTTTTCGATGTGGGACTTTCAATGAAATTTCAAAACCCAATTTTAAAAATTGCGAGGACGCAATTTCTTAATGGGGGAAGATTGTAACGACCCAAAATTTTGAATAAATATTGTTTCCTAATTTTGTGTGTTAGTCGATTTTTTTTATACTCAACAAAACTGTTTCATTTGATAACATGAGTATAATTAAAATGAGACCTTTGGGTTTTGACTGTTATATGAACATTGGTCAATATGACCGCTGGAAACTAAACATTTTGATTTTTGTCTCTAAATACAAGTGATCATGGTTAATTATTATAGAAAGAAGATTTGATGGCCTCACCCAGTATTCTTGGACTGATCGAAGCCCATCTAACAGAACTTGGGAAGGAGGTAGCACCACTGGGCTTTGCTCTAGACCAAACCCAAGCCGAACTTCATCGTGTGAAACTAGAACAGAATCTCCTTCACGAGAAGTTCAAACTAATAGAAAATAATACTCGTGCGATGTTGGCCGAACCTCCCTCAGATTCTCTCACCTTATCACACCTTACACTTAGGTCCTATGCTGGTGTGATAAGGGGCTATGTAAGAAGACCGTAACTTCCTTGTGTAACCCTTTGTTTTAAATAAAAATTTTGATTTCTTCTTATGATGAAGTTTATGAATTTTCAAATGTCCGGATAAATATAGTATGCATATTTTTGATGAATTTTAGAAAATGGATATTTTAAAAATGTTTAGGTAAACCTTAAATAATTAAAAATGTGTAATGATTTTCAAAAAATGGTCTTCTACAATTATGTTCAGTACAAAATTTAGAGTCTAATAAGATCAACTTATTTTTTGATGAATAGTAAATTATGAATAGTGATTTTATGCTTTGGATTAGTAATGTGACCAAATGGATTAGTAATCTCACTTAATGAAAGTATTAATATAATCTAGGCACCTTGATTAAGTAATGAGATTCAATAAAATGGTTAAATAACGGTTTCATAAATTATTATTCAAGTATTAGTTTTTTTCAGCTGAATACTATTTTTTAATTAAAAATTAAATTAAAAATATTTAGAAAATTATTTTTATAAAATGGATTTTATTTTTGAACTGAGATCATCGATATTATGTTAAGGTAATTTTTGGGGATATATCTGAAAAAATGAATTTTCGGTGAATAGTGTATTTATTTAAAAAAATAAATTAAAAATATTTAGAAAATTATTTTCATAAAATAGAGTTCATTTTTTGAAATCAGACCATTGATATTTGGTTAAGGTGAAATTTTGGGATCTTTCTGAGAAAGTTGAATTTTCAGTGAATAGTAAAAATATAGTTTTAGGGTTTCGGTATGTTTAATGAAATCATAACTGTGTCATGATGATATCATGAGATATTTTATGGTTTGTCCAACCAAAGGTGATGTATTATTGTGTGGGGGGCCCCATGTGGCCTAAATCCATGGGAAATACCATGGGAGAGCACAAGGTTTTGAGAAAACCACTTTTGAGGTGTCCCTTGGCCATTAATGCCTTGTCCCCTCACTTTCCCTATAAATACCAAGACATCCTCTCATCCATTTCGACTCCCCACTCTCCCCCAACGAAGTTCTGGTCTTATTACCTCCCAATGAGTCCTCCCAAGGTTCCCCCAAGCCCTCAAGGTCCCAACCCTTGAGTTTTAAGAGTTATGTTTTAAGGTAAGGGATCTGACCTCTCTCTTTCTTTTCAAGAAATCTCTTTTATGGAATTTCTTTTATGCTCCATGTTCTTATGTTAAAGGATGTTCTTTTATACTCCTCTTACTTCCCTTTTCATGTTCATATAATGAGATATCCCCTCTTACTCTCATTATTTCGTTTTATGAAGTTTTAAGTGGCGCCATTAGGCTGCCGAAATTTTTGTAACGAATTCTTTCTCCCTTCTCATTTTCAAGATCTATTTTCATGTAAATACTTTCAAGTTCCTTTTTATTATGTGGGGTATGATCTCTAAATTTATCATACTGATATTTTATGATCATATGATGAGAGACCCCATTTGATCCCTTCAATTCAAGTGGCGCCGTTAGGATGCCGAATTTTTTAGTGGTTCTTTCACCTTTCTCCTTTTTCAAAGTTCTAATTCCATGTCAAGTCTTGACAGTTTCTTTTTATTATTTTGGGGTATGATATCTAAACCTATCATACTGATATTGTATGTTCATATGATGAGAGACCCTATTTGATCTCATCAATTCATTTTTTTTAAGTTTAAGTGGCGCCGTTAGGCTGCCGAATTTCTAAGGGGTTCTTTCACCCTTCTCGTTTTCCAGATCTACTTTCATGTCAGGTCTTTCAAGTTCCTTTTTATTATGTTGGGGTATGATCTCTATATCTATCATACTGATCATTTATGTTTATACGATTAGAGACCTTATTTTATCTCATCAATCCATTTTTGGATGTTTTAAGTGACGTCGTTAGGCTGCCGAATTCTCATAAGAGAAATCTTATTTTTCTCTTCCTTTCAAGTTCTTCATTTCATATGGTATATCATTAAAATTTCATTACCATGTTCTCAAATACTATATATTCTGTTCTCCTACTGTTTTATGTATCATTTTTGAGTGGGTGACCCATGTCCCCTCTCTTTTCAATGTTTTCTAAAACCATGTATCGTAGACGTTATGCTGCATAGTTTTCGTCTCAAAATGCCTCCCTTTTATCTCAAAATTATTTTATGTTATTAAGTGAATACTCAAAGCTCTTATTTCTACAGGGGTATTCACATATATATCAAAATGTTATTTTTTTTAAATTCTGGTATTTACATACATGAAACCCGCTTTCCCTTTTCAGTGTGTTTAAAGGGACATAAAGATCATGTCTTTAAAGCAGTTTTAAAACATTATGATTATGAAATGAAATCCATTTCCTTTATGCTATATGGGGTTTTTATGAATTGATTGATAATGATATATGTGTCTCAAATGATAATAAAGACATGTCAAGGGTGTGCCCAGATAGTGCTCCAATGCATTGGGTAAAGACTTAATCTCTAGAGATGACCTTTTAGACTGATACCTTGGTGAATAACCTTGGTAATTTTTAATGACACCTTAGGGATGGACCTTGGTGAAATGAAATGATTTTCAATATTAAATTTTTTATCCACATCTTCAAGTTTTGAAAAATGTTATTTTTATTATGATATATCTCATGATTTCTTTCTCATTCCTTAAAGTTCTTTTCATGACATTGTTGATGTATCCCAAGTTCACATGTTAAATGTTTCCCCTTATTTCCCTTACTGGGACTTCTGCTCACCGTTTCTTTTGATGTATGTTCCCAGGTTGGAGATGTAGTAATGAAACTAGGATGAACATGAGGAGAAGCATTTCATGTGTTTAACAAGAATGTTTTATGATTTCATGTTTTATGTTCCTGGTTTCCAAGACACTAAACCTTAAATATCCTCAGTTTTGTAAAATGTAATGAATGTTTATGTGATAAAAAGGCGGGATGATATAGCAGAGACTGCTATAGTTACACTTAAATAAGAACTTGCACCTACTTCTACTTCAAAACCTTCATCTTATCAAAGGGCTCCACCTCCTGAGCATCAACAACAGAGGCCGTTTCATCAAAATGATCAAAGATATCAAATATGGAAACAGTTTGAGGAGTTAATGAACAAAGTTTATTCTTTCCGAAATGAACAAGTTACTAGTTACTTCATTTCAGCACTAGAAAATAATTTGGTTCAGTTGATAAGGCCTAAAAGGCCAAACCAGGAAGGAGATGAAGACCTTCCCAATTATTTCCAATTTCATCAGATGTTTGGGCATCCCATTAAGGAGTGTTTTGTCTTCAAAGACCTCCTACCAAAGATGGTTTACTCTAGATAGGTAAAACTGAAAGGTTCTTCATCCCAAGTAGCATGTGTTACTGCTACATATCCAGAGGAAAAAGGTGAGTGAGATTAAGTCAAAAGAAAAAATGCACAGAAATATAATGATTGGATGGTCAGAAAAATGATAAACCGAACTCATTCCATTTTACAAACTCAATTGAAGAAACCAATTGTGTCTTCTACTATGAATGGCACATCAAAACCCCCTTCATTAGAAGGAAAATCCTCAAAAAGGAGGCATAATTCAAAGAAAGAAGTGTAGTTAGAAGAAGATGAGCTCATGCCAAAGCCTAAGTTTTCTTTGACTTTGCCAGATTTTGCGCTATCTACTTAAAAGTCACAGGCACTGCCCCACCAAACGGCACATCCTAAAATAGCTAATTAGGAAGAGTCCTCTTTAGATGAAGAGATTATCTTTGGTTCTTTTAACATGATTCATTTAACAGATCCTTGTGCCAAAGCTTGAGCCAAAGTGGGAAGGACCTTAATCAATACATATGGTCTACTCCAATGGATCTTTTTCTTTAATCTCAATGGATTGAGAACTCATCATGACTCCAACCAGTGAGATATTTCTGAAGAAGTATTTTGTGTAATAAAAATGCCTCTTTTGTCCTCACTACAAGACATTAAACTGCATAGCCTTTCGTCCATGCTATATGACGTTAAACTATACAATCCCTCTTTTTTCCTCACTGTAAGACATTAAACAGCATGGCCTTTCATCCTTGCTATATGACGTTAAACTATACAGCCCCTTTAGTCCTAACTGTAAGACTTTAAACTGCATAGCCCCCATAGTCCTTACTGCAAGACTTTAAACTGCACAGTCCCACCATTGTCAAACATGACGTTAAACTGTTTCCAATTCCTTATATGTCCTACATGACCATAAACTATGCACCGTTAAGGTTATTGATACCTCTTGTTTCTCACATCGAGTATGAATCAAATGACCTTAGAGTAAACTTCAACCATAACACCCTCTCTGGGCTGCTAATCATGCGTATGTCCCAACACCATCTTCGGGTTTTCCTCAAGTATAACTTGATCACCAATTCATTATTCAATCGAACTACGTGGACTTTGATCCTTGCCTTCTAGGATAGGTACGTAGGAAACCTTCTGAGGTTTACGCCCAAAACCAACATCTTCACATCGGTTCACCTCAATCTCATACGATGTTAATCCATGACCCCCCCCCCCCAAACCCACATCTTCACATTGGTTCACCAGTCTTTGACACCCTCACCTAAGAGGGAATAGTTATTGACATTGACTTCCAACCATGTCACATTCTAAGGAATATGTGCATACAAGGAAATTCCTGAACCTTTAATCTTGGGTCAAACCATCATTTCATTAAAGTCCCCTTTCACCCTTCACTTGTACGAACCAAATTTGTATAGAGGGTATTTCAAGAACTACATATGGCTTGATCCCCACATTATGGGATACGTGGGAACGTTCGAGCATCCCTTGAATCCAGCCCCAAATCTTGGGGACTAACTCCAAATTCCACTTTCAGTCCTTTGGCTGAAAAGACCCCCTGTGAAAACATGAATGTGGTATGAAAACCCTGGTCTTCATTCACATCGGGTTTATAAAACACACAATGTGTATTCCTTATTATGGTATGAGCTCTATTAACTTAAACTAAGATCTCCTAAACTCTCATCCCACATGACGTTAAACTATATTTCAAGAACTACATATTTCTTGATTCCCATCCTTATGGGATACATAGTGAAGTCCATCACCTCAATTCAGGACCCAACCACAACATGATAATGGTTAGCATTGTTCTATATGTCTCCTTCTTGCATTAAACAATACCCATTTTTCATGTGTCATACTCCTAACCTTAAATACTTCCAGATCTCCATAACCATTTTCTTGACTTTTGGTCACCAAATGTCTGATACTCGGGAATTCTTTTGCCAGACAATGCAGCACGTGCCCTTAGGTGGCCTTACATAAGTAGTCTACATAATGGACCTGTCAACCAAAATCTTCTATTATTTGACTATTTATCCAATGCCCTTAAGTGTCCCTCCATAATTCAACTCCCTAATGGGTTTGTCAAATAGTGGTAATTTTATTCTTGGGAGGAAAACCACTTTTGTCCTTATTGGTCTTAACGAAAATATGTAGGGATTCACGAAAAAAATTTCCATCCTTAACATATTTGTCCCATACTCTTTTCATGATTTGAAAGTATTTAAGTCTATGGTTTATACTTCCCTTCTATACATTTGGGTAAGACCCTCACAGGAGTGACATTCCTCCAATTAGTTGTCAATCTTAATTGGGAATATCCTCTCCATATTCAAGTACCTCTCTCCATACAACAGACTCTATGCTTTGGAAATTTTGAATCTCCATAAACTTTCACTGGATTTTTAGCAATAGAGAAGTAAAATTTCTGAGAGTTCTTTTTCCTAACTATGCAGCACATGCCCCTAGGTGGCCTTGCATAAGTAGTCTACATAATGGACCTGTCAGCCAAAAGATTCTATTATTTGACTATGCAACTAATGCCCTTAAGTGTCCCTACATAATTCAACCCCCTAACAGGTTTGTTAAATAGTGGTAACTTCACTCTTAGGAAATACTTCCTCTAATGCCTTTTATCCCATTTTTTCATATCATTCCTCAGATTCAAAATTTCTTAAGTCATAGTTTATATGTTTTCTCCAATACATGAATGTGGAAATATGTTTTTCGATAAATTATCAAGGAATTGAGTTAATTGTAATCCATTATCCATTCGATCAAAGCTATTTGACCTTAAACATTATCCTTTTTATGTCCGACATACATGACATTAAACTCCCAATAAACACAAAGACCCCTGGTTTCTCTTTCTTCCTCAGAGTCAAATCCTCTTTTCTATTTCGGATCCAACTCTGAGGGGGGACTTTTTTTGACGCTCCTTTCCATCATAGAGACTAATGAATGGAAAAGGGGAATACTATACGCACAAAGAGATTCATCCTTTGAAGAACATCAAAAATTGACAAAGGCATAAACAGGGAACCCTTTAAGCATGGGCCACGTAAGTTTCATTGTGGTCACGCAAGTATACCTGCATGCCACATACGGGTCACGCAAGTGACTTGCGCACCCTATTCTTTTTTCACCTAAGGTCCTCAATGGACTATAAATACCCCCTGTGGGCCCCCAATTTCGAGGGCGAAAAATCCAAAAGTCAGATTTATGTTCTCGACGCCCTAGTCTCTGCTTGAAGTATTCCGAACACTTATAAGGTAATTATGTACCTAGAATGGAAGATCTAAAGATGAGTAATGAGTCCTAAGTGTTGGAATTCATCCACACTTGTGCACCTAAGTGTCCAGCCCTTAAGGGAAATGTCCACACTTGTACGTTGCCTTATCCCTTCAAAAGAACTTGTGCGCCACCCTTTTGGAAGCCCTATTGATGATACTAAGGGATTGATCCAAGTCTCACCCAAGTATTACCCTAGGGGTTAACCATCGCCCAAGTACACACGTGTTGTACAAGTATACTTGCGCGACCTGGACTTGCGCGCCCAAACGGGACTCGCGTGCCTACCTCTTTTTGGGTTCCCCTCCTGTCTATTCAACTCTTTTCTTAAAATCCACCTCTCCTCTTCAAGATTTAGCCTTCAAAACCCTCATCAAATCCATTTATGGCATGGTTCTGTTGTTGGATTCCTTATCTAAAAGGAATTCTGTGGAAAATAACTCAAAACCTCATGATTTACATAACTTTATGTCACTAAGGTTAGAGATTTCCTTCGTTAAACCTCATCCTTTAAGTTGATAAGATCTTTAATCTGGGCATCCTCTTTAGGAGTAAGCCCCAAGTTCCTCAATATGGGAATCCTCCTTAGGAGTAAGCCCTAAGTTCCCTAATCTGGGAATCCTCTTTAAGAGTAAGACCCAAGTTCCCTAATCTAGGCATCCTCCTTGAAAGTAAGCCCCAAGTTCCCTAATCTAGGAATCCTCTTTAGGAGTAAGCCCCAAGTTCCCTAATCTGGGCAGCCTCTTTTCGAGTAAGCCCCAAGTTCCCTAATCTAGGCATCCTACTTAGTAGTAAGCCCGAAGTTCCCTATTATGGGTCTCCTTTTCAGGAATAAGCCCAAATCATAGTTTCCCCTAACCTAGGCCTCCTTCTTAGGAGTAATCCCCAGTCTTAATTTCTTTTGATTTGGGCTTCCTTCTCAGGAATAAAACCCAATCATAAGTCCCCTCTAATTTGGGCATCCTTCTTAGGATTAAGTCCTACGTTAAGTATCCAAATCTCCATAAAGAACATATAACTTTATAGACCCTATTCCCTGGATTCTTCCCTAATGTAAGTCCTGATATTCATCTATCTATGCAGCCATACATACAGAAGCCCCGCATCATTTCTTATGATTCCATCTTTCATGGAACAATCGTTAGGTTTTACTGATACCACTTATTTCTCACACCGATCATGAATCACGTGAGCTTAGAGCATAAAAGTAATTATGAAATCATTCTTTGGGCCATCAATCATGCATAAACTCCATACTTATTCACTCGAACTATGTGGTTTCTGATTCCTTTTCTAACAAGGATAAGTAGGTTGCCCATCTGTGTGTACGATCCCAACTCTGAAATAATCCACGTCCTCTTGAATGACAATAAACTTCAAGTTCCCCACTAAGTGGCTTTAAAACGATTATGGTTATCATAATGACCATGCGATTTGTATATATTTTGTTGAAGGATACCATTGAATAAGAATCTCTAATAAATACGGATGATTCTCTGTTGATGAGGAACCTCAAATACATATAAAAGATTCTCTAAATCTCTTACATATCAAATCATTGATTTTCATATCTATAGGAATGCTCATTTTCGTACTTGGTAAATTAATAAGGATTCACGAACATAACTCAAATCTATAAAGAGAGTCACATAGTAGACAATAATTCCCCCCAAAAAGGTTTGATGAGTCTAACCTCCCATCCTCTTGACCAATGAAAATTCTTAAGCCTCATCGGTCCACAACTAATGAGCACCTACCTTTGGAAAGTAGGTCCAAAGGGATATAGAATCATTGGATGTTTCTGGTTCGTCGAATAAACCCATTAGAAACTGATTGGAATGTTTTATCCTTAAACAAACAAGGTCACCCCCATTTCCAGAAGAAAAACCCATTGAGTGTCGATAACACACATAGTTTCAAGGATTCAGGCATCCCCCAAGTCACATAGTCACTAGGCCACATAGTCACCAAATCACATAGTCACCTAGTCACATCTGGTGGTAGGATTCTGCACATAGCACACTTGTTCCGAGAGAAGCTAATACTCAATCCAAACTTCCACAAAAACTCACTTAGAGTGTCCCAATATAACCGTATCATTAAAATGGTCACAATTCCACAAAAAAACTCATTAAACAGACACAAGGTTTGAAATATTTGGCAGTTTTTGTAAAATAGTCTGACCCGAGTTCAACCCGACCTGCCGGACCCGACCTGACCTGGTCAGGCCGTCCTGAACTGGTTTGGCCCAGCCCAAACTGATCGGGTTCACTGAGATCATCCTGCTAGGCCAGTTGGGTCTATTGGACTCGGCTTGTTGGGCTGTTGGGTTTTGCCTGAGGGGATGATGGAGTAGTCCGACCACTGTTGTCTGGCCCGCTGCATGTGGGTCGACTTACTCCACCTAATGTAGTCCAACCTGGTCGTGCCCCCTGGTCCACGCAATCCCCTCGGACAGCATAGATCCTCCCTGTGTCACCCAATTAGCACAGCGTTGTGCCACAATTCACATGGCTGACCTGCATCCTCTGCGTGGCCCAGGACCTTACTGTTGTGGGTTCCATCGACGTGGCTTCGAGCCACGTTCCAGATCACTACTGTAACCTCCTACCGTGACCCCCATTCACCAACTATGACCACTTCTACTACGGGCTCCCACGTAGGCCCACATAGGTCTCGACCTGTTTCCACCGCTGACCTGCTACCACTGTCATCCTGCTTCCGTCGTCGGCCTACTACCACAGTCGACCGCCCTGTCAGCAACCCGTCACAACCTTGCACTCCCCCTAGACTAGCCCCATCAGCCACAACATTCCATCACCTCTATCTACCCCACTGGCTGCCTGTCTTGCGTCATGTCCTTGTTCCATGTAAGCTTCCACCTCTCCTGAACTGTACCACGCTTTTGTCACATGTCTGTTATGCCATCACAAGGTCAAATAATTCAATCTTGGATAGTAACATCAGGCATTGGGGGCGCAATAATTGATTGTTAGAATAGGGGTTCAAGGGAGAAGGATGCATTAATAACATGATAGATTTAGGGGAGAGAGATAAAGAACACGAACACCCAATGAATGGATCTTGGATTTGTTTTTATCGGCCTTGATCTTTTCCTGTTAGAAGGTTGAACAAAGAACAACAATAGATAATAAAAAATATCTATCTCCCCTTTTTAATCTGTGAAATAGTTATCTATCTCATAAGAATGGTCGAACCATGAATCAACCTATTCATTGGTTGTTCCATGTTCATCGTTGAATATAAGAGGGGAAGAGGAAATCATAAATCGATCAACATCCTACCTTGTGGTTGGATCAATTGATGATGAAGAACAGAGGCCCATGTCATCGTCGATCCTTGATCCATCAATCTTCATCGTCATTCATCATAGTGGTTTTCGTCTCCTCACCTCAGATGAATTACAGGGTTATGAAGATAACTCTAAATTTCTATGACAAATATTATTAAAAAGGTAAACCACTGTTGCATCATCATGTAATGTTATATAAGATAAAATTTATTTATTGAATTTAATTTAATGTCAGGAAAATAATTTTCACAGTCAACTTGTTCCGGTCGATGTTAGGCCCCTCCTAAGGTTAAGTCGCTTCTCTGAACACAATAGTGCACTTAGATTTTTGATATGGACACCCATTTCAGAGTTATTCAACTTTTCTAGGAAACCCACTCACACGTGCTATTAGAAACATAACAATATTCAATGAATTTTTCCGGGCACACCAGGCCCCAGAATCATACGTCATCTTAGCACCTGGTCTCCATATTTTTCCAATTAATTTATAAAAATAAAACGAGAGAAAATTTGAGTCACTAAAATAATTATACCAACCATAGAACATTATATCCCCATAAAATCTAAAGGAAAATGGTTGATCAGGATGAAGATGAAACTTGCATCTTGAGAGAAAAGGGTAAGCCATACTACACATATAAACTCAAACACCTACCCAAAACCAAAGAAACTGCAAAAATTAAACTCTCAAAGATGAAAACGGATAGTGATTCAAAACTAAAACCAATAATAATCCAAGTCTAGTAGAGAAAATATCAAAGGAAAGAAAGGAAAAAAGTCTTAATTTATAAAACTAGTCCTAAAAACCCAAGGAAAACTCTTAAATGTTGATGTAACTGATGAACCATTTTAGACAAGGACATCCATAAATGATTACTAAACAAGAAGGAACAACCAAGGAGAATGAAAACCATGATTCAATCCAAAGGTCCACCTTGAAATACATACTGACCCACAATAAAGAGAATGATACACCACTTTAACACGAGAGACTCACTAATGTTGGATTCCTTGCTATATTAAAATTCAACAAAGACACTAGTTCTTCAAAAACCACTAACCTCTCCAAAAGAACCAAAAAAAATGAGAAGAATCAAGGAATATGGAAAAAACTCTAAAGTGGTTTCATTAACTACTCATAATTCATATCTAGATTATGGTTCCTTGGTCACTTTATCAGAACACAACCCTCAAAAACTTGACAAATCCTCAAATATCACACTAGAATAAGATACATGAAAAGATTACACCCTCATGAAAAGAAACTGAGATCAATCAAGAAACAGAAAAATAAATAACAATTTGAAATTCTTTATAAGGAATCATTTTCCCAACTATAACAGCATAGTCTAGGCTTAGGCTAAGTAAGTGTAACCCATGACTGTGCTTCTAGAACATCGACTCCCAGTGAATCCGAAAAAAAATTAGAGTATGGTATAACATAGAGCATGGTTTCTTCAATACATACCTAAGATTTCCTATGTACAAAGATTCAATGAAATCCCCCAATACATGTCCCAAAACACACCATGTGGTGAAAAGCATAGCGATCACACACTACTAGAAAAAGAGTTACCTACGATGGGTCATTTGCGATGGATTGGGTACCCATCACAATTAATAAAAAATTTCATGTTATTTACAATGAGAACTATTTCCCATAATAAATAACTGTGTATTTATCGATATATGTTATTTGAAATATTTCCCTCCATAAATACTTTTGGCGTGGCTATGCGCCATGAGGAGGGAAGGACTAATTGCGAGGAAAACAAGTAGTCCATCATGAATAATATTAATCACGATGGGAGAGTATCTAGTCACTAATAATATTATTTGTGTTTTAATACTTGTTTTAGTCACAGATAGTCCATCGGTGGTGTAAATTAAGGGTGTTTATGGTGGGTTGTATTTTTAAAGTGGGGGGTCATCTATCACAAATACCTTTTATATTATCCCAAAATCTATTTATGGTGGGAACAATTTGTAAAAACCCCATTGAAAATAGTTTTTTTATGATGGAAATTCCATCACAAATAGTATGTCTATACTAATATAAACTATAAATATAGCCCCAATGGAAATCTTCCACCAATTTCTTTGTGCTTATTTTCTATCTTTTGATTTATCTCTGTATAAATTTTATTTTTTATAGGGACCCGTCACATTCAGGATCATACCACTATTATAATTCTAGGAAAACCTCATTTTTGAGGTATTTATTTTAAACTTTTTAATTGTTAATTATCTTATTTAATTTTATATTAGAAATAATTAGTATTATTTATTATTAAGTAGTTGTAATTGGTATAAATTATCTTTAATTGATACAAATTATAGATAATTGGTAAACAAATTGTAATAATTAGTAATGATGACCCATAATTATTAAATAATTAGTTTTTTAAAAGGTTGGGGATGAAGCCTCATTTATTATTAAAGAAAAGAAAATACATCATTAACCGGGTAGAGGGAGACCCATTACATAGCCCAAAGGCCCAATGGGCAATTATCCAATTAAATGGCCCATAGGCCCAAATTTTGGGCCCAAAGACCATTCTGTGAATATTACTACTATAGTACCTGCCTTCTATAGTACCACATAGTACCCGCTACCGCTACAGTGACCTGCCACCGCTACAATGACCTTCTGCCGCTAGAGTGCCCGCCATTGCTATAGTGTCACCGCTGCAACAGTACGCTACAGTACCCTGCGTCCAATGGGTTTTAATCCCCCATTTTATGTAGGATTACAGGGTGCTTACCACTAAGCCAAACCCCAAATACTAAATAATTATTAATAATTGGTAAAAATTATCCATAATTAGTAAATAATTAGCAATAATTATATATAATTAGTAAAAATAATTAATAAGTATCGATAATTAGTTAAAATTATACATAATTTTTAATAATTATGAAAAAATATTCCTAATTTTAAATAATTTGTAATAATGAAAAAAACTAGCCATAATTACCAATAATTAGTAATAATTACAAATAATCAGTAATAATTAGTCATAATTAACACTAATTGACAGTAATTAATATCAATTACCTATAATTAGTAAATAATCAATAATAATTATAAAATATTAGAAATAACTATCAATAATTAGTAAGAAATTGTAATAATTACCAATAATTATTATTAATTATCCATAATTAGAATTCATTAGTAAAACATTGTAATAATTACCCATAATTAGTACACAATAGTAACAATTATCAATAATTAGTAATAATTACAAATAACTTCCACTAATTAGAAATAATTACCAACAATTAGAAATAATTACCAGTAATAGAAAATAATAACCAATAAATTGAAATAACTACCAATAACCAATTATTATAAACAATTACCAATAATTAGTAATAATTACTAATAATTAGAAACAATTACCAATAATTAGCATTACTTAGTAATATTTTTTCTAAATTAGTACTAATTATAAAAACTTGTAATAATTACAAAATATTAGTAATAATTACCAAAAATTAGTAATAACTGTGAATAATTATCATAAATTAGTAATAATTTTTCTAAATTAGTAATAATTACCAAAATAAAAAATAATTGCTAATACATAGTAATTATTATCAACAAATAGAAATAATTACTAGTGAATTGAAATAATAACCAATAATTAGTAATAATTGGTAATAATTACCTCAAAATAATAATAATTAAAAAAATTAGTAAGAATTAAAAAAATTAGTCATAATTACCAATAATAATAAATAATCGGTAATAATTAGTAATCAATACCAATAATTAGTAATAATAAAAAAAAATATTATTAATCAGTAATAATTAGAAATAATTACCAAAAAGTAGTAAAAATTACCAATAATTTGTAAAAATTAGTGAAAATCACCAAAAAATAGTAATACTTACCAATAATTTTCAATATTATTAATAATTACCAAGCATTTAGTAATAATTGATACAAATTTAAAATAATTAATAATAAATATCAATAGTTAGTAATAATTGACAATAATCAGTAATAATTACCAATAATTAGTAATAATTACCAATAATTACTAATAATTAGTAAACATGAGTAAAAAATAGGAAAAATTTGTTAAAAATAGTAAAAAAATAGTAATAATTAGCAATTATTTTGTAACAATTAGTAATATTTTTTTTAATAATTGCCAATAATAACCAATAATTACCAGTAATTATTAACAATTAGTAATAATTACCAATAATTAGTAATAAGTAGTAATAATTAGTAATAATTAGTAATAATTTGTTACAATTAATAACATTTTGATATAATTAGTAAAAATTAGTAAAAATTAGTAAAAAGTAGTAAATTTTATTATAATTAGTGGCAATTCATAATAATTAGTAATAATTAGTAATAATTAGTAATATTTTTTTAAATAATTACCAATAATTATTAATAATTAGGAATAATTTGTAATAATTACCAATAAATAATAATAATTACATATAAGTAGTTATAATTGGTAATAAATAAAAATAATTAGTAATAAATATCAATTATTAGTAATAACTACAAATACAGAAAAAGATTGGGACTCGAAAGAATCAAAAACTAAAAATTTATTTAAAAATAAAAGTAAAGAGTATGACATTGTAAGAATTTTTTTGCATATTCAGGAATGGGTAACACATAAAGTATCTTAATTAATCAGTGATGCGTATTATCTGGGAATCTAGAAGGACTACATTGAGTTTGTGTCTATAATCTCTCTCTTTGATAAAGAATCCACAACATAGTTGGCTTCCCTATATTATTGTGAAATACCCCAATTGAGTTGGCCAATGATATGAATAAATTCAATCCATTGAAGTAGAAATCTCCATGGTATATTATTGGTACATATTATCAGATAATTAAAAGAAAGCTAAGAATCAGATTCAATCAATAAATGATTCCAATTATGATTAATGGCATGATTGAAAACGCATAATAAATTCCACAGCTCAGCCACATACATGGTCTCACTACTAATAGAATGGGAGAAACATTATTTTAGAAAACCACGGTGGATGCGGAAGAACCCACCATAGCCTTATGGGCCCAGTGAGACAAAGGAAGTTCCATCCACACTCACCTTAATACATATACTAATCGAAGGAAACCAATAAATGAATTTGAAACCATCCGATCTTATTTCCCAGCTATGTACACTAAGCATTCATAGAATATTAACATCACCAATTATTCATGGAACCTATTTGAATATGATATGTGGTGAATACATACTTGTGAACAACCATTATACCTTTATGAAAAATGGGTCTGTGATTTTAAAATAGAGCCACATTCCTGGCTGTCCAGGTGTAAGAGACCACAAATGCCATGATTTCCAACAAAATATTTTAAGATTTCTTACTATGTACACATTCCTTAAAAATCATCATTAGATTCTCCAATTTGATGATAATTTTAATATAAAGACCAAAAGGTCCTGAATATACTCCCACAATCTGAAAATGAAGGGGAATCCAACAAATAGATCTTGAATATTTTCCACAGATCCCATAAACAGATGATATGCTGAATCCATCTAAATTCCAACATCCTATATTTGATCATGTGTAGGAAGTATATTTTTCTGGATTTTCTAGAGAATAATTTCTCTAAAAGTTTGTATGAAAGGTTTCTCAAAATATTTGATCCATGATGGAGTACTGATACCACCCTCACTATTTAGCTTATAGAAATTCCTATTATTAAAATTCCTACTCATGTTATAAGTACAAAAAATAATGACCTTTTACAAAAAATAACATTTCTAAATTTTAGAGGGCATATGAGTGGAAACATTCATATATTTTCTTTGTATTCTAGAAAAAAAATTAGTAATATAAATATGATTTATGTTGGATGGAACAAGCACGATTTCTTTAAGAGGCTTGTCAATCCAATGAGTTTTCAAACAATTGAGATTATAATGATTAGAGAAAATCCATTTTGATCTACCCATCAAGCCATTTAAGCATTTCCTAATGGATGACCATGTGGAAGAGGTCATATAATAAGAGTACCCATTCACCAGCCTTGATTTAAATATACTAGATAGAAAAAAAGAGCGGATTTAATATAAGTAAAGTGTATCTATGTGAATTTAGTGAGAAGGGAATCATTAAAATTCCTGATATATTTTAGGAAAATACCACACATATCCTTTTGATTTAACATAATCCTTCTATGAACCAGTGTTAAGTTTCATTTTATAAACCGACCTTCTCCATATGATGTTCTTGATCATACCGTGGAGTTTTTTAATGGGGATGATAAGACATCTGTAAAGAGAAAAAGTGTATACAAAATTGGATGTGATAAATGCATTGACCAAATATACCCTTTTAGATCGAGACACGGGCTTACCATTCCATTTGTCCAGTTGAATAAGTATGCTAGAACCAGAGTCTTCAAGATGAAATGTTTTGATTTTACCCCAGAATATGGGAACTCTAAGATATAAAAAAGGAATAGTCCCCCTATCAACACTATATTTTCTAGAAATCCTAATTTTCCTTCTCACTATTATTCCACTTAAAACATAATAGAGTATTTATTATATCTTATTTCTTGTCCACACACCTATACACAATGATAAAAAAAGGCCTTGATGGAAGAAATAGTATATTTGAAAGCCTCACCAAGAAGAATAATATCAGATACATTAAAAAAATTGAGGGTGTGAACATACCTCTCTCATCCTTGATCAATTTTGAAAATTTCAATATTGACCACGTCACTAATGAATATAATCAAATTTTATTCAACTCGGGAAAAGAGAAGGCATGACAAGGGATCACCTAATATAACTACCCTAGAGTATTGAAAGAAGCCTCTAGGGGATCCATTAATAAGGATGGAGAGTCTCATTGAACTTAGTATTGTATTGATCATATTAATAAAATCCATGTAGAAATCGTAATTTTTAAGAATATAAAAAATTAAACTCCATTTGAGAGTATCAATGGATTTAGATATATCAATTTTTAGTGAACAATTTCCATCCTTTGTCTTCTTCATCGTGAGATTAACACTCTTAGATGAAGTGAAGAGATACTATTGAATGTTCCTACCAGTGAAAAACTAAAATTGATTTGTGGTTATGATTTCCTTTACCATTTTTTCTAATATTATGGAAATAAAAATTCGAATGATTTTAGAATGTGTATTCCCAATTGAAACTGGTCAAAATCCTTGATATCAAAGGAAATATCTTTTTTTGGGTATAAGTTCAATGAAGTTAGAATTAAGCCCATAAGGAATGTGGACATGAGTAAATAAAATCTTTTACCACATCATTATGAATAATGGACCAATGACACATGAAGTAATTATTATTGAACCCATTCACACCTACCACACTATGAATTATAAGAGAAAATAGATATGTTATAACCTCCTCTTCCGATGAAATTTAGATGAGGCCTTGATTCTATTACTATCCAATAGAATTTGGGATGTTATCAATCATATTGTGTGTGATTTTAGAGACATCATCAATATAGATACTTTTAAAGTTACCAATCACTACATTAGATATTTTATTTTTAGATGTTAATAAACATTCAATGATGTTAAATGAATTGACACCCCCAATTCTCTTCTCCTTATGCATTCTTTGAAAAAGATTGGTGTTCCTGTCACCACTTTGTAACCATCTTAAATTTAATTTATTTATACTCATCCTTTCCATATTTATCCGAAGATCAGACATCTTGTATAGGTAATTCAATTCCCCCCAAGAAAAAATATCTTAGTTTTTATTAAAAAATGGAATCTTGTAAGTATATTATCAGAAGTCTTGATATCATCATCAATTATGGAAAATGATATTTATCCATCCTTTAAGTGTCTCTTGATGGATTTTAGTTTTCATGCCAATACATTATGAGGGATGATATGATAACCTATTTTCCATGCCTCCTATACAATGTTATTATATCCTTCGATAACCGTTCCACCATTATTAAATATGAAAGGGAGGGGGGGGGATTACCTTACAATATATATATACAAACCTCAATAATCAATGGATTGAGATCTGAGTGAAGCCTAGGAAGATAAAACCAGATACCAAAGTAGATCCACTTCCTACATTATCTTGGATGAAGCATCTGTGAAGATTACTGGCTTGCTTACAATTAAGAGTGTACATATTCCTTGGGATGTCACCCACAACAATTTGGACCTCAACAAGGCTGCATTGATCAACTCACATAGAGAACTCAAGAGAGGACAACCTATGAAAGTGGGACATAGTTTTCTCTTGAAGTTGAAATACCATGTTTATATCCCCAATAAGAGTCCACTTGTTATTCATATTCACATACATCATACAAATTTCCATCCACAACTCTCTTCCACTGATATATGATATATATCCATAAAAAAATAGTGAGATTGGGTCATTATAAAAGGAGGAAACTATGATGTATTGGGATCCTCTATCACATGATAGAAGTTGGAAATTATCATGCTTGAAATACCATATATGATCAATGCCACTATTATGATAATTTTTAGAGACAAAATCATACCAAATAGTTTCCCAATTGAAGGATTTATACCTATCAAAACTAATTTTATGCATAGAAATCCCAATTAAAGGGGGTTTACAAGTCACAATAAAATTCATAAGGACTGTGACCATGGGAAAATTACCCGTCCCTTTATAGTACCAATATTAGAGCTTCATTTTTTGATGATTTAAATATTATTAGAGGCCTTTCCACCATTGATGTTTTTCGGCATCCTCCCTTTATTGACTAGAATAAATTTAATTCAGATGGCACTTCAAGAGGAAACCCCAACCCTACTAGGTATGGATTTTCCTTCAGAGATCATAATAGAGACTTTCTAGGAGGCGAATCTGGTCCTTGTGGAGAATCCACTACAATTGAAGCTGAAATTTATGCTCTTATAAAAGCAACTGATCATGCTTGGATGAATAACTGGAACAAGGTCTGGTTCGAGTGTGATTCAGAAAATATTGTCTAAGATGTTTGGAAGAATCAACTTCATCTTTCTTGGAGGTACATGAATAAATAGTGAAAATTCCTTAAAATGCTTTCCTCCAGGACATACAACATCACTCATATGTATCATGAGGTGAATAAACATGCAGACTTCCTTGAAAATAAAGGATTAACTGAAGGTACCAACATCTTCTACTCTACTATTTTGGATGATTTGGTTTTGATTTTTAACCATGATAAATGTACTCTTCCCACTTTTCGACTTTTGTAACCTTTTGATTTATTTAGGCCATATGGATTTTTCTTTCAAAAAATAGAGGCCTTTCATGTTGTATCTTATCTTTATTTA
Source organism: Viscum album (assembly GCA_963277665.1). Classification (NCBI taxonomy): domain Eukaryota; kingdom Viridiplantae; phylum Streptophyta; class Magnoliopsida; order Santalales; family Viscaceae; genus Viscum; species Viscum album. Next base: position 1,796,105,000 of record OY728131.1, read on the forward strand.
TCTTCCCTTTACCTTTAATAATTTTTTCTTTGATGACTTCATCCTCAACTAATTTTTCCCTATCATCATTTGTTATCTCAACAGGATCATTGTATTGAGGTATTTTATTATCCCGAGATCATTAATTATCTTGAGAATCATCAGTGAATTGAGGATCATAAGCAACATTAGAACATGAGTCACTATTCAGTGGTGTGAATGGATTAAAAAATTGAATAATTTCATAGGGAATTACTATAGTTTCCCTTATCCTCACATCCTTTGAGGCAGATACATGAATGAAATAGACTTCCTGATTTATATGAGAGGCACAAACATAATTATGAGGATCATTCACTTATAATGTTCAAATGGAAACTCCATAGAGCCTTCAACATTTGGGGACACCATTGAAATAGGGTCACTAGCCATGCTAGATCATTGAGGTGGATAAAAAGTCATCATAGGTCCATTATACTACATAATAATTTCATCATTGTTCACTGATATGACATCACAAGAGGGAATTATTTCCTTTTATGAGACCCCATCCACATCAGTATCACTAATCAGTACAAAATTATATATCTTCTCTACTGAAACATTATATGAGACCTAAAAATGATCCAAACTAATTTGTATTAGTTTATAATAATTACCCAAATTTAGAAAAATTTACTTAAAATTATTTAAAATTACCAATAATTGGTAATAATCAGTTATAGTCGATAATAATTAGTTTTAATTACCCATAATTGGATATAATTGATAATAATTAGAATTTTTTTTGAACAATTAGTTATAATTTCTAAAAATTTGTATTAATTTATATTAATGAGTATGAATTATTTCTATTCACTATTATTTTTCTATTTAGTATTTTTTGATAATTAGTTCAAATTACCAGTATTTATCAATATTTGATAATAGTTAGAAGTAATTTATAATTTTATAATTTTATATTTTTTCTCAGATCATCTTTTCCTTCTATTAGATTAATCATAAATAATTTTGTTATTTTTTATTTCTAGAAAATACCGAATAAAGAAGTAGACAATAATTTTTATTATAAATTCATGATCGGATAAATATTCATAGAAATCCAAATGGTTATGGTATAAATATTAAATATATTGAGGGTGCTGAATTTTTTTTATTAGTTGCATTATCAAAAATAGAATTTGTTTTTTAAGGGGACACTAATAGAAATTTGAGTTTTTGTGGGTTGGGTTTTCACTATTTGGAGGTTGCTTTAGTTTTTCATCCCCACCCTAATTTTTACTCTCCCATCATGTTCAACCTCCAGCGACCCCATGAACACGTCAAGACCCTACCCTCTCATTCACCCTCCATGAACCTCCCACGACCTTGCAACCCCATAACCCCTGCCTCCGTGAAACACCGTCAGACCATCCCGCCACCTTTGAACCCTCTAGACCGCATCATGCCCCACCGTTGATGTAATGGCCCGGACCTCTCTAGTCCATTACTTTGTGGAAATATGGTGTTTGAGGTGTTCTGAGAGGTCAAGGTGACATGTCTCTAACACTTTTACAAATTTCCAATTCTGTGAATAATTTCATTGGTGAACAGTTCTATCGATAACCTATAACGGTAGGTGAACAATATTCTATCAGTGAGGTTTAGTTAATAGTGTTCTATCTATGAGGATTTTGTGAACAGTGTTCGATCTATGAGGATTTAGTAAATAGTGTTCTATCAGTGAGGATTTAGTGGATAGTGTTCTATTAGTGAGGATTTAGTGAACAATGTTCTATGAGTGAGGTTTTGTGAATAGTGTTCTATTAGTGAGGATTTAGTGAACAGTGATCTATCAGTGAGGATATAGTGAACAATGTTCTATCAGTGAGGATTGAGTGAACAATGTTCTATCAGTGAGGTTTAGTGAACAATGTTTTATCATTGAGGTTTAGTGAACAATGTTCTATCAATAAGGATTTAGTGAACACTGTTCTATCAGTGAGGTTCAGTGAACATTGTTCTATCAGTGAGGAATCAGGGAACAATGTTCTATTTGTGAGGATGTAGTGAGATGTGTTCTATCAGTGAGGATTTAGTGAACAATGTTCTATCAGTGAGGTTTAGTGAATAGTGTTCTGTCAGTGAGGATTTAGTGAACAATGTTTTATCAGTGAGGATTTAGTGAACAATGTTCTATCAGTGATGATTTAGTGAACATTTTTCTATCAGCGAGGATTCAGTGAACATTTTTCTATTATTGGAGTTTAGTGAACAATGTTCTATTAGTGAGGATTTAGTGAACAATTTTCTATTAGCGAGGTTCTAACAGTTGACTTCTAACAGTGGAATTCTAACAGCGGACTTCTAACTGTTGACTTCTAACAGAGGACTTCTAACAACGAACTTCTAACATCGTACTTCTAACAGTGGACTTGGAACAATGTTTCCAACTTCCTACAGTTTCACCCCTTTGACATTTCCTTTGACGTAAAATACATTTAAAGCCTTATTTTAAGAACTCTTAAGGCCGATTCAAAGACCATAAATCCTATATTAATTATTCCTATGGCTCAGTTTGTTTTTACTTTGTCAAACAGCGTGGGTTAATGTGATCCTCTTTTAATATGGAATTAAGCATATCTTAAACCGTCGCCCCATTAAATCTTCAGAAGGGAAAATATATCTTCTTCTCTTGTTATTTCTCTTTGTTCTTGGAAATGTGATGCTAGAACCTTTCAATCCCTCTCGTAGAAGTTGCTCAATAAAACTTTACTCCTCGGATTGGTTCCGCTCTATTTTGATGAAACCGAGCTATATCGGTCAATCTTTGATATAAGGTAAGTTTTATAGTCTTTCCTTTGTGGATCATATCCTCCTATTTCTCCATTCCATCTTATAGAAGGTAATATCCATGCTTCTAATGGGGGTTTTCTTGGGGTTTGGTTGGTGCTGTCATACCGTGGAATCCTCGGGTGGATGCAGTTGTTGTGAGAGGAGGATTGTGACCAGTTGTGTGGATAAAGAACGTGAGGAACTTTTTGAGGTAGGAGATTCATTTCTTCTCTTTCTTTTATGTGCAACTGTATTGTTAGCATGTTTAATCCCAGTGGATGATAATGGAATTTACATAATAATTATTTTAACCGGATAAATAAATTGATATTTATCGTTTGTTATTGCCTCTTGTTTTTCTATATAGTGTGATATCTATACATTCTTTTCTTAGCTGTTTATTCTTGATGGAAATCAGTAAATAACGTAAACCGAAATTAATTGATAATTTTTGGCTAGAGATAAAGAGGCATGAAAATGAATCTAGTTCTTTTTTTTTAATTTTATGTTAATCAAATTAGTGCAGTAAGCATGTTTATTTATTTGTGATAACTTACTGGTTAGGTTTCCTGAATTTGGAACCAACTAATAATAAATCGGTTAACCCAAGATAAATTAAATAAGAGGTGGTTGTTAAAAGATAATTTCTTGTAGGGTTATGAGTGACCCTATTGTTTGTTTATGGGCCAAGAGACCAATTGTGAAGATGTTTTTTTACTGCTGCTTGTGTTTTAATGTGAGCCTAGATGGTTGTGGAAATATGTGGAGGCAAGGAGGACCTTTTGGTTGTGGCAACAGATGATTCCTATAGTGGCGAGATGCATCGGTTTATGATTGTGGGTGGCAGGGAGGACACCGAGGATGATGGAATGGATTGGATGTGATTGTTGAATGATTGGTAATTTTTATTGATTGTTTATCTCCTTTACTTTTCCAACTTCTCAAGGAAGTTGGTCTTAATTACCCTTTTTCCGAAAGAGGCTAAGACACGCGGGGTATTCCACGTTATTTCCGTGTTTATCTTCTCAAATAAGGATGGGTATATGATCTTGCTATAAGCGACAAAGACTCGACGGATAGTACATATACTCACCTTGTTGAGCCCTCTTATGTATAGTAGCATATAATGTTTTTCTAGAATTCTTGGGACTGTGGGAAAGTATTTATGTAATGAATAAATGAATAAATGGTCTTAAACCATGGGAATGAAGATGATGGAACATAATGACGAGGTTGTAATCTTTGAAGGAACATTTGACTTTGGGTGTGATGCTAATGAAACTTAATGTGTAATTGTTCATGGTTAATTAAAGTTTAAAGAATTAATTAACGTAAAGTGGAGCTGATAAAAACAGAATGAAGTAATCTAATAAAGCTCTTTAAATGGTTGTATGCATATAGGATACCTAGTCTTAGAAGTAGCAGCCCGGTGTCTGAGAGACATTAGGTGCAGTTGTGTCTAATACTAGGTTATTCCCATAGTGTGGTTGTGAGTTATAATATATCCTGTACTTTCTAGGTTTCTATACGCTACTCCACCATGTTGGTAAGGGAAACTAACACCCAGGGGATTCTAAGCCTTGGGGGGTGTTTTCCCCAACATTCCAATGGGAGGATGGATGGCTTACTACTCCCTTTGGCCCCGTTTTCTTCTCTTGGTAGTTACTGGTGCTGGCAGGCACATTGGTTAGTTTTGCCTATATATGTGTGTAGAGGGATATAATAGCTTGTGGTTATTCACACACATATATTATAGATATAGTTTTCTATGTACTACTATAGGTGTAATGTGTATAGGCTATGATGGATTGAGGATCCTTACTCGGCGTATGGGCTGTAATGGCTTGAGGTATAATACCCGTCGTATCATACATGTTATGTGAGATGTAGTGGCTTCCAGAAACTACCTGGTAACTTTGGTGTGTGGATGTGGTGGTTTTGTTACATGAGGTGCATATTTTGGTGCTTCGCCCAGGTGTCTGCGGGCAAGCCTTTTTGGAGAGATATGCTCAGGACGTGCAATCTTGGGGCAAAGTGGCAATCCAGTGGGAAGTAGTAGAGGGGTACCCTAGATATTCTTTATTATATGATATATTCTTGTATGTGTTACTTGGTGAGAGTATCCATGGTGATATTGGGAACTTATTATACCTTTTTAGGCGACAAGTTAGTTTCACTTTTTGTTCACTGTGCTTTAGCATTATTTCTTTACTTTTTCATGAGAGGCTTCGGGGAGGATCCTACTGAGTATACTTTTATACTCACCCTATGTATATATAAACTGTTTTTCAGGTCATTTGGAGAAGGTTGGAGATTAAGCTGGTTTCTACTAGATTGGGGTTGCAAGAGCTATTTGGGCTTGTGGTTGCAGCTTTTTTTACTTTCTTTTGGGTATATGCAGTTTTCTCCCCTTCAATTGTAGTACTTTTGCATGGAATTATATATGTGCACTTGGGTTTATTTTATATTCCAATTCTGAGTTGGAGTTGATTGTTTTCTATCTTATCTCTCTCTTCCACATGTGTTCTCTTATAGGGTAATGCCTCCCATTTGTGTGTTTATTATACCCTCAGTGCTAGTCTCCAACCCGGGGCCTACTGGAGGTAGGACTCGGGTGTCATTATCTCCCTTTTCACATTGCCGACCCTGGAGGGGTACACTTTGTGGGGAGGGGGTCATGAAAAAGTGGTATGAGAGGTCTGGTTGAGGGATAGGATGGAGTTTGGAGTTAGGCACAGGCGAGGTTGCATAGGTTGGTAGGGCAACAGTGTCATTCATGTTTAGCAAGTGAGGTAAAAACTGAGACCGGATGAGACATAGGCATTTAGGCCCCCCAATGATCTGATGTATGGACCTTTAAGTTTACAATGGCTACTAAACAAGGTGATACTAGTTTCAGGGTAGATAACTAGGAACGGATCATGCATCATTCTTCTTTGTTCCTGTGTTTGAATGGGTAGACCATAGGATAGGTTAACCTAAAATGTATAAAAGAAAAAAATTAATTAATTAATGTTGAGTCTTCCATATTATAGGTTTAGGAACTCCAAAAGTTGTTATTTTACAGGTATGGCTCCAGGTCGATGTCCTTGTCAGGTTTGCACAGAAAATGTCCCGCAGGGTGTTCCAGAAGATCTCCGTAGTGTAGAAGTTGACGACGACGAAACATGGAGGAAGACACTCTAAGATTTTTAGCACTGGAGTCTGCAGAAGTATGAGGGCTCTATTTCAGATGTAGTCACGGATGACTGGTTAGAGGAGGTCGAGATCGGCATCAGTTTGATTCATGCTCGGAAGGAGCAATGGGTGTCCTTGGTTGTGATGATGCTGCATGGTTCAGTAAGGTAGTGGTGGTTCTTGTTCCTCGGGGATCATGAGGAGTCAGCGATCTCATGGGAGGAGTTCCGAGACAAGTTTAGTGTCGAGTTTCTTTCTTCGACTGTGAAAGTGTCCATTCGCCATGAGCTTCTTAACCTTCGATAGGGGAGATCTAGTGTTTGAGAGTTTGGAATCCATTTCAGGAACCTTTTATGATATGTTTCAGACCTACTACCAGATGAAGAGGCCAGGGTGATGAATTTTGAGGAGGCTTTATGTCTAGAGATCCAGCACCAGGTCACCCCATTTATGATGAAAACATATCTTGAGGTACTGGTAAGGGCAGAGGTTGTTGAGAGGACTTTGGCCCGGACCGGATCATCCCAAGAGGGGAATGGGCATGATTCCTCATGAAGTAGAGTTATGGTCCAGGGTTCCCGATTTTCAGGGTAGAAGAGTTTCCATTCAGCTGGGGGTCGGTCCAATCCCTTCACATCTCATTTCTCTAGAGGCAGAAACTCCCAGGCTTATGTCAAGGGATCAAGCACTTGTTTTTCTTATGGTGGTCATGGCCATCAGCAGCGAGAGTGCCCGACCTTTCAGAGTGGTCATCGTGCACCAGGCGCTACGCTCCAGGTTCCTCCATTGAGGTAGTTTCAGCCGAGGTAGCAGTAGCTTGTTGCACCAACATTAGATCAGTAGAGGGTAGATGGGGGTAGGCAGAGGACAGCCCCATGACGCTCCCCATCATTAGAGAGCAGGGCGCGACCATGGTGCTGGTCTTCATCAGGGTCAGAGAGGCCATGGGGGAGGTCGTGGTCAGCTTCATGCTCTAGAGTTTCTAGCTCCAGGTGAGTCAGATGTCGTTCAAGGTACCCTTTGCTTGTTTTCTACCTTGGTGTATGCCTTGTTTGATTCAGGAGCCACACACTCCTTCATATCACCTACACTTTTCCATTCATTGGGACTATAGGTAGAGAGCCTTCTAGTCCCCTTGGCGTTGACTACGCCAGTTGGAGGTCGAGTTGACTTGTTTGAAGTATGCAGAGACTGTGAGCTAGTGTTGGGGAAACACTGCTCTTGGGGAGATTTCCTATGTTTACGAATACAGCCATATGATGTCATCCTCTGCATGGATTGGTTGTATTTGGTGCAGGTTATCGTGGATTTCTTTAGGAAGAAGTTTGTTTTCATTGGTGCGGATGGAGAGAAAGTGGTGTTTGCTGGTGAGCGAGATCCTCAGATGGGTCAAAGGCAAGATCCATCCTTATCATCCATTATGGCTGAGATGATACTGATCTCTTTATAGGTTCAGCAGTTGACATTTCCTAGGGTCGTAGAGGAGTACCCTGATGTCTTTCCAGAAGAGGTTGTAGCATTACCCCCTCGACGAGAGATCGATTTTGGGATCAAGTTATAGCCAGGAGCATCTCCTAGATCTATGTCTCTATATAGGATGTCCCCTTCTGAGTTGCGAGAGCTACGTATATAGCTTGATGGTTTGTGGAAGTGCGGTTTTGTTAGGCCAAGTTTGTCACCATGGGGTGCACCAGTTTTGTTTGTGAAGAAGGTGGATGGCAGTTTGTGGTTGTGTGTCGATTACCTTCACTTAAACAAAGAGAAAATAAAGAATCACTATCCTCTTATGCGAATTAATGATTTATTCGATCAACTGAAAGGTGAATGTTGGTTCTCAAAGATCGACTTGCGGTCGAGATATCATCAGATGCGTATGAAGGATGATGATATCCTGAAGACTGCTTTACGTGGTCATCATGGGCATTATGAGTTCGTTGTAATGCCATTTGTCATGACGAATGCTCCAACTGTCTTCATGGGATTTATGAATTCCGTGTTCCGTGAGTTCTTGGACTAGTTCATGGTAGTATTCATCGACGACATCCTTGTGTACTCCACATCTGAAGAGGATCATGCAGAGCACCTACAAGCCGTTTTGGGAGTTCTGCACCAACATCAGCTGTTTGGGAAGCTGTCGAAGTGTGAGTTTTTGGCAGGAGAAGTCTGTTTCGTGGGGAATGTTGTGTCCCAACAGGGAGTAGCTGTGGATCCATCAAATATAGAAGTAGTTGGGTCTTGGGAATCCCCCAAGACAATGTCAGAGGTGTGAAGTTTCCTTTGTCTCGTAGACTACTACATGAGGTTTGTAGAGGATTTATCATGAGTTGCGACTCCACTGACAGCTTTGACTAGGAAGGATCAGGCATTCATATGGACTGATCAGTGCCAAACAGCTTTCAAGTATCTAAAGGAGAAGTTAGTAAGTGCTCCAGTCCTTTGTATTCCAACTGAGGGAGTCCAGTTTGATGTTTTCTGTGATGCTTCACATCTAGGGTTAGGCTGTGTTCTCATGTAGCAGAGGTTAATTGTTTCTTATGGGTCTCGGCAGTTGTGTCCCCATGAACAAAGCTATGACACCCATGTTTTTGAGTTATCAATCGTGGTGTTTTCTCTGAAGTTGTAGAGACATTACCTCATTGGTGAGCGCTTTGTGGTTTTCACAGATCATAAGAGTATGGGGAATGTTTTCTCCCAACGTGACTTGAACTTACAACAATGTCGGTGGATGGAGTTCTTGCCGGAATACGAATTAGAAATATCGTATACACCTAGAAAAGGGAATGTTATAGATGATGCGCTGAGCCGAATGTCACGTAGTGATTCTATTCGTGAATCCACTGATTCTTGGAGAGTAATGGAAGAACTGTTAGAATTGCATCTTGATATGGAAGAAGTTGGGGGTATAGGTTTTCTTTTTCAGATGACGGTACAGTCATCCCTGATGCAGAAGGTGGAAGAGTCCCAGTTGGGAGATCTAGAGGTTGAGGTTTGGAGAGACCGAGTTGTTTTTGGTGAGGCCCCTGATGGTTGGTCGGAGGATGAACAACACATAGTGTTGTATCTTGGAAGGTTTTGTGTTCCCTTCATGATGCGCGAGACAGTTCTTCAAGAGTTCCACAATTCGACTTTATCCGTACATCCTAGTGTGACAAAGATGTACCGATCCTTGAGGAGTCAGTTTTTGTGGCCTGGGCTAAAGCGTGCGGTTGCAGAGTTTGTGTCTCGACCTTTAGTATTCTAGAAGATGAAGTCCGAACACTGTGTTCCGAGTAGTCTTTTCCAGCCATTAGTGATTCCTCAATGGATGTGGGAGGACATCTCAATGGACTTTGTTATTGGTTTACCTCGAGATCTGAGAAGACACGGTGCTATTTCGGTGGTAGTGGATTGTTTAACAAAATCAGACCACTTCATAGCAATCAATGATTCCAGCTTGATGGAATTTTTTTCGAGGTAGTATCTAAAAGACGTGGTGAGACTTCATGGAGTCCCTAGGATGATCATTTTAGATCGAGATCCTCATTTTACCTCCAGGGTGTGGAGATGTCTCCAACATGATTTTGGTTATCATCTATGCCTTAGCACTGCTTTTCATCCTCAAAAAGAAGGTCAGACAGAGCAAACCATCCAGACTCTTGAAAACATGTTACGCTCTTGTGTTCATGATTTTGGAGGTTCACGGATGAGGCACTTAACCTTGGTGAATTTCTCTTACAATAATAGATTTCACTCCACCATTGGTATGGTGCCGTTTGAAGCCTTGTATGTCCGACCATTACGTTCTCCATTTTACTGAACTGGGGTAAGAGAATTGGAAATTCTCAGACCGGAACTAGTGCATAATACAACAGAGATGGTCCAGGTGATTCGTGAGAGGATGAAGACAGTGCAAGATCATCAGAAATCATATGCTGATCAAAGTAGGAGGCCCTTAGAGTTTAATGTTGGGGATCATGTGTTTTTGAAGGTGAATACCCGTTGTGGGAAGAAAATGTTTGGCCGTGGAAGCAAGCTTTCTCCCCGATTTGTTGGGCCTTTCGAGGTGTTAGCTCATGTTAGAGTTGCGGCGTATCGAATAGTACTTCCCCCATAAATGAGTCGGATACATGATGTTTTCCATGTATCACATCGCTGTCATTACCTTCATGATGACTCTCACATTATCGATTGGGGAGAGATCGATGTTGATTATGATTCAACCATTGAGGAGCGACTTGTGGAGGTCGAAGACCATAATGATAAAGTGTTTTGCAGGCATTCTATTCCCTTAGTTCATGTCTTTTGGCGACATGATGGAATGGAAAAGAGTACCTGGGAATGTTAGTCATAGATATGTGATCAGTACCTAGATTTGTTTGATGTTTAACTCTTTTCATGTAACAATATTCCCTTTGCGGTTAGACATTTAATGATTTATTTATGAATTTATTTTGTTGCTTTTGTGGCTTTCTCTCTTTTGAGAGGTATCTCGATGGGTGGTTATTCAGATTCCGTTTCTTTTTTTTTTCTCTTTAGGTTAGTTTTGAATTCTCGAGGATGAGAATGTTTTGAGAGGTATCTGATGTAATGGAATAGACCTCTATGTTCCATTACTTTGTGAAAATTTGGTGTTTGAGGTGTTCTGGGCGGTCAAGGTGACATATCCCCAACACTTTGCCAAATTTCCAACACTATGAACAATTCCATCGGTGACCAGTTCTATCGGTAACCTATAACGGTAGGTGAACAGTATTCCATCAGTGAGGTTTAGTGAACAGTGTTCTAAGAGTGAGGATTTAGTGAAAAATGTTCTATTAGTGAGGATTTAGGGAACAATGTCCTATCAGTGAGGATATAGTGAACAATGTTCTATCAGTGTGGATTTAGTGAACAGTGTTCTATCAGTGAGGATTTAGTGAACAGTGTTCTATCAGTGAGGTTTAGTGAATTGTGTTCTATCAGTGAGGATTTAGTGAACAGTGTTCTATCAGTGAGGATTCAGTAAACAGTGTTCTATTAGTGAGGATTCAGTGAATAATGTTCTATCAGTGAGGATTTAGTGAACAGTGTTCCTTCAGTGAGGTTCAGTGAACCGTGTTTTATCAGTGAGGTTTAGTGAACAATGTTCTATCAGTGAGGATTTAGTGAACAGTGTTCTATCAGTGAGGATCTAGTGAACACTATTCTATCAGTGGGGATTTAGTGAATAGTGTTCTATCAGTGGATTTAGTGAACAGTGTTCTATCAGTGAGGATCTAGTGAACACTGTTCTATCAGTGGGGATTTAGTGAATAGTGTTCTATCAGTGAGGATTTAGTGAACATTATTCTATCAGTGAGGTTCAGTGAAAAATGTTCTATCAGTGAGGATTCAACGAACAATGTTCTATCAGCGAGGATTTGTGAACAGTGTTCTATCAGTGTGGATTTAGTGAAAAGTGTTCTATGAGTGAGGTTCAGTGAACAGTGTTCTATTAGTGAGGTTCAGTGAACAATGTTCTATCAGTGAGGGTTTAGTGAACAATGTTCTATCAGTGACATTTTAGTGAAAATTGTTCTATCAGTGAGGATTGAGTGAACATTGTTCTATCTGTGAGGTTTAGTGAACAGTGTTCTATCAGCTAGGATTTAGTGAATAGTGTTCTACTAGTGAGGTTCTATCGGAAGACTTCTAATGGTGGACATCTAACAATGGACTTCTAATAGCGGACTTCTAACAGCGGACTTCTAACAGCGGACTTCTGATAGTGGACTTGGAACAGTGTTTCCAGCTTCCTACAGTTTCACCTCTTTGATGTTTCCTTTGACGTAAAATACATTTAAATCCTTATTTTATGTACTGTTAAGGCTGATTCAAAGACCATAAATCCTATATTAATTATTCCTATGGCTCGGGATGTTTTTACTTGGTCAAAACGTGTGGGTTAATGCGATCCTCTTTTAATGGGGAATTAAGCGTATCTTAAACTGTCTCCCCATTAAATCATCAAAAGGGACAAGATATATTCCTCCCTTGTTCTTCCTCTTTGTTCTTGACTATGAGATACTAGAACCTTTCAATCCTTCCCGTAAGAGTTGCATAATCATACTTTACTCCTTGGATTGGTTCTGCTCTATTTTGATGCAACTGGGCTATATCGATCAATCTTCGATATAAGGTATGTTTTATAGTCGTTCCTTTGGGAATCATCTCCTCCTATTTATCCTTTCAATGTTATAGTATGTAATCGCCATGCTTATAATGGGGGTTTTCTTTGGGTTTGGTTGGTGATATCATACAGTGGCGTCCTCGGGTGGATGCATTTGTCGCGAGAGGAGGATCGTGACCCGTTGTGTGGATAAAGAAAGTGAGGAACTGCTTGAGGTAGTGGATTCGTTGCTTCTATTTCTCTTACATCCAACTGTATTGTTAGCATGTTTAATCCCACTGGATGACAATTAAATTTACATAATAAATATTTTAACCGGATAAATAAATTGATATCGATCGTATGTTATTGCCTCTTGTTTTTCTAGATAGTGTGATATCTATGCTTTTTTTTCTTAGATGTTCGTTCTTGATGGAAATCGGTAAAGAACGTAGACCGGGATTAATTGATAATTGTGGGATAAAGATAAAGAGGCATGAAAACCAATCTGATTTTTTTTGTAATTTGATGTTAATCAAATTAGTGCAGTAAGCATGTTTATTTATTTGTGATAACTTACTGGTTAGGTTTCTAAAATTTTGAACCAAAGAATAGTAAACCGGTTAACCCAAGATGGATTAAATAATTGGTGGTTGTTAAAAGATAAATGCTTGTAGGATCCTGATTTACCCTATTGTTTGTGTAAGGGCCAAGAGCCAAATTGCAAAGATTTTTATTTTACTACTGCTTGTGTATTAATGTGAGCCTGGATGGTTGTGGTAATATGTGGAGGCATAGAGGCCCTTTTGGTTGTGGTAGCAGATGACGCCTAGAGTGGCGAGATGCATCAGTTTATGCATGTGGGTGTCAGGGATGACACCAAGGATGATGGAATAGAGTGTATGTGATTGTTGGATGCTTGGTAATTTTGATTGGTTATTTATCTGCTTTACTTTTCCCCACTACTCAAGGCAGCTAGTCTTACATACCCTTCTTCTGAAAGAGGCGAAGACACATGAGGTATGCCATGTGCTTTCCGTGTTTAGCTTCTCAAGTATGGATGGGTGTATGCTCTTGCTATAAGCGGAAAAGACTCGACATGTAGTACATCTACTCACCATGTTGAGCACCCTTATGTTTAGTAGAATATAATGTTTTTGTAGAATTCCTGGGACTGTGGTAAAGTATTTATATAATGAATAAATGAATAAATGGTGTTAACCCATGGGGATGGAGATGCTGGAACATAATGATGAGGTTATAATATTTGAAGGAACATTTGACTTTGGGTGTGATTCTAATTAAACATAATGTGGAACTGTTCATGGTTAATTAACATTTAAAGAATTAATTAATGTAAAGTGGAACTGATAAAAAGGGAATGAAGTAATCTAATAAATCTCTTTAAATGGTTGTGTGCATATAGGATACCTAGTCTTAGAAGTAGAAACCCGGAGTCTGAGAGACTTTAGCTGCAGTTGTGTCTAAGACTAGGTTATTCCCATAGTGTGGTTGTGAGTTATAATATATCTTGTACCTTTTGTGTTTCAATATGCTACTCCACCATTTCAGTAAGGGAAACTGACACCCCTGGGATTATGAGCCCTGGGGGGTGTTTTCCCCAACATTCCATTGGGAGGATGGATGACTGACTACCCCCTTTGGCCCCGATCTTTTCTCTTGGTAGTTACTGGTGCTGGCAGGCACATTGGTTAGTTTTAGCCATATATGTGTGTAGAGGGTTGTAATGGCTTATGGTTATTCACACACATATATTCTGGATATAGTTTTCTATGTACTAATATATGTGTAACATGTATAGGCTGTGATGGCTTGAGGATCCTTACTCGGTGTATGGGCTGTAATGGCATGAGGTATAATACCAGACATATGATACACATTATGCGAGCTGTGGTAGCTCCCAGAAACTACCTGATAACTTTGTTGTGTGGACGTGGTGGTTTTTTCACACGAGGTGCATATTGTGGTGCTTTTCCCAGGTGTCTTCGGGAAAGCTTTCTTGGAGAGAGATGTTCAGGACGTGCGACGTTGGGGAAAAGAGGCAAACCAGTGGGGAAGTAGTAGCAGGGTACCCTTGATATTCTTTATTATATGACATATTCTTGTATGCCTTACTTGGTGAGAGTATCCATGGTGAGGTTGGGAACATAGTATACCTATTTAGGTGGCGATTTAGTTTCACTTGTTGTTCACTGTGCTTTAGCATGCTTTATTTACTTTTTTACGGGAGGCTTCAGGGAGGATCCTACTGAGTATAATGTTATACTCACCCTATGTATATATAAACTGATTTTCAGGTCACTTGGAGAAGGTTAGAGATGAAGTTGGTTTCTACTATATTGGGGTTGCAGGAGCTGTTCGGGATTGTTGTTGATGTTGTTTTTACTTTCTTTTGGGTACTTGTAGTTTCTCCACCAAAGTTGTAGTACTTTTGCGTGGCATTAAATATGTGCACTTGGGTTTCTTTTATATTCTTGTTCTAAGTTTGAGTTGATTGGTATTTATCTTATATCTCTCTTCTGCATGTGTTCTCTTAGAGGGTAATGCCTCCCATTTGTGTGTTTATTATACCTTCGGTGCTAGTCGCCAACCCGAGGCCTTCTGATGGCGGGACTCGGGGATCATTATCTCTCTTTTCACATTTCCGACATAGGAGGGGTACACATAGTGTGGAGGGGGTCATGACAGTCGAACCCTCCCACATCCGTTGATCTATCCCACCCCCTTAATCTCGGACCACCCTTGTCAAGACCCACCATCAATCCCCTATCATCGAGCCCCTATGCCCCATCATGGATCCCAAATTTAGTCATCCCCTTTATCCACGGTCAAGTACCCTCTAATTAACATTACATAATATTCTTTTGTAGTTTTTAATATTAAAAATTAAAAATCATTGTGCATTTTGAAATAGAGATTTATCTTATGACTTTTTGAGATCATTTTGACTTGGATTTGTTTTGTATTGCTTATTTATTTGAATATCGATACATATATATGAATGATCCAACGATCCATAGTCTTGATCGCTTCCTATGAAAACAAAAAAACTTTCAAAATCACAAAAAAGGTTTATATCTATTTTTGTTGTGTGTTAATCCAAATTTTTTAGTTCACCATTTTATTTTGGGAATAATAACTCCTATTGTAGTTTCTCAATTCCCTTAATTAATTGCGCAATCTCTTTCTTGGTTTGGTAAATTTGATGATGATATGCCTCATGTTATTCTTTCATCTAATGATTAGAATAAATTTTTTAATATCTTTATCACTACATGATGATTCTTTAGTCTTCTTAACATGATCTAGGAAGGATCTATGCTTTTCAGTAAAAACATATTCCTCTAAATCACTAATTTTTGTAGATTTTTTATATTTTTATTTACAAAAAAAACTACTACTCTTACATATATGGAATTGTTTATTTTTTGTATTAAAATAGCTCTTATCTCAAAAATATTTACTCAATTTACTTTTTCAAGAAGAATATTATTTTTCATCATTTATATTTTCAATATTTTTATTCATTGGTTAGTTAAATTCTAATTTTATAATTTTAAAATAATTGAAGAATTTTAAAGAATTTTTATCTTTGTATCTTCATCCTTATTATTTTCCAATTTATTTTCGATATGAGATAATGGGTTTTAAACACTATTTATCTTGTTCTTGATCACATTTAGAGTTACTAGAAAAATATTCTTTTTTCTTCTTTAATTTAGGTTTTCTCATTATCTTGAATAAAATGACATTATATTATTTTAACTTCTTAAATGAAGGGGGTTTTTTATCTGTTATGTATCATTTATAATTTATAGTTCATCTTGAGAGAGTAGAATCAAATATCCTTCTTTAAATGAGGAAAAATTGGTATCAAATCTATTAATAACTAACATCAATGGATTTTACAACATGTTCGAGACCTCTAATTTTTCTCCAAATATTTTTATGTTTTATGTAATTTCGATGAAAACTTATTAAAAATTCATAAATGGTGTCATCATTATCTATTTTTACATATTCAAACCTATCACTATTTTTTAGTTTTGATTTTTTTAATGTTAACCTTTGTTTCATGTATATTCCCAAGATTATCCTGAACATCATTTATAGACTTTAATACATTCAATTTGTTAAAATAATTTTTTTCAAAAGGACATAATGATAGAATTCCATTACTTTCCATCAAATTCAGTATTCATTTTCTGAACAAGTATTATGGGAAAATATTTCTCAATAGATGCAAGGATAATAGGGGAATCATCAATAAACTTGAAAATAATAGATAGGGAAGATATAATTATCCAATTCATACATCCATGATAGTTATTTTTAATAAAAACATACATGCCTCTACTATTAATAGAATTCTGATTCTCTATTTATTTTTTATCCAAACAAATCCTTTATAAGTAGCCTTTCTATGGTACCAAATGTGATACCAATGTAAGATGATAAATAATACAAAAATGGGGATTTGAATGAGTGTTACATAGTTTAATTATTTCCTTTTAGAAATTAAACTACATGACTAGTTGAAATAAAACTCCTATTACTTCTATAAACTAAGAATCACAAATTTACAATAAATACATAAAAATTAAAGGGAAACAAAATTTTAGAAGCTTCTAACCTAATATGGGTGACTTTATCCAAATTGTATTCACTAAAATATGAGATATATAAAATTCAATAATTTCACAAAATGATTGAAATTTGAGAACATATCACCCATAACTAAAGTGTGTTTAAAAAAACTTATAGTTCTTGTTCATTTAATTATACTGGATCTATCTTGTAAACATTGGTGTTAAAACCTAATGAAAAAGATCTTGATGAATCTCGAATATGGTTCATCAATAATAAATTGATATTATCATCTAGCCTAGTCTATCGATGTATTGTATAAAATAACTCTTGATCATAATGTATATCATGATTCTTCATATTCATACAACCGAGTATACTCTCTTTTCTTCAAGAATACCAATTCATTATTTTTTTGAAGTTATTCATGGATGGTATTTCTTAATCTCTCATTATTATATTCTCTTCAAATAAACATCATTTAAATATTCTCAATTAATATAAGATGGGATAATTTCTATTTTTGAATTTTAGAAATCCTCTATATTTCAATTTTGAGATTTCTTTTCAATGTGGGTTAAATATCTTCCAAAATATATTTTCATATCCAATATTAAAAAATAGAGACTATTATCTTCTTAAAATGTACATAATTTCAAGAAAAATATATTATACAATTTCCATTTATTTTCTTTCATTTATTTTTCATTAAAAATATCTGTTAACTCATTAGTTCATAAGTTTTAATGATCTGAATTTTTTTAGAATTTAAATAATATATTTCAATTATTTTATTTATATTAAATAAAGATATGGATAAAATATGGATTGATATGAAATATACATTTTTTTCTAAATATTATGAGGGGATTAAGATATTTATAGATTTCACCAGTGGATTTCAATGATATTTGATTAGATGTGCATGAAAAAAATGTTCAAATAGATATCTCTTAAAATGAGACAATGTTAGAGAATATCAATTTTTGAATAGATTTCTGAAAAACTATAAAACATAAACAAGTCATAGAGAAGTTTTTGTTTCAAGTCACCAATCAGAAAGTATTCATATGGATATTAATTTAGGAAAAATTGATCTGATGAATATAATGCTCAATGATATGATGATTCAGTTTCAACTTGAGGAAAGTAATGTCGTAAATGACGATGTTGAATGGAGTAATACCCATTATTATAAATATAGAGAAAAATAGAAATTATTTAAAATTCTTGATGATTCACATACTGAATTATATCATAGATGCACTAAATTTAGTAATGTTTCATTCATTATTGAATTGTTACAACTAAAGTCCTTGAATCAGTTTAAAACACCTCATTAGACATGTAATTAGTATTTTTAAAGATGGTACTCCTTTCTGGAGTGAAGATTCCAAATTCATTCTATCAGGCTCACAAGTTGACCGATGAAAAATGGTTTTACATATGATACCATTGATACACGCTTCAATAATTATATGTTATTCAGAAAAGAGAATACACAATAAATACTTTTACTATTTTCTATTCATCAAGGTGGAAGGACAATGAGATTAATCAAGGTATTCAGATTTCTCATAATAGGGTCTTGAATCAAGGGAAACAAGTTTCCACGAAGCAGATGCATTATTTCCTACTGAAACCGAAATTGAAGAGATTATGCCTATTTGCTAAAATTGATAAATTGATAACTTGGAATTCAAAGAGAAACATAGAGTTTGATTAATTTACCCACATGATAGATTCTTTTGCATGGAAAGAGTTTGATCAATGACACCCAGACTTTTCCCAAGATGATCAAAATGTTCTATTTGGTTTAGAAATAGATGGGTTTAACCCATTTAGGTCTATGCCTGGGGTGACACATAATACATGTCCAATGGTATTTTTTCTATACATTGTTCCCCCATGAATATGTATGTAGAAACCATTTTTTATCTTTAGACACTTATTGATGGACCTAGAGGACCTGGATATAAATCAATGTTGATATGCAGCCTTTTATTGACGAGTTACAATAATTTTGGCATATAGTGTAATGAATTTTGACTCAACTTCTAATGAAATGTTTAGACTCTGGGATGCTTTGTTTTGGACAATTAATAACTTCCCAGTGTATTCTAACTTATCAAGTTGGAGTAAAAAAGGAGAATTTTCATTCCCTTGTTGAAATAAAAGTAAGAAATATATATGAATTAAGCACTATAGAAAGTGGTGATATCTTTTTCACATACACTTTCTTCCCCCATTGCACAAGTTCGAAAAAGATAGTGTATCATTTTATGGAAATAAAGAGAATAACCTATCACCAAAAATAAGGTTTGGGGTTCAAATTTGTGAACAACTTGATCACGAAAACATTCATACAATTTATGATTTTCAGGACTTATTGGATCCTGCATTGCTTTCTATTCCTACTGAAAATAGGCAACACAATCCTAATTGGAAGAAACTAAGTATTTTTTTTCAAATTTCCTTATTAGAAATATAATATTTTAGGACATAATTTTGATGTGATGCACATTCAAAGAATGTATGTGATAATATACTCTTCACCATTTTAGGCATCAAGGGGAATTGAAAGGATAATGTCAATGCTTGATGTGATTTGGAATAAATGGGGTTAAGAAAAACATTACATTTACAACTAAGTGATGGTAATCAGGCATACATGCCTACTACATAGTACACAATGATTAAAAAATAGAAACAAATATTTCTTTCAATTTTTAAGATCATCAATGTTCTTGATAGTTATTGATCTAATATTTCAAAGTGTGTTAATATGATGATCAGGACATTTTAAGGGTTGAAAAGTCATGATAATCATATTCTACTTCAATAGTTAATCCATGTAGAAATTGTTGATTGCTTACCTAACTAGGTTGTTGATCCACTGATTGGAGTTTATAATTTTTTCATATAACTCTATTCAAGGAATTATCACATGAGTTATTTGAAAAATTAGCAGGACAAGATTATGCATGCACTATGTCACCAATAGAAACTATTAATGGTATCTTTTTTTTAATTCAATGGTCCACTTGACAATTCATTTAACTGGTGAAGTCATTTTTTGTGGTCCTGTGCATTTCAAGTGGATGTATCCAATAGAGAGATACTTAAAAACATTGAAAATGTATGTGCACAAAAAAGATCATTTGGAAGCTTTGATTTCCAAGGGATATTTAATGGATGAGTGTATTAATTTTTGTGATTAATATATTGATGAGGTTGAAAAATTTTTAGATAAAGCCTCAAAAAATATTTGGGGTCTAATTATATAAGGGATAACGTTTGATATGCACAATGATGATTGGTTTCAAGATCATTGATATGTGTTGTTCAACACTCCATCAGTTATGCCATTGATACAGAATGTTTTATAGCTAATCTATTATGTTTTATTCTTCTATACTTATTTTATTACTTACCTTTTATTATTTTATGATTTAAGTTGAATATTCTTGACTTGAAACTTGAATGGTCATCTGCAACTGACCATCAAATCCAAAAAAATCATTTCAACACATTTCACGAGTGGTTCAAGACTCACGTATGTATAAATAATATATTTAATATTATTATAGAGAAAAGTAGTTTTATTGAGGTTATTTATGGTTGTGGCTCAAAACACATATTTTTAAGGTGTGATTGGGTCGATCTGATTCATGGAATGAAAGTCGATAAATTACAATTTATGTCAATAAACTTTAATAATATTCTATATAAAGATTAATGAGTAACTGATAAACCCTTCATACCAGCTTCGAAGGTAGATCAATATTACATTTCTAGCATTGATTCTAATTGGAATTTTTTAGTGAAAATGTCTAGAAGAGGGGTTTTTCTAATTGGAAAAGAGGAATTTGATATTGTCTAATTTCCTTATCAAATAATCGGCCAAAAAATTGTACTTGTATGAGAAGAATATATACAATGGGATAGAGATAAAATTGAAGGAGATAAGATAGACTTTCATGATTAGTGAAATATTGAAATTTTTTCCCAATAAATATCTATAAAAATATTTATGAATTATATGTATAAAAATTTCATAGTTTAACTATGTTTTTTATTAATGTATGTATGTCACAAGGTGGTTAGAGTGGTTCACCTAATGTTGTTGGTATGTAAGTGTTCGTTTTCCAAAATTAATTTATTTTAATTTTATGTAAGTATATTTCCATAACTATTTCTATTTTTTAATTTAAAATTCATTTTTATTATAAATGCATTATTAATTTCTATTTATCAGGATCTGGTGCCTCTTCTTGTAGACCCAAATTTCCTAGTATAGGGGTTTAATCTTGGAACTATGGAGCCTGATTGGATGTGTTATTTGATGACACATTTCTTCCAATTAGAGAAGGCATAAGTGTATTAATTCTTTAGTTTGGGCATATAATATGAGACCCACACAGATTCTATCTAATGACTCATGATTGGAAATCTTTCCCACATGACAAGATTGAAAAATTATAGAGGGAGGTTCAAATAAATTCAATGTTTATTTTTTCATGACATTGTTTTTATTATTATCTCAAATACTGACTATTTTTTTAATAGGATAATTTGACATCCTATCTAGATGAGTTTCAGGCAGTATGTATCACCAAATTCCAAAAATTATGGAAGGGTTTCAAGGTAAGGCTAAAGAGAGATCACGGGATACCATTTACATGTGTACCAAACATTCTACAACGAGTCCCTCTTGGAATTATTCCCATACAATGGTAGGATTTGGTTGTGTTTTGGTCATGTGATGGGATGCTGGTAAAATATATTGATTTTAATCTATAAATAAATAATTTTTCTTATGTCTATTAACTAAATACGTTGAATGTAGATTGATTTCACTCTTTATTGATGTTATCGGGTGATGTAGGGAACACCTTCCAGACATGGTACTCGTCACATGTCACAAATCAGACACAATTCAAGTTTAGAATTCACTATTCATTCATATATTAAAAATATTGTATTATATGATGAATATAAATATGTTTTTGGTAGACCCAATTATTATAGTTACACTAGTGAGGTGAGCTAACTGATCATATGTCGAAATGAGTGAGGAATAATAGGTCAGGCGATCCTGATGTTTCTAGTGTCATAGTAAGAAAATTAGTTTTATAATAAATGTATTTTTATTTCATATAAATTATTCATATTTTTTCACTAATTCATTACTTATATACTACAGTCTTAGTTTGAAGGTAAGTTAGAAGCGTTTCCAGAGGCGGATAATAGTATTGTATACAGAGATGAGATATTTTAGCATGTCGTGGAGCCTAATAGTCATGATTATTCTCTGACTTATGGAATTGGTGTCCCACAACATGAAATTGATAGAGCAGAGGTGATGGGTGCATACAGAGATGCAGGGATGCACACACATACTGAGAAAGATTCTTCCATGTAGGCTATTCATCGTATTACGAATAAGAAGTTTTAATAGTTACATGCAGAGTATGAGGATAGATTATCACATATGCCAACACATATCAATGAAGTGATGATGCAACATCATGATGATGGTACCCTAGTGGCTCCATGGGTAGAAAAGAAAATAAACCATACTCATATTGACTTTTATTTATATGTTTAAGATATATAATATTTATATATATTGTATACTCTAGATATAGTTGGTGGACATCATAGTGAGATTGGTGATCCAGATGAGGTTTAAATTCATGCATGAGGTAATAGAAATTACGATTTTAATATGATATATGAATTTGGAATGAATAATTAATCTCAAAAGTTTAGTTATATTTACACCTCTTTGGGTTTTAATAATGGGTAATCAATAAATTCTTGGGGAAATATTGCTTTGAGGAGGATCTGTAATTTCTCAAAGAAGTTTAGTTATTGACGGAAATAAGGCGAGATCAATAATCTCCTTTATATATTATCTAGAATATGATGTTTGTTAGTGTTCATGCCTATGTTTGTGTGTTTTAATTTCTATGAATGTTTTTTCTACTGCGTACTGTTTTTTTGGTCCTCTTTAGGGGGATTTAGTAAAATAGTTCAAAGGTGGTTTCCTCTATTTCATCAATAATGTAGATTATTTTAGTAGGGTAATTATACACATATTTGGAATATGTTCATATTGATTTTCCATTTCATATTCCATTTCATCCTTATTTGAGTTACCACTCATAGGGATTATTATTATCTTTCATTAATTAAATCATATAAGTAGTTGTATCAACTCTCTTCACCTGCTCACTTAAGAAGGTTGACTTACTTTTGTCTTTCATTATAATCATATGTTGGATGTTTATCTTCTCCTCATCAGAGAAGCTATGTTGGCTAGATTAATATAAAAATTCATTTTATTTATATCTATTAATTTCTAATGAGTCAAAAAATCTTTTTATATTTTCCAATACTTTTTTCAATAATATATTCTTTATGTTATATTCAAAAAATTTCTTTTGTACATTAGGTTTTTCCTCACTATTAGATTTTCCCATATCACTTGTCCATATAAAACATCCTTATGTTGACATGTTATGAAAGAAATAATTTCCCATATTCTCAAACCTCTTGTTTCACCAATAATTTCCTATATAACCCTTTCTTTTAATTTTTATTGTTTGATGTATGTATTTTCTATTTTTACATGATTTTTTTAATAGTTTGAGCATGTTGTTTAGAATAGTTAGGGTGGATTATCTTCATGGTAATACTCACTTACACAATTTATAAATTTTACTATTTCCAATATTTTTATACTTTCATATTAAATAGAATTTTTATTTTTATATTTATTCACAAGAATTCAGATTTAGTGAAAATAGATTTAAGGATAATGTGTGATAGATATTTAAAAGATCTAGAGGTGAATGATTCCCCACACGGTACTTAACTTTTCTTTCTATATGTATTAATCTTAATTGATTTAGGAATAGATTTATAATCTTGTATGGTAGCTTTTCTATACTAGAATGTTTGATATGTTAAGATTTTAAATTTTATAGAAGATTAAACTACGTTTTAAGATCTAGATATTTAAAGTAACGCCCCGAACCTAGTTACCCAAAGTCGATACATTATTACATAACATTAGCATCATTATAATAGATCAATCTCTGAAAGACTAATTTGTTTAGTAGCCTTGGAAGTACTAGATAGATACATATGTTTTACATTACATCATGAAATAAAAAAACAAAAATGTGTCCCCTTTGAACACACTCATATCCATTGGCCTATCCATGGAGGTTAATCATAATATACTTCTTCACATCCAGGGAAAAAGAAAACATAAGAAAGGGATTAGCTTAGATGCTCAGAAAGGATAACAATATAGTGGAAACTATCATAAATTAGAATAAACATTTAATGAAATGTATAAGAGTAAAACAAAAGACTTATAAAAGTATACATCAACATAATATGGAAAAGATAGATCATATAATTCCCTTTAATTATTCTCATGGATATTCTACTAGTCAAATAGTCACATTTAATATCAATAGCTAATTTCATAATGATGGAATGCATAAAACCGGACATCATAACCACATATTAAAGGCCTTATTCCAAGACTAAAAATAATATCTTGTCAATGCCTTGTCCCAAGATATTTTTTTGTCTCATGATACCTACCGATGCATCGGAGAGCTATATCGGGCTCCACCCGTCACTTTCTAAGTCCAATGCATTCCTCATATGAAATGGTTGAAACATAACATAAACATTTGTATTAAAACTAGAATATGAAATGTTAATACTTTAACTATAAACCATGAATGGTATAAAAATAAAACATCCACAATAAAACATATCAGAAAACCATCTATACAATATAGAAGATTGTATCATAATAAATCAACTTCAAACAAGTTTAAAATCCATCAGAGGATGTTGAAAAAGATGAAATCAAAACTATTTGATAGAAATATATCTTTCTATTTTGAAATAATTTAAAAGTCACATAATTAAAAAATAAAAAAAATATTTTTAAAATATTTTTAAAATATTTTAAGGTAATATTTGAAGGTTTTTAACGGCGGAAAATAGTCACACCCACTGTATAAGCTAAAAAAACATTCTTACATTAATTTGTCGAAAAGGTCATAACGTACCTTGTTTTGAAAATGATAGAAAGATTAATTTCAAAAAATTTTATGACAATTGAAACAAGGGTATACATAACTTTTACACATATTCTAGGAAATAGTAATTTTTTTTGAAATACATTTCTAAGAAACATGGATGAGGATGATAAGAATTTTTAGTAGATGCTTACATATAAACAATCTTGGATAATAAAGAGATTGTAAAATTAACCCTTACCTTGTACATTTCCTTAGTAGAGGGTTCATTAACCACATGTATAATATTTAAATAATTGATATTAAATTATAAAAGAACCACATACATAAATATGATATCATATATGATCTTCTAATACTTCACTGTTAATAATATTTCAGTGGTATCATTGTTTCAGGTGTTAACTAATTCATTTTAATTTATATATTTGTAATGAAAGTCATGTTCGTTATGGATAAGATGTATTTTATTCATATATTTAATGATATTATGTTCTTAAACATTATTTTAAATCATAAAATGAAAATTAATTTTTAATAGTTACAATGGGGAATGAATCTCATCGCGTTCGTGGATACGAAAATCCGTATGTATGCACGAGAGACAATATCATTCTATTAATGGTGAAATAGTATGTAATTAGATGGTATATTAAAAATATAGAATCATTAAAATGATATATTTATTATTTACATCAATTATACTCATTATTATACATATCCAAATAATGAAGTGTTGAATAACAAACTACCCCAAGATGTAGAGACGGTAAGCAGTACATACACACGTATGGTGACTTTGTCATTAATAGGATGGATAGAATAATGAATATGGTTGTACCATATTTAAAATAAAATAAAAATATGTATAATTTACTAGAGTTATTATTATGGTATGGAAACATCAAAGAAAGAGGAAGTGGAAGAAGAAAATAACTTTGAAATAGGTGAGGAAATTATTACATCTTCTTCAGGTGCTTCCTTTTTGATTTGATCGAAAGGGATCATTAGGTTGGATTTATGTTCAAAGTAAGGTCTCTAGGTTGAACTGATGGTAGTTGGGAAGAATTTTAAGCAGTCTTTGGCCGAGAAAAATGTATTTGGAGGTGTGATTTTAAGAGAAGGGGAAGTGTCCTTTTAAAGAGAGGTGAGGGTCACTTTAGGAAAAGATTGAAATATTATTTTATTATAAAATAATTTTTAGTTTATAATGGATCGAAATGGATTTATTTTGATTATAAAATGGGTATGGGTCACAAACCTCTCAACCAATAGGTTTTAGACAAGTTTAGGTCACCATATTAACCTTATCTTTTAGATTTAACTCTTAGTTAAATACATTAACTTTTACAATGCCTTATTGTATTTTTATATTGCATGGTTAATAAACTTACTATAAAATTACAAGAGAACCTCAAGTGGTTAATTAATGACATATATATCATTATATAAGTCCTTTGGATGAAAATTATATTTTACAAAATATATTATCATTTAATAATATAGTATTTGTTTAAAAAACCAATTTATGTCAATTTTGACACTATTTAGAATTGGTTTTTTTTGAAATTCATGTACACTTGATTAATTCAAAGAAAATACCTTAAATAAATCCTAACATGTAATATTAACCTATAAAAAAACTTTAATTCACCAAAAGTCTCAATTTATGATTATTTTGATATTTATAATATCATTTACTTTTATCTTTAATTAATAAGGTAATTATTGAATCATTATTGTGTCATAAATAAATTTAGTTATTTAATATCTAAAAATTATAAATAAAATACCATGATGTAGTAAATTTTTTATATTTCTAATGAATATTAATAGTCGAATTTATCTTAGGTAAAACCAAATATTAAAAATGGTTTAGTTATTAAAATTTTAATTTAACACTTTTAACTCTTCTTTAAATAAAATAATAATAAATATCCTAATTTAATCGAAGTGGATAAAAAAGGATCATATTTTATTCCTAAGGTCGATTTTGGTCTATAAACACTTATTTAATAGAATTAGGACATGTTTTCGGGTAATTATAATATCATTTTTACCCTTAATTACTCTATTTACTTTTAACTGTGGTAAATAAAATTAAAAATTTACTATTCACCAAAAATTATTTTCATCCTATTGAAACACATTTTACTTACTAATTTCTACTATGTCTCTCAGATTTTTGAAATTTAATTCACAAACTTGGTAAAATTATGTCTTATGTAAATTTGAAAATGTGCCTAGAAGGTGGGTAAAAGACGTTAAATAGTTCAATTAAATTTTATATATCTAATATTATTATAAAATGACTCTAATGAATTAAATTGAAATAATATAGGTATTATGTATCTATTTTTTCTTTAAAATAAATTTAAATAAAATTAATAATTATATAAATAAATTTCGGTTTTGAACAATAACACATTGTTTTTCACAATTCTCCAAAAATTGAATTATTTCAGAAAAATAAAAAAATTAACCCTTTGCTAATTTTGATATTCTTAATCGAAAAATGAAGTCCATTTTGAAAAATAAAATTAATAAAATTTCAAAAAGTAGGTATTACTATTCATAACTGTTTTTAAACGACTAGTTTGATTGGTGGTGGTGCGCTAGAACTCCATGTTGCGTACAACATAATTTATTATATTATTCCTAGAGAAGCGTACTATGGAAGTTTGGGGTGTTACATTATTCCCTCCAAATAATTCCATCCTCGAAATTTCTATAACACTACTGCATAAAATAATTCAGGTGGTTCTTCATCATAAGTTCCCCAGGTTCCCACGTTGCCTCTTCCATTATATGGTTTCTCCAAATAATTTTTACGAGGTGAGTCATCCGGTTTCTCAATGCTTGTTATCTGTTATCAAGATTCCTGATACTCTCTTAAAAATAAGATAGATCGGGTTCTAGTTCTATTTCTACATAGGTGAGTACATGCGTTAGTTCAGGTATGTATTTTCTCAACAGTGATAAATGGAACACATCATTAACTTTGGAGAGACTTCGAGGAATTTCCAAATGTTAAGATACAACTCCAATTGATCTAGAATTTCAAAAGGTCCGATGTACATGGGACTTAATTTACCCTTCTTACCAAATTGTATAACACCCTTCCATAGATATACCTTAAAAAAACATGATCTCCTACTTGAAATTCCAAAACCTTTATTCGGTTATCGGTATAGCTCTTTTGCCTAATTTGAGTTGCTTTGATGTGGGTTTGGATAATTTTTACCTTTTTCAATGTTTCTTCAAAAATATTTGTGCCTACGAGTTTTCTTTCACCAACATCATCCCAACAAGTTGGTGTGCGACATCTCTTTCCATATAATGCTTCATATGGTGCCATCTGAATACTTGAATTGAAGCTATTGTTATATGAAAATTCTACCCAAGGTAAATAATGATCCCACATACCTTGAAAGTCATGTGCGAAAGATCTCAACATGTCTTTTAAGGTTTGAATAGTCCATTCTGATTGTCTACCAGTTTGAGGGTGGTAGGTAGTGCTCAAACGAAGTTTAGTGTCTTGGGATTTCTGAATACTTTTCCTAAATTTTGATTTAAAAAAGGGATCACGATCAGAAACAATCGATAGGGGTAATTCATGATGTCTTAAAACTTCATTAATATATAGTCTTTATAAACATTCAAGTGGAAAATATTATCTTAGAGCAGAAAAATGTGCTGACTTGGTAAGACGATCAATAATGACCCATATTGCATCCTTCCTTATAGGAGTATTTGGTATCCCCCTGAAAAATTCCATCGTAATATCATCCCATTTCCACTCAGGTATGGGAAGATGTTTCCTGACTCCTCTAGGATGTTGTCTTCCAGCCTTAACCTCTTGATAAACCACACATCTTGACACATAATCTGCAATCTCCCTCTTCATGTTGTCCCAACAAAAATTTTCCTTCAAATCTCTATACATCTTAGTGCTACCAGGGTGTATAGAGAAATTAGAGCTTTGAGCATCATCCAAAAATTCCCTTTTTTAGTTCAGGTATATTGGGAACACAAATCCTCCTCCCAAATTTCAAAATTACATCTTCATATATGAAGTAAATCAATCGCCCATCATTCACGGATTTAATTTTCTATTGAAACTTTTCTTCATCAGTCTGATAAATCTTTAAACTTTCTAGTAAATATGGTTTGGTAACCATTTGAAAAAGTATCAATGTTTCACCTTCCATGATTATTACCATATCCATATTTACTAGATCCATGAACATAAGATCCCTTTCAAATATCTTCTTGTTTAGAGATCCATGATCCTTTATTCTCAAAGCATCAACCACCTTATATTCCTTCCTCAGGTGATAGTGTATTGTGTAATCGTAATCCTTGAGCAGTTCAAGCCATCAACTTTGCCTCATGTTGAGTTCTTTTTGTGAGATAATATACTTCAAACTATTTTGATCAGTATAAATATCACATTTTTCACCATAGAGATAGTGTATCCATATCATCAGAGAAAATATTATAGTTTCTAACTCAAGATCATGAGTGGGATTGTTTTGTTCATTATTTTTTAGTAGTCGATATGAATAGAAAAATACATCTATCATTCCGTATAAGTACACAACGGAGTCATTTCTTTGAAGATACTATACAAATAACAAACCCATCATTCCACAATGGTAGAGTTAAGATAGGATCATTGACTAATCTTCTCTTAAGTACTTAAGAACATTCTTCACACTCTTTTTTTCCAAACAAATTTAACCCCTTTAAATGTGATCCTGGTTAATGGGTTATCCAATCAGGAAAAATTCTGGAAGAAATTCCGCTAAGCCAATAAAACTATGTACCTAGGTTATACTCGTCTGTGATGGCCATTATTGTATTGATCTTATATTAGAACGATCAATATAGATTCAATCCCTAGAGACAATAAGGCCAAGAAACAAAATCTCTTGAATCCAGAATTCACACATGCAAAACTACAAATATAATTCTTTTCTTCTAAGAGTCTTTAAAATAGTGCATAAGAAATTTTCATTATCTTCATACATTTTGGAGTGTACCAAGATAACATCAATAAATACCACTACAAAGTCATCAAGATATTCCTTGAAAACTCAATTCATTAGATCCATAAAGAAAGAGGGGTTATTAGTCAGTCCAAAAGGCATTACTATAAACTCGTAATTCCTATACGTGGTACAAATTGTTGTCTTAAGAATGTCTTCCTTCTTCATACACAACTGATGATATCCAGATCGAAGGTCAATCTTTGAAAAATATTGAACTGCATAAATTTGATTGAATAAATCATCAATGTGAGGTAGGGGATACTTATTCATTATTTTTATAGCATTGATCTCCCTGTAGTCAATTCACATCTCATAGATCTATTTTTATTCTTAACAAAAAGAACAGGGTCTCCCCATGGAGAATCACCAGGGAGAATAAATAATTTATTACTCAGTTCCTCTAGTTGTTTCTTTTGTTACACTAATTACACAATGGCCATTCTATAAGGGGTCTTCAATATGGGCCTTGAACCAGGAATTAAATCATTGGAAAACTATATTTATCGTTTTGGAGGATGTATAGGTAAATCCTATGGAAACACATCAACATACTCTTTCACAATAGGTACGTCCTCTATTTGAAAAATCCTTTAATCACCCATAGTTATTTCACAATCTTCCTCCCTAACGTATGAAATATTTTCTCTAAGGAACTTATCCATTGTTCAGCTAAAAATGGATTTGTATCCCCATTTAATGTTGGTGGTTGTTGCCTCATGATGTGGTCTAACAATTATCCTCCACATTGTGGATCTGGGTACTCCGTTCGGGTAAGGTTATTATTCATAACTTGACTGATTTGTCCCAGTGTGGTTATAAGATTTTTAGAACCAGTTGCATCACCATCTCCACAATAATTATCTTGAGAAGGAGGCAAATACCTACATGGATTATGTGTGTTGATATAGTTTCCATTTCTTCTACTAGGAACCATTTATAAAAAATTGAATACACTAGATTAGTTTGTGAATCATAATACATAATTCTAAACTAGTAAAATACCTAACATAAATATGAACAGTTTATGCATATAATCCATAATCATAAAAAAAGTTATCTTTGAGGAAGTATTTACTCAAAAATCTTTCATAATGGCTTGTAAAGAAAATGTGAATTATCCTAATAATATCCCCTGAGAGTGAAGAAACCAAGAGTGAAGAAAGATCCGTTTTCATGCACCAGTTATCGTTCGTGTCTAGGTCAAAGTGGGGTTTTCATGTTTTACCCCTAGATACATCTGTGTCAGATCCTCATCTACCTGTTCTTATCTAGATAGGGATGTATTTCTTCTAAAATTCACAAAATCTATAATTAATAAAATTCTAGGAAGTTCTTCTATTCTAATACTCAATGTCTATCTTTGGGTAATGTTCTATAATCATAGTTTTTCTAAATCTATTTTCCAATGTTTAAACTAAACTTCTTGAGATACCAACTGTAATGCCCTGAACCTAGTTACCCAGAGTCGGTGCATTATTACATAACATTGGAATGATCACAATAGATCAAGTCTTGGAAGGCCTATTAGTTTAGTATTCTTGGAAGTACTAGATACATACATAAGTTTGACACAACCTCATGAAATAAAAAAAATTATGTTCCCTTTGAAGACACTCATAACCTTTGGCTTGTACCTGCAGAGTAATCACAATATAATTCTTCACAACCTGGGAAAAATAAAACATAAGAAAGGGGTGAGCTTAGATTCTCAGTAAATATAACATTATATCAAAAAGTATCATAAATAAGAATAAAAATTTAATTCAATGTATAAGGCTAAAACACAAGCCTTTCAAATGTAAACTTAAGAATAATATAGAAAAGATAACTAAAATAATTCCAATTACTTATTAACATGGGTATTCTACTAGTCGAATAGTCAAATGTAATATCAATATCTAATTTCATTATGAGAGAATGCATAATGCCGAACATCATAACCACATAGTCAAGGCCTCTTACCAATACTACAAATAAGATTTTTTCATGGCCTTATGCCAAGACACTAGTTTGTCTCATGAGACCTAATGATGCATCGAGGATCAATAGAGGGATCCAACCGTCACTTAATAAGTCCAATTAATTCCTCAAATGAAATGGTTGAAATATATCGTAAACATTCATAATGAAACTAGCATAAAAAATGTTAATAATTTAACCATCATACCTGAATGGTATAAAAATAACACATCCAAAGTCAAACATATCACAAAACATTTAATACAATATGGAAGACTGTATCATAAAAAATCAAAATCAAACAAGTGTAAAATCCATCAAAGGATGTTGACATAGATGTGATCAAAAATATTTGAGAGAAATATCTCTTTCTATTTAGAAATCATTTAAAAGTCACATATTTATAAAAGAAAACATTTATTTTGAAAATATTTATATAATATTTTAAGGGAAGATTCAGATGTGTTATAATGGTGGAAAATAGATTCACCCTTCATATAAGTTAAAAAACATTCTTACCTTAATTTTTCAAAAAGTTCATAAAGTACCCTGTTTGGAAAATGAAGGAATGATTCATTTCAAAACATTTTATAAATAGTAAAATAGGGTTATAAATGAATTTAACCCAAATTCTTTGAAATAGTAGAAATGTTTTGAAATACATTTTTAAGAAACACGAATGAGGATGATAAAGAATTCCCCGTAGATGCTTATGTATAATCAATCTCGAATAATAAAGTGATTGTAAAATTAACCCTTACCTTATACCTTTCCTCAGTCAAGCTTAAGTTAAACTAATGTATGATAGTTAAATCATTATTATTAAATTATACAAGAACCACATACATAAATATGATATCATATATGATATTCTAATATTTCTTTTCTAATAATATTTCTTTAGTATTATTATTTTAGGTGTTAACTGATTCGATTTACTTTATAGGTTTTGTTACATAAGTCATGTTTGTTATGGATAAGAGTTATTTGATTCATATCCAGAATGATATTTAGTTATTAAACATTATTCTAAATCATAAAATGAAAAATATTTTTGAATGGTTACGATGGGTAATGAATATCATCGCCTTCGTGGAGATAATAATCCGTACGTATGTACGAGCGACAATATCATTATGTTGATAGTGAAATTGTATGTAATTGGATGGTATGTTAAATATAAATAATATTTAAAATGTTATATTTTTTATTTACATCAATTATAATCAATAAAATACCCATCCAAATAACTATGTGTTGAATAACAAACTAAAGCACAACATGGAGGCAGTAAGCCGTACGTACGCACATATAGTGAGTTTTTCATTCATAGGATAGATAGAATAATGAATATTGTTGTACCATATTTAAAATAACATCACATTATGTATAAGGTACTTGAGTTATTATTTTGGTATTGAAAAAACAAAGAAAGATGAATTGGAAGAAGAAAGGAACTTTGAAAGAGGTGATGAAAGTATTACCTTTTCTTCAGGTGTTTCCATTTTGATTTGATCAAAAGGGATCCTTAGGTTGGATTTATGATCAAAGTAAGGCCTCTAGGTTGAATTGAGGGTAGTTCGAAAGATATTCGAGTAGGGTTTGGCTGATCCAAATGGCTTTAGAGGTGTGATTGTGAGATAAGGGGAAGTACTCTTTTATAAGTGAGGTGAGGGTCACTTGAGGAAAATATTGAAAACTTATTTTATTATAAAATTATTTTCGGTTTATAGTGGTTCCAAATGAACTTATTATAGGATAAGGTGGTTATGGGTATAAAATACCTCAATAAATAGGTTTTAGACATGTTTAGGTCACCATATTAACCTTATCTTTTATATTTAACTCTTAGTTAAATAGTTTAACTTTTAAATTGTATTATTGTATTTTTATATTACATGGTTAATAAACTTATAATAATATGCCACAAAAACCTCAAGTGGTTAATTAATGACATATATATCATTATATAAGTCACTTGTATGATCTTTAGTTTTTTAGGAATATTATATCATTTAATAATACAGTATTTGTTTTAAAAAACTCATTTATGTCAATTTTGAAAGTATTTAGTATTTGGTTTATGTGAAAGTCAAAAAAATGTTATTACTTAGAAAAAAATATATTAAATCCATCCTAACATGACATATTAACCTATAAAATTAGTGTAATGCATCACAAGTCTCAATTTACATTTATTTGGATATTTATAATATCAATTATTTTAATCTTTCATTAATAAAGTAATTACAACATCATCATTGTGTCATAAATAAATTTAATAATTCATTATATAAAAATTATAAATAAAATATCATGATGAAGGAAATATTTTTATATTTTTCATTAATATTTATTGTTGAATTTAACATATGTATAACCATATATTAAAAATTGATTAGTTATTAAAATTTGAATTTAACACTTTAAAACATTTTTAATTAAAATAAAATGTCCCAATCTAATCCATGTGGATCAAAAAGGATCATACATTATTCCTAAGGTTTATTTTGGTCGAAAAAAACTTATACAATAGAATTAGGACATGTTTTAGGGTAATTATAATATCATTTTTAGGTTTAATTACCCTATTCACTTTTAACTGTGGTAAATAATATTCCAAAGTTACTATTTTACACAATTTATTTTTATCATTTTGAACCAAATTTTACTTAATGATGTCAACCGTTTCTTTTATAGTTTTGAAATTAAATTCACAGAAGTGGTAAAATTATATATTATGAAAATTGGCAAATGTGCCTTGACGGTGGGTAAAAAGAGTTAAATAGTTCAATGAAATTTTATATATCTAATCTTATTATAAAATTAATCCAATGAATTACATTGAACTAATATAATTATTATGTATCTATTGTTTCTTTAAAATAAATTTAAATAAAATTAATAATTATATATAAAAAAGTTTTTTTAAAACAATAACGTAGTGTTTTTCACTATTTATCAAAAATTGAATGTTTTTAGAGAAATTCCAAAAATTTACCCTAAGATAATTTTGATATTACGAATCCAAAAATGAAGTCCATTTTAAATAATAAAATTTATAAAATTTAAAAATGTGGGTATTACTATTCATAACTATTTTTTAAATGGCTAGTTTGATTGGTCATGGTGTTCTAGAACTAGAAGTTGTGTACAACGCAAGCTATTGTATTATTCAAAGAGAAGTGTACCATAGAAGCTTGGGGTGTTACATTTAATGTTGGGATTTTTTTCCTCTTATAGTAATGTAAATATTCCTTCCATACCACTCTTTAACAATTGAATTTGATCCTTTGGAATTTTTGTTCCTCCACTAGAGAGAAAACCATCTATTCAATCCTTTTAGGTTTTACTCCTGGTTGGGTAGGTTTGACATCCTTGGAGACATTATACAACTTCTCTAGTTCATGGAATACATCCTTCACAACATACATAATTACATATTTCTCACATATTATTCCATGAAATTACTCTATAGTTTGAAGGAATCATTCATTAAAAAGTGTAGTTTATTCATCCTTCTCTTTAATAATTTTGGAGAGAGTTTTGGATGTAACAAACTACTTGGATAATTAATTTTTAATTACATCCCCCACTTCTTCTATCCATGATACTTCTCATTTTTAATTCCCCTAATGAATGTGAATGTACATATATGTCAAAAATAAAATTGTTTAATTCATTAAAGGTGTGTTCGAGGGTCAAAACCTACCAAACGACCTTTAAATGATGTAAAATAAATTTAAAAAAACTATGGAGTGAATTGTGAAATGGTAGAGTAGATGGTACGTCCATTGGAGGTCATGTTTGACCAGGATGATGGAAAACACACTTTTAGTGTTATGAAACACCGAAACATGAATTTAACGGTCCTATATATAGAAAAAAACCTTAAAATTACTTGAAATCATATGAAAACCATATTATTATTATTCATGATGTGAACGACCATATGGAACATTAATCAGATGTGAGGTCTTCCTTGAACTACGGAATATGTTATTTTTAATTGTTTGGCGCCCTTAAAAAAGGTGTGTTTTGGGGTAAAAATAAACCAAACGACATCCGAATTCTGTGAAATCAAAAGAAAACAATCATAGAGTGAATTGGGAAATGGTCAACCTGAAATAACATCAATTAGAGGTTTTGTTTTCACAGGATGACTGAAAATGCACTTTTAGTGTCATAAAACACCAAAACACTTGTTTAATGGTTAGATCCATAGATAATAACATCGGAATGAATTTAAATCCTAGGAAAACCATCTTATTTTTATTCATTACATGTAATAGTATATGACACATCAATCATACGTATGGTCTTCACGGAATGACTGAATATGTGGTTTTTTAAGATTTTACACCCTTTAATAAGGTGTGTCTAGGGGTTAAAACCAACTGAACAACATCTGAATGCCATGAAATCAAGAAAAAACAATATTAGATTTAATTGTCAAATTTTCAAGTAGAAAAAATAAAAATTGGAGGTACCATTTTACTGAGATGACTAAAAACACACTTTTAGTGTCATAAAACACCAAAACGTGTGTTTAATGATTAGATACATAGAAACAAAATTCATAATGACTTTAAATCATATGTAAATTGTCTTATTGTTATTCATGACATGTAAGAGCAGACGACACATCAATTGGAAATGCGGTCTTCACAGAACGACTGGATATGTAGTTTTTAATGATTTGAAGCTCTTTTAAAAGGTGTGTCTGGGTTTAAAAACCAATATAACAAACTCCAAATATTGTGAAATCAAAAGAAAAAAACTATGGAGTGAATTGTGAAATTTTTGAGCAGACAATACATCCATCGGAGGTATCGTTTGATAGGGAGGATGGAAAATAGACTTTTAGTGTTATAAAACACTAAAATATGCGTTTAACATTCATATATATAAAAAATGACTCACAATGACATTAAATCCTTAAAAAACATCTTATAATTATTTATGATGTGCACGAGTAGACATAATGTCAATCAAATGTGCGGTCTTTTCGGAACTACCAAATATGTGGTTTTTAAATGTTTGACACCCTTTAAAAAGGTGTGTCTAGGGGTAAAAACTAATCAAACGACATCCGAATACCATGAAATCAGATGAAAAAAATCTTGAGTGAATTTTGAAATGGTTTAGTAGACAAAACATCAATAGGAGGTGCTGTTTACCCAGGATGACCGAAAATGCACTTTTAGTGTCATAAAACACCAAAAACACGTGTTTAACTGTCAGATCCATAGGTAACAACGTCAGAATGAATTTAAATCATAATAAAACCGTATTATTATTATTATTCATGATGTGTAATAGTAGAAAAAAATCAATCAGACAAGAATTTTGCACAGAATGACTGAATATGTAGTTTGGTAATATTTGATGCCCTGTAAAAAGGTGCATCTATGTGGTCAAAAACAAACGAATGACATCTGAATTATATTAAATAAGTTGAAAACAATAATAGAGTGAAATATAAAATGTTATAGTAGAAAAAATTTCAATCAGAATTAATGTTTGACTAAGATGACAAAAAACACACTTTTAATGTCATCCAGCACCCAAACGTGCATTTAACGGTTAGATCCATAGAAAATGACCTCATAATGAATTGAAATCACCGAAAAAATATATTATAATTATTCATGATGTGTAAGAGTATACAAAACATAAATTGGACATGTATCCTTTGCGGAACAACTGAATGTGTGGTTTTAAATATTTGATTCCCTTTAAAAAGGTGCATCATAGGGACAAAACCATCCAAAAAACCTTCGAATGCCATGAAATCAGACAACAACAACTATGGAGTGAATTCGGAAATTTTCAAGTAGACAATATGTACATCGGAGGTTATGTTTGACTGGGATGGTAGAATACACAAATTTAGTGTTATAAAACACTGAAATATCTGTTTAATGGTCAGATGAATAGAAAATGACATCAGAATAACATGAAATCATTGAAAAAATGGATTATTTTTATTTTTGATGTTTAAGAGTAGGCGAAACATCAATTGGATAAGAGGTTTTCTCAAAATGACTAAATATATGGGTTTTAATTATTTTATGTCCTTTAAAAAGGTTCGTTTGGGGGTAAAATGCATCCAAATGATCTACAAATATCATGAAATTAGATGACAACAATAATGAAGTGAATTGTGAAATGGTCGATGAGATGGGATGTCAATCCGAGTTGGTGTTTGTCTGAGAGGATGAAAAACTCTCTTATAGTGACATAAAATACCAAAACACACATTTAATGATCAAATCCATAGTGAACGACCTCATAATGATTAGAAATAACAAGAAAACTGTATTATTATTATTCATGACATGTACATGTTGACGACACATCAATCCAATGTGCGGTTTGCATGGTACAACTATATATGTTGTTTTTAATGATTTGATACCGTTTAAAAATGTGCATTCAGTTGTCAAAACTATCCAAACGACCTCTGAATGCCATGAAATTAGACAAAGACAATTGTGAAGTGAATTGTAAAATTTCTGACTAGATGGTATGTCTATCAGAGGTTTCATTTGACCATGAAGATCGAAAATCCACTTTTAGTGTCATAAAACACCAAAACATGAAATTAACAATTAGATTCATAGAAAACAACTTTGTAATGACATAAATTCATAGTAAAATCGTCTTAGTAATATTCATGACATGTATGAAGAGACGACACATTAATCAGATATATGTTGTGCTTGAAACGAATGAATGTGTGGTTTCTAAAGATTTGACGCCCTTTAAAAAGGTGTATCTAGCGGTCAAAACCATCCAAATGGCATTTTAATTCTATGAAATCAAATGAAGAAAACTATATAGTTAATTTTGAAATGGTCAAGAAGATGGTATGTCCATAAGATGTGCCCTTTGATCGGGATAATGGAAAACACACTTTTGGTATCATAAAACATGAAAACATTCATTTAACATTCCGATTCATAGAAAATGACCTCAAAATGACATAAAATCACAGGTTAACCCACTTATTATTATTTATTATTTGTAAGAGTAGAAGAAACATCAATTAGATGTGTAATATGCTTAGAACTACTAAATATGCGGTTTTTAAAGATTTAACGTCCTTTAAAAAGGTGCGTTCAGGGGTCAAATCCAGCCAAATGACCTCTAAATGTTGC
Source organism: Viscum album (assembly GCA_963277665.1). Lineage (NCBI taxonomy): Eukaryota > Viridiplantae > Streptophyta > Magnoliopsida > Santalales > Viscaceae > Viscum > Viscum album. Next base: position 1,796,143,935 of record OY728131.1, read on the forward strand.
AAAATTAGACGACAATGACTATGGAGGTAATTGTGAATTTTTCGATCATATGGAACAACAGTCCAAGCTGGTGATTATTTATGAGGACCAAAAACACAATTTTATTGACATAAAACACCAAAACACACATTTAATGATAATGGTCCGTAGAGGACGACATTATAATAACTAGAAATGATATGAAAATCGTATTATTATTATTCATGAGGTGTACAAGCGTACGATACCCAAATGGGACATGCAGTATGCATGGTATGGATGAATATGTGGTTTTTAAAGATGTTATGCCCTTTAAAAAGGTGTGTCTCGTGGTCAAAACTATCCAAACAAATTATGAAGGCCATGAAATCAGAAGGTGACAACTATGAAGTGAATTTTGAAATGTTTGAGTTGAGGGTATGTCTATCAGAGGTTCCCTTTGACCATGATGATGGAAAATGTACTTTTAGTGTCATAAAACACCAAAAAGAGGCATTTAATGGTAAAATCCAAAGAAATCAACCTCTTAATGAAATAAAATTACTGAAAAAATAGCATAGTATTTTTAGTGATGCGTACAAGGAGATGATACATCAACCAAACATGCGGTCTACTTGAAACGAATGAATGTGTGGTTTCTAAATATTTGAAGCCCTTTTAAAAGGTGTGTCCAGTGGTCAACATCAATTGAATGTCATCCTATTTCTATGAAATCAGATGACAACAACCGTAGTGTGAATTGTGAAATGTTTGAGTATACAAAATGTCAGTTTGAGTTAGTGTTTTTTTGGAGGACTGAAAATGCACTTTTAGTGTCATAAAACTCAAAAACATTTTTTTAATGGTCATATCCATAGAAATAAACCCCATAATGACTTGACATCACATAAAAACCTTTTTATTATTTTTCATGATGTGTAAGATTAGAAAAAACATCAATCATATGTGAGGTATGTGCGTAACTACTAAATATGTGGGTTTTAATGATATGATGCCCTTTAAAAAGGATCATTCAAGGGTCAAAACAATCCAAAAAACCACCAAATTTTGTGAAATTAGAAAAAAAATTATGGATTGAATTGTGAAATTTTCAAGTAGATAGAAACTCAATCTAAGCTAGTGTTTTTCAAGAGGACCAAAAATTCACTTTTAGTGTCATAAAACCCGAGAACATGTGTTTAATAGACACATCCATAAAAACTGAACATTGAATGATTTTAAATCATAGGAAAACCATATTATTATTATTTATGACATGTAAGAGTAGATGACACATCAATCAAACATGTGATATGTAAGTAAAGACCGAATATGTGGTTTTTTAAATATTTGACGCCCTTTAAATGTGATTTCTGTGGTCAAAACAAACGGAACGAGCTCAAAATGTTGTGAAATAAAATGAAAAAAATATGGAGTGAAATTTGATATATTCAAGAAGAAAATACATCCATTAAATTTTTTGTTTGACTAGGATGAAGGAAAATTCACTTTTAGTGTCATAAAACACCAAAATGTGTGTTTAACAATCAGATGCATAGAAAACAACCTCAGAATGACATGAAATCATAGGATAATCAACTTATTATTATTTTTACATGTTCAAGTAGTCAAAATGTAAATCAAACATGTGGTACCCTTGGAATGATAAAATAAGAAGTATTAAATTTTTAAAAGAAGAATAGAAATTATTAATATATTTTGAGAATCAAATGATCTTGATCTATTGTACTAATATTTAATTGATATATTTTATTGAATTCCAGTTATTATGTGGGATATTTTTTGATGAACTAATTATTTTATTAAATTATGGCATACAGTTTTATTCAAAGATGAATGTAGAGCTTGGAAGATGATAATACAAAGATATTTATGTGTATGTGGTTTTAGATATTCTATAGATATTTTTTTTTGAAAATGTGGTTTTTTAAATGTTGTTGTGATTATTTGATATATATATATATATATATATATATATATATAACGACTTCCATTTAGTGACCGCTATAGGTCATGGAGAGTTGGGATTTAGGGACCGCCATTAGGTGGTCGCTATATCCAATGTAAAACGAGCCTATTGCGGCTACTAAAAGTCAGTCGCTTCAACCCAACACACCATGACCTATATAGACCACTAAATGGTGGTAGCTATAGATGATCCAGTGACATTTATAGTGTCTGATATGTGGTGGACTCTATAGGAAATAATGATGGTCCTAAAGCGTCTTCTATTTGGAGGATGTTAGGAAACCACTATAGGTCTTTAGTGACAACTTTTGGTGGTTGCTAAAAGCCTCTTTTATACTAGTGGGAAATAATTTTTCCATACAAGAAATGTGATCTGAGGTGATTTGAAACATTTGACAGTGTAGGGGCTCATCTATTTTTTTTCAGAAAGATTAATTTTTTTCAATTTCAACATTGTGAATGAACTTCAAGAGAATATACAAATTATTTGGTTCTAGATCCATCATGGTCTCAATTTGTTACGGTGTAATGGTGTCACTTCATATGATATTGTTGTAAAATAGAATTTTATAATTAAATTTTAATTAATGTGGAAAATTAGTGGCTTCCCAGTATATGAAATGTTATTTGGCTACGATGCACATGGTCCAAAATCATTTACACACTGTATGAGTGACTGATAATCATTTAATTCTTTTAAATGGAAGGAAAATTTGTTCTTTCAACTTTCACCACTAATTTCTTCCCATATACACCCCTTTATGAAGGACAAAAAATAATTTCATTAAAGTTATAATTAAAGGAGATGTACCTCCATCATTGGTCTTACATTTTGATTTAAAATATATTTTCTACTAATTACCTCTTACTACCATTGGACTTACAATAAAAAAAAATATTGATTTTAGAAAGATCATAATTGGATAAAGAAATGTATTTTTTTGGATCTGTGATATTTGTCTAATTTTTTGGTCCTTCACATTTTAGATTTATTACTTATTCAGAATAACTATTTTGATAAAATATTTAATGAAATTATGGACACACCTAGTAAGATTAAAGATTATGGAAAGGCATGATTAGATATTGTTCAAATATATAGGGACCCATAAAATTAGTTATTTGAAATTGAAAGACCAAAGAAGTTAATTAATCCAAAATTATCTTATATAGTTTCTAATGAAAATCATTTATTATTCTATAATTGGACTATGGATTTGAGGTTATGGGATGGTTATATTTTAAATTTGTCTTGATGTGTCATAAAATGTCATATTACTAGCTTTAAAAGTCATTATTGTTATGTTTTAATGTAAATAATACTACTAATTATCCTTATAGGTTTTTTATTTTTTTATTTGGGATATGATAACAGGAATATCATAATTTTTATGAGACATTTTTTAGAGATAGTAGAATATGATTCAATGCATATACTTTAAAAAGATATTTTAATTTTATATAAACTTGTAATTTTTTCCCATGAGATTTCATTAATTCAATGGGAAATTTAATATTAAATTTTACCCATAGAAAAAGAGAAAGAATTGTAAAATTATGATGGATATACTCGTATGAGATAATTAGGTAGAGATTAAAGAAAAAAGTATGTATCAAAGCATCATTTGAATGGATAATTACCTATGTATATTTACAAGAGGAAATTTTTTCTTCTGCTCTCATTATTTTCAATCTCAATATACTTCTAAACATAATTGAATGAGTTGTAATGAGAGAAATTTTGAAAATGTAATTAACCATCACTTATATTTTTTTAATTATCCTAATCTTAGGTTTGTGGGAGTATATTAATTATTTATTTAAAATTATGAACATAAAAAATCTCATACATATTCTATTCTCAATTGTGAAAAAATTACATGATTTTTACATTGAGTTTTTCCTTCACCCATTATTTATATTTTTTAGTAAATTAATATATTTTTATTTTTATATTATATGGTGATCATATCAAGAAACATCTCCCACAAATTACACCTATTTCTTTTGATAAATTCTTGAAAAATAATTTTTGTTATTGGTTTCAAAGAGTGGTAAGGGAAATTGTTTGTGGTTGAATATATGAAATAAATTTTTTATTTGTTATATTGGTAAATTTTTTTCAATTTTTTAGGTATTTTAATATGAAAATAAAATTGATAATAGATTATGCGTATTAATAAACCCACCATCCATATTGGTAAAATATTATAATTGATATGTGGTGAATGGTTTTCAATTTCATACATTTGTATACAGTGAATAAAAAACAATTAATAGAAATGTTTTCTTAAAATGGTCTCATCATAGAGAAAAAGAAGTTGACTTTTATGGGATGCTAGATTAAATAATTTATATCTATTATATATGATATAATTGTGTAACAATTAATGAGGTGTTCTGTAGCCTCAAATATTCTTTTCTTCCTGGTGATCATCCTGATGCCTCATCATCTGACCCACAGGCTGCTTCAAGTTTATCACTGACTCTAAGGGGTCATAGTCTAGGTATATTAATGGTTTCAAACCCTATTCTTGAGTAATTTCCACCTATTTATTTCAATCCAATCATTAAGATACATGTTTATTTGTTCATTTTAGTTAATTTTCATTAGTTATTATTAATTTTTATTAATTTATTTATGTACTAATTAGTAGTTTTTTACTATTTTTTCTCATATTTTCTCACATATAGTTATTGGATAGGGGTACGATTCTACGGAATTATTTTTCTGGTCCATTGTTGATATGGGATCATAGTCAAATAGATTTTTATCATCACATGATTGATCATTGGATGGTATGTAAATAAACAATAATTTTTTTTAAAATTTATTTAATTATTAACTTGATATTATTAATTATTTATAGGGTTTATTGTATCCCATAAAAGATATAATGATATACACTATCTAGAAGTATTGGGAGATCATTATTCATATTCACTATCATCACTTTTTACATTATCTGAGAAAGAGATCCATGGAGAAAGATAGAGCCATAATTTTTTATTAGGCGTACTACAACCATAAACCTGGTTACATCTTATCTCATGTTTGAGTTGGATTGTTCTCCTAATTGATGGGAGATAGTTTTTAGGGAAGATCATCATGGGGCTGTTCGAACTAGGGAATCTATGAGGTCACACATAGAGTTATGAGTCAAAAATTTAGTATTCAGCGATGACATATGGTAAGCTATTCTATTTAAAAATTTATATATAATTTTATTTTCTATTGTTTATTTTATTTTCATATAATAAAATTGAGCATCCCAATGTTAAAGAGTTTTATTTTTTAATAGTATGCACACTAATACTTCCACTGGAGACATTACTAGTAGTCGATAATATCAAAATGAATTCAGTATAATTTTTTTGTTTGTTAAATTTAATTGAAATTAATATTTTAACTATTTTAATTTCAAATCTCATTTGAAAGAGTCACATGAAATTGTGACTTCTCAAAAGCAAGATTATAGTCAGTATGAGTTAAAGGGATATGACACCCAGAATAATTTTATGAGGTAGATTAGATGAAGCTGACTCAGTATGGTATCAAGAAAGGCCAATTGGTTAGTATCCATTTTTGATAAAATAATTCTAGTTATTATGGAACTACAGTGTGGTTATCCTCCAGCTTGATGGGAGAATATACAAAGTCTTCATAATTATTTACAGAGTATGAGGAGAAGATTTTAGCTTAGAATGAGTTTATAGAGATCATATGTGTAGAGAAGGATAAGCTTTTTTGACACCATCATCATTAATAGAAACAACAACATCAATGGAATGAGCAGTTTCACGAGCAGAAAATGGATTATATGTGATTACTTGTACTAGGTATAGGGATGTTATTCCCTCCACTTGATCCTCTATATGATCCAACTCCTCTATAATGATTAATATATCTCATTCATTGAAATATTATGATGAGTTTTGGATGAACATATTATTTGTAATATGGTTATTAATTCATAAAAAAATAGTTCTATATATAATATTTTTTAAAATTTGGTTAATTTTTTTTAATTTTTTTTATTTTTATGTAAGTTTTATTTTTTTATTCGTTTAATTATTTTCAATGAAAAATAAATTCCAATGCAATAGGTTATTTGTGATGGAAGTTCAATTCCATCGCAATATGTTATTTGTAAAAAAATGGAATTTTCATCACAAATAATAATTATTTTATATGTGGAAGAAAACTATTTGTGATGGGAATATGTCCCATAAAAAAGAACTTTTGGTGATGATATATTGCAATTTTTTTTCATTTCCATTTTTATCCATAGGTCATTCGTGATTGGGTCGCATCATAAATACTTAATTATGATGGGATCCCATCACAAATTACCCATCATAAACTAATAAATTTACATTTTTAAAAATTCTAAGAGAATTTATAATGCAAAAATTTACCATAATAGAGAGTAAAAATAACAAGTTAAACATAAATAATATTAATTATGTCAGTATCCTATGAACTCAATATATTTTTATGAATCAATTCACAAAAACAAACATATTAAAAATATTTAATATGATTTTGATAAAGGTTTGAATCTTCGAAAGAGAGAAAAATTATGTACGAGGAATTATACACTATATCCTTACATAATCAAGGTTGAATTGATTAAAAAAAATTTAAATTAAAAAAATCACCATTGAATCTCTAGAATCAACAAAAATATAACTCTTAAGAACACAATGAAAAACTATAAGAAACAAATTATATCAAAATAAATCTAAAACAGTATTCACATCATAATATTATTCAATAGAGTGAATGAGAGGATCTTCTGACTGGAAATATATTTCTTCACCTTTATTATGAGAAACTCTTCTTTAGAACCTTTTTAGATGACCCAAACTATTTTAAGCAAGATATGTTTTAATATTTACTTAACAATATGGTTTCTAATATCATTCTATTATAGAATGATATAAAACCAAGTGATTAATTCTAGAAGAACTAATTAGAAGAAATAAGATGTAATTTCAATATCTCTACTCACAAGGACTAACATGGAATATTTTATTTTCCCCTTACTGGTTCTTCCTCTACCACACTTAAGAATAATATAAATATCCAACGCCTCTGGTTCACTTTCCATGTCTTATTCACCTTTGATAGCATTATTCTCCATAAATCTATGGGATTAGAGAATGAGAGAAGAAAATTTTAATGAAAACATAGGTAAAAGAAACTCCCTAAAAATTCCAAATTTTTATAGAATAATCTAAATCTAGTTCAAGAATTTACAAAACTAGATCAATAAAATTCTGTGTATACTCTAACATTGTTGAATCTCTTTTCTAGTGGTGATAAAATACCACAACCATAGGTATGTTCACCATAATAGAAAATATTTTCTGAATGAACCATGGCTTGAAAGCATCCCATGAATGGTCCTTCTATAGAATGAACCTGATAATAGACTCTAACCACATCTAACATAGGCATTCTAGCATGAATCATCGAAACATAAGCCTCAATGCTTAAAGAAGCTCAATCCTGATGAAAATATCCACAAAACTATGTATCCATGACACCACTTCTTGAGAATATTTTTTCCAAATGAAAAGAAGATGATTCAAGTTCTAAAACTCTTGACCATGATATTTATTCCATGGAATGCGAGGAAGAAAAAATCTCTAATATTAAAGATGATTGAATGACCATCCCATAAAATCATGACCAACCAAAGAGTCTATTAAATCCAAATAGGGTTTACTCTAAAATCTATTAATATGTACACAAAAAAAAAATCTCAAATTCCATGGAAGAAATCCTAAATCCATAATAAATATCAAATAAAAAATTTAAATAATCCTTAAACAAAACACATTATAAATTCATGCATAACCTAAGAATCTCATTTTAAAATAAATTCACCTATTTTACCCAAGATATTTTTATTAATACTCCTTAAAAAAGAACTTTCATTATAAATGAATTGTTGTTAACCTGATTTTAATATTTTGAAAACAGAACATTAAATTCCAAATATCCCAAAAACCATCCGTCTTAAAATAATTTTCAATATATTCCATTTAAAATATTATAAATAAAAATTATTAAAATAAAATTTTGAAGGCTTTTTTGCAGTCATGTTTTGTGTTCCCTCTTCACCCATTCCAGTTAAAATAGGTTAATTAATTTTCATTCAATAAAGGGGGATTAACCCTCAAAATTTTATAAAACAAATTATTTTTAAACCTCTTTTTTTAACAAAAATTAGTTCCAAAAAACACCATTTTAAATTATTACTTCAATTCAACACCAAACAATATAACCAATCACAAAACCCCAAAAATCACCACATTTCAAACTAAAAAAAACAACTTGAAATTTCTAAATAACAAAAAATTCCAAGATAATGGACACACATGATAATAGAAGGTATAAATAATTGGTATTTACAAACATACACTGGCCATACAAAGTCCAATTGTAGTAAATTAAATCTCATGGTCTACACAGGGTTTTCAATTCCATGTATAAGAACTCCATTAAATTAATTTCTTCATTATTTCCATTACAAATCATAAATAAAAAAAGACCAAATTTCTCAAAAATCTAAGAACTAAGATCAATCAAATGAAAAACGCATCATTAAAAACACTAGAAACTCAATCCTCATAATAAAATATGGTGATCATAAACTTAATTGTGATTTACATCCTAAGATTTTATGATCCTAACTCATGTCTACCAGACATTCCCAAATATCATGAAAAACCTTATTAGATACCAATTTTTCAAGAATTGACATGGTTCATCCCTAAACTGGAAAACTGAACCAACCATTGATGAGTCCCAAAGGGCATTATCAATCCCTATAGGATGAATATGATCACCTCTACATCCAATAAATATCTTTGGGAATGATTCCAACCATAAGAATAATTAAACTAGGATATGTCAATAATGAAAAATAAATTAACACCCAAGATAAACCATAAATAAAATAATATCATGAACATGTATCAACATGACAAAACAAGATCCACATACAATGTAAGAGAAATGATAGGTGTACCACTAATGTAGTTCAAGGAACATGAGAACAATGGAGATAATAAGATGCAATGAATAGAAGAAACCAATACCACCAAGACTCTATAAGAATGTGAGGCATCACCACATGAACATCCACTATACCTAAACCATGATAATACACAACAACTGAGCATACTTATAAACATGAAATGATATGTGTATGAGACAAGTAACCCAGTAGGTCTCCACCCACTAACCCGATGCATAAAACTTGAAAAGAAAACCTATAACATTAAATTCTTAAAATTGGATACAAAATCTGTTTTAATTGGGTTTCTCATTTAAAATCAACTTTAAATTAGTTTCCATTGAAAAACACAAAACTTTTAGAAATAATAAATTATTTTCAATTAATTCCAAATTTTATATTCCTTTAACAAAATCATTCATAAATTGTAGCTATAACAGTTTTAAGGCAAACCTTGAATGAAAGAACACAATTTCAAAAAATGAAAAGTATATGTACCCTAGAAAATATTTTGATGTTATGGAATCATATGTGATCAAGGGGGAAAATCTAGAATATAGATAACATGGTAATAGATTAAGTAATTTTTCATTTAATATAACAATCGACACATTAGTTGACTCATCCAAACACCCGAACCTACCCTTCATAACCTAATTGAGGGGAAATATCCCATAAGATAACCTATGTCCCAAACTAGGGACATTAATGATACCATATTTATAAACTTATTCCCATGTGTACCTAGAGTTTCCACCTATCCAAAAAGTCTTCCCATGTCATATAAATAGAAGTGAGTGTTTCAAGATATGAGAAAACCGTATAATCATATCAGATTTTTTTATCAGACTCACACCTCCAAACACCCATATAAGATCACCCATTTATCTAAGAATTATAATATAATTCAACTTCCCTTAAATGGTATAAATATTAAAATAATTCAAACATCCCTAATTTTCATCACATATAAATAGAAATTCTCTATGGGTTATCATTTCAAAATAAACCAATAAAAGTTCCAACCAGGCCTTGGGGTATTTTTTAAGGATAAAAGCAATAAACATCACATTACAAAAAAAGACACATAATTAATTATTTGATTAGTTAAACCACATATAATATTTCAATGAAATTATCATAAAGGTATAATCATAATTGAGATTTAGAAAATAATATTGTTACATTATTTTAGAACTCAATATTATATGTAATGTAAAGTGATTAAGTGCCTCCTTGATCCACATTGTTTATTTTTTTTTGATAATTACAATATTTTTATTGCATAATTATAATTTCTCATTATTTTAATCCTTTATTATCTCTACTATTAGTTAAAAAAATTATTTTATGCATGTTTTTTTATAATAATTGATATTGTTTTTAATATATTACTATTATGATGTTTAGGTTTATTTTGGAGAATAATCCATCAATATGTGGGTTAACATTACATATATAGTGAGTCTATATATTAGTTTATTCTTGAAAAATTGGAAATAGATGTAACTAACCATGAGTAAATATTATGAAAAGTATAGAATTGACCGTAAGAAGAAAATTAACTAACAGAATAAAAAAAATCTATTGTATGAAGTAAAAATTTAGAAAAGTCTTGAACCTACTGCAAGATAAAAATGAACTGAACTCAAGAAAAAAATTAATCTACCATTTGAAATCAAAATTTAGTAGTCTTGAAACTATCATCAAAAGAAAAAAAATATCCATAGGAATAAAAAAACTGATTGTAAGAAAAAAATTAACAAAATCATGAAGAAAAATGAACCAACCACAAGAACTAAAATCAACCTACCGCAAGAAGAAAAATAAAACAACTCTATGAAGTAAAAATTTGGTAATGTATTTAGTATAACTACCTAAGATCACCTAAATACCTTTTTATATTAAGGAACTAGGAAAAATACAATAATCACAAATCCATAAATTTGTGATGATCTAAGGTACCATCTAAGTCATCAGATATAAAAGCACTAGGACAACATTTTTGGTTTTCAAGATCATTTCCCTAAAGTTTAAGAATTTGAATTAGAAGAAATACTTACTTTATTTCGGTATAACCTCACCTTTGTTAGTACCTTGAACAATTTCCACTTCATCTCTTAATGAAATAAAGTTGAATTTGTCTTTCGCGAAGTTTTTGCAGATCATGCGATAGAATGATAGGTCATTACATCTATCTCAAGCATAAGTTAGAAAAAGTTATATACATAAGTCCATCTATGGTGAGATTAATTAGACATGGTTCCAAAATGGACTTATACTTCATCTATAATCCTACATAATAAAATAAAACTAGTTTATACTAACCAGGGACTTCATGTAGGCTAGAGGCAGGCGATAAAGGCCTGTCGTACTTCAGTTGTGGGATTGATTCCCGCAACCTTGTCCGACGCGACGGGTTGTCACTCATTCTATGAGTTGTCCTTTTTTTAAAACTATACTATTATACCATAATAAAAGTTCTATCCATAAACAGTACTATCTGATATCTAACTTAATCTATTCCAATCTTTAGGTTTATCTAAAATACTTCTGTCCAATCTCATAGTATAAAGATAATGATTACTTGAAATGTCATTTACCGAGCATGTGAATACCATCATTTATAATATGATATATCTTGTTGGTCACATTACAAACATGTGAATACCCTAATCATGTATTCTCATGAAACATGAATTACCATAGAACCTTAGTGAAAACATGAGTGCTGTCAAAAGTTAACTCTTTCCACATACCAAAATCCCAAAATTTCTATTTACTCAAACCATGATATCGCTTAGTCCTTATATCAATCATGAGCTCATGAATACTATAAAAAATATTATTTTCTCCTTATCAATTCATTATGAGCATATCATTTTCTTTCCAAAAATATCTGAATAACATTTCAGGGTTACCAGTACCATTCAAAATATTCTTTCAAATACTTTAGTAAAAACAATAGTGTAATAATCCTAAGATAATGTATTTATTCCATAGTACCATTAACTATACAACATAACTATTGATAAACATAAATCATTACACTACCTTATTAAACCACTGACTGAGCTTCATCATTTCTTTCAACTCATATATCATTTGCAGTCTATTCATCATCATCAACATAAATACTACCCATATGACCATGTTGATTCTCTTCATGAGACTTTCTTTTAGAGAATTGGCTTGCATAATGCCCATACATCCCACATTGAAAAAATTTAATCATTGTTGATGTCGTAGAAATACCATTATCCTTGTCCATGGTGTTAACTTAACCTTTTCATTTTCACTTACTGGCTTTGTGTCCTTCTTTCCCACACCCAAAGCATCTTCCAGTTCCTTTGAAACAATCTCCCTGATGCCTCTTCCCACATGATTTACATGAGGGAAATTGAAGTTTCTTTCCTCTATGATCATCATGAAACTCCTTCTTTCTATTATTATCCGACTCAGGAAACTTACAAAATTTGAGATTATTAATCATATTATGAGATTTATGATTAGGTATTATAATGATATGTGGACTTCCAAATCCAATCTCATTTGGTTTCTCATGATGAATATCATTCCATTATCTATTATATCCTCCATTATCGCGAATCTTCCTGTTTCCAGCCATTTTCTAAAACCCAAAAAGAATAGTGTGAGTGGAAAAAATCATGCTAGGAAAACAACATAATAAAGGGGGAGTACCTTCAATATATAAAACCTTAGGTTTAATTCTAATATCATTACCATAATTCTAAGACTATAACCTATACGTATACTTAACCTTAGAGACATCCCTAGACATACCTTAGAAATATCTCTAGGGATATCACTAAAGTTCTCACATCCTAGTTTCCAAAGGTTAACTAAACCATCACTCTGATACCAATTATTGAGACTCAAATCATAACGTACATGGAAATTAAATTACCTTTGCGGAATACATAATACATGAAAAAAACAGATGCCCAAATACCGTATTAGTTTAGTGTCTTTGGAAACTCAGAACGAAATCTTCTAATCCTGGTAAAATCTCTCATAAAGATATTCCCCTTTTGGTTTTCATACCTAAAACTTTTATTTATATCCCAGGGAAAAGAAAACATAATAAGGGTGAGCTCAAATGCTCAGTAAGGGAAAACATAGAGAACATAAAACAACCATAAACATTTGAATGAAAAAACACGAACATAAAATACAAACATCAAAATATCGAGTAAAGACATAAATATAGGAAGTACTTAAGGCATATATCATAAAGGAACACCAATCATGATAAAATAGCTTGGAAATAAAACTTTTAATTGTGGAAAAACATTAAGAACATGATATGATTTCCATAGTAGCCAAGGCATTTCTTCCAAGACCATCTTAGTGGACAAAGTCCCTTTCTGAATCGAGTTCACTCCTCGTTTTAGTCCTGTAACACTGAACCAGATTAACTTAACGTTTCAGCCATGTCTATCTCATGAGATATAAATCTTTACCCAATGCATTGGAGGGAGATATTGGTACCGCCAATCTCATAATGAAATCATTCTTACTTGTGCCACAAAATCATAAATCATACATCATAGCATAACCCATGTAATAAATTGGGATTCTTAAACATCATTCCATCGTAACATAATCCATACAAAACAAATGGATATCATTTCATCATAAGAATAATCATACCCAGTAAATAAGAGAGACATTATACTTGAAATATACACATATGAAATAATTTCATCCTAGATGGAAAATAGTTTTGACAAAACACTTGAAATGAATTCTTGAGGAAAAAATCCATTCTTTTTCAAAATCATTTTCTTTTCACAAAATGACATGCAATTTTAAAAAAGAGGATTTTGTTGAAAATAGTCATGAAATCTTGTACAGGATGCTTCATAGAAATAAGGCTTTATTAAACCGTATGAATCCATTCATTCTATATAAGTTAAAAAACATTCTCCTCGTACTTTTTTCAAAAAAGTCAAAAAGTACCTCGTATGGTAAACAAAAGAAAGATTCCTCCCAAACCTTGTGGTAAAAGTCATAAAAGGGTAAAAATGACTTTAAACATTCATGTAATAATACTAAACATTTTATGAAAACATTTTTAGAAAACATGGACATGGATGATAAACATAACCCCAGTAAATACTTGCGGATAAACAATCTCGAATAAGACTGAGATTGGAATAATCATCACTTACCTTAGGTCCAATATGCTTTGTACGTATCCAAACCTCCTGTATAATGATTTAAATAATGCCATTGAATTATTTTAGAGTCATATTCATTGTTATGATATCATATATGGTTCACTTATGACTTTATATTACCCGTTCTTTTGTAAATTCCATGTTAAAGCAGCGTTTTGGGTAAAATCGTTTCATTTATCATACGTGTTTCGACATGTTGTTCTTGACATTATTACTTATATCCTAATTTAATTAATTCATGAATTTAAAACATGATTTATATATATAATATATATTCATCATATACATATATATATGATAGATTGATAAATGGAATGAAATACACCGTTCATGGAGACGGTAGGTCGTACTACGCATGAATGCTGTTTTCGTTTCCTTATTGAATTGAATGGAATTAAGTAGATGAAATACATATATATAAATAAATCTAGTATAATTATTATGTAATATATTTCATGATTACTTATTATATATACTTTATAATCATTCATGAATGGTTAATCATGTAGAATGAATCTCATCGCATCGTGAAGACGGTAGTCTGTACGTACGCACGAGCGATGATACCATTCCCATGATCGTGGAATTGTATTGAAGTGTATGTATAATATTTCAGAATAAATTTAACATTACAATAATCATATATAGTTATTTATTTACACCATTATACCCATCCAAGTAAGGTGGTGGTCGAAAACAGATTACACCACGGCATGGAGACGGTATTCCGTACGTATGCACGCGTGGTGATTTCATTTTCCGTATGATAGATAGAAGGTGAAATAGGGTTGTTTCATATTTATAATAACATATCAGTATATAATTAATACTGATGTTATTAAATTATAATGAGAAAACTAAATATGAAGTAGTTGAAGAAGAAAGAAACTCGAGAGAATCAGAAGAAGGGATAACCTCTTCTTCGATGCACCTCCTTTAAGCCTTCTCTTAAGGAAATAGAGTTGGTATTTTGAGAAGACCAGAACCTCCAGAATTTTTATAGGGAAGTGGAGAAGATAAATGGGCAGGGGTTGGCCGAGATTCAAGGCACAAAAGGGTGTTAAGAGAAGAGGGAAGGGGTGCCCTTTTTATAAGGGAGGAGAGGGGCACCTTTGGAAAAACTTAAAATATTATTTTATAATAAAGTAATATTTGGTTTTTAATAGCTCAAAATTGATTTATTTCAAAGATAAGGTGGGGATGGGTCTCAATCCTCTTAACAAATATATTTTAGACAGGTTTGGGTCATTATGTTAACCTTATCTTTTAGTTTTAACTCTTAGTTAATTATATTGACATTTACCATGTCACTTTGTATTTTTATATTATATAGTTAATAAACCGACCATATACATCCAAGCGACCCCCAAGTGGTCCATTAATGATACACATATCCTGATATAAGTATCTTGGCCGTAACTTAGATTTTTAGTAATATAATAACAATTAATAATATAATATTTGTTTTAAAAACTATTTTATGTCAATTTAGACACTATTTGGTAATTGGTTTTTGTGAAAATTATAACAGCATTATTAGTTAGAAAAACGTTAATCCAATCAATACTAACATGTCATATTAACCTAGAAAATTACTGTAATTCATAAAAAGTCTCAAATTAAATTTATTTTTGTATTTATAACATCAATTATGTTAATATTTCATTAATAAGATAATTACTGCATCATCATTGTGTAATAAATAAATTAAATTATTTAATGTCTAAAAATTATAAATAAAATACTATTATGTAGGAAGTTTTTTTATATTTGTAATTAATATTAATAGTCGAATTTATCTTATGTATAACCCTATATTAAAAATGATTTAGTTATTAAACATTGATTTCAACTATTTTAACCATTCTTTAAATAAATTAATAATAAATGTCTTAATCTAATCCAAGTGGACCTAAATGGTCATATTTTATTCCTAAGGTTGTTTTTGGTCGAATTACACTTATCAAATAGAATTATGACATGTGTTATGAAAATAATAATATCATTTTTACCCTTAATTACCCTATTTACTTTTAACCGTGGTAAATAAAAGTAAAAAGTTACTATTCACCAAAAATTATTTTCATCTCATTGAACCACATTTTATTCCTTGATATTAAATGTGTCTCTCGGATTTTTGAAATTCCACTCACAGAAGCAAAAAAATTAAGTTTTATGTGAATTTCAAAATTCTCCTAGGACGTGGGTAAAAGACGGTGAAAAATTCAATAAAATTTTTATATATCGAAAATTATTATAAAATGAGTCCAATTAATTACATTGTACTAATATAGGTATTATGTATCAATTTTGACCTAAAATAAATTTAAATAAAATAAATAATTATTTAAATAAAAAGTCGGTTTTTAAATAGTAACCGAGTGTTTTCACTATTCATCAAAAATTAAAAGTTTTCAGAAAGATACCAAAAATTCAGCCTAGGCTAATTTCTATATTCCAAATCCAAAAATGAAGTCCATTTTGAAAGATAAAATTTATAAAATTTCAAAAAGTGGGTATTACTATTCATAACGGCTAGTTCATAATAATATTATAATAATATCTCGTTTAGTGAAACTTGGTATTGCGTATAACACACGCTATCGTGGAAGGTCACGGTTTCATGTAATGAAATCCAAGTCAGGGTTGCGTATAGTGCAAGATTCATTTGTTGTTGCGTATAATAGAATCCAACCATATTTCATTTATATATTGAATATATATATATATATACACTCAATGTTGCGTAAAATATCTTATATCAAACAAACATGAACTTGTGTGTAACACGATCCAATATTAGTGTTGTGAATACTACAAGCTAATTTGGTGTTGCGTATAGTACAAGATAATTTTGGTGTCGTGTACAACACAAGACATCAATGAAATTAAAAACTAACAATTCTCATAAAATCTCGGGTTGTTACAACAGCAGTATAAAAAGTGAAAAACAGGGCCCACCAAAAGAAAACTACAAAGCGCGTCCAAACTGCTCTGAAGAAGGAGAACGCTTCCAAAAACACCCACTAGAAAGCTCCCTCGGCTCTGCACCGGTAAACACCCCGGTCAGTCTCACTCACTCAGCTCTGCCTACTCTGGGTTCTCTTGGGACTCCGTCGAAAGGCATGTGGTTTTCACAAGACACAAACATGTGTGGGAAAAGCCTTTGCAGAGGTGAGTATAACCATACTCAGTACGCACCCCAAAAACCCAAAACAAAAGAGAGCAACTAAAAGGAAATAGTCCGCTCATCCCAGCCAGAGGGAAACCCGTACGAGAGAGGAAATCCATCTCATGACCATCCTCGTCTAAACACAACTAGTCAGCTCAGCTCAAGTGTATGCGGATACATATAGCTTGAACAATCCAAATATACTTAGCTCACACAATAAGCCACCTAGGGTATCGACCTCGTCACCAGCAAAGGTTCAAAACCAGGAGAACACGCTCCATGATCGATGTTATCCTAGATGACACTCGTTCGAGAGATACACTCCATTGGGTCCCAAGTAAACATCTCAGACGCTCACCCGAGAGACCACGCTCGTCGGATACCGTCACTGAGGAAACTATGCTGAAAAAACATAATCACCAGAATCCTCAGATAGGGGATCACTCTTAGGGTTTTCTAGGGGATACCAGAACCCACATCGGTATATGAAGCTCACAGATAAGGGATCACGTCCAGGGTCCACTGGGGGATACCACGACCTGATCCGGCACTCGACAGAAACACGTCACTCAGATAGAGGATTTTCGCCTGCAAAAAGGTGGTCACGACGATACCAGAACCCTATCTGGTACATCTCACACTGTAGGGGATTGAACTAACGATGCCTCAACCCTATCGAAACCATGCGCTAAGTAGGCGATCGTATAAGCAACGATACCACAACCCTACCGAAACCACACGCTAAGTAGGCAATCGTATAACCAACTATACCAAAACCCTACCAAAACCATGCTCTAAGTAGGGGATCATATAACCAATGATACCGCAACCCTACAATACACCTCATGCTGAGTAGGGGATCATGTACCCGATGATTCCACAACCCTACTGAGTATGGCCCACCGCGTAGGGGATCGTAATCCCGATGATGCCACAACCCTACGGGGTTAACCAACTAGATAGGGGATCTCCGCCCGTGGATAAGTGGTCATAGGGATACCAAGAACCATATTTAGGGAAAAGATGCTAGAGGATCCCACTCCGGGACCACCAGAGGGATGCTACAACTCTAAAAACTTAAACATCCCATCGAGAGGATCACAAACCTATACGAAGGTTGTGATGCCATGAAAACCCTCGTAGGAATGAACCAAGGGAGTACCCTCAACCACTGCTGGTCCAAACATTTCTAACCCGAGCGACCCGCCACAACGCCACACTGCACACCTCCTTGGATGATACCAAGGAGACCATTGTGATCTACGCGGAAAATCACGTAGTATAGGCTATTTACTCACCCAAAACGGACAAATGGTGAAAAATACACTATTCACTGTAGCTAGCCCATGCAGGGCACACAAAACGCTCCTAAAACTCATCAAGAAGATTATACCATGGCAATCCCCTTGGAAAAACACACGGAATCGACTACTCATTCACCCAAAACAACCACCCGGTGAAAAAAGGTACTATTCACTGAAGCCAACCCAGGTGGGGCCCATGCCACGATCCTGATACTCATCGAGCGGATCACACTATTGCAATCACCTCGAAAAAACATGCTGGATCGACTGCTCAAACATCCCAAATGGACAACCGGCGGAAGAGTTGCGCTTCTCCGAAAACGCCAAAAACCCGACCTCATGGGGCCCACTCCCCATTCTTAGTCCCATCACCCAGAAACCATCTCAAAAAGTCCAACGTACCTTCAGGGTATCAACTCCACTGACAGCACGTCATTCGGACACTCTGGGTAGAAGTTACAACAGCCCGAAGTCATAAAATAATAAGATATTATTATTTTATACGATGGTTCAAACCCCGGGCCACGATCCCAAACCTTTAAACCCTCGAACCCACACCGGAGGGTTGGCCTCGTCCCTAGGGTCGCTCCGCCATAGACGGCACATCAATCGGACATCCAGATGGTAGGAAACGGGGGTTTAAAAACCCCTGTGTACCAAACTGGGCCGGACTGGCCGGTTCAGGCCGGCCCGCACAGCCCGACCCCGCCGCCACCGCCACCGGCCGCACCAGCCGGCGGTCCGCGCCACCACGGCCCGCGCTCGTGAAAGCGACCGACCCCCCCGTCGGGGGTTGCCCGTAATTGTCACCGGAACACCGCGACAATGGAGGTCCTTTGTTGAAACGCGGCCTGCCACCGCGGCCCGCCACCGCCACCGCACCTGTGTCGTGCAGGCGAACCTTCTGAGGTCCGTCGGAGGCCCCTTGGAGGTCCAAACGCAGATCCAGAAGCTTCTGCGCATCCCCCGGTACCCGATCTACCCATATGCAGGTTCAAAACATAGGAAAAACGCAGAAATTTGGGATCCGAGATTTTAATAACCTAAAACGCCTACTTGTTGGTGGATCACCGACGCTTTGGGTGCAGAACGGCGCCCGCGACGCCCTAAAGCTGGATCCGCAAACGAACGACGCTGAAAATGGACTCACAGAGCATGATTTGGAAAATAACGGGCGAAGAACAGAGGAGGTATGTGCGGCATAGGTGGGAGGGGAATAGTTCCCTTTCGTTTCCCTTTGTTTTATATTTAAAGAAAACATTTAATTTTCTGCCCCGACCGAACCTCCCAGCGCGAAACAAGTTAAGTCACCCCTAGGGAACAAACGCCATTCTGAGCGCAACGATGAACTCAGATTTTGTATCCAAGTCTCTGTTCTGGAGTTATTTGAGCTGACGCTTGTAAACTAACTTTTCCACATAATTACGAAAACGCCCCTGGTGCTGCTTTCCACTGCAGGCTCGCGCCCGCAAAGTTTACACCTCGCCTAGGGTAAATGGCACATTCCGAATGCAACTGTGCCCTCAGATTCCCATTCTAAGCTACCGTTTAGGAGATATCACACCCCTTCCACGTGCATAGTAAAAAAATACTTACTATTTTTATAAAAATAATTCCGGGCACATCGGGCCTCGGAATCGCACGCCATCCTTACTCCTAGCTTTGGAATTATTCGTAAAAATATTTGAATGTCTGACAGGGCCAAAAACCCAAGTCGCTACATCCTCCACCACATAGAACATTTCATCCCCGAAAATCCATAAGTGCAAGGTAAGCGAGTGGACTCTCATCCAGGTCTTCCACGCCAGTGAGTTCGCTAACAAACACCCATGCCCGAACACATAAGTCAGAGGGACTCATCCAAAACACCTCAACACTATCCGCTTTGGGCGGCTCTGACTCGCCCTCACAATTTTTAATCGTGTTACAAAAACCCGTCTCGGTGGGGGAAGGATCCTTCTTTCTCACGCATTCGATGCACTCCGTAAAACACACGCACAAGGTCTTACCAATGCCCTGAAAAAAACACAAGCGAACAACAGAAAGGAAGGGTACTTCTAAACAGTGTCTATCGAACTACTGCAGAATGTAGAAAGGACACAAGGCATACATTTTTCCATCCACAGATCCTCTGAGTCAATATCCTCTAGGGCATGCATCGGTTCTCATCCCCGTCCACTAGCTCCCTGAGCTTGGTGTGGACCACCTGGTGGTGGGGGTGGGGGAAACATAAACCACCTACCACCTCCTCCTGCTGCTTCGGTTCTGTCACCATGTCCGCCGCCCTATGTACCTCCTTGCTTGAGACGCTGCCTCTGCCAAGGAGGTCTATCGACCGACTCCCTCTGAACAACATGACGGGTCAGACAATCTCTGACAAGATATCCCCGACCGTCACAAGCATAACACCGCCTCTCATGTGGCTGACCAAAACTGGCCTATGATACCTGTGAGCCCTGAGCCTCAGATCTTCCATCCAGGGGTCGCCTCCTAAAATGTCGGCCACGTCCGGACCCCTGAGTCTATCGTCGTCTAACAGATGCCGAGCCGACTGACAAAGAATCAGCTCTCGCATGCCCAACACTAACAGGTGGGATCGGCTCAGCCAGAAATCTCTCCACCACCAAAGCTCTCTCCAGCACTCCAGCATAGGTGGGAAGACACAAGGAAACTACACCTGCCCGAATGTCCCCGCATGGGCCCTACTCTAAGTTTTGAGCTATAAAGAACAGGTCTTGAACAATATCCAGGGAGTAGCGCGACAGGTCTGTAAACCTCGCTGAGTACTCCAACACAGGAATGCACTCCTACCGAAGCTACAGAAGATCTTGAATCCACACTGACCTCAGCATCATTGGATATAACTCCTCCCCGAAGATCTTCTCAAAATCTGACCACGTGAGCGTCTCCTCATCATGGGACTGCATCACCAAACTCCACCATCGCCCGACCGAACAATGCAGAAGCCTCACCGCTAGGACCACCATCTGATCTGGAGGTGTCCTCACTAGGAAGAAAACTCGGGTGACTACTTCAAGTCAGTCATCAGCTGCCTGGGGGTTTGGATCACCCTGAAACCTCAGAGGTCGCTACCTCTAGAACTCGTGCAGTGCACTCAGACTGCGTGCAACCTCGTCTTGCACTTCCGGAACAACCAGCTACTCGACAGGTGGTAGCTCAACTGGCGGACAACCTGGAGGTCCAGCCTCAGAACCTTGGCCCTGGTCTACAGCCTCTACATGGGGCGAATCTTCACCACAATCCTGATACAGAACCCTCACATGATATCATCGTGGAGGAATCCTAAAATACATTCAAGACGCACCACAGTCAATGATTATATCTGGAGAGCTGACTCAAGAAGGAAAAGGAAAACCCAAAACCCAGTCCTATATGGTACATTTACCATTATGTCCCTACGACTAGTGTATGAATGTCCTGAGTGGAAAGGCAGGTTATCAGAGTCCTGGTGTATAGATACGTCAGCCGCCACACCAACACTGGCGTCTCTGGCCTGGAAACCAAGCTCGAAACATCATAACACTGCCGCTATACATCCCAAACTAAACTCACAGCTAGACCAGCTGCGCTCTGAGATCGGAACGGTGGAACCTTCTATGATACCACTCTATCACGAACCGACCCAACGGGGCTCGAGCCGCAACACCCCAAGCCCGCCTCCAAAAGGACTGGGGCTGGCAACTAGCACCGAATATACTATCACACACATGGGAGGCATTAGCCTAAGGTACCTGTAAAAATGCACCCACAAACACCTCCATGCAATAGTGCAGAGATAAATAAAACTAAAAAGTAAATGAATGCATACATCTAACCGAAACCAGAGTGCGATAGAAGTACAAAAAAGGAAAAACATGTCCCACTAAAAGAAAACCACAAAGCGCATCCAACCTGCTCTGAATAAGGGGAACACTACCACAAACACCCGCTGGAAAGCTTCCTTGGCTCTGCACCGATAAACACCCCAGTCAGTCTCGCTCACTCAACTCCGCCTACTCTGGGTCCTCCTAGGACTCCCTCGAAAGGCATGTGGTCTACACAAGACAGAAACATGTGTGGGAAAAGCCTGTGCAGGGGTGAGTATAAACACACTCAGTAGGCACCCCAAAAACCCAAAACAAAAGAGAGAAACTGAAAGGCAACAGTCCGCTCATCCCATCTAGAGGGAATCCCAGATGAGAGAGGAAATCCATCTCGTGACCATCCTCGGCCAAACACAACTAGTCATCTCATCTTAGGTGTATGCCCATACATACACCTCAAACAATCCAGATATACTCAGCTCACGCAACAAGCCACCTAAGGTACTGTCCTCATCACCAGCAACAATTCACAACCAGGAGAACACGCTCCACGATCACCATCATCTTCCATTGGGTCCCAAGATAACATATCAGATGCTCACCCTAGAGACCACACTCTTCGGATACTGTCACTGAGGAAACTACGCTGAAACAATAAAATCACCAAACTCCTCGGATAAGGGATCACTCTTAGGGTCCACAAGGGGATACCATAACCCACACCGGTATACAAAGATCACAGATAGGGGATCACTCCCAAGGTTTGCTGGGGGATACCACGACCTGATACGGCACACAACAGAAACATGTCACTCAGATAGAGGATCGTTGCCCGCGTAAAGGTGGTCACGACCATATGAGACCCCTATCTGGTACGTCTTGTGCTGTAGGGGATCGAACTGACAATGTCGTAACCCTACCGAAACCACACGCTAAGTAGGGGATCGTATAACCAACGATATCACAACCCCACCGAAACCATGCACTAAATAGGGTATCATATAACCAACGATACCGCAACCCTACTAAAACCACGCGCTAAGTAGGTTATTATATAACCAATGATACCACAACCCTACTATACACCTCATGTCAAGAAGGGGATCGTGTACCCGACGATGCCACAACCCTATTGAGTATGACCCACCGCATAGGGGGTCATAATCCCAATGATTCCACAACCCTATGGGGTTAACCAGCTATATATGGGATCGTCGTCTGTGGATAAGCGGTCATAGAGATACAAAGAACCCGAACTAGGGAAAAGATGCTAGAGGATCCCGCTCTGGGTCCACTGGAGGGATGCTAAAACTCTAACAAATTAAACATCCCATTGAGAGGATCACAAACCTATACAAAGGTTGTGATCCCATGAGAACCCTTGAAGGAATGAACCAATGGAGTACCCTAATCCACTACTAGTCCAAACGTTTCTAACTTGAGAGACCCACCACAATGCCACACTGCGCACCTCCTAGGCCGATACTGAGGTCACCATTGCGTTCTACGTGGAAAATCATGTAGGATATGCTATTTACTCACCCAAAAAAGACAACTGGTGAAAAAGGAACTATTCACCATAGGAAGCCCAAGTGGGGCCGGCACAACGGTCCTGGAAATCATCAAGAAGATCATACCATGGAGATCCCCTTGGAAAAACACACAGAATCGACTACTCGTTCACCCAAACCGGCCACCTGGTGAAAAAGGTACTATTCACTGGAGCCGGACAGGGTGGAACACGCCACGATCCCAATACTTCTTGAGAGGATCAATCTGTTGCGATACCCTTGGAAAATGACACAGGATCAACTGCTCAAACATCCCAAACGGACACCCAGCGGAGGAGTTATGTTTCCCCAAAAATTCCAAAACCCGGCCCTGTGGGGTCCTCTCCCCATTCTTAGTCCCATTACCCGGAAACCATCTCAAAAAGTCCTCCCTACCATCGAGGTCTCAATGCCACTAATGGCATGCCATTCGAACACTCTGGGTAGAAGTTACAACGGCCAGAAGTCATAAAATAATAAGATATTATTATTTTATACGATGTTTCTAACCCTCGGGGCACGATCCCGAACCATTAAACCCTTGAAACCACACCGAAGGGTTTGCCTCATCCACAGGGTCGTGCCGCCATAGACGGCGCACAAATCAGACATCCAGAGGGCAGGAAACCGGGGTTTAAAAACCTATGTGTACCAAACTGGGCCGGACCGGCCTGCGCCAGCCGACCCGGCCACCGTCGCTGTCCGCGGCACCGGCCGGCGGTCCGCAGCACCGCGGTGCGTGATCACGCAAGCGCCCCCCCCCCCCCCCCGCTGGGGGCTTCTAGTAATTGCCACTGGAACGCCGCGACAGCGGCGATCCTTTGTTGAAACGCGGCCTGCCGCCGCGGGCCGCCCCTGCCGGCGCCGCCGCGTTGGGTCCGCGCCGGCGAACCTTCTGAGGTCCGCCGGAGGCAGCTCGTTGGCCCAAACACAGATTTGGAAGCATCTGTACACCCCCGAGACCCGATCTACCCATCTTTAGGTTCAAAACAAATGGAAAACGCTGAAAGTTGGGATCCATGATTTTCAAAACTTAAAACGCCTACCTGTTGGCAGATCGCCGACGCTTTGGGTGTAGAACGACACACGTGACGCCCTGAAGCTACATCTACAGATGAACTGCACTGAAAACGGACTCCCAAATATTGATTTGGTGATGAACGGGAGAAGAATAGAGGAGGTACGTGTGGCGTAGGTGGGAGGGGAATAGTTCCCCTTCATTTCCCTTTGTTTGCTATTTAAAGAAAACATTTAATTTTCCGCCATGACCGAACCTCTTGGTGCCAAACAAGTTAAGTCACCCCTAGGGTAAATGTACTGTTCTGAGTGCAACGACGGACTCAGATTTTCAATCCGAGACTCTGTTCATGAGTTATTCGAGCCGATGCTCGTAAACAAACTTTTCCACTTAATAACGAAAATTCCCCTGGTGGCGCTTTCCTCTGTAGGCCCGTGCCCGCAAAGTTTACACCTCGCCTGGGGTAAATGACACGTTCCAGAGGCAAAAGTGCCCTCAGATTACCATTATGAGCTACTGTTTAGGAGATATCACACCCCATCTATGTACATAGTATAAAAATACTTAATATTTTTATAAAAATAATTCCAGGCACACCGGGCCTCGGAATCCCATGCCGTCTTCGCGCCTAGCTCTAGAATTATTTGTAGAAATATTCCAAATTATGACAGGGCCAAAAAACTGAGTCACTACATAAAAAACCTACATGAATAAAGTAATTTTTAATTAATAATTATTTATTATTCATTATTTTTCAAAAATTTGAACGACTCAAAATTCCACCAAACTCCCGTAATAGAGGAAACCCCTATTCTAAGACTAACTGAGCGGTTAGAGATATTATAAGAGATCATATTATTGGGGAAAAATAAAAATTTTACACCTTAAAAGAATCTAATATAAAAAATTCACAGTTTTACACCAATTCCTAGTACAAAAAAACATGGTTCATTACAAAAAAACATTTTAAAAACTTGGGATGTGTAAATTCAGTAAAATATAGATTTTAAGAAAGTTTGTTTGTTCTAAAAAATTAATTATATAAAGTGTATAACATGCAACTTTCGACTCAACAAAATCTTTGTAATGATAACATGAATGTGAAATTTGAAATTGAAAAGTGTATTGTTTCCAAAGAAGAATATTTATTATTTTATTAAAAATAGTGGGAAAATTTTTATTCAAATAATTTTTTTCAGTTGAATGAACATAATGTCAAATGTTATAATGTTGTGTAATCTTATAATTTTTTTGTGGAATAGAATATTTGACCCTGAAAATTTCAGGTTACACAATATTTCGAAAAGGAAAAAGGTGGTAGGTCTTCTATATTTGAAACCTAATAACACCTATGTAAGAGATCCATGATTAAAAGGTAATAAATATAAAGGGACATTAAAGTATAGATAACAGGTATAAACATCCAGACTACTTCAACTATTAATTTTTTTTAATTTAGTCCCATGAAACTACAAGTCTTAGAGGAAATAGGTATGCTTTTTTAATTATTGATGACTGTATTAGATTTACATTGACTTATTTTATTTAACATAAATCTCAGACATTGTATAATGTTATTTCATATTGAAAATTAAATAAAAATGAAAATTTTTATCTAATTTTATCAATTAGATGTGATATATAAGGTGAGTTTTCAAATCAAGAATTTCATAAATTTTATAGTGATAATGGGTATAATCATAAATTTTCATCCCCTAGAACCTTTTAAACTATGGTGTATAAGAATTTAAAAATAATAATTTATAATAAATTCCTAGGAAAATATTATTTGATAATTATTTTCCAAAATATTACAAGGTAGAAGATATTAACATAGCCTCTTAATTTTCTAATTGAATTATTCATCAAATATTTATTAAAAAAATACTAAATAAAATATTGAATGGAAGAAACGTAGAATTGGTTATCTTAGAGTATTTGTATATGCATTTTACAATCCTAATACAAAATATTTACTTTAAAATAATGTTTCAAAACAAAATTATATTATTTATATAGGGTATTGTAACATAAAAACTCATGATTTCATGTACATAAATCCATTTTTTTGATCATATCATGTTTGAGTATTTTCTCATATAGTTTTGGGTGACTTTTTGGATTTTTTAGAAGTTTATTGTCCTTCTAATGATTAGAAAATGTTTAGGGAAAATAATGTGATTCTACCGAGAAAACCATGATTCTTTTGTGTGAATTTAAAATTAGGGTTCATGTTTATGTGCATAGTTATTCTAAACTGTACATCCTTCCCTCAAATCCTCTGACCTGATACAGAGGTGTTCTACAAAGTTGGTTCATGGTTTGTCCAAAATGAGTCACCCCAATGTGTGATGCTTAAAATATCCTATAAATTGTCACATTATTGGTTCATTGTAACATAATACTATTTTATAAAATAAAATTATTCTATTGCGTATTTGATGTGAAACACCAAGTTTAAACGACACACAAAATATAAAACTATTACATCATAGCAGTTAAATTGGTTCGTATAAATATTATAAAATAGTTTGTGATATATATTTATAAATAAATTTCCTACTTTATAAAAATCATTGTAAAATTATTAGTAAATAACCAATTTTTAGTAACGTAATTTTATTTTTCATAAATATGTTTTCTTCCAAAATTATTTTTTTGATTTTGTGAGAAAATATTATAATTTATTTTTTGGAATGTCATAAAATTTATTTTATAAAATTAACTTCACTTTATCAATATACAAATTAAAATTTACCTCAGGTGATATTTTGGTTTTTTTAAAAAATATTGTTTTTTATTGAATAGTGAAAATATTGATTTTTTTGTAAAATTTTCATTTCATCACAATAAATTAAGTAATTTAAAACTCAAATAATGTTTTGAATATGGTTTAAAGTAAAATAACTATTATTTATTTATATTTAATCCACTTAATTACTTTTTAAACCATTTTATATTGGTATTTATTATAAGTTTATTTTTTGTTTGAAAACAGGTTTTTTTGAAAACAGTTTTAAAGTGCATAATGTTTCTTATTTTTAATTAATTAAAATAATACCTTCTGATAAATTTTTAAAAGAAATTTGTATAATATATATATATATAAATATGAATATCTATTCATATAATAATTATTGTTATTTATAGAGTTAATATAAAATCATATTTTTCATGAAAAATACACTTCTTCAAAACCAACATTTCATCACGTTTCTGGGTTTTGTATTAAATAAAAAAAATTCCACTTATGTGAATTGAATTTTTTAAAATTGATTAAATATTTTTAATTTTAATTATTTATATTATCTAAAAATTTCAACTTATTTTTTTAACATAATTAATTATGAAAACAATAAAAATTAATTACTACAGTTAAGGTGAAAATGTGTTTATCGATGGGTTAAACTAAAAAAATAAGGATTAAAATTACCTAAAAACATTTAAAAAATTAATTTTATGGAAATAATATTATTTTATAATGTATAATTCTCATTAATGGTCCATTTTTATCCTAGTGACATGTTAAAAATATGGGTACACCTTTTTATTGGAAAAAATTAGATGTTTTCCGCTCACCTCTCTTATAAAAGGCCACCCCTCTCCTATTCTCTTAACACTATAATATCCATTTGGATCAGAAAATAACTGAAAAAATATCTCATTTAAATCACCCCCATTCCCTAGAGACCATATTTTTGTCATAAATTCATCCTAATAAGGCTTTTGGTACTTACCTAATGAGGTTTTTTGAATAAGAGGTATCATGTTTAATCGTGCATTTTTATTTTATTTCTTCTTCCCCCTCATTAAAATATTATTAAATTATTAATATATAATAAAACCTATAAATCCCAAATTATTATTTAATTATGTTAGTTTAACAACATAAATCTATCTACTCTTCCATCAAATGAGATATGAAATCATCATTGGTGTGTTTGGTGGACTACTGCCTCGCGAACCGATGTCATTCATTTTCAAAAATTACTTCTCAAATTTTATTTTATTGATTTATTTAACTTAAATATATTATTTTTTAACAAATTTAAACTTATAATGTTATTATATAACTTATACCTTCTTAAATTCCATTCTGTGGGGGATATGATAATGTTGCTCGTGTGTACGGTGAGCTACCACCTCGTGTAGCGATGTGATTTATTTTCATTAATAAATTTCATAGAATTTTATAATAATAGTGTTAATGAATATATGTGATTTAAAAGATATAATTATGATATTAATGATATATTTATCATTCTAAAAAGAAAATATATCAATTTATTTTTTACCTTGAAAAGTTATAATGTTTTCAGGTGTATATGTGGACTACAGCCTCCACGAAGTGATGTGACTCTTTTTTATAAATAAATCACAATGATGATATATATATATATGTATACTCAAAGAAATAATGTTTTATTCATGATATTATTATCATTATATAATGATTAAATAATGCATACCTACTTTCCATAATGATCTTTGAAAAATTGAAATGTTACTCATGCGTACGTATGACCTAACGTCTCCATGATTATAACATAGTTCCTTTTCATAACCATATTTCATGGTTGGTTTTGAATATTATAATTGATGTATAAATAAGATAATTATTTCTTGATTATTATTCAGTATATTTTTAATAATGGCCACTTTGACCGATAATCAACCTGCCAAAGTCATTTTTGACACATAAGCCAAATATCATAAAAACAAATGATGTAAACTTAATTGATTATGTAATTCTATATAAAATGGTAATTAGTTAAATAAAATGAATAAAAAAATGTGAACACTTTCTTAATAAAGTGGATAATTAACATAAGCTTATTATTCAGTAAGATAAATAATGAATGTGATGAATCAAAATTTAGATAAGGAAATTCTTCTCAATTTCCTTTAATTGAGGAACATTTTTATGTTTTTCACCTATATTATTTCATGAGGTGTAGAAAAATACCATTTTATATGTTATATCATTAATTTATCTATTCTATTGTGAATTTATGTTTTGTTTAATGTTATTTGTTCATTGGTCTTATAATTCTAATTCTTCTAAAGTGAGAAGGGACTTTTCTTTAAAATCATTCTTTCAATGTTTTTCTAATAAATCTCTTTTTATTTCATGTATAGGTTTTCTCAATGATTTTATTATGGAAATTATATTTTTTTATAGAATTTTTTTGGTCTTTCTTTTATAGTTTTTCAATGAAGTAATATTTATAAGAAATTTTACCTTTTTTTACAAACAATAAAAGGAATGCTCTATTTTAACGTATATGATGAAAATGAATTTTTCCACCACATTAACCATTATTTTGAAGTTTATATTCCTTAAATTTTCATTTTTTATTAAAATAAAAACCCTCTTCTCATTTTTGGTTATTTTTGAATTAATAATGGGTATTAAAATAAATGGTTATTTCAATATATGAAACAATGTTATCACGTGGGTTTGAATGTGTTTTTCAAAAGGGGTGTACGATTAAAATGTGAAATAATAAAATGTTTTTTTTCATGGTATGGTACTTAAGAATTATATGAAATATGGGTGAGCCTGATATAGATTATAATATGTGTTGATCCCCATTACAACTCATGGGTGACCCTGATATTTTTTATATGAAGGGTTGATCCCCCTTGTAGCTCATAAAAAAATGGGTTAGACCAATATAACTTATAAAAAGGGTGAACCCCATTATATCTCTCTAATGAATTGTGTAATGATTATGTTATATTGATAATTACATTGTAATTTAGATGTATTTCTATTCTAATTGAAATGGTTTTTAAATTATTTTCTAAATATGAAGCTCTAAGTTTCCTAAAAGGGTTTAATTTTCATACCATGGGTTTTAAAGGATTTCATTGAGAAAAATGTGTGTGTTTTTTCATATGAAAATGTTTTATTATATAGACTCCTAGAAATTTTAAGATAAAGGATTTTCCAAGGATTTCATGTTTTTCACTAAACTAATGGTTTAGTTCTTTTTTTGTCCCATACTGATCTTTTGTAATCACACCACTTTTTTTTAAAAAAAATCATAATATTTAAGGATGGTTAAGGGAAAATAAGAATTTAAATTCAAAGTCATGAAGATTTTTCATGAAATGAAATCATGTGTTATTTGAAAAGTTTTTTATTATGAAATAATTGATACTAATTGGAAGAGTCAACTTTTTATTATATGGGATTTTATGAATTATTCACCACATAATTCTCTAAAACTCTAAACATGAAAAGCTACTCAAAGAGAAATAAAGTAAATTATTGACTAAACTCAAGATTATGTTATGTATAAGGATGGGTCATTATTGTTGGTATCAAAGGTCAATTTATACAAATTTATAGGTTAGGACAATCATAATATTATACCATTAAAATATTTTAACTTATGGTTAAGTGGAAATGATATAAAATTTTAGGATTATAATATTTATTGATATAAAATATATTTGTTTAGAAGGGTTTAATGATGATAAAACATGTATTTTTTTAATGGGAAGGATATAAGTGGAAAATATCTATCTAAACAATAATCCTAAGATGGTTGGAATTGGAATAAAACCGTTCTTTCTAGTGATATATCATTTGAAACAATCTATAGGTTATAGTGGTATCCATTCTAGGAAGAATCCCGATCTACAATAGAGGAACATGATGATAGTAGATAATTTCACGTGACAACATCCCCCATAATTAACTGGATCATCTAACCCATTGGTATCCACAGGATGGATGAATGCCTTATAGAATATATATGAAGTCATGGGGTGTTCGAAATATCAAAAGGTTACCATTTCCATTTATCATTTTTAAGGTGAGGCTGATTAATTGTGATATTTGGTTATGAATACCAAAGTGAGAGATGAGACTGATTCCATGAAATGTGAGTCATTTACGAATCCATTTCTAGAAAAAATTTTCCATAAGGGTTTTCTACTTTGAATGGAGAAAAAATTACTGGAATTGGGATAAAATATGAATATTTTATAGGTATATATAAATAAAACTTCATAATATTGTCCAATTATGTGATAGATTT
Source organism: Viscum album (assembly GCA_963277665.1). Lineage (NCBI taxonomy): Eukaryota > Viridiplantae > Streptophyta > Magnoliopsida > Santalales > Viscaceae > Viscum > Viscum album. Next base: position 1,796,176,037 of record OY728131.1, read on the forward strand.
TATTTGGGACACTGATAGTAAAATTTATAGATTGTATTCAGGATTGAAACCATGTTTTTGATGTGCTTTGTCCGTGTGAAAATTTGAAGTTAATGATAATGTTTTTCATTGTGTTGAGAAATTTGAGATGTAGTTTTCCAACACTTATGTGCCATGATATGACAAGTGTAATAAATAGTTAAGGTGGTAGAAAATAAATAAGAAAGCAACAAAAATGTCTACAGGTAAGCCCAAAACTAGTTCTAAGTGCGGTAAAAGGAATTTTGGTGATTTTTATCAGGATCTAAAAAGTGATACCATTATGGAAGGTTTGGCTACAGGGTTTGTAACTATAATGAAAATGGTCCAAAAATTCAATTAATAATATATTAGATATAAAATAAATGGTGATATGTTATATTTGCAATGAGTTGGGAAATTATTATAAAGCGTGTTTGAAGTTTCTTACTCATGGTGTAAATCACCATCATTAGAAATAAAAAGGTGTGAAAAAATCATTTTCTACTAATATAGTAGATTTTGGGCCATCTGGTGAAGTGGTGATAGCTCCAAGGATTTCAATATTTTCTAAATTTTAATCAAAAGTTCAATGTTTTAGACACCGATTTGGAGGTTTTAGGTGATGAGATATTAAAGTGATTCCTGAAATTTTGAGCGATTTTTTTGGTTTATGTATATGTAAATATTTGACTTATTGTAAATTATTCCATTACTTTTTTGGACATAAGTTTGAAGGTATTGATAAGATTTAAGTATCATATGATATTTGATGAATAATGTTATTTTTACTGATTTTCATCATATTTATAGGAATTTTATAAGTATAAAATTTTATGAAAAAGGATAAATCAAAGGTTGGGCAACAACCTATCACATCTTGAAAGGCCACGGGGCTTATACCCACAAATAAAGGAATACAAGGGTGAAAAACCTACCACTGACTTATGTGATGTCCTCGTTAGTTTTACATCATTATTTTTAATTAAATGGTTTGAAATATAATGAAAAATTTTATTTTCAAAACATATTTTTTCACATAGATAACCATGGTATTGAAAAGTAATTTGGTGACTAGGTTATTAATGTAATTTTGAAAGAAAATAACTATAATTATGGGAAACATATTATCTTATGCTAACCATTTTTTTGTGGTTAATGTCTGTAACGCCCTAACCCCAGTTACCTAGCGTTGGTTCATTAATACATAACATTGGCATGATATAAGGAATTACATCCTGAAAGATTAATCGGTTTAGTAGCATTGGAAGTACTACAGACATTCATAAGTTTTACATTACGTCAGGAAATAAAAACATCAACAAATTTTTTTCGCCTTTTAAACACACTTATATCCTTAGCCTGTCCCTATAGGTCAACCATAAATTCTTCTTCACATACTGGGAAAAATAAAACCTAGAAAGGGGTTAGCTCAGATGCTCATTATGGATTACAATATTGTGAAAACTTTCATAAATAAGTGTAAACATTTAAGGCAATGTATAAGACTAAAACAAAAGCTTTTAAAACATTAATTTCAGCATAATATGTCCAAGATAAAATCAAATAAATCCATTTACATATTCATATGGATATTCTAATAGTCAAATAATCACATGAAATATCAATAGGCACTTTCCTAATGATGGAATGAATAATTCCAAACTTCATAACCACATTTTCGAGGCCCTTTACCAAGACTCAAAATAAGATTTTGTCAAGACCCTATGCCAAGACACTACTTTGTCTCATGAGACCTACTGATGCATCAAAGAGCTATAGCGGGCTCCACCCATCACTTACAAAGTCTAATGCATTCCTAATATGAAAAGGTTTAAACATTACATAAACATTCATATTAAATATATCATATGAAATGTCAATACTTTATCCATAAACCATGAATGGTGTAAACATAACACATCGACAGTCAAACATATCACAAAACCTTCAATAAAATATTGAAGTTTTATATCATAATAAATCAACTTCAAACAAGATTAAAATCCATCAAAGGATGTTGACATAGATGAAATCAAAAATGTTTTTTAGAAAAATATCTCTTTCTATTTTGAAATCATTTAAAAATTATATAATTATAAAATAAAACATTTATTTTGAAAATATTATTTAGAGAAATATCTCCTTCTATTTTGAATCATCATTGTTTCATAAATAAATTAAATTATATAATGTCTAAAAACTATAAATAAAATAATATTATTAAGGAAATCCTTTTATATTTCTAATTAATATTAATAGTCCTATTTATATTGTGTGTAACCCTATATTAAAAATGGTTTAGTTACTAAACATTGAATTTAACTCTTTTAACTCTTCTTTAAATAAAATAATAATAAATGTCCTAATCTAATACAAGTGAAAAAAGGGGATCATATTTTATTCCTAGGGTTTTTTTGGTCTAATTATACTTATTCAATAAAATTAGGGAAAGTGTTAGGATAATTATGATATCATTTTTACCCTTAATTACCCTATTTAATTTTAGCTGTGGTAAATAAAAGTCAAAAGTTATTATTCACCAAAAATTATTTTTATCTTATTTAACCACATTTTACTTACTAATATTAACTATGTCTCTCATAATATTGAAATTCAACTCACAGAAGTGGTAAAATTAAGTTTTATACCAATTTGGAAATTTTCCAAGGAGGTGGGCAAAAGACGATAAAAAGTTCGATAGAATTTTATATATCTAAACTTATTATAAAATGACTCCAATGAATTACGTTGAACATATATTGGTATTATGTATCTATTTTTACCTAAAATAAATTAAAATAATATAACTAATTATTTAAATAATAAGTCGGTTTTAACCAACAACGCAAAGTTTTTTCACTATTCATAAAAAAATTGAATGTTTTAAGAAAAATACCAAAAATTCTCCCTATGTTAATTTTGATATTAAAAATCCAAAAATAAAGTCCATTATGAATTATAAAATTTATAAAATTTAAAAAAGTGGGTATTACTATTCATAACAGCTAGTTTGATTGGTTGTGGTGTGTTTGAACTCGAAGTTGCGTACAAAACAAGCTATTATATTCTACAAAGGGAAATGTACTGTGGAAGCCTGGGGTGTTAAAATGTATAAATATAGTAATAATATTTTTTTTATAAATTTTGAGATTATGTGATCTATCATAAGTTTACTTTAGTGGTTAATGCATGAAAAATTAATCTTCGATACTTATTGTTGGAGAAAAGATGTGGGTGGTGGGAATTGATTAATTGTGGAAATTATACAAGACTGATAATTACATGTCATTATGAATTTAATCATGAAGGTAAATTAATTACTCATCTATAGTAAACGGACATTGAAACAAAACATTTTCCTATTACCATCATTTTTTATGAAATTAATGATCTTTTTTCAAACATATTTCTTTTTATGGTTTTGAGATCCTCAACTTTCTACAGATCATTAAATTTCTTGTTATCAATGATCTATATAACTATACATATATCTTTCTATAATAAAATTTTCTTCCATTTCAAAATATTCACTTTCCACCTATGTTTTTCTATTTTTAAACCTAGTATGTGTTATTCTACATAACCTTCAGACTTCATTTTCTCTCTTATCAAGAGGATGTTTTATTAACCCTTTTTTACAATGTGGGTTTCAAAAAAAATGGTATTTTGAAATGAATAACTTTTGATTACTGAGAAAATGTTAAAATTGAAACATTTAAATTTATTAATGTATGGAAATATGTAACACCTCTATATTTTAGAAAAGAAAACTATATTCGATAGTGTATTCAATATGCAACACTCATTTTAAATGACATGTGAAATATATAACAGTTTTAACCTAACCATTACATTTGTGGGTATGATTAGTATTAAATAACTAATAATATATATATATATCCTAATAAATATAAATTATTGAATTTTTTTTAGTAAATAAACAATTTTCAGTAAAGTAATTTAATTTTTCAAAATTAATTTATCTTCAAAAATGATATTTATTGCTTTTCTGAACAAAACATTATAATTAATTTTTATAACTTTTTGAAAATTTGTTTTATAAAATGAACTAAAATTTTCAAGTAATCATATAAAAATTTACCTTGGCTGATATTTTAGGATTTTACATAAAAATATTGATTTTTCAGTGAATAGTGAAAAATACCAATTCTCGTAAAAATGTCATTTATTTTTAAAAAATAAATTAATTTAAAAGTCACATTATGTATTGAATATAATTTAATAAAAAATAATTATTATTTATATATATTTAATCCAATTAATTACTTTTATCATCTTTAAATATGATTTTATTATAAGTTTATTTTTCGGTTTAAAAATGAGTTATTTTTCATCGAAAAACTGTATTAAAGTTCATAATGTTTCCTCTTTTTAATTAATTAAAATAAGAACTAATGAAGAATTTTATAAACTAAATTTAAATATTATATATTAATAAATAAAAATTCATATCTATATAATGATTATTATTATTTATATGTTTAACATAAAATCATTTTTTTTTCTTACAAAATACACTTATTGAAAACCCTATATTTCATGGTTTATTCATGTTTTGTTTTAAATTAAAATTTTCCAACTATATGATTATAATTTAGTAAAATGGATAAATTATTTTTTATTTTCATAATATATATTATTTAACAAGTTTAACTTAATTTTTTACCATAATTAATATTTCAAATAGTAAAAATTAATTACCGTAGTTAAGGTGAAAGGGGGATTACCGTGGAGTTAATGTAAAAATATAAGGGTCAAAATGAACTAAAGTGTTTTCTAAATTATATTTAATTGAAATATTTTGTAATTATTATTTATAATACTCTATAAATATCAATTTTAGAGCCTTTTGGAATGTGAAAAGTGTGGGTACATCTTTTTATTTTCAAATATTACAACTATACCACTCACCTCACTTATAAAAGTTAACCTAATATCCTCTCTTATTCACACATTCAAGGGGATTTAGATTAGTAAATACTGAATGAAATATATTGACTAATTCTCTACCCATGACTTTGAGACCATATTTTCATCCTAAATCTATCCTAAGAATGCTTTTGGTGCTTACCTAAGGAAGTTGTCCAAAGAAGGGGTATCATGTTTAACCGTGAATTTTTATTTAATTTATTCTTTAAAATCATTAAAATATTATTCAATTATTATTAAATAATAAAATAAATTATCTACCATATAATTATATGTTATTATATTAATTTTATAATCTAAATCCATCTTCTATTCCACCAAATGGGATACAAAATCATCATCCATGTGTATAACATACTACTACATCACAAACCTTTGTCATTCATTTTCCGTCATTACTTCTCAACACTTGTTATAATGATGGATTTAAATTATATATAATATATTTTTAACATATTTAATTATCTATAGTTATAATATCACATATACCTTCTTAATTTCAATTCTAAGGGAGATACGATAACATCACTCATGTGTACGGTAGATTATCGCCTTGCGGAGTGATGTGATTCATTTTTCACTAACACAAAACATGGAAGGAAATAATGATAATGTTAATGAATATATGTGATATAAATGACATAATTGTGATATTAATGTAATATTTATCATTCTTAAAATAGATTTTATTTTTATTATTTCTTACATTTAAAAATGATAACGTCATTCAAGCTTATGTGTGGAATACGTCATCTGTGAAGTGATGTGAATATGTTTTTCATCACTAAATTAAATGGATGATATATATGTATATTTGAAAAATAATATTTTCTTTAATAAACTAATATCATTATGTAAATATAAAATATTCCATACATTCTTTCCTTAATTATCAGTGAAAAATGAAAACCTTACTCATGCGTTCATAGGACATACCATCTCCAGAATCATAACGTAGTTCATTTTTCACACCCATATTAATTATTGGTTTTAACAAGTATAATTGATGTATAAATATGATAATAATTTAATTATTATTATTCATGTTATTTTCAATAATGACCGTCTTGACCCATAGACCGCCTTCTAAAGTCAATTTTGACACATAAGGGAAATATCATCGAAATAATCGATGTAAACATAATTTATTAAATAATTGTATATAACATGGTAATAAGTTAAATAAAAGGAATAATAAACTATAAATTTTTTATTAATCAAGTAAATAATTAATATTAGTTTATTATTCACAAAGATAAATAATAAACGTGAAAAATCATACTCTAGGAAAGGGACTGAAACATCCTGACTAGGCTTACCATCAAATTAATAGCCGGACTGGTCAACACATGACCTTGACCATGCCTCCCCATAAACCAGAGGCTTCCAACTAGTAGAGAAGGTGTAAATATAGTCAGTGGGGGTACTATACCTTTATATTATATTTTTCACAAAAATATTACAATATATAAATAAATAACAACATCATAAGCAGTATAAAGAAATTTCTAATGTAGCTGAAGTCAATTGTAATATCAACCCAGTAATGAAAATGGGCAACACCAGTTTATAAAATGTATGCATGACATGATGGTCATATTTGAAATCAATAAAAAATCATCATGATTTAAATCACAGTACGAAAATAATTAAAAGTCCCAAATCCCCAAGGGCGATCTCCACGAGCATCCTGAGCTCTTGCTCGGTCATTTTATCTTAACTCTCAGGTACAAGAAAATAGTAACAAGCAATTTCCATGGTCCTTTAAATGAGTAGAATCTACTCGGGTACCCTGGTGAAAAGGTTTTTTGAGTAGGGTGTGAGATACAAATCATAGTAGGCTAACACCATTGATGTATAGCTCAATATAGACAATGCAATAAAATTAAATAGTGTGTAAGTATCTCCAAGAAATAACAGAACTGATTAAATAACCAAAAATCCATCCAGGTTCCAAAGGGACACCTGACGGTGATACCTGCTTTGGATTATAGTCTGAATAAGAGTCTAAACATGAATAATATATATATAAATAATGTATAATGAACTGTTTATCACATTATTTAATATTTTTTTTAACCACACAAAATAAATGAGAATGTTTCCATTCTTATATTTCAACAATTTTAATGACGTTATCATTCCAAAACTCACACACACATGAATGTACAAGTTATCATTCAATGCGCATGCACACATGAATGTCCATGTTACCACACTATACTCACGTACCCATGAATTTTCATGTTACCATTCCATACTCACGCACCATGATTGTCCATGTTACCACCCCGTACAGATGCACCCATGAATGTCCATGTTACCACTCCATACTCATGCACCCATGAATGTATATGTTACCATTCCATACTCACACACATATGAATGTCCATGTTACCATTACATACTCACGCAACACGAATTTCCATGTTACCATTCCATACTCACGCACCCATGAATGTCCATATTACCATCCCATACCCACACACACATGAATCTCCAGGTTTCCATTCCATACTCACACACTATGAATGTCCATGTTACCATTACATACTCACGCACCCATGAATGTCCATGTTACTATTCCATACTCACACACCCATTAATTTCCATGTTACCATTCCATACTCAGGAACCACGAATATCCATGTTACCATTCCATACTCACGCACCCATGAATATCCATGTTACCATTACATACTCACACACCCATGAATGTATATTTTACCATTCATCGCCTCGTGATATAATTAATTCACCAATTAATTTTCATTATCAATCTCATTACTAATTCAACAATTAAATAAACAAAACAAGTCATTTAGTCAACTCAACAATTAACATATCACAATAATTACTCTAGTTAATTTAATAGTCAACTTATCACAACAATTACTCTAGTTAATTCAAAAATTAACTAGTCACAAGGATAACTATGTCAATACCGCATAATTAATTCATAAATTAATTATCTTCAAGAAACCATTTCTATATCACGTAATTAATTCAAAAATTAATTATCTCATCTTATCCCCAAATCAAAATCTCATAATTAATCCCTCGATTAATTATCTATGTTACAATATCGTAACACATAAATAATTTTTAATTAATTACTTAAAATTAACCAAATTAATTACTCATTACCCCAATATAAAATTTAATCCAACATTTCAATCAACTTTATAAAAAGTAATAAAACAACAAAACTACATTTTATTAATTAGGAAAATTTTAAAACAATTCTCGAAGAAATTTGGCTAAGCCAAAGATTAATAACTCAAAAGAAACCCGCTCGCACATAATAATTTCCATATTAATGTGTGCTCATACATGGAATTTATTTCCACACCTAACGAAAACAACTGACACTCACAATTGGTGAGGCGGGTACCAACACACACAGAAAATAATCAACCTCAACCCAATTACACCATAAGCACATAATTCCAGGTGTAAAAACCTATTTATTTGGTATATAGCCTTGCCCGAATATGTTGAAGGTGAACTAAATCAAGCTAAGTCGATATACCTTTGGAAACGATCATTGGAATATAGACCAATGGGTCCCGAGAAATCATGCGCACAACCTAGAATTGGAAGAAATGAAGAAACTGAATTAGTCCAAGACATTTGGGTTATAGACATTTGGAGACCAGGTGTAAGAGGGTTGAGATAGACGATGAAAAAAACAAAACACATGGATAATGACTCACCATAGTGAGATGAACAATATTCCTAAAGGATCTAGAAGGAGAGAACCGTGTGAAGAAGAGTTAGGAGGAGGGGTGGTGCACCCCCAAGGGCGTTGCACCGTGGGTGCGTCGCGGGTGACGAAGAGTCGAAATAGCTGATGCGAAAAATGAAATTCATGGAGAATGACTCACCTCACCAAGATAGAAAAATTCTGTGAAGAGACAACCACGATCTAGTGCACGAAGAGGGAGCAGGGAGGATGGGTGGTGCGCTACCCATTTGAGAGCCCGAGGGGTCGCGCCTCACCCAGGTTGTGTGCCTCACCCTTTTTATTTCCCTTAAAATAATTTTAATAATTAATATAATAATAATAATAACACCCAAATTATTATTATTATCATTTAATTAAAACCCTTCTTTGGTAAACCCCAAACTCCCCAATTACACATCATTTAATCCTCTTTCAATTAAATTCCGTTCAATAAAATTTATTTAAATAATTTCTCCAAGTCACCATTATTTAATTAAATTCACTCACATAATTTAATTAAATAAAACCCCTATTTTTCATCAAATAATTAAATTCATCTTAAGCTTTAATTTAATTTGATAAAACCCCAAATCCACATTTAACATATCATTTAATTAAATTATACTCAATAGAATTTAATTAAATAAATTCTCTAACACATCATTATTTAATTAAATTCTCTCAAAAAAATTAATTATATAAATTCCCCATTTTTCATCAAATAATTAAATTCATCTTAACCTTTAATTTAATTAGATAAAACCCCAACTCCACATTTAACACATAATTTAATTAAATTATTCTTCATCAAATTTATTAAATAAATTCTACAAAAAATTATTTTTTAATTAAATTATCTCAAAAAAATTTAATTAAATAAAAACCCTATTTTTCATCAAATAATTAAATTCATCTTAACCTTGAATTTATTTAAATAAAACTTTAACTACAATTTTAACACACCATTTAATTAAATTCCTTTCCAACAGAATTTAATTAAATAAATTTTATAACTCATTAATATTTAATTAAATTATCTCAAGATAAATTAATTAAAAAAACCCCGACACCTCATTAATAATCATTTAATTAAATTAATTCCAACATAATATAATTAAATAATTTCTCCAATTCATGTTATTTAATTAAATTCTCTAAACAAAATATAATTAAATTAAAAAATCAAACTCATCTACATTATTTAATTAAATTCCCTCATCCAAAATTTTATTAAATAAGAAAACCATTTCACAATAAATAATTAAATTCTTATTAACCATAAATTTAATTAAAAAAACCTCAATTTAACACTAATTTATTAAATTCATCTTTACTTTTAATTTAATTTAGTGAAACCCCAATTCATCTTCTACATGTTATTTAATTAAATTCCTATCATCTCAATTTTATAATATAACTTCTCCATCTCAATTTCATTTAATTAAATCCTCTCAACATTAATTTATTTAAAATAAACCCCCAACAACTCATTCAATTAATTTTTTTTCAACCATGAATTTAAATTAATTAATTTAACCTAAAACTCAAAACTAGGTAGAATGCATGGTTTGACATGCATGTTCTGACAGACTGTGCATGAACTGTGTGTCCACTATTAGATACCAGCATTATTATGCATGACTGACCTGCATAGTTTGACTAACCTTGCATAGCCCATGTGAACGTCACTGCCTGGTCTGGTTCTCCCGAAACCCATCCTACCATCTGGGAAACCTCTTAAGCATTTACCGAATCCCATCATCAACACATTAAAAGATCCCAACACGTGAAAACTCTTTATGAAGCTTGGTTTTTAAAACCAAACCATGAATTAAACAAAAATGTTCAAAAAAGTTCATGTTTTAGCCCTGTTTAAAAACACGAGACTCTGCAAACTACCAACATTAAAAACTTATCAACCCCATTGGGCCATTAAGAATTAGTACAATATCATCTAACCCACTGATGTCAAGAAGTATTGTTTGAACACTCGTGTATTTTCCCAAATTCCCATTACTCCTTTAAACATTTTAGATTCCCAAGACACACCTCTTTTATTGAAAGAAATAACCAACCCATGAAAACCATACCCATAATTAAACCAACGTCATGCCTTTAAAATAATATCAACACCTATCACATGTATATGAAAGTACCAACCCAGATTCTGGTGACCTTCCCATGCCAATCCATCATAAGGACACTTTAAAAAAGTCGTTCCCCACCTTGAATAAAGGCGTAACCCAAAGAACCATGCATCCCATGTACAACCCAGATAAAAACCACTTATCAAGCCCAATGAATTTTAAAACGTTAGCATGACATAATACTGATTCTATCTCAGTACATCCAGGACAAGGTAAAGATAGGTGACATGGTCGTTCCAATCCAAAGAGCACACTAAGTGTAAACCCAGGTCACCAAGAAGGGAAAACAAACTATCACCGGTCAACTATTTATGAAATGCTCAGCTTCACCTGCTGATGCATCATCAGCCAAAACATGATTAATATTTCACCTAGGGTATTCATGTTTTTTCAAAGCATACCATTGAAAGTATTCCAAAAACAAATTGAGTTTCCAAAAAACTTTCACACACCACCAACCTTATTAAGGCATGCTGCCAAGAAAGCACCAACACATTTACCAGAACCGACGTGGAACTACTGACCTTATGATGTCCTGGAAAGAAAAGACTAGCTTCTCCCAAGAACACTATTTTAGAAACACCTTAAATTCATGTGTGATGTTTCTGAAACCACAATCACCACGTCAACATGTTCAATGAAGTCCCAAATTTAAGTCGAACTTTTTTTCAAAACATACAAGTCCCAAAAGTAATACTGAGCAGTGGGATGAACATATCTAAATGCCTCAAACACTCTATAATGAAGTTAACCCAAGGAAGTCTTTAACTGTTGACCATGCCCGAGGCATGTATATACTGATGCACCAAGCATTTCCAATGCTTATTCCCATATCAAGAGTTAATATACAGTGTTTGCCCATATAAAAATGTGTTTCATTCTATAAAAATAAAAAGTCATACTAAGAACAACTACACCAAATTGGTACCTTAGTAAAAAATATCACTATATAAATAATACATCTCATCTCTATGGGTACTACCAACCACTAGCTAGTCCCTTAAGAGGCTTACTCATCGACCATATCTATTGGTCACACAAAATTGAATTCACTAGGCTTGAAAGCTCCAATTTATTTTATCCATTTCTTTAATTCATTTCAACATTTTAAACATTTGAAATAATTTTATACAAACCCACAAGTATTATTTCCTAACAAGTTACTTTGTTTTTAATCAACAACCCATAGGAAAAATAGGTAATAAATAACAAACTTCCTCTTTAAACATTTAACATTCAGTTTCATTTCATTTTAATCATTAAATTTAGCATCTAAATTATTTCTAATCAGAAGAAGACCTCTGAGGGTCCTATTTATTCAATCCAGATTCTTCAAAAAGAAACCCCACATGTGATATGAGTGTCCATATACCAATCCATAAACTTCCCATACACATTATGGGTGTAATTTTACTTCCACTTAATCAATTCAATTTCCATTTAACCTTATAATTTTAGCAGATACCTACACATAAAAAATCTATAGCATGTAATCACAATGAGTAACACAAAATCAATCTATAACACAAAATAATGGAATAACAGAAAAGTATATTAATTACAAAGGTAGTGTGTAATTTAATCACCCATGCATGTTAAAACTATCACTAAAGCATGATATATAGAGATGCATGCTAAAGTAGATCAAATCATGGCATTCTATCCAAAGAACACACTAAAAATTAACAGGCATCCTACTAATGAAACTACATGGAATGTTATATGCATGAAATGTGAATATCTAAGTGCCTAAGATGATTCATGGAATGAAATTTCCTTTTCAATATCCGGCCAAAGAAAATTTATATAATTCTTAAAATCAATAAGAAGTGAACAATACACCAGTCACTCAGGGTGAAATCATATCAACTGTAACCTTGAACAGTATAAACATCAATTCCCATCCATGAAAACTTTCTCATTCCACGTACATGGGGTGATCACTCCCAAGAATAACTATTAACTAAGAACTAAAACTCTCCTAGTCTCCTTTTCACCAACCCAAAATAAAGAGACAAAGAAAAAAGAATGAACAAAACCTCCTCTGATACCACTTTATAACATCCCGACCGAGCTTACCATTGAATCAATACCCATACTATCCACCACATGACCTCAACCCCTCATCCCTATACGACAGAGGCTACTGACTAGCAGCGAGGGTGTAAGGATAATCAGTTGGGAGACTATACCCTCATATCAGATTTTTCACAATAGTATTACAATATATAAACAGATGACCAAAGGGAAAGCAGTATAAAGAAATAACTAATGTAGCGGAAGTCAATTGTAATATCAACTCAATAAAGAAAATGGAAAACCCATATTTATACAATGTATGCATGTCATAGTGGTATATATTAGAAAGTAGTAATCAAATCAGAATACTTGACATCTCAGTTTAGAAATAATGAAAAGTCCCAAAGCCCCGAGGGAGATCTACACGAGCATCCCGAGCTCCTGCTCAGTCCTTTTCTCATAACTCCCAGGTACAATCAGACAACAAAAACCAATGTCTAAGGCCCTGTAAACAAGTATAGTCTACTTGGGTACACTAGTGGAATGGTGGCCTGAACAAGATTAGAGATATAAATCTTAGTAGGACAGAACCACTAGTGTCTAGATCGATCTAGAAAATGAAATAAAATTAAATAGTGTCCAATTATAAAAAAGAAATAAAAAATTGAATAAATAAAAAACATCCCATCCAGGTTCTAAAGGGACACCTGGAGACGATACCTGCTTCAACTCGTATCCATAATAAGAGTTAGAACATGAAATTTATATATATATATATATATATAAATTATGTATAACGAACTGTTTATCACATTATTTATTATTCCTTATTTAACAACACAAAATAAATGATCAGGTTACCATTATTATATTTCAACCATTTCAATGTTGTTATCATTCCAAAACTCTCACACACTTGAATGTCCAAGTTATCATCCCATGATCATGCACCCACGAATGTCCATGTTACCGTTCTATATGCATGCACCCATGAAGGTCCATGTTACCATTCCGTACTCATATACCATGAATTTTCATGTTACCACTCCATACTCAGGCACCCATGAATGTCCATGTTTCTATTCCAAACTCTTACACCCATGGATTTCTGTGTTACCATTCAATACTCACGCAACAAAAATGTTCTTTCTATCATTCCTTACTCACACACCGATGAATGTCCATGTTTTCATTCCATACTCATACACCCATGAATGTCCAGGTTACCATTCCATACTCACAGACCATGAATTTCCATTTTACCATTCCATACTCAGGCACACATGAATTTCAATGTTACCATTCTATACTCACACACCCATGAAGTCCATGTTACCATTCCATAAACACGCACCACAAATGTCCATGTTACTATTCTATACTCGCACACCCATGAATGTCCATGTTATCATTCCATACTCACACACCCAGGAATTTCCATGTTATCATTCACTCCTTCATTACATAATTAATTCATCAATTAATTATCATTATCAATCTCATTACTAATTAAATAATTTGTTTAAAAAAAATAAGTCATTTAGTTAACTCAATGATTAACTTATCACAACAATTACTCTAATTAATTTAAAAATCAACTTCTAACCAAAATTAATGTAGTTAATTAAAAAATTAACTAGTCACAAGGAAACCATATCAATACCACATAATTAATTCATAAATTAATTATCACTATGAAACCATATCTATATCACGTAATTAATTGAAAAATAAATTATCTCAGCTTAGCCCCAAATCAAAATCTCGTTATTAATACCAAGATTAATTATCCATGTTACAATATCAAAAAACATAAATAATTTATAATTAATTGTTTCAAATTAACAAAATTAATTACTCATTCCCCCAATAAGCAATTTAATCCAACATTTCAGTCAATTTTATCAAAACTAATAAATCAAAAAAACTTCATTTTATTAATTAGGCAAAGTTTAGAACCCTAACTCAACCAAATTGGCCAATCCCAAGCTTCGTAACTCAAACATGACTCACTCAAACATATAGACTTCCACATTAATTCACACATATACATTGAATTGAACACCACACCTAATAACAACTGGCACTCACAATTACTTTAGTGGGGTCTAACACAAACAAAAAATTATCATCTGCAACCCAATTCCACCATAAAAACCCAATTCAAGTGGTGAGAAACCATTTATTAGGTATATAGAATTACTTTAATATATAGAGGGTGACCCAAATCCAGCTGATCATCTTTGCCTTTGGAGGCGGTCATCGGAATATAGACCAATGGGGCCTGAGACATCATCCGCACCACCGAGAATCGGATGAAATGAAGAAACTGAATGAATCCCAGACCTTTGGGTTTCAGCCTAATCGTGTACATGGAAATGAGAAATGAGATTTCCAGTGTGAAGAATGAAACATATGGAGAAGGAATCACTTCTCCAAGACAACTTTTTTTTGTGAACAAACCGAAAGGAGATAACCGTGTGAAGAGGAGCTGGGAAGAGGGGTGGTGCACCACCCATTGGTGCATCACGAGCGATGGAGAGTCAAAAAAGCTATTGGAAACAACGAACTACATGGAGAAGGACTCACCTCACTAAGAAAGACAACTTCTGTAAAGATACCACCATGATCTACTGCGCAGAGAGGGAGTTGGTTGGATGGGTGGTGCGCCACCCATGAGAGAGCTGAGAGGGGGAAGGGGTCACACCTTATCCAGGTTGTGCACCTCTCCCTCTTTATTTTCCTTATAATAATTCTAATAATAATAATAATAATAATAATAATAACAACACCCAAATTTTTATTATTATCCTTTAATTAAAATGTTTATTTGATAAACCCCAAACTACCCATTTACACCTCATTTACCCCTCTTTTAATTAAATTCATTTCAACTTAATTTAATTATATAAATTCTAAAACATGTCATTATTTAATTAAATTCTATCAAAAAATTTAATTAAATAAAACAATAATTTTTCATCAAATAATTAATTTAATATAAACCTTGAATTTAATTAAATAAAACCCCAATTCAACATTTTACGCACCATTTGATTAAATTCTTGTCCAAAAAATTTAATTAAATAAATTATCCAACACATAATTATTTAATTAAATTCTCTCTAAAAAATTTGATTAAATAAATCCCCCATTTTCATTAAATAATTAAATTCATCTTATCCTTGAATTTAATTAAATAAAAACCCAACTCTACATTTAACACATTATTTAATTAAATTATTCTCCAATAAATTTAATTAAATAAATTTTTCAACACATAATTATTTAAATAAATTCTCTAAAAACAATTTAATTAAATAAAACCAGCATTTTTCATCAAATAATTAAATTCATCTAAACCTTGATTTTAATTGGATAAAACCCCGACTCTACATTTAACACATCATTTAATTAAATTCATTTCGAACCAAATGTAATTTAATAAAATTTCCAAGGCATTATCATTTAATTAATGTATCTCAACATAAATTAATTTAAAAACCCTGATAAGTCACTAATCATCATTTAATTAAATTCATTCCAACAGAATTTAATTAAATAATTTCTCAAATTCAAGTAATTTAATTAATTTCTCTGAACACAATTCTATTAAATTAAAAAGTAGAACCCATCAAAATTATTTAATAAAATTATATTGACCTCAATTTAATTAAATAATAACCCCCATTCTTAAATGACTAATTAAATTATTCTTAATCTTGATTTTAATTTTAAAAACCTCTATTTTCCATTAATTAAATAATATTTTCATTACCTTGTATTTAACTAAACTCAACGTTGATTTTTCATTTACATGCAATTTAATTTAATTCATCTCATTTCAATTTAATTAAATAAATACTCCATCTTAACGTCATTTAATTAAATTCCCTCAACTTTAATTTAATTAAAAGAAATCCCCAACAACATATTTAATTAAACACCATTCAACCATGAATTTTATTAAATTTATTTAACCTAAAACTCAAAACTGGGTAGACCGCAGGGTTTAACTTGCATGGTTTAATAGACATTGTACATACCATGCATCCATAACTAGAAAAGTTCTTTATTATGCATGGTTGACCCGCATGGTTTGACTAACAAGGCACAACCTGTTGGAACATCACTAAAATGTCCAGTTCTCCCGAAACCCATCCTCCCATCTGGGAAAATACTGGATTCATTACCCAAGCCCATTATCAACACTTTAAAAGTTCCCATCTCATGCAACTTATTTTCAATGCTAGGTTTTTAGAACTGAACCGTGTAGTAAATGAAAAAGTTCAGAAACATTCATATTTTAGCCCGTTCCAAAAAATAGAGAACTCTATAGGGACTTCATCTCAATTTCATTTTATTAAGGTTTATTTTTATGTTATGATAATATATTATTTTATGGTGTTCATATATAGAAAATTTTATGAGTTATATGATCTATTTATCTTTTCTTAAGTTACTTAATGTTTTTTTAATGTTATTCATTCATAGGGATTATGGATCAAATGTTTCCAATGTGATTAAGGACTACTCTATACAAAAATAATTTTAATATTTTTCCTTATAACTATATTTTTCTTTCAAATACATGTTTTTAAAATGAATTTATTATGTACAAGATTGTTTTATAATGGACATATTATTTTTTTCATTAAATGATTTTTCAAAAAGGAATCCTTGTACGAAATATTTGATTTTCATTACAAATGAAAAAGGAATGTTCTATTTTAATGTATATAGAGACAGTGAATTTTATTACCACAATAACAATTATTTGAAGTTTTTATTGCATTACAAAATTTAATATATTATTCAAATAAAAACAATATTTTCACCTTTCTCTAGGTATTTTGGAATTGGAAATGGGTTTTAAAAGAAATGAGTATTTTGATATGTGAAAGTGTTTTTTCATTTATGATAATTTTTTTTAAAAGCGGTTTATGATGAAAATGTGAAATCTTAAATTTTTTTATTCATGATATAGTAATTAAGAATTATATGAAAAATGTGTGATCTCAATATAGTTTATTTGATGGGTTGAGAACCATTAAAGCTTACAGGTGAGCCCGATATAACTTATATGAATTGTTAAGCCCCACTATAACACAAGAAATATGGGTTAGCCTGATATAGCTTATTTGAAGGGTGAACCCATTTATATATCTCCAATGAATTGAGTAATTATTATGTTCTCTAGAGAAATTTTTTGAAAGTTTGTTTTGTGGTTATTCTAATTAAAAGGGGTTTGGAATGGTTTTATGAATATGTTGCTCTAAGTTTCCAAAAAGGTTTTTTATTTTCTTACTATGGATTTTAAAGGATTTCATTGAGAAATAATAATGTAGTTTTTTAATGTGATTTTTTTTTACATATTTTCAAATAACTTTGAAGATAATGGTTTTTATGGGTTTTCATGTTTTTCACTGGACAAACGAGTTTCTTCTTTTTATGTACATTACCGATCATTCTGTGTTCATACAATTTTTTTTAATATTTTTCATAGGATTTAAGGATTGGTAAGGGAAATGACTAAGTAAAGTAAAAAAGTCAGAATTACATGTATAGAAATTAAATCATGTGTTATTTAAAAAAATTTTATATTGTAGGAAAATGGATACTAATTGAATGTCTCTACTTTGTATTATTTAGTTTTTCTATTTATGAGTTATGACCTAATTATATAAATATATATACCTGAAAATTACATAAAAGTGAAATAAAGTGAAACGTTGATTGAAAATAAAGATTATGTTATTTATAAGGGTGGATAGTTATACACATGGTTTGAAAAACTATGTAGCCAAACCATGCTCTGTGAATTATTTTTTAAAATTTTATATTCATAATTCTTGAAACCCATATATTAATAGTAATCTTCTCTCCCAAAAAACTAATTGAACCCATTTGACCTTATATAATCTCTTGGGGTAATTTTTTAACTTCTGAAAATGAATCTTTATTGGTCGAAATGCCAATTGAAGCATTGAATCCATTTCGGTAAGTGTCACATATTTTTTTTGATTTATCCTTTACTCATCTATCTCCTTCTTCGAGAGTAGTGTATTCGTATAAAATTTATGAATCCATATCTTTATTTTTGATTAGGGTTTCTTGGATTAACTCTTTTTTATTATATCCTTTCACATACCTCCAGTTTTGGAAACTTTATTGGGTGATTAGAGATACCTTGATTGAGGTAGGTGGTTTCATAAATAAATTCCAATCATTTGAAACTGTTTCTGATTATTTTTTTGAAATATATTTCAAATAGATTTCCAAATAATTATTTGAGACTTTGGATAATTTTTTTTGAAATGGAATGGGGTGTGTGATGAAATCTATTTAACAATGGATTTTGATCAATAATTATGAATTCCGAAAAATGATCTATAATTCAAATGAATGATTTGAAGAATGAATTTGATGATTCTTGTGATATAAAGGGATGAAATGTCTTATGAAATAAAATGTTTTCAAATACAGTAGCATAAATGAGTTTTTTAATATTTTTTTTTTCAAATTTAATGGAATGTTTGAAAACATGATTTGGGGATACTTAAATGATGATTTATGGAACTGATTTGGGATAAATGATTTCACCCTTGATTAATTTACTTAAAGAACATGGGATCCTAGGTAGCTAGATGGGGAGTCTGGGAAAACATTTATAGGAATGTATTATCTATACATAGTCATTGATTAATGATGAAAATGACACTAAACTATGATAAGGGATGTTATTTAATTCATTGGGGGTGGACTTATATTCCCCTTATCCAATGATCTAGTGAATTGTGCACACATGGATTCACATTTCACTGAGATATGTGAGGATGCTTGATCCTCGAACTAACTAAACTCAAGACTTATAACCATGGTTCTATGATTGAAAATGATTTATACATTCAAATTTTTGTGAAATTATTTAATCATATCTGTTTATATTTAGATACATTTTATGTTTGTTTAAATGGAAATTTCTATTTTCACATTCTTTATAATTTCCATTTAAATGATTAGAATATCATGTTTTGTTATAATATATAAAAATATAACCATTAAATGTTTTATTTCAAATTGTTCATATATTTTTTATTTGATATGGAATGATTACAATACCTTCGGTTGGGATCTTATTAGGATTGTTTTGCTCACATCCTATATATGAATTTGGGTGAATGTATAATTTCTTATGCTAGGTTTAATAAAATGAAATGAACCTCTTATAAGTGTTGGGTGATCCTGATGGTAGATCCTTGGGAGTTGGTTGTGAAAATGGGGTAGGTGATCCATATGTTGTGAGATTATCTTGATGTTGATGTTGTCGTAGTTCTTTGTGACTTTTTGGTATTTTTTTGTTCTATATAAGGTTTTGTAATGGTATACATTGTGGTACCTTAATCTTGGTGACTATTTTTGTAAAGACCCGGAAATTTCAAGGAAAATTTTTTCTTAATTTTCTTTGGAATTTTACAAGAACGCAGTTTCTGACGACGCCTGATTCCGAGGCCCGGTGTGCCCGAAATTAATTTCCGAAGTTTAGCTCGGGTACGTTCAGTGAACGAACGAGCGGGAATTTCTAACTTTTGAACCGGTGCCCGGAATCGAATTCTGAGGGCACCGATGGAACTGCAGCGCCAGTAATTTCTTAGGAACTCTTTTTCCGTAGTTGCGTTTTATCGAGAGCGGAGGTTTTTTATTTTTGGGTTTTCTTTAAAAGTGTAATAATAAAATAACGTGCCATGTTGCACTTTATTTTATTTCAGCCGCCATTGGGAGTGAGGTGGTTGAAACCTCCTCATGGAGGTTGGAGGTGAGGCCACCACACCTTAACCTCCCTTGAGAGGTTATGGTGGTGGGGCCCACCCAAACTAAACCTCCCATGGGTGGTTTATTGTGGTGGGGACCACACGGGGCTTAACCCCCCAATTAATGGGAGGAGAGGAAACCTCCCAACTCTCCCTCATTAATGAGGGAGAGCCTCTTAATTCCTCAACTCCCCATTAAATGGGGAGAAACTCCTTGGCACCCTCCCCTCCTAAGTGGTGCCAACGGACCTCTTTAATTGCGTCAACGCAATTTATTTCACCCGACCCCCCTTTTTTTAAAAAAATTATGTAACCACGATGGTTACATACCTCTACCCCTCACCTATATATAGGGATCTTGGGAGAGGGTTTGGGGGACGACTTCACCAAGCGACGGAACGCTGGTAAAGTACCGCGACGCCCAACACTTGGGAGAATTAGAGTTCTCCAACGAAGAACGCCTTTTTCCAAAGCAGAAAGACGACACTTCTTCTTCCTTTCCGCGACCTCCTTCCGTGTTGAATGAATGGGCGTCGTCTGCAAGGAACATCGACGACTCTTCATCTTCGAACGTTTCCCGACGTCAACGAACCGACACCGCTTAGATCCGTGACTTCGTCAATGACGATTACAGAGGCACGTTCTGCGAGGATGTCTTCCGCGACACCGATTTCCGCATTGGCGACGAATGAACTTCGAATCCGAGGTAGGGTTTTGTCTTTTTTTTTTCAAATTACGTGTTTCTTTCCCTCGAACATGAAAGAATAATCTATTGGACGTTGTTCCAAATTTTATTAAAAATTGTGAAAAGTTCATCGTTGTGTTTTTACGATTGGCGGACTGTTATCGTTATAACGGGAGGAGACCGGACCGCACGAACACGACCGATTCTCCTCCCCATTCTAGTCCTTGGTGTTGATTCAGCGAAGACAGCGCGGTGTCGTCGCACCGCGCAGGAGCAAAAGAAAACACGGCCGGAGCGGGCTGCGACGAAGGAACGCGGCACCATCTTGTCGCGCCGTAGGTTTCAAACGAGGTCGTGGCCGGAGTCGGACCGCGGCGGAAGGACGCGACGTCGTCACGCCGCGTCGAACGGATTCACGTTCATCTTGGAAGTGGCGGCCGGAAAAACCAGCCACCGGAGAACTCGAAGGAGGCGGCTGGAAATCCAGCCGCCGGCGCCGGAACGAGCGGGACCGCGGGGTCCCGCGGCGAGAACCCGGCCGGCCCCGCGCTGGCCGGCCATTACAGGGGGGGGGGGAGCCCGGGGGTGTAACCCCCCCGACAATACACATGGCGCGGCCCCTTAAAGGGGCCGCCGTTTTAAAAATTAAAGGGGGGCAATGCCCCTCCCTTTAGCGCACCGCACTGGCCGAGCCGCCGTGCCGTCGAGCCGTCGCGCCGCCGAGCCGTCGCGCCACCGCGCCGCCGCGCCGCTGGCCGGGACAAGCCGCTGGCCGGGCCGAGCCGCCGGGTCGAGCCGCCACTCGGGCCGGGTCGACCCGGTTCGGGCCGGCCCATGGGGTACTGGGCCGGGTCGGACCGGGCCCAGACCCCCCCCGTCTTCGGGCATGATTGGTTCAAATGCCCATAACTTGGGCTGCAGACATCCGATCGACGAACCGTCAGTTGCGTAGCGATCCTTGGATCTAGACGGTCGTTTCGGTATACTATACTCAAGGTACCCCTTCTTTTTCAGGAGCCTACATGGTTAAAACTCCATAGTTAAGCGTGCTTGGCCTAGAGTAGTGATCAGGATGGGTGACCTCCTGGGAAGTTTCCCAGGGTGGGTGTGAGACGAAAAAGCCAATAACTCTCAGACCGGGCGTCTGATTGACACGTCATCTGTTGCGTTGAGTTCCGGTTGACAATACAGAACTTTGGGCATCCTCCGCTCGAGATTTGGATGCAAATGGATAGTGTCCGGGTTGGATCGCACCGAAATCCAACCGGGCCCCTGGAACGGAAAAGCTGATACCTTTCTGACAGAACGTCCGTTTGACGAACCGTCAGCAGCGTTGGTGATCACGTTGAGAAACAGTCCCTATGAGTATACCCTATGAGAGTTTGGGGTGCAGTTGAGATATGGCCGGGTTGGTTCGCACACGAAACCAACCGGGCCCCTAGGACGAAAAGGCTAATAACTCACAGACCGGGCGTCCGATTGACGTGCCGTCTGTTGCGTTGAGACCCCTATGACGAGGCGGTCTTTTGAGATACTTCTTCGTGAGACTTTGAGATACTTGTAGTATCGACCTGTAGCTCATGGAGCGGACCCTCCCAGTGACGAGCGTGCGGAGTACGGAGACCGTGTAGCTGGATGAGACCCGACGACTACTGATCGAACGACTCGGTGTGTTACAGAGGTGAGCTTGGTTGTAGCGGCACATGAGAGTGCTTGGTTGTAGCGGCATACCCACGACAGAGGTGCGCTTGGTTGTAGCGGCACATGGGAGCGCTTGGTTGTAGCGGCAGACCCACGACAGAGGTGCACTTGGTTGTAGCGGCACATGGGAGCGCTTGGTTGTAGCGGCAGACCCACGACAGAGGTGCATTTGGTTGTAGCGGCACATGGGAGCGCTTGGTTGTAGCGGCAGACCCACGACAGAGGTGCGCTTGGTTGTAGCGGCACATGGGAGCGCTTGGTTGTAGCGGCAGACCCACGGCAGAGGTGCGCTTGGTTGTAGCGGCACATGGAAGCGCTTGGTTGTAGCAGCTGGCCCGCAGTACTCGATGGGTGGAGTTCTTCAGGAGTCCTGGGTTAGTGAGCAGTACCTCAGAGTCGTGACAGGACCACTGTACACTCCAGAGACGGAGCTCTTTAGCAGTTACGGTTTTGATAATGAAAATCCTGGTTTGAGTTGAGACTTTTGACCTTTGTGTTTACCTCATGATTGAGATGGGTCACTTGATAACTTAGGTATGTGTATGGGCATATACCTGGGTAGTAGTTATCCGTTGATTTCACAATCCTTGTGTTTCCACATGATTGAGATGGGTTACTTGATAACTTAGGTATATGTATGGGCATATACCTAAGTAGAGGTTATCTGTTGAGATCTTCTATGGGGTTATCCTTGTTGGTTTGAGTGAGACCTTGTGGGTCTCGGGGTCCCTAATGAGTATCTTTATACTCACCCCTGCACGGGCTATGCCCGCACCTCGTTGTGTTGGTTGCAGATGACGGGCAGTGCTGACAGAGGTCGAGTGTTCGAGGACTGGACGGTACCTGGAGGTGGACTATACGACGAGATGGTACCTGGAGGAGGAACTCACGACGAGACGGTACCCAGAGGTGGACGTGACGACGAGGCGGTACCCGGAGGTGGACCACTGGGCGGGACATACTCGGAGTGGACGACGGGACCCGAGGAGCAGAGGAGCTATCTGTACCCACCCTTCAGGTGGGATTTCCAGTGGACAGCTCGGCGTAGCAGCTTTACTTTTCAGTTGTTGTTTTCCCTTTTGAGTTGTACTTTACAGTTGGGCTTGTATTTCCGGCCCCTTTATACTTTCCGCACTTACTGTTGTACTCAGTTTTTACTTAGTATTTACTTCTTCCGCTTGTACTCTGTGTGATTGTTTACTTTACAAAGGCAATGCCTTCCCTTTTTACCGGGATTTACGCCTTGGTGCTAGTCGCCAGCCCCTGGCCTATGGAAGGCGGGCTTGGGGTAGTCACGGCACGGGCCCCGAGGACGGGTCGTGACAAATTGGTATCAGAGGAGTTTGGTTCTACCGCAGAACTTATAACTCTGATGTTTCTTTTTGTGAAGCAATAGTGTTGAGAGTACATAGTGTGGTTTTCAGTTCAGGGAGTCTAGTGTTGGTGCGGGCGGCCGACGTATCCATACACCAGGACCCTGACAACTGATTTCTGACTTTGTGCACCAAAACACTAATTGCGTGTGTGTTTTCAAAGGTTTTCCCTTAAAACAGCTCAAACCAGGTCAGCTCACCTGGTATAAATGTTTGACCGTGTCACGATGTTTCTTTCAGAATGCCTTTTCACGGACGACCAGCTAGAGCCCCAAGAGTGGTACGTACTGATAGCCCGCTGAGCGACGAGGCCTCTGTACAGGGCCCTATCCCAGTTGAGGCACCAGCGGAGGCACCAACGGTACTGCTACCCGTTGGGTCACCGATGCCACCAGCCCCAGCAGTAGGCGATGCACGACGCTTGAGCGCGCTGCACGAGTTCCAGCGCCAGAGGCCACCCAGGTTCCGGGGAGAGATGGACCCGCAGGCGGCTGAGGTTTGGATGGAGGTTGTGGTGAGATTCTTTAGGCTAGTGGGGACGCCGGCAGACTTCATGGTGATCTTTGCTGCCAGCCTCCTTCAGGCAGCAGCAGGCAGGTGGTGGAGCCACTTGTTTCAGTTTTGCGACGGGATGACCTTCGCATGGGAAGACTTCGAGACCTTCTTCAGGGTGGAGTTTGTGCCAGTATCTGTACACCCCGAGCGTGTACAGGAGCTTCTGCCTTTGCCACGTGCTTTTCGATCAGTAGCCGAGTCATCTGTGGGCAGTAGACAGATGATGCAGAGGTCCAGGAGGACCAGACTAGCAGTTAGACGATCTCGGGTTTTAGGACCGGTGGTGCGGGGCACCCGAGGTGCGGTCAGATCCAGGCGTGCCAGAAACGGACAATGTTACTCATGCGGCGGAAAGGGTCACCTGGCACGTGACTGTCCGAATCCTCGTACGGTTGATCAGCGGGTGTTGGAGGAGCCACTGAGATAGAATCAGCGACTAGTGCTTGAGCAACAGCCGAGCAGTGGACAAGGCAGTAGAGCTCCGGGAACAGGTGGGCAGGAGAGGAACTAGTGGATACGTCCTTTGTACTTCTAGTTCCATGTTGCTTTTGAATTCGTGTATTTGTACTATGAGCTTCAATAATAAAAAGACACTTATCTTTGTTTGCTTTTCTTTCCTTTTGTTTGGTTGATACTGAGTGGTCCCGGTTAAACTATTGACTTGACCCTCACTTTCAATATTTCTACTGGAGGGGACCCAGTGACCTCATACTGATGCCGATAGTGTGACTCGACCCATTGGAGGCGAGAGTGACAGTTGGATCTCTTAGTAGATACGTCGAGGCCTTACGACGTCATCCATGGCATGAATGCATCATTCATGTCAGGATTGACTGTATTAGGCAACGAATGTGGTTCATCCAGGGGATGAGACCGGGGTTCTCTTATTGGCAAAGAAGAAATCATAGCAGCTTTTGTGAGACTAAAGGAGGTCCAGGACATCCAAGAGAGGATGAAGACTGCATAGTGTAGTAAGAAACAGGAAACTGGTGCCGGTCTTAGAGACTCGGGCGTGTTAAAGAAGAGGAAGCTTAAAGGAGAGATGAGTCTACGAAGCAGCAGACGTGGAGGCAGAGCTAGGAGAGCAGCATGAGGTGGTGTACATCCTAACATTGTACAACCACCCGCCTTAGTTATTCCTGCCAGGCTCAGGGAGCTGGAGGGCGGAGGAAGAGTGTGGCTGCATGCTGTCAAGGAGTGTGACCCAATGGCTCTAGAAATGATTCAAGGGATAGTCTGTGTCCACTACTAGCTGTTGTAGTAACGGACGTCGATGTGAATCATTTCTTGCTTTCACAAATCTTGTTCCAGACCTAGAGTTTCCGGTAAGCCGTGGACTTGACTCTCACGTCTGGAGATACCTTGGGAGGAGACTCGATAATCAAACTTACGCCGACGGTGTGGTCAGACCCTCGAGGCGAGAGTTTCGGTTGGAATCTCTTGGTGACAGCGTCGAGGTCTTACGACGTTAGTTTGAGTATGGAATGGGAAATAACTATTCATACTCAAATTGATGGTTTTAGGCAAACTTCGGGACGGGTTTTCCTTGGTCGGCGAAAAGGAAACCCCAGGCAACACGGGATAAACTCTTTTACGGGAGGGTGCGACCGATCACTCTTGAATCAGCCAACCTTACCCTCGTGGCAGTAGTCGTTTGAGTTCCAGTTATAACAGGAATTGGAAACCTCTGGAGTTTGAGGATGGCGACCACGTTCTTATACGGGTCTCACCTCGACGAGGTTTACAGAGATGTGGCCAAGGCGGAAAGTTATCTCCGAGGTTCAACAGACCTTTCTAGGTCCTCAGCTGGGTAGGCGAGGTGGTTTAACGCTTGACCCATACACCTCAGTTGCACTAGGTGCACGACGTCTTCCACGTATCTCAACTGAGGAGATACTTGTTTGATCCTTCACACATCATCGACCTCAGGGAGCTAGACGTCGATGACAGGGCATCATGCACGGAGGTTCCAGTGGGGATTGAGGATCGACGGGAGCAGGTCCTACAAGGACGGTCGATTCCTCGGGTGCTTTTTCTCTGGAAGTACGGGAACCTCCGGGTGAACACATGGGAGCGGAAGGCTCAGATGTGTGCTCTGTACCGCTTTTGTGACCCTAGTTTGTGTTGAAGCTTTACGGGGACGTAAAGCCCTGAGGTGGGAGTAATGTAAAGACCCGGAAATTTCAAGGAAATTTTTTTCTTAATTTTCATTAGAATTTTACAAGAACGCAGTTTCTGACGGCGCCTGATTCCGAGGCCCGGTGTGCCCGAAATTAATTTCCGAAGTTTAGCTCGGGTACGTTCAGTGAACGAACGAGCGGGAATTTCTAACTTTTGAACCGGTGCCCAGAATCGAATTCTGAGGGCACCGATGGAACTGCAGCGCCAGTAATTTCTTCCGAACTCTTTTTCCGTAGTTGCGTTTTATCGAGAGCGGAGGTTTTTTTTTGGGTTTTCTTTAAAAGTGTAATAATAAAATAATGTGCCATGTTGCACTTTATTTTATTTCAGCCACCATTGGGAGTGAGGTGGTTGAAACCTCCTCATGGAGGTTGGAGGTGAGGCCACCACACCTTAACCTCCCTTGAGAGGTTATGGTGGTGGGGCCCACCCAAACTAAACCTCCCATGGGTGGTTTATTGTGGTGGGGACCACACGGGGCTTAACCCCCCAATTAATGGGAGGAGAGGAAACCTCCCAACTCTCCCTCATTAATGAGGGAGAGCCTCTTAATTCCTCAACTCCCCATTAAATGGGGAGAAACTCCTTGGCACCCTCCCCTCTTAAGTGGTGCCAATAGACCTCTTTAATTGCGTCAACGCAATTTATTTCACCCGACCCCCCTTTTTTTTAAAAAAAATTATGTAACCACGATGGTTACATACCTCTACCCCTCACCTATATATAGGGATCTTGGGAGAGGGTTTGGGGGACGGCTTCACCAAGCGACGGAACGCTGGTAAAGTACCGCGACGCCCAACACTTGGGAGAATTAGAGTTCTCCAACGAAGAACGCCTTTTTCCAAAGCAGAAAGACGACACTTCTTCTTCCTTTCCGCGACCTCCTTCTGTGTTGAATGAATGGGCGTCGTCTGCAAGGAACATCGACGACTCTTCATCTTCGAACGTTTACCGACGTCAACGAACCGGCACCGCTTAGATCCGTGACTTCGTCAATGACGATTACGGAGGCACGTTCTGCGAGGATGTCTTCCGCGACACCGATTTCCGCATCGGCGACGAATGAACTTCGAATCCGAGGTAGGGGTTTTGTCTCTTTTTTTTTCAAATTACGTGTTTCTTTCCCTCGAACATGAAAGAATAATCTGTTGGACGTTGTTCCAAATTTTATTAGAAATTGTGAAAAGTTCATCGTTGTGTTTTTACGATTGGCCGACTGTTATCGTTATAATGGGAGGAGACCGGACCGCACAAACACGACCGATTCTCCTCCCCATTCTAATCCTTGGTGTTGATTTAGCGAAGACAGCGCGGTGTCGTCGCACCGCGCAGGAACAAAAGAAAACACGGCCAGAGCGGGCTGCGACGAAGGAACGCGGCGCCATCGTGTCGCGCCGTAGGTTTCAAACGAGGTCGCGGCCGGAGTCGGACCGCGGCGGAAGGACGCGGCATCGTCACGCCGCGTCGAACGGATTCACGTTCATCTTGGAAGTGGCGGCCGGAAAAACCAGCCACCGGAGAACTCGAAGGAGGCGGCTGGAAATCCAGCCGCCGGCGCCGGAACGAGCGGGACCGCGGGGTCCCGCGGCGAGAACCCGGCCGGCCCCGCGCTGGCCGGCTATTACAGGGGGGGGGAGCCTGGGGGTGTAACCCCCCCGACAATACACATGGCGCGGCCCCTTAAAGGGGCCGCCATTTTAAAAATTAAAGGGGGGAAATGCCCCTCCCTTTAGCGCGCCGCGCTGGCCGAGCCGCCGTGCCGTCGAGCCGTCGCGCCGTCGCGCCGCCGCGCCGCTTGCCGGGACGAGCCGCTGGCCGGGCCGAGCCGCCGGGTCGGGCCGCCACTCGGGCCGGTTCGACCCGGTTCGGGCCGGCCCATGGGGTACTGGGCCAGGTCGGACCGGACCCAGACCCCCCCCCGTCTTCGGGCATGATTGGTTCAAGTGCCCATAACTTGGGCTGCAGACATCCGATCGACGAACCGTCAGTTGCGTAGCGATCCTTGGATCTAGACGGTCGTTTCGATATACTATACTCAAGGTGCACCTTCCTTTTCGGGAGCCTACGTGGTTAAAACTCCATAGTTAAGCGTGCTTGGCCTAGAGTAGTGATCAGGATGGGTGACCTCCTGGGAAGTTTCCCAGGGTGGGTGTGAGACGAAAAAGCCAATAACTCTCAGACCGGGCGTCTGATTGACGCGCCGTCTATTGCGTTGAGTTCCGGTTGACAATACAGAACTTTGGGCATCCTCCGCTCGAGATTTGGATGCAAATGAATAGTGTCCGGGTTGGATCGCACTGAAATCCAACCGGGCCCCTGGAACGGAAAAGCTGATACCTTTCTGACAGAACGTCTGTTTGACGAACCATCAGCGGCGTTGGTGATCACGTTGAGAAACAGTCCTTATGAGTATACCCTATGAGATTTTGGGGTGCAGTTGAGATACGGCCGGGTTGGTTCGCACACGAAACCAACCGGGCCCCTAGGACGAAAAGGCTAATAACTCACAGAACGGGCGTCCGATTGACGCGCCGTCTATTGCGTTGAGACCCCTATGATGAGGCGGTCTTTTGAGATACTTCTTCGTGAGACTTTGAGATACTTGTAGTATTGACCTGTAGCTCGTGGAGCGGACCCTCCCAGTGACGAGCGTGCGGAGTACGGAGACCGTGTAGTTGGCTGAGACCCGACGACTGCTGATCGAACGACTCGGTGTGTTACAGAGGTGCGCTTGGTTGTAGAGGAACAAGAGAGCGCTTGGTTGTAGCGGCAGACCCACGACAGAGGTGCGCTTGGTTGTAGCGGCACATGGGAGCGCTTGGTTGTAGCGGCAGACCCAAGACAGAGGTGCGCTTGGTTGTAGCGGCACATGGGAGCGCTTGGTTGTAGCGGCAGACCCACGACAGAGGTGCGCTTGGTTGTAGCTGCACATGGGAGCGCTTGGTTGTAGCGGCAGACCCACGACAGAGGTGCGCTTGGTTGTAGCGGCAGACCCACGGCAGAGGTGTGCTTGGTTGTAGCGGCACATGGGAGCGCTTGGTTGTAGCAGCTAGCCCGCAGTACTCGATGGGTGGAGTTCTTCAGCAGTCCTGGGTTAGTGAGCAGTACCTCAGAGTCGTGACAGGACCACTGTACACTCCAGAGACGGAGCTCTTCAGCAGTTACAGTTTCGATAATGAAAATCCTGGTTTGAGCTGAGACTTTTGACCTTTGTGTTTACCTCATGATTGAGATGGGTCACTTGATAACTTAGGTATATGTATGGGCATATACCTGGGTAGTAGTTATCCGTTGATTTCACAATCCTTGTGTTTCCTCATGATTGAGATGGGTTATTTGATAACTTAGGTATATGTATGGGAATATACCTAAGTAGAGGTTATCTGTTGAGATCTTCTATGTGGTTATCCTTGTTGGTTTTAGTGAGACCTTGTGGGTCTCGGGGTCCCTACTAAGTATCGTTATACTCACCCCTGCACGGGCTATGCCCGCACCTCGTTGTGTTGGTTGCAGACGACGGGCAGTGCTGACAGAGGTCGAGTGTTCGAGGACTGGACGGTACCTGGAGGTGGACTATACGACGAGATGGTACCCGAAGGAGGACCTCACGACGAGACGGTACCCAGAGGTGGACGTGACGACGAGGCGGTACCCGGAGGTGGACCACTGGGCGGGACATACTCGGAGCGGACGACGGGACCCGAGGAGCAGAGGAGCTATCTGTACCCACCCTTCAGGTGGGATTTCCAGTGGACAGCTCGGCGTAGCAGCTTTACTTTTCAGTTGTTGTTTTCCCTTTTGAGTTGTACTTTACAGTTGGGCTTGTATTTCCGGCCCCTTTATACTTTCCTCACTTACTGTTGTACTCAGTTTTTACTTAGTATTTACTTCTTCCGCTTGTACTCTGTGTGATTGTTTATTTTACAAAGGCAATGCCTTCCCTTTTTACCGGGATTTACGCCTTGGTGCTAGTCTCCAGCCCCTGGCCTATGGAAGGCGGGCTTGGGGTAGTCACGGCACGGGCCCCGAGGATGGGTCGTGACAATTTTGGAACACCAATTGTTTGTGGATTCTTCTTTATTTTTTTTATTTTTTTGGAAATTCTTTTCGGAAAATCAATCCATATTTATTTTTCTTGATATTCAGTTGCATGTTTCCTGCCCATGGGGATCAAGAATACCCTTAAGTCCACACCAAGAATAATTTTGGTATCATTTTAAATGGTCCTTCAAGTTGGTTCTGAATAAATTATTTTTAGAGGTAGTCTGTTTCACGTCTAGGATTTTTGTACATAGTTTGGGATTTCAAGGGAGACAATAGATAAGATTTTCAAGAATTGAGGGTTTGATTACAAGAAAGTGTCTATCTAGATTTCATCATAGAAATCCTTAAGTTATAATGGGTGGTTGAGAAAACGTTTATTTGAGGATTTGTATGATTTGATTCTAGAATTTTCCCAAATATTGATATGTTAATTGTATTCTCAATTTGAGTTTTTATGGATATAGTTGGGGTTCTTATGTCTATTGACTAATGGTTTCTTGTTTATTATTGATTTTTTGTAATACCAAGCCCCTAAGAAGAAGTTTGATCCAGATTTGGAAAGGAGATGAAAATGAAAAACATCATGTGAGCCCTCCAGTTGAACCAAACCTCATAGTGGTTGTTGTTCATATGGTTTAAACTCCTGGATAAGCAGTCACACCTATCCCCCTTCACGATAAAGGGATGTAACCCCAAAGTGATGATTGTATAGATTGATCCTAGGTGTTTATTCATCATAAACCACCATCTATCGAGATTACCAATGATCCTAGAAAGGGAAATGATTGGTTCAAGAATATTGAATGACTATTCAAGTTCTTAGAGGTGTTATATTCCATTATGGTGAAGTGTTCCATAATCATGCTTGTGGTTCTAGTAATAGATTTTGGGATGGTATAGTTATAATGATGTGATATTGGGGCTTGGAGTGGAAACCCATCAACAACCATTTTATGGATAAATTATATTCATAATATATGGTATTGGATAAGTCTATTTTGTTTCTCAACCTTCCACAACATGATTCTTTAGTGAATCATTATCCCAATCAATTGGATGACCTTTCATAGTTTTCTGCTAAGGTAGTTTCAATTAATAAGACGATGGCCTAGAGGTTTTAGATGGGTTCTTTATCAGAAATTCATTCTTAGATATTTTTGATGAATCTTACCCACAATAATGAAGTTCAAGATAGGGATCTAATGATGGAGAATGAACTATCTAGTAACTTAAGGATGACTTGAGTTCACCATACTCCTAGATCATTTAGTAGTTCCTTTAAAGGGAACAAAAATTAGAATGAGCCTTATGGTGGAAATAGTAGTGGTGGTCCTCAATTTTATAATTATTATAGTTTTATTGTATTTTTTTTGATAAATTCTTATTCATTTGTCTCCAATGATGATTGTATGGTAACCTGAAGAGTGATTTCATGGAGGCACCAAATATTTTTATTTCATGTAGATATTTTGGCCACTTGTTGAGGTTTTCCATGTTTTTACAACCTCTTAAATGTTCAATAGTATAAATAGGATCTAGAGTGTAGTCAAATTTTTTAAGAACAATGGGGTTCCTACCATATACCAACTAGAAAAAACTAATTCAGGTAGTGGATGAGTCTTTAATGGGAAATTATGTGGATCCGATGATAGTGGGAGGTGCAATTTCCATCAATTCATCTTTATTGACTCATTTGTTTAATATTGGTGTCTCTAATTATTTTTTATCAAACAGAATTATCGATCTATTGAATATTCCTATGAATCTCAGGACTTATGTGATGGAAATTATAACACCTATAATGAAGGGATATAATAGTCTATGATACCTATATTTTAATTTCACTTTATTGAGGATTGAATTTTATTGATAATTTTTTGTTCTTGGTATGAAACCTTGGAAACTCATTCTTAGAATGGATTGGATAGTTTCTCATAAAGCACAAATGGAATATTATAATTAATGGGTATTATTTACCACCCCTATGGGGAGTGCAATATTTTTTAGGGAGATTGGGATGCGATATCTTGCTGAGTGGAACCACCTCTTCTAGATTTGGGTAGGTTGATATCTAGGTATTTTGTTGAAATAGAGCATGAATCCTATTGTGGTGAACTTCTTAACTAGATGTTGAGTTTTCTTAAGTGATGACCTTGGGGGTACGTGGTATGAAAACTTCCAGTGTCAGTTGATCATGAAAAGGTGAATGATGTTATATCATGAGAAGAACCGCTTAAGGTCTTTGAGATTCAAATATTTTTTTGGCAGGGTTTTACTTTTATTTCATAAATTATATCTTTATGGTGGCTTCTCCATTGATTTCTATCTCTCTAAAGGTAGTGATGATCATTTTGGATATGAAATGTCAACATTCCTTTGATAATTTTAAGTGTCATTTGTCTTTAGCTCTAGTATTGTATATTTTAGTGGTAGGGTATGTAGGACACCGGGACACGCTGAGAGGGGAGGGCTGAATCAGGGTGACAACTTCTTCTTTTAATGTGATTGATCTTGTTCCCACGTTGGTAGGAACTTGTTGAACCTGCATGATAAAAATGATCAGAAAGCAAGTATTCACATGCAGAGAGATGACACAATAGTTCAAACTTGGTTCACCACTAAGGTCTACGTCCAAGGAGCATATGCCAACAGGTTGTCGGTCGTACCAAATTCCACTAAACTTCACTAGTTGTGTATTACAAATGTTCGGGCATAGTCACTCTGTCCCAGGCTCACTACCTTTATAATGATTCAGGAATAGATCACTGTGTCCCTAGGGTCACTCCCATTCACTCCCCCTGGATCACTGCATTTGGTGAAGTCCCACTCAGTTTATTGATGTGAATGTCTATTCATCTTCGCTAATGAATACATCCTCTGTTTTATGTAGATGCTCTGTTGAAGTCCAACTCTCACCCATAGACTAATCTCACATTTCACTGAAGGTATCGGGCAATATTCTAGCTTTTATGCAGCTCCAAAAATACTGGAAAGCTTCAATAACCCCTGGTGTGCTTCTCCAAGCCGGCGCGCAAGTTTCTATGCCGACGCGTAAGTCCACCTCCACCACTTGCGCGACTCACACTTCTTCAACACCAAACTTGCGCGACACACATTCTTTTCCACCCAAACCAGTTTTGGCGTGAAAAGTCCAACTGTCACACTTCTTCAAAATGGGTGCACAAGTGTCACCAAACCACCTGCGTGACACTTCCTTCCCCAACTCAAAACTTGGGTGACAAACACCCTTTCTCGCCCAAACCACCTTGGACGCGCAACAAACAACAATTGCGCAACTTCAACTTACGCGACCCACAACCACTTGCATGACCACCACACCTGCGCGACGAGAGCACTGAATTTATATAAGTCTCAAACTTCATACCGAATGAAAAGGGGTCAAACTGTATTTATAGGCATTTGGATACCCCACACGATGGCGCGCAAGTCTTCCCTCAGTGTGCATGTTTCGGCGTGAAAGTCTCTTCCGCGCAAATAACTTGTGCGATTAACCCTAAAACATGGGCGCCCCTTATCCCTTTTCCATATTTTGATGTTCTGATCTTGAAAAATATTAGGCACACAAGTTTCCTCTCTTTCATGTACATGGCACGCAAGTCCCTTTGCCAAAAACCACTTTTCATCATTTGTCGATTTTTAGGCCCAAAAATTTGGCAAACACTGGAAAACGGTGCCACCTTCAAAATTGTTATCTGCTTGTTTTGTATGATCACTTTGCTGGCACACATTTTGAACTTATAATGAGGATTGAAAACAAACAAAAACCATACTCCAATTCATGCATAGAATGACCATGGTTCCAACAATATCCCCCTTTGGGATTGTTGGAAATCAGTAAAGAAATTCAATAAAGCACCAGCCATATGAAAACCACAAATGCAAGAATCAACTCATCCAACACTCTAAGTCTACGTGAGAAATTATCGGTGTAGAAAACAAGAGAGGAAGCTTTAATTGGGTTCTCATGTTTTGGAATTCTCAATGATGCCCAAGAAATGCTCTTACAGTGTGTATTCCTTCCCATCCTATCACCGATACTGAATTATCAATGTTTCAAAAAAGCATTACATGCTTAATTTTTTCCTTTCTCCCCCTTTGACAATAAACCCAAAGATTGGTAATTGTTCATTGTTCAGCTCAAACCACACTCCCCCCTGAATAGTATCTCCCCCAAAAACCTGCATCGCTTCCATAAACAGATTAAAAAAATTAACATAACTGGGGAGAGGGGTATTGCGTAACATTATTATGAACTGGGAGGTGGAGGAACACCAAGGTTCAACCAATTCTTCTCAAACACATTCGCTGACAGTGGCTTGGTCAGGATATCAGCCACTTGCTCATCAGTTCCCACATGATCTATTCTAATCACACCTTGCTCAACTTTTTATTTGATAAAGTGATACCTGATTTCAATATGTTTTGTATGATAATTCTGAACAAGATTCTTCATAAGATCAATTGTGCCCTTGTTATCACAGTAAATTACAATTGGTTTCTTCACCTCATCACCAATATCTGTTAGCTATTGCTTCATCCATAGCAGTTGAGTGCATGCCTTTGTGGTAGAGATATACTCAGCTTCAGTAGTACTAAGAGAAGTACTTTCTTGTTTCTTGCTCAACCAGCCAACACATTTATT
Organism: Viscum album; assembly: GCA_963277665.1. Taxonomy (NCBI): domain Eukaryota; kingdom Viridiplantae; phylum Streptophyta; class Magnoliopsida; order Santalales; family Viscaceae; genus Viscum; species Viscum album. The sequence goes on from OY728131.1 coordinate 1,796,211,893, forward strand.
CCCAATATAGAATGCTCCACTGCTGGTGGACTTTTTATCCACTACATTGCCAGCCTAGTCAGCATCAGAAAATGCTGATAATTCGCTGTCTCTCCCAACAGCAAAGCATAAGCCACAATTGTGAGTACCTTGAATATACCTCATGATTCTTTTTACTACTGTCATATGTTCCTCCATTGGATTACTCTGAAATTGGGCCGCTAGACTGGTTTCATAGACAATATCTGGCCATGTCACTATCAGGTACAGTAGGATCCCAATTAACCTCCTGTACATGGTGGGGTATACAGATTCCCCATTCTCATGCCTTCAAAGTTTGGTTCCAACTACAATCGGAGCTGATATTGGTTTGGAGTCTTGTATATTAAACTTTTTTTATCATCTCTCTTGCATACTTTTCTTGAGAAATGAAAGTGTAATCCGTCCTTATATCACCTGTAGCCCTAAGAAATATGTGATCTCCCCAATCATAGACATTTCAAATTCTGATTTCATGTGATTGGAAAATTCATCCACTGATTTCTGCCTATTGCCACCAAATATAATGTCATCAACGTAGACTAGAACCACGAACTGATCTTTTGGATAATTCTTCACATATAGATTGTGGTCTAATCCTCCTCTTTTGAATTCCAGATTCTTGAGATATGAGTCCATCCGGGAATACCATGCTCGTGGTGCCTATTTCAAACCATATAGAGATTTCATCAGTTTGCAGACCTTTGTTACATTAGTACCAAGAACAAAACCCAGTGGTTGTTCAATATAGACTTCTTCATCGAGTACACCATTCAAGAATGTTGTCTTGACATCCATTTGATATACTTTATATCCTATTTGGAGTGCCTTGTCAAGGAAAATCCTAATTGGCTCTAATCTAGCCTCTAGAGAAAAGGTTTCTTCAACATCAACGCCTTCAATATGGGAGTATCCTTTACATACCAGTCGTTCCTTGTTTCTAATAATACTTCCCTTCTAATCAAATTTATTCAAGAAGATCCATTTTGTACCAATCACATTGTGACCTTAGGGTCTTTTGACTAGATCCCATATCTGATTTTTGTCAAGCTCATCTAACTCTTCATTCATGGATTTCACCCATGATTCATCCTTTGCAGCTTATTCAAATGAGGATATCTCCACAACTAATAGAAATGAAGACTGCGTGTTATTCCACATCCTCCTTGTTTGTGTGGGTTCACTCCTGTCCCCAATTATGTTAGATGGGTCAATCTCAGCTCTTCGATTTTTCCTCTGAGGTTCAGTTGCATTCTATCCAGCCATAGTTACTTCTTCAAATTCTTCTCTTGAGTCAACATCATGATGTGACTGCTGAGTGTTTAGAACAGATTCCTCTATTTCTTTATTTGTATTTTCTCCATGTTTACTTTCTTCTTCACTTTCTATCACATCAGCATATGACGTCCTTGAAGAATCAGTGGTTTTCTCTTCAATTTTCTTAACATCACTTCTTTCCACAATCCTTCCTAATCGCTTGTTGAAACACTTGTAGGCTTTGCTATTAATTGAGTATCTGAGGAAAATTCCTTCATCTTCATTGTCACTACACTCCCTTTGATTTCATTATTTGTTTCTGATGAAGCATTTACTCCCAAAATCACGAAAGTATTTCAAAGAGGGCTTCCTTCCATGCCACAATTCATATGGTGTCTTTGTCTAACCCATATAAAGTCCTGTTCTTTTTTGAATATACACTGTAGCTTGAACAACCTCTTTCCAGTAATGTCATGGAATACGAATCTCAATCAGCATAGTTCATGCCATGTTGTTCACCTATCGATTCCTATGTTCAACAACTCCATTTTTTGTGGAGTTCTCACAGAAGCTACCTCATGTTGTATCCCATGATTCTCCAGGAAATTTACAAATTCAATGGATGTGTATTCCCCTATATTTTTAGATCGCAAAACTTTTATTGTTCATCCATTATCATTCTTGGTGATTCTCTGATACGTTTTCATACATTCAAGAACTTGTCGTTTCCTATGAATGACCATTACACATTCCATTCTACTGTAATATTCTATGAAAAGGAAAAAGTACCTTTCTCTATGAGTTTCAACAACATTTATCGGCCCACATACATCTTTGTGAATTAGATCAAGAAGATGAGATTCCCTTTTCTTCTTTGGCCGATATGAACTGCAGACCAGCTTTCCACGAATGCAAGCATCACAATAATTTTCCCACTCACGCTTCAGGTCGGGAATGTCCATGACAATCCTCAATTTTGATATTTTCTCCATGTCATGTTTATTGACATGTCCCAGTCTCCGATTCCAAAAAATTGTTTTCTTCTTCAACAGTCTTGTAACAAACATTTTCTTTACTATCAACCTGATACAAGTTGCCCTCTATTCTGTATCCCTTCATAAGTGAATTTCATGTCTTTCCCTTGATAGTGCAACCTTTCTGATTAAAAGTAACTATAAGTACCGAGTCACAGAGTTTACTCATGCTATGTAGATTATGATGCAGGCCATCCACGTAAAGGACTTCAGTCTTCTTTATCCTTCCATTAGTTAATTCAGTACTTCCACTACCTCTGATTTTCAGAGCTGCATCATTACAAAATCGTATTGTTCCATCAACCTTCCTTTAGATATCCGTTAACAGACCAGCATTACCTATCATATGAGATGAACTACCACTATCTATAATCCAAGTACTGTTGCTTTTTGTAGCTTTGAGGGCCACCTCTACAAGGTTGGATTTCTCAATTTTCTTCCTTTCTTTCCATGAGACACTGGATTGGGTATAGAGAACTGATGGCCTTTTAATTATGTCATCTCTTTACATTGTTTCTTCATAGTCGAAGTCTTCTTCAAGAGGAGAAACCTATTTATAAAATAAACACTATATTGTTGACGAGGCTTGACTTGTCTTGAACTTCGGTATGAGATGTCCATGTCCCTTCTCTGCCTGTAATGAACAACCTTATAAACAAATTTAGAACAACGAAAACAATATCCATAGAAATTATTTCTTCTAAAAGAATTAGGATATGAATTTTTTATCCTCTATTGAACTCTTATATATTCTCCATTCAAGTAGCTTCTTGCCTCATCACAATAACACATGGTATGGCCCAAATATCCACAGAACTTAAATTTCATGAGAGGAAATGTCTTCTCACTTCTATTTATCCTCATTCCTTCTTTCGTGGGATAATAGTATGAGGTTTACTTTTTCCATAGGGCTCAGGGATAATCTTCTTTTCTTTATTCACATTGAATTGGGGGTTTCTGTTTCTTCAATTCAGAAGACTTTCCCACATCACCCACTTTTAGCTTGACTTTATTTTGGTCACATTTATTTACAGCATTTGACGATTCTTCCTCACAACCAATTCCACTATTTCCCGTGTAGGCAGGTCTTTGATCATTCAAAATCTTTTCAACTCTATAAGAGCCACGTTTTGCTCTCTCCAACAGCTCAGAATCTGATAACCTTATAACCTATATGTTCTTCCTGGATTCTTTTGAAATTGAATCTTTTTCAAGTTTACTCCAAATAGTAACAACTTCCTCCTCAAGATGCCCAGTAGTCTTGGAGTTTTCCTCTAGTCTGAATGTGAGATCATTGATGACCTTTTCCTGCTCTTCAATTCTCATCTTCAGATCAACTAAATCATCATTTCTTTCAAGTATTTTAGACTGGACTTTCACCAATTCTTCCGGTCATTCAATTTCAGCTTTTAGTTGATCAACATATTCAGTTTATTCTTCTACAATTCATTTCCACCTATTGCAACTCTTACATTTAATCTTAAGATTACTAACAACATCATTAAGATTCAACTTAGTATTTTCACTAGTTTTCAACTGTTCTTCTACACCAGTATCTTCTGATTTTTCAACAGTGGCCATCATGGAAGCATGGTTCCAAGTTTTAAATTCTTGTTCTTCTTCATCACATAATTCATTATCATATTCTTCGTCTTCTCAGACAAAACTCTTCTTTGGTACTTTATTTCGTGATTTGAAGTCTCCCCTTTTAAAAAACCTTTTCTGAGGATTCTCAATTTTTTCAGAATCACTATCCTCATCAGAAATCTCTTTTGAACACTGAGAGGAAATGTGACCAACTTTGCCACAATGAAAGCAAGCTAAAGGTAACTTCCCTATGGATTTTCATTTTCCCTTATGGAACTTCTTTGCAATGAGAGAATAAATTTATTTTTCCTCATCATCTTCACCACTACTATATTTTTACATTTTCAGTTTCTCAATGGATTTGAATTCCATTTCCTTGCTCACTCGAGTTGTAGCATCTCTTGGTTTGACCCTCATTTCATATTCCACCAAGCTGCTCAGTAGATCATCCAGAGAAAATTTGGAAATATCTATTTCCTCAAGGGATGAAACCTTTTCATTGTAAAGGGATGGAAGTCTTCTTAATATTTTATTCAAAATTTCTATGTCTTTGATTTCTTCACATAGACCCCGAATTTCTCCAACCACTTCAGTAATTTGATTGAATAAGGAATCTACATTCTCATCAAGATACATCCTCATATCATCGAACCTATTGTGCAAGACTTGTAGTTTCACCTCCTTCACATTTCTTTCTCCTTCATAAATATTTTCATGTTTATCCCACATGGACTTTGCTGAGGTGCAACTCATCAATTTTAGATAGATCTGATTAGAAAGTGTTGTGGTGAGAGCATTCTGTGCTCTAGCATATGCATCAAGAATTTTCCTATATGCATCAGTCATATCCAGCCCTATTGGATCAGTAACATGTATACCATGCATAGTAGAAAAAAGAACATCCATTCCAAGGGATCTCAAATGAGATCTCATTATATTCTTTCATATATGGAAATTACTTCCATCGAAGAGAGGGGATCCTCTGACATTGACTACATTCTCCATGATGATAAAGGACAGATTCAACACCAGCAACCTTTACGCTCTGATACCACTTATAGGACCCCAGGACACCCTGATAGGGGAGGGGTGAATCAGGGTGAATTTTTTTTTTAATTTTAGGAATATCCTAATTTATTGTGATAACAATTATATAACTTATATCTCTAGAAATAATTTTAATAACTCCCGGACTAAATAAATTCATGGTAATATCAATTTATTAGAGTTCATGTTAAAAAATGAAATATTATTGTGTAATATATATCTATAGAGGATAAACATGCTGACATATTTACTAGACTGATTTATTTAGATAAGTTTTATAAAATAAAATTTGAACAATGTATGATGAAAATATAAATTTATAGAATATGTTTAAGAGGATTTAAACTATTATTTTATTCTAATTTAGTAATTCTTGTTAGTATTCATGATAAACTTTTATTCATCAAACTATCATATGCTATAATATTTGAATAACATTTGATTTATTGAAAATCATTATATTTCATTACTAAAAAATAAATAAATGTTTAAATAGATCCATAAGGATTCTCAAAAAATAACCAGTAATGTACTCAATTATAAAAATTTATCTTTTTATTTTTCTAGATTTTTTAGAAAATGAATAATTTTAGTGGAACACTAGTTATGTGTGAGATGTGACATTTAGGGTTAACATATTTCCAAGTAACCAATAAGGGGGAGAATTTTTTTTCCATTGGATTAGAAATTTATATTCATTCCTATTAATGTATATTTATCTTATAATATCTTAAACCTTAAACTATTGGTACGTTTAAGGAGAAATTAGTTTAATATTGTTGATCAATTTTAAAAAGAGGGAGAAATTTTAGAAATTACACATGGTTTTGTAATTAACAAAATGAGGGAGAATTTTAAAATGTCTCATTTTTAAACTTTTTTTATATTATGATAATTATATCATTTTTATTACATAATTATAATTTTTCACTCTCAAAACCTATAATACATACTTTCGGATCTACTGATAAAACATAAACATTACAAGAGTGGCATAATTTTTTCCATAAAAAAATTATAACGTCAAACGAAAATATTAGATCACATACATTACCAAGGAAAGTTTTTGGTTTATAGTTTTAGATAATTAGTAAAAACTCTTAAAAACTTGGGTTCATAAAAAACTGGTATACAATGATCCATGTTATCTCCCACTATACTTATATTTTATTATTTCATAGTATTTCATCAAAATCCTCCATGTAAAATGCTTCTAGAAAAAATTAATTTAACATATTTCCTCAAAAACTAGGAAAAGGAAACAAAATAAATCGGTGAGATCAAATGATCAGTAAGGGTAATCTGAATAGATATCAAACCATCAACATATGAAAGCATATGATTAGAACAAGGGTATATAATTATGAACATAACATTTGAAAATTATACCTTGCATATCAAAGATCAAAATATTGAGTCATGAAATAAAACAAAGGTGTTCATAAGAAATTATTAATAAAATAATAAAATAACATGATCCATGAAAAAATAACAGAATACATGGAATTTAAGAATACAAAAAATCATATAAAATCATTTCCATATTAGTAAAGGGAAACTACCAAGACTATCATTGCAGACAAATTCTTTTACTGAACTGAGTTCACTTATAGTTATGGACTTATATTACTGAACCTGAATCACTCCCTATTGCAGTCCTATATATATAATGTGATATAAATTTTTACCCCATTAATTTTAGGGAGATATAGGTTCTACCCATCACATAATTAAAACCACCCATATGCGCTCCAAAATAATATAACTCATTCATCATATCAGAACCCATAAAAAACACGATTCATTAACATTTAATCATAACATAACTCATGGAAAAGAAAAAAGACACATAAAAATAATTCCATAATAAACCAAAACCATTTAGATAAAAAATAAAAATAATTTTCTTTATATTTTATCCCCAGTAACACATAATCTATATCAAATGGATGTCATCTTAGGTGGAGAATAATTTTGAAAGATCACTTCGAACATTTCTTAATGAAAATGAAATGTTTTTTAAAATAAAATTTTAAATCATAAATCGTTTTAAAAAATAATTTTCCATGGAAATTTTATTAAAATATAATTTAAAACATTTTCAAAACATTTTATAGATTTTTTTTTGAATGAACACAAATTGCCAATCATAGAGATAAATAAAGTAGGATTGTCTTACAAACAATTTATTAATTATCTTTAGTAAAAAAGAGTTTAAAAATGATACTATTACATAAATATATTATTAATAACAATAGGAGAATAAATTTCATGAGATTTATTGAGATATGGGTCATAAAATTTCATCAATGGAATCTTAATCGTAAACAATCATGATTAACGATGAGATTGTAGTAAAAAAACTCTTACCGCATTGGTAACAATGAATCTTCATTCCCATGAGAGAATACAAATTAATGAAGAACATAATTTCATGAAAATAATGATATTAATTATATAACATGTCATAGGGTATGTATATAAACCTCATTAAAGAATATAGGTGCATAACATAATTTGTGTCTCAAAGAAGGAAAATTGAGACATATTTTACTTACCGCTTTGGTAATGTATTAACTGTAAACACCTTGAAAGAGAGATCGTATAACAGATATTTAAATTAAAATAATTTTTAGTGTAATAATCATAAATTACATTCATGGTCTGTATTGACACAACATACAAGAAATTGGGGGTGAACATGGCTTGTGTCACATAGAAAATAAAAGTGAGACGAAAATCCCTTGCAATTATCATATCACTGAAGTGAGCATTAATCAAAATGAAGAGATTATGATTTTTTTTTAATAAAAATAAAGAAATTTAAATAAAACATAAGATAATTAAAATAAATTTCACACATAATCTTATAATGACATAATCAATGAAATAATAGTTTAACTCATTAAATAAGATACTAGGTTAAAAATTATCTTACCTCATATCTCAACTTATTTTTTCATTTTGAAACTGCATTTAAAATAAGTATGGATTTATTATACAACTTTTTCATAAATATTTATTTATAATACCCTGTATTATTTATTTATAACATCTTATTACACTTTTTTAATAATTATTTATTAAAATTATTGTTTTGGGTGATAACTACATTGTTTTCCAAGTTTGATTTGGTTCAGAAGTCTTGGTCCATATACATTGAACTTGGTATCATCATTTAAAGATTTATAATCATGGTATAAAACTAATATATACTAATTATATGAATTTTTATATTCATTAATATAAATTGAAAATATAAAAACGAATTACATTGTTCATGGAGATGGTAGGTCATACGTACGCTTGAACGCTATTTTCATTTTTTCATTGATGGAATGAAAGAAAGGTAAAAAATAATTTATATTTATAGAATTATTATTAAATAATATATATATAATATAATTTATTTAAACCTATAATAATAACAATTCATGAAATATGGTGATGGAAAATGAACTATATCGTTATGTGGAGATGATAGGCCATACTTAAGCTTTAGCGACACTTTCACCTCTTATTTGATGAGAAAAAGGGTGTATAATGGTGATTTAATTATCATAACAAAATTTAATAATATTTAGGATAATAAAGTTAATATTTAATAATAATTATTATATATTTAGAGTAGGTGAGGAAGAGTTGAAAAAGGAAGTGATCTGTTAGAGGGATTACCACTTCTTTATAATGTCTCATTCAGATATCCTCTAAAGGGCTCTAGGGTTGGTCTATTGAGTAGAAATGAACCTATAGAATGTATATTCGGTATTTTAGAGAAATAATTTCATATAATTTTTGATATATAATGATCAATGTTATTTAAATAATCAAGGGAGGAGTTTCCCTTTTATAATCTAGGCGAGGGACACTTACAAAATTCCAAAAAATATTCGATTATAATAAATTAATATTATTTCTAATTACCCAAAAATGGAAATCATTTGTTATATAAGATAATAAAATGATTAAAACTCATTAAAAATATATTTTAGACATGTTTTGGTATTATTTTAATCATTATCATTTTGATTAACCTTTAACTAACAAATTTTAATTTTCACTACAATAACATCTTTTTTAATATTAAAAGATTGTAATATTTAATTATATTATTTAAATTAACGATAAATAGTATTTTAATAATATTTAAGACATTATAATAATAATTTTTTATTTTTTAATTTTTTTTATTATTTTTGAATAATTAATAATTTTTATTTTGATAAATAATCATTAATGTCGATTTTTGTAGTATTAATTTTCTTTGACTTCAAGTACATTTATAAAAAGGTAAAATTATAATATAGTGATTTTAAAACTCTCTAAAAGTTCATAGAGATAATAAAAAATAATTCCACACATTAACTCATTCAAATTATTCCAAAATTAATATTTTCAAAGTAATTTCTATTTTTATGTTAATTAAATATATATTATAATAGCTTTTCAAAAGAATTTAAGGTAAAAATATAATTTATAAAAATTCAAAATAAATTTATATATTAAAGTTAGTAAAATTAAGATAAAAAGTTTCTTTATGGTTTTTTCATAGCTCCATTTTCTCCCTATGTGGACACATAATGTATATTAAAAACAAAGAGAATGACATTTTGTAACTGTCTTTGATTATTATAATATATAAGTCATTTTTATGAACATGTGTCCATTAAACCACTACAATTAGAGACTAAGGTGATGAGGGTAGAATCATATTCATTCAATAATTTTTTTGGAAAAGTTTTTTCCATGGTTATATACTTATCTTTTTTTAAACCCTTATTTAATCCCTTTAACTCTTACTATGACAACATGAATTTTTACTCTTTTAAGTTACATATAATTAATAAGAAATGAAAAAACCCATAAATGGATCATTTATGACCTTTTAAACATTACCCCATTAATTTGGATGAATTTACAATTTTTTTTTAATTTGATATCTTTGAAAAAAATTTATTTACTATTAAATATTCATAATGTTAATTTTAAAGACTATTCATTACATTGAAATTAATAATATCAAGATAACACTTATAATAAAAACCAAATATTTTATTATATCAAAAAATTTTAAGGTCTAATATATTTTTTTGGATGAACTTAATCATCTCAAATTATATTTATTTTAATATTATAAATATCATTTATTGAATATTTCAATTAATAAAAAAACTTTCATCATCATTATGTGTGAATTTAAGGTCGTTATTTATTTACTAAAAATTATAATTAAATTAACCTGAGGTAGATTAATATTTTAGATTTAAAATTAACATTTATAGTTGATGATATATTCCTAAAAACATTATATTAAAATATCATAGTTATTAAAAATCTGGGTATGACATCGTTGACTATTCTTTAAATAAAATATTATAAATGTCATAATATCATAAAAATAGACCCCACTAGTTATAATTTAGACCATTGAATGATTATGGTCGAAAATCAATCATCTAATAGAATTGGGGAAAGTGTTAGGGACATTTTATAGTCCTTATCATTTTTTTATTTTTTTACTCTTAGTTGCCCAATTTACCCTTTACCGTGGTAACAAAAATTACAAAGGTTTTTATTTATATTAAACAAAAATAAAATAAAAATATTTACTAAATTTGGTCCTTATGAATCCATATATGTAATGAATATTTTAAATTCCAAAATATAGAATTTGAGGAATTTAATGTAAAATTAAACTTGCAAAATGCAACAAAATGTAGTCTTTTTGGAAATTATAAAATGTTTTTATACTATGTTCAAGTATTAAATCGATTTAAAAAATAATAAATGGAATTTTTATGTCAAAATTATATAATTTAAATTTTAAACAAATCCAAAACATTATTTTACCTTGTAAATACTTGAAAAATATAATAAAAATCCGGATTTTTCAATGTTCGTTGAAAAATATAACTTTTTAAAAATTATCATAATTTAACCATAGGAAAACATTTATATGATGATTTCAAAAATGAAGTTTATTTCATTAAAATCATTTTCCTAAAGTTCCAAAAATTAATAATACTATTTTCACATAAAATGAATTAAAATAATTGTTGAAGAAAATATGTTTTTGATGAATAAAATGACTTCACTATGAAATATTACTTATTTACAATCAATTAATTAATAAATTAGAAATTAGTATTAAAATTATATATATTCCACTAATGATATTATTTTCCACCAATTTAATGACTTGGTTATAGTGGTCATATTTAAATAATAATAATTCATTGTCCGTTTAAGCTTAGTGTTGCGTATCTTGTACTACATTAAAAAGAGTATTTTATTTTAAAATATCAAGATATAAAATTCTCATAAATTTAACAATTAATTCCCTCAAAATTTGAACTTTTTTTTAAGTAACCTAAGGTTTAATTTTTAATATACATGTATTGAAATCCTACATCGGATAAAAGGGTTAATAAAAACTATTCTAAAAATGAAAAAAGAAAATTCAAAGATCACAAAAAATATAGGGTTCAGATTAGAATAACATTAGTGGAATATGAAAATAAAATAATGTAAGAGAATTAAAAATATCAATTTATGATGGAGAGTTATAGATTACATAGTCATTATGACGTTAACATTAAAAAATCATAAATATGTGATGGGTTAAAGGACATTTATTCCTAATTAAGAAAAGTGAATTGATAATGGGTTTTTGTTCCAAAATTATTTTCCTAGAGATGATGAATTATTTTAATGCAGAGATAAAGAACATAAGGAAATATACTTGAAAATAATATATTTATCATTTAATAAATTTCAACCACAAACTCATCTATTTCTCAGAAAATGAGTATTCAAAATGATTTTTTATGCTTGAAGCATGAGAATCATCTTCTAAGAATCACAAAATCTAAATAAGAAAAAACAAATGTTCTCTTTCTTATTTAGGTATTAATAAAAAAAATATTTTAGTACAAGAAAATGTAATTCTCTAAAAATATTAGACCCTTATATAAATAATATTGAAAGTTCAACACAGATCATTCAGTAAAAACTACCATCAAAATTCCTCAAAATTCCTCAAGAATAATATTTAAATCCAAAAATTTAGAAGTATTTTTCCCATAATATTCTAAATATATTTTAAAATTTATCTCCAAATTACATCAATCAATCTTAATTTCTTATACCCAAAATTAATTTCCCTTATAATATTCAAGATATTAAAACCATTTCCATAAATAAACCAAATCACCATAAATACACCATATAAATATATGTGCCTCTAAAATAAAATTCAACATTTATTATGAAAATAAACCCCCATAATATCATATATTTTTTTTTTCGAAATATAAATATTTTTCTAGAATAGAATAAATAAATAACTAAATAAATTGTTATATATATGATAAAACATATATTCTCAAAATTCAAATTATTCCTTATCAATAAAATTGTTTAAATAAAAATAAAATTTCATACCATCTGGAACTTCATGTAGGCCAATGGTATGCAATGAACCCTTGTCATCCTTTTGTTTTGGGTTCAATACCTGTTAATTTTTCGGACATGACAGTTTTTCACCAATCCTATGGGTTTCTCTTTTTCTAAAAAATATTAATATAATCCTTATAAAATTCCAAAAAACATGATAAACATACTAAAAAATAAAAACAACATAACCATGATTAAAGAAATGATTTAACCTCAATATTTCTCTCATAACTTTCATATTTCATGTTAAAATTTAATAATCCTTAATTACCTCAAGAATAAATTTCTCCAAAAGTATCATTAGTCACCTTAAAATTTTATAACTTAATACTTATAATGGGGTGTCTAAGACTTTAAAAATAGGGTCTTATATACGCATGATGGTATCTATAAATATTAATATAAATTATCTATAAGACATCATAATTTCCAAATTTATATAATCCCTATTATGATACAAAATGAAACATCCCAGAATCCGCACTTCTAGATCTACCGCAAATGACATAATCTTTACATGTGTGTCACAATTTTTTCCATAAAAAACATACAACATCAAAAAAATTAAGCAATTTCATACCCATGGGACATTTTTGGTTTATATTTTTATTGAATTAGTAAAAAATATTAAAAAATTGGGTTCATAAATAACTGGTTTATAAAGATCGACATTATCTACCCAAATTTTATTATTTCACAATAGGTTATCAACATCATCCATGTGAAATAATTATATAAAAAATTCAATTAAAATCATTCCTCATAACCTAGGAGAAATAAAATAAAGGAAATTGTGAGCTCAACCGCTCAGTAAGGTCAGGAATAGGAGATATAAAAAAATGATCATCTAAAAGAATAAGATGCTCATAGGCATATGTAATCATGAATATGACTTTTGAAAGTTATACCATACATATAAAATATAAAAATCTTGATCCATGGAATAAAACAAGGATGTTTATAAGACATGATTCAAAAAATAATCAAAGAACATGAACCTTAGGAGTACAACATTATGCATGGAATTATGGCATACACATAATCATAGAAAATCATTTTGAAAAATTTCAAGGATCACTAATAAAACCATCATAGCAGAAATAGTACTTTACTGAACTGAGTTTACTCCTCGTTCCATCCTAGTATCACTTAATTGAGTTCACTCCCCATTCCTGTATTGTATATCTCATGAGATATAAATATTTACCCAATAAATTTTACGAGATATATAAGTCTCACCTGTCTCATAATGAAAACCATACATATGTGTTCCATTAGAATATAAATCATCCATCATATCAGAATCCATAAAAATAAATGGGTTTTGTAAACATTTCATCATAGAACAACATAGGGAAAGGAAACCGTATTCATAAACATCACACTATTAAAATAATTTTTTTTGAAAGAATAATAACATTTTCTATGGACCATATCCTATATAATGAATAAATTATATGAAAAATTACATCATAGATGGAGATGGATTTTGAAATATCACTTGGAACATTTTTAAGGAAAATAAAATTTCTTTAAAAATAAATTTTTAAATAATAAAACATTTTAAAAATTCAGTTTCCATGAACATGAGAATAAAATATCATTTAAAAAAATTCAAAACATTTTTTAGAAAACATTATTTTAAAAGAACATTGATTTCTGAACGAAGAGAAAAATAAAGTCAAATTTTCTTAAAATTATTATCTTAATTATATTAATTACCAAAGAGTGGGAAAATGGTTCCATTAAATGAAGATATCATGAATAACTAGATGATAAAAATATTCATGATATTTTTTATATATGGATTATAATATTTAATCAATGGAAGTACAATCATAAACGATCCCCATAAACAATGAGATTACTGCAATAAACACTTTCCACATTGGTAAATTTGAATCATAATATCCATTAGAAAATAAAATTACATTAAGCTTATAATATCATGAAAATAAATAGATTCATTGTATAACATATCAAAGGGGATGTATGTACACCTCCTAAATGACTATAGGTGCATAACATAACATGTGTCTCAATGAAGAAAAATAGAGGCAAAATTTATTCACTACAAAACATTAAACTATTTTCTATGGGTTATTTGAGATGGGATCCTATCACAAATAGTCATTTATGATGGGATCCGATCACAAATAATCCATCGTGGAAAATGGAATCATAAAAAATACTATTTGTGATGGGATGGTGTCCTATCAAAAACAATCTACACTATTTTTTTAAAAGGATATTTGCAATAGGAGCACATACCCATTAAAAATAACATGAAAAAAATAATAATAAAAATAAAACAAAAAATATAAAAAAATATAAAAAAAATATAAAATAAAAAATTTTAAAAAATACAAAAAAATGCAAAAAAAATACAAAATAAAAACAAAATAAAAAAATTACAAAAAAATATTCATAACAATATAAAATTGATAGTATATAGAATTATAAATATATAAGAATTGGTAAAAATCTTACAAAATATATGTAAATTCAAATTTTTATCAAAAAAATATACAAATCACTAATGGGTAGGGAGAGAGGGTCATTTTGGGGAAGTGGTAGAGGGAACATCATCCCTAATCCTTGTGTCAGACATTGCACAAACTCTATTATCTTCTCGTCCTGCTTTTACAACTGTTTTCATTGACACATATACTCCCCCTCATACTTATTTTGTTGATAAATCTTCCCATTCTCCCCACGCATGGTTTCTATAAGCTCACCCTGAGCTCACAGCTACTCCTAATACTATTCAGTAGATGGTGAAAACTCTTCACGAGCTCCCCTTGAGCTAGATTATAATATCACAGTGGTATAATAATAACTCTTATCTGTCTATCAGAAGCTGATACCAACCACTAGACCTTTCTCGAAGATATAATTAGTCCCCTACATCGGTAGTGCATCATCAAATGCTAATTTATTTATGGTTTTATCCTCGGTCTTATCATTACTATTATGTAGTGATTGGGAATCCACAAGCTCATATGAATCCTTCAATTTAAATTTAAAAATAAAATAGTGAAAAATTATTTTCAGTTAATTTTTATAATAATAAAAGTTATAATTTCCACAATATGCCACTGAAAACCACATATAATCTCTCCAATGACAATATTGTGGTACATGCTCTTATAAACATCAAAATCTGTAATATTGGGATGTTCTAATTCCTATATAAGTATAAAATAAACTATTCACATTTAATGTTTTATAAATTATAAAAAAATACTAACCATATTTTTTCGATGCATACTGAATGTATGAATACCATCTCGATGTGTCACCTCATACCTCCTCTGATTATGTTGACCTAATTATAGTATCCTCTGAAATTTATGTCCCATCTATTATGAACATAATCCATCCCAAACTTGAGAAGATACGTACTCTAGTTGGTAGGCATAATAACATTGATCAAAATCTAGGAATCTTACTTTCAACATGGTTGTCCTCCTCATATTTTGAAAAAACATTAGGCAATGATCATGTATACAAACATCACATGATTCCATGATATAGGTATGCATTCTATCATCGATGGGATACCATAAACCCTATAAATAATTACTAATATCATGCTACTAATTAAATATATTTCAAAATAACTATTATTTCTTTACCTTCATTATAATGATCCAACATGTGGTAGAAAACATTAATGGGAAACTAATATCTTTCCATCCGTGGCCCTGATAAATAATCCAGCAATATATCAGTCCCCTATCCAACAACTATATGTGAAAACATGTGAAAAAATAGAACAAAAAATCAAACAATTAATAAAAAATAAATTATTGAAAATTAATGAAAATTATCTAAAATAGACAACTGAACATACCTCCGCATACATGGATCAAACTCAAGATATGGGCGTCGATCATGAATATGGTCATAAATAATTAATCTCTCAAGACCATGACCCCTCCGATTTATCGTTGTGCCACCAATAGTCTGCGGGTCAGATGACGTAGAATCAAAATAATCACCAGGTAGTGAATCCCCCTCCAAGTCATGAAATATATCTAAAAAATGGCCATTAACCATCTGAAACGTGAAATTATTCTTTGTAAATAATTGAAAACATGTATTATACATTTGATTCTAAATAGAATTTAACTATTTCAATATTCATCTCCATACTCATCTTCATATATGATGGTGTTAATATCTTTATAATCCTCCTCAGTATCATCAATTTCAATAGGAGTTTCACCTTCATCATCTCTTTCTATTTAATGTTTATTTATTACATCAATAACATCGTCATCACTATCAACCCATAATAGTAGTGTGTCATCATCTATATTTATGTCTATTCATGGAAAATATTCATTTTGAGTAGTTTCTTGGAAAATTTTAATTCATTGAGTTTCATTGGAACCAAATTTAGTTTGGATATATATATTTTCACAAGATTTCATTTTTATTATGCTCCATTAGTCACATAACTCTCTTGAAGTAGCACAATAATTTTAATAATAAATTTTATATTCCAGATGGGCTAATAAAAATGGTTCATTATGTATTTAAATATAATATCAATGATTCCATGGTGTGGATGAACAAAAAATACTCTATTAGTATCCAACCAATGATATTTAAACATAGCCGCATAATTCTATTCCAGATAACACGGTTCAATTATTTCTTCCAGCATTCCGTAAAAGTCAGCTTCAATACCTCCATGATGAGATCCTCTCATGTAAACACCACTAGTCATTGTTTTTTTATTCTCCATATGCACATGTATGAAATCTAAAACCATTCACCACATGCAATATAATATTTAACAATTTTTGAAGGGGGGTTACCCAATACACACAATCAATTATCAATTTTATCATAATGTTGACATATGTGAAGATTTTAAAAACAATTATCAATATAAAAATTAATCAATTGATTTTATATGTTAAACGAAAAAATTTATTTTCTAGTTTTTGAAACCAGTAGGAAAAATTGTTTTGCTGACGTTATTTAAGAGCAACTATTGTAATTTATCGAAACTATTTCTTGATATTATTATTATATAATCTAAAAATAAAATAATATTAATTTCATTAAATGTATATATAATAAGTGATAGGGTCACTCACATTGCAAATGATTTCATTTATTTATAGTTAAGAAAAACATATCTATGAGCCTTGTGATGTTCATCATCTGAAATCCATTGTTCATGAACTCCACCAAATCCAAGTTTGGGAAGACTAAAAACTGAAAATTTATTATTCATTTCATCATCAATATTTACTTTGTTACCACCCATTTAGTTATGTTCTGATGGAAATTCAAATTGAAAATAATGATAGTAGAAGAATGAAATTTCATCCTGTAAATAAGCTTCCACAATTGATCATTTAACTCATGCTTTATTACATACCATTTTCTTTAATTTATATATTTATATCTAGAATGGGTAAATCCATCAGAACTATACTGGACCTCTGTATTTTTCTCCCTGTGGAAAATATAATATCAAATTTTCTAGTAAATCAAAAAAAAGCCTACATGCATATTTTTTTAAAATTTATATAAAATTAAAATAACATCTTCATTCAATCTACTTAGTGCATCGTAGTCTATTGTTACTAAAAAAATGTCTGGGAAAAAATATGATATTTCTATTAGTGAATCCAAATCATATAATTCAATATACCTCAAAATATAATTGGTAGAAGTCTTATCATTATAACATGATAGTCATGACTTTTTAATCTTGTAATAAGACTATTTATG
This sequence comes from Viscum album, assembly GCA_963277665.1. Taxonomy (NCBI): domain Eukaryota; kingdom Viridiplantae; phylum Streptophyta; class Magnoliopsida; order Santalales; family Viscaceae; genus Viscum; species Viscum album. The sequence continues at coordinate 1,796,230,048 of OY728131.1, forward strand.
ATACATCTATCCAAATAAGAAACATAATCATATGGAAGCCTCAAATTTTCAACACATTAACAAAATTATAAATGATTTTCTTTGGAAACTCTATAATTTTTTTTTGATTCATTAACATCTGTGGTCTTATATTTTCAAATAGTTCATGTTTGGGTTACCTATAAATTTGAGAAACATCTAATATCGTCTTTACATTATCTTTGGTCTTACCAGGTATGTCCAGAACAATATTAAAATATATTATAAAAATAGTTATTCTCAATATTCCTGACACCCGACATGTGAATGACCAACAAATTAGTCAAACATGGAAAATCCCAAAAAAATCTATTTTATCCAATTATACTCTTTCCAAAATCCCTTTATTTTTTGTGGGTTTATAGATTGTCCAAATTTAATGGGTGGTAATGTAGAAGAAATTGATTTTAACTCAATACCTAAGATCATTGTTGGGGGTTCATTTCTTTCAATTGTACCTTTTCTGATATGATATATGTTCCTCTAAAAATGATGATTAATAGGATGAAATCATCGATAACATTTGAAGAAACATGGGTTTTTTCCATTGATGATAATAAATGCTTCGCTATCTATCACAAAGTACATACATGATTTTGGACCATGTGTACTCCATCAAGGTAACACGCCATATATTGGGAAGTGACTAATTTTTCACATCAATGTAACTTTCATTATAAAATTTTATTTCTCAATAACATCATTTATACTGATACCATTACTCAACAATAAATTTAACTCTTCAATAAATGGATTCAAATAAATATTGGTATTCTTTTTTCGATGTGCTGAAAGTAAAAAAGTCAAAAAGATATACGACAAATTCCCCAACATTTAAGGAGGTGAATTTTACAGAGTTATAAAGATGGTCTAACAAGAATATTGACTTTTATAAGAACCAAATAGAGAGAAACCATCAATAGAAAGACCCTATAGTACGTCTAGAGCTTTTGAAACAAAAAACAAATGTACTTGGTCAAAATGTTTTCTCGAATCACCCTTAGTGATATGATTTGATATTTTATCAGTTGAAAAATTGGTTTTTTTCCATGACATCAGTGATGATGTGTTCTGATACATAAATAAATTCTATAATCTAGGTGTAAGATAGAAATACCTCAAATTCATTACTAATTATAGTGATTAATTTTTAATTTTGGAAATATTTATCAATTACCACCAATTTGTAATAATTTTTTCTAAATACCAATAATTTTTAATAATTATAGAGTTTTATATTTATTGATTACAAATTATAACTAATTATTACTGATTATTACTAATTACCACTATTTTTTTGGATTATTACTAATTACCCCTAATTATTACTAATTACCACTAATTATTACCAATTACCCCTATTTATTATTGATTACCATTATTTATTACTGATAATTACTCTTTGATACTAATTACCACTAATTAAACGAATTAAAACTACTAATTACTAATTTAAACTAAATTTTACTAATTATAATTAATTTTCACCAATTATTACTAATTACAGCTAATTATAACTAATTACAGATTTTTTTTTTACAAATTATAGCTAATTTTTATAATTTTCAACAAATTATGACAAATTATAATGAATTCCTAATAATTATTACTAATTACCCTTAACTATTTTTAATTACCCATAATTATTACTTATTACCACTATTTTTTAATAATTATTTTTAATTACCACTAATTATTACTAATTGTCACAAATTATTACTAATTATCACTAATTATTACTAACTATCAATAATTATTATTAATTTTCCCCAATTTTCCCCAATTTTCCTTAATTATCAAAAAACATTACCAATCTTTACTAATTATATTTCATTATGACAAATTATGACAAATTATTTCTTATTACTATTAATTACAACCATTTATTACTAATTACTACTAATTTAACATTTTTTAGTAATTATTGCAAATTATAACTAATTATTACTAATTTTTAATATTTCTTACTAATTATTACTAATTATTACTATTTCTTACTAATTATTACTAATTCATAATAATTATTACAAATGTTTACCAATTATTACAAATTTTTACAAAGTTTTACTAATTATTACAATTTTTAAAGAATATAACAAAATTTTAATAATTTTTACTAATTTATAACAATTATTACTCGTTATTAGTAGTTACAACTACTTAATACCAATTAAAACTAATTATTCTAATATTTTACTAATTATTACTAAATATAACTAATTTTTTACAATTATTAATAATTTTTACAAAATATTACTAATTTTTATTAATTATTACAAATGTCTACTAATTATTACAAATTATAAAAAAAATTTACTAATTTTTACTAATATTTACTAATTTGCAATAAATATTACTAATTTTTAAAAAATATTATTAATTAATAATAATTATTAATAATTATTTTTATTTATATCCAATTATTACTAATTACATATAATCGTAATACTTTTCCACTAATTATTTCCAAATATGAATAATTTTTACTAGTATTTACAAATTTTTGCAAATTTTTACTAATAATTACAATTTTTTACAAATTATTACAAATTATTACAAATTATTACTAATTATTACTAATTATTACTATTTATTACTAATTATTAGTAATTACAACTAATTATTACAAGTTATTACAAATTATTAGTAATTACAACTAATTATTACTAATTAGAACTATTTGTAACAATTTGTTATTAATTATAACCAATTGTAAACAATCATTACTAATTATAACTAATTATAACTAATTATTACTAATTATTACTAATTATTACTAATTATTTATAATTATTACTATTTTAATCCAATTATTACTAATTACACCTAATTATAATTTTTTTTACCAATTATTACTATTTTTTGCTATTTTCTCCTATTTATTTGTAATTATTAGTAATTACAACTGATTATTACTAATTAAAACTAATTATAAGAATTTCCTAATAAGGATTACTAATTATAACTAATTATTACAAATTATAACTAATTATTGCTAACTATTATTAAATATTACGTATTATTAATAATTTTTATGAATTATTAGAAATTATTACTAATTATTAGTAATTATTACTAATTATTTGTAATTATTACTAATTATTATTAATTACTGCCAATTATTAGTAATTATAACTAATTATAATTTTTTTACTATTTTTTACTAATTATTACTAATTTTTTTATAATTGTTAGTTATTAAGAGTAATTACATCTAATTATTACTAATTGCATCTAATTATAACTTTTTTTTGACAATTATTACTAATTATAACTTATTATTAATAATTATAAGTAATTATTACTAATTATTAATAATTATTACTAATTATCACTAATTATTAGTAATTACAGACAATTATTACTAATTACAATTGATTATAATAATTTTTTACAAATTATTACTAATTATAACTAAATTTTACTTATTTTTACAAATTTATGCTAATATGTACTAATTATTACAATTTTTTTTCTATTTTATACATCGTTTTCTAATTATTACATATTTTTTACTAAGTATTAGTGGTTTTTATTAATTATTACTATTTAGTACTAATTATTACTAAATATTACTAATTTTTATTAATTTTTACTAAATATTACAAATTTTACTAAATTTTACTAATTTTAACTAATTTCCACTGATTTTTTATAGTTTAAGACAATCTATTACTAATGTTTACAATTTATTACCAATTAGTACTTATCACCACTAATTATTACTAATTGCCACTAATTTTTGATAATTTTTTATTATTTTATAACATATTATTACAAATTTTTACTATTTACCTCTAATTATATATTATGAATTACTACTATTTATTACAAATTACACCTAATGATTAAAAATTATAGATAATTTCAATTTATTACTTTTAATTAAAACAATTTATTACAAATTAAAATATTTAATTTTATTTAAAAAACATTACTAGAAATTAAAAGTAACAATTTAAAAAAAAATAATGCAGAATAAAACTATATAATTCTATATAAATATAATTTCATTTAATAAATAATAATAATTACTAATATAAAATAAAATAAATTAATAAAAAATAAAAACATTAAATAAATACCTTCAATCCGAATCTTTCAGCAGATGTAAAGCTTGAAAGTTGCTCCCTGGTAAACATTAATACTTTAAGGATGTTTAGACTGAAGAAAATGAGAGCAGAGTGGGAGAGGAGAGTTTAGAAAAGTTTGAAATGAAAAACTCAGGAGGGTATATATATGTTAGATCATTTGTGTCAGGGTCCCACCCCAAATAATATTATTTGCGACGAGTCTCGTTGAAAATAGTGTCACCATCATTAATTTCGACAACAGTTAAGAAAAGTATTTACGACGGTCCCATTCCAAATGCCTTCTGTCGATAGTTTAATTACGACATGAGATGATCCCATCGCAAATAACATAAAATGACAGAATGTATTTTCAACAGGAGTAATATATGTTTATTAAACCCATAATAATACCCGTCCTTATTATATGGTGATGAAAAATGAACTGTTTCTCTATGTGGAGAAGGTAAGTCGTACGTACACAGGAGCAATACTTTAACCTCTTATTTTATAAGAAATAGGGTTTAGAATGGTTTTTTCATAATAATAACAAAATTTTATAATATGTATGATGTTGAAGTTGTTATTTTATGATAAACATCATATATTTAGAGGAGGTACGGATGAGTAGAAAAAGTAAGTGATCAGTAAGAGCGATTACCTCTTTTTTGAAATGTCTCTTTTGGATCTCCTCTAAAGGGAACTTGGGCTGATATTTTGTGAAGAAAATGACCTCTAGAATGTGGATAGTTATGTTTTGAAAGAGAAATTTTAGCAGGATGGTCATGCTATAAGTCTTAATGTGATTTAAAGAATTGAAAGAGGAGGTTCCCTTTTATAATTGAGGTGAGGGGAAATTATTGAATTTTTCAAAAGATTAAATTATGATAAATTCATTTTCATGCAAAATACCCCCAAATTTCTATTGTTTTAAATAAAAAATAATAAATGGTTTTTATCTCATCAACCAATATGTTTTATACATGTTTTGGTATTATTTTAATCCTTATCAGTTGGTTAACCCTTAATTAACTCATTTTAATATTGACAACACTAAAAATATTTTTAATATTAAAATATTTTTATATTTGATACTATTATTAAAATTTTCCACAAATGATCAATTTATAAAATTTTAAATCTTATCAAAATTAGTTTGTTTTTTTAAATATTTTTATTCTTTGAAATAATTTATAAAATATTATTTTGATATATTATCATTAATTTTAATTTTGGTATAATTCATTTACTTTGGACTAAAATATATTTAATTAAAGGTAAAATTCTAATATAATGATTTAAAAACTCTATAATAAGTCATATAGATCTATATAATTGGTTTCATACATTAAATCATTCAAATTATATCTAAATTAAGACTTTCAACGTATTTTATTATATTTTTCTCTTAAAATATATTTTCATTTCACAAGAATTTAAGATAATTATATAATTTCATAAAATTAATAAATTCCAATAATTAAACTAATTACATTAATATGAAAATATAATTTTTTTGTTCATATCTTAATTTTTTCTTAATGTGGACTAATAAAATATATTAAATACAAAGAGGGTGACATTTTGTACCTATGTTTGATTTAAATAATATATAAGTCATTTTCATGATAAAGTGTCCATTAAACTAATAAAATTAAATCCTATAGTTATAAGGGTAGAATTATATTAATTTAATAATTTTTTTGGACATGTTTAGGTCATGATTATACCCTTATCCTTTGGTTGTAACCTTTATTTAATCTTTTTAACTCTTTTAGCGACAACAAGGATTTTTCTCTTCGAGGGTTCATATATTTACTATAAATTGAAAAATGACTCATAAATGGATTATTAATGATATTTTAAATCTTATCCAAATTATTTTACATAATTTAATATTTTAATAAATTCTATATCATTTAATAAAATATTATTTAGTAATGAATATTAATAATGTCGATTTTAAGGACTTTTCCTTACATTGAATTTAATAATATCATGATAAAACTTGTAATTATAACCAACTATTTTATTACACCCCTAACATGTCAATGTCATATATAAAATTCATTTATGACATTAATTTTCTCAAATTATATTTATTTTAATATTATTAATATCATTTATGTGATATTTCCATTAATAAAACAATTACTAAATCAGCATTGTGTGAGAATTTAATGTATTTATTTCTAAATGAAAAAATAAAATAAAATTACCATAATTTAGATAAATAATTTATATTTCATATTAATATTTATAGTAAATCATATATTCTGGATAACCCCATATTAAAAATGATATAGTAGTTAAAAATATAAGTATGACATCTTTGATTTTCATTAAATAAAATATTATAAATTCCATAATCTCATAAAAATGACTCCAATGGTTATAACTTTTTCCCTTGTATGATTATGGTATAAACTGACTCATCTAATAAAACTTGGTAACGTTTTTGGGTTATATTCTAGTCCTTATCATTTTATATTTTTTTACCCTTAAGTACAACATTACCCTTTCACAGTGGTAAACAAAATTACCACGGCGACTAATCGTATTGAAAAAAATAACAAGTGACCTAGTTACAAAATTTGGAACTTATAAATCCAAATATGGAATCCATATTTAAAAATTCAAAACACAAAAAATTCAGAAATCAATTTAATTATAAACTAGAAAAATGCAATGTAAAACGATTTTTTTTGGAGAAATAATTTTTTATACTATGTCCATACATAAAATCCATTTTAAAAACCATAATTGGATTATTTTATATCAAAATGAACTAATTTAAATTTAAAACTAACCCAATGCATAATTTTACCTTGTAAATACTTGAATAATATATTAAAAATCGGTATTTTTCACTATTTATTGAAAATTCAAACATTTTAGAAAAGTTACAAAATTTCACCATTGGAAAATTTTGATATGATAATTAAAAAAATAAATTAATTATATCATATGAATTTTATAAATGTTATAGATATTAATAACATTATTTTTACATAAAAATAAATAAAATACATTTTTTAAGAAAATACATTTTTGATGAATAAAATGACTATACTAAAAATATAGTACTTATTTACAAAGAATTAATTAATAAATTATAGATGATTATGACCATTATATATATTCCATTAATACTACTCATTCCCTCGTATTTAACGACCAGGTTATAATAGTCACTTTTAAATAATAATAATATATTGTTTATTTAAGCTCAGTGTTGTGTATCTCGTACACTGTCAAACATAGTTTTTTCCTTTTAAAATATTAGGATATCACATTAAGAACTCTTATTTCAACCCTTTTTCCCTATAACATGATTTAAGAATTGTTTTTAAAATTTTTATAAAAAATTATATAATTTAAAAATAATTACTATTATAATGTTCATGTTTATTTTGGAGAAAATTATTTTACTATGTGGGCTAACATGACATATAGAGTGAATCTGTAGATTTATCAATTTAGAAAATTTTAAAACTGGTTGTGAGGAAAAATTTCGAAAATTATGGAACTAATTTAAAAAATAAAATGAACACAACACAATAAGAAAAATGAACCTACCCAATGAAGTCAAAATTTAGAAAATTATTTTACCTACCATAAGAAGAAAATGATGTAACCTTAAGAAGAAAAATAAACCTACCTTATTAAATCTAAATTTTTAAGTATTGAGACTAACATAAGAAGAAATATAAACTTATCATAAGAAGAAAAATAAATATACCATAAGAATAAAAATTAATTGACCACAAGGAGAAAAATGAACCTACTGCAAGATGAGAAATCATCCTACTTATGAAGTTAAAATTTGGAAAATTATTTAACCCACCTTATGACCAATGATCACGTAATGTCTTTTTCACATTTTCATTCAATACATGATCTATTTTATATATTCCTTGATATAAAAAACTACTACATGTTTGTTTCAGGAATTTTTCTAGATTTAATTATTCATTTAATAATCAATAATTATTTTGAGCATATGGAAATTTATTTAGAAATATGTTATATTTTATTTAAACTGAACTAAATGTGATCATACATGTATTAAAATATACATGGTTACGTATTCATTTCAAAGTCATTCTAGAAAAATAACAAGGGCATGAGTATATGACTTGAGGGTAAGTCTTCAGTAATGAGAACAAGACATCATGGAGGTAGAAACATATGAATGTACGTATTTTAAGCGATGATCATAATAATTATTTTTAGAATATGTATTGAGGATAAAAAATCATGTTGGAACTTAATAATTTATGAAGAATAATATTTTTGAGCATAATACTTCTGTGTAATATTTTAGGACTTAGGGAACTATAAATTTTTAAATTCATTTTATTTTGAATTATAAAAAGTATGTATCTCATGTTCTATGGAAATTTTCCGAGAACATTTATATTGGTTTTTATTAGTTCATAGATGTTTTTAATAAGTTTAATATCATGTTGGTTTATATAACCTATTTTTGTTTTATAGATTATTAATTTAAACCCATGTTGGGATAAATCACATACACATTCAATGAAGAAATCATGTGTTACTTTGGGAAGAATTAAATACAATGACCTTCATGATTAAAAATAGTTATGCATGAAATAACTCTATATATTGATTTCATTAGGACCAAATCTTGAAAGTGAGGTTGATAATATTCACAAACAGTACCATGTGATCCACCTTGGTGTTCAAAAACTAATTTCCACTGATCATAAATCTTTTGATCCATCATTGTTGGAGATAACATTGATACCTCTATAGTTAGATCTATTATTATTAGTTTGGATTCTATAGTCTTTACATCTTTTTTTATTATCTTTTATTTATTATTTCATGTTATACTACACCTAAAAGGTGTATTTTGGGTTGTTGCTTCTAGTATAAAATGGAATATTAATTTGGGTTTGCCTCTAGGAATAAAAATGTAGGGAAATCTGGGTTCTTCCTATCGGTAGAAAAATGTAGGGTATTTTTGGTTAGGCCTCAATTTAGAAAAAGGAAGGCCTATTAGGGGTTTTCTTCAGTGTAGAAAAGTAATAGTTTTCATGGGTTATGTATCTAATGTTTAAAAATAAAATTTTAATGGTTTGTGACTCCCTTAAAGGGTCATAAATTGCATTATTGTGGTTTCCATCTCTCTTTGTGTCTGAGAGAGTTGGAGAGTTTACTAGGATCAATTAAACATAGAATCCTATAAAAATCACTATATCCATTAAACTTTATATTTAAACTACATTAACTTAACTTTTACAAGTGGTTAAAAATATTCAAAAAGGTCAATTCAACCCCCTCTAGAAAATTAAATCATTCTCATCAAGACATAACATAAATATGTATCCATCAAAGACCCAATGAATCATTTGAATATCTAATATCAGGTTTGATAATTTAAAATAGATTTATATATAAATTCATAAGAAAGAATCCTTTTTTATTTTGATAAAAACTCAACAAAGAAATAAACCTTTGATATAACTACCAAATTATAAGCGGAAACATTAGAAGACTTTAAAAATACATAATGAAAGAAAAAGAAATCATAACTATAATTTTAAAGGGGGATTCATGGAAAACCTAACAAAAATCAAATTGATTTCAATGAAAACAATTGTAGTCCAAAAATAAATAGGTAAAGAATCCTTCCAAGAGGGATCCATAAAATGTTAAATAATAACCCTCTCCCAATAAATCACAACCCTTGATCTTAGATTTAACCACCATGGCTACTAGGATACAGAGGATAAATGCATAATAGATAATGAAAGAGGGAACCTCACCTTGAAGAACCAAAATCTAGACATGAAGAAACATATGGGATCCATCATGGAGGAGGAGAAAAACCATATAGGAAGTTTTTTGGGGCATATAAATCTAATTAAAGAGAGAAAGAAACCCAAAATCGCTAAACATGAGCAATAAGAAAGTGATAAAAATCCACTATTAAAACTTATCCAACAACATTCATGGCTTGAATAACCATTAAAAATATGAGTGGAATTTCACATTGACTAATCACTATATAAAAACCCCACTTCAAAACAAGAAAGGATTCTACCTTGAAATAATAAGACACTAAGAAAGGATTTATGAGACACACATAAAAGTGGTTCACATAGTTAAACCATATTTCATGATTTTATATATATTTGTTTGTATTTTCCATCACTAGAGCCTATCCAGATCCCTAAAAGACTCTTATAAACCAAAATAGTTTAAGGTTCCATGGTAAAAATCCATAAATAAATTAATAAATATGATATTAAAGCTATATATATGATACAATTAATCCTTAATAACCTCATATCATTACTAATAAGAAAATAATACACACACCAACATAACTTCCCAACCACCTTAAAATAAACTTTCTAGACCCCTTTTTATGATATTCAAAATAGCTCATCCATCATACATAAACAATCATCAACCTACCACTATAACTAGTGATCACATACCCAAATCACATTAACTAGATACCTCCTGGATTAACACATAAAAAATCTTAATTGGTCATTTTAATCATCAAATAAACATAAAAAAGTCAAACATAATTGTAGTAAAATACATAACATGCACACCAATAATAATATTAGAAAATATAGATTTAGTAATTTATCAAAAAATAAATATAAATAGTGATTCAACAAAATTTCCTCATTTATTATATAGTTATTTTTTACACAATTTATATATTGATACAAAACTATTTTGTTATCCATATACAAGTTCTTAACCTCTTATTTTTTTCTATTAATCAATCAAAAAAATGGATCAAAATTCACATCCAACACAACATACCTATCACAAAAGAAATCAAGTTCATGGTAAGGACTACAAATTGTAATATTAATTAACTAGTAAACCAATTTCAATACAATATTCACCCTTTTATTTCACTAGTTTCGATTGATTATTTTCTTTATTTATTCTTGAACATTAACCTATTTGGACAATAAAACCCTGATAATATCATAGATGCACCCAAAAGTAGAGAACAAGGTTATCTTACTTCAACTATAGGATTTTTAAATTATTTCCTAAGAACAAAGAAATGAAATGGTGATCAATAAATGAAACCATAAATGTAACATCCCAATAAACATGAAAACCCATAATCCATATCAATAAACCTTTATAATAATATAAAAATTTAACAACTCTAAAAACACTACTTCCATTGAATGAGGAATTGGGGAAAAAATAGGGAAAGGACGGGAACTCTCCTAGAATTTTTGATATTTGATAATATAATACCACGGATAAAATTTATCAATAAGTGGTTTTAAGGCCTCACAAAATCACTAATATGTCACCTAAGGGTGTAGGGAAATTGGATGAATGATAAAAATTATAGGGGCTCCAAAATTTATACTAGGTTTGAAGAGCACCCATTTATAATGTAGCATACTACTTCAAACCTTGAATGACCAAGGGAATCACCAATTTATGGTGTGAAAATATTATTCATTCCATAAAAATTTCATGTCAAAAATCTATTCAAAATTATCTTTTAAGATCTCATTAAATAGGGAACATGAATAAGGCCTTCCACATCATGAACCACCTTGAGGTTAAACCACACAAAAACCATTTGAAAAACATCTCACTATAAACAAAGGGATGAAAATGTTATCTATATCTGATAAACCTCTATAAATACAACCTCCAAGACCCTATGTTATGAATCACCATCATACATTATACAAAACCACCAGATTTATCCATGCCTTATTCACACCCTGATTTGAACATTCCTATCATGAAAAAATATTCTAGAAAAACATTTCAGCTCCATACCACCCATCACTCCCTAATCATAGCGAGAGAAACTGAATCTACCAAAATACTAAAAAAACAACAAAAAATAATTGTCCCTTTATAATAGATACCACTAAAATGGTTCTCCTCCTCAAAAAAAAAAACAATGAGACCCAAAATGGAAGGATGAAGTGAAATTTATGAACAAATATCTAATGAGAAGCATATTATGAATCTTATTATAACAAAATCACCACCAAAGACACAATAAATATATATTTAGGAGTAATAAAATTACATTACAAGAATCAAATATTCCATTACAAGACCATGGAAATGAAAAATAAAACAAAAAAAGATCAAAACTACTTAGGGTAACAAGACCACATATGTGTCTCATGTTCACATGTACTATCTTCCAAACCACCATGCCTCCAAAACACAAGAACCAATGGGATAAATTCTCCATTCATGAATTTATGTCAATGATTATGGATCTCAACTGACCATTCCACAATTATCATGTCATTCTTAGTATCCAACTACCATATTCAATGACTTATGAGTCATCATAAAGATTCTGATGAAACCATGACACATGGAAAATGTTTGGGATCCACAACAATCAAGGGGTATATTCAAATTAATAGACCATTTCATCAATGGAATATATTCCAAATAAGGATAAAAACCCAGGGAGAGATCATGAACCCCCAACCAAACCTCTAATAACCTACTGATATGAAATCCTCAATATTATATGGTCTCCATCCTTAGACTAGAGGGGAATCCTAGTATGATTATAATAATATTTTTGGATGTATTACACTAACATAATCTTCTTCAAAACCATCAATATCACATCCATAATACTCACTACTAAATTTTTCCAAAGGACTACTAAATATCCGACTATTTTCTAATATAATGGTGATTAATATGGTCACATAGATAGTGACTTAAAAAATAAATAAAAATGGATATGGGAAAGTTATTGATTCAAGAAAACTTAACCAAGTGTAGGTTCCTCACCCACTATCTATGGAAATCCAATTTGGAATCCCAAAACATGTCATTTTTCATATATAGGTTTGATCCATTAAATCATCTGTTTGGGGATAAAAATTAGTGAAAAGTCATACTTGGGTGCCAAAATAATGATTCAACACTCCCTAGAAAAAATTAGTGAATCAATGATCATGATCACAGATGATGGTCCTCAGTAAACCATGGAGCCTCACCACCTCTTCCACATACAAACTCTCAAGAATGTATAGGAAACTCAACTCCTGAGTCACCAAAAAAAGGTATGACTTCATCAGTTGGTTCAGTAACTCCAAAATTGGATCTCATACCCTTGGTATCAGGGTAAAATAGTGATGAAATCAATTGATTTATCCTCCAAAATAAATTTGGGGATATACAAAGTCTATAAAAACCCTATAGGTACATGGTGATTTGTATTTACCTACCAATAGAAAAAACACCATTCTAGGAACTATACTATTTTCTACTTCATCCTAAACAATCAAAGCTACCTCCTAAAATGAAGTTACATCTTATTAAAACTCAAATGAACTACTAATGGTAAGATATTAAACTCACAGAGAACTTTCTTATGCTTGGACAATGGACAAATAATCATTAAAAAATCATCTATTTCTATCCATCCTCAATACACCACTATAGAGAATCACCATAATCAGGATTGTCCTACATCACCTCCAGATCAATGTCTCTCCACTAATAATCCTCCACTCATCTGATCAAGGAATATTCCACCATCATCTACCCAATACACCCTCCTCCATAGGTCACCCATATGCTGCGATATTGATCTACTAAATCCTTAATCACCATATAAGAATCATTGTACTTTTGAACAAAATCTCTTAATGACTTCCTGGTTACCACATCAACCATAACATTACCCTTTATTGGGGGTGTATGATATCCCAATATCATTATCATAAAGAAACTACATCCATTTCATTAGACATAGATTTAGATCCTGTTAAGTAAAAATATACCTTAGACACTTGTTGTTTATGATAAACATAAATTCCTCTCTTATTTGGTAATGCCGCCATAATACTTGGGTAAAAAATAATTCCATTAAATCTATTTTATTGATGGAATAGTTATTCTTGTGGAGATTTAACTTCCTATACATATAAGATATGAATATCCGGTGATATATAAAGATTCATCCTAAACCCTTATGGAATGAATTCCAAAATACCTCAAACAACAATCCATCTTTAGGTAACCAAAGCATTGGGTCAATGATCAACCTCTCATTCAGGTAATATAATGTTGTATCACAATGATTTGTCGAGATGAATCCCTATCCTTTCATTGTGAATGTTTTTAACAATGTTGTAATTCATGAGAATTTGGAAACAAAATGTTTATAATAGCTCATGTAACCCTATAAGTTTTAAACATTTTTCACATTCTTATATATTTTTTAAGAAACATCCACTTCAATATTTGATTGTTTTATAACCACACCTGTAATGTCCCCAACCCCGGTGCCACTAAACCGATGCCCCGAGTTGTGTCTTCACATGACCTCAAGCACGTCTCCCTGTATGCTAGAGGTTGCTGACTAGTAGCGATGGTTTGAATTATTCATGTGGGGATAGTATACCCTCTTTATCAGAGTAATCCAAAATACATTATAATATAAATAACAGAAACAATATGAAACAACCAATTACATGTATATCCAAACATCTCCCAAACTGGGTACACCCACAGACAAAGGTAAACATGTCATGTCAATTTATAATTCCAAGTAAAAAAAAAAACAAAAATAATGACAACTGCATAATCCAAAAATGGCCCTCACTCTATGTCGGGAACCTTGTCCATGCATGTCCCATGTCCAACTCAACTCCCCAGCAAAATGCCCTTGACCTTGTCCTAACCTGCAAACATGAAATTTTCTCCAGTTCCCAATAGAGGCCCTAGGATGGTGTGAGTACAAATCAGTAGGCCACTACCAATAGTGTCTACAAAATATCCAGTGTAACTGATAGTACATGCAATTATAAATAAATGGAAATTATTGGAAAGACATTTTAGGGGCCACTCGTTAACATTTCTGCACATTTCTATTACTAGTAGAATTATTTTTCCAAGTTCATTATTTACATCATCTCATTAATTAGTTCATCATAAATATGTAGTCCATGAGTCAAACATTTACCTCATTCAAATTATATTCATGTAATTCATCTTTCTGCATAAGAGAACAAGTTAAGTACCTATCTCACTAGGGATGAGAAAATCAAGTAATAACCACACTTACCTTAGATCCTATGTCCATGTATTTTCATTGAATAAAACCATTGGGGGAATAGAGCATCAGTTCGACTCCCCAAACCATACATTCTTTGGTAGGTTAGAGAATTAGTCCAACCCTACCCATGGGAGGATTATTAGTCCCTAATCTCACCACCTAGCCATGTTCACATTATTATTTATCCATTCATCACATTTATCCATATCACGACCAATACAACCAATAAAGATAAAAATCATGATTCATAACAATTAACATGGGATTCAATATTATGCCATAGCCCATTCACAATGCCATTTTACACTACACAACACATTAGCCCAATTATCTCTCCCAAGTCTCATACCATTAACCATTTTCATCAATTCACAAGACATTACAAATCCCATGGGTAAACATTTCAGATATGCCCTCCCTCTTAAGGTTTTCAACATAATTAATTAGCCACAAGGAAAAATCCCCATTAACTTATTTAACCCATTTTTATTAGCATTCCAAAAAATCTTTTAAGCCATTACTAAGAATAGTCACATGCCAATATTTAATTTTCACCCCATTCGACATTTCAACATGATTATTAGGGGATATACATTATCACAAGGAAACCATTACCTTACTTAGAGAACATCCATGTCTGGAATGTATCAGCGCACCCCATGGGTGGACCTATAAATTTCAAGTCATCCTCCATGTATCCCATGAGGACCATGAGGGTTTCAGTTCACCCTTTAGACACCCATCACAAAAAATCTCATCAAAGGATCATAATCACAATAACGGGTAACCAAGAAATAAACACAAACATTCACAAATCTCAAATGAAAATATGGAATATAACTTGTAGACCACCTACCATGAATCTATTGAATAACATGCATTTAATTGAGGCCTTGGAACCTGATTCAACACCCATTCGATGCATCCACCTAGATATCACTTGAAAATAAAGGTATTATAGATTCAGAAGATGATAAGGAATAAATGTGAACCCAACACCAAAAAGAGAATGAAAATGGGGATTAACCTTACCTGAATCATTGATTCACAACTGGAAACACTCCAAAAAACCTAAGGGTGATGTAGAAACACATTTGGAATCTCTTGAGATATTTAGTACATCACTAGGGTTATAAGTGGAAGAAATTAGGATATCCTGAGTTGTTGTTTAAAATTGCTTAATGACATTTTTGTAAATTTCATAACTTTATTAGGATGCACAGTTTACCCGTACAGTTTTCCAAACCGTGGGAAAACCGTGTGATAGCTACTATCCCAGAATCAGCCCTCTCCAATGTTTATTGGGAATTATGCATGGTTAGATAAACTATAAAATAACTGTGTGCAAGCCTCTATCCAAGGATGCACGGTTACCTGGGATGATCCTCACGGTTTTCACTAACTGTGCGCAAACTGTGCAACTTGCCCAGAAATTTCTTTTTCCTCCATTTTTGTGTCCCAAACCCCAAGATAAACCCCGATCCTTATCATGAACATTGAGAACTATTATTTTAATAGTATAAAGGACTTAAATACAAATATGAATAAAATCATACCCTACGAAAAGTCCCAGATCTTACAGCCCCCCACCTCAGGACGAATCGTCCTCGAGCTGGTCTTCCCAAGCATCATTGGGTTTCTGAAGCAAAGAGATCGGGCCATTAGGCTTGCATATATGATTCTCTATCCCATGTTTCTTGTTGGATAATTCCATGTTGTTGTAGAATACAAAACATAGGTAGTACCTTCCCCACAGAACCTTCTGATTATGATCCACAATACAAACTGAATTCTCCTCAAAGGATGTGTTAGGCTCATGCTCAACATCATAATTTTTTTTTCACATGAGATGGATTGGGGTGATACTGTAAAGTTTTTGAATATGTAAGACATCATTCATCCCGCTATACCAATATGGAAGATCCAATCAGAAATCCACCAGTCTTATCCTCTCCACAAACTATAATGGACCCATTTACCTGAGCACCAAATTGCCCTATATCTGAATTTGATGGTGACCCAACCATGGAGACACCCAAAGAAACACACTACGCCCACCATAGACTCAAGAGGTCCATGAAATAGATTTTTAAATAAATTAATCCTACTATTAGCTATCATGATGTGCTTCATAATCAAACAAACATTATTTGACAACATCTTCATGAGACTCAGTTCTAATAACTCAGTTTCTCTAGAAACTCAGTATCAAAAAAGTGATCTACACGATCTCCCATGGAGTGCCTCAAAAGGCACAGTATTAATCGTAACATGGAAACTATTATTTTATGAATACAGAATGAGTGATATGTTATTTTCACTTGAACCACTAAAATCATGGACACAAGATCTCAATATGTTAGACAAAACATGAATTGTATGCTCAGACTTCCCATCCGTCTGTGGGTGATAAGACATACTTAGAAAACCCTGGGTACCAAGTGGATTTTGTAATACCTATTAGAATCGTGATGTGAAATGATAATCATGATTTGAAAATATAGTTCTTGGCACAACATGAAATTAAACTACATCTCTAACATACAACTAAACTAACTAATCAACTATGTATATCTTTGGGATTGGAAAGAAATGAACCACTTTAGTCAACTAATCCACAATGACCCAGATTCTAGCATTTTTCAGAGGAATCCACGGAATTATGACTAAAAAGTCCATAATTACATATTTCACATCCAATTTGGAAGGGGAAATGACTGTAACAAACCACTTGGACATAGATTCTCGACCTTTACCCATTGATAGGTAAGGAATCTTACCAAAAACCACAAAATTTTTATTAATCCCCATCCACCAATACTGCTTACAAATATAACGATACATCTTAGTCATGTCTGGATTCACTTCTCACTTTGATGCGTAGAACTCACACATCATCTCTTCATGAAAAAAATCTGGTTACCACCACACGACAACTAATAGATGCAATTCTATCACAATTCCAAGGCCCAAAAAAAGGTGAATCCCCACCTTTAAGAAATTTATTCATAGCCAAACACTAGGATCCTCTAGTTGGCTCTCCTTAACCCTGATTAAAAGCATGGAATAAATCACTAATAATGAAAGTGTCATTTTTTCATGCCCATCCTACACCTCCAGGTACATCTCTACAAACCAGGCCATCATTTTCCATTTAGTGTTGGATTCTTGAACCACCTGATTATGAGTCTTCTAACTCCAAAAATCCACAACACTATTCCCTTTCCCCTATCTTCAAACCAAATCAAAATTAATGGATTTTAGGTACTCGAATCACCTTTACTACAGAAGGTTTAAATCCATCTGAGAGAGGATATACTTTAAACTTTTATGATTAGAAAACACCATGAATAATTTTCCAAAAAAAATAATGCATCCAACAATTTAAGGCATAAACTACAAAAACTAGCTCAAGATCAGAAGTATGGTATTTTCTTTAATGTTGTGTCAACTATCATGACCCATAAGCTACAAATCAACCATCTTGTATCGAAAGTTTCCCAAGTCCAACACTAGATGCATCACAAAACAAAGTGTACATGTTACCAGGTTTAGGTACGATTAGAATTGGTGTGGTAGTCAACCACTTCTTTAATTCTTGAAAAGAAATTCCTCACTCTTCCAATCACTCAAATTTAACACCCCTCTTGGTTAAGATTGAGATTGTTTCTATAAAATAAGAGAAATCACTAATAAACCTCCAATAATAACTAGAAAAAACCCAAGAACTTCAAAAATCATTAACACCCATGGGATGCTCCCAAGAAACGACAACCTTCACCTTTTTTGGATCCACTGACACACCTAACTCAAAAATGATGTGTCCCAAGAAATGAACATTATTAATCTATAACTGACATTTTGATATATTTTCATAAAGCATGTTCTCTTTCAGTGTACTCAATACGATGTCAAGATGTTGGGCATGATTGTCAAGAGTTTGTGAGTACACCAATATTTCATCAACAAAGACTAACATGAATTGATCCATATAAGGGTGAAATATCCAGTTCATCAGCACCATAAAAACTACCAGAACATTGGTCATCCCAAACAACATAACCAAAAATTCTTACAACCCATTCCTACTATGAAAATCCATTCAGGGTGAATTAGAAGGTATCAACCTCAATTGATGGTATCCCAATCTCAAATAGATCTTAGAGAACACTAAGGAACACCTCAATTGGTCAAATAGGACATCAATTCTCGGAAGTGGGTATCAGTTCATAACCTACATTTGAATCAACTTGCTATAGTCGACACATAACCTCAACGACCCATCAACCATCTTAGAAAGCAGCATGGGTGAACCCCATAGCGACATACTTGGTCGAATGAATCTTTTCCTCTCCAACTCTTCTAGTTAATAAATAGTATCATGGAGTTATCCTAGTGTCATTCGATATAGTGGAATGGAAACTAGTTCTTCCCCTGGAAGAAAATCTATCATAAAATCAACATCTCTCTCAGGTGGTAGCCCCAAGAAGTCATCAGGAAACACATCCAGGAACCGAGCCACCACAAGAGGAAATAATTTTTTCTCCACTTATCCATCATCAAGAAAAAGGAATGACACTTGGTCTGTGATCTCTCCAAACTTCTAAAAAAATGACCCTACACATCCTTCTCAAACATCTGACTCACCACGAAGGACATAATTGTCTCGATCGAGAGATGTAAACATCACTCGACGTTGATAACCATCGATATGGACTTGATACTCCACTAACTGACCCATTCCCAAGATCAGTTCAAAACCTAGAATCTCTGCAAAAAAATCCCATAAGAAATGATATACACGATCCTATAAGGCACAACCTTTACAGAACCTTATATTCTCAACTCACACCCCTTAAAGAGTATCAAGTGACGTAACTCCACATGAACTTTCCATAGCTTGGCCCAACTCTACACCAAAATGTGCCAAAATAATAGAATGTGTGGAGACTATTTAAAATAGACAATTTTAAAGTTTTGAAGCTACAAGAATCATACATTGAATGATAGAAGGTACAACCTCACCTCCTCCAGGTGTAGACTGAACTGTGTGAAAATGCCTTATCCATGTACCCTAGTCTCCATCCTATGAACCTTGCACTACACTTCCCTAATGGTATAAAGGGTATCTCCATGGATTTCCATATACACCACCCCTATGAGAAAGACATATAGAGCTCTAACTTCCGGAATAATATGGGGTAATTGATCCCATGTCTTCACTCTACACTATCTATGTTCTCCAAAATTTGAAAACTTCTATGGGTTCCAGCAGAACCTCTACCCATGGCCCATTTTTTCACATGCTCTGCACTCAATAGGTCATTGGGAACATTTAACTCAGATGTTTCCCATCCTACCACATTGATAACAACAAACTCGATCACTAACCTAAGAGATTGGATCCTTCTTATGTATATGTTGTCCACCACTGCCTTGGTAGAAATTCTCGAAATTGTGTTCCTACTATTGGAAGTAGTACCGCTTGTTTTCCCCACCAAAACTGCATGTCTACTTCCAGAGAACACTTTGAGGTTTCCTTATGAGATGATGGAATGATCCATATCCTCATAAAATCTATTGAAATATATTTACCTGGGATCTGATCTCATGTCAAAGTCCTTCCTGAAATCTCCTTTCCACAGTTGCCTCATCTCCCACTAAAGCAAGAACAAAACGTTGCAAGTTTGTGAACTGACCTACATACTCCATTGCTGACATCATCCCCTATGTCAAACTCATATACTTCATATATTTCTCCTTCCTTATGCTTTTGGGGTCATAATGCTCCAGATAATTTTCCTAAAAAGTTTTCAACATCATTCCCTCTTCCTGTTAGGTCTGAGATAAGATATCCCACCAACACTTTGCTTGGCCCCACAACAAATAGGACTCCAACACAACTCGCTTCTTAGAAAAAGACTCTAGCAGCTCAAGAATTTTATAGATAGACTATATATAGAACTCAAATTACCCTAACATACGCTCTCTAGTAAATATCATAGGGTGTTGTAGATGAAAATACTTGGTCAAATCAAACATACCTAGTGCAACTCACCCTGGGTCCCATTCCATCTTCTGCATAAAATAAGAAAATTTCTCATGTAACTACTCTTTCTTATCATCCTAAACCATTCTGTCTTCTTTCTCCACAACCAGGGGAGAATTCTGGGAAATATCCTCTGGTCACCCAACTAGAACTATCCTTCATGGTGGAATTTATCTATAATTATAAACAGTATCTTTTTAGAACACAACCATGAAACATTCCCATGGCATAAAGAAAGGCTGATCACAAGGCACAAAAAAAACCATTTCGTATACACTTCACATTGACATTATCATATCTGGAACAGTACCCATTACCATCATTCTTAAGGACATGTCCAACATGGGTAACTATCTCACATGGTTACAAGACCGACCTTTTTCACCTTTAAAAAATTATTTCCATATCCCAATTTACTCCCCCAACATTTATATTCAGTTACCTTTCATTATCAATCATCACTCTTTAAATATTTCTTAGCACTCTTATTTCCCTTCTTATTTATTTATATCATCCCATTAGAAAAAAATATAACTATTGTATAGAAAATAAAATGCATTCTACCAATTATGTCTTGCACACCCATCCCGCGTGTGTGCCTACTATGATTCATGACACTTATATTCATTCATTCCTAGAATAACGCATGAATGGAAAACCTTATTCCATTATAGCCATAAGAAAAATATCATAATTCCGTCACACCACACCACATTTCTATCACCCAATGGTGCAATATCATCAACTGTAACAACACACAACTAGAACAACAATTCCCTTCCCTGGGTGACTTAGATTTCCCCCATACATGGGTTAGCTACACCCAAGCATGATCTCATTACCAAGTCCCAAAATTGTCCTAATATAATGTATACCATTCCAAAATAGTAAGAAAGATAAAATAGCTCCTCTCATACCACTTTGTAATGTCTACAACCTGGGTGCCACTAAACCGGTGCCCCGAGTTGGGTCATCACATGACCACAAGTATGCCTCCCCATACACTATAGGTTGATGACCAGTAATGAGGGTATATATTAGTCATGTGTGGATACTATAACCACTTTATCAGAGTAATCTATATTATATTACAATATAAATAACGAAAATAATATGAAACAACCAATAACATGCATATAAAAACATCCCTAAAACACGGTACACCCACAGATAAAAGTAAATATATTATGTCATTCTACAATACCAAGTGAAGAAAACCCAAAATAAAGAGAAATGAAGAATCCCCATAGTGGACCTGAATCCATGTTAGGAACCTCATCCATGCATGTCCCATGTCCAATGCAACTCCCTAGTAGAGGAACCTTTCGATTTTCTTAACCTGTAATCTTGAAATCGACTCAAGTTCCCAATGGAGGCCTGAGAAGGGTGTCAGTACAACTTAGTAGGCCACAACCAATAGTGTCTAAAAAATATCTAGTCTAACCAATAGTGCATGAAATTATAAATAAATCCAATATAAAAGAATGATATTTTGGGGGCTACTCATTAAACTTTATCAACTTTTTTATTACTATTAGGATTATTTCGAAATGATCATTATGTACATCATCTCTTCATTTATTTATTCATTAACATGTAGTCCATGAGTCAGACATTTACCTTAATCTGATAATATTCAGGGAATTTTTCATTGCACATAAGAGAAGATGTTTAGTGCCTATATCACTAGGGATGAGCATATCTTGTAATCACCAAACTTATCTTGGAGACTCATTCCATTTATTTTCTTCGAATACATCCATTGTAGGAATAGAGCATCTGTCTAACTCCCCAAACCATGAATTCTTGGATTGGATAGAGAATCACTCCAACCCTACCCATGGGGGGAGCATCAGTCTTTAATCCCACCACCAAGCCATGTGCGCATTATTTTTTATTAATTCACCACTTTTATTTATATCAAAACCAATAAACCAATAAAGATAATAATCATTTTTCACAACAATTAATAAGGGATCCAATTTAATGACACAACCCATTCATAATGCCATTTTACCCTACACAACCCATTAGCCCAATTCTCTATCAAAAGACCAATACCATTAACCATATTCATCAATTGAAAAAACATTACCAATAACATGGGTCAACATTTCACATACACCCTCCCACATAACATTTTCAACACAATTCATTAGTCACAATTCATAATAACCATTTACCTAATTTTTCCATTTTTATTACCATCCAAAACAATACCTTAAGCCCTTAAAAAGGACACACACATTCCAATAATTCATTTCCACTCCCATTAAACATTTAAACATTATTATCAAGGTCTCTATATTTTCAGATTTCAACCTTGATCTTACTTATCCAACTTCTAAGCCTGTAAAGTATGGGCACACCCCATGGGTGATCCTATAAAGCTCAAGTCAGCATCCATGTGTCAAATTGAGACCACGAGGGTTTCAATTAATCATTTAGACACCCATCACACTAAATATCCTCAAAATATCAAAATCTTAACAAGGGGTAACCATTAAATTAACCCAAGCATACCCAAATCTCTAATGAAACTATAAGATATAACATGTAGACAACCTACCTTGAATCCATTGAAGAACACACACCTAATCGAGGCCTTGGAACCTGATACAACACTCATTTGAACCCTCAACATGGATCTCACTAGAAAATAAGGTTTTTAGAGCTTCAAAATCATAATATAATGAAATGTGAACCCCACACGAAAAAGAGAACCAAGGGGGGATTATCCTTTCCTAGACATTTGATTCACATGTAATGACAGTACAAATGACCTAGAGATAAGGGGGAAACACCTTTTTCAGCTATAAGGACCATTTGATCAACACTAGGGTCATAAGGGGGAATAAAAGAGGAAATCATGAGCTGGGGTTTAAAATCCCATAATGGCATTTTTGAAAATTTCTCAACTTTATTGGGATGCATGGTTTACCCGCACAGTTTTCCAAACTATCCACTAACCGTGTGAGAGCTACGGTCCCAAAATCAACCCTCCCCTTAGTTTTCTAGGAATTACACTTGGTTAGATTAACTGTGTGATAACCATTCAAAAGCCTTTATATGAGGATTTACGGTTACTTGGGATGATCCGTACGTTTTCACTAACTTTCCACAAACTGTGTAACATGCCCAAAAAATTATTTTTCAGCCATTTTTATACCAAACCACTTGAACACCCCTAATCCTGGTCATGAACTTTATGAACACTTATTTAACCCAAATAAAGATCATAAAATGAAACATATATAAAAAATACCTTAAGAAAAGTCATGAATCTTACAACACCCTACCGAGACATAGAATTAATAAGGATGTGTACCCATAATAACAAAAAAGTTACATAGAAAAAATTTCCATAGAGATAATTTTGTAGAATAACCGACAGGAAAAAACTAATGTGATCAACATGATCCTATTTATACTTGGAAAATATGAGGATGTTATCGATGAAAACAACTATGAACTAGTATAGGAGCTCAGGAAATGTGAAGTTAATAAATCCCAGAAACATAGCTAGTGTGTTTTTAAAACTGAATGAAATGACTATAAAGTAAAAGTGACCATAACTGCATCAAAAGAAAAATTTTATGATATCCTCTTCCTTTACCCTCATATGATGATATCAATACTATAGGAATAACAACCTACTATCACCCTTCATATGGATGAGAAAATCATCTATCATCAGAAGGGGTTAATAGACCTTGACCATCACCTAATTTATCCAAAGGTATTTGACACAAAATATCATAATATTTTCCATTTTCATGATGAAAAACACTTGAGAATACCAAATAGATACATATTTATTGATAAATCCATGATTTAATTGATCATCTATCTATATCCTAAAATCACGCATCTTGAAGTGTGATATATGATATATATAAATAAAAATCAAAGAGGTGGCTAGTTGTAACTATATCCCAAACTCAGCATCACATTGATGGGGGTGGTGTCACAACCTTATCTTGGAAGTCATAAATTATTTTAGAAACCCTCTAATACATGATTTTAAACTAATAACTCTACCTATCATGATACCATATTTTCTGTATGCCTTCCACCCATTTGATGACCCCACACCCTAATGAACACCACTTAAGGGCCCTCTATAATAGAGAATGAAACCCTCTTTAGAAATAAATCAGTAATGGTGTGAATAGAATATAAAACATAAATTAAAAGGATGATATTATATGGATATACTTTAAATAAGAATAAGTCACCCATCGACTTTTTGTTCACTATCATGATCTTACACCACCGACACTGATCTAATAACCTTGTTATCCTACAACAAGTATAAATAACACGGGGGTCACTAAAATCCTCTCTAACTTTAGTCCTAATGCACATACCTGATCATGTGTAATAAATAAGTGAAAGGTTTTAGACTCAAATATGAAATAAACTATGTTATTTGATAAACTTATCACACCTCAAAAAACCACAATCACTTTTGTTGTCGGAATATACATAACATGAATGTGTCCAAGGAATTCTCCTCTACCTCACTACTTATAGCTACTATGAATATGTAATGGTATGGTACCATAATGATAATGAGCATAATGAGGACAAACAGTCCCACTTGCATCCTCTATCTGCTAAGCACAAAACTACTGACCTGGATATTAAACAGAAATCAGAGGTCTATACTATGGATATGCCTCTAAGGAAATATAATGATACTATGAATGAATTATTTTATGACAACCAATACTATAACAAACATAATGAGTAGTTAGTAACTAAGACTAATGGTGACCATGAACACCATATACATAAAATAGAAACAGAAATACTATGTTATTTTCTAAGGAATATCCAACTTTAGAGTATTGTTAAATATATGGATGATATTGACTCACTTCTATTCAAAACCTCAACTACTTTAGCTTCCAAAATAAAATTTCTAATTTTATACACCATGAGAAAATATGATAATCTACTTACTAAGGAACTCCTATATAAAAATTCATTTTTAGGACCAATTATGAATTATTTTTCACCTCTAATTATATAGTAATTTTAAATGTGATGACTACATATTGGATCACTAGATGCAACACCTACTTAAGAGAAGATCATCGAAAAACCTTAATCCTAATCCCAAAATCCCACTTTATCAGGCTCTCTTTATGAAGGGAGAACATATTATGTAACTTTACCACCACCATCATTAATTAAAATAACACTAGATGAAACAAATTTTGAATTTCATACCAAGAATCATTAACCCCTTTTCACTCTATAAGATAGAAAATCCAAAAATAATATGCCACAAATCTCATCTAAATGATCGTTATTAAAACTAGTGCTTAGCATGAGCCTGAATAAGATCAAAGGCGATCTAAATATTCTCTATGAATCAATCCATCTTAAGATTGTAAATGCTCTTATATTAATTATATTGGCATTGATATTAGAAGGAATGAAATTTATTTTAACCCATCTCATCCTCCACAATCAGATTGATCCTCTAATGATCATCTAGATGAGTATGCCTCTCCTCTCTACTAAGAACATCACACATATGATGATTCAAATATTTTTTTGAAGAGAATATAAGAGAGAAATCATAATTTTGGGGGCATGAAATTTTATTAGATTCATTTATATATGTTTACTTTTAAATTTTGAAATAACCTAGTTCGATCTCATGCCAAAAAAAACATGATTCATATATCTCACCTAGGTCTTAACTACATAAGAAACATCAAATTACATTAGCATCATATCACAAGAGGGCTCAAATCCATACGTCTGAGATAGTATTACATACAAACACCACAAAATAAGCTCATATGAAACTATTTACATTGAAAATACCTTATATTTTTTTATATATATTTTTTCTTCTTTCCAATAAATTTAAATTCTTTGATAAATTTCATTACAAATAACACTGAGTTCTAAAAAACCACAATATACTATTAATATTATTATTTAAAAATGATAATTACAACCTAGCAGTTAAAATTGGTTTTATGAATAGGAATAACCACATTTGGAAAATCATGTATAATGGTTTTAGATAAATAAAATAAATTTATTAATAGGCACTTCTTTTTTTAAGTCATTATACACTTTGAAAATATATATCTTCTCAAAAAAATGAATTTCATACCTTTTTGTGAAAAAAAATAAAATTGACTTTTTTACACTTTCAAAAAAATAATTTAAAAATAAAACATTATTCTTACAATTAACAAGTAAAATTTATCTTAGATTTATTTTTGATATTTTTTTTAAAAGATCAATTTTCAGATGAATAGGAAAAATATTGAATGTTATTAAAATATGCCTTTTAATTTAATGTATTTACAAAGTTAAATATTTTTTAGTGTGGTTTAAAAGTATTATTAGTGAAATTATATTATTATTAATCTAAATAATGTCACTTTAATGAATTTTATTTTCAATTTTTATTTATTTTTATTCTTTTTAAATACTTTTCTTTGGAAAACAATTTTTTCATCACATTTATAGTCTTAAATTTAAATTCAATCCCATAAAATATTTGAATTTAATATATTTATATGAATTCCATATTTTGAAAACTAATATTTTATATTAGAAAATAAGGAGAAATAATTTTTTGATCAAAATGAATAGTAGAAACATTAAAAATTAATCAATGCGGTTAAAGTAAAAACGGGTTTAATGGGGGATGAAATATAAAATATAAGAACTAAAATGACCTAAAAAAATTTACATTCACTATTTAATGGATATATTTAAACCTTATATCATACAAGTTTCGATAATTATCTTTTTGGATTTTTTTTTGATGTGTAAAATGTGGGAATATCTTTTTCTTTTCAAGAATTCCAAGTGTGTCCTCTCCCCCACTTATAAAAGGAAACCTCCTATCTTCTCCACTTCACACAACAGAAGGCTTTTTTTAGAAAATAAATGAAAAAAATAAATTTCTAACTTCCCATAACAAATTATATAGGCCTTATTTTCATAAGGAATCCCTCATATAATGTATTTGGTTTAAACCCAAAGAGGTTCCCCAAAGAAGTGGTATAGTTGTTACCCATACATTATCATTTTATTTTTTAATATAACTTATTAAAGTATTATTCAAAACCAATGAGATAATAAAATAATTATATAAAATATAATTATATTTCATTATGTTAATTTAATAACCTATATCAAAATCCACTTCCATAAAATGGGAAATGAAATTGTCAATCGTGTGTATAATGGACTATCACCTCGTGTATCAAAAAAATTCATTTTCCATCACTACCTCTAATTGGTATATATAATGATGGGTTTAAAGTATATATATAAAATTTATGAAAAAATTATAATTATATAGTTATAATATCACATCTACCTTCTTACCTTCCAATCCATTGGAAAATGATAACATCGCTCGTGTGTACGTGTGGACTACCGCCTTAACCCAGCGATGTGGCACATTTTTTGTTTTATTTTGAAATGGATGGTCACAAGAATATATGTAATGAATATATATTAAAAAAATGTTTCCAAAAATTTTAATTTTTATATAATTTTCTATCATTCTTTCCGCTGAGAAAATGGGAATAGTGTTCATGAATACGTAAGACCTACCTCTCCATGAATTGTGCAATTTTTTTTATTATCTATACATTTTATGGATGAATATAAATATTCTTATTATTAATATATATTAAATTTATATCATTAAGAATATTAAAGATATAAATTAACTATAATCTAAGTACAAGGACCAATACTACTGAACCCAAAAATACAAGAAAAAATGAGGTCCTAATCACATATAATAGTGATTTTAACAAAGAATTGATAATAAATGGGTGATAAAATGTTTTAATTAAATAATAATTGGTATGATATATATGATAATTTTTATATAATATATTAATAATAATTCTATATTTATCAAATTAGAGGTTTTAATGGGTATGAAGGATGTTAAGACTTGAGGTAAGATAATTTCATTGCACATTTATCTTTGTGGGACACATGCCAGATTCACAAGTTGTTTCTTTTTTGTGGTGTATATACTACCAATTAATTTATTATGATTATTTTCCAAAAAATTGTAGGATATAAATATCCATATAAGGTTCTTTATTTCACGGTGATTACAATTCAAAATACACCAAAATGATAAGGGTTTTATTAGACAATCTAATTTTTTTTCCAAGATAGTTTATGATTATACTGTTGATGATGAAATATTATGATATGTATATATATATATATCAAGAAAATTGTGATCTATCTTTTCATATATTCTATTCTTTATATACATGTTTTACTTTAATTTTACTCACTTTAAGTACTCAAGATAATGAAATAATATTTTTAAGTAAAACTAAAAATATTTCCCTCTTTAGTAAAAAATCCTTTTTCTTCGATAGCCATGTTTTCTAAAAAAAAATAATGTTTCTATTGTTATATAAATATTTTTTAAACTAATTTTTACCCATGCCTTAATGTTTACAAAATGGGTTGAAATTAATCTTCTTTTCATTTTCCACACAAGGTAATTTTTTATTTTTTACCGAAAAAATTGAAAGGAATCATTATTTTAACATAAATGAAATGAATAGAAATTTCATCAATCATAAACAATCAATTCACTGAATATTAATTTCCAAGTTTCATGGTTTTCTCAATTAAAAACATTTTCCTTTAATATTTGGTAAATTTTTTGATTTTAAACCATAAATTTCAAGGTTGAAAGGGCATTTTTCTCAAGAACATTTTCAAAGATCGTTTAATGGTATTTATTTTAGTAAATGAAAAAACCATTATTATAATTATGATATATTAGGTATATAGTCCAATTATACCATAAATATTCTATTTTTTAATATTGTATGATTATGTTAACAAGATTATTTTGAAACCCTCTTCTTTTACATGGGTTATTCCATAAGTAAATGTTTATGAAACATGTTTCCTTTCTATAAGGTATACTATGTTGAAATAATTATGAAACCCATTTAATTTTAATGGGTTTTGATATGATGAATGATTTATGGTCTTATGGCACACATATACATTATTTCATTTATGTTATGTGTTGTATCATAATTATATATCCCTCCGATGCATTTGGAAAAGATTTATATCTCATGAGATAAATAGAAATTGAATGGAGTGATGTGGGTTTAATAGAGGAATATATCCAATTTGACAGTATTGGGAGTGAAACTTTAATACTATGATGGTTTGGGGAGTGAACCCAATCCACTATGATATCCTTTTCAGTGAGCCTTGACTATTAAGGAAATCATTTTCTTTGTTTATGTGTATACCAAAAATATTTGTCTAATGTTAATTTTATGTTCTCATGGATCGTGTTTTTTATTACTTTATGATTCATATCTTATGAACTAAAAAAATTTATTCCTTGAATCTAGATTACGACATTTGATATGAAGGGTATGGTATTCAAATGTTTATCTCGTTTTCTCAAACACTTATTCTCATATAATGATTATGTGATCATTGATATCGACCTTGTATACCCTTACTGAGAATCTAAGCACACCGTTTCTCATGTTTTATTTCCCTAGATTATGTTGAAAAGTTATATGTATGATAATTCTATGAAGGGTTCTATTTATGATAGACTTAATGAAATATGTTTTATTTCACTTATTAAATCATTTTTTATGTGTCCATGTTTCTAAAGATTCTAGACCATTATGGTTCAATATTGGATCATATTGTTATTTAATAAATATTTATATATTAAGATGTGATATCTATATATTATGAGCTTAGACCATTATAGTTGTTATCAAAGAAAGTATTAGTTAATATTTGAAAAATAGGATGAGAAAAATTTAGTAAGAACCCTAGGGATAAATCAGTGTATCAAAACATTTCATGGAATTTTGGTGAAGGATATATAAAGTGGATTACATGAAATTACATCCTTGTGTGGATAAGATAATTGGATGTGGATATGGAATAGTTATACCTTTGGGTAATAAATTCTAATAGGGAATATTGGGATTTGAATTTATTATTACTTGATTCATGACAATGGGCCTTGTTGTAGACCTGGTTTGACAGTCGTGAGGGTTATGTTTTATAAATTCAAAAAATAATTATGATCAATCTTGACGAATTTTAAAAAATGATCTTCGTGAAGGACCTGAGTTAAATCTAAGGTATTATAAATTAAAAATAAGTCTTTATTATTTAAGATATATGATATATTATTTTTCATGATTATGTGGTTTCCCACAATGATTAATATTTGTCACACTATAATTTTTTATTTTAATAAATCCCTAGAAACCAATGGAATCATGTTAATGTTGAATGAGATAGAAATGATATGATTTTCTTCCTATGAAATGGACTGTTATGGGAGACATAATGAAAATATCATTTATATGATCACACAACTTTCTCACGTTATGAATAATGCTGAACTTCCGAATGATCACAGGATGGAACAATGTTATATTGATTTATTTATGAGGAAGTTTCCAATTAATTTTATTGGTTCCACTAATACACCAGTTATTGATCAGCGCATTAGTACGATTGAAATTATATTTCCCATTATCCAATGTTTATAGAATAAAAAATAATTTTGGGTATCTATCATTTGGAAGGTGAAGTAGATCAATGGTTAAATCTTATCATGAATATTATGAAATAATTATAAATTGAATCCATGGAGTGGGTTGATTTTGAGATATTATTTTTCAATAATTACTTTCCTTGTATAATTATTATGAAAATGGATAAGGAATCCCTTGAGATAAAGTATAATAATGACGAATCCTTTGGTTCCTATGAGGAAAATTTGATAAGAACTGCAAGTTATGAATATGGTATTACTATACAACTTGATAGTTTGGATGATCAATTCATTAGTTGATTAAAACCAAGTATGAAAAAAGGAATTATCCATAATGGACTTTAGTATCTATGAATAAATTGTTCTACATAATATCAAGGTGGAAATGGAGATGGTAGTTACCCATAAATATCATAGTTTTTATAAGACAAAAGGATTGAATTCAAAATAAATTCTAAGAATCAAGGAGAAAAGAAGATGTGATTTCCTTTATTCTTGAAGTACAGAAGGAAAAATAGAGGAAATTGTGTTAATGGTACTGGAAAATATTCTATGTTTGGAAAGGAAGGTCATCAAGTAATGAAACAGTTATGTGATGAGAAGAAGTTGGCTAATGATGTAAATAGAGGGAAATATTCAAAAAATTCACCACAAAAATATAGTGTTTCAAATTCAAGGCGTATGGGAATTATTATAACTAGTGTTAAACTTGAATGTTAATAATGATTATTGATGTCATAAACTTCTTAATCCGAGATATAAATGTATATATCATGCTCTGAAAATTTCGGATGAGCGGTGTGATAGAGAAGTGGTGACCGGTAAACTTACCATCCACTATAGAACTGATAATGTCTTATTTGATTTTGGATCTAAATAATCTTTTATATCTAAAAAAATTTATAAGGGTATCAAAATTCCTCCCAATGATTCAATGTGAAATTATTAGGGAAAAAACATAAAGGGATGATTATGACATCTCAAGTATACAAATCATATAAGGTTGAATTTTTTATGAGTCCAGTTCCTTCCAATAATTTTATTCTCCCTTTGGTTGTATATTATTTTATCATAGGCATGGATTGGATTTATATATATAAATCCCAAATTAATTATTGAGTAAGGTAATTCATATTTTATATTCCAAACCAACCTAAGATCGTATATCAGTGAGATGATAAATATAAACTTCCAATGAAAATCACATCCATTTTATGGCTCTTAATTCCCATTAAAAAGGATTATTTATCGCATTTGGTTGGTAAGAAACTCAACATTGTTGATATTCCTATTGTTTAGGTGTTTTTTATATCTTTCTAAAAGAGTTTCTTAGTATTTCAATGAATCATAAAGTTGATTTCTCAATAGAACTTATACCTGGAGACACACATATTTCCAAGACTCCCTATAGAATCGACATGATTAAGTGGTAGGAATTGAAGAAGCAACTATATGAGAATCCTCATATGGGATTCATTCATACAAGTGCATCACCTTGGGGTGCACCCATTGTTTTAATTAATAAAAAATATGGATCGATGATACATTTCATTGATTGTCATAAGCTAAACAATACCATAATAAAGAAAATGTATCTCATACACCGTATTGAGGGCTTTTTTGATCAACTAAATAGAGATCAATACTTTTAAAAAATTGACCTTCATTTTGGATACCAGAAATTTAGGTTTAATAAAGAGTATATACCCAAGAAAAAATTCCATAAAATGTATAGAAACTATTAATATATAGTGATTCGTTTTTTTCTTACTAATTCCCTTTCTATCTCCATTGATTTAACGAATAAAGTCTTTAGAGATTACCTTGATCAGTTTTTGGTAGTCTTTATAGATGATTTTCATATCTATTCGACAACCAAGGAATATCATGAAGATCACTTGATAAATGTACTGATGACCCTAAGTAAGGGGAAATTGTATGGGAAATTTAAAATTTGAGAATATTTGCTACAAAAGGTTTCATTTTTTAGGTCATATAATATCAAGACAGGGTATATATGCGAATCTATCAATGATAGAATTTATTGAATGTTGTTCTAGACCATCCACTATGTCCAAGATCTGAATATTTCATAGTTTGGATAGATATTATCATTGGGTTTTGTATAATTTTTCAATAGTATATAATCTACTAACCATGTTAAATTGGAAGGGATCCAAGTTCCTCTAGATCAATGAATGTGAGGAAAATATCAAGGAACTAATGAAAAGATTAGTCAGTGCTCATGTTATTACATTACCCTGTAGTGTAGTTGGGTTTGTAATCTATAGCGACAGATCATAGAATGGATGGGTATTCATTATAATTCAGAAATATATGGTGATAGATGATACGTCATGAAAATTGAAGGGTCATGGGAAAAATTACGCAAATAATGATTTGGATTTATATGTGGTAATTTTTCCATTAAAGATATAGAGGAATTATATTTATGAAGAAATGTGTGACATATATACTAATCATAAAATTTTAAAGCATATATTTACACATATGAAGTACAAAATGTGCCACAAAAGATGGTTGTAATAGATTAAAGATTATGACTTCTCAATACATTACCACACTATAAAAGCAAACAAGGTGGATGATTCTTTGAATCGAAAGGATTACACCTGCTTATCATTGATTAAGATCACAAAAGATTAAATATTTAAGTATTTTTAGTGGTTGAATCTAGAAATATAGAAGGTAGGGTAGAAATATTATCTTTCTCAAATGAGTGTTCAACTATCTATCCATGTGAATATTAATGTGGCCCAAAAGTAATATATATAGATACAAAAGAAGGTCATAAATTTTCCTGAGTTTGACCTTGTTTATAATAGAATGATAAGGATAAAGAACCTTGTATGTGTTCTATATATACCAGATTTTAAGAAGGTGCTCTTGGAAGAGGCTCATAGTTCTTCATTCTCCATTCATTTCAGAATTATGATGATGTATATTGATCTGAAAGATAATTTCTAGCTGGAGGGCATGAAGAGAGACATTCAAGAGTTTGTATCTCAATTCGTGGTATGTAAGTAACTAAAGGATGAGATAAAAAAGTATAAGGTAATGTTATAACTATTGTCCATAATAGAATGTAAATAAGAAAACATCACCATGTATTTTGTCATTTGGACTCCCTAAAACATATGAAGGGAATAATTATATATGGGTGTTTTTCAATCACCTTACAAGGTATTCACACTTAATTAATATCAGATAAGTCTCCTCTATATCTCATGTTTCTAGGATATACATTAAATAAGTGGAAATTTACACAGAGTACCACTATCTATTATATTTGATTGAGATATAATATTTACCACAAAGTCCTAACAAAATCTTTTGCAAGACCTTGATACGTAGTTTTGTTTCATCACTACATATCATTATCATATATATAGTCAGTATAAGAGAACCTTTCAAACCCTAGAGAATATGATGAGATCATTTTCTTTAGTATTCAATGTTTGTTGGGATCAACACTTTCCTTTAGTCGGGTTTTCTTACAACTATATATTTCATTCGAGTATTAATATGGATTATTATGGATCCCTCTAGGGAAATATGTTTAGAACTAAAATTTTATAGGATTAAGTTGGTAAAATAAATCTATTTGGACTTTATCTACCTCACTAAATAACATATTAATTCAGATTCTTTCAATAAAATATAAAGGAAACATAGATATGATAGAAAATTTATACTAATAATCATTGGTATGGTCTAAATTTTACGGCTGGTGAGATGGTTTTTTCGGAATTTATACAGGAATAAGGTTGTCAAATTATGGAATAAAGAAAATATAATATCTATGTGTATTTTCCCCTTAAATATTCTTGATCAAGTAGGGATAATGGATTATCACCTAGAACTTCCACTAATCCTCTCTCAAGTCCACAACTTGTTCCATGTATCTCTCTTGAGGAAGTAAATACGTAAAACTTCACATGTAATAAACTCAATGTTATTACACCTAGAGAAAGATATTTATTATGAGGAATAAAAAGTTGAGATTTTAGATCATGAAGAAAATGTTCTATGAAATATAACCACTTATTTGGTCAATGTTTTGTGGAGAAACAACCAATTTGAAGAAGATTCATGGGAACCTAAAGATAAAATGTTGTAGAAGTGTCCTCATTTTTTTATTAGAGTGATTAATTTTGATATAAAAAATAATTTTAAGTTATATAAAATGACACACCCTGATATTCTATGAAATTTTTTTTTCTTCTTTCAAATAAATTTAATTTCTTTCACATCTTTTGGTTTATGAAACACTGATTTTTAATGAATATTAATATATTACTAATATTTTTATTTAAAAATAACAATTATAACCCAGTTATTTAACTTGAATTTATGAATAGATATAAAAATATTTGGAAAATTTATTATAATAATTTTATATAAAGAAAATATATTGAAAAATAACTACTTAATTTATGGTAAAGTATTTATATAAATTGAAAATATATTTCTTCTCAAAAAATTAATTTCATAGATTCTTTTGAAATAATAATATAATTTATTTTTTACAATTATATAAAATTAATTATAAAAAATGAACTCAATTTTTGGAATCAAAATTTCAAAATTATCTTTTGGTGAATTTGTTTTAATTCGCTGAAAATATTTTTTTTTTAACGAAGTGAGAAAAATATTAATTTTTTATTTAAAATTACATTTTAATTTACGGTATTTAAAAAGGTACATCCTATTTTAAAATAGTTAAAAATTATAATTGGTCCAATTATATTATTATTAATTCAATTTAGGTAATTAGAATCAATTTTATGTACATTTGTAAAATAAAAACATTTTATACTTTTGATATATTTTTCTTTGGAAAATCATTTTTTAAATCGAATAAACTGGTTTAAATTGGAATTAAATTTTTACACTTATGTGAAATGAATTTACAAAAATGGATTCCATAATTTAAATTATTATAGTTAAAAATAAATAATAATTAATTATTTTAATCATAATGAATAGTGTAAACAGTAAAAATTAATTGTGGCAGTTAAGGTTATAATGGGTTTACCCGAGCTTAAACTAAAAAGATAAGGATACAAATGACATAATACATGTCTAATTCCTATTGAATGGAAATATTTAGACCTTATATAATATAATTTTCCACAACGATCCCTTTTTTATCCTTTCGGAATTTGTAAAATGGGTATATATCTTTTTAAAAAAATATTCCAAGTGTTTCCTCTCCCCACCTATAAAAGGGAACCCCTTATCAAATCATATGCACAATTCCAACGAATTTTGGTTTATCAAATAACTACCCAAATATATTACTTACTTAGCTAACCATTTACTAGTGGCCGTAGTTTGATTATTAAACCCTCTTTAGTGTTATTTCGGTGTAAACCTATAGAGATTTTCTGAAGGATATGTATAGTCCTTAACCATGTGTTTTCATTTTATTTATTTTTCTAAATACTTAAAATATTATTAAACCAAATTGATATAATAACACCACAATTACTCATATACTTCTATTTTATTATTTTCATTTTATAACCTATATCAATATCCTATTCCATAAAATGGGAAATGAAACTGTCGATTGTGTGTATAGTAGGCTCCCATCCCGTGAGCCTACATAACTAATTTTCCATCACTACCTCTCATAGGTGGATATAATGACGGATTTAATGTATATATATTATATTTATGAAATAATTATACTATATTATTATAATATCACATCTACCATCTTACCTTTTAATCTATTATAAAATGACAACGTCGCTTCTGCGAACGTGTAGACTACCACCTCTATAAAGTGTTGTGATACATTTTCCATTTTATATTAGAATTAGTACTAATAAGGATAAATTTAATTAATCTATAATATATATATGATAAAAAAATTATTTTTTAAAGGATAAATATTATATACCTTTTTCATTCCATCTGAAAAGAAAATGGAAACAACAATCATGTATACGAATGACTTATCGTCTCCATGAATGGTGTAATTCATTTTTATTCTCTATAAAATTTATGTATTATTATAGATACATATATAATTAATATATATGAAATTTTTATCATCAATAAAATTATGAATATGACGTAATTATTATATATGTACAAGTAACACAACTATCGAACAAAACATACAGGAAAAATGAAATAGTCATCACCCATAATTGTGTTTTAACTATGAATTGTTAATAAACAGATGATGAATGGTTATAAGTAGTTAATATATTCTATGAAATATATGTGTATGTTTATATAATATATTTATAATAAATATATCATTATTTTACAGTAGGATATAACGTGTTTTATGAAATTCGATACTTGAGGTAAGAGATTTTCTTCCCAATTTTTCTCCATAGGACATAAGCTATATTCACTGCTTGTTTCTTTTGTGTGGTGTATATAATTTACTTGAATGTATTTTTTTAGTCTTATCATAAAATTTATTATATATACATAACCATATAATTTTATTTTGTTAATGGGTATTATTATTCAATAGTTACTAAAGTTGTAAAGGTTTTAGGATATAATCTCATTGTTTCTCGAGATAGTTTATAATTATGCCTCTAATGATTAAGTATTATGATATATCTATAAAAAAATAATTAATTTTATTATAATATGGTTATTTATTTATAATATATGTTTCCTTTCATTTTATTTTCTTTAATTAATAAAGAGACCAAAATAAAAAGTATACGAAAAACTAACATTATTTCTCTCTTTGTCCAAAAATCCTTTCTCTTATATGTCTAAATTTTATAAAAAAGTTTCAAGAATGATTTTATTATTATCCAAATATTTTTTAAATTCCTCTTTTAACCATGTTTTATATATTAAAAAATGGTTTAAAATGAATCTTCTTATCATCTTCTATACATGGTAATTTTACTTTTTATCGAAAATGTGAAAGTAATATTTATTTTAAAATACAAGACATGATCATAATTTTTCACCATCATTACATATTAATTATTTGAATATTCATTTAAAAATTAAAAATTTATTTTAAAATAAATTGTTTCCTTCAATATCTGGGAATTTTTTAGATTTTAAAATTTTATTTTCAAGGTGTAAAGGGTATTTTTCTCTAATATGTTTTTAATAATATTTTAATGGAATTTTTATTCATCAATGTTGAAAACCCTTGATTATAATTATTCACTAATGGTTATATGATAAAATTATATCATATTTATTCTTTCTCATGATGGTTTATGATAATGTTAAACAAATTTTAATGAAACCCTCTTCTTTTCAATGTGTTATCCCATAATGAAATGTGTATGAAACCCATTTATTTTCCACATGTGTTTTTATATTGAAATGATTATAAAACCCATTTTCGTTTTCATGGGGTATGATATGATGAATGATTTATCATATTTTGGAATATATATTTTTTAGGAAAACACTATTGTAATAGTGAATGAACCCAATTAAACAAGGGACTCTATCCACTATGATAGTCTTAGGAGTGATCCTTAGATACTATGATGGTTTTGGGGTGAACCCATTCCCCTATGATAGTCTTGGAAATGGTCTTTGACTACTAAGGAAATGATTTTACATGCTTAACTGCATTGAAAAATCTATATCTTAGGCTAATGTTATGTTCTAAATCATCATGTTATTGGATTACTATATGATTCATGTATTTTGAACTGCTATGATTTTTTCCATGACTTAATATTATGATATTTAATATGTAGAGTATAGTTCTTAAATGTAAATTTAATTTTCTAATACCCTTATGTTAATGTTATATTGATGTAAACATTAATATCTCCCTTTTTTACCCTCACTGAGAATATGATCTCACTCATTCTTATATTTATTTTCCCTAGGTTATGAAGAAACATTTTATGTATGCTATGTATAATAAGGGATACCATTATGAAGAACGTAGTGGGAGATAATGTAGTTCTCTTATGAACTAGTTGTTTGAGTTTTAATGTTTTTAATGTCACTATACCTATACTATTTTGGTGTGGATCATCTTTTCATGTAATGAATATTCATATATTAAATGTGAAATCTATGTAGGAAAATCAAGGTCTGTTACATCCCTAGAAACCCATTCATGGTTCACAAGATTTTAACCCCAAGTTCAATCTGATCTCTCAACCAAAATATTCGATACCACTCTATCAGGACCCCACCCCCTCAACTAGTATCCCTCATAGGAAGGAAATGAAGAGGAGTGATTCCTATAACATGACTCTAATAAACCCAAGGATGGAGACTATAATAGAGAGTATAAATCATTCAATGGGAGGTATTATAATTAAATAAATAATTCAGAGACTAGAGATGAAATTAAACCCACTGGTCAAGACCATAATATATAAATATAGAAATACAATCATTTCACAATGCATTTAAATAAACATAAATAAAAACATAAAAATAAGACAATACTAGGAGAAATTTATTTTGAATAAACTCCAAAAAATATATAAATTCTCTACTAGTCATGGTTACCTAGTTCTCTAAATCCCTATTAAAAACCTATAATATTTTATGCATAGGTTGAGAATAACATGTATACATAGTGGGATCATACCCATGGTATTTCATGGAAATAATAAAAGGGAATACTAATACTCTAGTAAATGAATATAAGGGACAAAATTCACCAAAATAAGTCAACTAATTCACACAATCCTCGCCAAGGATCACTAACCAAGTAACACAAAAAAATATTAAGATAAAATAAAAAATATATAACTTAAGGGTCCCTATAACTGATTCTCTACTAATCATATATATATATATATATCCAAATACTCATTATCATCCATTCATATCCAATCAAAAGTAGTAGTTTATCATAAACATGAATAAAATAAATGTCATTCCCTTATCCTACCATATATGAACCAATCCATGAATTGCATCACATATTACCACCAACAAATAATCTACTATCCATAGGAATAATTTCTATTTTAGTCATCATTTATAATAATTTACAATAATATATTCATTATCACTTGTTATCACCACCAATAGATCCATAATTTATAATACAATAGAGGGAGCAGGGGAAACAACTAGAAACTAAGACCCTAGTTTGGATCCAACATGAAATGCTGAACTCAGGTGGGGTAAATATAGAAATTACATATAATTACAAGTTTATATTATCTCAAAAAATAATATAAAAAATGGGTAACATAAAATTAAATATAATATACTACAATATAAACTCATCATCCCATGAAATCCTCCAAAAACTACAACCACCACTAGATGAATCCCACCACACAAAATATCCACACACATCTCTGAATTTCCTTTATTTATTGATTTTACAGATTTCTATATTTTAAAAATTTATAACTACGTTCTATTATGTAACTTCTCAATTCCATATTTAATAAAAATTCACTCACCAAAAAACAAAATTCATAATTTTAGCCACCACCCATTTCATTACAACCCATTTTTTATCATTCAAAACATTTATAAAATACCACTTTCTTATTTCATCCCATTACAATAAATCTTATTCCCATGTCATTACTATTTTATTATTTCTATCATAATATAATATCTTCCAAGAAACCAGAATAAATTTCAACATAATATCCCAACCTCTTTAATAGAAACAGCAACATATCCCTTTCCAAGGTTCAACCAACAACTTAGACTTCATACATCAACAACCATTAACATTCCACTACAACCATACCTCACATATCCCATTACCAAAAAAATAAGATAACATCTTTATCACATACTAAATATTAATATTTCACCACCATTACAAAAAAAAACCCATAAGAACCACATTATATCTATAAAAAACACAATAAGCACATCTGTACTTATAGCCACAAATCAAAATTTCACAATTTACCACTTATCTATTTAAGGAGCCCTTTAATAATATTTCATCATCTATTATATCAGTATTTTTTATAAAATTTATAGATTCAATAATAAGAAATTTTATAAAAATATTTATGAGTGTACAATTTTATTAAAGTTGATTTCAATCAGTTAATTATAGTAAGGGTTTATAATTCACAGCAACAACAATTTTCTCATCAATGTAGAATTGAAGTTCGAGAAAAAGATATCAATAAAAATAGAAATAAACAAGTAAAAACATATGGGTACCTTATTTCATATTAAATTTAGTTATTTTTAGTTAATTATCATCTTTAGTTATTCGTTTCCATCTATTTAACGGTAGAAAAGTATGACAATATCAAAAATTCACCAAAAAAATAAAGAATGAGGATCAATTAACTCATTTAGAATATTTCTGAATGGTCGTGTAAGAATTATGTAATGTAACAAAGATAAAAAAACCATTTAAGGGAAACCCACAAAAAACCTGAAAAAAATCAATTCTAATCAATATCCACCCACTATATAATATAAAAAAACATTTTTCCAACCACAGCTTCATCAGAATGAATAAATGGGGAAAACCTATAGATAAAGGAAGGTAATTCATTTAGAATGATTGATATTTGATATCTCAATGAAGAGAATCTAGGACACTAATATGGGGTTTATAGGTCTCATAAAATCATCTAGAGTCCCCCCCCCCATATTCAAGAGAAACAAGGGAATAATGATCTAAATTAGAGGTTCTCGAAATTCTATAATAGTGCTAGAGAACAAGAATTTACATCATGTCATAATACATTTCCCCATGAACTACCATGAGAAAAAAAAAATAAATGAGTGACAATATTATCCATACAATGAACATTTTAATTAAATTATTTTTTTGAAAATATTGTCATTAGAAACCCCCAAAATCCGGAATTGTTTACATTTTGAATAAGGTCTTTCACATCATAAACCACCCTGAGAAACAAAAACCACATAATCCTTATCAAAGAATTTATGCATTGAACCAAGGTTTTAAAAAATAATATAAACTTGGTAAATCATAAAAGAAATTAATGTTAATAGATCTCATTCCATGAACCACCATCATGCTGTAAAATAAACATATAGATCTGTCTTTTCCC
The DNA here is from genome assembly GCA_963277665.1 of Viscum album. Lineage (NCBI taxonomy): Eukaryota > Viridiplantae > Streptophyta > Magnoliopsida > Santalales > Viscaceae > Viscum > Viscum album. The sequence continues at coordinate 1,796,272,883 of OY728131.1, forward strand.
CACTCCAATCATGAACAAAATGTTCATGTCGTGAGCAACTCTCCTAGATAAAATTTTAATCTCCAAATGACTCATACATCCTCAACCATCATTAGGGTACCTCCATCATCTAAAAAACTCAATAGGAACAAGATATAAGATCCAATTCACCATAAAAATGGTCATGAGGTTTTTGATTATATACATTTTATGAATTAAATTTTTTATACATTAAATTGAAAATTTACTTTTAAATTTAATAATGAGTATCTATGGATCTCATATGGAATTCAAGATCAAGACACCACACATGAATTAGTAGCATGATAGACTCCCAATCTCTAATCATGTATGATAGGACCATGAATGTAAATAAATTATATATAGATGAATAATTAATTAGGTTTTCTACCACACTAAAATATGAAATTATTAAATTCATTATTTTTTTACAAGAGGGTATCATATGTCGATAAAATTAAGAATATTGTTTCCAATCAAACACCTATTTCCATCATAAAATATTAGTACTAGATGGTTTGATATAAGCATGATATATGGAAGGATCCTGTCTATTTGTGTATTATTTTTTCATAGAAATTCATCAAATTTTCTAACTAATTGACTATATATCCAATATTATCTTTCATAAATTAAAATGAAATTTGTTTTTAAAAAATAAATACTTTAATGATATAAAAATTTAATTGATAATTTTGGATATTTAATAAAAAAATATGTAAAGATAAGAGAATTTTCATTCATGAATTTTTTAGGTATTTCTTGAATATTCTTTAAGAATAAAGAAATTTCTCTTATATAATTAATGATTTTATTGAATAGTATTAATGTTCATAAATCTCAATATTCTTTTCCCAAATACGTCGATTTTTACCTCTCTAATTTTTTTAATAAAATTCCATCTTATTCAATAACTATTATAGTTTACTAAATGATATATGATTATTTTGGATGTCCATTCTAGACAATGATTGAATTTGTTTTTCCATGTATTGTTTGGTAAGATCTTGTTATATGAAACAAGGAAAAATACTTTATGGAATCCATTATTTTACTTTTTATATGTGTTATTTATTAAAAAAACATTATATAATCATAACATCACATAATGATGATGCCTGAGAATGAAAAATTCAATAAAGACCATAATAGAAAACAATAAGCCAAATAACATATATGCTCACAATATAGATGCAAGATAACATGATTGAGCGTGAAAATTTATCTAAAAAATATAATAAAATAATATGTATTTTTTCATTGTCAAATATTTTTCTCCATTTCCATTAAATGAGAATATATTTATGATAAGATATATTGACTAGACGATCATTTAATTTCTTCAAAGATAGATGAGTAATAAACATTAAGAGGATTATGACACTATAGGGTCTAGGATATGTTATCCTACATATAATACTGCAAACATTTATGTTATTTTGTAATTTGTTTCTATAATTATCATAATTTTTATATATTTAAGATAATAAGGTTTTATTATATGATAACTTCATTAAAATAATAAATGAATACTCCACTCCAAAAAATCCACCTATATAGTCTCATTCCCATCAGACTACAAATTATGAAGATGGATTTATAACCATTTGTCATCCCAAATTCTGTGCAGAAAAACGATCCACACATAACCACCAGTCATAAACCATCGTGATCATTATTTATACTTTTTTTTTAATTTCATCCAATATCATAACAAATTCGCATACATCCACATGTATCTGGTCATTCAAATTATCTCATATGAACATCATGAACTTGAAGTAGTCATATAAAACAACAAATAAATAATTTCATGATGTACGTATGACTATCAATGGTTCCCCATATTTCTATTAGTACATTTCCCCAATCATGTGGAGATAAACTAAAAAAAAATCGTTATACCTATCCTTGCTATAGAGTCTTAACTATTGCCCATCATTTCCCTCAGTACTAGTCATATCATCCACTAAAGCTTCCCCTATGTAGTATCATACCTTTATTATCAACTCTCTATCACTCCCTATCCTACTAAATATTTTTTTTCAGATATAACCCACATCATTCATTTTTTTATGAGTTAATTTTAAAGAACTATTATATGAGTGTCATATGGCCACATGAAAAACACTCCACCAGTTATCGATCACACTAGAATTGAACATTCACTATCTTCTTTCACTATAAACAAGTTTTTGATGTCATAATCCCTGATTTCGTCCTAAAAAAATCTTATATAGACTTCCATAATGATTCTATAAATTTCCTTTATTCCAACTAGAATGTACCATCCCATCAACCAGGTTCTGTTAGTTATTATTCCCTAGTTCACTACATCTTTATGATATCATATCCTGTTTTTATTGGTAAAAAAATTAACTGAACATCTTATATTACTCTATAATTTTTGTCTCTCCATATACCTAGTGCATTATCATAACTCCTTCCACTAATTGAACAATTATTTTGATAAATCACACTAAAATTTCCTTATGAAAATCATTCAATTACTATCCTCAAGGAACTAATATATCCTAATACTAAGCTCATGCTCAATAAAAATATAATCATCTCGATTTTAAAAATAGAACAAAAATAAGACATATATTAAAAAAAATACGCTTCACCATTCATTACCACACCCATTCCACACATCAAGAAAACTCATATGCCCATCTACCCATATTAGGGCCATGCACCACACATCCTAAAAATACAATATCTATATAATTATAAAAGCATATGTCAAAAACATTGGATAGATTATTATAATTCCATGTTGAGGACATATGGGAAAACACTATATAGGTTATTTTAGATACTTCAAGAAAACAAAAAACTTTTCTTTCCAGAACCATATTGATAATCACCAATATCACACACACATCATGTTATCCCTATATTCATATAATGATCCATGAGTACCTCCTCTTTCCTCTTAAGTAAATTAATTTTATATATAATTATATAACATAAAATACCCATTTATCCAATTCTGATAATTCAATTATAATAACTACAACCAAACTGAAAATAATAATTTACCTTAGTAACCCGGACATCATTCCATACATGTTCTTCCAAATCATCCATCATGATATCCATCCCAATTACCTATTTCCAAATGAACGTTTTTAGAATTTCATAAGAATATAATTCACTACAACCAAAATTAAAACTTGAATCATATTAATATATCAATTTAACTACACTACATTTATACCACATTGTAATGTCTCAACCAGACTAACTCTATAATAACTACACAAAAGATCCACTTAACCTTAGTCACACCTCCTTGTATGCCAAAGGAAGTAAATAAGTAGAGAGTTCGTGTGGCTTGTTAGTGGAGAGACTATACCCTATGAAAATAATTATGAACAAAACAATCATCTGAATATACCAGTTAAAAATTAATTATATAGATATGGTAAAAAATTTATTTATAAACAATTTCATGTTAGTCATACAATTGAAGATATGATGGCTCATTATATGACCACAGTTGTAAATGCATTAATGTTCAAAAAATAAATAGGAATCCCTACATTGAAGAATTACTTATTCTATTCAAAAAATCACATAATCCATCCCATGAACCATCTTCAAAATCATCATCACTATAAAACAAAGTAAAAACCATTTACCTTGTCTATATTATAAGATAACAGCTCATTGTGTGCCCTAGAGGAATTTTGAAACATGTGGATATGAACATAGTAGGCCACCAACAATGTTTTCCCTATCTAATTTTATGTGTATTCTTGTGTACAAACCATATAATAAATGAAAATTAACATATCAAAATAGTATATCCACTTATTATCAAACAAATGTATCTTATCCTTATCCAACTTTGACCAGTGATAGATTAGAATGGTTCATCCATACACTATTATAAATGATTTTCTATAACCTTCCAACCAATTCCATATTATGTGGCATCACATTCCATAATTAATTTTACATCCATTATTATTCAAACATTACTTCCCAATGTCATAACTCAAATTTACATGAAAATTTTAGTAGTCAACCAAACCCTCTAATAATCTATATCATAATTGGAAGAAGAAAACCCACAAAACTAACAAGTATCCCTCTATTCTATAGTGAACTTTATCACCTTATATAGATAACTATGGTATACCCATCCTTCATATAAATGATCATCCCCTTCTCCCCTATGACAATAAATATATAGAGTATACCACCAACAATGAGTGGTAAAACCACCACATGATTACTATCATATATGCCTAAGACCCCATTGGCATCAACCTTATCGTGTGTGAATATCACGAACCCTAATTGTGAAATTTACCAACCCTATACACCACTCTGTCACGACCCCCTCCCCACAAAGTATACCCCTCCTGGGCCGACAATGTGAGAAGGGAGATAATGTCCCATCGAGTCCCACCTCCAATAGGCCCCAGGTTGGAGACTAGCACCGAGGGTATAGTAACACACAAATGGGAGGCATTACCCTCTAAGAGAACACATACGGAAGATAGAGATAAGATAGACACCAACCAACTCCAACTGGAATATATAATAAACCCAAGTTCATATATGAAATGTCATGAAAAAGTACTACAAAAAAAAGGGAAACTACAAGTACCCAAAATAAAGGAAAATAGAGAAGCAACCACAAGCCCAAACAGCCCCTGCAACCACAAGCTAGTAGTAACCAGCCGGATCTCCAACCAGCTACAGGTGACCTGAAAAATAGTTTATATATACATAGGGTGAGTATAACAGTATACTCAGTAGGATCCTCCCCAAAGCCTCTTGTGAAAAAGTAAAGAAAGCATGCTAAAGCACAGTGAACAACAAGTGAAACTAACTCGTCACCTAAACAGGTATAATAAGTTCCCAACCTCAACATGGCTACTCTCTCCAAGTAACGCATAATAGAATATAGAATATAGTAAATAATATCAAGGGTACCCCGCTACTACTTCCCCACTGGTTTTCCACTTTTCCCCAACGACATACGTCATGTGCATCTCTCTCCATAGTCTTGCCTGTATAAACATGGGCTAAGCTCCACACTCTGCACCACGTGCACTACAAATGCTTTCCTGTAGACACCTGGTCTAAGCACCACACCATCCTCACAACTAAAAGTAACCAGGTAGTTTCTCGGAGCCACCACAGCTCACATAATGTGTATCATACGTCGGGTATTATACCTCAAGCCATCAAAGCCCATACGTCGAGTAAGGATCCTCAAGCAATCACATCCTATACACGTTACACCTATAGTAGTCCATAGGATACTATATACAGAATATATGTGTGTAAATAACTACAATACATTACATCCCTCTACACACATATATGGGAAAACTAACCACTGTTCTTACCAGCACAAGTATCTACCAAGAGAAGAGAGCGGAGTCAAAGGGGGTAGTCAGCCATTCAACCTCCCATCAGAATGTTGGGGAAAACACCCCCCAGGGCTCAGAATCCCTAGGGTGTCAGTTTCCCTTACTAAATAGGTGGAGTAGCATATAGAAACACAAAATGTACAGAATATATATATATATCAAAACCACACTATGGGAATAACCTAGTCTTAGACACAACTGCAGCTAACGTCTCTCGGACTCCGGACTTCCAATTCTAAGACTAGGTATCCTATATAAACACAACCAGTTAAAGAACTTCATTAGGTTACTTCATTCCCTATTTCATCAATTCCACTTTACATCAATTAATTCTTTTCACATTAATTAACCATGAAAAAAACCACATTAAACTTCATTGGCATACACCAAGGGTCCACTTTCCCTTTTTAAAATTACCACCTCATCATTATGTTCCATCAAATTCAAACACCAGGGGTTAACACCATTTAATCAATATTTCATTAAAGAAATTACTTTCCCATATTCCTAGGCATTCTAGAAAAGCATCCTATGCTACTAAAAACAAAGGGGGATCATCACGGTGAGTAGATATGCTACCTGTCGAGTCTTTGCCGCCTATATAAAGAGTATAGACCCATTCTCCCTCGAGAGGCTAAACACGGAAAGCACATGGCATACCCATCGTGTCTTCACCTCCTTAGAAAGGTGGGTAAGAAAGACCAGATGCCTTGAGCAGTGGGGAACAGTAAAGAAGATAAAAAACCAAACAAAACCACCAACATCTGGGCATCACATTCATCCCATACCATCATCCTTGTTGTCCTCCCCGACACCCACATGCATAAACCGATGCATCTCACCACTCTAGGTGCCATCTGCTACCACAACCACAAGGCCTCCCTGCCTTCACATATTACAACAGCCATCCGGGCTCACATCACAACACAAGACACAAGAAATCAAACATCACATCAAATGGGATCTTGGCCCTTTAACAAGGCATACAACCTTCATACAAAATGATCACTCATGGCTCCAAACCACAAGCATTCGGCCTTACAAGCAAGAGGGTAACTCAGAACCCTATACAACATTATCTTTTATCAACAACAAGTTCTTTAATCCCTCTTGAATTAACAGATCCAATTCGTAGGTTCCAATTCTGGGAAACCTAATCAGTAAGCTATCACAAAAGATTTAACATGCTATTTATGCCAAACAAATTAGAACAACTACAACAACGACGACAACCATATTAATTTACATGCCTCTTTATCTTTTTCCAATTAATTATTGATTAATTATGGCTTTAAATTCTTTATCAATTTCCATCAATAATGAACAAATAATCAATGCAAGCATAGATATCACTCTATCTAGCAAAACATGAGGCAAACTGTTATCACGACACAAAGCAACAACATGCGATCAAACTAATTATTTTAATCCAGTTCAAGTATTTAATTAGGTCAATTTCATTGTGATCCAAAGGGATAAATCATCCTAACTCTACAATTTCACATAAAAAATTTAGAGAAGCCACGAATACCCTACCTCAAACTGTTCCTCACTTTGTTTATCAACACAACGGGGTCACAATCCTCCTCTCGCGACAACTACATCCACCCAATGATGCCACGGTATGTCTGCACCAACCAAACCCCAAGAAAACCCCATTAGAAGCATGGAGATTACATTATATAATATTGAAAGGAGTATAGGAGAAGATGAACACCAAAAGAACGATGATACAACATACCTTATATCGAAGATTTATCGACACAACTTGGTGGCATCAAAACAGAGTGGAACTGATCAGAGGAGTAGGGTTTGATTGTGAAACTCCTATGGGAAGGATTGAAAGGTTCTAGCATCCCATAGCCGAGAAAAAAGAGGACGAAAAAGGGAGAATGATATCTCGTTCCTTTTTGATGATTTAATGAGGCGACAGTTTAAGATTCAGTTAATTCTCCATTAAAAACAGATCGCATTAACCCATGCGGTTTGGCCATGTAAAAACATCCCGGCCTTAGGAATAATTTATATAAGATTTATGGCCTTTTAATCGGCCTTAAGAGTCCTTAAAATAATAATTTAAATGTATTTTACATCAAAGGAAACATCCAAAGGGGAAAACCTATAGGAATCTGGAAACACTGTTCACCCACTGTTACTGTACATGAAACTGATCTGTGAGACCGATCTGTGAGACCGATCTGTGAAACCGATCTGTCAGACCGATCTGCGAAACCGATCTGTGAGATTGATCTGTCAGACCAATCTGTGAGACCGATCTGTGAGACCGATCAGTGAGACCGATCAGTGAGACCGATCTCTCAGATAGATCTGTGAGACAGATATAACGACCCATACTTTACATACATTGTTAATACTTCAAAATTGAAGCACACTTATTACAACATATGACAAAACCACAAAGGACCGTATAGGTATAGTGTCTTTAGAAACTGGGAAACATAAACAACTGGTTCATAAATATTCTACAGTGTCTCCCATTTATTTCATCATATATAGGGTCCCTTTTAGCATATTCTACTTAATATCCATCTTCCTGACCTGGGTAAAAGAAAACATAAAAGGGTGAGCTCAAATGCTCAGCAAGGGAAAATAAAGGAAATAAAAATCATATCATATATTTTTGAAAATCAAAACCTGCAAAAGAGATCATAATATCTTAACATGGAATAAATCATAGAAGTGAAAATGAGATCCCCATAATCATAACATAAAACTTGAAACTTTGTGGCATGCACACATAATCATGGAAAATCATTTCTTGTTAGTCATGACTCATTGCCAAGACTATCTTAGTGGACAAAGTCCCTTTCTGAACCGAGTTCACTCCTCGTTTCAGTCCTGTATCACTGAACCGAAATAACCTTCCGTTCCAGCCATGTCTATCTCATGAGATATAAAATCATTACCCAATGCATTGGAGGGAGATATAGGTCCCACCCATCTTATAATGAATCCTTTCTTATGTGTGCCACATAATCATAAAACATACATCATCGCATAACACATGTAACAAAAATGGGATTCTTGAAACATCATGACATCATAAATCAATTCATATAAGATAAAGGAATTCATAAACATAATTCCATCACAACATAGTCAAATCAATGTAAAAATATGGATAGAAATAGAACCCTTTATTATCTTAGATGGAAAATAATTTTGATAAAACACTTGAATTGAATTCTTGAGGAAAATATCCTTTCTTCTTCAAAATCAATTTCTTTTCACAAAACATCATGCAATTTTAAAAGAAAGAGATTTTATTGAAAATAGTCATGAAATATTTTAGAGGAAGCTTCATTAAAATAAGGCTTTATAAAACAGTAGAAATCCGTTCGTGCCGTATAAGTTAAAAAAAACATTCTTCGTACTTTTGTCGGAAAAGTCAAAAAGTACCTCGTACGAAAAACGACAAAAGATTCCTTTCATACGTATTACTAAAAACTAACCGAAGGGTAAAAATGGATTTAAACAATTTTAGGTGGATGGAAATAATATTACATATTGAGTAAACATGGATGTGGATGATAAAATACAACCTAGTAAATACTTACGAATAAACAATCTCGGATAAAAATGAGATTGTGATATTTCCCTTACCTTAGGTCCGATTTGCTTTGTTCGTGTCCGAAGCTCCTGTATAATGGTTTAAATAATGTTATTGACTTATTCCAGAATCATACATATTGATATGATATCATATATGGTCATATTATTAGCTTCTTGTTAGTAATATTTCATTGTTACTTGTTACTCGGGTCTTTATAACTTTTTGTTCTTATGCGTGTTTTGTCGAATAAATTCTTATTCTTATCATTAGGTTATAGATAATTCATTTCCAGAATGGTATTAGTGTAGTATATACCATATTCATTAATTCAATTCATTTATATAGTCATTATGAAATGAAGATCATGTAGAACGAGTCGCATCACATCGTGGAGACGGTATTCCGTACGTACGCACGAGTGATGATATCGTTCCTATGATCGTGGAATTGTATTGGAGTATATATATATTATTTCAGTATCAATATTACTTCATAATAATCATATATAGTTACTCATTACACCATTATACCCATCCTTGTAAGGTGATGGTGGAAAATAGATTACACCATGGCGTGGAGACGGTATTCCGTACGTACGCACGCGCGGTGATTTCATTTTTCCGTAGGATGCATAGAAGGTGAATTAGGGTTGTTTCATATTTATAATAACATATCAGTATGTAAGTAATACTGATGTTATTACTTTATCATGAAACAACTAAAGAATAAGAAGTTTAAGAAGAAAGAAATTGAAAAGATCGGTAATGGATATTACCTCTTCTTTGGAACGCCTCTTTGAATCCCCCACTTAAGGAACTAAGATTGGTCTTTGGAGAAGACCAGGACCTCTAGGATTATTCTAGGGAAGTGGAGAGGAGAAAATGGCAGGGGTTGGCCGAGCTTGAGTGCTCAAATTGGTGTGAGGAGGAGGGGGAGGAGGTGCCCTTTTATAAGGGAGGAGAGGGGCACCTTAGGAATATCTCAAAATATTATTTTATATTAAAGTCAAAATCGGTTTATAATGGTTCCAAAGGGTCTTATTTCGAAGCTAAAGTGGGGAAGGGTCGAAATACTATCAACCAATAGGACTTATACAAGTTTAGGGTATTATTTTAACCTTATCAATTAGATTTAACTCTAAGTTAATTAATTTAACTTTTACCGTGTCTTTTTGTTTTCTTTCAATATATGGTTAATAAACTTACTATAACATGCCAAACGAACCCCAAATTGTTTATTATTAATATATATATCTTTATCTAAGTCATTTGGCTGAACCTTAGATTTGTAGAAATATAATAACAATTAATAATATAATATTTGATTTAAAAACTATTTTGTGTCAATTTTGACACTATTTGATATATGATTTTTTTGAAAGTCATAACAGAATTATATGTTCAAACCAAGTTGATTAAATCAACACTAATATATCATAGTAACCTAGAAAATTAGTGTAATTCATAAAAAGTCTTAAATTACATTTATTTTGGTATTTATATTATCAATTATGTCAATATTTCATTAATAAGATAATTACTGCATCATCTTTGTGTCATATATAAATTAAATTATATGATGTCTAAAAATTACAAATAAAATACCATCATGTAGGAAATCTTTTTAGATTTCTAATGAATATTTACAATCGAATTTATCTTATGTATAACCCCATATTAAAAAATGATTTACTTATTAAACTTTGATTTTGACTATTTTAACCCTTCTTTAAATAAATTAATAATAAATGTCCTAATCTAATCCAAGTGGGCCTAAATGGTCATATGTTATTCCTAAGTTTGTTTTTTGTCGAATTACACTTGTCCAATAGAATTAGGACATGTGTTAGGGTAATATTGATATCATATTTACCCTTAGTTACCCTATTTACTATTAACCGCGGTAAAAAAAAAGTAAAAAGTTACTATTCACCAAAAATTATTTTCATCTCATTGAACCACATTTTAGTCCTTGATATTAACCGTGTCTCTCGGATTTTCGAAATTCCATTCACAGAAGCGGTAAAATTAAGTTTTATGAAAAATTCGGTTTTTAACCTACCACTTAGTGGTTTCACTATTCATCAAAAATTGAAAGTTTTCAGAAAAATACCAAAATTTCACCCTAGGCTAATTTCGATATTCTAAGTCCAAAAATGAAGTCCATTTTGAAAAATAAAATTTATAAAATTTCAAAAAGTGGTTATTAATATTCATAACGGCTAGTTTTAATAGCATATTGTTGTTTAGTGAAACTCGGTATTGCGTACGACGCAAGCTATCGAGAAAGGTCGCAATTGCGTGTAAAGCAAGCCAAGAAAGTGTTGTGTAGAAAAAGATTCCTTTGATGATTTATATAACATAAAAGTCTCGGGTGTTACAACAGATCTGTCAGACCAATATGGGAAAATAAACATATTAAAATAGTTTATCCACTTATTATAAAACAAAATTATCTTATCCTTATCCTACTTTGACCAGTGATAGAGTATAATGGTTCATCCATACACTATCATAAATTATTTCCCATAACCTTCCAACCAATTCCATATTATGTGGCATCACATTCCATAATTAATTTTACATCCCTTATTATTCAAACATTACTTTCCAATTTCATAAGTCTAATTCACCTGAAAATTTCAATAGTCAACCAAACCCTCTAATAAGATATATCATAATTGGAAGAAGAAAACCCGTAAAACTGACAAGTATCCCTCTATTCTATAGTGAAATTTATCACTATATATAGTTAACTATGGTATACCCAGCCTTCATATAAATGATCACCCCCTTCTCCCCTATGACACTAAATATATAGAGTATACCACCAACAATGAGTGGTAAAACCACCTCATGATTACTATCATATATTCCTAAGACCCCATTGGCATCAACCTTATGGTGTGGCTATATCATTAACCCTAATTGTGAAATTTCACACATCAATGAATCGATTTTACAATTGTGAAATTTACCAACCCCATACACCAAAAACTAGAACCCACTAAATCAAAAAACAATGAATACAAAGCTATATCAATCCAAATCCATCATTAATCTCATGATACTAACCCTAGGAGTGTGATATGAAAAACATGTATATAAATTTTTTCCATTCATTATAACTCCTAAAAAACCCTACCTACACTCATTTATCTCTTAATGTATGTAATACCTATAATAATGTAAAAAATAGGCATAAAAGTCCCATATTATCAAGGTTACACTCAATGAAAATATTCAATATACTCGTTTTTAGTCCAAACAAATCAAATAATGTTAAAATAACCCAAATTTAGGGAATTACTGAATGAAATTATAGATAATGTGAGAAAAAATGAAATAAATACCCCATAGAAGCTATCCTTTCTTGTAGATACACCCTGAAATCAAAATATCAATAAACTAGTAAGAATCAATAATTAATGTACTTATTAATGAAGAGTGAATTAAGTGAAAAATCTACTGTACGACCACCATGTTCTAGTCAAAATAACCACAAATCCCTTTAATAATTTAATTAAAAATTAATTAAATCATTTTAGTTATATTTATAAGTCTATGAAAAACTATAATTTTAGAATATTTTCAAGAAATACGACTCTTATATATAAATATTATCCTTATGAAACTCCACGTTATTACCATTACTTTCCATCCCAAATTATTCACTATATTATACTTAATATCTATATTTTTACTTCATCTTTTAGAAACCATCTTTAAAAAATTCCATATTTTTTCATACCTTTAGAAATTTTCCTCATGAACAAATCCAGTCATATTTAAGAACTACTCATACATAAGTTTTATAATAACCCAACCAACCTTTTCAAAATAAGAAAATTTAATTATTTATCAATGGGAATAACATACATCATGGAAAATTTCACACCACTTTGGTAACAATTACATATCACCGAGAATTACTCCTATGCATACCTATAGAAAAATATTTATTCTCACATATACAAGGTATATATAGGATGATTATTTCATAACTTATTTTTTATTATTATGTATTAAGATTTGAAATTTACATATCATATTGGCTACAGAAATATACCATTTTTGCATCCCTTCACACCAAACATAACTTCTAGGGGATTCAAATATGGAAGATATATTTCATAAAAATATTCATTAGAAGATATACATTTTACAGTACCCCTTCAAGATATGTAGATCATAGTTTTACCACTCCACTACTATCATACAAGATTAGAAGTAAATATCATGATTTCTTACTTATAGTTCCCACATTAAACATGAAATTAGTTTTCATATTTTAAACAATTTTTTATTTTATAATTTAAACACCAATTATGAATCTATAAACTAAATCAGTCAAAGAACACAAAGTACCTTAGTAATATCCTATGACAAAAAATCATAAAAAATTAAAATTCCACTAAAATAAGAATAATGTTCCAAAATAATCCAAATAAACCTTCCAAACACAATTTGTTTTAGAAAAAGATACCTAAAAACACATATAAACATATTAAATGTTTAAAATAATTCATATATTATAATTTAGCCTAAAATTTAGTACCCTATATTTTTCAAATTCCCATTACTCATTCCATGTCATATACAAACACCTCTAATACCTTAACAATGACATAATCAAAATTATTTTTTCAAAGATACAACCCTAACAACAAATCTAAATAACATGGATCTTACAAAAGAAATTTATGATGATTGAGGTGTTGGAAAAATAATCCTAATATGGGATGGGTGAGACATAACAAGATTCATAGGGATTGGAAGGGATTCAATGAACTTGATCATACATGATGAATGTGACATGATTACAAAATGATATAACCACATGTTAGTAGAGAAATTTAACATATTTACTCATTGAGATGAACTATTAATTGATACATATAATAACATATTATATGTTTTCTCAAATAAATTATAATGGGTGCTTATAAAAATATAAATTCAATGGGGTTTTGGGTTGAATCTGATTTATATTATTCATCCATTATAGAGAAATGAATTTATCTGTGTTTTTTTTATAAAAATCCATTAAAAAAATTCATGTAGAGGATAAGGGAATGTGAGTAATGGTTTCATATGTTCATTTTAATATATATGGATTGGGGATCCTTGTAATTTTAAATAGTTTTGTATTTTTTATATTTTAGAAATATGAGGAAGATGGGTTTTATAATTATGTTTTAAGATGGATTTAAAAATAAGATTAGTTTATTGTAATTAAATCGGTTAGGTTGAGGAATTTTTTGATTTTGGTTTTTGTGGAGACCCCTTTCATGAAAAGTGGTGTATTATAATCTCAATAGAGTTTCAAATCTATACAAACATATGAACTAGTTTGAATAAGAAATCATTAAATTTATAAATTATATTGGAATAATTTTAATGTTTTTACCAAGAGTGGCCTAGATGATTGAATCATGTGATTGATTATTATATTAGGTAGTTTAGAAGTCCATGTTAGGAAGGAAGGTATGGGGTAGTGTAGTTTGATGTTGGTGAAACTAAACTGGTTCATGTGTAGACTGTGTCATCTTAGTTCCCAATGTTAGATCAGGGATGAACAAAGTCTTCGAATTGTGCATTTTTTCTATATAAAACTTTTAAGGGGAACCATTTATTTTAGTCTCATAATAAATATTCTTGATGTTTTGTTCTTAAATCAATAATTAAGTTATTATTGGTCTATAGTTCAGACCTATAGTGCCCTACCCGATTAGCCACACGAATAGTGCTTCAGGTCAAATTACACTGGCCTTAGGTGCACCTCCCCATATGAAAATAGTTTTCAACTAAAAATGAGGGTGTAAAATATATATACTAGAGAGAATATAACCTCTAGTGACGATATAATAGTTATATGATATATATAATTATAAGAAGTTTAAAGAAATACCATAAAGAGACAAACTTTTAACCTGCCCATGGCTGAAGAACAACAACAACAAGAAATAATGGATGAAATATTCAACAACAGCAGTGGAATAAATAAATAAATAATCCAACATACCATTTATAGACACTGAAAGATAACATGCATACATAACATTTCATACAATACATTAAACAGAAAAGGGTCTCCCATGGTCGACCATTGTACGTAAATATATAAGCATGATGGTATAGAAAGGAAAACAAAACATAAACTCTAGATGATGTAGGAAAATCAAGGTCCCATGTCATCAATCCAATGAAAATCATCCCAATACTATGGTCTAGTACAAGATCCTGAACCCTTACCTGAATGAAAAGTCATGAAATCTACACATGTTTGGAAGGGACATGTAGGGTATGAGAACAAGTCTCAGTAGGCCTCCACCAATATGTGGATACATTAAAATTATGATTAAGAATATGCGTAATAAAAATTAATAAGTAAAAGTACATGAATATAATAAAAATAATATTCCTTGGTACTCAAAAACCACCAGGAAGCTATCACCTACCTCGGCCAATGCCGAAATAATTTTAAAAGATAAGATCTTTAGCCTGTGGCCCAAGGCATCCACTATTGTCTTATACACCCAGGTGAACCATCACATTTCAATTCCCAATGTCACTCAGAACCTCATGCAATCAAAAAAGTATCATAGTCCTAAAATAACACCCAATAAGAGATTCTAGTTTCTCATAACCCTTCTTGAAAGTACCCTTCTGCTCAATGACCAGTATCCAGGGGTACAAGGATATCTATCCTCAAATAACAACCACGGTTTCCTCTACAACTGATGTCTTGAGGAAAGGCGATTTTCATCGTCCTAAATAATTCCTAGACCACTGGCCTTAATCATAATGAATATCAACCCCCAACCGACAACCTCAATGCTTCACCGGATTGATCCTCATCGTCATCTTGGGTTTCTATGGAAATAACCACCAACCCTTTACCTATTAAAAAACTACTTGGGACCTCTTACCACACAAGTGATCAATACCACCTCAGACATCTGAGTCCCAATATGTGAACATGACTCCAAACAATGAATTGGCCATTATAGGTGAGAGGAAATCACCAAATGGAATGTAAAATCATCAATCGACACCTCATTCCCCTATGAACATATCACTCAAATTGGATGGCTAGAAAATACCATACATCTCAAGCCATTCCTATAACCTCACAGCCTTGCTACAAAAAACCAAAGACTCGGTCTCCCAACCGGTGATCAACATCACTGAAGTGCCTTAGGCTAAGTCCATCTTGATGATCCTATTGCCTCGGTCCAGATAACCAACACCATTATAATCCACTGGCTGAGCCCAAAATGTTCCCATGGAATGGAGTACTAAATCATTGGAAAATCATATATATATATATATATATTCCAATTTAAATAAAATTACAACTCAATTTAAAAAAATCAACAACTTAGTATAATCCTCACACATCAAAAGCCTCTCTCTTGGATTATACAAATTTTATTCATTATTGATCATGCTAATTGGAACCACATAAGGTTAAAATAATTAATTAAAGTTAACCACTCAAATAATGAGTTGTTTCTCAATCAAAACCACAAAACCCAAAATTCTACACCCCCAAAACAATAGGAAAAACACTAAGAAAGGTATTGAAAACCTACCTCATAGTATTAGATTTATCCACATCCAACTGTAGACTATAACTAAATACTATTTGGGAGAAATAAACATTTTAGGTGAATGACTTGAAAATAGGGTAAAACCAATTACATGGATTTAGCACACCGTATGGTAAGGTAATTTAATAAAGGAGGTAAGTGGAATGAGATTCTCACTGAGACATATCTAACAAAACCAATGGCTTATAGAATGGAGTTCAGATGAGGGAGATAAATAAAAACAAGTTAGAGTAGATGAAATGACCCCCATTGATGTACACATGATTTGAATAATAATAAAGGAGGAAAACAATATTAAAGAGGTAGGGGAATTTGTGACATTTTACCTTTTCAATTGACTGCATAATTAGCTCGCACTATTTTCAAAACTTTGTGGAAACTGTACAAATCCTGGAAATTAATATCCAAGCCCTACACTATTATCTCACACGATTAGGCCAAACCGTGCACTGACCATGCATGCTACAGTGATAGGGTACTACCCAAATGGCACTAAGAGTGCGAGTATGCACACAATTCTCCAAAATGTAAGTAGAACATGCAAATGAACTCTTAAAAAATTGTAGAGGTCTCACATAGTCATGCACCCCATCCTGTACATTTTTCCAAAACATTCTCACTGTAAAAACGGGTTTCGAAGTTTCTACTAGGAGGCGACATTGTTAAATCTAACCATGAGACTTAGCCTTATCTTTTAAAAATCATGACCTTCGGGCCTCCGATACACCCAAAACCCATCCGAACACCCAATGAATTTTACAAACCTCTAAAACCATCAAAAAAGGATTTGGGATTAATGGAAAACTTGGAATTAAGCTCCAATCAACAATGGAAGAGTTAGTATACCCAACGAACTCTAAAAATTTAAAAAGGGTGAGGATTTCAACCTACTCCAAAAAAATAGTATTTTATTGTATTCTCACCTTAACATAGATCATCCCTAAGATATAAAAAAACCCAAAGATGGTACCAAACATAAAAATTTCCTTGAACATAACCTAGACTAGAACAGTCTAAATAGAACAAGCCAACTACCTCAAGGGGGATCCCCACCATAGGAGTTAACTATCTCGATCACATCCTAACACATAACTCAAATAACACTAATAGTCCCTTGAAGACTTGGGGACTCAAAGTCCTCTCGTGATGCATCAGCACTCCTACACATCATCAGTTTCTTTTGTGTCATACCTGACACCCATTAGTATCCAGCACCGCATCAATGCCTTCTGGGAGCCTATGTCACACATGGAACCTACAAGGTACCACATCTCATCATATTCCCAAATGATTCTTGGGGCCTTGCACCTCAACAAGCACCAAATCAAAACAATGAATAGATCCTAACACACCTCACATAACCTTAATCTCCTCAATTCTTTGATTTCAACACCCCTCAAGTGGTCCTGAATTTACTCGATTCCCCGATGCCAATGCACCTCAAGTCATCTCATTTCTAAGAACCTCATGTATATATATATATATAATTATTCCTACCAAATAACCAGTATCTAGTTAGTCTATAGATACATATCATGCATCTTGTGAACCCTAAATATATGTCCTCATAAAAAGGCCATGCCGAAACAATAAGAGTACCCTGGTCATACTAACAATATACATCTAACTATCATTTTCTCACCATACTTCTCTAACATTGGAAGATCTATGGAATGCACCTAGCCCAATGTTTGACATCCTGAATCTGGGCCTCCCTATGGTGCTGCACTAGTCACCATCCCATGACCCCACTAATGGGTCCCACTATCTCTACCACATACTATGTGTGCAGCTAAAGCTCAACTTCCATCACTTAGTACTACTCCCAATACAATCTTAGAACCCTGAGTTTACCCTGGTCCCTGAGTATTGGCTATCCTACAAGTATTACTACATAAAATATCAAGATGCATGACCTATCTACATGCTCGAAACAATTTTGGAGGTCACATTCACTGAGTGAAGACATGTGTAGCTACATAGCTCTAGAATTACATTGTATACAACTCAGACCATGATGGTTTTCTTGAGTCCCTGGCCTAACAGCCCTGATGAAACTAATCATGGCCTCACTTATTTATTTTTGAAGTGTCATCACTATAATCAATATACATTGTCACCAGGATCGAGTAAGACAGATCCATCATGTTTCTATTGGATATGAGTGCCTAGTTCATCATCTTTGAGAATGATTCCAACATGAAGATGTTTACCTCCACCCAAATTGCATGTCATAAACCATACTAAAAACACTTCACCCTCGGGGTTTTGAACCGTGTTGGGTGTGAAGAAATACAACTCATAGAAATTATCTGCATAGTCCATGATGGACATGTCATGATACTATAGGCATAATAACTCTAGACTCTCTCTACAATCAATGTGTCCATGAATAATTACACGAAGAACTTGGCCTAATGACCTTCCAGGATAGAACCTCATTTATTCCTACCTAAACATACAGATCCCACTAGCACTTTTCCTATCCTAAAATCATGTATGTCACCAACTTAACCATTAACCGTAGAGGAATATCTATTTTTTCTAAGATCATCTTCATTGATTCGATCCTATTTCAACTTCATATGGACCACCCCTCACCCTGAAACAGTGGTGGGTGGTTTGAATGGAACTCACAAGTTATATATTCCATAGATGGATCTGCTCCCTAGGCTCCCCTATTGATACCATGGATAATAAGTAATAGGCTATCTTTGAGTTGATCATAAAGACATGGCCCAAATGCTGTCAAATATGGAAGCTTCTCCACCTGTACCAGAGCCTTTACCCGAGCCTATACCCATGGCTCATGATCATCCTGATCCACATGGGTCTCAAGGAACTCATGATCCTACGACACCACATCACCGCCTGCATAATGCCATATAGGTTCCCGTCTAGTTGACAACGCATTAAATACCAATACATGGTTAGACATCCTAATTAACACAAACACAAAAAAACTTAGATATATATATATATATATATCACATATAGGGAAATCAATAAAAGGGAGTTCCATCTTACTACCATTACTCTTCCCCATCGCAACTATGTCCCATGAAATCATGGTCTCGTGTCCTCTTTACCAACCCATATCAAATCAAAGTATCATATATTCCACAGGCCACACACTACTTGAAGAACCATGTCACCTAAATCTAAAAACCTCATCGGCCAACCTAGAGATCAACATCACCCTATATAACTATCCCTTCCATTTACTATATGATCCAGGCCCGTACATATATATATCACATATCACAAACTGATTACATTTTGTCAACACTACTTGGATAGTTGAATATGTTTCCAATAAATAGAAGCTACATTGAAAAACACTACTTGGCTTCTTTTGTTGACACTTAAGATAACCCAACCCCCAAAGCGTAATCCAGGTCCCCAAAAGAAATAACAAACATACTATCATAGGAATGTCTATATTTAATTTAAAAACATCTTATGTATGTATTCAAATTCATAAACCTGCATAAAAACTTCCCTTTCCATACCAATCCAACGTTTTAATACATCCTCTCTTACCTTACCAAGTCAAGGGCTATATAACATAACAAGTAACAGTCACATCCAAGAATAACACTATAGGTGTAAATCATATCAACTATAAAATGATAAAAGACAAAAAAACAATTCCCACCCCTAGAAACTTAGTCCATCCCCCATGCATGGGGCTGTATAAACCCAAACATGAGCTATGAACATAGTTCCGAAGACATCCTAATATCTGGTCTACCAAATGCCAAATAGTAATAATAGAAATAAAGAAATACTTTGGTACCATTGGTTACCAGTTAAACGCGGTTACAATTTTCTAGTCAAGAACTATGCTAATACCATTTGTAGAAGGCTGACCTAATTAGCCACTCAAATAGTGGTTTGATCCATGTTCCACAAGCCTTAGCATTCCTCCCCATATGAAAAAGGCTACCGACTAGTAGTGAGAGTGTAAAATAGAGATAGTGGGGGACTATACCGTATGGTGATGATATAAAAGTGGTATGATATATTTAAATATATTAAACAAAAAGGACTGTAAAAATTAAAAAAATAACCCACCCATGGAGAAAGCACATTAAGAAAAGAAATTTCTGAAGCAATAATAAACAATTTAAGTTGAATGAACAAATAAAAAAGACAACATTTAATTTACAGATAATGAAACAGAACATGCATACATAAAAATTCATAAAATATAGTAATAAGAAATAATTTTCTCGTGGTCGACCATCAGACACACACACACACACACACACACACACACATATATATATGAATGCTGGTATAGAAAAGAAACAAAAGAAAAAATTTATGCTGATTTTGGAACCCCAAGGTCCCATGGAAACCATCCCATGAAAAAAATTCCAAACAATAGTCCAACTCTAGATCCCAAACCCTTACCTGAACACAAAAGCATGAAATCTATAGGTGTCCCGAAGGGCCCATGTGGGGTGAAAGAATGAATCTTAGTTGGCCACCACCCACATGTGAGTAAATTAAATTTGTGATTAAGAAGGTGTGTATTAAAACTAAATAAGACACAATACATTCATATAACAAACACGAGTTTCCCAAGTGCTCAACAACTACTCGGAAGCTATTTTCTACCTTATCTAATGCCAGAATAACTAGAGTGTAGAGGATCCTGAGCCCATGTCCCAAGAAATCCCTTAATGTCAAATATCCCTTGATGAACCCCCATGTTCCACCTCCAAATTTAACTCAGCACCTCATGCCATAATCCATGTAACCAACATCCCAAAGGAATACCAATCAATGAATCTTGTCCCTTAAACCCCTGCTTGAAAGCACACGTCAACTTAAAGCCCGATGTCTAGTGGTACAACGATACCTTTTCTCAAACAATAACCATCGTAAAATATACAACCAATTTTTCATGGTATGTTGATTTCCATCCTCAGAAATAAGTCTTGGACCAATGGCCTCAAGCATGATGAGACTCAACCCCCACTAACAGCCTCAATGCTATCACCAGATGAATCCTCACCATCTATGTGGCTTTCTACCACAATCAACCCCAACCTTTTATATAATATGTAACTATTAGAGGCTTATATCCACATGAGTGGTCAATACTACCTCAAATATCTAATTCCTACTCTGTGAACATGACTCCAAATAGTCTACTGGCTAACACGAGTGGGCATAAATCACCAAATAGAACCTAATCTACACCGACCGACACCTTGTCCCCTTGTGACCATGTTGCTCAAATCTTATGGCCATGTTCTACCATAAATACCAAGCCATGACCACAACCTAATGACATTTACAACTCAAACTGAAGACCTAGTCACCTAAAAAGTGATAAAATTCACCCAAGTGACTTGGAAAAAGCCAATCTTGATGATCATATCATCTCAGTCCAGAAGGAAAATGTCATCTCAATCCTCATGTCGTGCCTGTCACATTCCCATGGAACAATGTAGTTCCTAAAAATCCATCATATATATATATATATAATTGAATTTAAATTAAATAAAAACAAAATTTAAATAAAAAAACACCCCGACATTCCCTTTCTATGGTCCAAATCATCATGCTCGGCTCGTACTAGTGGTAATCATGATTTATAATGCCAATAGGGATCTCATAATGAATAATTAACTAATTAAAGGAAACCATCTAAATTATGAGGTTGTTCTCAGTCAACAAAATAGTGTACTAGAATATAATCCCCAAAAAAACTCATGAACAAACAAGGAAAGGTATGAACCACCGACCTCATAGTCGACGATTTAGGAACATCCGAGATTAGCTTCTAACTCATGTTAGTTTTGGAGAAATAGATATTTTAGATGAACACCCTAAAAAGTGTAAAACCAATAGCATATATTTAGTGCACTTTTTGGTGAGGGTATGGAAGAAAAGAGGAAATACAAAGGGGAATATTATCGAGATAGATCGAATGCAACTGATGGATTAAATAACAGAGTCTAGATGATGGAGATAGATCAAGACCTAGAAGAGAAGATTAAGGGATCCCCCTCTATTGTACGTGTGATTTGTAGGATAAGAAAGAAGGTAAAACCCTATTACTAAGGTAGGAAAATTTAGGATATTTCACCATTTTAATGGGCCACATAGTTACCTTGCATGGTTTTCCAATCCACACAGCACCCGTATGAGTCCCGCCACTTTAGAGACAAGTTCTTCATGGTTAGATCGCATAGTTAGGCCAAACTGTGTTCTAACCATGTGTAATACAATGAAAGGGTACTTAAAATTGGAACTATGTGTGTGGGTATGCACATGGTTTTCCAAACCATGCACATACTATGCGAATTCACTATTTTAAAAACTACAGAGGCCTCACTTGACCGTGAAACCCACCATATATGTTTTCCAAACCAGGATTAGAAAAAAAAGGTGTTATAGGGTTTCTACTAGGAGACCACATAGTGAAATATAACTATGCTCCTCATTCTCCACTTCTGCGAAATTGGACCCTCATGCTTCGGACAAACCCGAAACCCATTTGAACACCCAAAATATTTCCCAAACCTCAAGAACTCATCTAAAAAACACGGTTTTGTGTTAAGGGAAAACATGAAATTATGTTTTGGTCAATGAGGGAAAATTTGAAATATGCAGCACACTCTGAAAATTTAAAAAGGTTGAGGATTTAGACCCACTCCAGAAACTGGGCACATTAAAAGACTTATTGATTTACGCATTCATATGTGATTTTTGTGGTATGCTCTACCATTTATAAAAATTATCTTTAATGAGTGGAGTCTTATCATGGGAAGAACCACAACACTAGAGATGAATTATTTATCAAAAAATTAATTTATTTTGATAAATAATTGTATTTGATCCCTGTATTAGTGATTGGTGATCAATGATTCATTTTTGAGTTCAAATATAACCCTGGTGGTCTTGTACCGTCATTAAATTTAGTAATGAAAAGTATCTGAGCAATAAATATTGAATTTTTTGTTCTATTAGGAAGAAGATAAGTATAATAATATAGTGGAGAGAATATCATTAATGGTTTATGTAGTGGAAATATATTTTTTATGGTTTATATGAAATCAATAAATTGGTGTCTAGATAAATCTTATTTTTTTCATTTGTTAAAGTAATAATAGGTATTTAGATGTAGTTTCAGATGGATCATATTTGACGACATTAATATTATTGTTTAATTTGATAGAAAGTGAGAGTGATTCAAATCAAACATGCATCACAACACCTGGAAGTAGTATAATTATTTTTCTAGTTATAAAAGTGTATAACTCTGAAATTAAACAAAGTATCAGTTTCATACAAAATTGTGTGTGCTTCCACGATTCTATGATGTCTATGGATTTCATATATCATGAAAAAGAGATATAATGATGTGTTACAAAGTGAGGATGAATTTTTTTGGAAAATGATGGCAAGAGAAAGTTTTTCTAGGTTCATTTTGTTGAATTGGATAAAGCGAGGTTGAAAACACATTAAGATTTTTTCAGGAGGTGGATTAGGTGTTCAAGGGATCATTATGGGATTTTTTAATAAATGACAGTTTATGTGGGTTCAATGTATTATAATATGAGTCATGTCCATCCTATTTTTGAGTTGGGAATAAGTGGTTATATTAGGCTATAATCAGTGGATGTGAATTATAGAAATGTTTCCAGGTATTTCATGGAGACAAAAATCCCTATGTATTGGGGTTTTTAATGACCCAAAGATTTACTTGTTATTACATTTGTGGGAAATTTAATTTTTTAGACTATTGGAAATGGAATATTTGAGATCTTGTTTTCATATTGACATTTAAAGAGTTGTAACATCATCAAAATATGGTTTTTTGATGTTTTGGGAGGCTCAAATGGTTTCTTGGGTTATTAGGTAAGAAATGATATATATTAGAGATTTATATAGGCACTTTTGGTGATACTTATTATTAAATATATGTTTTTGGTAATTTATAATATTACTAGAAACAATTTTGTATATTTTAAAGCGTTTTCATATCATAAATTGACAATAAGTTAAAGTTTTCAAAGGGACAAACCATGTGAATATTACCCTTTGATTTAATATTGGTACAACTTGAATTAAAGAGTCATGAAGCTAATAAATAAGATGATGATATACTAAAAATAGATATACTAGAAGTAGATATACCATATGTTGATCCACCATAAGTAGATATACTTAAATTAATTATAAAATAAAAAACCATCATAATTTTAGTTTTTTAAGAGGGTGTACCCATGTATTTCCCTAATTATAGTGAAGTTTCTTAATATGTAAAAAACTATACATTTTGGGTTTCTACCATTATGAAAAAAATTAATTATTAAAAAACATATTATATACATGTTTTCTAATAAAAACACCTAATTTATTGGTTATATTAGTAAGGTAAATTCCATAACAATTGCCTTTTCTATTAAATGTAAAAACCTTATTCATAGTGAATAAAATATTAAAATAAAATGTCATGAATTAAATTTATTCATAATGAAAAAACTATATATGTAATGTAAAATATTTCATATGTGATTTTTAATGATTTTTCTTATTACAGATACATAATTTTTTTTGACTTTATGATATATAAGGATATATTTTGTATGTAATGATTTAATTTATCCTTAATGGTTGGAAACTGGTTATGAATGGATGACACTATTTGATTAATAAGGGTAATACAATCGATCTATAATGGTTAAATGGGATTTTATAGAACATATGTGGGTGTTATTTCTAAATATTATCATTGTTTTTCAGAAAGATTTTTTCCTCAACGAGAATTTGAAAAGATAGGAATTTAAAACAAGATATTGAGGAAATTATTTAAGTGCAAGACTTAAAATTTGATACATTAGGGCCTTGAAGAGTGATAAATAAGATTAATTACTATAATAAAAGGGTTATAACTTTGGGTACATCAGAATGATATGTAAGGGCCAACCCAGACATAAGTTTCTACATGTAAGGCCACACAAGTTTTCTAAAAATGGAATTTGGTGAGTTTTTAGAATGTTTTATAAAATATCTCAAAAAGGAAAAAATTATTGACAAAATTATCTTTATTATATATTTATCTTGAATAAAATTACTAAAATAAAAATCGCTATATTCTTCCTCCCATCACCCCTAAGGGAGGTCATTAAATACCTTTTCTAGGTTATTCTAAAGTTTGTTTTATGGAGAATCCATGTATAATTTTAGATACAATGAGGGTGTTTATTATTGGATTATATTACCAATTTAATATTAATATTTTTTGTTCCATAAATGATGGATTGTTTTATATTATCAAATTTATTCTGATCAGAGTTGAGTTCAATAATTTATTCAGGGAGTAGAGTTTTGTTAAGTTCTAAAGAGGTGGGTATTTTTGATAATAAATATATAGTTTGTTTTTTATTTTAATTCTTTGTTATATTCATATTTTAATTTCTAAAAATATTATATATTTCTTTAATGTTTTACAATATATTTATATAGTTTCACATCGGCCTAATTGAATACAACAATTAAACAACTTTCCCGATGGTTTATTTTTGGAACTTTGGTCACATGAGCATCAGTGAACCTATTTTTATCATTTTTGGTGGAATGAGTAAGTTTCTCATGGTAAATAGGTTTTCTATTGTTATTTATATTTATAGTGGAACTTTATATGAAAAATGGATTATTTATATAAATGAGTAATACAGAATTCCCAAGTGATGATAGTTATTTTTCATTATAGTTTTGTAATTATATTTCAAATAAAATATGGGGTTTTCTATGAAAAGTGGTCATTGTGATTTTATATTTGGGATTATTATATGCATAGAAGGAATTTTATTACTTTTTAATATGGGTTTTATTGAAAATTACATGGGTTTGAATCGAATGAATATATTATTTTCTTGAGATTATTTTTTGTCATGGTGACATATTTGGGGATATACCCCAATTTTTAAAAGATTATATCCTATATTATACTTATTTACAATGATTACCTAGTATATAAGTCTAATTACATTATGGTTTATGAATATAATGTATTTTTTACCATGTTTTGGTGTTATATTTGGTCGTATGGAATTTTAGGCATTTGGCTGCATGTGTTCTTCAAAAAATATAATTCCATCAGTATCAAGGAGTTCAAGATAGTCTAAATTTATATTGTAAAACTCTTATAGGTTTGAGATGGATAAAAATTAATGGGTTTTATATAAACACAACATAGCTAAAAATGTATGAAAATTCATATGATCATGGTGATTTACATTTTGGCCCATCAAATTTATGGGTTCAACATGATATCATACTTACAAGATCAGTACGATAACCACATTGAAGATAATATTATTGTGGTTCATAGGGGACTAGAACTTTATTTGTAATGGAGTTCTCCTAAATATTAATACAAACTAAAAATTTTTAGTGCTAAAAAAATGGTTTAATTCATAATGGAATAATCATTCGTAATAGAGATAAAGAAGTTATATTATCCAATAGTGCGTACAATGGGGAAGAATTCATAATAAAGGATATATAAAGGGTGACACATAATAGTCTAAATAATTGAAAATGAAGATATATCCCACTATCCATGATTGAATTTGATTCAACCATAGTTATCAGTTTCATGTGTTGATACTATATGACTCATTATTTTATCAAGTAACTATTCCATGAATGTAAATTACAAAATTAACTTGGTGGCTTTGATTATATATACATGAAATGATGGGAATAGAGTGGTAGATTATCTGAAAGTGATGGTAGATTTATACTTTTCTCTCAATATTTCCTCTCATCTTGATTCTCTTACTCTAATACTATAATACCATTGTGATTTCATATTCTCTAAACATCCATAATTTTAGTTCCCTTTAAATTGTTTTTATGGCACCGATTCACTTCCTTTTAATGATTTTTTAGTTCTGTAAGTATGTATTTATGGGTAAATTGTTCCAAAAGTCATCAATCAAGGAATGGTAGAGCCTTAAAAGTCCTATAATTCAATTATATGGTTCCATTTTAAGAACCATTTATTTTTAAAGGACATGGAATAAACTATATTATCTACTTTAGTATTCATGATAGGTTTTTAATGGGAATTCCAAGGGTTTCCCCAATGATTTTTATGATAGATATATGTTATTTGGAATATGGTTCCTTGTTCACACCATGTTTTTAAATTTATCCTTCTTATTATGTGGTATGATCAAACTCATATTATTTATCAGGTCTTATTTGAGATGAAGTATGATTATAAATGTGATATGGATCCCTACCTTGAGATAGAATATAACATTACATATTTGATATAGGTATTCCCATAAGTGAGAAGGTAGTGGTTAGGATATGATATAGGATCTTACCTTGAGTGAGAAGGTATTTTTTAGAATATTTCTTATGACCCTACCTTGATTGATGAGGTAGTGATAAGGATGTCATATTGGACCAAATTTGAGTAATAATTGTGGTCAAGGACTTTTAATATATTATTATGGGTGTAATCCCTTAAGAGAAAAGGAATGGTCTAATAATTTATAATGGATATGGGATTGTACATGATGTGGAACTCTATGTATGCATCATATTTAATGAGAAGGTACAAGAGAAGATCCCACTATGTGATGGGAAATATTCTATGATTCCTCTTGATCTAAGATGTGAGTTGGGATCGATAACACAACTAAGAGGGTAGAGATTAATAATTTTTTGTAATTAATTTTTTGTTCAATATGTGGAATAAACCATAAAATTTTAAGTCATTTTTATTTATGGAAAATAAATTTTTTGACAATTGAGCGAAGGATGTTTTGAGAATTGGGACACAGATCTAGATTTGGTGGGACAGTATGTTTAAAAGAGTTTTTTTGGAATGTTTAAATTCCCTAGAGATATTCTTAGTTATCAAGTGATCATTGGGGTGGGGTATAGGGGAAAAATTGTTGATTTTTGATATTGATAGCCTATCATTTCATATTGGATGATTGATATGACATAATGATTGCCATGCGTGTGATAATCATAAAACAACCAAGGACTTTGTGGTGTGGGAGGTGATTTTTCTAGTTTTATTTAAGTTAAATATATTATATATGGGCATAATATCATTGATGAGTGTGTCACACCTTGGTGATTACCCTTTCATATTTTCGTATGATATTTTATATAAGAATATCATCATTCCATGACACCTATAGGATTGGACTTTATGTGGTTCACAGGGTATTGTGATAGAGAGTCCAAGCCATAAAGGGATATCCATGATCATTTTTATGCATATAATGGTTGTGAAACACCATGATAAGAGGGATCAAACATTGATGTGTATGTCATAGGTCTATGAGTTTTACCTAATAGAGGTGTTCTATTTCATTATATAATGGAACACACCAAGATATTACCCTAATATAAATTTTATAAATGAGGTATGACCAGTCATTTAAGTGTACCCCATTCATAATTTTAGTCGAGAGGCTCATGGGTGGTCTATTTATGCTAATTACTCCCCCTATAATTCCATATTTTATTCTCACATAGAGAAGGGAAATTTATAGGAATTATATATTATATAAATTTTTCTTATCCCATATTTTTTCCTTAATTTTTTTTACTTCATCAAATTTTGATTTGGTGTGATATAGGAAAAGGTTTATCCACTAATTCTACTAATGAATTGTGAAGTTAGGGGAAAATGACATTGTTTTTGATCGAAATATCTAAATTAAATCTCAGGTAGATGAATGAATGATGTTTTTTGTGTTTTTAGTAACACATAATTTTCTAATTATTATTTTATACATTATAACTCTTTATATTAAATTGAATAATTTATTATAAAATCATATAATTATTTATTTGGATGTTAAGGTGTGTGATAATAACTTTTGTGTTCATGTGAGATTTAATGATCTCTTCCATGGATGATAATTGATTAGTGGTTCTATTGACAATATGATTATGTTAGGTGGTATTTTTAATACTAAAAAATATGATTTTTTATTCATTTATGTGCACAAATACATGTGGAATGGGACTTATTAAATAGATAGGGGCTCAAAGCACACTATCTGTAACGCCCCGACTCCAACTACCCAGAGTCGGTGCATTACTTCGTAACATTGGCATGATCACAAAAGATCAAGTCTCGAAAGACCGATTAGTTTAGTAGCCTTGGAAACACTAGACACATTCGTAAACGTTACATTACATCATAAAGTGAAAAACTGTAATAACAAAGTCTCCATACTCCACACTCATATCCTCTTCTGACAATCCCTGCAGGTCATTCATAAAATACATCTTCACATCCTGGAAAATATTAAAAAATTGAAAGGGGTGAGCTCAGATGCTCAGTAAGGATAACAATATTGCGGAAGCTTTCATAAATAAACATTAACATTTAAGGCAATGTATAACTAAAACAAAAGCCTTTTTAAACTTGAACTTCAGCATAATATGGAAAAAATAAAATTATATAATGCCATTAACTTACTCACATGGATATTCTACTAGTTGAATAATCACATGCAATATCAATAACCACTTTCATAATGAGGGAATGTATAATTCCAGACATTCTGAAACATTTTTTCAAGGCCTCGGCCAAGAAGTCTAAAATGATTAAGGCCTCGACAAAAACCATAAATCAAATTGGGAAAGGGCCTCGGCCAATTCCACGTCTAGTTGTCTCATGAGACCTACCGATGCATCGAGGATCTATAGCGGGCTCCACCCGTCACTTATTAAGTCCAATACATTCCTCATATGAATAGATTTAAACATATCATAAACCATAACATAATCGTATCAAATAAAACATGCATTAAGAAACATAAAATTTCCACATTTCAATCACAAGATATCAATACAACACATTGATATAATAAAAACGCTTTCAAAACCATTTTCAATACCAAAATAAAAGAAAGTTAAAACTTTGTATTTATTTTTCATTAAAAAAAGATGGCTTGTAGAGGAAGCCGAAATTCAAATAATGGTCACGGCGGCAGAGAAGTCGTTGTCGCCACATAAGTACGGAATGAAAAACATTCCCTTTTGTCGTTTAGAAAAATGCTTCGTATAAAAATATTCCTTTTGAATAAACGTAAAAGTCAAAGGGGTTTATACACCGTATAAAATAAAGTTGTGTATAAAACCAAATATGCCTCAATGAAAGGGGATTGAGACGAAGTCCTTAAACAGATAATTTTTTTATAAAGTAGGTCTATTATGTGTATTCACTATATGTACACATAAATAATGTAAAAATACAAGATAAGACACAATAATATCATGACATAATTTGAATGTAGGAGATTAACCCAAAGAATAGAAATTGGGTTAAGAAGTTCCCTTACCTCGTGTCTGACTTGACTCAACCATTCTTTAACCTCCTGAATAATAAAATAGAGTTAATATATACCTTATTAAGAACCATTTTTAATTTCATTATCCTTTTTATATCACTTATTACAACGATATGAACATTATGTAATTATTTAAGTTAATAATGGTCGTTTTGTCGATCTTTGGTACTTGAGTCAACAATAAACTTCTTATAATTACAAGTTGTTTATGTGGTAGAATATCCATTATATCCAGAATTATATTAATTATTTATATGTAATATATATCATATATATCCAGTATATACATTCATTTATAATATTACGTAACATTTAGAGGTAAGAAATGAAATGCACCGTTCTTGGAGACGGTAAGCCGTACGTACGCATGAACGCTACTTTCATTTCTATTTCGTATTTAATGGAATTAAATCATAATGATATAAATTTATAATATAATTACAGTATAATATAGTGTATAATACCATTTACTCCATCCTTTATACATCCCACGTATGGCATTAACGATTCAAATCACTTTGAGGGGGCGGTAGTCTACACTTCCTTAAATGAAATTATCGCGTTTTACCCATAATGGAAATCATAAAGTATGCCATAAATGAGAAAAACAGACGCATAAGTAAAACATAAACATATTATATATCATATATAAATATAGTGACATCTTAATGGCCACCTTTTAAGGTGTTATATGAGTGTTGAACAATCATCGTTTCGTGAGGCAGAAATTCGCCATCCACAGAAACCGTATGTTCTTTAACCATTAGATGTTGGTGTGTGTAAGTGTAGCTACAATAATTCTTATAACAACATCCTAGTATATTGATGATACTTGTGTTGTTACAAAAGAAATGAATAAAAAGAGTTTAGGGGGTTGGAGAATAAAAATAAAACAAAACAACATTAGAGAAGACATTACATCAAAATCGGGTAACTCTTTTTTATTTGAGCCAAAGGCTTCCTTGGGAAGAGTTCTGCCCAAAGTGAGGTTTCTAGGAGTAAGAGTGGGAATTTGGGAGAGTTTGGCCGAGCCAAATGGCTTGATAGTGTGAATGAGGTGGTAGAGGTGGGGGCCTTTTATAAGAGGAGAGGAGGGGCACTCTTGGAAAGTAAGGAAATTTTACATTATTATACAATGATTTTCGGATTATAAAGGTCCAAAACATATATAATTAGTGTATAAGGTGATAAGGGTTCGAAATCTACCCATCCAATAGTCTTTGGACAAGTGTATGCCTTGGATTGTACATTATCTTTTCATTTTATTAAAATCGTTAAATAATGAGGTCATCACTACATCATAATTATGTCGTAAATAATTTAATTTATTTAATGTCTAAAAATTATAAAAAAAATACTATGATGTAGGAAATCTTTTCAGCTTTCCAATTACTATTTATAGTAAAAATTATGACTTGTATAACCCCATGTAAAAAGTGTTTTAGTAAAACATTTCATGTTTGTGTCATTTTTTACTTTAACATTAAATAAATATATATTAATGTAATTTTCCAACCAAAGTGGCTCCATGGGGTCCCCAAGTTGAACCATGGGTTGTCTTGGTCGGCCATGAATCATAAAATAGTAGTAGGACAAGTGTCAAGATCATATCATATTATTAAAACATTATTTTTACCTTAAACTACACTAATTACCTATAATCGCGATTAAGAACTTAAAAGTTACTATTCACCAAAAAATTATTTTAATCTCATTGACCCACATTTTACTTTTTAATGACAACCATGTATGTCAGATTTTTGAAAATCAAATCACAGAAGTGGTAATATTTCATTTAAACGAAAAATCAGTTATTTAACTACCACCTAGTGGTTTCACTATTCATCAAAAATTGAAGTTTTTCAGAACAATGCCAAAATTTCACCCTAAGCTATAATTGATATTCCGAATTCATAAATGATGTCTATTTTAAAAAATTCCAAACAT
This sequence comes from Viscum album, assembly GCA_963277665.1. Lineage (NCBI taxonomy): Eukaryota > Viridiplantae > Streptophyta > Magnoliopsida > Santalales > Viscaceae > Viscum > Viscum album. Next base: position 1,796,305,781 of record OY728131.1, read on the forward strand.
ATAAGTTCCATTAATTATTTTTATAATTAATTCCCGCTGTCAAATAGCATGTTTTTAAGAAACAATTTATATCAAAAGATTGGCAATTGTTTATGTCCAATTTCAATGTTAAATTAATTCTAATTACCACCATTGGATAAAATGGTAAAAATATATTCTAATTATAATTTAAAACCACTAAATAGTATAATTTATCACTATAAATTATTTTTATTAAAAAAGTTGTTTTTAAGTAATTTTCACTATTCATAAAAAATTGGAAGTTCTCAGAAAATTACAAAAAATTCAACTTTGGATAATTTCGATATTACGAATACAAAAATGAAGTCCATTTTGAAATATAAAATTTCTATAATTTTAAAAAGTGGTTATTACTATTCATAACGGCTACTTTGATTAGTCGTGGTGTTTTAGAACTCGAAGTTGCGTACAATGCAAGCTATTGCATTATTGAATGAGAAGCGTATCGTGGAAGCTCAGGGTGTTACATTCTCCCCTCCTTCAATAAATTGCGTCCTCGCAATTTGAAATTTTTCTTTGAAAATAAAAGGTTGAAAATAGAAAATACCTTTGTGGAAAACACACATCAGAAATAAGATTAATAAAATTTAGCCTTAATAAGAGGGAAATGGAAATGAAAATGTCTCCACCCAATTATGATCTCGATTAGGAGAACATTGGTGGCAATTTGAGACATATAATTGGAGGGAAAACGTAAATATTTGTAGGGAGTGATTGAGGTCATCAATCACAATCAACTGTAAAATTGAGGGCCTCAAAGCCTTCAATCTATGTTGATTTAAAATATCATCAGTTCAACAAGACATAAGGTATTAGGATAACACATTTTTTTGTTTTAATATCCTTTTACTAAAGTTTAAGAATTAATTTATTCATTGAATAAGAGATAGGTATATATATATTTATGCTTGACAATTAGAGTTTCAATCTTCAACTCATCTTTCACTCAAAAAGATAATAGAACTCAAAAATATTATACTTATCCTAATTGTATAAGGTTCCAAATGTTAACACATACCATTTAGATTAGTAAAATTATTTTGTAATAACTAGGGACTTCCTGTAGGCTAGTGGTAGGAAATAAAGGCCTGTCGCACTATGGTTGTGGGTTCGATTCCTGCAGCTTTGTCCGACGCGACGGTTATGCCGCACCCTGCAGGTTGTCCTTTTCCTAAAACTATAGTATTATAATATTACAAAATAATCTTCATAAATTTTTTAACTTTAAACAATACTATCCAAAGATCATCTTAATCCACTCCAACCTTTATAGTTATCCAAAATACCTCTGTCCAGACTTTCTCTAAAAGGTCTCTTAATTCCAAAATCAATTTATCATATTCCCCAAACAAATTAAAGTTTCTCTTTTTGTCACATACTAAAAATATGATTACCATCATCATATTAAAACCATACTGAAACAACAAGTACTACAATACAATCCTTATATATATATCACATTATTCTAATAACCAGAATATAATCCATGAGTCCAAAAGCACCAATACATTAATTATTCCGCTTCAACTGTAGTAACAACATAAGATTGTCCTTGATCCCTTGGACTTTTCTGAGGTAAGTTTCCCTGACGCTTAGGACATTCATTTGCATAATGCCCCATTTCCCTACAATTGTAGCATTCAACACTGATAGCCTCTTTCTTTCCCTTGCAATCATGCGCCTGGTGACCTTTTTCTCCACATTTATAACAAACTCTCATTCCTTTTAGGCAAGTACCAGGGTGATTATTCCCACAATTATCACATAATGGAAAATCCTTCTTTCCCTTTTTCCCTTTATCTGTCTCTTGTTCCACCGTTCTCTTCTTCTCTTGCTTTACTTTGTTGTCATAACACTTAGAGAATTCCTTTTCTGTCTTGATAGCACATGACACAATATCTTTGTATGTTGAGAACTATTGTGATACTAAAGCTCGACAGAGAAATGGTTTTAACCCATCAAAGAAACGATCAATCTTACCTCTTGGGTTACGTATATAATCTGCAGCATACCTCGCTAACCTTGTAAAGTTGGACTCATACTTTGCGACATTCTCATCCTCCTTTTGTTTCAGACTCAGAAATTTCCTTTCCATATCTGCTCTATGGTCATGAGAAAATTATTTTTCTAAGAAAAGATCTTTGAACTGCCTCCATGCTATATTCGATATGTCATCATCTTCCTTTGTGTTTTGAATCAATGACCACCACTGATCAACATCTCCGGTGAGGCGGTAAACTACCATGATAACCTTTTCCCTTTCACTACTCCCCAAGGCGTGGAATATTTTCTCTAAGGAGTTTATCCATTGCTCAGCTACTAATGGATTTGTACCCCCATTAAATGTTGGTGGTTGTTGCCTCATGAAGTGGTCTAACATTGATCCTCCACGTTGCGGATCAGGGTGCTCCATACGAGTAAGGTTATCATTCATAACTTGAGTGAGTTGTCCCAGTATGGTAATAAGTTGATCAGAACCAGTTGTATCTCTAGATCCACAATAATTATCTTGAGTAGGAGGGAAATCCCTACACGGAGTGCGTGCATTGATACGGTTTCCATTCCTTCCACGAGGCACCATTTCTAAATAATGGCATAAACTAGATTAGTTTATGAATCAAAATACATAATTCCATACTTATAAAATACTTAACATAAATTGAACTATTTACGGATATAATCCATAATCATAAAAAGGTTTTCTTTGAGGAAGTATATACTCATAACCGTTCATAGTGGTTTGTAAAGAAAACGAGAATTATCCGAAGCATATCCCCCGGGAGTGTCGTAACCAAGAGTGCAGCAAGGCCCGTTTTCGTGCACCCGTTCCCATTCGAGTCTAGCTCAAAGAGGTGTTTTCAGGTTTTACCCCTAGGTACATCTGTGCCAGAGCCGCGTCTACCTGCTCATATCCAGACAGGGATGTATTGCTCGGAAAACTCACAAAATCTCTACAATAACAAAATTCTAGGAAGTTCTTCTATACTAATCCTCAAAGTCTATCTTTGGGCTATGTGATCTAATCAGAGTTTATCTAAATCTAGCTCCCAAGGTTAGTACTAAACTGCCTCTGATACCAACTGTAACGCCCCAACCCCAGCTACCCAGAGTCGGTTCATTACTTCATAACATTGGCATGATCACAAAAGATCAAGTCTCGAAAGACCGATTAGTTTAGTAGCCTTAGAAACACTAGATACATTCGTAAACGTTACATTACATCATAAAGTGAAAAACTACAATAACAAAGTCTCCATAGTCCACACTCATATCCTCTTCTGACAATCCCTGTAGGCATTCATAAAATACTTCTTCACATCCTGGAAAATATTAAAACATTGAAAGGGGTGAGCTCAGATGCTCAGTAAGGATAACAATATTTCGGAAGCTTTCATAAATAAAAATTAACATTTAAGGCAATGTATAACTAAAACAAAAGACTTTTTAAACTTGAACTTCAGCATAATATGGCAAAAATAAAATTAAATAATTCCATTTACTTACTCACATGGATATTCTACTAGTCGAATAATCACATGCAATATCAATAACCACTTTCATAATGAGGGAATGTATAATGCCAGACATTCTGAAACATTTTGTCAAGGCCTCAACCAAGAAGTCCAAAATGATTAAGGCCTCGGCCAAAACCATAAATCAAATTGGGAAAGGGCCTCGGCCAATTCCACGTCTAGTTGTCTCATGAGACCTACCGATGCATCGATGAGCTATAGCGGGCTCCACCCGTCACTTATTAAGTCCAATACATTCCTCATATGAATAGGTTTAAACATATCATAAACCATAACATAATCGTATCACATAAAACTTGCATAAAGGAAACATAACATTTATACATTTCAGTCACAAGATATAAATACAACACATTGATATAATAAAAACTCTTTCAAAACCATTTTGAATACCAAAATAAAAGAACGTTGAAACTTTGTATTTATTTTTCATTAAAAAAAGATGGCTTGTAGAGGAGGCCGAAACTCAAATAATGGCCACGGCGGCAGAGAAGTTGTTGTCGCCGCATAAGTACGGAAATAAAAACATTCCCTTTTGTCGTTTAGCAAAACGCTTCGTATAAAAAGATTTCTTTTGAATAAACGTAAAATTCAAAGGGGTTTATACACCGTATAAAAGAAAGTTGTGTATAAAACCAAATATGCCTCAATGAAAGGGGATTGAGAAGAAGTCCTTAAAAAGATCATTTTTTTATAAAGTAGGTCTATTATGTGTATTCACTATAATTAAACATAAATAATGTAAAAATACAAGATAGGACACAATAATATCATGACATAATTTGAAAGTAGGAGATTAACCCAAAGAATAGAAATTGGGTTAAGAAGTTCCCTTACCTCGTGTCTGACTTGACTCAACCGTTCTTTAACCTCCTGAATAATACTAGAGTTAATATATACCTTATTAAGAACCATTTTCAATTTCATTATCCTTTTTATATCACTTATTACAATGATATGAACATTATGTAATTATTTAAGTTAATAACGGTCGTTTTGTTGATCTTTGGTACTTGAGTCAACAATAAACTTCTTATAATTACAAGTTGTTTATGATGTAGAATATCCATTATCTCCAGAATTATATTAATTATTTAGATGTAATATATATCATATATATCCAGTATATACATTCATTTATAATATTACGTAACATTTAGAGGTAAGAAATGAAATGCACCGTTCATGGAGACGGTTAGCCGTACGTACGCATGAACGCTACTTTCATTTCTATTTCATATTTAATGGAATGAAATCATAATGATATAAATGTATAATATAATTACAGTATAATATAGTGTATAATACCATTTACTCCATCCTTTATACATCCCACATATGGCATTAACGATTCAAATCACTTTGAGGGGGCGGTAGTCCGCACTTCCTAAAATGAAATTATCGCGTTTTACCCATAATGGAAATCATACATTATGCCATAAATGAGAAATACAGAAGCCTAAGTAAAACATAAACATATTATATATCATATATAAATATAGTGACATCTTAATAGCCACCTTTGAAGGTGATATATGAGTGTTGAACAATCATCGTTTCGTGAGGTAGAAATTCCCCATCCACAGAAACCGTATGTTCTTTAACCATTAGATGTAGGTGTGTGTAAGTGTATCTCGAATACTTCTTATAACAACATCCTATTATATTTAGGATACTTTTTTTGTTACAAAAGAAATGAATAAAAAGAGTTTAGGGGGTTGGAGAAGAAAAATAAAACAAAACAACATTAGAGAAGACATTACCTCAAAATCGGGTAACTCTTTTTGATTTGATCCAAAGGCTTCCTTGGGAAGAGTTATGCACAAAGTGAGGTTTCTAGGAGTAATAGTGGGATGTTGGGAGAGTATTTGGGCAGAGGTTGGCCGATCCAAATGGCTTGAAAGTGTGAATGAGGTGGTAGAGGTGGGGGCCTTTTATAAGAGGAGAGGAGGGGCACTCTTGGAAAGTAAGGAAATTTTACATTATTATACAATGATTTTCGGATTCTAAAAGTCCCACACTTATATAATTCGTGTATAAGGTGATAAGGGTTCAAAATATACCCATACAATAGTCTTTGGACAAGTGTATGCCTTGGATTGTACATTATCTTTTCATTTTATTAAAATCGTTAAATAATGAGGTCATCGCTGTATCATAATGATGTCGTAAATAATTTAATTTATTTAATGTCTAAAAATTATAAAAAAAATACTATGATGTAGGAAATCTCTTTAGATTTCCAATTACTATTTATAGTCAAAAATATAACTTGTATAACCCCATGTAAAAATTATTTTAGTAAAACATTTCATGTTTGTGTCATTTTTTACTTTAACATTAAATAAATATATATTAATGTCATTTTCCAACCAAAGTGGCTCCATAAGGTCCCCAAGTTGACCCATGGATTTTCTTGGTAGAACATGACTCATCCAATAGTAGTAGGACAAGTGTCAAACTCATCTCATATTATTAAAACATTATTTTTACCTTAAACTACACTAATTACCTCTAATCGCGAGTAAGAACTTAAAAGTTACTATTCACCAAAAAATTATATTAATCTCATTGAACCAAATTTTACTTCTTAATGACAACCATGTATGTCGGATTTTTGAAAATCAATTCACAGAAGTGGTAATATTTCATTTAAATGAAAAATCAGTTATTTAACTACCACTTAGTGGTTTCACTATTCATCAAAAATTGATGTTTTTCAGAACAATGCCAAAATTTCACCCTAAGCTATAATTGATATTCCGAATTCAAAAATGATGTCTATTTTACAGAATTCCAAACATATAAGTTTCATTAATTAATTTTATAATTAATTCCCGCTGTCAAATAGCGTGTTTTTAAGAAACAATTTATATCAAAAGATTGGCAATTGTTTATGTCCAATTTCAATGTTAAATTAATTCTAATGACCACCATTGGATAAAATGGTAAAAATATAATATAATTATACTTTAAGACCACTAAATAGTATAATTTATCACTATAAATTATTTTAATTAAAAAAGTTGTTTTTAAGTAATTTTCACTATTCATAAAAAATTGGAAGTTCTCAGAAAATTACAAAAAAATCAACATTGGATAATTTTGATATTACGAATACAAAAATGAAGTCCATTTTGAAATATAAAATTTCTATAATTTTTAAAAAGTGGTTATTACTATTCATAACAGCTACTTTGATTAGTCGCGGTGTTTTAGAACTCGAAGTTGCGTACAATGCAAGCTATTGCATTATTGAATGAGAAGCGTATCGTGGAAGCTCGTGGTGTTACACTATCTAAAGAGATAGAATGATATTAAGCCTCCTATATCTAGAGTTGGTTCTTCCTAAAATATTGTTAAAATTGGGATTTCCCAGAGATAATTTCACAAATGGGTGAAGGTTCTAGTTCGGTTAATGTGGTAAATAGAGTAAATATCAAGATATGATGTGTGATATGGTCTGGATATGTCTATTTCTAAGGGATAGTCACGAATTTGTGATACTATAGGTCTAAAATATTATTAGGTAGATGTTCATATCTCTCAAAATTGTGGTGTGATACACCCCTGTGTGTGGATTATAGGTTTAGTGAGTTCCATGAGTGGGATGAGTCCTCTGGGATTATACTGGATGTCTTAGATATGGGATTCCTCTAGATAATCGTTGATATCCCTTCAAAATGTGATATAAGACAACACCCAAGGTTGGGTAACTTTAATTTCTTCATACATATAATTTATATTCTAAGGGTATTGGATATATATGGTTCTAGATAGTTTATAGTTATAGGTACTAGGTTTTGAGAAGAACATTAATAAATTTAATAATTCCATCATAATTCTTTTGTTTGATAAAGGCCAAAGGATGGGTGAACAACATAAGTTTTTTTTGATTTGGCTTAGTGTCGGTGATAATAGAGTGAGATAGTCTTGAGGATAAAAGATTACATGGATAGTAATGCATCTAGTTGTTCTTAAGTACCAATCACTCTATTAATGGGATGATGATATTATGAGATAATTTGTGCTCCTTATTTTTTTTCAACACCTTTTCTTGTCTATGTACATGATATTGGAGAAAAATTACAATATGGGTGATGATTTTTCCTAAGGCATATAATCTATGTGAGTGATAATATGAGGAATGACCCTATATTCAGTGATATGGTTTTAGTTGCTTCTTGTTACTAAATCACCTCGATTGATAGTGTGTAGAAGAATTCTATATTCTGTGAGATGGTGGTTGTTGGTTCTTAATATCAAAAACTATCATGAGTGACAAGATAGTGGTTAAGATAATGCAAGCGTCACAAGTGAGAATTGATCTTCTTGAGTGAGACAGTTGGTAAGGTTGTGATGTGATGTCATACCATCATTTTGTGAGGACATAGTTTTCATGATGTTGTGACCCATTTTTTTGGGAAGGTGTGGATGACCAAATCTTAGGAGAGGGATGGGTAATTTTTGTCGTATAGTACATTATTATTTATGCAACCTCATAGTGAGTGATAATGTATTGTAAGGACCTCCATTGAATGGGAAGGGATGTTTCATGATTTATTCTATAACCTTACATGAGAGGGGATATCCAGTATACATGGAATGGACCCTAACATGAAGATGGTTGTAGATGTCGATATGTGTTGAAATTATACCATACATCATTAAGTAAGGTATGGGTTATCTACCATTAGATGACTAGTTTACCTCACTGGATAGATCAAGTAATTTTGAGTGTTGTGGTATCCATGTTAGATATTTAATACTCTACATGTCTATGTTAGGTTGCTGTATAAGGTGTATTTTTTATGTAGGTTGAATAAGGTATTGTTTTGTGTAATGGTTTTTTTATAATCACCCAATGAACTGAGAATTATTTTATTTATTGTATTATTTTATTTTTTCAAACACATATATGTTGACCTATATATTAGAACATGGTGAGACACCACTATGTTTTATTTGTCATTCCCTACATGGGATCTACAGTTCATCTATAAATATTATATCTTTTTTATTGTTTAAAATATTGGTTTTGTGGTAAATTAATTATGGAAATGTGGATAGGTATTTAGGGTGATGCGATGTGTGGAGTCTTATATATAGACATTGATTATTTTTTTTATTCAATTATTTTTTGGTACCTGTGATCAAACAGGTGGGTAATGAGTTTTTTCTTACTATGTGCTTTAAAAATAATTTTTTTATACAATTTTCTTTTTATAGATTTTTTTATACATTGATGTTTTTATGGGTGATGTTTAGTTATTTCAAAAATTTGTCCAGTTTGATTAGAGGGAATAATATCCCTAATGTATGAATTAGTCTTTCACCTCTAGATGGAAAAAATTGTGTTATTGAGAGGAACATATGAGTCCATGTGGTGCCTACATCCAAGTCATCGATGAGCAGTATCATGTTGGAGAATGAAATTTTTTTATAACTTCACATTTATTTTCTCTGACCATTTATGGATGTGGTAGTCAAGAATCACTTAAATAGTCTTGGGCCCCTAACACATTTCTCATTAAGGATCCCAACCACACATGGTTATTAAATAAATGGATCAGATTTCTTAAATTACTATTTCTCATGTAAATTTAAAATGTATTTTTTAGACACAAGGAAAGACACTAAGTCCATAAAACCAAGGAATACAATCCATTAGCAACAATAACATGATTTATCTCCCCCCAAAGAATTCATGATTAGAAAAAAACATTTTAATTACTATATTTAATTGATCGATTTATTATGAATAGGTTTCAAACAACAAGAAACTTATAACTTATCATCCATAGATATCTATGAATCAGCATAAACATTCATTTTGAATTACATTCACATTTCATCAAATTTCAGGAAGGATAGTTATTAATGTACATGACTCTTTATTTAACCTCATAACGATGATTACTACTTTAATTTTAGCATATTTTAGTACAAATTAACCATGATAATTTCAAAAACCACCACAATATAAATATAACACACTATCTTAGCTCAACATGAGTCATTAACAAGATTAAAAGCATAAGATATTAGAAAACCAAACCACAAATTAATTATTTTATTAAATAAAAAGGTATTATATATATTAGGTTAATTCCAAAATTAACCTAGGATTAAATATTTATAATCTCACACATTCACTTTAAATCAAGAGAGAGGTTATCGATCCCCAACATTAAGATGGTACTTTGATAATTGTTATGAAAAACAATGTGAAAGAAGTAAACTCTAAACATAATATTGAAAAATTAAAAAAATGATCTAGAATAGGTTAAACCCATTAAAAACCATGATAAATAAGAGAAAAATGTCTCCATAACATTATGATCTAAAATATAAGAGAATCATGGGTCAAAAATATTTAAAAACTCACCAAGGATCACTATATATTGATCTGTAGAAGATGGGGGAGGCACGAAATCCATGGGTAATGCATCCTCAAAAATTTATGTTGAATAATTTATAAAACCTATAAAACCATTAATGACTTAAATAACTAATTAACTCCATTAACACCATTTTGTTAGAACCACTGAATTCCACCTCAAAACCATTCAATCATTGAACCAAAATTCAAGATGTGTATCAAAATCTACACTATGAATGTTGATTTTAGATAGTGAATTTTGCATACAATCACTTTTATAGATTTAGACCATCCATATAATATCACATAGACCAAATACTGAAACATATTTAACTAGACAAAGTTGTCCCCTTACATTATATACCTTTCAAAAACATTTAATCCCCAATAATTTAAAACAAAATCAAAAAAGGATTGGGATCTAAATAACCCCCTGTGAAATACCACTCAAGGATTTAAAAAATTTAAGAAAATAGATAGCCCATTAGAGGAATAATGAAAACAACTCACAGAATCACCAAAAAAACCTAAAAAAGCAATTCTGAGGGAGATTCCTCTCAAGGTAAAGTCCAAATGAAGAACAACACCAAAGAAGACAAAAAATCACATAAAATAGCCAAGGGTTTACAATGTATCCAAAAAAGGTTATAAGAGAGCATAAAAAACTCAAGATATTGAATGAGAATATAAAACTAAAAATCTAAAGTGTTATTATCCATGATATAGTAATTCCAAAAATCTTAACTCAAATTGGTATCCCACCCACACAACACCTTCTCCTGATGGTCCCGAATCTCGAATGGACACTCCTCAAAGGTTACACCATCTTCAACATACAGTTCACCCCAATTGATGATATGAGAATATTTATGAATATACAAGTGAAGTTTTTATTTGTACAATTCTTCATGAATTTGAATCATCTTTGGTAGTTTTTATAACTGATACTATATAACTCTAACCTGATCCGAGATCTCCAATGTAATAAAAAATCCTAGGATAAATCTTACTCCCACGACTGATCCATCATTTCCAAAGATTAGGAGACACAATTAAGACCAGCAGATCTCCAACATCAATCTCTAGAGGCCTCCAACCCTCATTAGAATAATAATTATGATGATCTTTTGACAACTTATTCACAAAAATATCACTTATACCTTCTCTATCATACTTTATACCAATTTTGGTCTAAAAAAATCTGATTCTGCGACCTCATTCTAGAATAATGGGGATCGAAATGGTCATCCATATAGTTCTTCTAAAGGTTCCATACCAATAGTGTAGTGATAAATATTATTGTAGGTAAATTGTACTAGTGTAAGGTTCTTAACACACATAACAATGAAATCTATAATACATACATGTAACCTATCCTCTAAAGTATGCATAGTTTTTTTCTAACCATCTATCTATGGATAAAAATAGGTACTAAGGAATAACTGATATCCAAAATCCTGATGGAGAATTATTCACAAACATAAGGTAAAATACGGATCTTGATGAGAGCTGATAATTTTTGGAACCCCATGAAGCCTCTCTATCTACTCTAGATACGACATTGACAAAACCACCACTGAGATCAACTCTTTAATTGAAAATAATTGTGGTAAAAGTTTCATGTGGTCCATAATTACAAATATAACATCATAACCACCCTGATATCCTACTGTAATAGAGGATATTTCTATCAAAATATCCATTCATATCCCTATGGAACGACTTTTTATTGAATCAAATCACCCAGAACATGATGCTCAACCATTAAATATTAGAAGAAAAAACCCTGAGAGACCAAATCTGCAAGTGATCTCTTTATACCAAAATTAGAAAAATATATTTATTAGAGAAAATTTTATATTTTTTAACCTATGATGTAATGAAAAATCAGAAACATATAACTCATAAAGAAATGATTCACATATCATTGAAGGAATGAAAATATTCCCTTGAAATAACTCACATTGTTGGTCATACTCAAATAAACCCTCCAAAGCAACACCATAAACAAATAAATCACTTAAAACCTATATATTTTAATCCTCATTCTTATACTCCCCTAATTTACAAACCAAGGACTACTATACTTCCTGGAGGTAAATACAAAATCATCCATCAACATCTACCATTTCAAGGTGTATCACAAACAACTCATCCATACTCTAAAATAGTTTCCAGCCTAAAAAAATAACCACATCACTATGTAAATAACTAGAAATTTTTGGTACCTTATTCTTTAAATTAAATAATTATTTGGGTGTTTTTAGTTATAATTATTGGGTGAAGTATTATAATGATTCTAGTTAGGTTTTAATAGTTTATGATTCCATTTAAGGGGTTTATAGTTGGTGCATTGTTAAGGGAAACTATATAGTTCTCAACATGAAACTTTTTGACTTGTAAGAGAAGGGTAGTGGGTGCTTCCCAAATAGAGATAATAGTGTGACATTACCAAGAAAAACATGTGACTCAAGATAGCGGAGAAAATAAAAATTACCATACTATGGGACAAAAAAGCATGGATGACCGAAGTAGGTAGAGATCCTTACATATTTGGCGTGCAATTTAATTAACCACGTAAAAAAACAATATATAGAGTTATAAATAATCTAAAATTTATTTTTAAACCTAAAACATACCTAAAGCACATCATTATTTTTCCTAAACATAGGATTTTGAAAGAGATGGAATCTAGTGGTGGGTTTTGGTATGTTGTCTCCAATAAAACTCAAATTCTGGTAAATCTAGAGGCATTGTGCTATAAGAATTCAAAATATCTAATCTCATTTATCTTTTGTTATTCAAATCACTATATATTTCCTATTTATTGTGGGATAAATCATATATCTATGATAATAAAGATAAATATATAGATAATTATGTGATCTAATAGATTATTATTGGATTGTTGAAGGAAAAGAGAATGGATTGATTGAGAATCACATCCTCTCTCTCTCTAATTGATATGGATCTACCATTGGAGAATGATATAATTGGGTAAGACTAATTAAATTCAAGCACCTGTCAATTTATTCTTCTAGAATCATATTCTATAATACCAATTTATGATGAATTGGTATTTTTTATAAGGGTTTTTGGCATGTGGGTTTGATTCATGTGATGAATATTTGTGTCTATTAATTATTAACACAATATTTCCTATGGTAGGATGTTCTTTACCATGTAGTGACCTTGTATAAAGTTTATCCCGTTGTATAGATCGCATGTGTGTTCCAACTTAGCTCATGAAACCCATGTTTGATATTCATTTAATGTGTGTATGTGTGTATCCCATGAGATCATGCTTAATTATGATTGCATGTGTCTGTGTGTGGATATTGAGACTCATTCATGATATGAAATATTGTTCTTATGTGTGTTATGATTTTGTGTGTGTGAATATATAACCTATTTTTTTTACTCTAGTTGAATGTGAATTATGACCATTATGTCTTGGACTACCCTTAGTGGGGAGGAATGGGTGACATGTGATGATAATGATGATGTAATGAGACCAATGGTTGGGGGGACAACATTGAGTAATGGCCAATATAAATGGTAGGATCTGGAGACCTTATGGGTTGACATGAGGTAGATATGGGGTATGATGACATTGTGGCCCGACTCATGACATAGACATGACTCGGTAGACTTAAGGCACAACCGAAGACTTTTTGTTTGTGTGATTACTTAAGAATATATGTGGTAAATCTATGAAAGATCCATTATGACTATCCTTTTGGAATGTATCTGAATAATGTTTGACTGAGGTTCATTGTATCTTAATTCACACAACACTACTTGATTTCTGATTGCTTATTTTTTTCTTGTTCATGTACTTATTTTATTGGAATGCACCTTATATGAATGTTCACTCTTATTAATGATTAATTAGTGGTTTTATAAAAGGTATATACTCACTCCTTGTATGGGTATCTTGATTACATGAAGATTTTATGATTAGGAATTTGGGAAATGGAAATGTCCCAACAATAGGGAGCTGTGGAGACATGTATTAGTGTTGGAGGCAATATTGGGATGTACTCTAGAGTGATGGTGATATTTTATTTATTTAGTTTCCTTTTTCTTACTTATACTCAGGTTTTACCTACCATAATGGAGGTCCTTGGTTATTTATTCTATAGGTCCCCGTGATACCTAGAATTCCATATGATATATCATTTTTTATTATTTATTTCTATTGTGAAGTTTTTGGGTTATTATTATTGTTATTTTATTAATATAAAAATATTTTATGTTTATAGATACAAAGGTTATAATCGGCCCACTACACCTTCATATCATAATTTCTAGTTAATTACCTCTTGTGTATGGGGAGGCATGTATGAGGTAATGTGGAACTCTTCCCCGAACCGAGTTATTCATGTTAGGGTGTTACAAAGTGGTAAAAATTTATTTTTTATGTTTATTTTCTCCTTGATTATTTTTATAGAAAGTTATAAATAAGGGGCTATATGGGAAATAGGTAGAGGAGTCACATAAGTTCCTGACCAAATCTTGTATAATAGACTACCGAGTTATCGGAATGAGACTACTATTATAGTTGTGTCTATATAAATTCATGATGATCATGAGTATGTTTTTTGTTATAGTTTATGGGATTTTTTTATTCATGCATCATGATTAGGTACATAGGATTACCTTCTATATAAATTCTTGTTTTTTATGTATATTAGTTCAATTAATTATATTCCATGGTCCATGCTCTATGATTTGTGATATATGAATGCCTAATGATTGTGTGATATATTTATGTTGAATTTTAGATCTATAAAACATATAAGTTCTCATTTCTTATATACATAATTATGACTAATTTGCAGATACATAAAATTAGACTTTATCCTTGACTTCTGTTAAGAGGGTTACACCTTATAATTGTGGGTAACCTTGAAGGAAATGTCTCCTATAGAAATACCATTTGTTTACCTATTAACCTCTTAGGTTGTTTCCCGTAAGTAAACTATTATAATAATTTTTGTGGTTTCACTTAGAATTTCAGATATACTTTTTATAAGATCTCTAGTGGGATCTCCTAGTGAAGCAATGAAGAACGATGCCTCTTGGGAGAATTCCCATGTTCCACCACCAGATGTACAAGAGGATTCATCTTAGAATGATCTTATACCTACTATAGTGGTCAAGAATAAGAGATATTATAGATCAAATTATTTATATTAATTCACGTTGAATGTGAGGACAAATAAATGACAATGTTTTATTATTACTAGGGCATTTGGATTTAGAATCCACCAGCCCTACAATGTTCTAGGGATCCTCAAGATACTAAATCATAGATCAATATCATTGTGGGGATATTCATAATGAGTAAATATAGCTGCTTTCGTGCTTTAGGGACTATTAAAGAATTTGTGGGGTGTTATGAGCTAGGAAAGATTATGTGTGGATTTTATATGGAAAACCTTCATGGATATTTTCTTTATGGAGTTTTTTCTGAATATACTAATGCTAGATTATGTGATTGAGTTTATAGATATTTAGTAGGGACTGATTTTAGTGATTATCTATTATACCCATTTCAGGGATCCATATCTCTTTACTCTTTTCATGGACTTAAATAAGGTCCAAAAGGTTAAAAAGTTTTATATTGGACATTGAATATAATTAAGGCCATTATTCAATGAGTTTGGTAAGATTATGCACTCATAAGTGCTTCATAATTCCTGAACCATTGAGAAGGGTCTGAAAGAGGAAAAAACAATGGATTTTCTTTTTGATTTCAGTGGATTGATTAGTATACTCCATAGTGGTGGTTTGGTTTTCCTTTTCAGTAATAGTAGGAGGAAGGAAGTGGAGTCACACCATGGTGGTTGTAGTGAGAAATATCAGAGCTAGATTTACCTAGATCCCTCTATATGAGGTGGTTCCATAAAACACTTTAACTGTGGGAAGAGAGGGCACGCCATCTGGAGTTTTGTGAAACCGCATGCGAAGTGTCACCAATATGGAAAGGATTCATATCTCTAGAGTATTTTGAGTTCTTAATAAACGATTTTAAGGAGTGTAGACCAATATGGGTGTGGAGGACCTACATAAGGGATACATACCCTTTATAATTTGATGACTCGTATAGGCCATGGTCTCTGTTTCATGCACATAGACCTAATGCTGGATGGAAGTATGCAATGGAAAAAGTTACACTTAAAGTTCAAGCGGTAAGGTCACATATTTGGTCTATGGTCATGATTACATATACACTTTAATCTAATTTGATTTATATAAAAGTTTCCCATGCATTCATATCCTCTCAATTTTTTAGTGGACATGATTTTCTAGTAATATTATCTTAGATGTTATTATATATGGAAAATCCCATAGAGAAGAAAGTTGATCATCTCTATGGATTTTCATAATTCCTATGATAGATGTTGGATATGAACATCTATTATAATTTATGACTATTGATATTATTTGTTTCATTGTAATTTTCATTATGGAGTGGTTAGCAAATTATAGATCTCACATCAACTACTTCATTAGAAAATTATCCTTCACTATTCCTTAGAAGGATAAGGCTATTTAGAACATTGATAAGATGTTGGATTGGGTTGAATGGGCCTAAAACTAAGTTGGTTTAGAGTTATTACAACATATGCGGCATTCATGGTTCTTATAGAATATTAGACGGTAGCTCGATCTTCTTTCCATCCAATGAGGAACATTACCATGATATTTTTCTATATTATTTCCCAGGACTTCCTCTTGATGGATGGATTGAATTTTAGATCAAAATTATTCTTAGAAAAAAATTTATTTTTATTTTACCTTGTTTTTTTGAATTATTTTATTTGAAGTAACTGAAGGTGAATCTTGAGGATTTATAGGATAAGTGTTTTACTAGACTTTGAATATCTTGTTGGGGTTAGCCAGTTGTTCTCACAAAGAAGGAAGAATATACTCATTAGTAATGTATATAATATATGAAGATGAACCAAGTGTCCATGAAGAATAAATACATGTTTCTAAGGATCAAATAAATTCTTGATCAGATACAGGGAGCCTAGTGGTTCTCCAAGATTAGCCTATGATGAGGACAACATCGGATTTAGGTTTGATGGGGAGATATTTTTAAGATAGATTTTCGGAGAAGATATGGGTGGTATGAGTATCTTTTAATATCTTTTGGGGTTAAAATTGCACAAATTATTTTAATGGATATCAAGGAAATTATATTCCATCCATATCATGACATTAATATTGTAGTGTTTTTCAATTGCATCCTTATAAACATAAGGACCATAGAGATGGACTCTAGACACCAAGAGATTGTGTTGAGTACTGTTCAAGCACATTGAATCTACACTATGTTCTCATGGTTTCAATTATGGATATAGGAGGCATGTTTACTTGGGTACGTAATCGATGAGACTATAATTTCTATAGACCCAAAATTGGTAGAGTTTGTGACATCTTGGATATTCCTTAAGAATGTGTTTTAGATCATGAGATTCCTTGGGTTAATAGGATACTACAGATGGTTATCAAAAGACTTATTTTATTTTTGTAGTAACAATGAATGGAATTACTAATAAGGGTATGTTATAGACACCCAGGTTTAAGTTACATGGATATTACAAAATGTTAGATGAATATTCAACACATTACAAATCTACATGATCGAGGACTATAATATTTTAATGCTTTTTGAAGCTTGAAACACAATCTTCTAACTCTGTGAAATATATTAAAATTTCCCCAAAAATATCATCCCCATTAGTTATCATACTTAAAATCTTTCTTTATAAAATAGGGAGAGGAAAAAAAGAATGGGTGAGATCAGATGACCAATAAGGGAAAATAAAAGAGATATTAAGCATAACATGAACATAAGGGTAAAAAATAATGGTAAAATCATTAAAGATCATATTGTTCATATCATAAGTCATATGATTAATAGAATAATGATTTGTAGATTATAAGACATGAATCATATGGTAATCAAGATAATAATCCATGAGAGGATAATATAGGAATAAGACATCTAATTGTGATAGACACATAAACAAATGAAATGATTTCCATAGTAAAGGCTTATTACCAAGGCTATAGTAGTGGAATTAGTTTACTCCCTAAACCATCTTTGTGGTCAAGGTTTACTTACAAGACCATATTAGTAGTTAAGGTTCACTCTGAAGATGATATTAGTAGTCAAGGTTCACTCCTAAGACCATCTTAGTGGACATTGTACCTTACTGAACTACGTTTACTCCCCATTCCATCCATGTCTGTCTCATGAGATATAAACCTTTACCCAATGCATTGAAGGGAGATATAGGCCCCACCCATCACATAATGAAATCATACATAAATATTCCACAAGATAATAAAACATTCATCATATCATGACCCATAAAAAATGGGTTTCATAAACATCATATCATAACACATTAAATGAAATGGGTATCATAAAAATCCATCATATCATAACTTGTGGAAAATAAATAGGTTTTATTATCATTTCATCCTAGAATAACTCGTGAAAGGAAGTGGTTTTCATAAGAATTTTATCGTGATATAACTCATGAAAGAGAAACGGGTTTCATAAATAAATTTTCATCATAAACAAAAACCATTAAAAAAATAATAAGAATGAAATCCTTGAACCATATATCGAGTAAATCATAAACAATATCAAATGATTTCATCTTAGAAAGAGAAAGATTTTGAAAGATCCATTGGAATGTTTCATAAATAAAAATAAAATTTCTTCGAAAAACATTTCTTAAAACATAAAAAACGTTCAAAATACTTTTATTTAATATAAACAAGAAAAAAATATAATGTAATATTTAAAAATAATTTCAAAAATTTCTGGAGGAACAAATTATTTCTTATTTAAAAATTATCTTTAAATCATAAATTTTTTGAAGAAACATTACATTAAAACAGAATTGAAAACTTATAAAGAAATATTCAAAATCATTGAAATCATTTTCTTTAAAAATTAACTTTTAAAAACTTTTAAATTAATATTGGAAAATAATTAAAAAAACTTTTTAAACATAACCCATTTAAAATCATTTTTCTTTAAAAATAACTTTGAAAATTTATAAAGGAAGTTTCGAAAAAAATCAAAAAATTTCTAAATTTTTTTTTTCAAATTATTTTCCATGAATATAATATTAAAAAATAATTTAAAACACTTTTGAAATTATTTTTAGAAAACATGATTTTTTTAATAAAAAATATTTCTAATCGGAGAGAGAAATAAAGTATACTTCTCTTAAAACCATTTTCTTAAATATCCTAAGTACCAAAGAGAGTGTAAATTATACCATTATAAGAAGTTAACATAAATAAACATATTATGATAAACTTCATGATAATTATCAAGAGTTATATCATGAGATTTCATCATCTTAGACTTAATCTTAAATAATTCTGAGAAATGATGAGATTGTAACATAAATCATTACATCATTAGTAACATTGAATAAAAAGACCCATTAAGTAATAGCATAAAATAGAACATAAAATATCATGATAATAGATGAATTCATGATGGTGCATGTCAAAGGGGCTGTGTATACACCTCATGAAATAATATAGTTTCATATCATAACATACGTCTCAGAGAAGGCAAATTGAGAAAAAAATACTTTATTGATTTGGTAACATTTGAAAAATAAACACCATGAAAGAAATATAATAAAATGGAAATAAAAAATACAATAAAATATATTATAATCATCATAATATACAATAATGGGAATTTTATACACCACATTTAATAAAGAGGTGGTGAATATAGCATGTGTCTCACAAAAGTAAAAAAAGTGAGACCGAAATCCCTTACTACTTAATAAAATTTGGAATAAGGTGCTCCGTAAAAGAATAAAATCAATTAAAACATTTAATATCATTAATTAGATGTAATTTATTATATAAAATTACATATGTATGTATTTACACCACACAATATAAAAGAGTGGTGAATATGGCATAAGTCACACAGAAATAAAAGTGAGACTAGAAATCCCCTTACCTTAATTCTTGACTTCCACCATACTCATTAAAAACATAATATATAAAATGTATAAGCTTATTATAAAACCATAAAATAACAATATTAATATATATAATATCATATATTATTTACTTATGACCTTATATTACCCTTTTATTAACAATTCCATGTTTAAGTTACGTTTCGGGTAACAACCGCTTTGTTTTTCGTACATGTTTTGACTTTTTATTCTTTGTTTTCTTTATTAGTTCATTATTTACTTATTTCCAAAATTTAAACCATGATGTAAAGATAATATATATTTATTTTATAGGTATTTATAATAATCTATATAATATGTAAATATTAAATTAAATATATCGTTCATGGAGACAGTAAACCTATGTATGCATGAACATTGTTTCCATTTTCATATCATATTAAAAGAAAGAAATGTAAATGATATATATATATATATATATATATATATATATTAAAATTTCATTATTATTTCATATATATTACATATTTATATTTAACCTATCCTTCATACATTTCATGTAAAGTGTGAATGAATCACATCGCTTTGCGAAGCGGTAGTCCTCCGTACACCCGAACTATAACGACCCATACTTTACATACATTGTTATTACTTCAGAATTGAAGAAAACTTATTACAACATATAACAAAACCAAGAAAGGACCGTATAGGTATAGTGTCTTTAGAAACTGGGAAACATAAACAACTGGTTCATAAAGCATCTACTTTGCCTCCCATTTATTTCATCATATCTAGAGTCCCTTTTTGGCATATTCTACTTAACAAACTTCTTCCTGACCTGGGGAAATAAAACATACAAAAGGGTGAGCTCAAATGCTTAGTAAGGGTAAACAAAAGAAATATCAATCACATCATATACATAAGCACATAACTTTTGGAAATCTTAACCTGCAAAAGAGATCATAATTTCATAACATGGGATAAATCATAGTAGTGAAATGTGATCCCAATAATCATAACTTAAAACATGAAACTTTGTGGAAAACACACATAATCATAGAGAATCATTTATTGTTAGTAAAGACTCATTGTCAAGACTATCTTAGTGGATACAATCCATTTCTAAACCGAGTTCATTCCTCGTTTCAGTCCTGTTTCACTGAACCGGTATAACCTACCGTTCCAGCCATGTCTATCTCATGAGATATAAAATCTTTGCCCAATGCATTGGAGGGAGATATAGGTCCCACCCATCTCATAATGTTACCATTCTTACGTGTTCCACAAAATCATAAATCATACATCATTGCATAACCCATGTAATAAAAATGGGATTCTTAAACAATATGACATCATAACACAATTCATATAAGATAAAGGAATTCATAAAAATAATTCCATCACAACATAATCAAATCAATGTAATAATAGGGATAGAAACAGAACCCTATATTATCATAGATGGAAAATAATTTTGATAAAACACTTGAACTCCATTATTGAGGAAAATATCATTTCTACTTCAAAAACACTTTTCCTTTCTTAACATGTCATACAATTTTAAACTAAAAGAAGTTTATTAAAAATAAACTTGAAAACATGTAAAGGAAGCTTCTTGGAAATAATGTTTTAAAAATCCATTCATGCCGTATAAGTTAAAAAAACATTCTTCTCGTACTTTTGTCGGAAAAGTCAAAAAGTACCTCGTACGAAAAACAACAAAAGATTCCTTTCATATCTTTTACTAAAAACTCACCGAAGGGTAAAATTGGATTTAAAAAATTGTAGGTGGATGGAAATAATATTACATATTGATGAAACATGGATGTGGATGATAAAATACACCCCAGTAAATACTAAAGTATAAACAATCTTGGATAAAAACGAGATTGTGATATTTCCCTTACCTGAGGTCCGATATGCTTGGTACGTGTCCAAACCTCCTGTATAATGATTTAAATAATGTTATTGACTTATTCCAGAATCATAATTATTGTTATGATATCATATATGGTCATATTCTTAGCTTCTTATTAGTAATATTTCATTACTACTTGTTATTCGGGTGTTTATTACTTTTTGTTCTTATGCGTGTCTTGTCGAATAAATTCTTATTATTCTCTTTAGGTTATAGATACCTCATTTCCAGAATGGTATTAGTGTAATATATATCATATTCATTCATTCAATTCATTTATATAATCATTATGCAATGAAGATCAGGTAGAACGAGTCGCATCACATCGTGGAGACGGTATTCCGTACGTACGCACGAGTGATGATATCGTTCCTATGATCGTGGAATTGTATTGGATTGTATGTATACTATTTCAGAAACAATATCACATTATAATATTCATATTTAGTCATTACTTACACCATTATACCCATCCAAGTTTGGTGGTGGTGGAAAATAGATTACACCACGGTGTGGAGACGGTATTCCGTACGTACGCACGCGTGGTGATTTCCTTTTTCCATAGGATGGATAGATGGTTAAATAGGGTTGTTTAATACTTATAATAACATATCTGTATATGAGTGATACTGATGTTATTACTTCATAATGAAACAACTAAAAAATAAGAAGTGGAAGAAGAAATAAAGATGAAAGAATCGGTAACGGACATTACCTCTTCTTTGAAGTGCTTCTTTGATACCTCCTTTTAGGGAACTGAAATAGGTCTTTGAAAAAGACCATAATCTCTAGGATGTTTATAGGGAAGTGGAGAGGAGAAATTGTCAGGGGTTGGCCTAGCTTGAAGGCTCAATGTGGTGTGAGGAAGAGGGGGAGGAGGTGCCCTTTTATAAGGGAGGAGAGGGGCTCCTTTGGGAAAACTAAAAATATTATTTTATTATAAAGTCAAGTTCGGTTTTAAATAGCTCAAAATTGGTATATTTCGAAGCTAATGTGGGGATGGGTAGAAATGCTCTCATCCAATAGAATTTAGACAAGTTTAGGTTCCTATTTTAACCTTATCATTTAGATTTAACATTAAGTTAAATAATTTTAGTTTTACCGTGTCTTCTTTTGTTCTTATACTATAAGGTTAATAAACATACTATAAGCATCCAAACGAACCCCAAGTTGTTTATTATTAATATATATAACCTTATCTAAGTCATTTGGCCGAACCATAGATTTTTAGGAATAAAATAACAATTACTAATATAATATTTTTTTTAAAACTATTTTACGTCAATTTTGACACTATTTAGTAATTGATTTTTGTGAAACTCATAACAAAATTATTAGTTCGAACAAAGTAAATTAAATCAATACTAACATGTCATATTAACCTAGAAAATTATTGTAATTCCTAAAAAGTCTCAAATTACATTTATTTGGGTATTTATAACATCAATTATGTCAATATTTCATTAATAAGATAATTACATTTATTTGGGTATTTATAGTAGAATTTATCTTATGTATAACACCATATTAAAAATTATTTACTTATTAAACATTGATTTTAACTATTTTAACCCTTCTTTAAATAAATTAATAATAAATGTCCTAATCTAATCCATGTGGTCCTAAATTGTAATATTTTATTCCTAAGGTTGTTTTTGGTCGAATTACACTTGTCCAATAGAATTAGGACATGTTTTAGGATAATAATAATATCATTTTTACCTATAATTACCCTATTTACTTTTAACCGTGGTAAATAAAAGTAAAAAGTTACTATTCACCAAAAAATATTTTCATCTCATTGAACCACATTTTACTTACTGACATCAACCGTGTCTCTCTGATTTTTGAAATTCCACCCACAGAAGCGGTAAAATTAAGTTAAATGAAAAATTCAGTTTTTTAACTACCACTTAGTGGTTTCACTATTCATAAAAAATTGAATGTTTTCAGAAAAATACCAAAATTTCACCCTAGGAAAATTTCGATATTTCGAATCCAAAAATGATGTCCATTTTGAAAAATAAAATTTATAAAATTTCAAAAAGTGGTTATTACTATTCATAACGACTAGTTTTAATAATATTTTAATAGCATATCATTGTTTAGTGAAACTCGGTATTGCGTACGATGCAAGCTATCGAGGAAGGTCATGATTTCGTGTAAAGAAAGCCAAGAAAGTGTTGTGTGTAGAAAAATATTCCTTTGATGATTTATATAACATAAAAGTCTCGGGTGTTACATTCTACCCCCCTTAAAATGAATTTCGCCCTCGAAATTCGTCACTTTGTAACAAACAGATGAGGATACCTCTCCCTCATCATATCCTCAAGATCCCATGTAGCTTCTTCTAATTGGTGGTTCATCCATAAAACTTTTACCAAGCGAGTGGTCTTGTTTCATAGGACTTCTTCACTATGATCCAGAATCTCTATCGGCTGTTCTTCATAAGAAAGATCCTGCTCCAGCGGTACAACTCATGAGTTGAGTACATGTGAAGGATCAGATATGTACTTTCTCAGGAGAGAAACATGGAACACATCGTGAACTTGAGAGAGATTCAGTGGAAGCGCCAATCTATAAGCTACCTTCCCAACACGGTCCATTATTTCAAAAGGACCGATATATCTTGGGCTCAACTTCCCCTTCTGTCGAAATCTCATGACCCTCTTCCAGGGAGATATTCGTAAGGACACTTTATCACCCACTTCAAACTCTAGGTATTTTCTTCGGTTGTCGGCATAACTTTTCTGTCGACTCTGAGCTGATCTTATGTGTTGTTGAATAGATCCGACCTTTTCTGCCATTTCATCAACGAGATCGGGTCCTAATAGCTTTCATTCCACAACTTCATCCCAGCAAGTTGGAGTCCTGCATTTCTTTCCATAGAGAGATTCATAAGGAGCCATCTGAATACTGGAGTGAAAGCTATTATTATAAGAAAATTCCACTAAAGGTAGGTGTTGATCCCAACCACCTTTGAAATCCATAGAGCAAGATCTCAACATATCTTCTAGAGTTTGAATTGTTCTCTCAGACTGACCGTCTGTCTGAGGATGATAAGCAGTGCTGAAACTCAACTCTATATCCAGAGTATGCTGAAGACGTCTCCAGAACATCGACGTAAATCTCGGATCCCGATCAGATATAATAGAAAGTGGTACTCCATGCAATCTTACCACTTCCTTTACATATATCATGTCAAGCTGATCCAGAGAAAAATCCTCCCTAATAGCAATGAAGTGTGCAGACATTGTAAGACGATCAACTATGACCCAAATAACATTATTGCCTTTCGATGTTTTAGGAAGTCCTGTGACAAAGTCCATAGTGATGTTTTCCCATTTCCATTCAGGTATGGGTAATGGTTGTAACATCCCCTTAGACTTCTGTCTCTCATCTTTAACTTGCTGACAAACCAAGCATCGAGAGACATATTCAACAACATATCTTTTCATGCCATCCCACTAGAAGTACTCTTTCAGGTCCCTATACATCTTCGTTCTTCCAGGATGGATAGAGAATGAAGAACTATGAGCCTCATCCAGCAGCTCCTTTAATTCGGGGATGGGAGGAACACAAACCCGATTCCTGAACTTTATTATCCCATCACCATCAAGGTTGAATTCAGGAACATTTCTCACCTTCTTTTGTAAATCGACATCTTCATTCTGTGCCTCTTTAATCTTCACATGTATAGATGGTTGAACATTCATTTGAGAAAGATACGATTTTCCCCTTCCATTATAATTCCAAGATCCATCCTTTGTAAATCCATAAATATTGGATCTTTTTTGATCCTCATCATGGATAAACTAGCATGGTCTTGTCGACTTAATGCATCTGCCACCTTGTTTGCTTTCCTAGGTTGGTAATGGATTGAGCAGTTATAATCCTTAATCAGATCCAACCATCTTCTTTGACGCATATTCATCTCCGTTTGTGTGAAAATATACTTTAAACTTTTATGATCAGTATAAATGTCACACCTTTCTCCATAAAGATAATGCCTCCAAATCTTTAATGCAAAGATTACCGCAGCTAACACCAAATCATGTGTTGGGTAATTTTGCTCATGGATTTTCAACTGTCATGAGGCATAATCTATCACCATATCATTTTTCATAAGAACTCACCCTAATCCCTTCATGGATGCATCACTATAGATCACAAACCTTTCTCCACTATAAGGCAGTGTGAGCACAGGTGCATTGGATAACCTTCTTTTCAACTCCATGAAATTATCTTCACATTCCTCCGTCCAAACAAACTTAACTCCTTTCCGAGTCAACATGGTGAGTGGATTAGATAATCTTGAAAAATCATTCACAAAACGTTGATAATATCCAGCCAAACCAAGAAAACATCGGATCTCAGTTACTGTTGTTGGTCTCGACCATCTTTCGATAACCTCGGTTTTTGCTGGATCCATAGATATCCCCTCTTTTGAGATTATGTGACCCAAAAATGAATCTTTTTGAAGCCAAAATTAACACTTGGTAAATTTGGCATAAATCTTCTCCTTTCTCAGGGTCTTTAATATAATTCTCAAGTGATCTTCATGTTCTTCCTTGATCTTTGAATATACAAGAATATCGTCTATAAAGACTACCAAAAATTGATCAAGATAGTCTATAAAGACTCTATTCATAAGATCCATGAAGATAGAAGGGGCATTAGTAAGACCAAATGGCATCACTATAAATTCATAGTGTCCATACCTTGTACAGAAATCCATCTTTGGTATATCGTCCCTTTTGACCCTTATTTGATGATACCCTGAACGAAGATCAATCTTGGAAAAGTATTGAGCTCCGCGTAGTTGGTCAAATAGGTCATCAATGCGCGGGAGAGGATATTTGTTCTTGATAGTGATCTTGTTAAGTTCTCGATAATCAATGCAGAGTCTCATTGATCCATCTTTCTTCTTAACAAACAGAACAGGTGCTCCCCAAGGTGACGCACTATGGCATATGAACCCCCTATCAAGATTCTCTTGGAGTTGCTTCTTCAATTCCTGCAACTCAATTGGATCCATTCTATAAGGTGTCTTTGAAATAGGCAAAGGACCCGGTATGAGTTCTATTGAAAACTCAACTTCACGATTTGGTGGAAGACCCAGTAATTCCTCCGGAAAGACATCATCAAACTCCCATACAATGGGAATATTTTTAATCGTGAGTTTCTCACAAACCCTTTGAGATAAATAACCTTCATTTAGTGGAATCAATACCCATAAAATGAAAGAAATTTCCACTGGAAGGTTATGTTCATCCTTGCATCGATAGACGATCATAGATTGATCTGGAATAGGAAATGTGACTTCCCTTCTTTGGCAATTGATATGATCTCCATGTAAGGAAAGCCAATCCATGCCAATAATCACATCAAATTACACTATATGAAGGATCACAAGATTTGCAGGAAGCACTTTCCCACAAAACATCAATCGGAGAAGAATTATAAACTTTTGATGCGACTTTTGTGCCATTAGGTGTTGTCACAGCTGACTCGACATCTAATTGTTGAGGTAATACGGTGATACCCTTAGAAAATTCTTCAGAAATAAAGGAGTGGGTGGATCTAGAATCAAATAAAACATTTGCTACTTTAGAGTGATGGTAAGTGTACTTTTCACCACATCGTTATCATACTCCACATCGCTGATAGAAATTGTATGTGACTTTCCTTTGCCTTTAGCCTTAAGAGTTTATTGATGTCGACCATCATCATCAACCCTTGGATTAGGGAATTTATTGGCATAATGTCCCATCTCCTTGCACTTGAAACATTGAAGTGTAGTAGGTTCATTCTGTGTATCTCTTCCTTTGTTTGCATCATTAGACATCTTCTTCCCGTCATCGCTGCATTCAAATGCCCGATGACCTTCCTTTACACATTTGAAACATTTACTTGTCCCTTTAAGACAACTCCCTCCATGTTTCTTTCCACACTTTGAGCATAAGGGAAAGCTCATCTTCTTTTCAGTGTGCTCTTTTGATTTTCCATTGAATTCCATTTTCCTCTTCTTATCAAACCCATATGACTGATGGGTTACTTCAATCTCCATCTCAACTTTGAGAGCACATCGAATGATTTCTTTGTAGCTATTGAAGTCCCTTATGGCTAAGGCCCTTCGAAGACATGGTTTTAAGCCACTAAAGAATTGATCGATCTTACTCTCAGGTTGGATAATAATACCATAAGCGTACCTTGCAAGTCTTGTAAAATTTGCTTCATAGTTACCAACAGATTCATCATCCTTTTGATTTAGTTCAAGAAACTCTTTCTCCATCTTTGTTCGGAGAATACGAGGGAAGTACTTATTGAAAAATAAGTTCTTGAACTCGTCCCATTCCATCGACTCAATTTCATCCCTTTGCCTCGTATTCTTAATAAGATTCCACCATTGATCAGCATCACCTTCCAAATGATACACTGCTAAGATGACTTTATCATGCTCAGAACATTGAAGAACTGAAAATATCTTTTCAGTAGTACTAATCCATTGTTCAGAAACTAATGGATCAGTAGAACCGCTGAAAGAAGGTGGACGCTGTCTCATGAAAGATTCAACAGAATGTTGCTCCTTCCTTTGCTCATTTAGAAGTCCTGCGTGATTCATAGCTTGAGAAAGTTGTGTGAGCATGGCTACAAAATTTTTCATTCCATCTCCCATAACATTTGGTTGCTCAGGGGGACAATCATTGCATTGCCCGTCGCATTCCGCATTAACACGATTCCTTCGAGTTCCAGCCATTGACTAAAACCAAGAATAATAGTGTGGGCAACACTAATTATAATAGGAAAACCACATAATCAAGTATGAGATTTCACACTGAAGGTCTTATCCAAGGTTATTCATGGCCATTTCTAAAACACTAAGATTGTGTTCTATGCTTAGACTTCTCCTTAGGGTTCTTACTAAGGCTTTCATATCCTAGTTTCCAAAGGTTGACTATACCTTTACTCTGATACCAACTATAACGACCCATACTTTACATACATTGTTATTACTTCAGAATTAAAGCACACTTATTAAAACATATAACAAAACCAATAAAGGACCGTATAGGTATAGTGTCTTTAGGAACTGGGAAACAAAAACAACTGGTTCATAAAGAATCTACTTTTCCTCCCATTTATTTCATCATATCTAGAGTCCCTTTTTGGCATATTCAACTTAACAACCTTCTTCCTGACCTGGGGAAATAAAACATACAAAAGGGTGAGCTCAAATGCTCAGTAAGGGTAAACAAACGAAATATAAATCACATCATTTACATAAGCACATAACTTTTGGAAATCTTAACCTGCAAAAGAGATCATAATTTCATAAAATGGGATAAATCATAGTAGTGAAATGTGATCCCAATTATCATAACTTAAAACATGAAACTTTTTGTCATACACACATAATCATAGAGAATCATTTCTTGTTAGTCAAGACTCATTGCCAAGACTATCTTAGTGGACAAAGTCCATTTCTTAACCAAGTTCATTCCTCGTTTCAGTCCTGTTTCACGGAACCGGTAAAACCTACCGTTCCAGCCATGTCTATCTCATGATATATAAAATCTTTACCCAATTAATTGGAGGGAGATATAGGTCCTACCCATCTCATAATGATACCATTCTTATGTGTGCCACAAAATCATAAATCATACATCATTGCATAACCCATGTAATAAAAATGGGATTCTTAAAGAACATGATATCATAACACAATTCATATAAGATAAAGGAATTCATAAAAACAATTCCATCACAACATAATCAAATCAATGTAATAAAAGGGATAGAAACAGAACCCTATATTATCTTACATGGAAAATAATTTTGATAAAACACTTGAACTCCATTCTGGAGGAAAATATCATTTCTACTTCAAAAACACTTTTCCTTTCTTAACATGCCATACAATATTAAACTAAAAGAAGTTGATTAAAAATAAACTTGAAAACTTGTAAAGGAAGCTTCTTGGAAATAATGTTTTAAAAATCCATTCATGCCGTATAAGTTAAAAAAACATTCTTCTCGTACTTTTATCGGAAAAGTCAAAAAGTACCTCGTACGAAAAGCGACAAAAGATTACTTTCATATCTTTTACTAAAAACTCACCGAAGGGTAAAATTTTATTTAAACAATTTTAGGTGGATGGAAATAATATTACATATTGAAAAAACATGGGTGTGGATGATAAAATACACCTAAGTAAATACTAAAGTATAAACAATCTCGCATAAAAATGAGATTGGGATATTTCCCTTAACTTAGGTACGATATGCTTTGTACGTGTCCGATCATCCTGTATAATGATTTAAATAATGTTATTGACTTATTCAGAATCATACTTATTGTAATGATATCATATATGGTTATATTATTAGCTTCTTATTAGTAATATTTCATTATTACTTGTTATTCGGGTGTTTATTACTTTTTGTTCTTATGCGTGTCTTATCGAATAAATTCTTATTCTTATCTTTAGGTTATATATACCTCATTTACAGAATGGTATTATTTTAACATATATCATATTTATTCATTCAATTAATTTATATAATCATTATGCAATGAAGATCATGTAGAACGAGTCGCATCACATCGTGGAGACGGTATTCCGTACGTACACACGAGTGATGATATCGTTCCTATGATCGTGGAATTGTATTGGAGTGTATGTATAATATTTCTGGATCAATATCACTTTATAATATTCATATATATTTATTACTTACACCATTATACCCGTCCAAGTAAGGTGGCGGGGGAAAATAGATTACACCACGGCGTGGAGACGGTATTCCGTACGTACGCACGCGCGGTGATTTCTTTTTTCTTAGGATGGATAGATTGTGAAATTGGGGTTTTTCATACTTATAATAACATATCAGTATATGGGTAATACTGATGTTATTACTTCATAATGAAACAACTAAAGAAGAATAAGTGGAAGAATAAATAAAGATGAAAGAATCGGTAAAGGACATTACCTCTTCTTTGAAGTGCTTCTTTGAGACCTCCTTTTAGGGAACTAAAATAGGTCTTTGATGAAGACCAGAACCTATAAAATGTTTCTAGGGAAGTGTAGAGGAGAAATTGGAAGGGGTTGGCCGAGATTTAAGGCTCAAAGTGGTGTGAGGAAGAGGGGGAGGAGGTGCCTTTTTATAACGGAGGAGAAGGGCTCCTTTGGGAAAGCTAAAAATATTATTTTATTATAAAGTCAAGTTCGGTTTTAATTAGCTACAAATTGATATATTTCGAAGCTAAGGTGGGTATGGGTCGAAATAATCTCATCCAATAGAATTTAGACATGTTTAGGTTCCTATTTTAACCTTATAATTTACATTTAACATTAAGTTAAATAATTTTACTTTTACCGTGTCTTCTTGTGTTCTTATACTATAAGGTTAATAAACTTACTATAAGCAGCCAAAAGAACACCAAGTTGTTTATTATTAAAATATATAACCTTATATAAGTCATTTGGCCGAACCATATATTTTTAGGAATAAAATAACAATTACTAATATAATATTTGTTTTAAAAACTATTTTAGGTCAATTTTGACACTATTTAGTAATTGATTTTTGTGAAAATTATAACAGAATGATTAGTTCGAAAAAAGTTAATTAAATCAATACTAACATGTCATATTAACCTATAAAATTAGTGTAATGCATAAAAAGTCTCAAATTACATTTATTTGGGTATTTATAACATCAATTATGTCCATATTTCATTAATAAGATAATTACTGCATCATCATTGTGTCATAAATAAATTAAATTATTTAATGTATAAAAATTACAAATAAAATACCATTATGTAGGAAATACTTTTATCTTTCTAATGAATATTTATAGTCTAATTTATCTTATGTATAACCCCATATTAAAAATTATTTACTTATTAAACATTGATTTTAACTATTTTAACCCTTCTATAAATAAATTAATAATAAATGTCCTAATCTAATCCATGTGGGCCTAAATGGTCATATATTATTCCTAAGGTTGTTTTTGGTCGAATTACACATGTCCAATTGAATTAGGACATGTGTTGGGGTAATAATAATATCATTTTTACCCTTAATTACTCTATTTACTTTTAACCGTGGTAAATAAAAGTAAAAAGTTACAATTCACCAAAAATTATTTTCATCTCATTGAACCACATTTTACTTATTGAAATCAACCATGTCTCTCGGATTTTTGAAATTCCACTCAAAGAAGCGGTAAAATTATGTTTTATGAAAAAATCAGTTTTTTAACTACCACTTAGTGGTTTCACTATTCATCAAAAATTGAAAGTTTTCAGAAAAATACCAAAATTTCACCCTAGGCTAATTTCGATATTCCGAATCCAAAAATGAAGTCCATTTTGAAAAATAAAATTTATAAAATTTCAAAAAGTGGTTATTACTATTCATAACGGCTAGTTTTAATAATATTTTAATAGCATATCATTGTTTAGTGAAAGTCGGTATTGCGTACGATGCAAGCTATCGAGGAAGGTCGTGATTTCGTGTAAAGCTAGACAAGCAAGCGTTGTGTGTAGAAAAAGATTCCTTTGATGATTTATATAACATAAAAGTCTCGGGTGTTACACAAACGACGTTATCATATTCCCAAAAAATAGAAACAATCTTGTTATGTGTTATATAATAATTAAATAATCACAAAGAAAATATAAATTTCAAATATATCATATTTTAACTTTAAATATAGAATTATTTCTAACCTTGAATGGTGGTAATAGAAGAACAAGCGACATCAGTTTGAGACGTGGTAGTCCACTGTACAAACGAACGGTGATTGAGTATCCCATTTGATGAATGTGGGTGAAGTTTTTGGTCATGAACAAAACATAAAAAAAACTCAGTATATTTAGGATAACTATGTTATTATATAATATTTATACAATAATAATTTAATTGGTTAAAGAAGGGAACAAAAAAATGCATGTTGAGGAACATAATCTCTTCTTTAGGTAAAGCCTTTTGTTTTTCACCAAAAAAATAATTTATTATTTTATGCCATAATTTAGGTTTATAGGATGAATGTAGGAATGTTTGAAATTTATTTGGGTATAGTTTTTATGAGATAGTGGTCTCTATATTTGTAAATATATGAGGATAGGTGGTGGCCTTTTATTAGGGAGGAGAGTGGAAAATTTGTAAATCCAAGAAGGTGAACACTATTAAAAGGTTTACCATTAATAATGTCCCAAAATAATGATTTTTTTGAAAACATAGAGGATATAGTAAAACTATGTCCATCCAATGGGCTTTCTACATGTTTCTAGGTCATTTTTCATTTACTTTAATGTTTAGTTCATCAGTAAACACGATTTTATCTTATTCACTATAATAATTTTAACTATTTTAATTAATAATGTTTGTATGAAAATAATTTTTTATTAATTTAAATTATAATTTATTCTGATTAAAAATTTGGAATCTATTTTTCTAAATTCCAATCACAATGTGGTAGAAATTAATTTAAAATTAATCTCATAGATGTGACAAATCAATTAGTTTTTAACGTGAAAATGTTCAAAAGTATGAAACATTTTATATCCAGTTTAAATGTAAAATTAATTCAAACTAACCAAATGAGATTTATTTATTTATAATATAACTAATTATACATTAAAAGAGAATTTAAATATAATTTATCTATACAAATAAATTAAACTAAAATGGCGTTTTCAATTAAAATTCAGTATTTTTGACTATTCATCAAAAAACAAAACATCCCTAAAAATACCAAAAATTCACAAGAAGATAATTTTTATATTACCATTTCAGAAATTAATTTTATGTTATCAAATTAAATTTATAAAACTTTCAAAAATCAGGTTTAAAATGAGTCATCCTTAAAAAGGTGAAAAATCACTTTTTAGAGAGATGTAGTTTTTAGGAAAAATATTGGATTTATTATTATCACTTGAACATGAAAATAAAAGGATAAATTTTAAATAGAAAATTTAATATATCATATATTAATTTCATTAAAACAATCCACAAATGGTGGTTTAATTAATTGATAAAATTATTTTTCCCGCAGATGATTTCATATATTTTCAGAAGTTTTTTATTATCATTTCTAGTTAATTGGTCCCCAAAAAATTCATCTTATATACATGTGTAAACTATATTTAATCAATAATAATCATAACCATAATTACAATGTCTAGGTGAAAATTATGAAAGATGACTATTATATTTTGATAATATGTTATGTTTAATTTAAACTTAGTGTTGCATGTAACTCAAGATAAAATTAGTGTTCTGTGTATCTTGGGAAAGGACAATGTTCCATGAAGTGAAAGATTAATTTTTTTTGTTTAGTGGAATATTAAACTGTGGTTCCATGTAGCATAATCTTAAAATAGTATTTCATGTAGTGCAAGGTTAACGTGGTGTTACGTGTAACGTAATCCAAACATAGTGATTTCATATAAAACAAGTTATATTCTGTGTTGCCTGAAATGAAAAATATCCAAATATAGAATTAATAGAAAAATATATCAAAAAATTTCTGGGTGTTATAGGTGAATTTTAAATGGGTTGATCTGTGAAAGTATGCTTTCTTAGTGATGAATAAAATATTAATGACACCTATGATCCTAAAATTTCTATATCTTGTGATGAGATACACAGTTTAATGTGATGAAACAATAGTTATTTTAGGATATATGATGATAGAAAAGGATTAGGTAGTAGTTTCCATGATTCATCAGCTATGAAACCATGAGTGGAACTACCCTACAAATGAATTTTAATTTGAAGCTTTTTTCCATGCCCTAAACTAGTGAAAAATTTATCTCAATATATTTCTTTAGATATTATATAAATGAGTTTTGAATCTTGGATAGAGGTGTTGGATATATTTTCAATAGACCTTTGGTTTTGATATGGGTTATTCTTTATGTAAAGATAATTTTATTCTATAAGATCTTATCAGGAAAACATAGGAGCTCGGAGAGAGACTTTCAGATGAAGAATGATGATTGATAAGTTTATAGGATGGATGGTCGGTAGATTTATCTAAGGAAAAAGAGATAATGACATGTTATTCTTTAGTTATAAGATGGATTTTTTTGGACTATGTAAAGTATATCCATGAGTCAGATCCCAAATTCCTTGGGATGTGTTCATAGTTGTTGCTAAGAGACGCATTACCAAGTCGATCAATAGATAGTGACATCATGAAATTTTTCCCTGAGATAGTTATGGTTCCTACTTCCTTGTGGGAAGAGTTGAGGAGGGAATCCCACTTATATCAATGATTAGTGAAACTGTGTTCAATGAAGATGTATTAGGATATCAAATGACACATATAGTGGCCAAAAATGAAGAGATACATTATGATTTTTAGCTCTCATTGACAAGCCTATCAGATTATCAATGTAGAGTATCAGTAATTAAGAGGTTTACTTCAAAAACAATCCATGCCATTGTGTATGTGATATGATGTAACATCCCAAGCTTCTACATTACGTTTCCCTCTGAATAATGCAATAGCTTGCGTTGTACGCAACTTCGAGATTCTAACACATCGCGACAAATCAAACTAGCCATAATAAATAGTAATACCCACTTTTGTATATTTTATCCATTTTATCTTTCAAAATGGACTGAATTTTTGGGTTCAGAATATCAAAATTATCTTATGGTGAATTTTTGTTATTTTTCTAAAAACATTCAGTTTTGATGAATAGTGAAAAATACAAAATTTTAATTAAAAACAACTTTTTTAAATCAAAATTATTTATAGTGCTATGTTTTACTATTGAGTGCTTTGTAAGTATAATTAGATTATATTTTTACCATATAATCTAACGTTGGTAATTGGACTTAATTTCACATTTAAACTGGACATAAGCAAGTGTTAATCTTTTTGATAGTTATTATTTCTTAAAAACACGCCTTTCGTTTTGACAATGGGAACTAATTTTAAATTAATTTCTTCCAATTATGTGTTTTGAATTTAGAAAAATGGATTCCATATTTATAATCATGACTTCCAAATTTTTTAAATAGGTAACGTTTAATTTTAGACATTTTGAATAATTATTTCGGTAAATATTTTATTTACCATGGTTAAAGGGTAAATCTAGTAAATAAAGGTAACACAATAATATTATAATAATATTAATTTACCCTAACACGTGTTCTAACTCTATTGGATGATACATGTCTGGCCATGGGCTTCCATGGGTCGATTTTGGGACCCCATGGAGGCACTTGTAAGTGACAATGATACTTTATATTAATTAAGATAAAGTAAATACAAAAATGACATAAGCATATATCTTTTAGAAAAACAATTTATACACAGGGTTATATATGTTATCACTTAGAATAAATATATTCATTATAAATATAAAAATAATTCCTATATAATGGTATTTTATTTATAATTTTTAGACATTGAATATTTAAATTTATTTATGACATAATGATGATGCACTATTTTCCTTATTAATGAAAGAATCAAATAAATGGTATTATAAATGTTAAAATAATTTGAATGTATTGATTCTATACACTAATTTTATAGGTTAATGGGACATGTTATGATGGAGTAAATGAATTTTTTTATGTAATAATTTTGTTGGGAATTTAACAAAAAAAATGCAAATAGTGTCAAAATTGACATAAAAGAGTTTTTAAAACAAATATTATAATATTAATTGATATTATATTCCTAAAAATCTAAGGTTCAGACAAAGGTGTTAAATAATATTATTTATGTCATTAATCTTCCACTTTATGTTTTCTTGGAAGTTTATAACAAGTTTATTAACCATATAATATAAAAATACAAAGAGACATGTTAAATGTCAAACTAATTAACTAAGAGTAAAATCAAAAAGATAATGTTAATATAGTGACCCAAACCTGTCTAAAACCTATTGGTTGAGAGTTTTTCGACCCATACCCACCTTATCCTCCAATGAAATCATTTTTAGCCATTAGAAACCGAAAATTAATATAGTATAAAATAATATTTCAATATTTTCTTAAGGTACCCCTCACCTCTCTTATAAAAGGGAACTTCCCCTTCTCTCAAATACACAACTTCAAAGCCATTTGTCTAAGCCAAAAACTACCCAAATATCCTCTAAAATATCCTCCCTTAATCTTAGAAGGATTCCTTTAGTATTAAATCCAACCTAAAAATCCCTTTTGGTCAAATCAAAAGGAAGAACCCGAAGAAGAGGTAAATATTTCATCACCTCTTTCAAGTTCTTTTCTTCTTCCACTTCCTTTATCTTGGTTTTTTACATTTTAAAATAATAACTCCAGTATGTTCTATATACTATGATGTTATTATAAATATTTTACAACCATATTCATTATTATATCCTTCCTTTTAATGACATGTCACTATATGTGTGTACGTACGACTTACCGTCTTCACGTCGTGGTGTAGTTGTTATTCAATACATTATTATTTGGATGGGTATAATAATGATGTATAATTTTTTTAAATAATAAATATAACATGATAACGATTCTGTATATATGATATACCATCTTATTATATATTATTTTAATATGAAAAGAATGATATTGTTGCTCATGTGTACGTACGGATTACCGTCTTCATGAACGCGATGAGATTCATTCCCCATCATATCCATTGAAGAATAGTTTTAATTTCATTATTAAAAATAATGTTTAAACAATTAATATCATTTTTAATAGAAATAAGATACATCATAACCACAAAAAAACATTACTTACGTAACAAAGCATATAAAGGAAAATGAATTAGTTAACACCCGAAACAATGATACTACTGAAATATCATTAACAAAACAATATTAAAAGATAATATATGATATCATATTAATGTATATGGTTATTTTATAATTTAATAAAAATTATTTCATCATTATAGAGGATGTTGAACTACCATTGACCAAGGAAATGACCAAGGTAATGGTTAATTTCACAATCTCTTCATTATCCGAGATTGTTTATACGTAATTATCTAAAGGGACCTCTTTACCATCCACATTCGTGTTTCTTAAAAGTGAATTTCAAAACATTCTTACTATTTTATAGATTATGGGTTAAATTCATTTATACACTTTTTTTATTTTTATAAGATGTTTATAAAGGAATCTTTCCGTCATTTTCCAAACAAGGTCCTTTATAGCCTTTTTACCAAAATATGGTAAGAATGTCTTTTTTTAACTTATACGGCAGGTGCGTCTATTTTCCACCATTATAACATTGTCAAATATTACATTAAAATATTATAAGAATATTTCCAAAGTAAATGTTTTCTTTTATAATTCTATTAATTTTAAATGATTTCAAAATAGAAAGTGATATTTCTCTAAAAATGGTTTTGATTTCATCTATGTCAACATCCTTCGATGGATGTTAAGATTATTTGAAGTTTATTTATTATGATAAAAAAATTCCATATTGTATTGATGGTTTTGTGATATGTTTTACTATGGATGTGTTATTTTTACACCATTCATGGTTTATGGATAATGTACTCACATTTCGTATGCTAGTTTTAATACAAATGTTTATGTTATGTTAAAACCTTTTCATATGAGGAATGCATTGGACTTAGTATGTGATGAGTGGAGCCCGCTATAGATCCTCAATGTATTGGTAGGTCCCATGAGACAGACTAGTGTCTTGGAATAAGGCCTTGAAAAAGTCTTATTTGTAGTATTTGCACAAGGCCTTGAATATGTGGTAATGAAGTCTGGCATTATGCATTCTATCATTATGAAAGTGGATATTGATATTGCATGTGATCATTCGACTAGTAGAATA
Source organism: Viscum album (assembly GCA_963277665.1). Lineage (NCBI taxonomy): Eukaryota > Viridiplantae > Streptophyta > Magnoliopsida > Santalales > Viscaceae > Viscum > Viscum album. Next base: position 1,796,344,446 of record OY728131.1, read on the forward strand.
TCCATGTGAATAAGTAAATGAAATTATTTGATTTTATCTTTTCTTATTATGTTGTAGTTCAAGTTTAAATGGCTTTTGTTTTAGTCTTATACATTGCCTTAAATTTTTATTGTTATTTATGAATGTTTCCACTATATTGAAATCCTTACTGAGCATCTGAGCTCACCCCTTTCTATGTTTTATTTTTCCTAGAATGTGAAGATGTTTTTTAGGACTGACCTGCAGGGATAGTCTGAGGGGATATGAGTGGTCTATGGAAATAAATATTTTGTAGTTTTTCATTTTATAATGCAATGTAAAACTTATGAATGTATCTAGTATTTCCAATGCTACTAAACTGATCGGTCTTTCAGGACATGATTTCTTTTTATAATGCCAATGTTTTGTAATAATGCACTGAATTTGGGTAACTGGGTTCAGGGTGTTACAGTTGGTTTTATAGGAAGTTTAGTAAAAACCCTGGAATCAAGATTTAGATAAACTCTGATTGGAGCAAATTACCCTAAGATTGACTTTGAGGATTAGTATAGAAGAATTTTCTATAATATTGGTATTGTATAGATTTTGTGAGTTTCCAAGAAATACATCCCTGTCTGGATACGAGCAGGTAGAGGTGGCTCTGGCACAAATGTACCTAGGGGTATAACCCTAAAACCTTGCTTTGAGCTGGACTCGAATGAGAACTGGTTCACGATAACGGGCCCTACTGCACTCTTTGTTATGACACTCCCGGGAGATATTCTTAGGAAAATTATCATTTTCTTTACAAATCATTATAAATGGTTTATGAGTATATAATTCCTCAGAGAAAACATTTTTATGATTATGGATTATATCTATAAACTTTTCAGTTTATGTTAAGTGTTTTACAAGTTTGGAAATATGTATTTCGATTCATAAACTAATATAGTTTATGCCTTTGTCTTGAAATGGTCCCTAGTGGAAGGAATGGAATCCCTATCAATGCATGTAATCCATGTAGGGATTTACCTCCTACTCAAGATAATTATAGGGGAGCTGGTGAAGCAACTGGTGATGATCGGCTTATCACCATACCAGGACAACTCACTCAGGTTATGAATAATAACTTTACCCGTATGGAGCTCCCTAATCCATAGCATGGATAATCAATGTTATATATTTTCATGAGGAAACAACCACAAAAATTCAATGAGAGTACAAATCAATTAGTTTCTTATAAATGGATAAATTTCTTAGAGAAAATATTCCACACCTTGGAGAGTAGTGAAAGGGAAAAAGTTGTCAGGGCAGTTTATCGCCTCACTAGAGATGCTGATCAATGGTGGTCATCGATTAAAAACAAAAAGGAAGGTGATAAAGTATAAAATTTGTAATGGAGGGTGTTTAAAGAGATTTTATTAGAAAAATAATTTCCTCGTGACCATCGAGAAAATATGGAAAGGAAATTTTTGAGTTTGAGTCAAAAGGGGGATGAGAATGTTGCAAAGTATGAAGATAACTTTACAAGGTTAGCAAGGCATGATACATATTATATATGTAACCCAAGAAGTAATATTGATTGTTTATTTGATGGGTTAAAACCGTTTCTCCGTCGAGCATTATTCTCACAATATTTCTTGTCATATGAAGATATTGTCTCATGTGCTATCAAGAAAGAAAAGGAATTCTCTAATTCTTACGAATTTAAAGCAAATCAAGAGAAAAATAGATCCGATGAACACTCGGGAAATGGAAGTAAGGGGAAGAAGGGATAAATTGAATATCCATCCTACGGTAAAAGTGGGAAGAAACACCCTTGTACTTTTCTGAAGGTAATGTGAGTCTGTTATAAGTGTGTTGAAAAGGCCACCAAGCACGTGTTTTAAGGAGAATAAAGAGGCTGTTAATGTTGAATTCTATAGTTGTAGAGAAAGGGGTCATTATAAAAATGAATTTCCTAAGCACCAAGGGGAATTACCTCAGAAAAGGCCCTAGAATCAAGGTCAATCTTATGCAATCACTACTACTAAGGTTGAAACTCCGAAATATGTAGTGGAAGGTAATTTAATGGTTTCCTCAAGTTTAGAAAATTATTTATTTGATTCTGGGTCGTCGCATTGTTTCAAATCTTTCCAGTTTTCTAAGAAAATTAGATATTTCCAATTTTATTTAACAAGGGAGTTGTCAGTAAAAACTCTTAAGGGAATTATCATTGCAACAAAGTTTTGTGAATCATTCCCCGTTAGGGAATATAAATGTTCTTTATATGATAATCTCGTCGTTATACCCATGATTGAATTTGATATAATCCTAAATATGGATTGGATATTGGACCATGATGAAAAAATTTATTGTAATAAGAAGAAGAATACTATTTTTGATGATGATGATAAAGAACACCTTACATTTAGAGCAAAATAGTCACCACCTAATTCTTATCTAGATCCACCCTCAGTAGCTCAACTAAATTCAATTATTAGGGAGGAAAAGAATAAGATAACTGTGGGTGTGTAAAAGAATGTTCAAATAGAATATGTACTTATTGTGCAAGAATATGTTGATGTGTTTCCAGAAGATTTACTTGGACATCCTCTACAATGAGAAATTGAGTTTTCAATAGTTTTAATTCCTAGTTCAAGGCCCATATCGAAGACCCCTTAGAGAATGAAAAATGTAGAATTAGTGGAACTAAAGAAACAACTAGAGGAATTGAGTAATAAGGGATTTATTTACCCTATTGTTTTTCCATGGGGACCCCCTGTCCTTTTTGTTAAGAAGAAAGATGAATCTATGAGGTTTTGCATTGAATATAGGGATATCAATGCTATAACAATAAAGAACAAGTATCCCCTACCTCGCACTGATGATTTATTTGACCAAATTCATAGAGCTCAATATTTTTCAAAGATTGACTTTCGATCTAGATACCATCAGTTGTGCGTGATGAATGAAGAAATTCCGAAGACAATATTTCAAACCAGGTACGGGTATTATGATTTTACAGTAATGCCTTTTGGATTGACTAATGCACTCCTTGTCTTCATGTATCTAAGGAATATGGTTTTCAAGGTATATCTTGATGACATTGTCGTCGTATTTATTGATGATATCTTTTTATACTCTAAAAGCTACCTCAAATTATGAAAATCAGTAGCGCATTATCTTGAAGAATCTTAGAAGAAATAAATTATATGGGATGTTTAGCAACTGGGAATTATGGCTTCAAGAGATTTCTTTTCTTCGCCATATTGTCTCAAATGATGGAATCTTTTTCGATCCTTCAAAGACAAAGGCAATCCAAGAATGGCTAGAACCAACGAGTATAACTGAGGTATATAGTTTTACTGGTTTAATAGGTTATTATTGACCTTTCATCCAAGAATTTTTCCCGATTGGAAAACCCATTAACCAAGCTCTCATGTAAAGGGGTTAAATTTGTTTTGAAAAAAGTGTGTGAAGAATATTTTGAAGAATTAAAGAGAATATTAATCAATGTACCTATATTGACTATACCTTCAGGGAATGATGGGTTTGTTATTTATAGTGATGCTTCAAAGAAAGGACTTGGTTGTGTCCTTATACAGAATGATAAGGTTATTCTATATGCATCTGAAAATCTAAATATTAATGAACAAAACTATCCTACTCATGATCTTGAGTTAGAAGATGTAATATTTTCTTTGAATATATGGAGACACTATCTTTGTGGTGAATAATGTGAGATTTATACTGATCACAAGATTTTGAAGTATATTTTCTCTTAGAAGGACTCAACAAGAGGCAAAGGAGATGGATTTATCTAATAAAAGATTATGATTTCACGATACACTACCACACAGGGAAGGAAAATAAGGTGGAAGATGCTTTGAGTAGAAATGATCCAGGAGTTTTAAACAAGATGAGATTTGAAAAGGTTCCTATATACATGGAACAAGTAAATATGGATATGGGAATATCCATGGAAGGTGAAACATCAATGATTTTTCAAATGGTTGCCAAACCATCTTGACTAGAAAGGGTAAAAAGTTCTCAGGATGATAATGAGGAGTTTCAAAAGAAGATTAATGTTGTGAATAATGGTATATTGAGTGACTTCTTATATGAAGAATGGATTTTGAAACTTTGGAAGAGACATTGTGGTCCCGATATACATGATCTAAAAAGAGAATTATTGGATGATGCTCATAGCTCCAATTTCACTATACACCTTGGGAGCACCAAAATGTATATAGATTTAAAGGAACATTTATGGTGGGACAACATGAAGAGAGAGATTACTAATTTTGTGTCAAGATGTATGGTTTGTAAACAAGTGAAATCTAGAAGGAAAAAGCCTGGAGGATTCGTGCAACCTCTTCCCATACCTGAGTGGAAATGGGATAATATTACGACGGACTTTGTCATGGGACTACCAAAGACTCCCAGAAGGAACGATGCAATATGGGTCATTATTGATCATCATACCAAGTCAGCGCATTTTCTTTCTATAAGAGAAGATTTACCACTAGAACGTTTAGAAAGACATTATATTAATGAAGTTGTAAGACCTCATGGAATACCTCTATCGATTGTTTCTGACTGTGATCCATGTTTTACATAAATATTCTGTAGAAGTCTTCAGAATTCCCTGGATACTGAACTTCATTTGAGCACTGCTTACCCACCTCAAACTAGTGGACAATAAGAACTGACTATTAAAACCTTAGAAGACATGTTGAGATCATTCTCACATGACTTTCAAGGTATGTGGGATCAATATTTACCTCTAGTAGAATTTTCATTTAAAAATAGCTTCCATTCAAGTATTCAGATGGAACCATATAAAGCGTTATATGGAAAGAGATTATGCACAACAAATTTTTGGGATGATGTTGGTGAAAGAAAACTCGTAGGCCCAAAACTTGTTGAGGAAACAATGGAAATGTTGAAGGTAATCCAAAACCACATCAAATTAGCTCAAAGTAGGCAGAAGAGCTATGCTGATAACCGAAGGAAGGATTTGGAATTTCAGATTGGAGATCATGTTTTCTTGAAGGTATCTCCATGGAAGGATGTTATACATTTATGTAAGAAGGGTAAATTGAGCCCCATGTACATCAGACCTTTCGAAATCCTAGAATGAATTGGGGATGTAGCTTACCGTTTGTAAATGCCGCCAAGTCTCTCAAAAGTTCATGATGTGTTCCACGTATCACTATTGAAGAAATACATGCCTGACTCAACGCATGTACTTAACTATGTGGAATTAGAACTGGACCCTGATCTGTCTTATTGCGAAGAGCCTTCCAAGGTTCATGATACAAGATAACAAGTGTTGAGAAACTAGATGACTGGTCAGGTAAAAGTTCTATGGAGAAACCAAAAGATGGAAGAGGCAACGTGGGAACCCGAGGAACTTATGATGAAGAACCACAAGAATACTTTTATGCAGTAATATTCAAGAAATTTCGAGGGAAAAATTATTTGAAGGAGGAGAGAATGTAACACCCCAAGCTTCCACAGTACATTTCCCTTTGAATAATGCAATAGCTTGCGTTGTACGCAACGTCGAGATTCTAACACATCGCGACCAATCAAACTAGCCATTATGAATAGTAATACCCACTTTTTGAAATTTTATCAATTTTATCTTTCAAAATGAACTTCATTTTTGGGTTCGGAATATTGAAATTATCTGAGGGTGAATTTTTTGTATTTTTATGAAAACATTCAGTTTTTAATGAATAGTGAAAAATAAAAAATTTTAATTAAAAACAACATTTTTAAATAAAAAAAATCTATAGTGATAGATTATACTATTGAGTGTTTTTAAGTATAATTAGATTATATTTTTTCCATTTAATCTATTGTTGGTCATTGGACGTAATTTTACATTTAAACGGGACATAAGCTAGTGTCAATCTTTTGATAGTTATTATTTCTTAAAAACACATTTTTTTTTGTTTTGACAACGAGATTTAGTTTTAAATTATTTTATGCCACTTTTGTGTTTTGAATTTAGAAAAATGGATTCCATATTTAGAATCAAGAGGTCCAAATTGTGTAAGTAGGTAACTTTTATTCTTAGAAATTTTGAATAATTACTTCGGTAAATATTTTATTTATCATGGTTAAATGGAAAATCCAGTAAATAAGCGTAACAAAATAATATTATAATAATATTAAATTATCCAATAACGTGTTCTAACACTATTGAATGATAAATGTCCAACTATGACAATCGTTGGGTCGATTTTGGGACCCCATGGAGCCACCTATAAGTGATAAAGACACTTTATATTAATTAAGTTAAAGTAAATAAAAAAATTACATAAGCATATATCTTTTAGTAAAATTTTTTTTACATAGGGTTATATATATTATCACTTAGACTATAAATATTCATTATAAATCTATTAATATTTCCTGCAAAATTGTATTTTGTTTATAATTTTTAGACATTGAATAATTAAATGTATTTATGACAGAATGATGATGTTTTATTTTCCTTATTAATGAAAGAATAAAAAAAATGGTATTATAGATGTTAAAATAATATGAAAGTTTTGATGCCATCCACTAATTTTCTAGTTTAATGCGACATGTTATGATTTATTAAATGAATTTTTTTTCAAATTAATAATGCTGTTAAAAATTTAACAAAAACAAAATAGCAAATAGTATCAAAATTGACATAAAAGAGTTTTTAAAACAAATATTATATTATTAATTGATATTCTATTCCTAAAAATATAAAGTCATAAAAAGGTCTTAAATAATATTATATATTTCATTAATGAACCACTTTAGGTTCTCTTGGAAGTTTATTGTATGTTAATTAACCATATATTATAAAAATACAAAGAGACATGGTAAATGTCAAACTAATTAACTAAGAGTTAAATCTAGAAGATAAGGTTAATATAGTGACCCAAAACAGTCTAAAACCTATTGTTTGAGTGGTTTTAGACCCATAGCCACCTTATCCTCGAAATAAATAATTTTGGAGCCATTATAAATAGAAAATTATTTTATAATAAAATAATATTTCAATATTTTCCTAAGGTGCTCCTCTCCCCTCTTATAAAAGAGCATTTCACCTTCTCTCAAATCCACATCATCAAAGCCATTTGGCTCATAAAAACCCTACCCAAATATCCTCTCAAATGTCCTTGTAGACGCCGGAAAAGTCCGTTGTTCCCAAACGAAGCTCCGGATGCGGAAAGCGAAGTGATATTTGGAGTCAGAGGCACGTTCCGGAGGGCCCGGAGGACTTGCGCGAAATTTCAGAGGCTCGCGCGCAAAGTTGAGTCGCGGCGCGCAATCCTCCCGGGATGCGCGCAATGAGCTGGGCCTGCGCGCTATTTTGCGCGCCCGCGGCCTGCGCGGCGCCTTTGCGCGCTGGGTCCTGATTCCGCGCCCGCGAAGCGAATTGCGCGCCCGAGACCGGATTCCGCGCCCGGGGTTGCCTATAAATATAAGGCGACCCCCGACGTTTTGAAGGTTGCCAGAATCCGAAGCGTCGCTCGTTCGCGCAATCCAACCCCTTCCGCGCGCAATGCCGATCTTCAGGTAACCTCCTTTCTTTCGCGCAATAGAGCCTTGGGGTCCGCCTTCGCGCGCAATCCCCTTGGCTCGTTTACTTTGAATAAATTTCAAACCCTAAGGCCTTTGCGCGCAAAAGAAGCCTCTTGCGCGCAATTGCCCCCGGGTGCGCGCAATCCAACCCGATTGCGCGCACCCCCCATCTTCAAAGTGGCCATTCGTTAGAGAATGAGCCGTTTCCCCCGCGTGCTACCCGAAGCCCGGTGCGCGCAATCCCCATCATCCGCGCGCGAAGCGCTGGCCCAATTGCGCGCCAGCCCGCCATTTTGCGCGCCGACCCGCGGTTTTGCGCGCAAAGCTCCTCTTTTGCGCGCAATCCGCCAGGGTCGCCTCCCTTGACCCCCTTTGGGTACCCGCCTGCGTGGCGCCCGATGGTCTTCATCGCAGGTGCCCGCTTTGTGCGTCGTCTTTCCGTGCGGCCCCCTCTAGGCTCGCGCGAAGTGACACGGACCTACCGGCGGCTTTATCGTCCTGCATGACGCTAAACTGCACCACGTCCTGCATGACGTTAAACTGTATACGTCCAGGCTGCACGACGTTAAACTGCCTAGCCCCCATCGTCCGCGCTGCAAGACGTTAAACTGCCAAGTGTTTCGTCCTCAACACACGACGTTAAACTGTACTTCGTCCGGCAAGACGTTAAACTGTCCGCTTCTTCCTCAACACACGACGTTAAACTGTACTTCGTCTGGCTAGACGCTAAACCGTCCGCATCATCCGATCCCGTGCTCTGCACGCAGGGTCTCCCCCGGTTTGGACGTGGCCCCCACCCGCTCGTCTCTGTAGGGATGTCGGGATTGTCCCGCTTTTGGGACGATTTAATGGGAGTGGCTTTTCCCTGTGGGGGCAGGGTATTACAAACCCCTAGTTTCTCGTGGGAGGCTGCACATGTGTATCTCCATTGCGCCTCCCCACTGCCGAAGCCAGTAGAGGGTGTGACTGGGATCGAGGTGTCTTCTGCTTTCGGTCCAAAGTCCCTTCCAACTGAGTTTTGCCGCATCCGGGCTGCCTCAAGTGCGTAAGTCCTGACAGAATGAACTACGTGGACTTTGATCCCTGTCTTCTAAACAGGGTACGTAGGAAGCCTTCTTGAGGTCCAAGCCCGCCACCTGGTCGTCCCGGTCGTATTTACGTCGGTTCGTCCATCAGTGGACCCCTCCAGGGTTCACGCTTGCGTCGATTCACTTATGAATCCGCCCCTGTGGGAGACTGCCCGTGTGTATCTCCACTGTGCCTCCCCACAGCCCCTTTTTTCCATTTATCGTCCAGCATGACGTGAAACTGTGATCCACCCGGCCGTTCCATCCCCCTCTGTGCGAGGTGGTTCGGTTCAATCCTCCGCCCGGCGGCCTCGACCTCTTCATGAGTCGGCTTGCCGACGTCCAGCATGACGTTAAACTGTATACCCGAACTACGTTGACTTTGATCCGTGCTAACGCGCGGTACGTAGGAAGCCCCTACGGGGTCGAAGCTCTTCACTCCATCATCCATCCTGATCCTTACCCATGCCGCCACATCCCGGTGGGGTCATGCCACTTCACTCCACTCCACGTTACTTGGGAAGCCGCCCATGTGCTGGCCCCAGCGTCGGAGGTTCCCCGCAAGGGGTTCTGTCATCTGATCCACTTTTCGTGTTGATCGGTCCGATGCCGTCCCCGCTGGACGTTAAACTCGCGGCATACCCCGTGTTAAACATGGGAAGCTGAGGAAAACCTCAGGTGACACAGTTCCCCGCACCCAGTACGGGATGCCTCAGGCCATCATGCCTTCGAGAAGCCCTATTAGGGACGGAAGACAGACGTGCAGAGCCGCATTGTTACGACACGCCCCCAGCACCCAGAGCCACCCGGCCTTCTCACTGCAGGTTGCTGCCCCGCCCAGACTCCTTGGAGCGTCCGGGCGGAAGCAGCGTAATTAACCGGTGTCCATGAAGATATGGCGCCGGGAAAGAGATTCACGAACATTCTTAAGTCTATGAGGGAGACCCGGATTAGGCGACGAGTTCCGAGGAGACGTCCAAGGAAGGAGGAGCCGACATCCCATCATCCCAGTTTCGATCAAGGAGCAGACGCCCCTGAATAAGGGACGAATGTCGCCCGCCCTTGGAAAGCGGGACTGCGGGACCACAAGCCGCGCGCCCATCCCCTCGGGTTGACGGGTGCACGCGCGAACGCGTCCTGGCGGAACAGCGTAACCCGACGCACATCCGCACCGAAACAGAAAAATGGTGAACCCGACGTGAATCTCTTCTCCTCGATACGAAGACCGATGGCTTTCAGAGGTGTTGGAAGACCGGCATGTTGCCCGGACAAGCATTCAGTCTTACCCGCCAGGGGCTGGGGAAGTGAAATCGGGCACTCCGTCTCGCAACGTCGAGGGCCTGGGTTCCCCCCACGGAAGGCGTCGTGGCGCTAATGGTTGGTTGTCGATTCCTTTTTCCTGTCAGTGTTAATGGGTTCTTCTCCCTGCTTTCAGAAATCAGGTCGCCCGATCCAGTGCCCGATCGCCACCCGCCCACTGGTGCAGGGATAGGGGAAACGCCGACACGGCTACTCCGCGCGGTCCTGCCCATTCCACAGTCGTCCCAGCAGCCGCAATTGCGGGACGACCACGCCCTCTCTCCCCCTCGGAGGTCATCCAGAGAAGGGTGATCAACACCCTGGTGCGGAGATACGAGGAAGAGGGAGTCATCCCCACTAGGGAAATGGCTCGCCTAGACCTTGAGGAGGCTGCGCCTCGCCACCACCGCCGCCCCCGAGGGCCGCGCAGGGAGGCACCGCTGCCTATCTCAACGTCCCACCGCTTCGGGAGCTTATCCCCGGAGCGCTCTGACAGTTCCCTTCCCTATGCGGATGAGGTGGAAGATGTCTGGGATCGCCCTATCCGGGATTCGCTCCAGGGATCTACGGTAAGGGCTCCCGCCAGGCCACGGCGACACCGCCGCCAGGCCTCTCAAGTCGAAGAGCGGACTCTCCACCTGCCCGCGCCGCTCATCCCGACTCGTTTGTCTCGACGCCAACGTCGGGCACGAGCGGAAGAGGATGCCCACCTTGGGGCTCTAGCAACAGCGGCCGCATTGGCCCAAGCCACTGCTGGCTCCAGTCGCCAGGCCTCTGCGCATCCTGAGCAGGGGAACTCCTATGCCCGACCTGGATCGAGGCCCCGACCGCCCCAAAGGCAGGTTGGGTCGACTCTCCCGGTTGCTGGCACTGGCAGTAGCCACCGCGGACCACCTCGCGGTAGCGCTATTCACCGGCAGGATCTACTCTGTGTGGCCGATCCAGGAGGCATGGGTCATCCCACCTTCCAATCCCGGCCCGGAGGCCTGCCCAGAATCATCTCTCCCCGCGTCCCCTTTGATATCTGTCCCGGTGCCCCTCGCACCTCGGTTCCCAGTCCTCTCGGCCCCAGCACCAGTGCGGCCGGAGGACGCCAGGACAGAGATCAGCCCTGCCCCGAAGAACCACCCAGGGGCAGGAAGGCAAGGCGTCGACACCGAGGGAAGAATGTTACGGAATTCCGGACAGAGATCCGACCGGTTCGCTTCTCTGACTCAGAGGCGGAGTACGATTCGGCGACAGAGCCCCTTCCACAATCCCGCCAGTCAAGGGCAGGGGTAGGAATGCGGCACGTCAGCCTCGTGCTCCCCGAGAGCGAGATCGATGTGATCTCCGCTTCTCTCCGAAGGTATATCCGGAGTAACGAGGGCCTGGTAGGCCCCCAAGGATCAAGCTTGCGGTTGGTACCGGCCCCTCCGGAAGTGCCTTCCGTCTCGGTCGGAGAAGCCGGAGACTTTTTCTGGGGACCGACGGTCGAACCACGATTTGGTGCGCCCTCGGCGAGCACCGATGCTACAGCAGGATGTTCGCTCGCCGGCCCGTCCTATCGTGATGTGGTAGCCAAGGCACCGCCACCCTCAGAGGGCGGCCCGGGATATGGAGGCCAATCGGCCTGCTCGCCGTATTCACCGCCGGCCAGCCCGTCAGCCCGGCGGCCCGCCTCGGCACCACTACCAGTTCCCCGTCCGTTCCTAGCTATGGAAGAGGACCAAGGAGATCTGGGTCCCGAGTTTGAGTCGTGGAGCTTCTGGACCGTCCATGCAGAGGGCCACTTCCCTGAGATGTTTTGGCCAGTCGCAGGACCAGGCTTTGATGCACCCGAATCACTCACCCCGGATGAGTTCGAATGCTTCCACCGAACTCTCCGGGAGACTCGCTCCTGTCTTCACCGCCTACAAATGCCATACCCCGGGAGTCAAGCGCACCTGGAGGATATTGGTGAGCAGTGCCGTCAAATTGACCTGGCCATGCTCCCCGCGGTTCAACACCCCGGGTCATTTGGGCACCACGAGGCCCTCCAACAACGATGCGTTGAGTGTATTCAAGTACTCCGCAAAGTTATCGAGGAAGCCACTCCCCACGTGTATATCCGTGGATGGGGGCAGTACGCTGCCCTACGCTTCAGTGTGATTCGCCGACAGCCCGATTCGCTGGGTGGCCCTGAGGGTATATCCCCAGGGACAGAAACAGTCAATATGGCTGACCTGTCGGGAGAGGGGAACAACTTGGAACTTCTCGACGGGGGCTTCCCCCCCGAAGACAAGCCGTCGTCAGATCCATCGGTGAGAGTTACTCGTCATCAGAGGAACCTCCTGGGGCTCCCCGCACCCACTGAAGCACTGACGTTGAGCCGAAACGTCAGCAAAGGAAAAGAGCACAACGAGGCTATAAAGCCCGCCGACCCATCTGCCTCCATGCAGAGGGCAGAGGAGGATCCCGAGAAGGCTACGCTACGTCAGCAGCTCGCCGAACAGAAGAAGCTGGTTGACCAGCTCCTCGCCGAGCGCGCTGCAGAACGGCGGCCTGACTACGGTGATCCCAGGCCAGGACAGCAGGGACCGGAACAACCGCTCCTCGATGAGACTCTCCCGGGCAACCGTGATTACGCCGTGTTCGCCGACAGGAGAGAGGCCATTGCCTATGGCAAGAGGGCGCGGTATGTTTCGCCACACCCTCCCGAGCGGCGTGACTACCTGAGAGATCCCGCTCGGATTCCTCCCGCTGCCCCAAGGGCCGCTCCGCCCGCCATCCCACGAGCTGCCGAGTTCGACGACCCGGTCGACGACCCGATTGAAGGGCCATGCAATGCGCTCGTGGTTAGAGATCCTCGCCAGGACTGGAACCCATGTCCGGACGATCCGATGGCGGCACTCATTGCCCGCTTGGAAGCCTTGGAGACTCGGCAGGTGGCGATCCCACCGAACGGCAAGCCCTACCCAGCATGGGTGGATGACATGCCGGCGCCTCCGGGATTCGGGAATCCCACTTTCGCCCCCTTCAACGGAACTGTAGATCCGCCACAGCATTTAGCCCACTTCAACTCGAGGTGCGGGCCTATGTTGGGGACTCCGGCGCAGCAGGAGGCCGCTAAGCTTCGCTGCTTTGTTCAGACACTGGAAGGGCCAGCATTTGTCTGGTACAGCCAGCTCCCCGTTGGGTCGGTAACCAGCTGGGAGGACCTCCGTAGACAGTTCCTCTACCAGTTCAGTTCCACGACCCGGAAGACAAGTATCGCAGACCTCTTCAAGTGCAAGCAGAGGCCTGATGAGCGAGTCGCGGACTTCGTCGCCCGATGGAAGGGTCTCACGTATTCCCTTGACATGCCATTGACTCAGGAGCAGTTGCTGACAATGTGCGTCGGGAACGTTAAGACCGAGCTGGTCCCTTCCCAGATCACCCAGAATTACCCCGGAGGGTTCAGGGACTTCTCAGACAAAGCTCAACGTCTTGAGGAAGCCCTGCAACAGGCCAGCCAGGCACACCCGCTGCCTCCTATGATTCCTACAAGGAGAGTCAGTAGGGCTGAGCCCGCTGCTGTTGCCCAGATAGAGGCCCCCAGGCCGTTGGAGCTGCTGCCGGTGAGGCCAGCTCCACAGCCTCACAGGAATCCGCCTCCACGAGCTCAGTTCCCGGCCCAGCAGCGGCAGCCCCAGAACCGGCCGGCCCCTCCGCGTAATGTACCGCCACAACCCAGGCGAGATAATCAGGGTCCACCTCCTCGGCCGGCCCCTCCAGCCCCTCGTCAAGACCATGCTCCCAGGGGCCCGCGACACCTGACTTACTCATTTCATGAGGATCAGGTCCCCGGTTACTTCCGGAGCGCCCTGGAGCAGAGGATTGTGCGATTGCCTGAGTGTTGGAGGCCAGAGGAGGCACATCTTACGAATAACCCCCGCTACTGCCCCTACCATCGGGCCCTGGGGCACACCATCCAGCGGTGTTATGTGTTTAAGGATTGGCTCCAAGACCAGATTAACAACAATGTAATCAGGTTGGGCCCAGCTCCAGCACAAGTGGCAGGCGTGTTCGTGGGATCAGATGACGATAGTGGCAACGAGGACGAATGGCAGCTGGTCTCCGACCGCGGATCCCAGAAGTACAGTAACTGGATGGCCCGCAAGACGACCATTCGCGCCCATGGAATCATCCGTGCGCGCTTGAATCAGCCTGAGCCCCCAGAACCTGCGGGTGCTGCTTCGGCATCGTCGTCCCAGCCTGCCTCTTCCAAGAGGAGCAAACGGCGGCAGCGCAAGAAGGAAGAGCGCGCCCCACCGGTTCCGCCACTATCCCGCACTCTCGGCGATTTCATGCCCCCGGAGATGGGGGTCCCTCCTCGGATCCGCCCGGTGATGGATGATTCGTCCGATGATGGTATTGGGTACGCTTCGGTTAACACCGTCGAGCTGGCAAATCCCTTTTCGGTTCCCGACGTTGAAGAACACCAGGTGGACCTCCCTAGTGTCCCCGGTCGTCGCTACCGTCGGAAGAACCGCAGCAACAGGAGTCGCCGGGGCACAGCCGTTGGTACCTCCAGCCAGGCCGTGCACGCCACTGAGACTAGGCAGCAGGCTCAAAACCGAGCTCAGCGCGCGCAGCCCCCCCATCCGGGGATGACGGATTCGCCTCCGCCACTGTTTGTGGTGTGGGACCAGGCAGAACCGCCTCAGCCGCGTCGCGACCAGCTCCGCCCTGCGACAAGTCCATCCCGGCCTCCTGACTCCAGTACGGTGACCATTTCCTGGACTGTGACCAGTGAACAGCGAGATGCGCCGAGTACCAGTCGGCCGCCGATCCAACCGGCAAGGCCCGTCATGCCACCAACCGCAGAGCAACCTCTTGCAACCAGGGGCTCGCGCTTGGCTAAAAAGTATGATGTCCTGAAGCACTTGGCCGACATCCCGGCAAGGCTCTCCATCCTTGAGGCTCTGCGCATGTCATCTGAGATGCGCGAGGCACTCGCTGAAGCCCTGAAAAGCCCCCTCCAGTTTGAGACAGAGGTTGCGGCTGCAGAGGCCTTTCACGCCGAAACGATCGAGCACGCCGAATGTCAGGCAGTTATCTCGTTCTCTGGTAAGGATGAAGACCCTCCTATACAGGGACACATTCGTCCGCTGTATGTCACTGGCCAGTTCAATGGCCTTGAAGTCCGGCGCTGTCTTGTCGACACAGGGTCCGGGATTAACCTGATTCCAACTCGGACGCTCCGGAGATTGGGGTTGTCTGAGGATGACTTGATTCCCTCCGACCTCAGGATCCAGGGGTACGACCGCACCGAGAAAACCCCGGTCGGCAAGATACGTTTGAAGACCCAGTTCGGTGACTTGGTTGCCAACACCGAATTCATGGTAGTCTCTCAGGACACTGCGTATAACGCATTTATGGGCAGGCCATGGCTTCACCTTCACGCGGCGGTTCCCTCGTCATACCACCAATGCCTCAAATACTCCCTTAATGGTCGAGTAGGCGTGCTTCAAGGAGATGCCTCTCCTTTTGCCTCATGTGAAGCCCGCTATCTGGACGCGGACTATTACAAGAGCAAGGATAAGCAGATCCTGGCAGGTGAGGTTGAGCCTGTCGCTGTTGCAAGCGATCCCTGGGCAAGTCTGGATGACGCTTACGTCCTCCCGATTCACCGGTTGGACGTCGCCATGGTCTTGACGGTCCGCGAGTCTCCTGATGAGATGACCGCGACCGCCCGCGCCAGCACCAGTGGCCCAGCAGGATCTGGTAGCCCCAATGCAGTTGCCAATGCAGTCTCTCCCGTGGACGATCCCTCCCCGAGTGGAGAGGACGTGGAAGATGCACCCCCAGCCTTTGAGGAGGGCGTCCCCGCCACGGTCGATGAGTTAATACAGGTGAACCTTGGAACCGAGGCCGATCCAAGACCCACATTGGTTAGTGCCGCCATGCCCTCTGAGGAGCGGCAGCAGTACGTGGACTTTCTCAGGCAGCACCGTGATGTGTTCGCTTGGGGCTATGACGAGATGCCGGGGCTCGATCCTCAGGTAGCCGTCCACCGCCTTGGTCTCCCGGCGAACCATCGCGGGTTCAAGCAGCCTCCCAGGAAGATGCACCCGTCCCACGGTGCCATGGTTGAGGCCGAAGTTGACAAGCTTATCAAAGCCAACTTCGTGAGGGAAGTTCAGTACCCCAAATGGCTGGCCAACATTGTGCCGGTCAGGAAGAAGAACGGGCAGATTAGAGTCTGCATCGACTTCCGCGATCTCAACCGCCACTGTCCGAAGGATGATTTTCCCCTTCCAGTGACAGAGCTGTTGATTGATGCCACGGCAGGGTTCCAAGACCTCTCCTTCATGGATGGATACTCCGGATACAACCAAATTCGGATGGCCCCTGAGGATGAGGAGTTCACTGCCTTCAGGGCCCCCAAGGTACCTTTTGCTACCGGGTCATGCCTTTCGGCCTGAAGAATGCAGGTGCCACCTATCAACGGGCGATGCACCGCATATTCAAGCCAATCCTCGGCACACTGGTGGAAAGCTACGTCGACGACTTGGTTGTCAAATCGCGCCAGCGTCAGGACCATCTCAAAGATCTTGAGAAAGTGTTCAGCTTCCTCCGGTCTCGCTGCCTGAAGATGAACCCGTTGAAGTGTGCCTTTGGGGTCACCTCCGGAAAGTTCCTTGGATTTGTGGTAAGATACCGGGGTATTGAGATCGACCCAGAGAAAATCAGGGCGATTAGCCAGATGCCTCCCCCAGGTACCGTCTGGGAACTGCAAGGGTTCCAAGGCCACTTAGCCTATATACGCCGATTCATCGCGAATCTGGCCGGAAAGTGTAAGCCCTTTTCTCGGATCATGAAGAAAGGTGCCACCTATGTATGGGATAAAGAGTGTCAGACCGCTTTCGAGGAAATCAAGCAGTACCTGCTTCAACCTCCGGTCCTGATGCCGCCCGTATCCGGAAAGCCGCTGGTCCTTTATGTGACCGCCCTGGAACGGTCCCTGGGTGCCCTTCTCGCCCAGAAGAACAACGAGGGAACAGAGAATAGCCTCTATTACCTCAGTCGCATGCTCCTCGATGCGGAAGTTAGGTATTCCCCCATCGAGAAGAGCTGCCTGGCGCTCGTATTTGCCGTACAGAAATTACGGCACTACTTGCAGCACCATGAGGTACAGTTGGTTTCTCGGGTAGACCTGTTGAAATATATCCTGAGCCGGCCTATGTTGACTGGCCGTCTAGCACGGTGGGCTGTGATTTTCCAGCAGTTCGACATCAGGTATGTGTCTCAGAAGGCCATCAAAGGGCAAGCATTGGCAGACTTTCTGGCTGCTCACCCAACCTCCGCGGATCAGCCGCTGGATCTAGGCTTTCCTGATGAGACCATTCTCTCGGTTGATCGAGCCGATCCATGCTGGCAGATGCACTTTGACGGTGCCTCCCGGAGCCCCACCGGTAGAAGACTCGATAATCCTAAGCTCAACAGAGTGGGCTTGGGTATCGTCTTCATTACCCCGGAGCGAGCCGTGCTGCCATACTCGTTCCTGTTGTCAGAGGGCTGTACCAACAATGAGGCGGAATACCATGCCCTCATCACCGGCCTCGAGTTGGCTCTCGAGATCAACGTGCCACGTCTGTGCGTGAAAGGGGACTCCGAGCTGGTTGTTAAGCAGATCAATGGCGACTAAGTTGTCAGGAAGCCGGAACTTGTGCCATTGTTGGAGTGCACCCTCCTTCTGATGGCCCGGTTCCCTTCTCGGCCGGAAATTGTCCATGTTCCCCGGTCGCAGAACGGTCGAGCAGATGCTTTGGCCAGCCTTGCTGCGTCACTTGCGGAGCCTGAACAGGACAACCTGATCGTCCGCGTGACGCGCCACAGGCTCATCGCTCCCGTTATCCCGGAAGAAGATCGCGGCCCGTTGGTAAGTAACCTCACCACGGTTGCCCCTATGCCCGGAGCCCCGAGTACCCCAGATATGACAGTCGGATCAGCCCCTGATTGGAGGACACCTTTGGTTGAGTACCTCCAACATGGCATTCTTCCATCGGATCGGGCCGAGCGCGAGCGAGTTCGACGCCGCGCATCGCAGTTCGTCCTCCAGAGCAGTCCCGGCCTGGAGCAGATCCTCTACAAACGCGGATTTGATGGTGTTCTCCTCCGTTGCCTTCAGGGAGTTGAGATCCCACGAGTCATGCAAGAGGTTCATGCTGGTTCATGTGGCGCCCACCAGACTGGGCCGAAGCTGTCCCACCAGATTCGGAGGTTGGGATACTTCTGGCCCTCTATGATCCATGACTGCATCGAGTATGCCAGGAGGTGCCATGCGTGCCAGGTTCATGCGAACTTTGTGCATCGGCCGCCGGAGCCTCTCCATACCACAAGGTATTCCTGGCCCTTTGCAGTCTGGGGACTGGACGTTGTGGGACCTTACCCGCCGGCGACAGCTCGCCAGTGCCGGTTCATTCTGACCGCCACGGACTTCTTCTCCAAATGGGCAGAAGCGATTCCGCTCAGAGAGGTCAAATCCTGTTCGATCGCTGACTTCGTGACCTCCAACATCATCTATCGATTTGGAGTGCCTCACGCTATCCTCACGGATAACGGAACCAATTTCCGAGCAGCCGAGTTGAAGAAGTTGTACGCCAAGTATAACATTCGCTCGAACCATACATCTCGCTATCATGCGCAGGCGAATGGACAGATCGAGGCGTTCAACAAAACCCTCTCTAACATTCTGCAAAAGATGGTTGGTCAGAACAAGAAGAGTTGGCCGGACAAGCTCCCCAACGCCCTCTGGGCTTATCGGACGACGACTCGCAATTCCACCCAGATGACCCCTTATTCCCTGGTGTATGGAGCTGAGGCCGTCCTGCCCATCGAGATCCAGTTGCCGTCCTTGCGCACTGCGGTCTACGACCAGCAAGCGCCGGACAGAGTTGCTGAAGCCCGTCTAGTCGAGTTGGAAGCACTGGATGAGAATAGGCTTCGCGCTTTGCACAACTTGGAGAGGCATCAAAGCAGAATGGCTCGAGCTTTCAATAAGAAGGTTCGCCTCCGCTCCTTCCTGCAGGGTGATCTAGTGCTAGCCCTAAGAGCGCCGATGATCCCCGGCAGGAAGCCGCCCAAGTTGGAGCCCAAGTGGGAGGGACCTTTTGTTGTCCACAAGGTCTATCCCCATGGCGCGTACTCCCTAGCGACTATGGATGGTGAGCGTGTCACTCCTCCCACCAACGCTAGGTTCCTCAAGCAGTACTTTTTCTGAGTGTACCAACGTCTAGCATGACGTTAAACTGCACAACGTCCAGCATGACGTTAAACTGCACAACGTCCAGCATGACGTTAAACTGCACAACGTCCAGCATGACGTTAAACTGCACATTTGTCCAGCATGACGTTAAACTGCACATCGTCCCGCATGACGCTAAACTGCATACGTCCTGCACGACGTTAAACTGCATACGTCCAAGCTGCACGACGTTAAACTGCCCAGCGTATCGTCCGCGCTGCAAGACGTTAAACTGCCAAGTGCTCCGTCCAACATGACGTTAAACTGTACATCGTCCTGCATGACGTTAAACTGCCTCTCAAGAAATACGTGCGGCTTGATTCCCATCCTTATGGGATACGTAGGACCGCCTGAGCATTCATGTTTCAGGCCCAGCCCCATCCTTCGGGAATTTCCATCCCATCTCGGGCCCTTGGCCCAGTTGCCCCCGGGTGTGCGGCGTATGGTGTGAGCGCGGGGCTATGCCCTCATTCACGTCGGTTTGCTCGTCACGCTGTACGCCCCCCCATGTTTGGGGATGCCTTCTGCTCCCCCCTACTTTTTCCCTCATCGTCCCGCATGACGTTAAACTGCCCCTCAAGAACTACGTGCGGCTTGATTCCCATCCTTATGGGATACGTAGGACCGCCTGGACATTCATGTTTCAGGCCCAGCCCCATTTTCCGGGAATCCCTATCCCGCGTTGGGTCTCTGGCCCAAGTTCCCCTCCTTTTTGTGCGAGGCGTATCGCGTGAGCGGGGGATTATGTCCTCATTCACGTTGGTCTACTAGCCGCGCCGTACGCCTCCCCCGTGTGTGGGACTACCTCACACCCCTCATCGTCCTGCATGACGTTAAACTGCCTCTCAAGAACTACGTGCGGCTTGATTCCCATCCTTATGGGATACGTAGGAACGCCCGAATGTTTGAAACTTCGGGTCCAGCCCCCCATCTCTTAGAGATTCCCCCTTCTCTGAGGAATCCGCCGCCTTCAGGTCACCCTCAAGGCGTGTTACTCGACCCCTTGCAGTGGTCCACCGGTGTCAAGAGTACTCTGGTTTATTGCCAGGAGGGTCAGGATCCGCTTGGTCAGGTTTCTTCCGCTTTTCAGGCTTCGTGCCCCATTTCATTCGGACCCATCGTCTATGCCCTGGGTGGAGCCCCCGTGAACGGTTCGGACACAATGCCTCAGTGCTCTCCCACCGACTCGGGCCGGTACCCCCAATGGCCTCGGGCAGCAAATCGATATGAATCCTGCGATTGAGCGGTCGATGCTCGTTTGCTGCCTCATTCCACCAACGGTTAGTGCGATATTGATGCTGCTTTTCCGCCACGGTCGGCAGTACTCCCATCTCGTTACTCCGCTGCCTCCAGTCCTTGAGTGAATGGCCGCATGATTCACATTTTCCACCTCCCATTCTGACCAGGCGAAACCTCGACACTCTTGACACTATCCCTCAGTGCATCTTCGCATGTCCAGGGGATATGACCATGATGCGGCGTGCTTTGAGGTCTTTATGGTCCGAGCTCTAAGACCTTAAACTAAGGTCTCCCCTTATGGTCCGAGCTCTAAGACCTTAAACTAAGATCTCTCCTTATGGTCCGAGCTCTAAGACCTTAAACTAAGATCTCTCCTTATGGTCCGAGCTCTAAGACCTTAAACTAAGATCTAGCCCTTATGGTCCGAGCTCTAAGACCTTAAACTAAGATCTACCCTTATGGTCCGAGCTCTAAGACCTTAAACTAAGATCTCCCTAAACGGGATTCTACGTCCTGCATGACGTTAAACTGCACTCTCAGAACTACGTGTGGCTTGATCTCCAGCCTGATGGAGTACGTAGGAACGCCCGGGCATCTCAACTCGGGTCCAGCCTCAGGGATCGTTAAGTCCCGCCCCTCCTCGTCGCCGGCCGTCTGGCCTGGCTTCTGGTAGAGTGGTGCAGTTGCGATATTCTCCCCGATTCAGCTCGGGATGCCCCATTGCAACGGTGGGAAGCGACGGTTTCCTCGTCAAAGAGGTGCTGTCTGAGAATTGGGGTGACTCACGGCCAGATTAGTGCATCCGCCTAATACGCTTTCCCCACGGTGGCGCAATTTTGAGAGCGCTGGATTCTGTCCGAACAAACCGTCACTTCGCCCCACGCTTCGCATGCCCTGTTGATCGGGATTTCCACCCTTGTGTCTGAAGGAACCCCAAAGCGGTATTCATGATGACATGTGGTCCGCCTCCTGCAATATGAATGATGGCCTTTTTCGGTCCGTCTATTGCAGTTGTTATGGTCGATCCACCGTCCGCCTACCGTCTTAGGAATTTCCTGGAAGGCCAACCGTTGTGGATGTCTGGATTCGGGACACGCGATTCACCCTTTCCCATTTCCCTATGTTCGGATAAAATCTCAACACCCCTAGCGTTGTCCCGCTCGTGTGTTGGAACAAGTTGGGGGGATGATACATTGATTAGGTCTGAGGTCTCCTTTCCTAGGAATGACCTCCCTCTTTTCTCCAGAAATCCAGGCCCGATTATGGATGCCTGATGCTTGGTTAACACTCCCGCAAGACAACGAATTGTGGTTGAGCATGTTAAACCAAAAGATGCAGATAAATATATTGATTCATACAGATGGATCAAAGTAGCGGAAGCAAATGTTTTGGGAATGGCAAAACAAAGCCCTTAGGGATTAGCGTGCTGAATGAGTCTTTCTAATGCCGCTACCCTTTGGCTGGTGGCCTCCAGAGCTGCTTCTCGCTCTCTGCGTTCCCTCTCTTCGTCGGCGGTCGCAGCGCGCAGTTCGTCGATTCTGGCCTGTGCACGCTCCCGCTCGACCTGAATTGTGACCATCTGTTGGGCCGCCTCCATCAGCTGTACCTGGGCGTCAACCAGCCGGGCTGCTAGTTGCTCCACAAGCTCGGTACACGTTGCGACGAGGGCCTCCTTCTCTGCCGCCTGCCCTTCGAGACGCCGGACTTCCTGCTCCGCCGCGAGGAGCGCCCGCGTGCTCTCCGACATGTCCCGACTTTGTGTGACGTCGGCACGCCGGCAGCTCTCGCGCATCTTTTTGGCCATGAAATCACGGACCGTTAGATGAAGGAGTTGAGCATCAGCTCCCCCGGCACACAGGAAGCGCAGCCAGGTTTGAAGTGATCCCATGCGCCCCAGCCACTCCGACGGGTCTCGCTTGAGGAAGCGCTGGATGCACTTCCACCCCCTGCGGCGCGTTATCCGGCTCTCCTCGACCGCCTCCGTGTCTGAGTCGTCCATCTCCTCGGGATCGGCAGGCCGGTAGGCAGGGAAGGCAGCCAGCAGGTCTGCTGCAGGGTCCGCCCCTGGGAGGTCCTCACGAGGGATAGGTTCCCCAACATCCGGGCGACCTTCTTCTCTCTCCCCAGCGGCGCTGACACCCTCGTCATCCCCCAACCTCTCTCCGATGGCAGCACCGCCGACGTCCGCAGCCCCTTGATCAGCAGTTGGTGGGGCCGGCTCGGTTTGGGAAGTCTGTTCCAGAGCAGGCGGCATGTCTGCCACCGGTCCACTCGTGGATGGCCCGGGTTCGGCAACCCGATGAGCCTCCAGTGTTGAGATCACTGCGCAGGGCATGCCATGGTTAGTCACGGATCGTCAACGGCAGGCACCGGCAGTAAAGTAAGGAGACTTACGGGAGGTCAGAGTGTCATCTTCAGCTATCCCGGCCGCCGCAGGAACAGTTGCAGCAGGGGGCCCTTCCGCGCTTGTCAGTTCGGTAATGGGTGCCTGGCCCCCGCCTTGTCCTGCTGGCGCCCCTCCTACTCCCGCTGAGGATGCCTGACCAACATCCGTGCGCTCCTGAGAAAGATGGAGAAATGGGTTAGAAGCTGCATAAGAGAGTGGATGAAGCAGATTGAGTAGGGATAGAAGCGGACCTCGAGGAGCTCAATGACATCAACATTGTCAGAGCCGGCCACCTCGCCGCTCTCCCGTGGGCTCCCCTGATGGGATCTTCCCTCGGAGCCTTCATCCTCCCCCATTTCCTCCTCTTCTTCGGAGTCGTTGCTACTGTCGTCTTCTTCCGGCGGCATCTGTTCCGGAGCGGGCTCGAGACCGAGCATCACCTTCACCAGAAGGGATGGCTCCGCGCGCTGACCACGTTGGCGCGCGTACTCGTCCATGGCCGTCAGATACGCATACTGCCGGTTGATGTCCACCCTGTCGGCAATGTGGAGGCGCCCGACCTCTGGCAGATGGATTCCTTCTCTGAGAATCTTTCGCCAGATGGCGTCGGTCCCCAGTGACTGCCGCAGGGTCATCCAGGCCGACCACAGCGCCGGGAAGACTGCATCGTGGGAGGGTTCGAGCAGACGTCTCACCTGCTTCCCGGGCCGCTCTTCGACCACCACGCGTGCCCCCTCTCTGGGCGCCGAGGTCGTAGCGGCAGCTCGCGATGTGCCCGCCGCCGAAGTCCCTGCCCGCGCCGGCTCCGCTGTTTGGTGCGCCTCCGTTCTCCCCCGTGTGGCGGCACCTCGCCTCCTTCCTTGACGCCCGGTCTCCGCACGGGTAACCTCGAGCCGCCGAACTAGCTTCCGCAAAAGCCCCTCAGGGTACGCGATGGCCCAGTGTTTGGCGTACTCGGTTGCCAAGCCTGCGTCAACTCCGGTAGGAGGGAGAGTGATGACGTCGCCAGAGCCGAAAGCGGCAAACATCAGCCACATCTGGCGAAGGATGCCAGGGTTCGTCTCCTCCCGGACAGCAGTGAATACCCTCTTCGGCATCCGTTGAAGGCACCCGAACTGCCTGGCGAACCGGGTCGGCACGTAAGGCTCGCAGATCACCTTCCCGTCGATCCGAGCCACGAGCACCCCGCCCCGCATGTTCAGGAAGTATTCATGCTGCTCCAGCGGACCCTTCCCATTGTCGATCATCTGGCCGACGGGAGTGGGGAACGGACTGAAGTTGAAGTTGGCATGATTGCCAATCCGGATCCGCACGCCCTCCTCACTTAGGGTCATCGGAGCGACCCCCGCGATGTTCAGCAGGGAGGGTCGCAGGCCGTTGCCCGGAGGAATGATGGCGTTCGGAAACGTGTACCCACCGAGGTGAGCAGCCACCCAGCCGTGGAAGAACTGAAAGGGCCCACAGATCCTTCATGGCGACCCCCCTCGTGAGATGCGTCCCAGGATGGCATACAGCCTCGCCAGCACTGGGACCCCGAGGTTGTATCTTTTGTTGGTGGCCATAGCGCCCGCCACCGCCAGTGTCGCCGGGCGAACGCCCATTCTCACGTCCCGCACTGGCAGGAGCCACCCACTCAGAAAGGCGGCCAGGAACGCCGCGTACCGGACATTTGGGTCCCGGGCCTCGATGACGCGGTACCCCCATGAGCGGTAGTCGCCCGTCTCTAGGACCCGCCTGTACGACCCGTTCCGGCTCCTCTGAGCTGCGGTCGGGCACCGCTTCCCCCTGCCTGGCATCTTGACCGCCGGGTCATGCTCCAAGAACTGGCCGAACCATTCCTTGTAGGCTATGTCCTTCTGGAAGTCTTTGATCCCGAGCCGCTGCGTAGCCAGGTCAAGCAGATGCCAGGTCAGGATGGGAGTCCGTGACCTGTCCTCCCAGGTGTTCTTCGGTGGCAGGAACTCATCGTATTGGTAGCCCTCCAGCGGGATACCTCCGATGCAGTGGATGTCCCAGAGACCGATGTCGACCTCCCCATGGTGAAGATGGAAGGTGTTGGTATCCGGAGACCATCGGGTGAACAGCTCCGGCCCGAGCTCGGACTGCTGGTAGAAGTGGAACTACGACGTCCACACCGCCTCGAACAGGCCGATGTACCGCAGCTCCTCTGCGAAGTGATCGCAAGTGTGGCGTACCCAGAACGCCCAGGCCCACTCGCTGGTGAAATTGCCCCCAGACCGCAAGTCCCAGTCCTTCAGCCAGCCCTTGGTGTCGTCAGTGACACTCTGGCGATATATGCTCGAGTAGAGGGCTGGAGAATTCTCCGCAGTAGGCTCACCCCCGTCAATGGTTCGCGTCCTCGGGTTCAGGACATAGACATCCAAGTGTCTGGTCTCCCTGGAAGGATGCCCATTGTTGGTGATGTTATAGGGGAGAAGCTCGTCCTCCCGGGTCACCCAGGTCCGCGGCGCATCAATCTCGAACCCTGGCACCGGAACCTCATCTAGGATGCCGAAGTTCCAGAGCGGCAGGTTGTCCGACAGCGGATATGTCTTCTGGGCCGGCGTCAGCAAGTCGAACAGGGATTGATTGTTGGAAACAATCTCCTTGGCTCCGTAAACCTCCTCATTCGTCGCCATCTCAGCTCTGCGAGTGGCGGCATCCCCCTCATTTCCTCTGTGCGCGGCCATCTCAGAAGTTTCGGGAGTCATGCGGGTAAAGGGATGAAGCGTGCGGGATCGGACGAGGCTGGTAGAGAAGTTTGAAGGGTGGCGCGCAATCCAAGTGGACGGCGCGCAATTGGGAAGAATGTCGCGCAAAGTTCCGGGTTTTCGCGCAAAGACAGGCGAAATCCGGATGGTTTTACGCGCCGATCGGGCGAATTTCTCGCCGGAAAAGGCAATTTCGCGCACGAGAGCGTTGGAGCTTATCGCGCGGAAGGCCTGTGTACGGAACGCGGGACCCAGGGCCCCTATTTATAGGCAAGGCCGGGGTCCGCGCTGCGCGGAAAGCGCTTTGCGCGACCGCAGCGGCGAATTTCGCGCCCGGTGCCCCTTTTTGCGCGCCTAAGTCCCGCGCCGCCCAGGACTTCGGCATTCCGGCGTCTCCCTCGGAACCCGATCGTTGCGACCTCTCACCGACCAGATTCCGAGGGGGGGCTTTTGTAGACGCCGGAAAAGTCCGTTGTTCCCAAACGAAGCTCCGGATGCGGAAAGCGAAGTGATATTTGGAGTCAGAGGCACGTTCCGGAGGGCCCGGAGGACTTGCGCGAAATTTCAGAGGCTCGCGCGCAAAGTTGAGTCGCGGCGCGCAATCCTCCCGGGATGCGCGCAATGAGCTGGGCCTGCGCGCTATTTTGCGCGCCGGCGGCCTGCGCGGCGCCTTTGCGCACTGGGTCCTGATTCCGCGCCCGCGAAGCGAATTGCGCGCCCGAGACCGGATTCCGCGCCCGGGGTTGCCTATAAATATAAGGCGACCCCCGACGTTTTGAAGGTTGCCAGAATCCGAAGCGTCGCTCGTTCGCGCAATCCAACCCCTTCCGCGCGCAATGCCGATCTTCAGGTAACCTCATTTCTTTCGCGCAATAGAGCCTTGGGGTCCGCCTTCGCGCGCAATCCCCTTGGCTCGTTTACTTTGAATAAATTTCAAACCCTAAGGCCTTTGCGCGCAAAAGAAGCCTCTTGCGCGCAATTGCCCCCGGGTGCGCGCAATCCAACCCGATTGCGCGCACCCCCCATCTTCAAAGTGGCCATTCGTTAGAGAATGAGCCGTTGCCCCCGCGTGCTACCCGAAGCCCGGTGCGCGCAATCCCCATCATCCGCGCGCGAAGCGCTGGCCCAATTGCGCGCCAGCCCGCCATTTTGCGCGCCGACCCGCGGTTTTGCGCGCAAAGCTCCTCTTTTGCGCGCAATCCGCCAGGGTCGCCTCCCTTGACCCCCTTTGGGTACCCGCCTGCGTGGCGCCCGATGGGCTTCATTGCAGGTGCCCGCGCTTTGCGTCGTCTTTCCGTGCGGCCCCCTCTAGGCTCGTGCGAAGTGACACGGACCTACCGGCGGCTTTATCGTCCTGCATGACGCTAAACTGCACCACGTCCTGCACGACGTTAAACTGTATACGTCCAGGCTGCACGACGTTAAACTGCCTAGCCCCCATCGTCCGCGCTGCAAGACGTTAAACTGCCAAGTGTTTCGTCCTCAACACACGACGTTAAACTGTACTTCGTCCGGCAAGACGTTAAACCGTCTGCTTCGTCCTCAACACACGACGTTAAACTGTACTTCGTCTGGCAAGACGCTAAACCGTCCGCATCATCTGATCCCGTGCTCTGCACGCAGGGTCTCCCCCGGTTTGGACGTGGCCCCCACCCGCTCGTCTCTACAGGGATGTCGGGATTGTCCCGCTTTTGGGACGATTTAATGGGAGTGGATTTTCCCTGCGGGGGAAGGGTATTACAAACCCCTAGTTTCTCGTGGGAGGCTGCACATGTGTATCTCCATTGCGCCTCCCCACTGCCGAAGCCAGTAGAGGGTGTGACTGGGATCGAGGTGTCTTCTGCTTTCGGTCCAAAGTCCCTTCCAACTGAGTTTTGCCGCATCCGGGCTGCCTCAAGTGCGTAAGTCCTGACAGAATGAACTACGTGGACTTTGATCCCTGTCTTCTAAACAGGGTACGTAGGAAGCCTTCTTGAGGTCCAAGCCCGCCACCTGGTCGTCCCGGTCGTATTTACGTCGGTTCGTCCATCAGTGGACCCCTCTAGGGTTCACGCTTGCGTCGATTCACTTATGAATCCGCCCCTGTGGGAGACTGCCCGTGTGTATCTCCACTGTGCCTCCCCACAGCCCCTTTTTTCCATTTATCGTCCAGCATGACGTGAAACTGTGATCCACCCGGCCGTTCCATCCCCCTCTGTGCGAGGTGGTTCGGTTCAATCCTCCGCCCGGCGGCCTCGACCTCTTCGTGAGTCGGCTTGCCGACGTCCAGCATGACGTTAAACTGTATACCCGAACTACGTTGACTTTGATCCGTGCTAACGCGCGGTACGTAGGAAGCCCCTACGGGGTCCAAGCTCTTCACTCCATCATCCATCCTGATCCTTACCCGGGCCGCCACATCCCGGTGGGGTCATGCCACTTCACTCCACTCCACGTTACTTGGGAAGCCGCCCATGTGCTGGCCCCAGTGTCGGAGGTTCCCCGCAAGGGGTTCTGTCATCTGATCCACTTTTCGTGTTGATCGGTCCGATGCCGTCCCCGCTGGACGTTAAACTCGCGGCATACCCCGTGTTAAACATGGGAAGCTGAGGAAAACCTCAGGTGACACAGTTCCCCGCACCCAGTACGGGATGCCTCAGGCCATCATGCCTTCGAGAAGCCCTATTAGGGACGGAAGACAGACGTGCAGAGCCGCAGTGTTACGACACGCCCCCAGCACCCAGAGCCACCCGGCCTTCTCACTGCAGGTTGCTGCCCCGCCCAGACTCCTTGGAGCGTCCGGGCGGAAGCAGCGTAATTAACCGGTGTCCATGAAGATATGGCGCCGGGAACGAGATTCACGAACATTATTAAGTCTATGAGGGAGACCCGGATTAGGCGACGAGTTCCGAGGAGACGTCCAAGGAAGGAGGAGCCGACATCCCATCATCCCGGTTTCGATCAAGGAGCAGACGCCCCTGAATAAGGGACGAATGCCGCCCGCCCTTGGAAAGCGGGACTGCGGGACCACAAGCCGCGCGCCCATCCCCTCGGGTTGACGGGTGCACGCGCGAACGCGTCCTGGCGGAACAGCGTAACCCGACGCACATCCGCACCGAAACAGTCCTCCATTAATATTATATGCCTTCCTTTAGTCATAAATCCAACCAATGGAGCCCTTTTGATCAAATCAAAAGGACGAACCCGAATAAGAGGTAAATATTTCATCACATATTTCAAGTTCTTTTCTTCATCCACATCCTCTTTATTTGTTTTTTCCATTATAAAATAATAACTCTAGTATATTATATTTACTATGATGTTATTATAAATATGGTAAAACCATATTCATTATTCTATCCATCCTTTGAATGACATGTCACCATACGTGCGTACGTACGACTTACCGTCTCCACGTCGTGGTGTAGTTGTTATTCAATACATTATTATTTGGATGGGTATAATAATGATGTGTAATTTATATAAATAATGAATATAACATGATAATGATTCTGTATATAAGATATACCATCCAATTATATATTATTTTCATATCAAAATAATGATATTGTCACTCGTGAGTACATACATATTACAATCTCCACGAACGCTTTGAGATTCATTCCCCATCGTATCCATTCAAGAATTATTTTTTTTTATGATTTAAAATAATATTTAAAGACTTAATATCATTCTAAATATGAATAAGATACATCATATTCACAACAAACTTTACTTACGTAACAAATCATATAAATAAAAATGTATCAGTTAACACCCGAAATGATGATACTACTGAAATATCATTTATAATGCTATATGAGAAGATTATATATGATATCATATTAATGTACATGGTTCTTGTATAATTTAATAACAATGATTTCACCATTATAACAGAGGTTAAACTACCCTAGACCATGGAAAAAAACAAGGTAAGGGTTAATTTCACTATCTATTCATTATCTGAGGTTGTTTATACGTAATTATCTACTGGGACCTCTTTATCATCCACATCTGAGTTTCATAAAAGTTTATTTCAAAAAATTATTACTATTTTATTGAATATGGGTTAAAGTCATTTACACCCTTTTTTTAATTTTTATAATATTTTTATAGAGGAATTGTTATGTTGTTGTCCAAACAAGGTCCTTTATAACCTTTTTGACAAAAATTAAGGTATGAATGTCTTTTTTTAACTTATATGGCGGGTGTGGATATTTTCCACCATTATAACATCATCAAAGATTCCATTAAATTCATATAAGAATATTTTCAATGTAAATGTTTTCTTTTATAATTATATATATATTAAATGATTTCAAAATAGAAAGAGATATTTCTCTAAAAAAATGTTTTGATTTCATCTATGTCAACAACCTTTGATGGATTTTAAGCTTATTTGAAGTTGATTTATTATGGTAAAAAAAAATTATATTGTATTGAAGGTTTTGTTATTTGTTTGACTATGAATGTGTTATTTTTAAACCATTCATGGTTTATGGATAAAGTATTGACATTACGTATTCTAGTTTTAATACGAATTTTTATGTTATGTTTAAACCTTTTCAAATGAAGAATGCATTAGACATAATATGTGATGGGTGGAGCCCGCTATAGCTCCTCGATTCATCAGTAGGGATGATGATACAAACTAGTGTCTTGGAACAAGGCCTTAAAAAAATCGTATTTGTTGTCTTCGCACAAGGACTTGACTATGTGGTTATGAAGTCTGGCAATATGCATTCCATCATTCTGAAAGTGGATATTGATATTTCATGAGATTATTTGACTAGTAGAATATCCACGTGAATAAGTAAATGGAATTATTTGATTTTAAATTTTCCATATTATATTGAAGTTTAAGTTTAAAAGGCTTCTGTTTTAGTCTTATACATTGCCTTAAATGTTTATCCTTATTTATGAATGTTTCCGCTATATTTTTATCCTTACTGGGCATCTGAGCTCACCCCTTTCTGTGTTTTATTTTTCCTAGGATGTGAAGAAGTTATTTATGACTGACCTGTAGGGATAGTCTGAGGGGATATGAGTGGTAAAAGGAAATAATGTTTTTGTAGTCTTTCATTTTATAATGTAATGTGAAACTTATGAATGTATCTAGTATCTCAAGGATACTAAACTTATCAGTCTTTCGGGACACGATTTCCTTGTATCATGCCAATGTTATGTAATAATTCACCAACTTTGGGTAACTGGGGTCAGGGCGTTACATTTGAGGTGATGTTTAATTTTGTGAAGGGGTTACCTAAGACCCCAATAAATCAACATGTTGTATGGGAGATAGTTGATTGGCGGAAAAATGTATCACATTTAATTCAAAATCGAGAGACTCAAACAATAGATGAGGTGGGAAATATTTATGTTTGGGAGATTTTATGACTATATGGAGTGCTTTATAATATCTAATTGGATAGAGAAAATGTTTTATTTAATGGTTTTGGTATTTCTTACCAAAGTATTTGGAGACATAGTTAAATATGAATATGACTCCATAGATGTATGAAAAATTTTATATATTGATTCAAATCTTGAAGGATATGCGTAGGGAATTTATACTAGATTTTAGTGGAGTATAGTAAGATCACCTAGACATATTAAAGTTTACATAAAATAAAATATTGTACGATTCAATTATGATGGAACATTTTTAGGATCTTTAGGGATTGTCATGTCCCTAAACATTGTGTTGGTATAAGGCGGGTGATACAGCTCTCTTTGGGCCGAATATGGTGCATGAGACCTTTGAAAGGGTGTAGTTGATTAGGATGATTTTGGTTAAAGGTCAGAGTAAAAAACTACCACATTCCAACCAAAGGGATGAATATTGTAGTTATTTGTGGGTGACCAGGTTTCCTGATATGTTTTATCTTTCTCTGGGGATTGTCATTATCGATGTCAAGGGAATCTTGTAACATAGATTTTGAAACCACTTGATATTAACGAGCATGTCAAAAAAGTGGCCAACCATTTAGGTATTCATACATAATATCACGGTATTCATAAAAATTTATATTTTTCCTAGCATAAAATGTATGATCCCAATCCTTTTCATGTCATTGACTCTAAGGACCTTGAGTTGGAACCATATGCATTTTTTAAGGAGAAACGAGTTAAGAATGATGGATAGAGTGAGAATGTGATGAGGGGAAAGATATTACCACTAATTCAAGATCTGTGGTAGCATGGAAAAAATCCAATAGTGTACTTGGAAGTTGTAATTTGATGTGTGATATCAATAACCCAAGCAGTTTGTACTGGAACTGTAGAGACACATCTCAAGGATGATAAGTCCATAAATATATAAATTTTAACAACATAGAATATTCATGTACCTTATTCTTTAACTTCATACCTATTATCTGTTTTTTGTTATTATTTACTTAGTTGAAGGCTCAGGTGGAATCAGGTTGGTTATAGGGGTTTTAGTGTTGTTTAAGTGGGTTCATGGTTGACATTCAGTTTGTAGAAACTAGGAGGTTCTCCCTATGAAACTGTGAAGCTTTTTGGAGAAGTATAGTTGGTAGAACATCATTGGTGCATAGTTAGGTCTAAGAAAATGAAATTCCCTAAAAAAATTTGTGACTTGGGATAGAGGTGAAAATATCAATTGATTCATGGTTTACCAAAATATGTGACTAAACCACGTGGTTTCCAAGAATAGGTAGAGATCCTCACATAGTTGGTGCATAGTTTAGTAAATTGTATGAATAAACCATGAATTATGTATTAATTAATCTGAAATTTGACAGTTAAACCTAAAATGTATCTGAAACTCCTCTTTATTACTCATACACCTAGGGTTCTTGAACCTAGGGACTCTAGTGTTGGGTTTTTCTGTTTCCTCTCCCTTAAAACTCCAATTTTTTTTGAATATAGACGCATTGTGCCATGATAATTCTAGGCATGTGATTGTTATTCTATGTACCTATTTATCTTACTAGATCTTTTATATTCTATTGGGATGAATCATAAATCTAGGATACTATTGAACGATCTATTTAATATTATGGGATCTAATTGATATGTATTGGGTCATTGAAGGACCAGAGCCAAGATCAATTGAGACTCTCTTACCAAATCTCGAATGGATCTTGAACTGTCATTGGTGGCCGATCTTATTGGGTAAGCCTAATCAAATTTAATCCATTATCATGTTCTACTTATAAATTATTTTCCTATAATATCATTTTTGGTGATGTGGGATTGGTTATAGGGTTTATTACTATATGAGATTGATTAAGACTATGTCTCTAAGTTTATATTATTGTTTGGAATTAATATGATAGAGGCAAGATGTTCCTTAACATGTAGAGCCCTTGTATAAAGCTGTTGTACAGATATACAGAACATGTGTGGGTGAGTATCCTGTGATAACCATGTTTGATATTGATTCCATATGTGTGTGTTTACTATAAAATGATACATGATTATGATATAATGTGTGTGTGTGTATTTTGAGACTCATGCTTGATTTTTTATGTTGTTCCTATATGTTTTATGCACTATTTTGTGTGTGTATATGACCTATGATTTTTTTATTCTAGAAACAAGTGAATGGTGGACTATTATGGATTGGTTAACACTTATATTTGGATTATGTATGATAGGAGATGATGGCCTTATGGCCTGACCAGAGGAAGAGATGGGGTACGATGGCTTTGAGGCATAAACCATGATACATTCAAGGCTTGAAGTCCATGTGGATCAAACTAATACTTGTTTTCTTGTGTCTACTTAGGGATATATTTCATGTAACTTTGGATAACCCCTGATCATGACTTCCTTTATGACTGTCCATCTAGCATGGTCCCTAATCATGTATGGTAGGGGTTTGTGGTAGATTGGTTAATGAATTACTACTCAATACATGATTTGTTTTAATTTTCATGAAAATTTACTTATTTTCATTATATACACCTCGTATTCATGTTCAGTCATGTTACAAACTTATTGGGGGTTGACTACTGGTTTTATACTCACACCCTAAAAGGGAATTTCAATGAACATATAGACATCATGATTAGGGATCCATGTAAGGTAAATGGACTAGTGGGAAGAAGCTAAGAAGATAGATCTTGTTATTTTGATGTAATATCAGGAAATACATTATAGTGATGTTGTGACGTATTTATTTATTTTCCATTTGATTTATTATATATTGGAATGACTGGCCATATTAGAGGTCCCGGGTTTTTTACTAGGCATGAACCTGTAATACCTGACATTCCATATGATATATCATTTGTTATTATTTAGTTATGTTGTTAATTTTTGTGTTATTCTTATTATTTTCCTAGTATAAATCTGGAGTATTTATATCAATACAAATGGTATATGTAACTCCCCAAGATTCCATGGTACGCTTCTCTTTGAAAAATTCAATAGCGTGTGTTGTATGCAACTTCGAGTTCTAACACACCACAACCAATCAAACTAGCCGTTATGAATAGTAATACCCACTTTTTAAAATTTTATATATTTTATCATTAAAAATGGACTTAATATTTGGGTTCGAAATATCAAAATTATATTCGGGTGAATTTTTTTGTATTTTATATATAATATTTAGACATTAAATAATTTAATTTAATTATGACACAATGATGATGCAGAAATTACTTAATTAATGAAATATTAAAATAATTGATATTATAAATATCCAAATAAATGTAATTTGATACATTTTATGAATTACACTGATTTTATAGGTTAATATGACTAGTTAGGGTTGTTTAGATGAATTTTTTTCGAAATAATAATGCTGTTATGAATTTCGCAAAAAAACTAAATACCAAATAGTGTCAAAATTGATATAAAAGAGTTTTTAAAACAAATATTATATTATTAATTGATATTCTATTCCTAAAAATCTTTTTTTTCCAAAGGTGTTAAATAATATTATATATGTCATTAATGAACCACTTGGGGTTCTCTTAGAAGTATATAGTATGTTTATTAACTATATATTATAAAAATGCAAAGAGACATGGTAAATTTCTAACTATTTAACTAAGATTTAATTCTAAATGATAAGGTTAATATAGTGAACCAAACATTTTTAAAACCTATTGGTTGAGTGTTTATAGATCCATCACCACCATAGACTTTACATAATTCATTTTGGAGCCATTAGAAATCGAAAATTATTTTATTATAAAAATAAATATTCTAGCTTTTCCTAAGGTTCCCTTCACCCCACTTTTAAAAGGGAACTACCCCTTCTCTCTAATTCACACCTTAAAATCCATTTAGCTCGGCCAAACCCTACCCAAATACCCTCTAAAATGTCCTTCTTTCATCCTATAGGACTTAATTTAGTCATAAATCCTACCTAAAAATCCCTTTTCATCAAATCTAAAGGAAGAACCCGAAGAAGAGATAAATATTTCATCACCTCTTTCTTGTTCCTTTCTTCTTACAAATCCTCTTTCTTTGTTATTTCCATTCTAAAATAATAAATCCAATATCATCTATATAATGTGATGTTATTATAAATATGGTACAACAATATTCATTATTCTATACATCCTTTGAATGATATATCACCATACGTGCATACGTACGACTTACCGCCTCCAAGTCATGGTGTTATTGTTATTCAATACATTATTATTTTTATGGGTATAATAATGATGTGTAATTGATTTAAATAATAAATATAACATTATAATTATTCTATATATATGATATACCATCGAATTATATATTATTTTAATATCAAATGAATGATACTGTCGCTTGTGCAAACGTACAGATTATCGTCTCCACGAACCCGATGAGATTCATTTCCAATCATATCCATTCAAGACTAATTTTCATTATATGATTAAAAATATTCTTTAAAGACTTAATATCATTCTAAATATGAATAATATACATCCTATCCATAACAAACATTACTTAGGTAACAAATCATATAAAGGAAAATGAATCAGTTAACACCTGAAACGACGATAATACTAAGATATTATTAATAACGCAATGTCAAAAGATCATATATGATATCATATTAATTTATATGATTCTTTTATAATTTAATAACAATTAATTCACCATTATACAGGTGGTTAACCTACCCTAGACCATGGAAAATTACAAGGTCGGGGTTAATTTCACAATCTCTTTATTATCCGAGGTTTTTATATATAATTATCTACTAGGACGTCTTTATCATCCACATCCATGTTTCTTAAAAATTTATTTCAAAACATTTTCACTATTTAATAGAAAAAGGGGTAAAGTAATTTATACCCTTATTTGACCTTATATGATTTGAACGGAATCTTTCCGTCGTTTTCCAAACAATGTACTTTAAGACCTTTTTGACAAAATTAATGTAAGAATGTTTTTAACTTAAATGGAAGGTGAAACTATTTTCTGCCATTATAACATCATAAAAGCTTCCATTACAAGAATATAATAACATTTCCACAATAAATGTTTTCTTTTAAAATTATATTAATTTTAAATTATTTCAAAATAGAAAGAGATATTTCTGTAAAAAAAAGGTTTGGATTTCATCTATTTCAACATCCTTTGATGGATTTTAAGCTTATTTGAAGTTGATTTATTATGATACAAAACATCCATATTGTATTTAATGTTTTGTGATATTTTTGACTATGGATGTGTTAGTTTTACACTATTCATTGTTTACAGATAAATTATTGAAATTTCGTATGCTAGTTTTAATATGAATGTTTATGTTATACTTAAAACTTTTCATATGAGGAATGTATTGGACTTAGTATGTGAGGGGTGGAGCCCACTATAGCTCCTTGATGAATCTGTAGGTATCATGATACAAACTAGTTTCTTCGAATAAGGCCTTTACAAAATCTTATTTGTAGTCTTGGCACAAGGCCTTGACTATGTGGTTATGAAGTCTGGAATTATGCATTCCATCATTATTAAAGTGGCTATTGATATTGCATGTGATTATTTGACTTGTAGAATATCCATTTTAAGTAAATGGAATTATTTGATTTTATCTTTGAAATATTATGCTGAAGTTCAATTCTAAAAGGCTTTTATTTTAGTCTTATACATTTCCTTAAATGTTTATTATTATTTATGAATGTTTCTAATTTATTGTTATCCTTACTGAGCATCTGAGCTCACCCATTATATGTTTTATTTTTCCTAGGATGCGAAAAAGTATATTATGACTAACCATTAGGGATAGTCTACGGGATTTCAGTGTTTTCTATGGAAACAATGTTGTTGTATTTTTCCATTTTATGATGTAATTTAAACCTTAAGAATGTATTCAGTACTTCCAAGGCCACTAAAAAAATCTGACATTAGAGACTTTATCTTTTGTAATCATGCCAATGTTATGTAATAATGTACTAACTCTAGGAAACTGGGTTTGGGGGATTACAGTTGTTATCAGAGTATGCTTATTACAAACCTTGGAATCTATATTTAGATAAAATTTTATTAGAGCACATTAACCTAAGATAGACTTTGAGGATTAATATAGAATAACTTCCTAGAATTTTGGTATTGTAGAGATTTTTTGAGTTTTCAAAGAAATACATCCATGTCTAGATATGAGCAGGTAGAGGTGGCTCTGGAACCCATGTATTTAGGGGTAAAACCCAAAAACACTGATTTCAGATAGACTAGAACGGGAACTATTGCACGACAATGGGCCTTGCTGCACTCTTGGTTACGACACTCTAGGGGGATATTCTTAGGATACTTATCATTTTATTTACAAACCATTATAAAGGGTTTATGAGTATATAAATCCTCAAGGAAAACAATTTTATAATCAATAAACTGTTCAATTTATGTTAAGTGTTTTACAAGTTTTGAATTATGTATTGCAATTCATAAAATACTCTAGTTTATGCCATTGTTTAGAAATGGCACAAAGTGGTAGGAATGGAAACCGTATCAATACACATAATACATGTAGGGATTTCCCTCCTAGTCAAGATAATTATGGTAGAGCTAGTGAGGAAACTGGTGCTAATCAGCTTATCACAATACTAGGACAACTCACTCAGGTTATGAATAATAACCTTACCCGTATGGAGCACCCTGATCCGCAGCGTGGATGATCAATGTTAGATCTCTTCATGAGGAAACAACCACCATCATTAAATGGGGGTAAAAATACACTAGTAGTCGAGCAATAGAAAAATTTCGTAGAGAAAATATTCAACGCCTTGGGGAGTAGTGAAAGGGAAAAAGTTGTCATGGCAGTTATCACCTCATTTGAGATGCTGATCCATGGTAGTCATTTATTCGAAACACAAAGGAAGATGATTAATTATCAAATATGGAATGGAGGGTGTTTAAAGAAATTTTCTTAGAAAAGTACTTTCCCCATAACCATTGAGCGGATATGGAAAGACAATTTACGAGTCTGAGGAAAAAGGAGGATGAGAATGTCGCAAAGCATGAAGCTAACTTTATGAGGTTAGAGAGGCATGCTGCAGATTATATACGTAACCTAATAAGTAATATTGATCATTTTTTTATGGGTTAAAACCATATTTTCATCGAGAATTAGTCTCACAATCCTTCTCATTATACGAAGATATTTTTTCATGTTTTATGAAGACAGAAAAATAATTCTCTAAGTCTTACAACTTTAAAGAAATGAAAGAGAATAAGAGATCTAATGAACACTCTATAAATTCAAATAAGGAGAAGAATGGAAAATTTGAATATCCATCCTGTAGTAAATGTGGGATGAAACACTGTGGTACTTGCCTAAAGAGAATGGGAGTCTATTAAAAGTGTGGTGAAAAATGCCACCAAGCTCATGATTGAATGGGGAAGAAAGAGGCTATCGATGTTGAATGCTACAAATGTTGAGAAAGGGGTCATTATGAGAATTAATGTCCTAAGCATCAGGGGAACATACCTAAGAAAATTCCACGAGATCAAGGCCAAGTTTATGCTGTCACTACTGCTGAGGTTGAATCTCCGAAAGATGTGGTGGCATGTAATTTAATGATTTCCTCACGTTTAGAAAATGCTTTATTTGATACTGGATCATCACTTTGTTTCAAATCTTCCCATTTTGCTATGAAAATTAGACATTTCCAATTTGATTTAACAAGGGAGTTGTCAGTCAAAACTCTTAAGGGAAGTATCATTGCAATAATGTTTTGTGAATCAGTTCCCATTAAGGCATTTAAACCTTATTTATCTGCTGATATCATCGTCATACCCATGAATGAATTTGATAGAATAAACATCACCACCTAATTCTTCTCTAGATCCTCCCATAGTAGTTAAACTAAATTCTATTATTGGGGGGGGGGGCGAGAATGAAATAACTGTGGGTGAGGAAAATAATGTTCAAATATAGGATGTACCTATTGTGCAAGAATATGTTGACGTGTTTCCGTAATATTTACATGGATATCCTCCAGAATGAGAAATTGAGTTTTCCATTGACTTAATTTCTGGTTCAAATCCCACATCAATGACCCCTTATAGAATGGCCACTGTGGAATTAGTGGAACTAAATAAAAAACTATTGGAATTGAGTAATAACAGATTTATTCACCCTAGTGTTTCTACATGGGGAGCCCCTGTCCATTTTGTTAAAAAGAAAGATAGATCTATGAGGTTGTGCATTGACTATAGGGAGATCAATGCTATAAAAATAAAGAAAAAGTATCCCCTACCTTGCTTTGATGATTTATTTGACCAAATTCATGGAGCTCAATATTTTTCCTAGATTAACCTTCGATCTGTATACCATTAGTTGTGCGTGAAAAAGGAAGACATTCCGAAAACAACATTTCGAAATAGGTATGGGCATTATGATTTTACTATAATGCCTTTTGGATTGACTAATGAACCCTCTGCCTTCATGGATCTAATGAATATGGTTTTCATGGAATTTCTTAATGCCTTGTAGTGGTATTTATTGATGATATCGTGGTATACTAAAAAATCTACAAAGATCATGAAAACAACATGCGCATTATCTTCAAAACTCATAGAAGAAATGAATTATATGGGACGTTTAGAAAGTGTGGATTATGGCTTCAAGAGATTTGTTTTCTTGTTCATATCATCTCTAAGGATGGAATAGCTATTGATCCTTCAAAGACCAAGGTAATCCAAGGATGGCCAGCACCGACGAGTATAACTGAGGTACACTGTTTTATTGGTTTAGCAGGTTATTATCGATGTTTCGTCCAAAATTTTTCTCGATTGGCAAACCCATTAACCAAGCTCACATGTAAAGGAGTTAAATTTTTTTTGGAAAGAATATTGTGAAAAATGTTTTGATGAACTGAAGAGAAGATTAGTCAATGGTTTTATATTGACTATACCTTTCGGGGAATGATGGGTTCTTTATTTATAGTGTTGCTTCAAATAAAGGAATTGGTTGTGTCCTTATGTAGAATGATATGGTTATTTCCTATGCATCATGATAGCTAAAAATTCATGAGAAAAACTATCCTACTCATGATATTGAGTTAGCAACTGTAATCCTTTCTTTGAAGATATGGGGACAACATCTCTATGGTGAAAAATGTGAGATTTATACTGATCACAAGATATTGATCTATATTTTCTCACAAAAATAACTCAACATGAGGCAAAGGTGATGGCTTGAACTACTCAAGGATTATGATTTCACTATATACTACCACCCGGGGAAGGAAAATAAGGTGGTGGATGCTTTGTGTAGAAAGGATCATGGAGTTTTGAACTAGATGAGAGTTGAAAAGGAAGCTATATACATGGATCTAGTAAATATGGATATGGGAATAACCATGGAAGGTGAAACATCAATACCTTTTCAAATGGTTTCCAGACCATCTCTACTATAAAGGATAAAGAGTTCTCAGACCAATGATGAAGAGTTTCAAAAGAAGATTAAAGCTGTGAATTATGGGAGATTGAGTGACTTTGTGTATGAAGATGGAATTTTGAAATTTGGGAGGAGACTTTTTGTTACTGATATACCTAATCTAAAAAGGGAATTGTTGGATGATTCTCATAGTTCCAATTTCTCTATACACACTGGTAGCACTAATATGTATATATATTTAAAAGGAACATTTTTGGTGGGACAACATGAAGAGGGAGATTGCTGATTTTGTGTTAAGATGTATGGTTTTTCAATAACTGAAAGTGGGAAGGCAACAACCTGGATGAGTCATGCAACCTCTTCCCATAACTGAAAGGAAATGGGATAATATTGTGATGGATTTTGTCATGGGACTACCAAAGACTCCTAGAAGGAACGATGCAATATGGATCATTGTTGACCATCTTACCAAGTCAGCACATTTTCTTTCTATAAGAGAAGACTTACGAATTTAACATCTAGTAGGACTATATATTAATGAAGTTGTAAGACTTCATGGAGTACCCCTATCGATTGATTCTGATCGTGATCTACGTTTTACATCAAGATTCTAGAAAAGTATTTAGAAATCCCAGGTTACTGAGATTTGTTTGAGCACTACCTACCACCCTCAAACTGATGGACCATTAGAAAAAACCATTCAAACCTAAGAAGACATGTTGAGATCTTTATCACTTGACATTCATGGTATATGGGATCAATATTTTCCTATGGTAGAATTTTCCTATAACAATAGATTCCATTCAAGTATTCAGATGGCACCATATGAAGCATTATATGGGAAGAGATGTCGTACACCAACCTATTTGGATGGTGTTGGTGAATGAAAACTCGTAGGCCAAGAACTTATAGATGAAAATACAGAAAAGGTAAAGGTAATTCAAAACCACATGAAGGAATCTCAAAGTAGACATAAGATCTATGCTGATAACCGATGGAAGGATTTGGAATTTTAGGAAGGATATTTTGATTTCATGAAGGTATCCCCATGTAAGGGTATTATATGTTTCTTTACGAAGGGTAAATTGAGTCCCAGGTACATCGGACCTTTCTAAATTCTAGAATTAATTGGGGCTATAACTTAATGTTTGGTAATGCTGCCTAGTCTCTCCAAAGTTCACAATGTGTTCCACGTATCACTATTGAGAAAATACATGCCAGACCCAATGCATGTACTCACCTATGAGGGATTAGAACTGGAACCTAATCTGTCTTATTTCGAAGATCCTATCAAGATTCTTGATACAAGAGAACAAGTGTGGAGAAATCAAAATATTTTTCAGGTAAAAGTTCTATCGAGTAACCATAAGATGGAAGAGTCAACATGGGAACCTGAGGAACTTATGTTTAAGAATCACCCGAGTCTTTTTATACAGTAATATTCTCGAAATTTTGAGGAAAAAATTATTTGAAGGAGGGGAGAATGTAAAACCCCAAGAATCCACAGTATGCTCCTCTTTGAATAATACAATAGCGTTTGTTGTACGTAATTTCGAGTTCTAACACACCACAACCAATCAGACTAGTCATTATGAATAGTAATGCCCACTTTTTGAAATTTTATAAATTTTATCATTCAAAATGGACTTCATTTTTGGATTCGTAATATCTAAATTAGCTTAGGGTGAATTTTTGTTATCTTATTTATAATTTTTAGACATTAAATAATTTAATTTATTTATGACACAATGACGATGCAATAATTACTTAATTACTGAAATATTAAAATAATTGATAATATAAATATCCCAAATAAATGTAATTTTTGACTTTATAAGAATTAAACTAATTTTATAGGTTAATATGACATGTTAGGGTTGGTTAGATGAATTTTGTTCGAAGTAATAATGATGTTATGAATTTAGAAAAAAACATAATACCAAATAGTGTCAAAATTGACATAAAAGAGTTTTTAAAACAAATATTATATTATTAATTTATATTCTATTCCAAAAAATCTATGTTTCGGCCCAAGGTCTTAAATAATATTATATATTTCATTAATTAACCACATGGGGTTCGCTTGGAAGTATATAGTATGTTTATTAACCATATATTATAAAAATACAAAGAGACATGGTAAATGTCCAACTATTTAACTAAGAGTATAATCTAAAAGATAAAGTCAATATAGTGACCCAAACCTGTCTAAAACCTATTGGATGAGTGGTTTTCGACCTTTCCCCTCCTAAGAATTCAAATAATTCATTTTGGATACATTAAAAACCGAATTTTTTTTTATTATAAAATAATATTTATAGCTTTTTCTAAGGTGCCTCTCACCCCTCATATAAAAGGGAAGTCCCCCTTATCTCTAATTCACACTTTAAAAGCCATTTGGATCAGCCAACCCCTGAACAAATACCTTCTCAACTGTCCTCCCATCATCCTAGAGGCCTTCCTTTAGTCAGAAAGCCTACCTAAGGATCCCTTTTAATCAAATCAAAATTAAGAACCCGAAAAAGAGGTAAATATTTTATCACCTCTTTCAAGTTCCTTTCTTCTTCCACTTATTCTTTCTTTGTTATTTAAATTCTAAAATAATAAATCTAGTATCTTATATATAATGTGATGTTTTTATAAATATGGTACAACCATATTCAATAATCTATCCATCCTTTGAATGACATGTCACCATACGTGCGTACGTACGGCTTACCGTCTTCACGTCGTGGTGTAATTGTTATTCAATACATTATTATTTGGATGGGTATAATAATGACGTGTAATTGATGTAAATAATAAATATAACAAGATAATGATTCTTTATATATAATATACCATCCAATTATATATTATTTTAATATCAAAAGAATGATATTTTCTCTTGTCCGTACGTACGGATTACCGTCTCCACAAACACGATGAGATTCATTATCCATCGTATTCATTCAAGACTAATTTTCAATAGATGATTAAAAATAATGTTTAAAGACTTAATATCATTCTAAATATGAATAAGATACATCATATCAATAAATAAAATTTCTTATATAAAGGAAAATGAATCACTTAACACCCAAAAAAATGATAATAGTAAGATATTATTAACAACCTAATGTTAAAAGATCATATATGATATCATATTAATGTATATGATTATTTTATAATTTAATAACAATTATTTAAATATTATAATTGAGGTTAACCTACCATAGACCAAGGAAAAGTACAAGATAAGGGTTAATTTCACAATCTCTTTATTTTTTGAGGTAGTTTATACGTAATAATCTACTATGACCTCTTTATCATCCACATCCATGTTACTTAAAAAAATTCAATTATTTTTATTATTTACTAGACAATGGGGTAAACTAATTTGAACCCTTATTTGACTATATATGTTTTGAAAGGAATATTTATGTCATTTTCCAGACAAGGTACTTTATGACCTTTTCAAAAAAATTAAGGTAAGAATGTTTTTTAACTTATACAGTGGGTGCGGCTATTTTCCACTGTTATAACATCATCGAAGCTTCCCTTAAAAGCTTATAAGAATATTTCCAAAATATTTTTTTTTTCTTTTATCATTATATGAATTTTAAATTATTTCAAAATAGAAAGGGATATTTCTCTAAAAAAGGTTTTGATTTCATCTATGTCAACATCTTTTGATAGATTTTACGATTTTTTAATGTTGATTTATTATGATACAAAACTTCCATATTGTATTT
The DNA here is from genome assembly GCA_963277665.1 of Viscum album. Lineage (NCBI taxonomy): Eukaryota > Viridiplantae > Streptophyta > Magnoliopsida > Santalales > Viscaceae > Viscum > Viscum album. The sequence continues at coordinate 1,796,388,447 of OY728131.1, forward strand.
AAGGTTTTTGGATATTTTTTTACTATGGATGTGTTAGTTTTACACCATTCGTGGTTTATGGATAAAGTATTGAAATTTCGTATGCTAGTTTTAACTGAAATGATTATGTTATGTTTAAACCATTTCATATGAGGAATTCGTTGGACTTAGTATGTGACATGTGGAGCCCGCTATAACTCCTCAATGCATCGGTAGGTATCATGAGACAAACTAGTGACTTTGCACAAGGCCTTAATAAAATCTTTTTTGTAGTCTTAGCACAAGGCCTTGACTATGTGGTTATGAATTCTGGCATTATGCATTCCATCATTATGAAAGTGGCCATTGATATTGAATGTGATTATTTGACTAGTAAAATATCCATGTGAACAAGTAAATGGAATTATTTGATTTTATCTTTGACATATTGTGCTGAAGTTCATGATTAAAAGGATTTTGTTTCAGTCTTATATGTTGCCTTAAATGTTTATGATTATTTATGAATGTTTCTGCTTTATTGTTATCCTTACTAAGATTTTGTGCTCACCCCTTTATATGTTTTATTTTTCCTAGGTTGCGAAGAAGTATATTATTACTAACCTACAAGGATAGTCTATGGGATATCTATGTTTTATATGGGAACAATGTTGTTGTAGTTTTCCATTTTTTGATATAATTTAAATGATATGAATGTATCTATTACTTCCAAGGCTACTAAACTTATTGGTCTTTCGAGACTTGATCTTTTGTGATAATGCCAATTTTATGTAATAATTCACCGACACTGTGTAACTGTGGTCAGGGAATTATAGTATAGTCTCTCCACTACACTTTTGTGGACCTCATTTTTTATCTGTAAACAGTGAATGGGGAGGCGTGTATGAGGTCATGTGGAACTATACCTTAGACCATGTGATTTTGGATATGGAATTAAACACTACTTCCTGTTTAAAAAATTATCCACAAGTTTCCCTTTACTAGGTGCAAAGAATATCTCACAGTCATAGTCTTGAAAGAACTATATCCAACATCACTATTGTAAATTCAATTCATGTTGGGAGAATGCAGACATCAAACTCATATGATCTACGAAGACACAAAAAAATTTCACTAAATAGATAATGTCTCCAAAATTTTAGAGAAAACACTTTCATAGGAAGATCATGATCATGGGTGGTATAATTAAATTCATGATATCAAAACTACTAATACCCATAAGAGATAAATGATTTTTACTACAACAACACACATCCCAAACCTATATGTGAAGTATTGCGGTAAATTTTGAATGCAAATCCCCAGTATAGTAGATGAAGAATTGTAACATTGACTAGATTCTCCTTCAAATACAAAAAATAATCCTAACACTAGTTAGTCTGAATGAATTCCTAGTTCTTTCTAGTGAAATATTTCATAGAATTCATAATCCATGAGAATTTGGGAACAAACATCCAGTAATATCCAACTAGAAAAATTAAACTCTACACCTTTAGAACATTCCTTAGGGCCCCAAAATAATCTAATACCTAAAATTTATTTATTTTTAAATATAATCCATGGTGAGATATGTCATTCCACACAAAATGGAACTCATGGGATATGAAATCAAACTTTGAATGCTTCTTGAACAACTGATGAAAATGAAGAAATCCTAAAATGGAACATAGATTCTCCACATTATTATCCTCTAACATTGAAAACACAAGGATTTCATTGATAAATATCATCATTCAATAATCTAGAAAATCATGGAAAATAGTATTCATCAAATCCATGAATATTTTGAAATCATTCATTACACGAAATGACCACACACCAAACTTTTAATTTACATAACAATATCTGAAATAAGAATTTGGGATATATTTATCCTCTACCTGAATTTTGATGATATATAAAGCAATACTCGGTCTTTGAGAACTAGTTTTCTCCCTTAAAATGATATAATAAATCAATAATCCATGAGAGTGGACAATGTATCTTTACTATAACTAGATTCAAAAGATGATAGTCAATGTAAAACATAATATTGCCTAATTCCTTCTATCCATACTAGACCATAGATACCTATGGTGATGATATCAGATTAATAAATCCTCTTAAAAAGATATTATCAACCTAAATATATAGCTATAAAAACTCAAAAGGGTCTGTCAAATATAGAGATATCAATATAGATGAAACAAATCATTGTTAAAATTTTCTAATATTGATTTATCATTGAGGGGGTATCATCACAAAAACTTTAGGGAAGACATTAGCGTACTCTTAAACCAGCCCTGAGAAACACCAATAATCAATTCTATATAGAATGTAGCATTAGCCTAACCATCAAAGAAGATAGAGACACAAAAACACTACAACACATTCAAGAGTCTCCCTATCCAACAAACACATCCCTGACTCCATCATCATTGTAGAAAATGATTATCATAATAAAAATATAGATTTATCTTGTGTTAGGTCTTTAACAAATCTATCTAAAAGAATTACTAAAACACCCCTTTTCAATGCTTGAAAAAGCACTATTAAAGGGGGTATTTATTAGATTTTTGTGCACTATTGACAGGGGTCTTTAACTATGGAAAAATGAATTTCTATTAAAGGGGGACTTTTGGTCAGAGTGGATACTTAAGAAGGGGGGTGAATTGAGTTCCAATTAAAATTTCTATTAAAAAACATTATGATAAAAATCCCCCTATTCCAAACATCCCATTCAATTAAGGCAATAGAGATAGAAATGTTTAATTTCTCAACATGTTTCTCTAAGGTTTATTTTTCCTCTGTTCAATCAATGAAATAACTAATTCAACTTTTGAAACAGGTTTCCTAAATTAAGCGTATATACACATGAACCAAAACTAACTCTTAGAGTGAATGTAAAAACACTTTTTTGTCTTTGAAAAATATAAGCAGTGGATAAAATAAAAAGAAGTATATGGGGATTTGAAAAACAATATAAAAAAGAGGTTCAGTCTTAAGCTGAGACCTAATACTCTCCACATGGTGATCACCTACCACCAAGCAGTTTATATAAATAAATATTATACACAACCTGTATCATGGTTTACAAAAGTTTCTATAAACTATTCAGGTTCTACAACCTCTACCATAATTCTTCATGGGAAAACAAGCAACCAATCCACACAAGGCTTTTTCCATAGTTATGCATGGGAAACAATGTTGAGAGAGTTTTGAGTGGAGATTTTCAGTATCCCCCAGTTAAATCACATGAGACAGTGTGTGAAGAACACTTCTCAAAAATGTAAAAGACAATGAAACATAGTAGAGAAGTTATGATGAGAAATAGTTTAAAATGATCTATGTTTTTTTAGTTTATCTTTTGACTCCTTAAAGAATTTGAAGCCTAAGTATATCTTTAGAAGTTTTATTCAAAACAGAGTGTCACAACTCTAGGTACTGGATTTCTGAAATTGAGTGTTTTGCTTCTTGAGTTGATTGAAATTTTATGAAACACATAAGGTATCCTCGAGTTGTTTTTCCCGAAATGATATTCTTGTAGTTCCAGGGGTTCACACTTAATGTTCTTGAAAAGGTTTCTTCCTTGTTCTTCAGTAGTTTATTCCTTATGCATTCGTCTTGTGAACGTCACTTCCTTCTTGTTCTTCAGTAATTCATTTATCTTCATAACACTAGACTCTTCCTTTTATTTTTCTATGTGCCCCTATATATATCTTCATTTTATTCAGTATTTTTCTTTCCTATTTGAGGTCTAAAAATAGGATTACGTACATCACTTGAAATCCTTCTCATACCTATTATTGTCACGATATGGTTTCCAGATATGTCTAAAAAAATATTAATTATGTTATAAGCATTAAAGTTAGCTAATATGACTATTAGAAAAATTTCCGGAATTTGAAAATGTAAGGGTATCAGTAGATTCGTAACGGTAGCCTTTGCATCAATAGGCTTCAATAGCAGGTGAACATCAGAAACCTACAACTATAAACTTCCAATGGTAGCCTTCAGCGGTAACCTTTAACAGTAGGCTTATATTGGTGACCAACTAACGATGACCATGTATCGGTGACCATGTAATGGTAACCTTGTAACAGTGACCTTGTAGCGGTGACCTTGTAATGGTGACCTTGTACCGGTGACCATATATCAGTGAACTTGTATCGGTGACCTTGTAGAGGTGACCTTGTAGTGATGAACTTTGCACTTAGATAAATTCTACACTGTAAGCTTAACCAATCAAGCAGTGAGATTCAGAGTATATGAATATTATTCTATAGAAACTGGAAGCATTAATGAAACCTAATTTGCATAGAATGAAAAAATGGTTCTCACTTAAATAAAAAAATGATTTGGGATTATCAAAATATGATTTGGGATTATTAAAAATTATTTGGGATTATCAAAACTGGCGAGTCCAAAAATCTCCTCCTTTTTCATAATCCCAAATTATGTCATCGAATCATTAGATTTAAGAGTTTTAAATCAAGGTTAAACACATCTTCTAATGTCATCAGTGATGTGATCATACAAAAACATTATGTAGAACAGTACAATTAGGTCAGAGCATATACAAACACATATAAAAACTTCCTTCCCTGAGATAATTAAAGTTTTTAATACTGTCTCCCCCTTGAATACCCTTGAATATCCTCTCCCCCATTGTGACTAACAAAAAGCGTACAGAACAAAAAAAAGTACTGAAAAGAGAAGGTTGTTATTAATAAAACAGTAATAAAATATACAAAAATAATTATAGAAATCCCTAACACCTAAGACAGTCCAAATTAAATCCATATCAGAGATTCCCGTAGGTGCTTTTTCCTTGGAAGCAGAGGAGGCGGGTTCTGAAGTTGGTGGGATAGGCCGAGGGATGGAAGTAATTAGTGTAGGAGGAGTATCCACTGAGGAATCAGTAGACCTGTAGTGAGTAGATCTCTGAGGAGTCATTGGGGTCAAACTTCTGATGGCCTGGGCATGAGTCATCAATAGAGTAGTATTGGTAGAACATGAGGTAGCTAAAGAAGCAGGAAATGTAGGAGGAACAATGATGGGAGTGAATTCCACAATGAGGAAAGGAAAGGGAAGATTTTTATAGTCCATAATAAGTCTTCACTCTCTTTACATAATAGAAATAATGTCATCCTCATTCTCCATGAGTTTTTCCAAATAAAGAGTCAGCTCCTGAAGCATGGTCATTTGATCCTTAAATGCCCGAGTGACCGGAGGGATTCCCAAATTTTCCAAAAGAAACATGAAGTGGCCATCCATCTGATGCTTAGTGTATACCCTTTTGTAATAAAAGTCACTGTGTTCTTTTATGGCCTTCTGATCTTGTGCATCTTCCCTTAAATAATTTCCAAAAATGTTATGAATTTCCCTGGTGATGGAAATGACCTGAGATTCTGAGGTATGGGCATTGTAGAACATTGCCACTTTTTCTATAACAATGGTCTTGAAAGAATCAATGTCAACTGGAGGAGAGGCTGATGTGGAAGAAGATGCACCTAGAGGTTCCATAGAGAAAGCCAAAGTCTCGTTAAATGATTTGGTTCTCCCACTGATCACCCTTTTTACGTCATCATCTTGGCCTTTCACATGTGTTTTCATAGTCTTCTTAAAATACTCAAAAACTGTGACCATTTTCTAGACCACACTTTTAAAATATTTGAGGTATCTTTCCACCTGATCTCTTGAATCCATATTTGCATCTAAGATGGAAATAGACTGTTTCACTGATTCCATAGATTCCGCCAAATTTCATACTTGGTTTTGACATTCCATGACCTCATGTAACATAGCTGAGTGAGAGGTGGTGACTATCCATTCCACTGCATATGTCAGGAGTTCTTGACTGTGAGATATTGTTCTCACTATGTCAGTGTTTTTCTCATTAATATACCTCTTCAGTACTTAATTCAAAGAATCCAATTCATCTTTCTTTGCATATTCTCGTGGTAACAATACCACTGGCTACACAGTTGTCGTTTCTATGAAAGTAGGAACTAGAGGGCTTCTAATAGGCTGGTCATCTTCAGAGTCTCCATAATCATGGCCTAAAACCACAAAGTAGTGAGCTTCTGTCCAGTCCTCTATTTCATGAGCAACAACAACTGATCCTATAACAACAGGATTGTCCTCCTCACTTGGAGCATTATTTTGAACAACCACATCTATCTCCAACTAACCTCCTTGATAAACTTCATCAACAGGAAGGTTCACTACCAATTCCTCCATAGAATCTTCAACAACATCCAGAACAAGTCCATCTTCGACTAAATAAGAAACTTATTCATCTCAATTTTCTACCCTTTATGTATGTCCTATTAAAAGACTAAGACTTAAACATTCCTCTTCATTTTCAGTAGCAACTTTCTCAAAGATAGCTTGACTTGATTCAGTGGCCTCATCCTCATCTGAGGTATCTCCAACTTCTCTTAGAACAATTTCATCCCCTTATTCTTCATTGGTTTCCTTATCACTATCCCTTAAGACAACCTCCAAACTAGGAAATCTATTTGTTGGGATAGGCTCACCAAATGATACAATATTCGCACGAGGAATGGAGGGAAGGTTAGGGTCACTCCATTCATCTATAGGGGAATCCTCCTTTTCTTGCACAATAGCAACTTCTTCTCCTTCTACATCTGAATAAGAAGGCTATACTTCATCAGGATTAAGACCGGGGTCTCTCTTATTCTTAGGCCTAGTAGGATGAGTCATAGGATTAAACTCTTCATACACCTTATCCTCATCATTCACCCATCTCCTCAATCATGGATTCTAGTTAATCTTCATCAGCTTGCAGATCACTTTGGTGGTGCCATTGTTATCTTTCACTAAAACAGTTTCCTTCTTATCTCTATCAACTCCATTCACATTCAACATAAGGTATATAACCTTAGAATGTAATATGGAATTGGATTTGGAATTAGGCTTGGTCATATCTTCTAGTTGAATCATCAACAACCTACATGAGTAGATCTTCTATTCATGCTTTAACAAATACAAGAGAAAGACATCCTGATACTTTAAAGTTGCAAATTCCCCTCTCCTGGGACTTAAAACATGTTGAATAAACTTGAAATGCAGCTTATCTTCTCCTAACTTTTCAATACTTGTGAATTTCCTAGGAATTCCATCCCCTGTCAGTTCAGCTAATGCTTCATCATAGCAGAAGAACACACATACTCCATTCAACACATTCAGTAGAGGAGAAGCTCACACATACTCCATTTAATCTAGAAATAATTCGGTGCACATCCTCAGACTGCTCAATGATTAGGTACTCATCAAATTCCTTCACTAACTTTGGGTAATAGGGTCCATTATTTTTGGTAAAACATTCAACCCAACCATGAGCTTCTAGTGAATTAAGTACTAATTACCGGCTCGACAACAACTACTCTAAACATAACTCTTTCTCAACTACTATTTCACTCTTGGATAAATGTGGGTTCAACACCTTTGACCATATGTAGCTTCTGCTACTCAACTCGGCTCTAGGTCTCTCCAGATCAGGCATGTCTCCTTCATTAGAAACCAGCGGCTTTTTCACTCTTTCCATTGATCTGGAGAGGTTCAAGGATTCCGTAGAGGTTTAGGTTCTAATATTGAGGAGCAAATGGATCGGGAGATGGAATGATGTGGATTGAGAAGTGATCTGTGTTTAAATGTTATAATTTAGGGATATAAAAATAAAACAGATAAAATGAATAAGTAATACACAGAAAACATTTCAGTTTCCAGATGAGAGCACAAAAAATGTAAAGTACCATATTCAAGTCGTTTATCGGTAAGGAGGTATCGGTAAGGTCTTACGGTGAGGTCTTATCAGTAAGGTCTAACAGTGAAGTCCTATAGGTAAGGTCGAACGATGAGGTCCTATCGGTAAGGTCTATCAGTGAGGTCCTATTGATAAGGTCCAATAGTGAGGTGCTATTGGTAAGGTCTAATGGTGAGGTCCTAACGGTAAGGTCTAACAGCGAGGTCCTATCGAAAAGGTCTAATGGTGAGGTCCTATCGGTAAGGTCAAACAATGAGATCCTATCAGTAAGGTTTAACGGTGAGGTCCTAACAGTGAGTTTCAATGGTGAGGTTCCCAATACTGAATTTATTCAACCCTAATTCATTTTTGATGTAGTTTATCCTATAAGAATTTAAAGGCTTTGTGAATATATCCACCAATTGATATTCAGTAGCAATTAATTCAAGTGTGATATCAAATCTTTCATAATTATCTCTTTAGAAGTGATGTTTTACATCATTATGCTTTGTCCATTGATGAGATAATGGATTTTTAGAAATACTAATAGCACCTGTGTTGTCACAGTTTATAGAGACATTTTGGAATTGATATCCATAGTCTAGTAATGTGTGTTTCATCCATAGAATTTGAGCACAACAACTACCAACAACTACATATTCAGCTTCAACAGTTGATAATGGAACTGAATTCTATTTCTTACTACACCATGATTCTAGTGACTTGCCCAAAATGTGACTTGTTCCAAAGGTGGGTTTTTGGTCATACATGAAACCAACAAATTCAACATCCGAATATCTTATTACATCAAACGACTATCCCTTTGGATAAAATAGTATTAAATTTATAGTATTCTTGAGATATTTGAAAATCCATTTGAGAGCATTTAAATGAGATTATTTGGGATTAGATTGAAATCGAGCACACATGCATACACTGAACATAATGTCAGGTCTTCTAGTAGTAGGATAGAGTAGACTCCCTATCAAACCATTGTAGGTGGTTTGATCCAATGGTTCTCTAGCTACATTAGTATCCAACTTACAAGTGGTTCTTATAGGTGTATCACTACATTTACTACCATCCAAACCACAACGTTTTAAAATATCCTTAACACATTTACTTTGATTTAAAACAATACCATCTTTATTTTGAAAAAACTGAATTCCAAGAAAAAATTTGAGTTCTCCCATTAAACTCATTTCAAATTCATTTTACATTATTTTTCAAAAATCAGTACATAAGGAATTTTTAGAAGATCAAAAAATTATATCATCTACATAAATTTGAACTATAAAAACATCTTTGGAAATTCATTTAAGGAAGATTGTAGGATCAACTATTGCTTTAGTAAGACTTCTTGAAATAAGAAAAGAGATGAGCCTATCATACCATGCTCTTGGAGCTTGCTTTAAACCATATAAAGCTTTTTAATTTTTGAAACGCATGATTTGGGAAATGGGAATTTGTAAAACATGGGGGTTATTTAACAAACAAATCCTCAACTATGTACCCATTTAGAAAATGACTTTTGACATTAATTTGTGAAAATTCTTAAAGATTCTCAAAACCGGTTACTTTTAAAGGGTGTTAACTATCATTATCATTAAGTTCCAGAATTGACATATCTTCCTCATGATATTCAAGAGAGGTTTTGGGTTCAAGCGGATCAATCTCATCAAATTTGACATGAACTGACTCTTCCACACATTTGGTTTTCTTATTGAATACTCTATAGGATTTACTCGTGATTTAGAATCCTAGGAAAATTCCCTCATCACTTTTGGAGGAAAACTTGTCAAGATTGTCCTTAGAGTTAAGAATAAATACTTTTCAGCCAAAAACTCTGAAGTACTTAACCGTAGGCTTCCTATTGTTCCAATGTTCATAAGGGGTCTTCCTAAGAATAGGTCTAATTAAAAATCTATTTATGGTGTAACAAGCTGTATTTACAGCTTCAACCAAAAAAGAAATAGGTAGATTATACTCACTAAGCATAGTTAGTGAAATCTCTTGAAGTGTCCTATTTCTTATTTCTAAAACTCCATTTTGTTGAGGTGTTCTAGGAGAAGATAAATTGTGACTATCACCATTTTGTGAGAAATAAGATTCAAACTTCTGATTTTCAAACACACAACCATGATCACTTCTCAAGGTCATGATCTAAAGTCCACTATGATTTTCTACATATTTGGAGTATTTAATAAAATAAGATAAAACTTTACTTTTGTGTGTCAGAAAGTATACCCAAGTGTACATAGAAAAATCATCTATGAGAACATAAACATAGTGCTTCCTATTTAAACTTGAAATTCATGATGGTCCAAACAAGTCCATGTGAACCAACTCAAGCGGTTGAGAAGTAGAATCTTCTTTCTTTGGTTTGAAAGAAACTCCGTCTTGTTTTCCCTTTTGAAAAGGATTACACACTTTGTTTTGCAGAAATTCCAATTTACGTAAGTCTCTAACTAAAACTTTCCTAGTTAGTTTCCCAAGTGAGTTCACATTGCAGTGTCTTAGTCTTCTGTTCCATAACCAGGATTCCTTATGAAATACATTTAAACATGAAACATTTTTCATAGCTAAAGAATATAAATCAACAACATATACATTCTCATTTCTAAGAGTAGTAAATATTAAATCATTTTTAGAATTAAAAAAATTACATGAATCATTTTCAAACTTGACATTAAAACTATAAACACACAACTGAGAGATAATCAGTAGATTGTATTTTAACCTATCAAAAAAAAGAACTTTTGAAATTAATACAGCATTAGGGTTACCAATCTGGAATAAGCTGACGATCTTCCCTTTAGCATTATCACCAAAGGTTACATGTCCACCATCAACTTTGAATAGACTCCTGAATCATGAGTAGTCTCTTATCATATGTCTTGAACATCCACTATCCAAGTACCACAGAGTTTTACAGAAACTCTTTAGGCAACATCCCTGCTAAACAGATTAGGCATGGGGTAACATTTGTACCCATATTTTCTTGGGTCCTGAGAGGTTAGAAAGTAAAACTTTGGGAACCCATTCTTGTCTCATATATTTCCTATAATCAGAAGAAATATTTTGAGAAATAAACACTTTATTTGGTACTTTAGAGAATTGTTTTTCAAAAGATGGTCCAGAACTGGAATTAGCATTGAACTATCTAGAATTTAGAACAAATATTTTTTTGCTAATTTTTCTCTGTCCTGGTTGATATCCTAGACTAGTTGTATATTTTAGGGAAATCTATTTTCCAGGAAACTAAGTTAAGGTATCTCTACTAGTAGTAAACTTCTCAAGATATCTCTTTAATTGATCATTTTATAATTTTAGTTCAGTATTTTCTTTCGATAGCTGGGCACATTTTTCTTTTTCAATATCCAAATCAGACTTATAATTTCTTTTAAAGAATTTTTTCTCTTTAATGATTTATATTTTTCCTTGATCTCATTAAATGTATCCTCAATAATTTCACATTATTAAAATTATTAATTCTTAGTCACATCTTCATCATTATGTGACTCACGTTTATTCCTAGAATAATTGGAATTATGTATAAGAGAATTAAGTGTTACCTCATATGTTTCTGTCATGAAACAGAAGTTGGCATGATTTTTCTATTCATTATTAGAAGCATCAGATACACTAGATCAATCTTTATATTTATTCTTAAATTTCAGCTCGAGGCAGTCTTCCTTTACATGAATTTTACGTTTTCACTCATAGAAGATTACTTCATTTGATTTGTCATTACATTTTATATATTTCCTCCATTGTCCATCACTATCATACATTCCCTTGTAGTTTGACTTCATGAAGAATTTCTTCTTTCAGTAGAACTTTTTGAATCTTCTAGTAAGATGAGCCATATCATCATCACTCTCTAATTCTGACTCTTCACTAGTGGAACTGCCTACAGGAACATGAATTTCTTCTTTGTCTTTTCTCTTTGAGATTGAAGTCTTGAATGCTAATGACTTGTTCCATGGTTCTTCATCTACTTCTTGATTCACCTTATGCTCTTTTTCATACATCATAAGCTTTCAAATTAGTTCCTTTACTGGTATCTATCTTATGTCACAAGATTATCGAATAGAAACAGAAGTTCCCCTCCATCTGTTAGGTATGCATCAAAGCAGTCTCATAATTTGGTCCTTGTTATCCACTGGTCTTCCAAGAAGACTCATGGTGTTTACTATTTCATTGAACTTGAGATACATTTCATAAATAAGTTCATCAGGCGTTATTTTAAAATTATCATATTTAATAGTGTATGAATTTAATCGCATATATTTAATATTGGTTGTTCCCTCATGAGAGATAGCTAAAGTATCTCAAATTTCATATGCAGTTTTACAAGCAGATATTCTATTAAATTCATCATCACATTGATAATAGTACAAGTCATTCATTGCTTTATAGATATTATTATATTTGGATTTAGTCAACTGAGACTATGTGTCCCTAGCAGTAGCAGGAAATTCATGTTGTTCTTCAACTGTGTCCTAGATTTCTAGTCCCATACTCTCTAGATAAATTTTCATTTTTAGTTTCCACTGAGCATATTTATTGCCATTAAAGAAAGGTGGCCTGTTTTTAGCAGCACCCTCAACTATATTTTCCATGTTACTTAGAATTTAAAGAACTAAAAATTTAGATATTATAGAAATATTAAGATCTTTATGATACAAAAAAATCATAGTTGAAAAGAATTTGAACACCTAAAAATAAAAACCTGCGGCTAATACCAAATGTTGGTTGGATTGGATACTCAAGAGGGGGGTGAATTGAGTTCAATTGAAATTATTGTTAAAAAAACTTTATGATAAAAATCCCCCTATTCAAAACAACCCAGTAAATTAAGGCAGTTGAGATATAAATGTTTAATTGCACATCATGTTTATCTAAGGTTGATTAGTCCTCAGTTGAATCAATGAAATCACTAATTCAACTTTTGAAGCATGTTTACTAAATTAAGCATATATACACACTAACCAAACATAACAATCAGAGTGAATGTAAAAACAATTTTCTATCTTTGAAAAATATAAGTAGTGGATAAAATAAAATAGAGTATATGATGATTAGAAAAACCATATAAACAAGAGTTTCAGTCTCAATCTGAGTCCTACTCTTATCCACTTGGTGATCACCTTCCACCAAGAAGTTTCTATAAATAAACTTGATACACAACCTCTATCATGGTTTACAACAGTTTGTACAAACTGTCCAGGTTCTACAACCTCTACCACAATTCTACGTGGGAAAACAAGAAATCAAGAGATATAAGGCTTCTTCCACAATTATGCGTGGGAAACAATGGTGAGAGTTTTGAGTGGAGATTTTCAGTATCCCCCTATTAAAGCATAGGAGACAGTGTGTGAAACACACTTCTCAAAAATGTAAAAGACAAATAATCACAGTAGAGCAGTTATGATGAGAATAAGTTTAGAAGGATATATGTGTTTGTAGTTTATATCTTGACTACATGAAGAATTTGAAGCTTGATTCTATCTCTAAAGTTGTCTTCAAAATAGAGTGCCGCAACTCTAGGTATTGGCTTTCATAAGTTGAGTGTTCTTATTCTTAAGTTGATTGGAAGTTTATGAAACACCGAAGGCAACCTCATGTTTTTTCTCCCAAAATAATTTTCTTGTAGTTCCAGGGGTTCGTAGTGAAGGTGCTCGAAAAGGTTTCTTCTTTATTCTTCATTAGTTTCTTGCTTATGAATTCTACTTTTTAACTTCACTTACTTTTTCTTCTTCAGAAATTCATTTATCTTCTCAACACCAGACTCTTTCTTTTGTTTTTCTCTGTTCCCCTATATATATCATTATTTTCTTCAATATTTTTTTTTTCATATTTGAGGTCATACAATAGGAGTACGTACATCACATGCAATATTTCTCGTACCTTGTTCTATAAAGATATGGTCTCTAGATATATCTACAAAAAATATTAATTAAGTTATAAGAATTAATGTTAGTAAATATGGCCGTTATAAAAATGTCAGGAATTTCACAAAGTAAGGGTATTAGTTGATTCATAATGGTAACATCTGCATCAGTAGGATTCAACAGCAGGTGCACATCGACAACATAAAACTATAACCTTCGAAAGGTAGCCTTCAACAGTATCCTTTAAAAGTAGGATTACATCGGTGACCATGTAACGGTGACCATGTATCAGTGACCATGTAACGTTAACCTTCTATTGGTGACCTTGTAGTAGTGACCTTGTAAAAGTGACCTTATAATGGTGACCTCGTATCGATGACCTTGTATCGGTGACCATGTAGTGGTGACCTTGTATCGGTGACCTTTGTACTTTGATAAATTCTGTACTTTAATCATAACCAATCAAGCAGTGAGATTGAGAGTATATGAATATTGTTATATAGAAATAAGAAACATTAATGAAATATAATTAGAATAGAATGAAAACATGGTTCTCACATAAATGAAAAAAAATATTTGGGATTATCAAAACATGATTTGTGATAATCAAAATAGGTGAGTCCAACAATCACCCCCTTTTTGATAATCACGAATTATGTCACTGAATCTTTAGATTTGAGAGTTTTGAATCATGTTTAAACACATATGATAATGTCATCAGTGATGTGAGAATAAAAAAACATTATGGATAACACTAAATTTAGGTCAGAACATATATAAACACATATAAACACTTCTTTCCCGGAGAGAATTCATGTTTTTAATATTGTCTCCCCCTTTAATACCCTTGAATATCTTCCCCCCCCCCCTTTGTGATTAAAAAAAAGCGTACATAACAAAAAAATAGTGAAAAGAGAAGGTTCTTATTAATAAAACAGGAGTACAATATACAAAAAATAAATACAACAATCCCTACCATCTAAGACAGTCCACACTCAATCCACATCAAAGATTCCCATAGGAGCTTTGTCCATGGAAGCTGAGGAGGCAGGTTCTGAAGGTGAAGGGATTGGTCGAGGGATGGAAGTATTTAGTGTAGGAGGAGTAGCCACCGAGACATCATCAGTCTTATAGTGAGTAGATCTTGGTGGAATCATTGGGGTTAAATATCTGATGTCCTGGTTAGGATTCATCAATAGAGTAGTGCTAGTAGAACCTGACGCAGCTGAAGAAGCAGGCAAAGTAGGAGGAACAATGATGGGAGTGGAGTCTACATGGAGGAAAGGCAAGAGAAGATTCTTGAAGTCCATAATAATTCTTCCCCCCTCTTTCCATAGTAGAAATAAAATCATCCTTATTCTCCATCAATTATTCCAAAGTAGGAGTCACCTCCCAAATCTATCTCACTTGATCCTTAAATGCTTGAGTGATAGGAGGGATTCTCACATTTTCCAAAAGAAACTTCAAGTGGTCAGCCATTTTATGCTTAGTGTATACCCATTTGTAATAAAAGTCAACCTATTCCTTGATGGCCTTCTGATCTTGAGCAGCTTCCCTTAAATAATTTCCAACAAGGTTACAAATTTCCCTGGTGATGGAAATGACCTGATAGTATGAGATATGGTAATTGTAGAACTTTTACACTAATTCTTTAACAACAGTCCTGAAATCTTCAATGTCAACTGGAGGAGAGGATGAAGTGGAAGCACGTGCACCCAGAGGTTCCATAGAGAAAGGCATAGTCTCCTTAAATGATTTTTTCAGCCCACTAATCATCCTTTTTACATCATCATCTTGGCCTTTCACATGTGTTTCCATAGACTTCTTAAAATACTCAAACATAGTGACCATTTTCTGGACCACACTTTTAACATATCTGAGGTCTCTGTCCACCTGAACTCTTGAAGACATATATGCATCTAAGCTGGAAATAGACTATTTCACTAATTCCATAGATTCTTCCAAATTTCATATATGATTCCGACATTCCTTGACATCATGTAACATAACTGAGTGAGAAGTAGAAACTATCCTTTCCACTGCAGATGTCATGAGTTCTTGATTGTGAGCTATTTTTCTAACTATGTCAGTGTTTTTCTCATCAATATACCTCTTCAGTTCTGATTTCAATGAATCCAATTCATCCTTCTTTACATAGTCTCGATGTAGCAAAACCACTGGCTACACAATTATTATTTCTAAGATAGTAGGAACTGGAGGGATTTTGATATGTTGGTCATCTTTAGAGTCTCTATAATCTAGGCATAAAACAAAAAAGCCAGGAGCTTGTGTCCAGTCCTCTATCGCATGAGAAACAACAACTGATCCTATAACAATAGGTTCCTACCCCTCACATGGAGACTTCTCTGGAACAACAAAATCTATCTCCATATAACCTCCATTATCAACTTCATCAACATGATGGTTCACTGCCACTTCCTCCACAGAATCTTCAACAACTTCCAGAACAAGCTGTGCTTCGACTAAATCATCAACTTATTAATCTCTATTTTTTACCCTTTCTATATGTCATATTAAAGGACTAAGGCTTATATATTTCCCTTCGTATTCAGAAGAAGCTATCTCAAAGTCAGCATGACTTGATTTAGAGTCCTCATCCTTATATGTGGTATCTCTAATATCTCTTAAGACAATTTCATCCCCTTCTTCTTCACTGGTTTCCTTATCAGTGTCCCTTAGGATAACCTCTAATCTAAGAAATATATTTGGTGGGATAGGCTCCCCAAATGATACAGTATTCTCACATGGATTGAAGGGAAGTTCAGGGTAACTCCTATAATATATAGAACAATCCTCTGTTTCTTGCACAAAAAAAACTTCTTCTCCTTCTACATCTGAATAAGTAATCTCTACATCATCACGCATAAGACCAGGGTCTTCATTATTCTTAGGCCTAGCATGATGAGTCAAAGGATTAAACTCTTCATACACCTTAGCCTCATCATTCACCCATCTCCTCAGCCATGGATTCTATATAATCTTCATCAGATTTTAGATCACTTTAGGGATGAAATGGTTACCTTTCACAACAACAGTTTCCACCTTATCTCCAGAAACTCCTTTCACTTTAAACATATGTGATATCATCTTAACATGGAATAGGGCATTGGATTTGGAACTAGGCTTGGTCATATCTTCTAGTTGACTCATCAACATCCTACATAAGTTGATCTTCTATTCATGATTTAACAGATATAGGATAAAGACATCCTGATACTTTAAAGTTGCAAAGTCCCCTCTCCTGGGACTTAAAAAATGTTGAATAAAATTGAAAAGCAGCTTATCTTCTCCAACCATTTTGGCAGCAATGACATTCCTAGGAATTCCATTCCCAGTCAGTTCATCTAATGATTCTTCATAGAATAAGAACACACTAGTGGGAGGCACCACTTCTGAGTAAAAATAAAAAATCCCTTCTTGTGGAACCCTCAATCATTCATCCTATTCAGCATGGGAGATGCTTTCACATAATCCATTTAATCTGTAAATCACTCAGTGCTCATCCTTAGACTGCACGAACTTGACGTAATCATAAAATTCTGTCACTAACTTCAGGTAATAGGGTCCATTATTGTTTTCAAAACATTCAACCCATCCCTAAGCTTCCAAAACCTTAAGTAGTAACTACCGGCTCGATAGTATCAACTCTGAACATAAATCCTTCTCAACTACTATTTCCCTATTGGATAAATGCGGGTTCAACAAATTTTCCACTGTTTTCCTTTCGCTACTCAACTCAGCTCTAGGTCCCTTAGGAGCAGGCACGTCTATTTTATTAGTAACCGATGACCTTTTGACACTTACCATCGATCTGGAGAGGTTCAAGATTTTAGTAGAGGTTTAGGTTCTGATATTGGGGGGGAAACAGTTCGAGAGAAGGTTTGATGTAGATTGAGAAGTGATCCGTGTTTTAATTTTATCATTTAGGGATCAAAAAATAAAATAGATAAAATTAATAAGTAATATGCAGAAAACGTCTCAGATTCCAGTTGAGAGCACAAAAAAATGTAATGTCTCAGATTCAAGTCGTCTATCAGTAAAGAGTTATCGGTAATGTCTAACGGTGAGGTACTATCGGTAAGTTCTAATGGTATGGTCCTATCGGTAAGGTCTAATGGTGAGGTCCTATCTGTTTGTTCTAACAATGGGGTCCTATCGAAAATGTATAAAAGTGAGGTCCTATCGATAAGGTCTAATAGTGAGGTCCTAAGTGTATGGTCTAATGGTGAGGTCCTATCGGTAAGGTCTAAAGGTGAGGTCCTATCGGTAAGGTCTAAAGGTGAGGTCCTATCAGTATGGTCTAATGGTGAGGTCCTAACAGTGAGGTTCAACAGTGAGATTCCCTACACTGAAATTAATCATCCCTAATTCATGTTTGATGTAGTTTAACCTCTCCTAATTCAAAGGCTTTGTGAATGTATCCGCCAATTGGTGTTTAGCACTAATGAATTCAAGAGAGAAATCAACTCTTTCATAATGATATCTTAAAAAGTTATGAATTACATCAATATGGTTTGTCCTAGAATGTGATACTAGATTTTTAGAAATGTTAATAGCACTTTTGTTATCATAGTTTATAGAGACAAGTATTACTTGATATCCATAGTCTTGTAAAGTGTGTTTCATCCACAGAATTTGAGCACAACAACTAACATCAGCTATATATTCATCATTGGTAGTAGATAATGCAACAGAATTATTTTTCTTACTACACCATGATACTAGTGACTTTCCCAAAATGTGACATGTTCCATAGGTTATTTTTCTATCTAACTTGCAACCAACCAAGTTAGAATCCGAATAACTTATTAAATCAAACAGTTGTCCTCTTGGATAAAATAGTCCTAAATTTGTAGTATACTTGAGATATTTAAAAAAATTGACATCATTTAAATGAGATTCATTGGGATTAGCTTGAGAGTGAGAACACATGCATACATTGAACATAATGTCAGGTCTGCTAGCGGTAAGATAGAGTAGAATCCCTATCATACCTCTGTAGGTGGCTTGATCCACTGGTTCCCTAGCTTCATCTGTATCTAACTTAAAAGTGGTACTCATAGGTGTATCACTACCTTTACTACTATCCAAACCAAAACGTTTTAAAAGATACTTTACATATTTACTTTTATTTAAAACAATACCATCTTTATTTTGAAAAATATAAAATCCAAAGAAAATTTTATGTTCTCCCATTAATCTCATTTGTAATTCATTTTTCATTATTTTTGAAAAATTAGTACATAATGAATTTTTAGATGATCCAAAAATTATATCATCAACATAAATTTGTACTATCAAAACATATTTAGAAATTCTTTTAATGAAGAGGGTAGGATCAGATATTCCTTTAGTAAAACTATTTGAAATAAGAGAAGAGCTGAGCCTATCTTACCAAGCTATTGGAGCTTGCTTTAAACTGTATAAAGATTTTGTAGTATAAAAACAGGATTTGGAAAATGGGGATTTGTAAAACCAGGGGGTTGTTCAACAAAAACATCCTCAACTATTTACCCATTTAGAAAAGAACCTTTAACATCCATGTGAGAAAGTATAAAATTCAGATGAACTGCATAAGAAAGTTTTATCCTAATGTCCTCTAACCTAGCTACAGGTGAAAAGGTCTCCTCATAGTCAATTCCTTCCTCTTGACTATATCCCTGTGCAACTAACCTAGCTTTGTTTCTAACTATATTTCTAGACTCATCACCTTTGTTCCTAAAAGCCCATTTAGTGCCTATTTTCAAAGTGTCCTTAGGTATTTCAACTAGTTCCTAGACTTCTTTTATTTCAAATTGATTTCATTCTTCCTACATATCCATCAACTAAAATTGATCATTGATAGAATCATTAATATTTTTGTGTTTTAGCTCTGAAAGAAAAGATTGACATTCAACCTGGTTTCTCAGAGAAGCTCTAGTTTGTGCACCTCTATTTAAATAACCTACTACAACATCAAAATGATGGGTTTTGAGAGTTCTAATACCTCTAAAAATATTTGAACTAGACTCCTCATGTTTGTTTATAGGTTCACACTCAACAGGTCCAGATTCTGGAAGATTCCCAGAACTGGTTACTTTTATAGGGTGTTCAATATCAATATCATTAATTTCCAGAATTGACATGTCTTCCTCAAGATATTAAAGAGGGGTTTTGGGTTCATGTAGACCAATCTCATCAAATTTGACATGAACTCACTCTTCCACACATTTTGTTTTCTTAATGAATACTCTATAGGCTTTACTCGTGATTGAGTATCTTAGAGAAATTCCTTCATCACATTTGTAGGAAAACTTGTCAAGATTGTCCTTAGTGTTAAGAATTAAGATTTTGCAGCCGAAAACTATAAAGAAGATAACCGTAGGCTTCCTATTGTTCCAAAGTTCATAAGTTTTCTTCTGATGAACCGGTCTAATTAAGACTCTATTGATGGTATAACAAGCTGTATTTACAGCTTCAGCACAAAAATAAATAGGTTGATTATACTCACTATGCATAGTTTGGGAAATCTATTGATGTGTCCTATTTCATCTTTCTATGACTCCATTTTGTTGAGGTTTTCTTGGAGCAGACAAATTGTGACTATAGCCATTATGTGAGCAATGAGATTCAAAATCTTGTTTTTCAAACTCACGGCCATGATCACTTCTCAAGGTCATAATCCTATGTCCACTATGATTTTTTACAGACAAGGATTATTTGATAAAATAATAACACGCTACAATTTTGTGATCCATAAAGTATACCCATGTGTACCTTGAAAAATCATCAATGAGAACATAAACATAGTGGTTCCCATTTAAACATGAAATTCTTGATGGTCTAAACAAGTCCATGTGAACCAACTCAAGTAGTTGATAAGTACAAACTTATTTCTATGGTTTGAACGAAACTTTGTGTTGTTTTATCTTTTGGAAAGGATTACACACTTTGTTTTGAAGAAATTCCAATTTAGGTAAGTCTTTAAATAAACCATTCCTAGTCAGTTTCCCATGTGGGTGCACATTGTAGTGTCCTAATCTTATGTTCCACAACCAGGATTCCTTATGAAACACATTTAAACAAGAAAAATGTTTCTTACATAATGAATCTAAATAAAAAGAATATACATTCTCATTTCTAAGAGTAGTAAATATTAAATAATTTGTAGAATTAAAAACATCACATACATCATTTTCAAACAAGATATTAAAACTATCATCACACAATTGAGAGATACTCAAAAGATTGTATTTTAACCCATCAATAAAAAGTACTTTTAAAAATTAATACAACATTAGGGTTACCAATCTTGCCTAATCTGATGATATTCCCTTTAGAATTATCACCAAAGGTTACATGTCCACCATAAACTTTGATTAGACTCATTTAGCATGAGTAGTCTCCTGTCATATGTCTGGAACATCCACTTTCCAAGTACCACAATGTTTTACATTAACTCTTTCGCAAACATCCCGGCAAAACATATTAGGCATTGGGTAACTTTGGTACATAGATTTTATTGGGTCCTAAGAGGTTAGAAAGTAAAATATTGGGAACCCATACTTGTCTCATAGATTTCCTATAATCAGAAGATATATTTTGAGATATAAACACTTTATTTGGTCCTTTAGAGAATTGTTTTTCAAAAGAGGGTCCAGAATTTAAATTATCATTGAACTATCCAGATTTTGGAACAAATTTGGGTTTGCTAATTTTTCTCTGTCCTGGTTGATATCCTAGGCCAGTTTTCTATTTTTGGGCAATCTATTTTCCTATCAACTGAGTTGAGTTATCTCTTCCGGATGTAAACTTCTCTAGATCATTCTTTAATTCCTCATCTGATAATTAGAGTTCAGTATTTTCTTTTAATAGCTGGGAACATTTTTCTTTTTCAATATCCAAATCAGAATTATAATTTGCATTTAAAGTGTGTTGTCTCTTTGATGATTTATTTTTTTCCTTGACCTTCTTAAATGTATCCTCAACCATTTCATGGTATTCAAATAATTCAGCCTTAGTCATATCGGTATCATTATGTGACTCACATTTTTTACCAGAATAATAAGTATTATGTATAGGAGAATTAAGTGTCACCTCAAATGTTTCTGTCATGAAACTTAAGTTGGCATGATTGTTCTGTTCATTATCCTAATGATTAGATCCACTGGAACTATCTTCGGAAGCACTCCATGAAGCTTTCATATCCTTTTTATGACCCTTTCCCTTATCTTCAAACTTCTTATTAAATTTCAGCTTAGAGAAATTATCCTTCACATGACCTTTTCGTTTCCACTCATATCAGATTATTTCATTTGAGTTTTCATTCCATATTCTGTTTTTCTTCCATGTTCCTTTACTGTCATACATTCCCTTATAGTTTGTCTTTCTGAATAATTTCTTATTTTGGTAGAACTTTTTGAATCTTCAATCAAGATGAGCGATCTCATCATCACTATCTGAATCTGACTCTTCACCAGTGGAACTGTATATAGGAACATGAACTTTTTCTTTCTCTTTTCTCTTTGAGGTTGAAGTGTTGAATGCTTCTAAATTCTTCTTTGGTTCTTCATCTAATTACTAATTCACCTTAATCTCTTCTTCATACATCATAAGCTTTCCAATTAGTTCCTTTAATGATAGCTTGTTTATGTCACAAGATTCTCGAATAAAAATAGAAGTTCCCCTCTATCTATCAGGTAGGCATAAAATCTATCTCATAATTTGGTCCTTTTTGTCCACTGGTATTCCAAGTAGACTCATGGTGTTTACTAATTCACTGAACCTGAGATATATTACAAAAATATGTTCATAAGACTTCATTTTAAAATTATCAAGTTTAATAGAGTATGTATTTAATCTCATTTCTTTATCATTGGTTGTTCCTTCATAAGATATAGATAAGTATCCCAAATTTCTAATGTAGTTTTACAAGAAGATATTCTATTGAATTCATCATCACCTAGAGAAAAGTACGAGGCATTCATTTCATTATAGTTATTATTATATGTGGCTTTAGTCAACTGAGACCATGTGTCCCTAGCAGTAGAAGGCAATACATGTTGTTCTTCAATTGTGTACTAGATTTCAGGTCCCATACTCTCTAGATACATTTTCATTTTTAATTTCCACTAAGCATAGTTATTACCATTAAAGAAAGACAATTTGTTAGTAGCAGTACCCTCAACTCTATTTTCCATGTTACATAGAAATTAAAGAACTAAAAATTTAGATATGAGAGAAATTTTAAGATCTTTAGGATACAACTAAAATCATAGTTGAAAAGAATTTGAACACCTAAAAATAAAAACCTACATCTAATACCAAATTTTGGTTGGAGTGGATACTCAATCGAGGAGTGAATTGAGTTCCAATTAAAATTTCTGTTAAAAAACTTTTTGATAAAAATCCCTCTATTCAAAACAGCCCAGTCAATTAAGGCAGTAGAGATATAAAGCATTAATTTCTCAACAAGTTTTTCTACGGTTGATTAGTCATCAGTTTAATCAATGCAATCACTAATTCAACTTTTGAAATGGGTTTACTAAATTAATCATATATACACACTAACCAAAAATAATTTTCAGAGTGAATGTAAAAACATTTTTATATCTTTGAAAAATATAATCAGCGGATAAAATAAAATAGAGTATATAAGGATTATCACACCAATATAAACATGAGGTTTAGTCTCAAGCCGATACCAAATCATCTCCACATTTTGATCACCTGCCACCAAGTAGTTTATATAAATAAACATGATACACAACCTATATTGGGGTTTACAACAGTTTCTATAAATTTTCAATGTTCTACAACATCTACCATAGTTTTACGTCGGAAAACAAGAAACCAAGCCACACAAGCCTTATTCCACAGTTATGCATGGGAAACAATGGTGAGAGAGTTTCGAGTAGAGATTTTCAATATCCCCCAGTCAAAGCACACGAGACATTGTGTGAAGCACACCTCTCAAAAATGTAAAAGACAAAGAAACATAGTAGAGCAGTAATGATGAGAAATAGTTTAGAAGGCACTTTTTGTTTGCAATTCAGCTCTTAACTCCTTGAAGAATTTGAAGCTTGAGTCTATCTCTGGAAGTTGTCTTCAAAACAGAGTGTTTCAACTCTAGGTACTGGATTTCAGAAATTGAGTGTGTTTCTTATTGAGTTGATTGAATGTTTATGAAAGAAGAAGGCAACATCAATTTGTTTTTCCAAAAATGATTTCTATGTAGTTCCTAGGGTTCACAGTGAAGGTGCTCGAAAAAGGTTCTTGCTTGTTCTTTAGTAGTTTCTTCTTTATGAATTCGACTTGTGAACTTAAAATACCTTTTGTTCTTCAGTAATGCATTTATCTTCTCGTCATGAGACTCTTCCTTTCGTTTTTCTTTGTGCCCCTATATATATCATAATTTACCTTGGTCTTTTTCTTTCATATTTGAGGTCCGAAAATAGGAGTACATATATCACGTGCAATCTTTCTCATACCTCAAACTGTCAAGATATGGTCTACAGATATTTCTACAAAAAATATTAATTAAGACATAAGCATTAATGTTAGCAAATATAACCATTAGAAAAAAGTTAGGAATTTGACAAAGTAAGGGTATCAGAAGACTGGTAATAGCAGCGTTCGCATCGGTAGGCTTCAACAGTAGGTGCACATCAGAAGCCTACAACTGTATCCTTCCAATGATATCCTTCAACGGTAACATTTAATAGTAGGCTTACATCAGTGACCATGTAACAGTGATCATGTATCGGTTACCATGTAATGACAACCTTGTAACAATGACCTTGTAGCGGTGGCCATGTAATAGTGACCTTGTAGCGGTGACCATGTATTAGTGACCTTCTATCGGTGACCATGTATTGGTGACCTTGTATCTATGACCTTTTTACATAGATAAATTCTTCCATGTAAGATTAACCAATCAAGCCGTGAGATTGAGAGTATATGAATATTATTCTATAGAAATAGGAAACCTTAATGAAACATAGTTAGCATAGAATGAAAATAGGGTTCTCACATAAATGAAAACATGATTTGGGATTATGAAAACATGATTTGGGATTATCAAAACATGATATGGTATTATCAAAAAATGATTTGGGATTATCAAAATAGGTGAGTCCAACAAGGACCTTTATTAGAACTAGTAAAAAAGTGTGGATAATGGGGGCCTCTATAGGTGCCTGTAAAAACATGCTGATAAATATGGATCCATTATCAATTCTTGAAAAAAGAGCTGATAAATGTTGGTCTTTATCAGAGCCTTTAAAAAATCACTGATAGGGGGTCTTTATTAGTGATTTTTTTGAAACCTTTTTAATAAAACCCTCCTTTATCAGTGATTTTTTACTATCACTGATTAAGGGTATATTTAAAATAAAATTTATTAAAAATATTATATTAATAAACTAATATATTTATAATTATATAAATATAATATATATATATTAAATATGTTTTAGATAAGGCTAAATAGAAATTTACACATAATATATAATATATTTAGTGAAAATGGATTATAAAACTATTTAAAATTATTTTTAGTTAGTAATTTTCTAATTATTATTGAGTAATAGTCATTTAATAAAAATTTCAAGATCAAAAAATCAAAAAATCAATAAAAGATCTAAAATAAGTTTAAAACGTAACTCGAACATAAAAAAACCATAACTTTGGATCTCGGTGTTTTTTTGGGCTCTACCATATAAAATAAAATATTACAATGAGATCTATACCATAGAAATCTAGTGGGATTGTAGTCATGTTTTTTCAAGTCCAAACAACATAGAATGCCTCCAAAAATTTGTTTTTAGTCGGGGTACCCAAATTTTTTTACAATCAATGAAATTTCAGCTTCTTTTATGGGGTTCTATTTTTCCATATTTTGGAAGGGAATAAATTTACATAAGGGAATTACATTCATATTGGTATAATGATTTTAAAATTTTAAATTTTTTTATTTTTTACTATTGTTTATAATCAAATATATAACTATATATAAATATTTTTTTATATATTCACATATAAAAATATAATTTATATATAAATATTAAAACATATATACATATAAAATAAATTTTTCAATATATGAAACTTATGTAAATAAAAACAAATAACCATTTTATTCAAAATACAAATGTAGTAATACTTATATACCTATACAATTAATTTATATATAATTATATATAAATATATATTTGTGTGAGCATATTGAAAAATGTATATATTTATATATATATTTTTAATATATGTATATAAATATATAATATATAATATATGTAAATAAATATAAACATTTACAATTACACTTATAGATGCACACACACACACACAAATATATATATAAATGAATTACTGTTTTTATTTATAAACACACACATACACACAGACACAGAAACATATTTTATAAATTTATTTGAATATATTAATAAATAAATATATAAATATATATATAAATATATTTATATAAGGATAACAAAATTTAATTATATATATATATTTAAATATATAGATATTTCGTAAAATGTAATAGAAAACAATAGAGGGGAGGGTAAAATGATCTAGTGTATAAGCTGGAGGACTCAGGATCGAAACACGCTAGAGGTAGGGGTGCATGCCGGAGGGTGGGATTACCTAAAGTTCTAATAAGGGGGGAGGTAGCTGTGATAATGGTGGGGTTTTGAAAAATTGATAAAATGGTAGGTGTAAAAGAATTATCCACCTCATCAGTGGAGACATCATTGATGCTAAAAATGAACTGATAAAGGCCCCTTTTTCAGTACTTTCTATGAGAAATGTTAAATCCAAACCGTTAACATCACTCACATTATCAGCCCTTATATAACACTAATAAACCCCTTTTACTAGTACTGTTAAAGACTTGATTTGCAGTAGTAAAAAATATATCCAATATATTCCAAATATGATTACTTATGTCTATATCCACAATTATAGGAAATATCCTCAATAGCGAAGCCAACTTAGCACTAGATCATTGTCTATGCACATGAAAAACATGCTAACTCGACCTCAAATAGGACTAATCAATTCCAAGGGCACTAAAAATATATACACCTCAAGTACTAAATCATGGACTAGATTGGGTGATGTGAAGGAGTGAATTATTCTATAATAATACAAGGAATAACCCCATGTAAAAAAGTAGAAGATGGTACCTCGTATGATTTCATGCCCACTTGACACTAGAAACGCTAAACCATGCATCTAGCTGCGACCTACTCCATGAACTATCTAGACCTAATGGAATCCACTACTGAGGAATATCTTGAGCCTAACCTATTATTACCTCATCAAATCTCAGCTACTCAATAGTAGGAAGGCCCTACTCCTACAAGTTCCTTGGATAAAACTGATACAAAGGCTAGGATTAAAATAGGTTACTAACTGCATTTTGAAAATTGAGAAAGGTACATTACTATAACTTATATTTTCCATGACTTCTACATGAAAAAATGTCTATACCACATGAAATACCCTGAGGACTTCTATCTTTGGTGATATGGGTTGAAGCTGGGTGTATCCTACTCAATACTTAATGATACTTATTTTTACCATGTAATAAAGAACCCCTAGTAATAGATTTAATTTTTGATGAATCCTGGAGACTCCCATCACATGATGACCCAGTTGAAAAAAATGTCCTATTTATGAACTCTGCCTTTTCTATCTACTTGAGATATGACATCATGATAAATGTGGTGAGCATGTACTGGATCTCAACGTGTGAATACACATTGAAATTTCATTCCCTAGTCTCATCATCTAGCATAAGGTTTGAAGAATAACATTTGAGGATCCTGTAGAAATAAAGAACACCTGGACACTATAACATCCTTGATAATAGGAACAAATATCCATTACGAAAGCATAATTAGAGTTAATAGAAAGAAACATGTCCGGAAATTGATCCAAGAACATGTTCTACACAACAATCAATACCTCATGATCTCCGAGAAATAGAAGACACAACATAAAAGATGACTAACACATCATATTCATAGAAAATAATACCCAATTCTCATACCAAGAATTCATCAAAAAAATCTATCTTTAGATCCCTTATCTAATCCACTATCTATCGATTTGAAACAGACCCCTCAAACATCCGAACTCCATGGAACTGAAACACTTGGAATTTCCCTATATAATTGTTTTCATCATTGACCTCCACTCTATGTAGACCCATCGGAAATCCAACTAAAGGTATTAAACTTGAACATCATAGGGATTTTTACATGTTACCATATCTATAAATGAATAAAAATTGGAAATGACTAAAGTTAAGAAAAAGAAAATTTCCCAGAAAATTAATTTAATAAATTAATTTATTTTAACCTATTTAACATTATCTGCATAAATTCAAAAACAAGTTTCAAACATCATGATGCATGATCCTCTCTTATTTCTATACCCTGAAAATTATTTCACTATTCTTAACATATTTAGTAAACTTATATTCCAATAAATTAAATCATAGGTGGAACAAAATCCCATGTCCTAGCTGATCTCCCCTATTTTTAGGATTTATATATCCCAACAAATATTATTTTCCTTTTGAACCATAAATCCTCACCAGTTCCCAACTCTAAAATCTATCATATCCATAAATAATTACCAATGATACAACTCTTTCATGAACTCCTCCTTCCAATGGTACCCCACTTGGGATGAAAATGATGAAAGAGATATAATGCCCCTTAAAACCTTCATCTAATAGGGCATATATTGGTGACTAGCATCAAGGGTATATAAGTCACACACATGGTAGGAATTATCCTCGTATAAAAATAAGGATTAAGATAAAATATCGATAAATGGATAACTGATACCATGAATGAAAAAACCCAATACCGATAATGTTATACATAAACTAAATCAACTGAAATAAAAAACTGAATGTACCAAAAGTAAATCCAGAAAATGACCATGAACTCCAGTAACTATAAATAACTTCTCAGTAACTCCACTAAACTAATAACAACCAGACTAATGAATGACATATTTGTATTGAATGTAAAATATTTTTTATGAGTATGGTGAGAAAAACATATATAATTAGTAGGATCTGTTGAGTCAATAAGGTTTTCCTTATGACTTTTCCATACCTTCTTGTTTAGAAAATTTCAAACACCTTATACTTAAGCAAATCGATATTTTACTTCTCTAAGGAAAATTTCATTCCTTAAGGAAATTTACCCTAACCAATATTTCCTTATACATATAATTATTTTTATTAAGTATATGAATTAGATTCATACCTAAAACCTCAGAATAATATAATACTTAGAAATGAAGCAGTCTATTTTAGGATCCGAATTCTGGATATGAACACTAATGAAGTTCCATTCCTAATTCTGGATACGAACTCTAATGAAGTTCCATTCCAAATTCTCGATACGAACTCTAATGAAGTTCCATTCCAAAATCTGGATACGAACTCTCATATAGTTCGACTCTGAATTCTGGATACGAACTGTCATATAGTTCCACTCCGAATTCTGAACACTAAACTCTTACACGTTCTACTCCGAACTCTTACTAGTTTGACTCCGAACATTTACTAGTTCGACAATGAACTTTTACTAGTTGGACTCCGAACTTCTATGATTTCGACTCTGAAATTATATCAATTCGACTCCAAAAATTGTAAGTTCAGATTCTGGATTCTAGTGAAACCAGAATCCAAATTTCCTTAGAAATTCAGACTCCAGATTTCCACAGAATTCCGGTTCCAAATTCCTATAAAATAGAATCTGAATATCTCTTTATTATAGACTCTGAATTTCATTTTGGTTAGACTCTGACTTTTATTTTCTCACATTCTGAACTTCAGTTTTTCTTATACTTATACTTGTTTCATTACAAAATGATGTCGTGCATTCAGTTACACATGTTTTTCTATAAAACGAAGTCATCCGTTCTGTTTCTAACTAACCATTAGTTAAGTGAAACGTGTACAAGTCCCTCCGAAAATTAAGGAAAATATGACCGTTGGAGGAGGGAGCTGACCGTTGGAGATTCTCCAAATAATAGGAGCTCATTCGAAAAGAAGCAACAAATGTTGGAATTTTGGTGATCAGAATTTCCTGAAGTGATTTCTAGGGAGAGAGGCTCTTATCAACTCTCAAGATTCATGCAGAATGTTTTAATGACTTGTTCAAACCTTTCCTTGTTCAGATAGATTCTCGAGACTCCGATTGTTGGTGATTACGATCGAGGGCTTCCGGGGATAGGAAGACAAAGGTACCAACTACCTAGAAGTTGAGGGCTTCCTTACTGAGGAAGACAGAGGTTCCAACTACCTTGATGTTGATGGATTGTGGGGATACCAAGATAGAGACACTGATATTCATATCGAGGCCTTACCCTGGTGTGGGTAAGACAGACTTACTTGAAAGTATAAATCAGGGAACCTTTATCCAGGGTTTTTGGATACCCTTCTCTTTGGGTTAAAAGATTTATATCTTGTTACTTGTTTTTGTTACAAGATTTTCTGCTGAATTTTGTATTGTAATAAAAGTATAACATTATTATATTTCTTTACACTTTTACTCTGATTAAGTTAGATTTTGTACACATTAAGTTAGAATCTCATATTATAAACTTTCGTTATGTTTCATTTTCTGGATCCATATTTCCGAAACTTATTTTTCAGAATCACTTTTCAGATTTAAGCAAGTTTATAGAACTAGAAGTTTGTAACTTCATACATTGTCCCAATATTTTAATTATTGTTAGAGGTTTTGTGAATTTTCATAGTTTAACTTTTTTAAACTTAACTCTTTCCTAGTTTAAAGAAATTTTTAAAGTGTACAGTTCACCCCCCTCTTGTATATTGAGCATCTACATAGTTATTTCGATCCTAAAATTGGTATTAGAGGAGTTATTTGAAATAATTATACTCACATATAAGTTTTTCTTGCTCAATTTTTCAATGATCTATATTTTTCTTTCTTAGGAATATTCTTCTTGAATCGGAACTCTTTTTGTTAACAAGTTTTTGTGTAGAAGGATTTTTAAGATGACAGGAATCAATGTTGGTTCCATCGAAAACCTAAATCCTACAAGACCACCAATAATTGATGGTAATGATAATGAGTATTGGAGAGATCTAATGAAGACTTTCATTATCAATACTGGAGTCCAAAATTTTTTTATGCTTACTGGAGGTTATCAAATTTCTGATAAGGAAGTAAGTGCTTCTAAAAACCAAGAGAAGCATGATTATCAATTAAACTATAAGGTACGCAATACTTTATTATGTTCAATGACTAAGAGCATATATAGCCAAATTTATTCTTGTGAAACAGTTAACTGTATATGGAAGAAACTTGAAGTTACTCATTTTGGTACATCTAAAGTGATTGAGACTAGAAGAGCTATGCTTAAAGCTGAGTATCATGGTTTTAATTTTCCTTATGGAGAACCCATATGAAATGCACAACAGAGATTCATTACTATCGTGAATAGCTTACAATCTACGTGAGAAAGGTTTGGATGATGAAGCTCTTGTTGACAAGATCATTGATATTATTCCTAATGAGTTGGAATCAAAGAGGAAAAGTATTTATGAGAATAGGAAGGTCACTCAAATTTCCTTAGATGAGCTGTTTGAAACTCTTCTTCAACATGAAACAGGGATGAAGAGAGATGCTGACAACATCAAAAATAAGAATGGGAATGGTACTGTTGATTTTACTACAACATCAAATCACATTAAAGCTATGAATCCTGAGAGAGTAACTAGATCCAAGTCTAATAAGGTTGTCATCTAATCCGAATCTAGTGAGAGTGAAGTCTCAGAGAATGAGTTAGAAAATCTTGCTCGAAGGATGAGAAATATAGCTAGAAAAAAGAATTTCCAATCCATGTATAAGAATAAGGAAAGGAAAGATAAGAAAGATTTAGAGGTCACATGATATGAATGCATGAGAAGTGGACACATTAGACCTGATTGTCCTATGCTTAAAAAGAAGGAAAGAAAAAAGTGGCATTCTGAAAGGAACAAGAAGATGTTTTACAAAGCTAAATCTGGGAAAAGTATGAAAGCTAATACTACTTGGAGTGCTGGATGTGGAGACTCTTCAAGAATTGAATCTTCAGAATATGATTCATCAACTCAGAAGGATATGGGAATTATTACTACTACTTATTTTCCACATGCATGTCTTATAGCCAAGGTATGCTCTGCCGAAGATTTAACAAATTTATCTCTTAATAAGAATTACTATTCTGAAAATAGTACTTCTAATGAAGATACTTAATCCTCAAAAAATGATGAACATTCATATGAATAAGTATCTAGATTTTCCATGTTACTTGAAGCAAAAAATTTTAAAATTTCTAAGAAATTAGAAAAGGAAAATACTAGGGAAGAAATTCTTACAAAAGAGATTTCGGATCATTCTTCAGATCTTAAAGATAAAGAAGAATTTTTAGAAAAACGTTCTACAGACCTTGAGAAAGAAAATTCTGATAAGGAAGAAAATTCTAAAGATCTTAAGAATTCTATTTTAAAGATCAAAGTTTTTGAGGAAAAATCTAACTCTAAGGAAATGATTCCTGAGGATAGGAATTTAGTCATCAGACTAAAATCTGAATATTTTCTCTTAAGAAGCTTCTTGAAAAATTTACCTTTGGGAAGAAATTTTTTTACAAGATTGATTCTCAAATTAACCCTCAAGGAAACACTACTGGAGTAGGTTATACTCACAAAAAACCATTTTTCAAAAACAACTATTTTGTTCCTTTTAAAGCCCCCTTTTTAACTAAGTGTCAAAGTAGTGGGTATTAGAAGAAAAACTATTCTTTGAATAGAGTTCAATCTCTTGGGTTTCGTAAAGCATATTTGTCTAAATAAATGTGGATACCCAAAATTGTTTTTTCTAAAAATTTCCGGTTCCATGCAAGTCTGGATTCCAAAAACCTAAATTTTTCTTATATTTAGGAAAATAGGGAAAGTACCAACAACAATACTTGGTACATAGATAGTGGATGTTACCGACATATGACTGGTAACAAAATCTATTTTGAAAATATTATCAAGATGAATGGAATAAAAGTAACTTTCAGAGACAACGCTTGGGGAGAAATTATTGGTATAGGTATCATTGTTATTCATGGAAAAACAATGATTTCAAATGTTTTGTTTGTTAAGGGTATTAACAACAACCTCATTAGCATAAGTCAATTATGTGATAAAGGATACATTCTGAATTTTAGGAATGATAAGTGATTAGTACACAATTCCAAGGAAGATTTTATTCATTTTGCCCATAGTCAAGAGAATGTTTACACATTAAACTTACAAGACCTTATGATCCAAGACATACCTTACCTAAGTGCAATGGAAGATCATTCTTGGTTAGGCATAGAAGACTAGGTCACTGTAACCTTAGAAACTTTTGTAAACTCTCTAAGAAGAAACTTTTCAAGGATATACCGAAGTTTAGATTTGATTCTTCTAAATTTTTTGATCCTTGTCAATATTGAAAAGCAACATAAATCAAGTTTTAAATCAATCGATGAAGTCTCAAAAACTGGTGCGTTACAGTTGGTGCACATGGATCTTTTTGGTCTAATAAAAACTGGAAGCATTAGAGGGAAATTCTATGTGTTTGTTCTAGTTGATGATTACACTAGATTTACATGGGTCTATTTTATATCAAAGAAGTCTGAATCTTTTTCTTATTTCAAAAGTTTTAGAGCCCAAGTTAAAAATGAGAAAAACCTTCCATTGAAAACTATTCATAGTGATCATGGAATAGAATTACAAAATTCTGATTTTGAAACTTTTTGTAGTAGAAAAGGTATTACTCACAACTTTTTAGCACCTAGAACTCCTCAACAAAATGGTGTAGTTGAAAGAAGAAATAGAATTCATCATGAGATAACTTGAACCATGTTGAGTGAGTATTCTATTGCCAAGAATTTATGGGTTGAACCTGTAAGTACTGCTTGTTATACTATAAATTGAGTTTTGATTAGACCTTTTCTTAACAAAAATCTTTTTGAGTTATGGAATGAGAGAAAACCTAGACTTTCCTACATCAAGGTTTTTGGTTGCAAGGTATTCATCTTGAATACTAAAGATAATCTACACAAATTTTCACCAAAATCTGTGAAAGAATTTTCTTAGGCTACTCCACAACTTCTAAGGCTTATAGAGTTTTCAATAAAAACACATGTACTGTTGAGGAAACATTACATGTAAAATTTAAGGATTCTGATCCTTTTGTTTTTAAACCATCCCCACCAACATCCTTATATGTGTTTTCAAAAACTGATTATCAACCTTTGATAGAAGATCCTTCTGATAAGGAAAATGTTCTAGAAAATAACTTTGAAACATTTACCCTAGAAGATTTCCTACCCTATGTTGATGACCAGGTTTTACAAAACCCAAACCAGTCGTTTCTAATGAATCATCCCAGTGATAGTATCATTGATGATGTAAATCAACCTTTAAGGACTAGAAATTCCTTAAGGAATGAAGTAGAACATCTAGAATTTCTTTCCCAATCAGAACCAAAAATCACTGATGAAGCCTTAGGTGATGATGATTGGATCAAAGCCATGCAAGATGAGCTAAATGAATTCGAAAGGGATAAAATCTGGACCTTGGATGAAATATCTAAGGAAACTTCTATTATTGGAGTAAAGTGGGTCTTCAGAAATAAGTGTGATGAAAATGGAGGCATAGTTAGAAATAAAGCTAGATTGGTTGCTAAAGACTATAATCAACAAGAGGGAATAGACTATGAAGACACCTATGCTCCAGTAGCTATACTTGAATCTATTCGTATCTTACTTGCCTTTTGAGCATTATTCAATTTTAAACTTTTTCAAATGGATGTGAAATGTGCTTTCCTTAATGGTTATGTTCAAGAGGAAGTTTTTTTGGAATAACCTCCTGCCTTTGAAGACACAAAAATATGCTGATCATGTTTTTAGACTTACCAAATATTTGTATGGTCTTAAACAGGCCCCATGAGTTTGGTATGATAGACTTACCAGATTTTTGCTTCAAAATAGCTATGTTAAGGGAAATGAAAATCCAACCCTTTTTATAAATAAAGACAAGAAAAATGTTTTTATTATTCAAATATATGTTGATGACATCTTATTTGGTTCAACTCCGCAATCTCTAACTGATTCTTTCGCAAGTCTAATGAAATCTGAGTTTGAAATGAGTATGATGGGTGAGTTAACATTTTTCCTTGGTTTTCAAATTTCTTAAAAACCATATGGAACCTATATATCTCAACATAATTATATTAAAAATCTTCATAAAAAGTATGTATTTTACAATACTAAAAGTATTAGTACTGCCATTGATACCTTAAACACACTTGATCTTGATGATGCTAGGAAACCAGTAGATCAAACATCTTTTAGAGGTATGATAGGAAGCCTAATATACTTGATAGCTAGTCGTCCAGACATATTGTTTTCAGTATGCTTATGTTCCAGATATCAATCCAATCCTATGGAATCTCATTTAAAAGCAGTAAAAATATTTTTTCGCTACTTAATTGGAAGCACGGATCTAAGATTATTTTATACTTATGGAAATGATTTTATCTTAAAAATATTTTCAGATGCTGAATTTTGTGGATGTAGAATGGATAGAAAAAGTACATCCGAAACTTGTCATTTCTTAGGAGAGTCATTAGTTTCTTGGTCTTGCAAGAAGAAATACTCAGTATCACTCTCCACTGCTGAAGCTGAATATGTAGCAGCTGGAAGTTTTTGTGCTCAAGTGTTCTGGATAAAACACACACTCACAGACTATGGATTGAGTTTTACTGAGACTCATGTTATGTGTGATAACAGAAGTGCCATTTCCCTTAGTAGAAATCCCTCACATCACATCCATGCAAAACACATAGATATTAGGCATCACTTTCTCAGGGATCACACACTAAAAGGATATATTATTATTCAATTTATCAGAACACAAGATCAACTTGCTAACATTTTCAAAAAATATTTACCCTCCGATAGATTTGAATACATTAAAAAGAAGTTAGGAATGATAAATATGAGGTAATCCTTCTTTATTAACTTCTTGTTGAACAATTCTCCTTACAGTAATAAACTCTTTTTCATAGGGGGAGTACATTTTCTTGTTAGCATAATCAAAATTTTCGTAGTATGTTTTTTTAAAAAAAAGCTTTTGAAATCAAAATTTTTGTAGTTAGTTTTAAAAAAAAAGATTTTGTAATCAAAATTTTTGTAGTCAGTTTTTTTTAAAAAAATGGTTTTGTAATCAAAATTTTCGTAGTCTGTTTTTTTAAAAGAACATTTGTAATCAAAATTTTTCTTAGTCAGTTTTTCCAACATCTGTAACTAAAATTTTCGTAATGAAGTTTTCGGAACTGAAATTTTCTTAATGAAAATTTTTGGAATTGAAATTTTCTTAATGGAAATTTTCGAACTCGGAATTTTCATAATGACAATTTTTTGTACTCAATCGTTCCGTACTGAAATTTTTCATACTCAAACTTTTCATAATGAAATTTTTCGTTGTCAAACTTATCATTCTAAAATTTGTGAACTCAAACTTTTCGTAGTAAAATTTTCCGTAATCAAACTTTTCGTACTGGGATTTTTGTACTCATACTTTTCGTACTGAAGTTTTGGTACTCAAAGTCTTTTCAACTTTATGTTTTTCGTAGTCAAATTTTTCTTCAAGAAGAATATCACATATCACGAATAAACTTCATGGAAAATCCAAAAGGTATGATTTCTTTATTTAAGTGTTCGTAGTCATATATTGCTTGCTGGTATTTTCCTATGAGTTTTAAAATTTCTCGGATTCTAGTTTTCTTAAATCTGATTGTTTTTCTTAAGAACATCAAAAGATTGGATTCAATATTTCCTTGTGGGTATGTTTTCAACCGTCATATTAGATCAGAGAGTCTTTCAACCGTTAGATGGTTTTTGGAAGCTCAATGGTCACATCCATCACCTATATAAAGGGGACCCCCAATTGTTGTCCCACGTCGATCTTCAAGCTCTCGCGTGTTGAATTTCTACCTCCTTTCTTAAATCTCGTTCCGAATATTTCAGAGCTCTTCATTCCGAATGTCTTCTTAAGCTACTTCTCAGGATATGTCAACTTCGAAGCCAATCTCAAAATAGTTAGTTTACAGGGAGAGGTTAGTGCATCCTAGTTTCTAAAAATATTATTCTCTTATATCTAAGAATATCAGATTGAATGGCTGGGAGGATGTTTGCTTATCAAAGCCAGTGAATCAGGATCCAGTTTATATAGATTTTGTTGTTGAGTTTTACGAGTCTATTTCCTTCCTTAAGGAAGATAGCGGAGAGAAGTTTTCATTGAAATCTTATGGGAAGTCTTATATGTTTTCTTACACCAAGGCTACAAGCTTGGTGGGTCTATCTTATGAATGTGAAGTTGAGTTTTGTTCACATAAGCTTCCGAATGAGCAAGGAAGTTTCAACAAAGTGAAGGCATTGAAATGCCTTGGCCTTAAAGATGCCAAGACTGCTAAGATTGGTCATCTCTCTTTGAATAATCGGAATCTATAACTGTGGGTACAAGGCTTTTTAGTAACAAGAAGGGTGATAAGGATAATCTCAAGAAGAGTGATATATACATCTTATGTTTTTTGGTAAATATAAGGAAGTTGAATTTGAGGAGGCATGTTTTGATTACAGTTAAGAATATTAAAGAAGGGAATATGAAAGCTCAGATCATAATGTATCCGGCCTTGCTTTCTATGCCTAATATCACGTGTCTTGATTTGATTAATGTTGCTTGTACTTCCAAGCCAACACATTGTAAGATGATGCTGATAAGTGATGATACATTAAAGAGGATGAAGATGGGTTTGTATATTGAATCCATAGAATTCTACCCTTTACCAGAGGAAGAGGCTAAGACAGCTCAAAAAGATCAACAAACTCCCGAACCATCTAAAAAGGAAGGTAATAAGAGAAAGTTATAATGAGTGGTGGCTTAAGACGAGACCCAAAAAGATAAGGAAACTGAATCTGCACCACCCAAGCCAAAGAAATAAAAATCCTACCCGAATGAAGTGGTTTCTAAGTGGAGAGAAGACAATGAGAATAGAAAAGAAGGGGACCCTCAATTCTGATTAGATGTTGCTGAGGCTAAGGCCTTAAAAGAGAAATATTTGGATGAGTTAGAAAGACAATAAAAAGAAAAGAAACTAAAGAAGAAGATGTCAGAAGAAGATATTGTTCAATCTCTTTTGAAAGCAACAGAGATGGCTTCTAAGCAAATTCTAGTTCCTGCAACTTTTCTTACTGAACCTTTACCAGAGACCCCTCGGAAGAACTACTTCACTCATGAAAAGCATAAAGATAAAGAAGTTGTCGAAAGAGAATAAGAAGAAGTTGTTGAGAGAGTAGAAGAAGAAGTTGTGGAAAGAGAAGAAGAAGTAGTAGAGGAAGAAGAAGAAGTAGAAGAAGGAAGTGAGGATCCAGATGACCTAATTAAACAAGTTGAGTATTATCAAGAAAAGGCTGAATCCACAATACTCATCACTCCGGGAATGGGAGTTGAGAAAGAAGGGAACAAATATAATGATAAGGAAGAGGATGATAAAGAGTATGAATTGTCCGAGGAAGAGACCAATGAACAGAATTTTCTTGAGGAAGGAGCATAAAAGGATAAAATAGTTGAAGATAAGATTGTTCAACTATCGGAGAGTGAGGAAGAATCTCCAGATGATCAACCCATTGCGAAAACCGATAAAGGTAAGAAAGTGCTCATGGATACACCAACAAAAGATATCATTAGGAATAAAGAAGTTGGTGGTTCTTCTAGAAGAAATCTAGTCGAGCTTGAAGAAAAGCATTCACCTAGTAAGGTATCAGATTCAGAGTCATCATCTTTGGGTCAAGACTTTGTTGTTGAGTCTCTGAAGAAATTGGTCGACACCATTTCGATCTTTCCCACCATAGACTTTAGATGCTAGATGATGCAACATAGTCTAAATTAGAAGTCAGAATCCTTATCTATGGTGATAGATAAGTGTGTGAAGATTGAAGAAGATCATAGAAATGTCATTATCAATTATGATGTTCAGAGTAAATCTTGCAGAAAAATCACTTTGTGGTCTAAGAAGGTGGATGATGACTTGGATGAGTTTTATCGTTTTCAAAATGATGTTAAAGATGTTTTTGATACTGAGGATGCAAAGATAAAGAATCTTCAGGATAAGAAAATCCTTGAGAAAAATTCTCAGAATCAACAAGTGAAGGACTTGAATGATAAGGTTAACTCTCTTGCTCAAAATTTTAAAAAGGATAAAGATCTCCGAATTGAGCTTGAAGAAAAGCTTGTAATGAAAGATGAGTTAGTGAAGATGTGGGAAGAGGCCATTAAGGCTTAGGAAGAGGTTCTGAAAGCTCAATAAGAAAAAATCATAGCTTTGGAGAATCATGCTAAGTAGGATCATAATGATTTGAAGAAGCTGAAAACTCTCCTGAAAAAGTTAATTCCAAAAGAAAAGGATGACAAATGAACTCAATCTGATCTTTTGTTGCATTTTATTTTCTTTGTAAAAATTATTTCAACTCTAATGAAATCTATGGTTGTTTGTATCTGGTGTTATTTTGTACTAATGATTCAGGTACTTTATTTTTTTCCATTCCCACAATTCTTTTTGAAAATCACAAAGCAAGATAATAAAAAAGAACTACTCTTAAGGGGGAGAAGGAAAATTTCTAAACTAAGAATAACTATCCTTAAGTAAGGGGGAGTTCTCATTACTGTTCCTTCATTCTAATTAAAATTTCATTCATTAAATCAAAAATACAATCCTTAGAGTTCCAATGCCTAAGGGGGAGTTAGTTGTATTCACTATCATCCAATAACAAAGGGAGATGAGTTTTAATTTCAAAGTCTAATGATGTTTTTTCAAAGTCCTTATATTTATTTTTCGTAAGGATGTTTGTGCTTTCCAAAAAGGGGGAGATTGTTGAGTCAATAAGGTTTTCCTTATGACTTTTCCATTCTATCTTGTTTTAAAAATCACAAACACCTTATACTTAAGCAAATAGATATTTTACTTCTCTAAGGAAAATTTCCTTCCTTAAGGAAATTTACCCTAACCAATATTTCCTTATACATATCAATATTTTTATTAAGTATAAAAATTTTATTCATACCTAAAACCTTGGAATCATATAATACTTAGATATGACGCATTCTATTTTCGGATCCAAATTCTGGATATGAACTGTAATGAAGTTCCACTCTAAATTCCGGATATGAACTGTAATGAAGTTCCACTCCGAATTCTGGATAAGAACTCTAATAAAGTTCCATTCCGAATCCTTGATACGAACTCTAATGAAGTTCCATTCCGAGTTCTAGATACGAAATCTAATGAAGTTACATTTCATAATTTGGATACGAACTATCATATAATTTTACTCCGAATTCTGGATACGAACTCTCATATAGTTCCACTTCGAATTCTGGACTCTGAAATCTTACTAGTTCGACTCCAAACTCTTACTAGTTTGACTCTAAAATTTTACGAGATCGACTCTGAACTTTTACTATTTTGAATCCAAACTTCGATGAGTTAGACTCCAAACTTCTATCAGTTCGACTCTAAACATTGTATATTCAGATTCTGAATTCTAGTGAAACCAAATTCTGAATTTCCTTAAAAATTCAGACTCCGGATTTCCACAGAATTCAGGATCCGAATATCTATAAAACAGAATCAGAATATCTCTTTATTATAGACTCCCAATTACATTTTGGTTAGACTCCGAAATTTTATTTTCTTACATTCTGAACTTCAGTTTTTCTTATACTTATACTTGTTTCATTACAAAATGATGTTGTTCTTTCAATTACACATATTTTTTTTATAAAACGACGTCATCCATTCTATTTATAACTAACCTTTGGTTAAGTGACATGTGTACAGGTCCCAAAGAAATTTAAGGAAAATATGATTGTTGGAGGAGGGAGCCAACCATTGGAGTTTCGCCTATAAATAGGATCTCATTTGAAAAGAAGCAACAAATTTTGGAATTTTGGTGATCAGAATTTCTTGAAGTGATTTATAGAGAGAGAGAGTCTCTTATCAACTCTCAAGCTTCATATAGAAAGTTTGAACGACTTGTTCAAACATTTCCTTGTGCAGATTAATTCGTGCGACTCTGATTGTTGGTGATTAAAATCGAGGGCTTCTGGGGATATGGGGACAAAGGTACCAATTACCTTAAAGTTGAGGGCTTCCTTGCTGAGGAAGACAGAGGTTCCAACTACCTTGAAGTTGAGGGCTTGCGGGGATAGCAAGACAGAGAATCCGATCTTCGTATTGAGGGCTTACCCTGGTGTGGGTAAGACAAACTTGCTTAAAATTATAAATCAAGGGAACTTTATCCAAGGTTGTTGGATACCCTTCTCTTTGGGTTAAAATATTTATATCTTGTTACCTGTTTTTGTTATAATTTTTTCCACTACATTTGGTGTTTTAAGGAAAGTATAACCTTATTATATTTTCCTACACTTGTACTCTGACTTAGTAAGATTCTATATGCTTTAAGTTAGAATATCATATTGTAAACTTTGGTTAAGATTCATTTTCCAGATCCATATTTCCGGAACCCGTTTTTCGGAATGACTTTCCAGATTTAAGCAAGTGTATAGAACTAGTAGTTTGTAACTTCATACCTTGTCCCAATATTTTAATTAGTGTTAGAGGTGTTGTGAATTTTCTTAGTTTAACTTTGTTAAACGTATATATTTCCTTGTTTAAGGAAATTTTTAAAGTGTACAATTCACCCCCTCTTCTGTTTATTGAGCATCTACATCATTATTTCGATCCTACACGATCCTCACTAAAGCCTCTCATGAATGATGTGAAATAAGCATAATAAATCCCAGTGAATAAATAAATGGATCTAAATCCTCATCTAAGTAGGAACAACTATCTTTCCCCATCCTTAACATGGCTTCTTGACCAAGTAACCCTTACAAGTAAAATATTAAATATCAAAATCACATGTATATAAACAAGGTAACGCTATTTCACTTAACCACTAGTTTATCTCTCTCATACCCCAATCACACACATCCTATGCTAATCCATTCCCTAGGTAAATCGTCCTTGATTTGAGTTAGGCCTCATCCCTACATATCTTATTCATACACATTTTCCAACATCCCATGTTGGCATTAGTACACGTATCTATATTATCATCAATATCATCCAATATGAAACCAAATGTATGTTTGGAAGATACTTAATCTTTTGTAAATGCATTATACCTCAATCAATCACAACCCATTCTCATACACCAGTGGGAATCAAAAGCCACTATGGACAGATACATTTTTTCAATATACTTGAAGCCCTTAAAACACACACATAAATATATAGTAAAATCGAGAGTCATCACATCCCATGTAGAAAGGCACAAAATACTGTAATCCATTATAACCTGAGATATGGATAACCATATCTAGGTACAAAGAAAGAGTGGGGGAGAGGTATAAGTCAACCATATTTTCCATCTCTAACTTGTATGATGAAGAAAATTGTCCCTCCCACACATGACATTTAGGTATTGGTTTCCCTACCGAGGAGGGTGGGGTAGCATATGAGATTAGAAAGTATATAAATAATATAATTCAAAAACCACTGTAATGGAAAAAACATAGCCTTAGACAAATCTACCACTAACGTCGCACATGACCCCTGACTGTCATTACTATGGACTAAGTATAATGCAAGAACATAAGTATCATGTTAATTATTAATTAATTAATTAACTATTAATTAATTTATATTATGGATTTTTTAGATTAACATATAAATATTATTAATACAAGTGAAAAATACATTGATAATAACCTTTCTAATATTATCAGGTTTTAATCATAAAAAACACATAAATATTCTAGATTTAATCACATGATCCTTGAAGCACCCAATTCAACCATCCCTATGTTTTTATTAATTAATATTATATTTTCATCTCAGTGAAAAGTGTATGACTACATCAAGAAGAACTGCACATGTCATGAAAAGGGTATGAATTTATCTAGATGTGGGAAACCAACAAATTTAATTTTTACTATAAGAAATCCAACAAGAATCAAGAAAAAAGTAAGTACCAATGTTAAATCTCCACATTGATATCATCATTACCACTCCGATTTTCTACAAAATTATGCATAAAATCAAATCATACTTCCATTTAGAATATCAACCATTAATATAGCATGATCTCACATCCCATTACTCATCTAAGGTTTCCAACCACATCAAAAAAACCATTACTCAAACATCCTTGAGCCCTTTCTCTATAAATATTCATAGTCCCCCACCTATTTCACATTAGGAATCCAAAAAAAACATTGTTATCAAACAAACAAATCAATAATATAAAATTAATAGGTCATAAAAACATTTGAAATTCATTTTTGGCCCATAATAAATGAACTATGTCTATATCACCAAGGTATACAAGTCTTTCACAATAGGAATAGGATCGCTCTCTCTAAATAATTCATATTTAGCAAAAAACCATTTCAATTCCCATATTTAATTAATCAATTTAAAAAAACAATGTTTCTATCTACAAGAAACCTATAACATATCAACTATCAATATCCATTAATCTACATAATCATGTGTTTGGCCTTAATTTTCTATTACATGAAATCCAAGGACTAATTATTATTAATTTAAATACCATATTCTTTAATCCCATCCACATGATTTTGGAATTAGGGTTTTAATGGACATGAATAATAATTAACCATTAAATCATAAAAATAGTAATAATAAATATAACACAATATATTAACAAAAATTGAGGCAAAAAAAGAATAATACCATAAGAGGTCATAAACCCATACCGTGACTTCATTCATTCTTTAAATTCACAGGTTTCTATCTTAAAGGATAATTCCACCATAAAACAAATGATTAAGGAATGTTAATCTCAAACATTCTATTTAAATAAAAATAGAGGTAACATATCACCTACATCA
The DNA here is from genome assembly GCA_963277665.1 of Viscum album. Taxonomy (NCBI): domain Eukaryota; kingdom Viridiplantae; phylum Streptophyta; class Magnoliopsida; order Santalales; family Viscaceae; genus Viscum; species Viscum album. Next base: position 1,796,432,128 of record OY728131.1, read on the forward strand.
AGATGGAAAATTGGTAATTTCTACCCATAATGATGTGTAAGAAGTAAAATTGAAATATGATCACAAAAATTATGTTTACTGATCAATATCAGGATGAATCTTTTGAAACACAAGAGAATAAATAGAAAAAAATTCTATAACAAGATGAGATATAATAAAAGATAAAAAGGGTCAACATAAGGGTAACACTCCACTGAGATAATTATGGATCAATTTGTAGAATATGAGGGTTGAATCTGGTCAAAGGTGATTTAAAGGCCTTCAAAAAATCTCTCTTGGGAGCCTTGGGTTTGAGAGTGGAAAGGAAAAATAAAAAAATGTGATGTGGCTCCCGAATGTATAACATATCTTAAAAAATAAACATTCACTACATGAATGTCTCATTCATGCCATGAATTCATTCTAGAAGAACCATTGAATTCTTCTTGAAACCATTTATGTTTTGAACTCAAATTCAAGTTAGGAATTATAAATCTGGCTGTGAATGCTAAGTTCACATAGTTAATACCTCCTGTAACTATATTTCAATCTTCTAAACAAATGTTCATCTATCTCATTCCCCAAATCTCACTATAAAAATACCCTAGAAAAACCAGTCGCATACATGATTCATCATTACAACTGATCTAGATGAGGTTATTTTAGTAATATATCTCAAAAATTACATCATGATTTTCATTATGATATTTGATAAGATGTTTTCAATTGAGGTCATTTAAATGAGGCATTGGAATTATTTTTTTAAATCTATATTAATGTGTTGGAAATTAATATGTGGGAATAAATATTCTATAATGATACTTATAATGATGTGTATAATTGGAATCACCTGTGAAAGGTAAACATACCCTAGAGTAGTAATAATAGAAAAAAATAATTAACTTGTTCTAGTGGTAAATTTCTAATGTATTTAATATTAATTATTCACATAAAAGTATGTCAATTTAAATAATAAAAAATAATATAATTTAGACCTTTTATCATTCATCATTGTCTGTAGATGTTTATGGTGATAATATTCAAATTTTTGTTACAATTATAAATAATTAACCATTAATTTTAGCATAAAAAATGTTGATTACTTTATCATATACCTTATTGAGGAATGTTTTATGTAGTATGATGTTTTCTTGGTTACGATGACCATATATTATTTGGATTTTGGTTATATGAGTGTTCAATATATATAATAATTATGGTGATAATGTTAATGTGTATGGTGTGATTATGAATATTTATCCTTAATGATTTTATAAGTTTTTATTTTAGATACGCCCATGTGGGAAATAGTTATAATTAGAAACTGTTATATTTTTATATTATTTTATACTACGTGATGTCTAATTTTTGATAATGAGATAATACTTCCTTGATGATGGTGAGGTATCTTGTAATTAGTTGGAAATTAATTCCATATTCAAGATAGAATAATAAATAGTGTTGTGATTAATAGGAATTGATATGATTTTTATAGTTATCTAAAATTTCATTTTCAATAATTGATTCACTAGAAAAATATAGATTTTATATAGAGGAATAAATGATGTAATATCAATACTAGATTAACTTTATAAGATAAAAGTTTTTTTTAAAATGTATACATGAGAAATATAACATCTCCAAGTTGATTAAAGTGAATTCATTTTTCGTCTCCTCGAGTGATAGATAAATTATTATAAGATTCTAGTAATATAGTGTATAATAGGATTAGTTATGATCCCATAGAATGAAATTGTGGCATAAATAATGTTATTTAAGTGGAATTAGAAATTATCTATATAAATAAGTGGCATTCCTCCTCAGAATTATGATTATATAAAAATGGTTATAGTGATGTTATTATAGATTTGGAAATGGGTAAAAGGTCACTGAGTTATATATTTAGTAACAGGCATTATAATCAATTTATTTTTTATGATAAGAAAAAGTGGTAGTGTTATAATATTCTAGTATACGATTTATGATTAAAATATTAATAAAAATTAAATATAAATTTAGCATTAAATAACATTTCTTTCAATAATTATTTTCATTTTTAGTAACTCTTTCAGTATTAAAATTGATTTGGGTTTTTTGGATTTTGTTCAACGGTTTTTAATGATTTCATTGAAAATAAAAATACTATTATTTATATAATATTGAAATATATCCCATGATTCATAAACTAAAAAATTAGATGAGGGTTTTATGTGATTCTTTAGTGATAATATAATATGATGGTTTTTATCATGACCCCAATATATTGGCACCACTAGTAGGCTGACAATGAAGATAAAAAGTGACCCCCAAAGTCCCCCTCCAATATTCCATGAGGTGGCGACTAGCCCCGAGGATTAAAAATGCACATATAGATGCATTTTCATAAAAAAGGATTTAAGAAAACGTGATAATTGGATATCCACCAATAAAAATCATAATACAATTCTCTTCACATAAATAGATTCATACATTCCAAATGTTAGTAACATGTAAAATGTACAAAATTATGGAAAATAAATATAACAGAACATCTAAACTCATTGAAAACTACCAAATACACCCATGATTCCTAAAAAACAACAACCATGTTCCATTACCACGCATTACCTCCAACCATATATCTATAATCATGTTATCAAGTACTCAATAAGCCATAACTTGCATGATCATACAAACATTGAGAAATCAAAACCAATGGAATTACGTTACAACTATGAGCCATTATAGACTATAAAAATATGTAACAACATATATCTCATATAGATATGTTATATAACATCTTTCCTTCCACAAAAATAATATCCATAAATTTTATCAACAAAAAAAATAATAATATATCAAGAAATACATTTTAAAAAATATATAATGTCAATAAACTAGTTTAAGATATAGAGAAATGGGGTATACCCCAAAATAATTTCACATATACATGTAATTCTCATCCCCATCAATTGTTAAATTGTAGCCTCATTAAATTTAATTACTCATTCTTTCATTCCAACATATTCAATAATCATTGTAATCCTTAGTCTCATGATAGTAAAATCAATTATTTGCTTCATTAAAAAATTGGGACATTCTAATTTCTATACCGCTGTTGAGTTTAATATTTATTTAATTAAACATATTCCATTCAAGTTCACCATGATTTTCATATTTATACACAACCAATTCAATACTGAGGTTTATATGATTTGACCAATTATGATTTTGGGGATTATATCAATAGAGACTTCTAAATATTTCCCAACATAAATCAATAATCAATTCATATATATAAATACAGTTAGAAGAAAGATAACTATAGATATTAATAATATATGGCACAAAACCAATAATTATTTCACATTATAATTAAGTAATAAACCTATTAATTACCAAAATTGTTTATTATTAATAAATATTATGTGATTCCAACATTTATTTAAAAAACTAATTCACACATCAAGTGGAAAAAATATCACAGAATATCATAGGATATATCAATAATTAGAACATGTAGCAATGACAATAGAATGGAAATTTTCCCATAATACCAGGATTCATTATTATTACTAGGTTCATGTTTTTAGTCAATTATAGCTATGTGAGAATTAATTAATGTTAAAAATAGTAGGTAATATCAATATCATTATATCAATAAATAGATGATTAATTATTATACCGTCAAAAAAATTATAACATCACAAGAAACACACCTTTCCCTTCCGACCTCCAGAAATTGATTATATTATATTAACACAATTTATTTGGGAAAATAAATTTCCCATATATTCATTACACAAATAAATCACACCCATCACAAAACATCGATTCAAGAAAGAGAACAAAAATATATGAATGGAGGATAATCAAAAAAGGTCTATTCAAATATATCTTTCTAAAAGATAGAACATATGTCTAAAAATCCCAGACTATAATTAGATGTACAATGTTATCAAAGAAATAAAAAACTATCAATAATGATCCACCAATAAATGGAACACTATAAAAAATATACAAAGTATAAATCACTTAGTTTTTATTGAATATCAATCCAAAATAGTGGTTTTACACAATAATGATCGTTTGAAAATGTATAAGAATAAGGATCATAAAGAGATTTCAGATAGAAGTAGAGTACATTGATCCATAATAAAAGAAGGGTCTGAATGCTAAGATATGTGACTAGAATATGGTGAGATTTTTTTGTTTCCACTATTGTTTTAGAGATAAAATAAAAAATAATACTAAGGGGTATCTGAACCTTTATTTTTGGAGGAATATTTAAAATTCTCCACCAAAACATAGTAAATCATACTACAGTCATGTTGTTTTTTGATCAGGGGATGTTCGCATCGTTTACAATTAAAATAGGTCTATCCACTTTTATTTTTTTAAAAAACTATTTTAAATCACCATTTACCACCATCATAACCTCCGCCATGGAATAGTGATAAATCCATAACTGTTTTTACCCACCACACTAATTCATATGGCATCGACAGATCCAAGATCACTACATCCTCCTTAATTTCCTAAAACCCAACATCTCTTCATATTCATACTCAAATCACCAACAACCCCATAAAATTGATAAAATCAAGGGTTTGAGTAGTCTTCATTTCTAATTAGAAAACTCTCCATGAAAAATAGCTTCAAATACAGCCATCTGAGTCATTTTAATGGTTGTGGTGCATCACATCACCAAGCTTCCCTACCATTACAGAGAAACAATATTGTGATACATACAAGTACTATCATTTACCATTAAAATGGCTTTATAAGTCCTATGGTACCGTAATATGAGATTCAAAATTCCCATAATTCCCTTATGCAAGCATCACATCTAAAACACCATCTCAAAGTGGCTAACAAGTCCTTTTTACCTCCCTTAGAACACTAAACACCACATATACATATTAAAACCCATATATTTTATATACCTAATTCATGAATTATTACATTAAGAAACACATAATAAAATACCAAAATATTAAAAGGCTTAGATTCTTCAGAAAATATTTATGTTTTGATAGATGAAATAGAGTGGCGTGTCACCCAATTTATCTGAGAATTTCTGTGGAGGTTGATTTGTCTAGACTGGAAACTGAGTTCATTTGAATCACCTTTACGGAATAGTTCCATTAAAAATACGACATTTTCTTTGAATCATCATATGATTTCCCTTCTTTGTGAAAAATAATGTTTCATCCAATAGTGGAGTGCAGGTGTGGGAGAATGAGAATTTACCGGATGTTGGTTACATGGATCCACTATTGGTATTAGGAGTCTTCTCTTGAGGCTGAACTAAGCAATCATACCAAGTCAATCTAAAGTATTATGTCCACATTCACTGGTCTACAAAGTATAGTGGGTCATCAAAGGTTAATAATCAGATTGGACATGCATTGGATAAACTGATTCTAGATGGAACAGAAAGGACTATTTTTCTCAGAAAGTGATTAGGACGATTCTTCAGGACTCAAGTGTCACTAATAAAATTACCTCTTATACCTAAATGGTATAGGGAACTGGATAGAAGGGTGTTGAGCTACTTAATCACTAATAGTGGGGGGGGGGGTAGGGGAGTCTTGGCCTATAGATTATTCTATGGTAAAGGGTGTCATATAGATCACATGAATTACATAATATCAAGCTATTTTGAATTGATCCTATATTGTAGATATGCATAAATAGTGATATGATGAACGTTATCCAAATTCTAATTCTATAACTATAACAACCTTACCCTAGATACCCAGAGTCGGTGCATTATTAAATAACATTGTCTTGATTATAAGGAATCAAGTCCCAAAATACCGATCAATTTAGGAGTTTTGGAAAATAGATTACATACATGGACGTTACATTACACATTAGATAATAAAACACAACATTAATGATACTTTGAGAACACCATTAATCCCCTAGATTAACACTTCTTATCAATCATAATACACTTCTGGGAATGCTAAGAAAATAAAATATTGAAAGGGGTGAGCTCAGATGCTCAGTAAGGATAAAATATAGAAGAAACTTTCATAAATAAGAATAAACTTTTAAGGAAATGTATAAGACTAAAACAAAAGTCTTTTAAACATAAACTTCAGAATAATATGTAAATGTTAAAAATAAAATAATTCCATTTACTTATTCACATGGATATTCTAATAGTCGAATAATCACATGCAATATCAATAGCCACTTTCATAATGATGGAATGCATAATGCCATACTTGATAATCACATAGTCAAGGCTTTGTTCCAAGGATACAAATAAAATTTTGTCAAGGCCTTATGCCAAGACACTAGTTTTTTTCACTAGGCCTACCGATGCATCGTGGAGCTATAGTGGGCTCCACCTGTCACTTACTAAGTCCAATGCAATCCTCATATGAAAAGGTTTAAAATAACATTAACATTCATTTTAAAAATAGAATACGAAATGTCAATAATTTATCCATAATACATGAATAATATAAAAATAACACATCCATAGTCAAACATATCACAAAACCTTCAATACGCTATTGATGTTTTGTATCATAATAAATCAACTTCAAATAAGATTAAAATCCATCAAAGGATGTTGACATAGATGAAATCAAATTTTTTTTACGGAAATATCTATTTCTATTTTGAAATCATTTAAAAGTCATATAATTATAAAATAATTTTTGTTAAAATATTATTATAAGATTGTAAGGGAAGCTTCGACGATGTTAAAACGGTGAAAAATAGCTGCACCTGTCATATAATTTAAAAAAACATTTTAACCTTAATTTTGTCGAAAAGGCCATAAAGTAACTTATTTGTAAAATGACCGAAAGATTCCTTTCAGTAACATATAAGGTCAAATATGGTCATAAATTTCTTTAACAAATTTTCTATTAAATAATAATTTTTTTTGAAATACACTTTTAAGAAAACACAGATGTGGATGATAAAATGGTCCCAATAGATACTTACGTAAAAACAACCTTGGATAATAAAGAGATTGTAGAATTAATCATTACATTGTAATTTTATTTAGTCGATGGTATGTTAAAATGAAATATAATAGTGAAAACATTGTTATTAAATTATAAAATAACTATATATATAAATATGATATCATATATGATCTTATAATATTGCTTTGTTAATAATATTTTAGTTGTATCATCATTTCGGGTGTTAACTGATTCATTTTTCTTTATATGATTAGTTACGTAAGCCATGTTTGTTATGGATAGGATGTATTTTATTAATATACAGAATGATATTAGTTTCATAAAAATTATTTTTAATCAAAAAATGAAAATTATTCTTTAATGATTATGACGGGGAATGAATCACATCGCATTCATGGAGACGGTAATCCATACGTACGCACGAGCGACAATATCAATATTTTGATATTAAAATCATATATAAATGGGTGTTATATCTTATATAAAGAATCATTATCATGTTATATTTATTATTTACATCATTTATACTCATTATTATACCCATCCTAATGATGAAGTGTTTGAATAACAAACTGCACCACGATGTGGAGACGGTAATTCGTATGTACGCACGCATGCTGAATTTGTCATTTATAGGATGGATAGAATAATGAATATTGTTGTAAAATTTTTATAATAAAATCATATTATACATAATATAATGGAGTTACTATTTTATAATGGAAACAACAAAGAAATATGAAGTGGAAGAATAAAAGAACTTGAAAGAGGTGATGAAATATTCACCTCTTCTTCAGGTTTCTCCTTCAGATTTGATCAAAAGGTATCCATAGGATGGATTTCTAACCCTAGGAATGCCTCTAGGATGAAGGGAGGAAAGTTTGGAGGATATTTGGGCATGCGTTGACTGAGACAAAAGGTTTTGGAGGTGTGAAATTAAGATAAGGGGAAGTGCCCTTTTATAAGAGAGGTGATGGTCACTTTAGGAAACGATTGAAATATTATTTTATAATAAAATAATTTTCGATTTATAATGGTACCAAAATAATTTATTTAGAGGATAAGGTAGGTATGGGCCGAAAACCTCTCAACCAAAAGGTTTTAGACAGGTTTGGGGCATCATATTAACCTTATCTTTTAGATTTAATTCTTAGTTAAATAGTTTGACATTTACCATGTCTCTTTGTTTTTTTATATTTTATGGTAAATAATCTTAATATAACAAGACAAGAGAACCCCATGTGGTTCATTATTAATATATACAACCTTACCTAAGTCATTTTTCCAAACCTTAGTTTTTTGGAAATATTATATCAATTAATAATATAATATTTGTTTTAAAAACGTAATTATGTCAATTTTGACAGTATTTAGTATTTGATTTTTTTTTTGAAATCCATAAAAACTTCATCACACAAATAAAATTTATTTAACCAACCCTAACATGTCATATTAACCTATAAAATTAGTGTAATTCATAAGAAGTCTCAATATACATTTATTTGGATAATTATAATATCAATTATTTTAATATTTCATTAATAAGGTAATTCCTGCAATATCATTGTGTCATAAATAAATTAAATTATTTAATGTATAAAAATTATGAAAAAATACCATTTTTTATTTAATTTTTTTATCTTGATAATGAATATTTTATAGTCAAATTTATATTTTGTATAACTCTATATTAAAAATGGTTTAGTTATTAAACTGTGAATTTAATTCTTTTAACTCTTCTTTAAATAAAATAATAATAAAGGTCATAATCATATCCATGTGGAGAAAAGGGAATAATATTTTATTCCTAAGGTTGTTTTTGGGTGAATTATACTTATCCAATAAAATTAGGACATGTTTTAGGGTAATTATGAAATCATATTTAACCTTAATCACCCTATTTACTTTTAATCGTGATAAATAAAAGTCAACAGTTACTATTCATGAAAAATTATTTTCATTTTATTAAACCATATTTTACATAATGATATTAACCGAATCTATCGGATATTTGAAACTCAACTCACAGAAGCGGTAAAATTATGTTTTATGTAGATTTACAAATGCTCCTAGGAGGTGGGTAAAAGACGGTACAAAGTTCGATAAAATTTTTTATATATAAATTTATTATAAAATTACTCCAATTTACTAAATTGAACATATATATTTATTATATATCTATTTTTAATAAAAATAAATTAAAATAAAATAACTAATTATTTAAATAAAATGTCAGTATTAAATAATAACGTAGTGTTTTTAACTATTCATCAAAAATTGAAAGTTTTCAGAAAAATACCAACAATTTACCCTAAGATAATTTTTATATTCCAAATTCAAAAATGAATTATATTTTATGAAATTTGAATTATATAAGTTTCATTTATTAAATTTAAAATTTTTTCCCACTATCAAAACCAAAAATTGGGTTTTAAAAAGAAAAAACTATCAATAGATTAACATGTGTTTATGTCAAAATTAAATGTGAAATTACTAATAATGACTTACATTGTATTAAATTATTAAAATATAATCTAATTATACATCAAAACATTTCAAAGGAATAATTCAAGACTATAAATTTTTTCAATTAAAAAATTGATTTCAATTAAAACATAGTATTTTTCATTATTCGTCAAAATATGAAAGTTATCAGAAAAGTGCCAAAAATTTATCCAAACTAAATTTTTATGTCCTGATTCTAAAGAAGAATTTAATTTCATTAATTTTAATATATAAACTTGTCAAATATTTTGTTTAAAAAAGGGTTCTCTATTAAAAGGTGGTAAAATTTCATTTTTGGAAAAATACTTTTTTTATCTGAAAAAATGAATTTTTTCTTATATTATGTATATAAAAAAAATATTGATGTTTAAATTATATAGAGTATATAAGATTCAAAATTTAGTTAATAATATTCATAACCTCTTTTTGAACGGTTAGTTTTGTAAGTTGTGGTGCGCTCAAAATCGGTGTTTCTTGTAGTGCAAGCTATTGAATTACATTATTGAGATAACATACTATGAAATAATGGGGTGTTACATTCTCCCATATTTTAATAAATTTCACGCTCGCAATTTGAAATTTTTCTTCAAAAATAAATGTTTATAAATAGAGAAAATACCATTGTGGAAAGCCAAATCAGAAATTGGGTTAATATAATTTAGTCTTAATAAGAGGGAAAGGGAAATGCAAATTCACCACCAAATTATGATCTTCATTATGAGAACATTGGTGGAAATTAGAGAAACATAATTGGAAGGAAAACGTAAATATTTATAGGGAGTGACTGAGGTCATCAATCACAAACAAGTGTAAAATTGAGGGCCTCAAAGCCATCAATATAAGATGATGTGAAATATCATCAGTTCAAAAAAAAACATGGTATTAGGATAAAACATTTTTTGTTTTAAGATACCTTCCCTATAGTTTATGAATTAATTTATTCATATAATAATGGAAAAAATATAAATATATAGTTGATATGTAATGTTTTATCCTGTAACTAATTCCCACCAAAAACTCATCTTTCACTCCAAAGGATAATAGATATCAATAATATTATATTTATCCTAATCGTATAGGGTTCAAAAATATAATGAATTTATAATTCATTTGTCATAATTTTTAGTGAAAATACATTATAAAAACTAGGACATCACCTATGACAGTGGTAGGTGATCCACCCTTGTCCTTCTTCGGTTGCGAGTTCAAGTCTCGCGGCCTTTCCGGACACAACGGGTTGTCGCCCAACCTCCAGGTTGTCCTTTTTATGACATTACAAAAATAATTTCATGAAATCATTAAACCTTAACAATAGCATCCACGGTCAATATTAATCGATTCCAACCTTTTGACTTATCCAAAATACTTCTGTCCAAACTCACAATCCAAAATTTATAAGGAATGTTAACACAATGAAGATCCTTTTTTCCACGTAATAACATGTGAATAACTTCATCATGTATTCGTTTAAAATACTATAACACCCTGAATTTCTAGAAAACCTTATTGATTACATTCATGCTTTGTTATTACTTATATAATACTAGATATATACCTTCTATCCAAAAATGTTGTAAACTCCAACAATGATGGAATATACAAATCATTAATCATTTCCAAGGATTTCATTAATATCCAATATAATTTATCCAAATTAATAATATCTTATTCCAAAATCACTACCTCAGTATCAGAATCATATTAAGGTTTATCTTTATTTCAAACATATATTTTCCAAAATTTAACCTTCCATTGTGTCATTTTTCTTGGTTCCACAGAACCTCAAGTCCTTAATGAAATAATACTGCTGTACAATCCTTATATACTCTAGAATTCTTATAACTTGTACATAATTAATACAATACTCAAATTACAAAATACTTTAATAACAACATTATATCTCTTAATCATTCCTCTTCATCTTCGGTAGTATCATAACTTGATTATTATCCAATAAAAACATTTAAGGTATACTCTAATGATTTAGACATTGATTTGCGTAGTGTCCCATCACCATATAGATGTAGCATTGTACATTTGAAACCTTTTTCATACCCATGCACTGATGTACTTAGTTTCCTTTTTCTCCACACTTATAACAAAATCTCATTCCCTTCATGCATTTACCATGGTGATTCTTTCCACAGTTATCACATACGAGAAAATCATTCTTTCCCTTATTTTTTTATCCACATTTCTCTCTTCCATAATTTTCTTCTCATGCTTCCCTTCAAATCCATAGGACTCAGAAAATTCTTTACCTATCTTATTAACACATGATAATATTTCTTCATATGATAAGAATACATGGGGGACTATTTTTATTTTAAATGTTGGCTTAATACCATGAATGATATGATCCTTCTTAATATTTAGATCATGCGTATTGATGGAATTCACATTCTTTCTACAAGGATCCATTTCTAAACAATGGAATACACTATGTTTGTTTATGAATTTCAATACATAATTCCAAACTGGTAAAATACCTAACGTAAATTGAAAAGATTATGCATATAATATATAATCATAAAAGTACTTTCATTGATGAAGAATTTACACCTATATAATTTATAATGGATTGTAAAGAAAATGTTAATTTTCCTACGCATATCCCCCAGGAGTGTCGTAACCAAGAGTGAAGAAAAGCATGTTGTCGTGTACCAGGATAGCCCAAGTCAAGCCCAAAACCCTTTGTCAGAGTTTTAAATCATAGGTACATCTGTTCCAGAGCCACCTCTACCTACTCATATCCAGACAGGGATGTATTGCTTGGAAAATTCACAAAATCTCTATATTTCCAAAATTTGTGTTTTTTATCTATACTAATACTCAAAGTCTATCTTCAGGTAATGTTATCTAATCAGAGTTTTTATAAATCTATTTCCATGCTTTTTTCTAAACATCCTATGATAGCAACTGTAAAGACCTGAACCCAGTTACCCAGAGTCAGTGAATTATTACATAACATTGGCATGATTACAAGTAATCAATTCCCAAAATACTGATCAGTTTACCGGTCTAGGAAAATAGATTACAAACATAAACGTTACATTACACATTATAAAATAAAACAAAACATCAATGATCCTTTGAGAATACCATTAATTCCCCAGTTTAACCCTTCTTATCAATCATAATACACTTTTTGGAGTCTTGGGAAAATAAAATATAGAAAGGGGTGTGCTCAGATGCTCAGTAAGGATATAAATATAGCGGAAACATTCATAAATAAGCATAAAAATTTAAGGCAAGGTATAAGACTAAAACAAAAGTCTATTACAATTAAACTTCAGAGTAATATATAAAATATACAATAAGATAAATCCATTAACTTATTTACATGGATATTCTACTAGATTAATAATCACATGGAATATCGATAACCACTTTCATAATAATGGAATGCATAATTCCAGACTTCATAACCACATAGTCAAGGCCTTGTGCCAAGACTACAAATAATATTTTTTCAAGGCCTTTTCCGAAGACACCAGTTTGTCTCATGAGACCTACCGATCCATCGAGGAGCTATAGAGGGATAAACCCACCACTTACTATGTCCAATGCATTCCTCATATAAAAAGGTTAAAACGTATCATAAACATTCATATTAAAACAAGTATATGAAATTCCAATACATTATCCAGAAACCATGAATGGTGTAAAAATCACACATAAATAGTAAAAAATATCACAAAACCTTCAATACAATATGGAAGTTATGTATCATAATAAATCAACTTCAAATAATCTTAAAATCCATCAAAGGATGTTGATATAGGTGAAATAAAAACTTGTTTTTAAGGAAATTTCTCTTCCTATTTTAAAATCATTTAAAAGTTTTATAATTGTAAAAGAAAACATTTGTTTTAAAAATATTCTAATATGATTTTAAGGGAAGCTTCAATGGTGTTATAACGACGTAAAATAGCTGCACCAGCCATATTAGTTAAAAAAATTCATACAATAATTTTGTTGAAAAGGTCATATAGTACATTGTTTGGAAAACAACGGATAGATTAATTTAAAAAAATATAAGTTAAAAAATGGTATAAATTACTTTAACCCATTTTCTATTAAATTTTAAAAAATGATTGAAATTCATTTTTCTGAAAACAAGGATGTGGATGATAAAGAGGTCCCAATATATACTTACGTAAAAACAACCTCGAATAATAAAGAGATTGTTGAATTAACCCTTACCTTGTATTTTTCCATAGTAGATGGTATTTTAACCTCCTTTATAACAGTTAAAACATTGTTATTAGATTAAAAAATATCTATATTCATAAATATGATATCATATATGATCTTATAATATTACTTTATTAATAATATTTTAGTAGTATCATCGTTTCAGGTGTTAACTGATTCATTTTTCTTTATATTCTTGGTTATGTAAGACTTGTTTGTTATGGATAAGATTTATTTGATTCATATAGAGAATTATATTATGTTCATAAACAATAATTTTAGTCATAAAATTGAAATTATTCTTGAATGATTATGACGAGGGATGAATCTCGTCGCGTTCGTGGAGACGATAATCCGTACATACGCACGAGCGACGATATCATTTTTTTGATATTAAAATATTATATAATTAGATGGTATATCATATATTCAGAATTAGTATCATGTTATATTTATTATTTACATCATTTATACACATTATTATACCCATCCATATGATGAAGTGTTTTAATAACAAAATACACCACGACGTGGAGACAGTAATCTGTACATACACTTGTATAGTGACATGATCATTTATAGGTTGGATAGAATAATGAATATGGCTGTAACATTTTTATAATAACATCATAGTATATATAAGATACTGGAGTTATTTTTTTAGAATGGAAACAACATATAAAGAGGATGTGGAAGAAAAAAAATAACTTGAAAGAGGTGATGAAATATTTACCTCTTCTTCAGGTTCTTCCTTTTGATTTTATCAAAAGGGATCCATAGGTTGGCTTTCTGACCAATGTAATGCCTCTACGATATATCTAGGAATTTGGCGAGTATATTTTTGCAGGTCTTGTCTGAGACAAAAGGCTTTGGAGGTGTTAAATTAAGAGAAGGCGAAGTGCCCTTTAAAAAAAGATGTGAGGGTCACTTTAGGAAAAGATTCAAATATTATTTTATAATAAAATAATTTTAGGTTTCTAAGGGCTAACAAATTAATTAATTATATTCTAAGGTCGGTATGGGTCAAAAAACCTTAAACCAACAGGTTTTAGACATGTTTGGGTTATCATATTAACCTTATCTTTTAGATTTTACTCTTAGTTAAATAGTTTGACATTTACCTGTCTCTTTGTATTTTTATATTATATGGTTTATAATATTACAATAACAAGATAAGAAAACCCCATGTGGTTAATAATTAGTAACTATAACTTTATCTATGTCATTTTTCTGATCCTTATATTTTTAAGAATATTTTATCAATTAATAATATAATATTTGTTTTAAAAACAAAATTATTTTATGTTTGACACTATTTAATATTTAATTTTTTTAAAGCCATAAAAACATCATCGCGTAGAATAATATTTATTTAACCAACCCTAACATGTTATATTATACTAAAAAATTATTTTCATTCATCAGAAGACTCAATTTAGATTTATTTGGATATTTATAATATCAATTATTTTAATCTTTCATTGATAAGGTTATTACTGCATCATCATTGTGTCATAAATACCTTATATAATTTAATTTCTAAAAATTATAAATAAAATAAAATTATCGATTAATTTTTTTTAGCTTTCAATTGAATATTTATAGTCGAATTTATCTTATGTATAACCCTATATTAATTTTTTTAGTTATTAAACATGGAATTTAACTCTTTTAACTCTTCTTTAAATATAATAATAATAAATATCCCAATCTTATCCAAGTGGACCAAAGGGGGACATATTTTATTCCTAAGGTTTTTTTGGTCGAATTATACTTATCCAATAGAATTAGGACATGTTTTAGGATAATTATGATATCATTTTTACCCTTAATTACCCTATTTACTTTTAACCGTTGTAAATAAAAGTCAAAAGTTACTATTCACAAAAAATTATTTTCATATTATTCAACAAAATTTTAATTAATGATATTAACTATGTCCCTATGATTTTTGAAATTCATCTCAAAGAAGCGGTAAAATAATGTTTTATGCAGATTTTCAAATTCTCTTTGGAAGTGGATAAAAGACGGTAAAAAGTTCAATAACATTTTATGTATCTAAACTTATTATAAAATGACTTCAATGAATTACATTGAACTTATATAGGTATTATATACCTATTTTCAATTAAAATAAATTAAAATAATATAACTATTTATTTAAATAAAATGTCGGTTTTAAATAATTACGCAGAGTTTTTCACTATTAGTCAAAAATTGAATGTTTTTAGAAAAATACCAAAAAATTACCCTTGGCTAATTATGAAATTCTGAATTCAATAATGAAGTATATTTTACCAAATTCAATAGATAGAACTTTAATTTACTTATTTAAAATTAAATCCCGCTATCAAAACCAAAAGGTGGGTTTTTTAAAAGTAAAAACTATCAAAAGATTGACATGTGTCTATATCAAATTCAAATGTGAAATTAATAATAATGATCTAAATTTTAATAAATGAAAAAAATATAATATAATTATAATTAAAAACCTTTCAAATTCATTATTTAACACTATAAATTATTTCAATTAAAAAAATTCAATTAAAACATATTATGTTTCCCTATTCGCCAAATATGAAAGTTATGAGAAAAGTACCAAAAATATATCCAAACTAAAACTTTATGTCCCAGTTTTAAAGCATAATTTAATTTCATTAAATTGAATATATAAAACTGTCAAATATTGGTTTTAAAAAACGGTTCACCATTAAAAGGCGGTAAAATTGCATTTTTTTAAAAATACTTCTTTTATTGGAAACAATGAATTTGTTCTTATATTATGTTTAAGAAACACATAATATGGATGATAAAATTATATATAGTATATAAGATTCAAAATACAGTTAATAATATTCATAACCACTTTTTGAACGGTTAGTTAGTAAGTCGTGGTGCGCTCGAACTCGATGTTGCGTGTAGCGCAAGCTATTGAATTACTTTAATGAGATAACGTACTATGAAATCGTGGGGTGTTACAAGTACTGTGTAGTTTAATATTGATGGAATGGAGGAAATCATGGAATAATATTTAATTTTTGGTACAAAAAATAATGTGATCCCTAGTTATATCATGGATAACATGTTCCATATTCTAGGAGATCAAGGCTTAGGTAAGAAAGATGCAGATGGTTGGATGAAATTTAAATAAAAAATGAATGAGAAGGATGATTCATTGAATGAATTACTAGTTCCCAAGGACATGGTTCAATACATTCAGCACTCTGTGAGTGATAAATAATCAGACACCAAATATATTTTAGAGTGGGAATAAGATGACCATATATTTATGACCTTTGGGTGTGGCTCAAGGGATGGAAATCTGGGCAAGGTCGCTTGGAACCTCCTAGTCAAAAATAAAAATAAAAACATTAATCATCAAAAAGACTAATCCATTCTTTGAAATCTTATGGTCATTACATTAGCTTTAAAAATAAAGATAACTATGGAAAATGATAGACCAAACTCAATAAAGGTTCAAAAATGTTGTTCAATAGGGGGCCAACATCATCTTTTATTGAGAATGTCGGACTGGTGCATCTCCTCTATTCAATTGAATAAATTTATGATAAATATTATAATATTAACATGCCCATGGTGGAGGAAGAAAGAATATATGAAAGATTGATTTGATTTTCCATTCATGTTAAACAATTAGAGTGGATCAATAAACAATATCAGATATTTGGATGTGGAATCAACCATGGAAATATTAATTCCAAAAAATATATCAAGACATGTGATATGATGTCTAACCATTTTGAAAAACTTATCAAAACCAATCTAGAGTTGCAGGTAGCTTTGTTAGAATGGGGATTATAAAGGGTGAGTAACTCCAATAATCATAGCTTTGTATGTAATGATTTTTTGAGTTCCTTTTTTGATTAACGCACTTGGTTTTTTACTTGTTTGGTTTCCCACTTTTTCCATAAAAGATATTTGATAATAAAATATTTTAATTTTATATTCAAGAGGCATACCATGGTTACATTAAACGGGTGTTAATAACAAAAATGAAAATTTAATAATTATATACGATGGTGGAATCAAGGAAATATAGGAATGTGGAAACAACATAAAACATGACATCATAAGCATATGTAAAGGCTAAAAACAAATTCATAATAACATAGAATGATTAGGATAACCTCGCATGCACCATACATGTAATATCACAAGATAAAAACATTATCTAACATTTTGGATAACTATATAATTTCGAGACCACATATCACATTCACATCATGAACATAAATATTTGTGGAACATAGATCATACAACATAAGAATGAATTTAATCACTTTTAATACCTTGATTAAGGAGTGTGGGTTACATACCTAGATGTCCACAATCAAGGAATGATAGGTAAATCTAGGTGAATAATATTGAGTGGAAATAGGGATGAGAATTGACTTAACAAATTTTTTTTCACGGAAAATCACATGATAACTTTAGAAGTATAATGATTGTATACTATGAATCAAGGAAGAGTTTAATGAGATTCGAATTTTGACTCTCATTATAGTTTCATCATATGGATAGTAAAAGGGATGTGTAAAAACACATTCAAATATAAAAAATTTCAAATCAAAGTGCATAATACAATGATAGTTCTTGAATAAAGAGGATGAGTTAATACCTTACTTTTAGAGGGCATTTATAAAAGCTTGATATGATCTTTTTAAGAGCTTGGAAACAACCTGGGAGAAATTTAGAGTGGTACACAGAGTTTATATTCATGCAAAATTCATTTTAATTGAAGGGGAGTTGGTTTTTTTTGTGGTTATTTATTGGAAAAGGGAGGGGGTTATTTATAAATTTATGTACTTACATTTTGGAATCTATATGATAAAATAATTAAACAAAGTTACCATTGTTTTTTCCCATGAGGTTTTTCAAAATATGAGTGGGTTTTAATATTTTATATGGCTAAGAACAGTACATGTTATACTTATACCACTGGTGATGAGAAAGTGAGTAATGTTCATAAAGAAATAATTTTAAAATCTTAATATATAATATAGGTTTTTGGGGATTCATTAAAAATTTATTTAATTGAATAAATAACTTAAAAACGATTTTAATGGGTAAGTATAAATTTATTATAGACCATATATTTATACCGTATTTAGTTTTACCCAAAAAATTCGACTATCTCAATAAATTATGAAAACTTCACCGATGGATAATTTCAATGTGATAATTACAAAATAAATATTTATTTTACCTAAATAATATTATAAATATATAAAGTTATACATTCACATAAAAAAATGTTATTTTATGTAAAATACTTGTTTTTATGTGAATAATAATTTTATAACCCTTATAAAGAATAAATTGGACTTTATTAAATTATATGATAATTTTATGTAAATAAATATTATTTAACAATAATAATATATAAAATTTATATTTATTTTAAAATCCATGAATTTATCTACACGTGTGTTAAAATTAGATATTTTCAGAAATACAATTTTGATTTCTTCAGTTCAAAATCTAATTTTAATCAACTCATAATTTTATTTATAAAAGTAATAGTAAAAATGGATAAACATAATAATTATTTTATTAATAATAAAACCTGAGAAACCATACTACTAGGGTCATGATACATAACCCCTTACTACACTAGCTTACGACCAAATGGTATAATATTTGATAGTGTCACTTTCTTGGTGTGATTCAATGAACATGGATTGGGTTGTGATCTCGATAATCTTTAACTTCTCTCATAAATGGTATTTTTTTGTGTTTCAATTATTGAATATTGAATTGGTATTTTTCAAAGGAAAATCATAGTGATTCCACCACTCTTGGAACCTCTAATATATGAACTTCATAGGGAACAATCCTAATGTTTGAGGCCATTACTTTTTTATTCGTGCCAATTGGAATTTATCAAAACCCTTGATTTATACAAATTGTAATGGTCATGGTATTATGTCTATATTAGGAATGGTTAAGATGATTAAATATATTTTAAATTCAATATTATATATCATTAAAAAATAAAAAATACTAGTACATATATTTTTTAAAACTATATTACATAATAAAGTATTTATTAATTAATAAGGGAATTTTATTAATAAAATTTTGGGTTGTTACATTCTTCCCCCTTCTGAAATTTATACTTTTATGTTTCATTTTGTATACTAGAATATATGAGGGTACTTTCATTTCATCACCTCTTCTAGTTCTCATGTCGCTTCCTCAAACTTATGGTTCCACCATAGTACATTAACCATACATATTTTATTATCCCTCCATCTACTCATTGTCTTGATAAGATGGGACGAATTCTACTTTTCCTTAAGAGACATCCCCAAGATTCCAAAGGATAAAAATAAATATCAAACAGTTTCAAAACATTATTGGGATGATTTACCCATTAATAATAAAACAACAAACCAACAATACATAACCAAACATACCATTGTTTGATGAATTATAACCATGAATAAATATCAACAATTCATATATCAAGATCATATTGAAATCAACTTCCATAGAAGAAGACAACAAAATCAATGTAAACATAGGATGATAACTAATAAAACTCCAAGACGACCATGAGACTCAAATCTCTACAAGCTCCATGCTCTAACATCACCAAACAACCTAAGTATCACGAGGTAGTGCTAAATACTTGTGATAATTTTCCGTTTCCCATGTCCTGATAGATGACATCTTCAAAATCATCAAAGTGGAAAGCATAAGTGAGAACTAAATTTCTGTAGGTTTTCCCCCAGTGATTTACCTAATCACACCACTAGGGTAGAAGAGTTGGAAACATTTATAAAAACATTTTATATAAAATTATTTCCAAAATAGTTTATAACAAAATATAATCATCTTTATATAAATAAATATAGACAAGTGCTACATGAATAAAATTTCAAGAAAAATATATATCCCAAGGAAACAACCAAATCATGATAGAAACCATTTCACAAGGTCCATAAGAACAAACCCATTCATTCCACATATCCAGAATACCAACCATGCATGATTCAATATGATAGTTCCATAATCATGAGCATTCGATCATCGATCTACCATGTCTACACATGATAATTATGTTTTATGTTCCATTACACTTTTGGTACCGAGCCCATGTTCTTATTTCAACAAAGCCTTGTAAATGTAATGTGAGCACACACACATATATGCCCAATACCATTTCCAAAAATGATACAAATAAACCATTCCAATAAAACAACCTTTTATTGAAACCCCATTTCAAAAATACCATTTAACAAATCCATCCAATCAATATGTTAAAATCACTATTTTAAAATCAATAAACTAAATTACATTACACAAAAATTCACCACTATTTCACAATTTTTCCAAAAACCATAAATCATCACTAATGAGGATTTATACGATGGTTTACACAAAAAAATCATAATATTTTTCATGCAACACAATTACTTTTAAACTATGCCAATCAATTATATTAATATGAGTTGGGAGTGAATCCACCAACGTCGAGATTTTGGGTGAATACAATTAATGGACAATGATCATCACAACAATGAGTTGAAAATTCCACAAACATGCCTTAGATCTCTTCCCCAACCATAAAAAACATAAATATTGAATTATTTGGTATAAAAAAACTTATACCTACACACAAAAGGTGTAGATATGAGAATATGAGAGAAAGAGTGAATTATATCTAAGGAAATCATCATGAACGATCATGGAAAATGACTTACCAGGATAAATCAGCTTCTAATCACTAAGGAAAGCCTTTGGATCACCCCCAAGTTGATGGAAGAATATTCCTTGCCCTTTAGAGAAAAAAAGCACATTCCATGGACACATTGGATTAGTAATGGGGCATTAAACATTCAGGATAATCTAGATCCTCGTTTTAAGGATGTGTTTTTGACCCACACACGGTTTAGTCTCACAGTTAGAAAAACCGTGCACAAATCATGCTCTATCCAAGAATTAGATACTACCTTAAAGATAACCCTTCACATGATCTCCTCACATGGTCTCTGAAATCAATCTCTAACCATACCAAATCCATTTACTCAAACATCCCAAACCACACTGTTTCTCTTTGTCTACCACATGGAAGGGACAATTCATACACCACCCATGCACCTTCCCTTTAGCCCCACAAACACAAATAAAGATCTCTAAAATCACCCAAATTCCAAACTTATAATTTATACACATTAAAATCATAATGAAAGGGTTACATACTAGAAACTGGGGGTGCTATATTGTACCCATTTTTGTTCTTTCCATCCTTGAATAGAAAAAAACCACCATTTCCCTGAATGAGTTCCAACCATTGATCTTTCATTTCCTTCCCATGTTCTAATGCCCATTCTTTAATCTGACCATGTTTCCATAAAAACCACAAAAGATTGATGATTTTACCATGAAATACTTTTTTTTCTTATCCAAAATCCGCATTGAGATATGTACCAAAGAATAATCTGACTCTTAGTTAACATGATCCCATCTGATCACATGGTCAAGATAAGGATGGTTCTTTTACTTCTTAGATACATGAAACTCATTTTGTACTGAACTAAACCATGGTGGAAATTCCAACTGATATGTCACCTATCCAACCAATTCTAGTATCTCAAAAGGGGCTATATAAAAAATAGTTAACTTTACATACTTCCCAAAATGATGATGTCCAAACCTTGGAGATATCATTATGAAGATATGATCAATAACTACGAACAAAAAAAGTTGTTGAAAATGATCCACATAAATTTTTTAATGATTCTGATCCATCTCTATCCATTTTCTGATCAATTGGATCTTCTTAGTTGTTTCTTGGAAAATGATCAACCCAATCAATTAACTTTCACTTATTTTCATCTTACATTGTGGAGAATAATAAGGACTCCCATACAATGCTTGAAAAGGATCTATATTTCTTGAGGTGTGATATCTGTTATTATATAAGAACTCCACTAATTGAATATTATCCTCCCATAAGCCACCAAAATCTATTACAAAGGGGCGAAACATGTATTCCAATGTTTTTATCATCCTTTCAGATTTCCTATACATCTGAGGATGATACATCGTACTCATACTCAATTGATTCTCAAGAGATTTTTCTAAGGATTTATAGAAAAGAGCCAAGAAAATAAGATCTATTTATAATACTATAGAAATTGGGATTCTATTTATATTTACCACATATTGGATATAAATTTTTGAAAACTCCTCCACCGTATGAGTTTCATGAATATGGATGAAACGAGGAGACATGGTGAGTCGATCCACCATAAACCATATAGAATTGGGTTTCCAAACTGTTCTTGGGAGACCTTTGAAAAAATATATTGCTATCTTCTCCCATTTCCACACTGGAATTGGTAGAGACTACAACATACATGTTGGTTGCTGATGTTATACCTTATCTTACTGACATGTTAATAATCGTGAAACAAACTCAGCTACCTTTTCTTTCATGCCAATCTTCCAAAACTATGCTTCCAACTCCATATACATCTTTTGTATTCCCAAAGGAACATACCATCTCGAATGGTGGTAATCATGAAGTATTGTTTTTTTATAATCGATAAGTACAACCATATGATGTCAAAACCACAACGCAGAACTCCCATCTAGTTTCCAGCTCTCAATGGTCTCCCCAATATTGAGTTTTGAACTCATTTCCACGTATTCTAAATTAGATTTCTGTTTTTCTGTAATCATATTTACCAAACAAGGAACTATAGAAACTGAAATTAAAACTAAAAAATCACCACTTTCTTGACATTCCACATGCTTGTTGTCTAGGACCAACATCAACTTCCACTCTTCTGAAGCTTCTTTCGCCAACTAGGCATATGACTTTCTGTTTAATGAATCTTCCATGGTATTTCCTTTTTGTAGTGTATACATCAAGTCAAATTCAAACATTTGGAGATACTCCATCCATCTAATTTTCCTCATATTCAAATATCTTTTTGAGAAAATTATGTCTGAAGATATAATGATCCATAAAAATTGTAAATTTCCCACCAAAGAGATAATTTGTCCAAGTGTTCAAGGCATGTGAAACTACACCTAATTCCAAATCGTTTGTTGGGTAATTATTCTTATGCATCCTCAACTACCTTCAGTCATAGGAAATATAGTGTTCTCCTTGCATGAGAACACATCCCAAACCATATCCCAAATCATCAAAATACACCACATACCTCTATTTTGATTCAAGAGAAATCAAGATAGGAGTTGATGTAAGATGAACTATTAGCTCTTATAAAGAATTTTAGAATTCCTCAGTCCATTGAAATTGAATGTTATTATTTTTCAATGATTTTATAGGAAATGATAGTTAGTATAATTCATGAAAAAATAATCAGTAATAACTAGTGAGACCGAGAAAAAATTGTAACTCGACGATGTTAGTCAGTGGTTGCTAAGAGATAACAACATCTACTTTTATGGATCAATAGAAAAAACTTTTTCAGAAATTACATGTCCAAGAAAGCATAATTTTTCTATCCAAAAATCACACTTAGATAGTTTGGAATAAAATAAATGATATCTCAAGATTCATAACATTGTCGCAAGGTGTTGCTCGTGCTCAACCCTTGTCCTTGAATACTCCAATATGTCATCCACCAACACCCCAATAAATGAATCCATACATATCTGAAATATATGATTCATCAATGTAATAAATAGTTCTTGTAAATTTGTAAGATTGAAATGAATTACCACATATTCATAATGGAAAAATATTCTTCTGAATATTGTTTTCAGAATACCCACCTTTCAAACTCAAAATTGGTGACATCCTGATCACAAGTCAATGTTAGTGAACCACCAAGCTCCCATCAACTGGTCAAATAGATTAGAAATCTGTGGAAGTTGATATATATTCTTTATCATAGATCAATAAATTTTATGATAATCAAAGATCAAACATAGAGTTCTATATTATTTCTTCACAAACAAGACTGGTTCTACCCATTGAGATGTGCTTGGTTGAATGAAACCCTTGATTCCCATCTCTTCAAACTACAATTGTTTCTCTCTTAATTCTATTGGTTCCATCCTATAAGATGAATGGCAGATAGGACTAGTCCCTGTAAGGAGATCAATCATAAACTCCCCTTCCTTTATAAGTGGTAACCCTGAGACATTATTTGAAAGAACATCTAGAAATTTATCCATGACTACTAGAAAACTATTACCCTTGATCTCTTCCATAGATTACAACATTAATGATACAGACAGGTAAGATAACGTTCAAACTAGTGGCGCGAAAAATTTAATTTCACATATCGTTACTACCATTTCTCCTCTAAAAAATTGATCAAGGCCATCCTCAGTTGGGAAACTAACTATTCTTATATAACAATCAATATGAGCATTGGATGTTTTCATATAATCCATACCCAAGACTACATCATATACATCCATCTCTAACATTAATAAGTCCTATTTTAGTTCAGCTCTATCAACAGTTATCTGACATTCTACATATATAAAGGCTCAACATTCTCTTTGACCAAGAGGAGTATTAATTTTTATCATAGAAAGAAAAATATCATGTTTCAAAAATAGAAAATAAATATATTGAGAATAAATGAAGGAATTCGATGCACCAATATCAAAAAACACTTTTATAAGGGTAGAATTTAAAAGAATCATACCTCTCGCCGTGGATGGTGTGACCTAACAATCCACAATCATCTGCTCTGCTCCATATAATTACTTCGTCACTGAACTCTACTACTTATTTCCTTACTGAGATTTCCCTTGTTGAGTAGTCATGGTATTAATATAATCACCCTGGCTATCTCTATTCTGATGACATGATTGATTCTGCTATTTTCTCCCCATAGAAACATACGATTCGTGCGACAACTGAGAAGTGTCCAGAGCCCCTGACATCAGAGTGATGTGATAATAGTTCTTAAGGTGTCCCATATTGCAATAATTATGGCATGATGATGGTCGATATGTGCACTCTCACTTCATGTGGTAAAAAGAACCACTTTGGAAATATCATTCCTTTTTAATTGGTCTTGGAGGAAGATTCACTGATCTAGTTGTTTGATTCTAATTTTTGCTCCATCCTTAGAAGTAGGTGTCCCACTTCTTATTTCTTCCATCATTAGAGTTCCCACCACTTCTCATAGGTATAATGATACTTCCTCATGATTACCTCTTGATATGTATCATTCATCCAATATCCCTCAATTCACCATCTCTGTATAGTCCGTAATACATAGCACAACTATATTCGAGTGAATCTCCTATCACAGCCCTGATTCAAGAATGAGTTCCTTCATGGATGTCGTTACAACAATATCAGGTGAAAAGTGCACTAAATTGATGAATTTAGCCACATACTCAGTGAAAAAGAGATTTTACCTCCTCTGGATGATGAATTCTGTCGTCCTTTGAATCATGAACATGTTAGGATAGAATTGTTTGTTGAAAAATTCCTCAAATTCTTCTCAACCAAGGCCATGATCCACTTTAGCCTGCACCAATAGATCCCAAAAATAGTGTGGATTATATTCTAGCACAGAAATTTCTAGCTTAAATTTTAGATCCATGAGTGTTCTGATATAATTGAAGATATGATTCATCCTGTTCAGCCACACCTCAACTCTTTCCAGTTCAGATTCACCCCGGAAGATGGGTGGATCATGTTTATGGATTTCTCTAGAATGATCCACTTTCCTTGGCTCATCCATCGAGTTCCCTGTGTCCATATCCTAACACATGGTTGATACTTTGAACAAGATCTTGGTTCACCTATGGCTTAGGTTCAACCACGTTCTCCATAGCATATTCTGGTTGGTTTCGATGATGCATAATGGGTGCCATTTTCTAAACACACCACAAACCCCATAAGTCTCCCTTTTTAGCAACTAAATCCCTATCATTTCAAATTCCAAAACTTAAAATATCACAATATTTCATTCCAAAAATAAACCATTTTTCACATTCAATCATTTTTGAAAACATTCAACTTTATTCTTAAAGTCCAAATATTTTCAAAATACCCCAACTATTCTCTTTTCAAAGTCTTTCATTTAAAAAAATTGATTCTTTTTAAAAAACAGCATAGTTCATAAAATCATATATGATAACTCAAAATGAAATATGAAATCCAAGTGGTAATTCATTCCATTAATGCCTTCCATTATCATATCAATAGATATACCCATGACAATGAGATTCCAATATCATATAAGTGTCTGCAAAACACTTATTAACCCAACGACCTAGTAACTTCATGTTCAACATAAAAAGGATAGCTACATCTTTTTATTCTCTATATTTCAATTCCTGAAAATACTAATACTTTCTATGATTCCAACCCAAGGAATATACAGGAATGAATTCTACTTGAAACCAAGAAAACTGATGACTATTTTTTCAACAAGAAAAAGAGTAATCTAATACCATTTATCTCAAACAAGATTTTGAACCGAACTAAACTCATAAAATTTGTATCATTCCCCTTCCACTAATTGGATTGTTATTATGGGAGTAATTCTACATATCATTAAGTTACATCCCCAAGATTCAAAAATCTAGCAATAAAAGATGAAGGGTTTCAAAACATTTGGGGGATGATTTACCCTTTATGAATATAACAACTAACCAAAAATACGTAACCAAACATACCACTATATGATTCATGATAACCCTGAAAGACAACTCAACACTTCATATATCAAAATCCTACTCAAATAAAGTTCCAGCGTAGAAGAATTAAAGGTCAAAGTAAACAAAAAAAGATAACAATTAAAACTCCAAGATGAGAATGAGATTCCCTAACCCACAAGCTCCATGCTCCAACATCACCAAATATTCCAAGTATTAGGAGGAAGTGATAAATACATGTGATACATTACCTTGTCCCATGTCCCTATATATGAAATCTGTAAAATTCTCAATGTTACAAAGTAGGGGTGATTACTAAAACCCAGTAGGTTATCCCAAATGACTTCTCTACTCAAACCACTATGGTAAAAGAGTTAGAAACATTTATAATAAAAATTTTATAAAAAATGACTTCCAAAATAGTTTATAACAAAATATAAAAAAACCTTTAAAATAGTTTAAAACTAAATATAAACTTTTTCTACATGAATAATTTTTTTTGGAAAAGCAATATTCTAAGGAAACAACAAAATCAGGCTCTAAAACCATATCACAAGTTCTATCGGAATAACAACTTTCATTCCACATATTGATAATACCAACCATGCATTCTTCATTATGATAGATCTATAATCATGTGTGGTATCTCATAAATCTACCATTTTACTATATGATAATAATGTCCCATGTTCCATTAAACCTTTGGAATAGAGAATAATGTCATATTTCAACCAATTATCGTAAATGCAATATGAATACAAACACAAGTCTTCCCAATACCATTTCCAAAACCAACATTCCAAAATCATTCTAATTAAACTAAATTTTATTCAAAACCCATTTTCTAAAAATCAATTTCACAAATCTAGACAATCTATATTTTAAAATACCTATTTTAAAATCAAGAAACTAAATCACTTTAGAAAAAAATTCACCAAAATTTCATAATTTCACCAAAAATCATAAATCGTCACTAAAGAGAATTTATACCATGATTTTGACTACAATTTCATAATATATTTCATGAAATTAAATTATTTAAAAAGTTATCAAATCAATTATGGAAGTAGTATTCTAGATTGAAGCCACATACCTCGGGAGTTTTGGTCAAAATGATAAACGAATGAAGAATGTCACAAAAACGGGTAGAGACTTCCATGATGTCACCTTAGATCTCTTCACTGACCATGAAAATACCAAAATCAAGATGTATTTGGGATCCAAAACCTTAAAACTACCCTCATCAGGTGTATATAAGACAAAAATATAGAATGAGTGAAGTAGATCTAATGGAATCATCAAGAACGATCAAGAACAATGACTTACCATGAGAAATAGACTTCAAATCACTAAATAAAGAGTTCAGATCACCTATGGTTTAGTGGAAAAACCTTCCATAACATTTTTATAAGAAAACATATATTTTTGGATGTATAGGATGAGGAATGGAGGATTAAAAATATAGGATAACCCAGAACCTCTTTTTAAGGAGGTGGTTTTTACCCACGCATGGTTTAGTCAGACGACTAGACAAACGTGCGCTAATAATATGTTGAATACTGCCTTAAAGTTGTCCTATAACATGGTATTATTTCATGGTCTCTGAAACCATGATCCAACTGTGCCAAATCCTCTGTTCCAAACTTACCAAACAACACGATTTGTCGTAGGCTGTCGCACAGTTTGGACAAACCCTACCCCACCCGTGCGTATCCCCTTTAGCCCCAAAAACAAAAATAATGATCTCCATACCATTCCAACACACTACATTATAACTTATAGAAATAAAAATTATAATAAAAGGGTTACATAAAAAAAACTAATGTTGCTACATGAGTTGTCTTGTTTCATAAAATTTTGTCTCTGTGATCTAAAATCTTCACCAACTCCTCCTTATATGAAACATTGTTCTCAAATGGTACCAAAATTAAATTCAACAAATGTGATTAGTCCAGTATGTACATCCTAAATAGGGATTTTTGGAAGACATCATGTACTTAGGATATGTTATGTGGGTGTGATAGTCGACAAAACCCATGTCTTATGTCATCTAGGATTTCGAAGGGGCCTATGTGTCTAAGAATAATCTTTACCTTATTCCAAATCCATAGGAATTTATTCCATTGAGATATATTTAGGAACACATTATCTAAGACCTAAAACTCCAGGTCTCTATAAAAAATTATCTACATAGATTTTATATCAAAATTGTGTGGAATTAATATGACATTGAATGGTTTGAACATTCTCTTTCATCTCTTGGATATGATTTGGCCTCATAAACTTACACTCTTTAACTTCATCCTCGCATGATAGAGTTTAGAAACACTTAAAAAAATGGAGCCTCCTGAGGATTCATTTGAATGAAATAATGGAAATTGTAGTCACATGAGAACTCTACTAGGGGAATATGTTGATCCATATATCCTTGGAAATCAATTGAACCAAACCTAAAAATATCCTATAGATTTTGAATTGTTTTATCAGAAAAACTATCCATATGAGGGTGATAAGAAGTACCGAAACTCATCTCTATATGAAATGATTATTGAAGGAATCTCTAAAACCTTGAGGTAAACATTGGATCTCAGTTAAATACTATAGATATTGGTACTCCATGATGACTTACCACTTACCTTATGTATATATAAGATAGATGGTACAAAGTTAAATCTTCCTTGATAGTATTTTAATTCCCTGAATTTATATGGTGGTCTATTACCACATTGACAAAATTATTTCTTTTGGGGGTCATTGGGATTACTATGATGAAATAATTGGTTATGTTTTCTCATTGCTAAATTATTATGGTTATTGATTGAATCATAACTTTAGGAGTTCATTCATATATTAATTTTTAGAATATTGAGAATCATGAAACAAATTATTCAATCTCCTTCTTCACGTTCTCCCAGATGATGTTTTTCTTCAGATCTCTGTACATCTTATTGATTATCAGATGAATAGAGAATTTTGATTTATGGGAATATTTTATAATTTACCTCTTCAAATTATTTTATGGGACACATATATAGGTTTTAATCCTTATAACTCCATATTTAGAAAAGTTAAACTATGGAATATTCACAAACTTCTTCTATAGATCCACATTATCTTTTTGGGAATCCTTAATTCTCTCATGAACGGATATTTGAGAAGTTATTTGAGAAAGTTTTGATGAAGTTTATTTTTAGGATTCCCATTCCAATCTTTTACATGCCCAAGAATTTTGGACCCATTTTAGTCCTTATTCTGGATAATATTGTAAGATCCTTTCTAATCAGAGCATCTTTCACTTTGTTCACCTTCCCATGATGGTAATATATTGAACAATCAAAATCTTTAATGATATAAAACCAGATTTTAAGGTGCATATTGAGATCCATTTGTGTGAATATATAATTCATAGTTTAATAATACATATATATGTCACACTATACCTCGTAGAGATAATTATTCAGAATATTTAATACAAATATCACTACAGACAATTCAAAATCATCCAATGGATATTTATTATCATGGATATTAAATTATTGGGATGTATAGGCTGTCATTTTGTAATATTTATTGAGTAAAAAACCCAATATATTTTTGGACGCATCAATATAGATCACATATACATTCCCATTGGTTGGTAACGTGAGAAAATGTGTAGTGATTAACATCTTATTTAACTATTAAATGTTCTCCTCAGATTCATCAGTCCAGATAAATTTCACTCTGTTTGGAGTTACCCTAATAACTTAGATTGAAAATAAAGAGAAGTTTCTCACATATTAATGATAATACCCTGTTTGTCCAGGGAAAATATAGATCTTGTTCATAGATATTGGTATAAGACATACTTCAATATCCTATATTTTGGATGTATCCATAGATATCCATTTACTATTGATAACATTCCCCATGATTGTTACTAACTCCATCCAAATCTCACATTTGTTATACCTTTCATATTATTTTTTTATAAAGGTATTTAGTACATATTTCAAATTATCCTCATGTTCATCTTTGATTTTGGTGTTGATAATAATATTTTCTATAACGACTACCATAAATATTTTCAATGTAATCCATAATGACTATATTAATTGATCCAATTAATATAGTTGGAGTATTAGTGATTACAAATGGCATGAATATGATCCCATAGTACCAGTACATTGTATGACAATAATTCTTGGGGATATCCTTATTCTTTAACTTTACCAGAAAATATATTGATTGAAGATCCACCTTAGAGATTTATTTATCTCCAAATAGTGGATTGAATAAGTCCAGAGTCTATGGCATGAAATACATTTTCTTTTTCTTGATATTCTTGAGCTAACTATAATCAATTCTAGTTCCATTAACCTATTATTATTCTTGATGAAGATGACCAAGAAATCCCATGGTGATGAAACTAGGAATATAAACACTTTACTAAAATTCCTTAATAGTTTCTCCTTTAGTTATTCAATTCAATATTGGACATCAAATATAAATTCATGTATATTTGAAATTTTTATGGTATATGTTCAATAAAAAACTCATCCTCTTGACTAGGTAGAAGACCTAAACATTTTACTTGAAACACATAAGTGTATTCCCTCACTACCAACACATCATCAAGGATGCAATTTTCATTAGAATCAACTATTGAATATATATTACATGACCTGAAAATTTAAAATTTTAATAAAAAAACTATATTAAGGTGAAAGTGGACGCCCTAAAAATCAAAAAATCCCAAAAATAAAACCACATAAAAATTTACAAGACATTTAGGATAAATTTAGAATATTTTGAATCCTTCGTCTTGAATAATATTTATTGTAAAGAGCTTACTTCTATCTCTATATCATCCTTGATGAGATCCTCAATGTGATATTACATATTTTCTTAGTCATCATTTATTTTCTACTCATTGATTCCACCTAAAAAAATTCGATATTGTTTACTAATAAAAAAATCATACTCCTCATTGGGGTAAACTCAAAGTTCACTCAGAGACATTATGAAAAAAATACTCATTTGTAATACTGGTTTTAAAGGGTTACTATAACATTTATTAATTTTTAATGAAGGAGAAGCACCAATTAATTTTCTTTGTGTAATTCCTCTTTTCCTAAAACATTTCAAACTCCATCAATAATATATGTTTCCATCAATTGATATTGTTATTCATTCCTATCATCTATAAATTCGTTGATCTCATCATAAGGAGATGAAACATTCTCATATAGATTTTCAATATCCAGAATTTTACCCTCTTAATGTTCCAATGAAACCATCATTATGTCTAACTCAATTTTATATAGTTTTCAAGATGAACTTCTAACCATGAATTTCAATATTTTAGATGAGTCTTTAAATTGTATAGTTTTTTTACATTTATTAATGGAAGGTTAAAATAATTATTGTTTAATTTATTCCCATTCCATGAGATAGACCCAACAACCATGATCACATTGTGATCCAGCTCATAGTCAGATGTTGATTATTATTCTTCTTATTTTTCACTCATCTCTAGTTTGACACGGGTCATTGAACCAACCTACTTTCTTTTCCATTTACAAATTAATTGTGGTAACCCTTTAGGATTAGTATAATCCTCCAAATTTCCATTAAAGGATATGAAATAGTTATAGAGGTGAATCATTGAAAGCTAATCACAAAAATCAGAAGACTCTTAAATTTTAATAGATCTTACTTTCAGATTGGGACAACCTAGGAATGATGGATTCTAGCATGATTATAAATGAATCAAAGTACTATCTTTCTTGGTTGTAGAGGAATATCTCATATGAGAACTATAAATAATATTCATCCAATTTACCACATTTAAAAACATTAAAATATATGCATAATAGGTCATATCTATATAATTTCTCAAAGAAACTTATCTCATAACATACATAGCTAGATTGAAATCTTCCACGTTGCGGCTCAAACTATGAAAAAAATATACGAGCCTTGGTTTTTTTTGTAATGGCCTCTTCCCAATATAATTGGTATTAATGTTTGATTTTTTCATTAACAATGTTACTCCCTAAGAGACATGAAATAGGATCAAATTTCTCCACATAATGTAATTTGGAAGAAATGTGGCCCAAACACCACCATAAAGTATTGAAGACTACCCAAGATTCTTATAAAAAATACTGCTTCCAATGATGTTCCCAATAAATCTCTATACAGATGAAATCCAATAATTCCCATTAGGTGTAGGCTTCAATAATGATCTTAGGAGATACATGGTGATATAGATAATGAGTGAGACTATCCAAACAAAGGAATTTGATCAACATAGTTCCAATCTACCCAAGTATCTCCAAATTTTGAAACAGGAGAGATTAGTAGATGAGGGAGATCCATATCATTAAGAATTAAGTCTCCCATTTCTATTGTAAATCGAATAAAAAATGGAAACTAGAGAAGAGTAAGACATATAAAGATTGAGGAAAATTCTCCCTTGATAAAATGATATCAACTTCTGTCAAAAACTAAATAAAAAAATTTCATGGGTTCAGAATCCCTACAATCACCCATATATGAAGAAAAAAAATAATAAAAAATAATCTTGTCAAAAGGAATCCCCAGAGGGGTGTTTTTTTATAAAGAGGGCCACCAAAGATAGATTCAATAATGAAGAATAATTCTTAAATTTCAGGGGGAAATTAGAAGCATAAGAACACAATTGATGCATGAATAAACTTTAGGTAAAACACAATATTTTTTAAAAATAGGGAAAATTTCAGGGTTATTGAAGGGGAATAAAGGCTAGAGATGGGTATTTGGAGGTTAAAAAAGAGATCCTACCCATAAGGGAGGGTGTATTAGAAGAGTGGATATGTTTATATTCCATCATCAGGGGGAGTTGAAGGATTCCACACTAATGATGACCATGATATATATATTCATTCTTATAAGTAAATAAAAACCATTCTTAAGATGATGATATCAAGGGAGATTCACCAAAATCCTTGAACATGTATATAATCATAGGGCCATTCATGATAGGGATGGTGATTTCCTTCTCTTGAAAATTTATGTTATCTCTATAAAAGCAATGTCAATATGTACCCATAATTGTTTCTAATTCTATTAAACAAGGTATTACAAGGTTGACTAAGATGTTTAACACTCAAATATGTAATGGGATAATCTCTATACTTGGGATGAAATAATTTCAAAATTTTATATTTTCACGGATATCTCAACTTCCATGTTTTGAGGTGGTTTTGAATTATTTTACTAAACATGGATGATATGTAAGAATTCATAGAACCAAAATCAAATAGTATATTCACTATTCTTGTATAAGTATCTAGAATACCTATCACCACATCATTATTAAGATCCATCCTAAATTTCTTGATTGGATAATCTCTCCCTTTATATCTAATACATAGAGGCTTTTTTCACATGATATCTTTTATAACCATTATCATAGTGAATTGTTTCACAGAGAATCCTTATTCCATGAAATTATAACATGATGAAATAGGATGAGGGTTAACTGTAGAATTTATTTAGTCCATCACATTGACTGGTTTCTATCATTATTAATTAATTTTAAAGTGACCTTCCATCCCAGACCTAAAGAATTTTTTTATCCACTCCACGAAAATTTCAGGAAGCCTCTTCCCACACTTTTGATAAGTTGGATGTTTTCCTTTCTTTCAGCCATGATATTTCTCCATCTCATCACTATAATTAAAATAATTTTTTTCCTTCCTTTTCCTTGAACCCTGAGTCCCGTGAAATTCACTAATATATATTTTGAATTTGACTTAAACATCAAACAATTTCCTCATTGCTCTCAAATTCTAAAGTCACCGGATTTTTTCATAGACTTGGATTTATTCCACCAAAGAAGTGGAAATATTAACTTTAAGTTTTAGTGACAAATAAAAAGGTGTATCATTCATGTTTTTTGAGGTTTTACTCATATGCCTTAATATATTTTTAATATTTTTTCTTATTTCTAGGTAAATATCCCTCCATTTTATGTCTTATAGTGTGTGGAAAATATTTATCAAATAAAATTTTTTATAATTATTGTCTCTCTATCAATTAAATCTCTTTCTTGAGTTTCATATTTTTGATCAATTTACACCGTTGATAAATTTATCCATCCACATGATAAAAATTCATCACAACCTTCCCTTACTCAAAGAATTTAAGGACAGATATGATCTTTTCAATTGATTTGATCCATTTTTTATGCTTAAAGTACCAAAAGGTCCACTGAAAGTCAAAGGTTGTCATCTTATAATGGTCTCAATTTCAACATTGTCCATATTAGGTGGATGTGGGGTTTCTACTTGATTCATGTTTCTATTCAAACCATGAGTTAATTTTCTATGTATTGTCAAGAAGTTAGTCCCTCCAACTCCCATTGGGTTGGTATCTCATTTGGGTATTATCCATCACATTGGTTATTGTCATAGTTCTTCTTATTTCAAACCATTGACAAAAGAAAAGGGAATATTATGGATGGTAATTATAAAACAATTAATCATATATAAGGGAAACTATGAATATTTATGGGATAAAATATAAATGACATACATTCCATAACATATGAAATTATAAGTTTCAATATATGTTATCCATGGTATATTTTCTAATATAAAATTTGATGGGAATTTTTGTTCCCTTCATAATGATTCATAAAAATCATGTGAATATTCCAAAGCAAATTCTATAGGATTGTAAAACCAGGTCTGTAGAAATGAATCTTCGTCATGCACCATGTGATGATCATTACAATACCCAATTCACCCTTTTCAAGGTTATTTCCCCAAGGTATTTCTATGCGAGTGGCACATCCACTTATAGTATCTAGATATAGATTTTGTTTTTTGTAAACAACTTACTCTATAGTTTACCATAATTTAGGTTTGTTTTACTATTTTTTTGTCTTATCCCTAGATATTTCACTAATGTTTTTGAATCCCAATCCACATAAATTACAAGACCTCGCTCTAATACCAACTATGACTTTAATACACATCAAATAATGACTTATTACATATATAAACACATAATATAGACCCAAAATATTAAAAGTAATAGTTTATATGGGTAATTAGATACATTAAAAAATAACATGAAATAAGGATTAAAAACAATTGTTTAAAAATCTTTAACATGCTCTTGAAATTCCATTGCTCTTCTAAAACTCCATGGGATAATCAGTGGACGTACATAAGAAAGGGTGATATATAAAGACCAGTAAAAAATAATCAAATAATAAAACTATTAAAGTAATAAATTATAATAAATATTTATATAAAATTGACATAAAATGGCTTAGAATCATAAATATGAACATTGGAGGATGATATAATATGGTATCATCAATGCAACATAGGAATGCGTAAATTATAAAAAACATGACATCATAAGAATAAGTCAAGGATTTCCACCATGAAATCATATGATAGAGCGCTTAGAATAACCTACCATGCACTATACATTTAATTTCATGTGATAAAAATATTACCCAATACATTTTAGGGCAATATAATTCCATGCCCACCCATATGATTCATATCATGTACATGCATTAGTGTACCAAATAGATCATACAACATAAGAACTTCATTCGTAACTTTTAAACCTATAATTATGGAGTGTGGGTTATATAAAAGGAATTAAAAAATAATTCAATGATAGGTAAATCTTGATTAATACCCTTTAATGGAAATGGGAATGGGTATTCACTACATAAATGTTTGGTATGGAAAATCACAAGATAATTACGACATCATTACAGGTGTATATAATGATTCATGGAATTTTTTATTAAGAGTTAAGTAAGATCTATAATTACTTTCACATTATAATTATAGTAAAATTAATGTGTAAAAATACATTAAAACTTGAAAAATTTTAAATCAAATGGAATAAATAAAAATACAGTTCTTGAATAAAAAGGAAGAGAGAATTCCTTACCTTGAGAGGGGACTTATAAAAGATTCAGAGGATATTATTAAATGATTGGGAACACCTTCAGAAGGATTTACCTAGATATAAGGATACTAAATTCATGAATTTTTTTTAGTGAATGAGAGTTGGATTTTGGGTGGGTATCTGTAGCAAAAGATGGTGAAAACCTTTTTAAATTTTGGAACTTTGGTTTTGGACTCTATATGATAAAATAATCAAAAAAAACTTTACATGGGTTTTACCATGATTTATATCATAAAAGAGTGGTTTTAAATATTTTATATGTCTATTAATTTAACATATTAAAATAATACCATATTTAATGTCGAAGTAACTCATGCTCATAAAGAATTGATTTTAAAACCATAAAACTTAATATAGGTTTTGGAGGATTTGTTAAGGTTTTTTACAATAAATCAAATAACATAAAAAAATAATTTTAAATGTGAAATATATATATTTTCAAGGATTAATTTTATAGAATTTATTACATCACGTTTTGGATATTATATTTTCATAATATGGACTATATTGTTATAACATATTTAATTTGTACAAAATAATAATAATACTTATTTACTAGAAAATTATTTTTTTTGATAATAACATTTTTATGACCCTTATAAAGATTAAACTGTAATTAATTAAATTATATTATCATTATCTTGTAAATAAATATTACATAATAATAATAATATATAAAATTAATTTTTATTTCAATATCCTTGAATTTACCAAAAATAAGAATATTAAAACTACATATTTTAACAAAAAAAATACAATTTTGGTTTCATTACATCAAAATCTAATTTTCATCAACTCATAATTGTATATATAAAAGTAATAATGAAAATGATAAACATAAAAATTATTTTATTATATATAAAATATAAAATTTATGCTACTAGGGTCTAGATATATGACCCCTTATTACACTAGCATATTCCCTAAGGGTAAGGTGTGCGATGGTGGCACTTCCTGGGGGTGGTACATCAAACATGGTTTGAGTTGTGATATTGATAATCTTGAAGATATCCTATACACATATTCATTTTTATTTTAGTTATTGAATCACGTATTGTACTCTTCCATGGAAAATATTTAGTTATCACATCTTCTTTTATAGCTCCTATAGATGGGATTCATAGGGTATGATCCTACTGGACCTGGCCATTACATATTCCATCTATGTCACTTGGACATTACTATAACATTTGATATAAACCAATATTAATGGTCAATATAGAATACATAAATTATGAATGATTAAGATGATTAGTGTTATTTTAAATTAAATAGGCCATATCAGTCCAAAACAACCAATGTATTGAATGTGTTTTCTATAACTATATTATTTAATAAAGTATTTATTTGTTTACATGGGAATTTAATTTAGAAAATTTTAGGTTGTCACTATAAATCTCAAACACCCATATGACAGACAGTTTATACATTTATGTTGGACCAAATGCATCTTAAAATTTCCATTGAATCAACTACCCTTTCTATTTAATCCATAGTGTCTCCCTAAACACTGAACCAGTCAGTAAAAAATATGCAATCCCTCAAAATTAATTGATCAAAATATTTATCCCAAGATCACCAATTCAAGGTACATAAAACAGCAGACACCATGCCATATACTATGTTGTTTTCACCTTATAGATGTCCAAAACACTTCACTCTCTCTTTAAAACACCACTAATCATACTCTCAAAGCCTCCATATCCAGAAAAATCCCAAAGTAATAGGTAGGAAATGTTTTATCCATTATATTATATACCAATCAAAAATATTATCATCCCGGAGAATTAAAATAGAAACTAAAAAGGAATGATGGAGGGGAAACATTCTGGAAAACCACCTCATGAGATGCCTCTTGGAAATATAATTTTTTCTATAACATGACCACATATAAGAAGAATAGTCTTTAAAAACTTGCAACACCAATGCCCAAGAAAATACTCTTGAGAAAATGTACCTCTAAAATAGATTAAATAGACCACCACCAACCTTTGTAAAGGTATGTTCCATAACTACCCAAAAGGATTGGGACATATATAACCCCATAACAATTGGAGATTACCATTAAATAGGGACATCACAAATATAAAGATATGCCACGAACCAGGAATTCTAATTAATTAATACACATTAATAGCCACATTCATCTTAACCTCATTTTAAAAATATAAATATATTATTATTTTCTATAAGACTAATGTATTTTCAAAGAAAATGATGAAGATGTTTTTTAAGATGTTATTTTAAACATTTAAATATCAAATGGAAAGAATAATTCAAATTATTTTGAACGTACATTACATAGTTTTCAGTAAAATGGTTTAGACCATTCTAAGGAATTCCTACAACTAACTCTAAACTATGTAATGATTATCATATTGAATCTTGGGAATAGTCATAATTGAGGTCAACAAAAATATTATACCAGATGAAAATAAATTTAGAAGACATTAGATACTTTGAGATACTCATCACTAGTGATCGAAATAACATTATAACTATATGATATTGCCTCACTCACTAATTTTTTGATATATGAGTTCCATATCTCAACACATTCTCCTAATACTTTCTTGTCACTTTAGAGTGGCCTTTACAGAAACTCTCTAATACAGATAAACCCTTCTCAATGACTACAACTTGCCTTTTCACTGCTTTCTAAGTCACCAACTAAAGAGGCTATAAGGAATACTAGATCTTTAGACTCACATAAGGCTCAAGGAAGATTTTACATTCTTTCCCAAGGTAAATAATGCATGAATCTATACTTTTAAGTCCCATGAAATGGATCATGTATCAACATTTAGTCATATAACCTATTTGATTATCTGGAATCCCCCCATATGATCTCACCTTTGTATTTGGGACCATAAATTATTCTTTAATATATGAGGCAATTCCCCCTAAAACATCTCCTCTAAGATACCACACATAATCTACCACTACTACATGGGTGACTTGGAAAACAAGTCAACATCCAATGCAACTCATAAATGATATAGATTATTCACTAATATAATAGTGACACAAGATTCTTCCAAAAAAAATCATTTGAGTTATGTATTGAGGCTCCACTAAACATATTTATAATCCATTTCAATTATAATCTCTACAAGGATCTTTCCAATGGATTCTATTTCTTCTTTCCACAACCTACATGTTGGTAGTGTTTCAATGGGATACCATTCTTCCAACAAGAGAAATGTTAGAATAAACCATACAATGAAAATAAATATCATGGAAAAACCAAAAACCACTATAAATAATAGAAATTAATACACTTCTCTATCTAACAAATATAGAATAATTCAATGGACAACATAAAATCAGATTCCTCTAATAATAAAAGCACCTAAATTATCATGAAAATAACTCATGAAAATATAAAAATTGAGGAAACCATCAACAAAACCATGATATTTTCCACTTTGGGTGGACTGTACTCACCAAAATGACATTATATGGTGTCACAAAAACACCTCAGGATGGGGGGGGGGTTCCCTTTTTCATATTCTGGAAAAAATAACAAATTTGTGTAGTATAAAATAATCCACTCTATAAAACAAGTTTTTTAATTATTAATGAAAATTTTGTTTCACATGAATAATAGTAATTTCATATATCATAAATACATAGGATTACTATTAAAAACAAGTATTTCATGACATATCTTAATCAACTGTATTTTTTTCAAAAAAAAATTATAGATTTACATAGAGTAAGTAAATTAACATGACAAACTATGTATCATTTTTGTGATGTTGAGTCTAAACCACCACCTCCTATAATAATTATAATCGAATCATTGTCATCACATTTTGGTGTCATGAACATGTAGAGAATCAGCCCCATTCCCTCCACTACCATGAATGACCCCACTATATATGTTTCATCCTATCATAATCACATATTGGATACTCCCCTTGACACTCCTACACCTTCTAAGATCATAATTACCTTGATCCATCACATCATATAAAAATATTTAATCACGGTAATACATTACATCCTATACTCATATGTAACAACTACAAGACATTATAGCCTATAAATATATATTTAACTATATATTCCCTTACTCCACAACCAAATACATAATTTCCCTCCACAATATAAGAAAATTATATAATGTATTATGTTATATAATAAATACAACATCAATATAAAATAAAATGTTCCATAAAAAGGAGTCCACACCATAGTAAT
Organism: Viscum album; assembly: GCA_963277665.1. Classification (NCBI taxonomy): domain Eukaryota; kingdom Viridiplantae; phylum Streptophyta; class Magnoliopsida; order Santalales; family Viscaceae; genus Viscum; species Viscum album. Next base: position 1,796,473,557 of record OY728131.1, read on the forward strand.
TTCATATATCTATGTCATTCTCATCCAAATCAATTATAAATATATAGCATAATTAAATTTAATTACTTAATAATTATTTATGTAGCTTTCAATAACCATTCCATCCCTTTTAAAACTTTATTTATATCTTTAATTTGTTTTTTTAAACAATTATCACAAACTAATTTCTGCCCCACCATCTTGTTCCATATTTATACAAACAACAATATTCCATTCCAGTACACCACAATTTCTACATTAACACACACAAAATTCATTACCAAGGGTTCTGCAATATAAAAAATGATAATGTTGGATATTGTTTTAATATATGCTTATAATTATATCATAATATTACTCTATAAATAGTATATATATATATAAATTCAAAAATCACAAACATAACTTGAGGCATACAAAAAACCCAGACTAGCACTAATCATTATTTAACATCTTAACTAAATAAGAAACCATTAAAATAAAGGATTTTCTTAGTATAAATTTATGTGATGTTATTCCATCGTTAAATAATAGCACAAATATTATTATACAAGGAAAAAATATCATAACAAATGAGGGGATATCTCTTTAAGTATAACACATATTAATAACTATAGAACCACAAATTTCCTAGATTACAACAATTATTTTTATTACTGTGATTACATGATTAACTAATTTAAATTATGGAAATATTCATTAGTGTCATAAATATAATGGAATAATAGTGGTAACATATCAATAAAAATAATATCCCCTCATAACATGGGAAAAAATATAAATGCACATGAAACACCCCTTTCCATCCAGAATCCATTAACTAATTGATTATCTTAACTCATTTTATTCTTTAAATTCTATTTCTCACATATTTTTCCAATAAATTAAACACAAAAAATAAATATCAATTTAATAATGAAAACATTAATATATTAATGGAAGGGAATCACAATAGGTTTAGTCAAGCATATCATTATAGAAGATAGTAGTGGAGTCTATAAATCCACTACCTTGATTAGAATTTTAATGTGCTTTGAGAAAGGATGAGTGATCAATAATGAACCAAAACTAAATGGAATAATAGTATAACCTATCTATAGAAACCACCAATTATAATTTCATTAATTTTATCCCAAAATATAGGTTCTTTTCCAATATAATATTCTAGTAAAAAGAAGAACAATGAGAATGAAGAGAAGAGTTAAAGGGGGAGAGTACATTTATTCGAGACTTCGATCTGGATGAACCAAAGTATTGGAATCTCAATATATATGTGTTGAGTATGGTGTGATTCCTATGATTCAATTATTATTTAAGATAATAATATTAAAAATTAAACCATGGGGTATCCTACCATATATTTATGGACGAATCTTAAAAATCATCCACTATGACATAGTAAATCACAATATGTCCATGGTGATTCTTGGTTAGTGGGAGATCTACTTCACTAAAATTTCAATTTGTTTTATCACCTCTATTATTACACATTTTAATATAATTTTAAATAAACCTTTTCAACCATAATAGCCTCCTCTATGGATTTGGGTGATATCCCTCATTGTTTGGACCCATAATGGAAAAGCTTATAACATAGAGAGATCCACCTCACAATTTACTCATACCATGCCTGAAACTCTAAATATTATAGACATCCACCTAGACTCACTACCATGGCCTTAAAAATGTATAAACAAAGGGGTTTTAATGGTCTTTGTTTCACACAAGTGGACTCTCAATGAAAATAGCTTCCACAATGGAAAGACAAGTCATTTCACTAAACATGGTGTACCTCAACAACAAGAGGCTCTGACTTAACATAGTATAAATAAATACCAACATAATGGAAATAATGTTTATACTTATTTGATTTAATAGTCCCATGACACCCATATTCATGTATCACTAGTCTTGTGGTACACTTATATGATATACACTTCTGTATGAGCCTATTAAAATGGACACCCAATCTGTTATACCTATTGGGGTGCACCAAGCCCCCAATATCAATCTAAAGAACCATTAAATATGATAGTCAATACAATTTATTGGTGAAGGATTAACCCTTATTCATCTCACAATTACCACTAATGTTGATAACATGACAATTTTACTCATCGTGGTCCCCCAACTTCTAAATAAAAAAAATAAAAAAACTGAAAATCATAGAACATCTAGAAAAATAGGTATATCTCATCTCACTGCTCCATGGTAATAAAAAAATCCCACAACACACCCTCCAATATAGTTTTGTGACCCTCTAGATGGCCAAAAACATCACTCTTCCCCTAGAACACCAAAAAACATATTCTCAAATATTTTATATCCTAGAAAATAATATGAAATAGTTTAAAATGGCCTTGTTCATTACATTTCCCCATTGTTAGATCATATATAATTTCAATTAATGTTTAGTTTCTCAAATCTATGGATGTTTTATCTTATTTATTTTAGACATGGGCTATTCTAGAAAATTTATTATATCTGAGTAATGTCATCTTTTATAAATATGTTAATGGTTTTTTCATGATGCAATATCAGTTTTAATCTTATATAATATAAGGAATTTACTATATAATCTGTTTTAATAATGTTTATTTTGGAATATTAATATCATGAATTAGATTAAAATATAATTCATGGGAGTTTAGCAGTATTAAATACAAAATTTCATACACATGTGAGACTATTCATTAGATTTAAATATCATATAGGATTGGTTGTATAGAGGAAAATTCATGGATTTAGGAATCACATCTAAGTGTTCATCACCATAACATTATTTTATATACTTTTAGTGTTGATTGAATTCTGAGTTTGAATGGTTATTAATGAAAAAAAATTACAATTTCAGTTGTGTCATCATATTTTTATTCTGTTAATGGATTATTTATAGTATTCCACAATCTACTTCACTGTGTTTCATTTATAGATTATTGTTCAATTTATTTTTTAGTTTTCTTACATGAGTGTTCAAGGATTTAAATATGAATTTATATTTTCATGAAGAAAAATTATAATTTCATATCTATTATAGAAGCTTGAAATTTTATGTTATGAATTTCAAGAATGTATCAATATATTATGATCATTTTATAATATGAGGGAAATGATAATGTTAACCTAGTAAATGGGAAAAAATTAGGAATCAATTGATCATGAAATGTAGTATATATCCTGAGGTGGATGGTTTATAGCAATTAAAATTGTTTTATATTTTTTACATTTATTAAATTATTTATTTAATTATCCAAGTAATTTCTATATTTTATTTTATATATTTATTGCAAAATAATGATATTAGGTATTGTGTAGTTTTTTTTATGAATTTCTATCCGCATAGTATTTATTTCTTTCCATTTTTTTATCTAATATTAGTATAAATTGAAATTTTCATCCAGGAAAAACCCATTAAAATATTTTTTTGAAAATAACTAATTATATTTATTTAGTTAAAAATTTTTATGTATAATTAGTTGATGAATTTTCATATCCTAATATTTATTTTATGTACATTCACTCTCTTATTTGGTAGTCTATCTTTATATGATGATTCCTTGTTTTTCAAGGAATTTCAGATAGGTTTCAATATTTATTAAGGGTTGGGCATGTTTCTTGAGTTTTTTGTGTGAGTGTGGAACTAAACATGTAGTTTTTTTGACGACAACTACTCTACTAAATCGCCAATGAGGGCCACTGACTAGCTGCTGGGCTTGGTAGTGGCTACAACAATTATTTTTTAGCCATAAAATCATAATTGAACAACCACCTACTAACTTGTGGGGAATTTGGGTTATAAGAATTTTTATTGCAACCACCAAATAGTTTCCTGACCACTGATAACAAGACACTCAATCTATTGAATTGTTGTAGGGATCCATCAGGTAGCCATTGGGATCCACTGATTAACTAGTGATACCATTCTAGTCAATAAAAGTAAGGGTTATATCTAATTTTTCTACCAAAATATTCATCATATTTATGAATACTTATCCATCAAACTAAAATCAACCCATATGATTTGGGTTCATTTGGTCGGATTTAATTTTCCATCACAACTAGAGTCCTTGGAGGATCAAAATTTCATTCGAATCCATGATCTGCTTTTGGTAAGTATAACTCCAATTTGATCATGGATTCTACTCTTATTTATATCCCCCATTATTCTTACTATATATCATACTTGAAAAAAATATATTTTTATTGAATATGAGTTTCTAATTGGTAATTTTAGTTTTATTTCTTCTTTATTCTTCAAGAATATCCTCTCTCTCTCTCCCTCTAACTTCTGGATCCCCTCTCACAGTCTTAATTCCATGTTTTTTAATTCAGGTGGTCTTCAGGAATTTTTTTTTCTATAAATCATTCATTCATTCTCTTCTAAATTAGATCATAAATTTGAAACATGTTAAGATAAATGTTTTAATTAAATTTATTGTGTTTTATGTTTATGAAATGGATTCCACCATTTTTATTATTGATGAAATTGGTTTTGAAGCATGTTTTATACATTTTCAAAGGTTGTATGATTTCCATCATATGAAATTCCCATTGAATGGTTTTAATTGTGAAATTAGTAAGTCAAGTTTAATCATTATTATGGTAGGGATTTATTCCCAATAATTTACTCCTACTCCAAATCTCATTTCTCTAGGGTAAGGTGTGCACCATGTGTCCTAAGGTTGTTATGGTAGGGAGACACTATCGTGAATGCACACTTACCCATAATTGTAATTTTTATGGAAATGTGTGCATTATGTAGACAATGGTATTAGATATAATTTGAGTATCCTTTCAATCCTATGCCTAGTTTACCTAAGGAATAACTTCCTTGTTTATATTCTTAAAAACATTTATTTTTAATTCTTTTATAAATAGATTGTTATGGAAAATCTTTGAAAATAGGATTATTTGGAAATGTTCGATAAGTTGTTAACAGGGGTGGATTTATGTGTTTCGATATAAATTATAAATATTTTATGTCATGTTGTATAATTTTTATTTGAGTATAATTGGATTATATTTTAATAACTTCTTTTGAAGCACTTATTGAGATCATATTAGGCTTGTTGTGATCACACCCTACCTATACCTTTTGGTACATGAATACTTTCATTCATCAGAAATAGGTAAAAGAAAGGTACTATATGGTGGTGATGGGTTTGTTCATTTTAATAGTATCATAATTTTATGGTGAATACATGTCATATTGAAATGCCATTTTTATATACTTCTGTACATTAGTTTTTTTATTATTCTATGCCTATTTTTACAACTTTATGTTTATTTTTTTAATTGTTGACCTATATTGGAATACCAAAATTATCCTTATATATTTCGTTTTGGTATATGATATTTGTGGTAGTATCATTCCCAAAAGGTAGTGTTGATTTCTGGGTATGTTTCACTAACTTGTGGAGATTTTTGAATTCCCTTTAGGATATGATTGGACTGGTTCATTTTTTTACATAGTGGGGTAATTTGAGTTGGTTCAGGAATTTTTTTTACAAACGGAGGTTAATTGTTTTTTAATTTTCATTGTAATATTGGAATTTATTTGTAAAAAAGAGATAAAATAACTGGGTTTTAAGGGGAATGTTGTTAGGGAGTTACTCATGATGAACGTTAATTTACCAAGGATTGTCAAAAAATGATTCTTTTGGGATAAATATGGATTTAATCCCAATTTTCTTTTTCCCTATTTCTATATAACACCAGTTGGATTTTATTATCTCATATTGGAATTGTTTCTTGGGTCTTCGGTTATTGTGTCCCTTTTTTTTTCTGACATTGTGTAGTACCATTCCCCCTATAAGACATCCAACAAATATTTAGGAGGGTGAGAAACCTCTAGTAGATCATAACATTTTTGAAGTATTTTTTAACATACTATGAGCTATGGACCATGTTGAAACACCTAAATCATAAAAGGTTAGATAGGAGGAATATCAATGTGAAAAAAATAAGAATTGAGTGAAGGAATTTCTTAAAAAACTACAATATTTCTAAGGAATGAATGGTCTTCATGAGTTATAAAATTGGTTAATAAATATTGATAGAATCATTGAGTTTATAGATTACAATGATTCATTAAGTTTAGGTGTGTTTTATTTATTATTAATGTCTATGTTGAAGGTGGTGGGATTTGGTAGTTTGGGAAATGAAGTATGAGGAATTAGAGTAGGAAGACTTCAAGTCAATTTTCTATAAGTAATACTCTTTGGAATCATTGAATTTGGTGAAAAACATACTGTTACTCTCCCTTATGAATGGGATTCATATGAGCTTAGAGTATGCTAATATCTTCACTATGATTTTTATTTTTTTCACCCAAGGATCTGTTAATTGAAAAGATGAATGATTTAGGGTTTCAGATTAAAATTAAATATTATATTTGACATGAAGTATTCATAGTAATTTATTTCATATTTCAAGGTGGTAGATAGGGTGTTGATGGTAGATATTTACCTAACTATAATGTTAGGACAGATCTCAATTCCTCCAACCACTAATAGTCGCATAAGTGTCTCTATTATGAAGAAGATGAAGCGAAGAAAGTTTCATATATATAATATTGGTTGTGTTTTAGAGAAGTACTGTTTTAGACCATCATCAGTATTTAGTGGTGTAACTCCAGTGTGTCTATATGGGGAATGGAAATTATTCTTTACTTGTTTGTCTAAATATCTACAACTCAAGTGAATGAGGTGGTAACTTATATATGTTATATCCATGATGTTATTTTACACACTTTAAAATAGTATTATTATCATATAAGGGAACTATGGTGTACTTATATGTTTCATGGAAAACAAGGTTCTATCCATAACCCTTGAATTTTTTTTAACACACAGTAGATTATTTTTCAATAGAAGTTTATGAAGGTCCTGCATCTATGATAGTTACAATTTCTATTTAAGTGAGTTTAGAGACTTTTTCATTTGATACATGTTCCTATAAATGATTCATGTAAATATATATTATGGATCTTTTAAAACATCAAATAGACCACAATCTATTCATTAGGTAGTTAGGAACACCTCTAAGAAATAAAAAGTCACACCATTTTTAATGTAACTCACTCACTTTCTTTATATATGACATTGATCTAGTTTGGGATTTCCTAGTCCTTGATCTGAGACTCTTCAATGTTATTATCCGGATGGATTGGTTTTTTTCTAATAGATATCAAATTTATTGTTAAATTTGGTTTGTTTCCTATGCATACACTAATGTAATCTCCCACATATTTTAAAGTGAATGTGACCCAAGGTCCAATTGAGTGGGGCCTCATATTCCATAGATTGGTATGTTTTTATCATTGTTTTTTGGAAGAATCTGGAAAAAAATATTTCAATGGTGATCTTCCTCAACTAATTCATAAATTACCTAAGGTGTCTCTATATTAATATTCATGTTTATCTTTGGAGAGGGAAAACGAGTTCTTAATTGACCTAGGTCATAGAACTTAGACGATATCAATACCATCTTACTGCATGAACATAGATGAGTTAAATGTTCTGAAATTTTAGTTGGGTGATTTTTGAGGTAGGGTATTCATATGATCTAGGTAGCCCATGTGCTCTTTTCCAAGATGTTATATGGAACTCTCCTCTTATACACTTATTATCAAAATATTAACCATGTAACAAGCAAAAACAAGTAATATCTGCCTTGCATTTATGATTTTACTAATCAGTGGAAAGGGATAATGTGGATCTCAAAGATTGATGTTTAGTTTTATTATTAAAATCTCAGAATCAACGAGTCAAATATTCCAAAGACTACATTTAGAAGCAGGTAAGGAAATTTGAATTGCCTCATGATGTTTTTATCCAAACTAACACTCCTACGGTCTTCATAGATCCCTATGAACAAAATATTCCACCAGTATCTTGATACCTTTATCATGATACTCTTGAATGATATTCTGGTGTACTCAAAGACGAAATAAGATCATGTGTATCACTTAGTTCGTATTCTTAAAATCTGAAGTGATCATCAAATTTAATAAATACTATCAAAATACCATTCATATATCTAAGAAGTTATGTTCTTGGAATAGATGGTCTTGAAACATGGCATCTTAGCTGATCTTGAAAAGGTAACAACTATCATATTATGGGAATAACTATGAACTGTACTTGAGATTTAAATATGCCTAGGTTTGGTATGATACTATCAATGGTTCATGAATGATTTCTAAAAACAAACATCACCTTTTCTTTATCTCAACCTAAATGGGGTGATGTACTTGTGGTACTCAATTTTTTGTGCATCCTTCAACGAGATGAAGTGACATTTGACCTCAGCACATATTATGACTTGGCCTGAAGCCACACAGGTCAATGTGGTTTATTGTAATGATCCAGGTGTAGGTATTGAATGTGTTGTTATACAATAAGATCATGTGGTGTTTTATGAATCTTTTTTGAGTTCACCTCATGATAATAATTATACCACTAATGATTTCAAACTAGCATTTATACCTCATGCACTTATGATTTGTCAAATCAATATCATCAATAAGAATTTTATCATCTGAACATAAGTGTTTGGGGTGCATATTCTCTTATAAATATTTTAATCATTACCATAGATAATGGGTGGAATACCTATAGTCTAATTTTACATTACCTATAATCCGGGAAAGGGTAATGTGGTTGTTTATTCTTTTAATTTAAATATTCCATCATAGTATCTAAAGTTAGTGATGTATGAATGGGACATCATGGGACTCTTTATAACGTGTCGGACCCAGATTCCACTCAACAGTGCCCCATGCCTAGTTGGATACATGCCCTCATGGGAATCTCCTCAAACTCTAGAGGTTGTTTTTTAGCAGTTAGGACCTAAGTGAGTTAGTGGGGAGACTATGCCCTCATTACTAGAGTATATCACAAGGGATTTCAAACCCATTCAATAGAAGAAAAAGATAATAAATTAGACAACTAAAAGGTATGAAAGACATGAAAAAATTACAAAATCTTGCAATTTCACATATCCAATGATGCATGTGATACATGTATCTAGTATGCATTATGATTATTACATTAAAATAAAATACAACATGTATCCCAAAAAAGGACCAATAAGGCATCCCCATAGCATCGTAATCCTTATCTTGATCAAATATTCTCCTGGTAAAATGGAACTATCAAAAACCTATACTGGGGTGCATTTCCCTAACATCACATGCAACCATATTATCTTTTTGATTCCCCAAGGTGGCTCAAACTGGGTGTGAGATAATCATCAGAGTAGGTAATGACCCAAAGATATATACAGTTCTCAAGAGAAATATGAAACATTATAACTAGTGTAAGTAAAGAAGTAAAATAAGTGTGAATTCCCATAGAATATGTCTACTTCACCAAGTAATACTAAACAATATCTCAAGGCTCCCTACATCAAATGTTAGAACCTAACAAGGTAACTATAAACAGGTAATCAAGTCACCCAAACTTTTTGTACAACGATTCATCTTAAGTGACCCACGACCTAGCCATATAATGAAGTTTATCACTAGCCATGACAATGCTATAATAAGATGTCAGGTATTCCACAGCCTCACTATAGAATAAATTGTAGACCACAAATATCTGGATCCAATGATTAGAAGAACAAGGCATCCAAAAAGAGTCCCTTAAGTATCATAATGTAAACTTGATGTAGACATTGGTTGGAGTCCTAGGAGCATGTGTACGGATATGTCCTGCGCTAGTCTAAGCAAGCCAGGTCTACGAGGTAGCAAGGCCATAAGCATACAACAGAATGAAGACCCGTGGTTTATACTAATCCAAGGCATCAACTACCACATTCCAGATCCATGTATAGTAGTCTATGGCATATATCATTCATTCATTCACTTCGAACCATATGAGTATACCCACTCATATAAACCATTTTATTTCAATATGAGCATAACCACTCATATCATCCATTTAATCATACCCCATGAGTTTACCCACCCAATTATCACATATTAATCAAGTATTTAAACATAACCATAAGAGTAAAGTGAATCACATAGTGGTACACAACATGATTAAACCCACTCATAGAAACAAGTCTAGTTAAGTCATTCATTTAATTAGACATGGTGTATCCTCTGAATTTTTGATAGTCTCACCCCATGGGTGACCTTAGTTCATGTAACAGTTTCAAATGTATCAAAAAAGAGCATATGGGCATCCCCACTAGGTTCTATTAAATCTATGACAAGTATACTTCTTAAAAATGTGATCATTCTTGAACGTTTGATGGGCATAATATCATTAGATCATTCTAAAAATCACCAAAAGCTGGAAGAAAAGTATAGATCACAAACCATGGCTCAGTAGTAGAGTCTGTGTTCAGTATTGGTTAATTATTCTTCTTGATATTGAAAAAAATATAAGGAACATATTAAGAACATAATATTAGGGCATATGAGCCTAAAATCAAAATAGCACAATCGATTTTTTGAAGAATTGTGAAAGGATAAACAAGAATGTAGGCCTTACCGACACGGATCCATTGAGACAAACCACACTTAGATCGAAGGATAGATGAAGAACTGGGCTCAATCACTAGGATTGTTCCCCCAATGATTTTTAATGAGCCCTCTTTTGTGCAACTATTCGAGGGAGAGAGGAATTTTAGGTTTAAAACTTAATATGGGAAAATGGAAATTTCATCCAAATAAACTAGTTCGCACGGTTTCTACACATAGTTTTTCAAATGGTGTGGAAACCATCCAAGGATTCATATAAGAATGGGAATAGGGAACAGTAACCCTATATGGGTTTCACTAACCTTGAAGTAACCTTTCAAAAAAATTTATCAAAATATTCTAAAATTGCAAAGCTGTCCATACAGCCCAACCAACATAATTTTCACTAACCATGTGGAATTTTATTTTCACCCACAACCTAGGTTCCAGGCTCCAGACCATCCTTGTACACCCCTGATACCTCCATGACCCAAACAAGAATTCATAAAATGCCATATTGAATCCATTAAAATAAAAATTGATGAAAATACAAGATTCATGCCTTAAAGAAAAACATGATTCATAAAAACTTCCCCATTTAATGTAATTCTTACCTAAATTACCCTTCCACGAGTAGTTAAGAATTTTATGTGAAAAAATCCATCCACTAAAGTCATACATTGGCCTCCATCTCCCTATTCTTGTTATTTACTTGGCCATACTACCATAACATCCAAACTAATGGAATAGACCAGCTGTGAATAGCCTTTGTGCTATGATCCGATATTTGTGTAGGATGCTCCTCAAAGATGCATCTACCATCAAATCAACCTCATCAAGTTGAAATGTGTGGGATGGGTCTGATTGATAGTGTTGTAACTGATATACATTGAATATATCATCCATGGGGTGGTATCGTTGAAGTAACTAAAACCGATAGGCTATTAGACTGACCCTCTCTAAATCCTAGAATGACCCAACGTATCACGGTCAAAGCTTACTGTATATCCTGATCCCCTTATTTCACAACCTTAGTGGAACATGTAGGAATACCTGATCCAAAAAATTGAAATCTAAATAGTGATCTAAATTAGATTTATGATGAGACTATGGAGTTTCGATCTGCATCTGATTCGGTTGGACCTGCTCAGAAGTCTCTCGCATGATATGCTGTCAGAGTAAAGCTGCCTCACCAACCTCTGACCACCACAGGGGATAACAGAATGACCAACCATAAAAATCATCTTTAGGATCAATCTAAATACTATCGTAGAATCTATTATTTTATATGAACTTAAAAATGGGTACATGTCTTTCCATAGAACCCCAAAAATCTTGGATGCATTCTTGCATCAAGTCCTCAAGCACCTGAATCATGCAATCTGACTAGACTGTTGTTTGGGGGTGGTAAGATATTCTCAAAATCACATGTATACCCAACATACACTATACCACTTTACAAAAATGAGAATTAAATTGATTATCCCTATATGAAAGGATAGAATGTTGGACCCCATGAAATCATACAATCTCATTGATGTATAACCTCCCAATATAAACAACACTAATGGTTTCCTTGATCTAATGGAAATGTACATGATTTGTGATACTATCAATAATAACCAAAATTAAATCATTATCTTGAGGTGGCCTTGGTAAACCCATCATTAAATCAATCAAAACATCATTCCATTTCCATTTAGGAATGGATAGCTACCATAAAAGTTTTGTAGGTTGCTACTATTCTGTATTCACTTATTAACTGGAGGAGCATATCATGATAAGAACAGCTACATCTCATTTTATTCCCGACCAAAAATATTGAATATGTAAACCCTGATTTATCTTGGTGATACTAGGATGCATTTCTTAAGCCGAAGCACTAAAATCCCACAACATCTCCTCACGCATGTATGAGGAGACCCACACACGACAATGTGCTCACAGAATCTCAACCTTGCCTATGGTCCAACCAGGAAGAGGGTCCTCACCTACCATACTCTACCATGGAACACTTACATTGGAATTTGAAAGATGCTTTATCCTCACTCTATCCCGTAAGGTAGAGGTAATGGATAAGGATGATAAAAACATTTACCCCCGACTGTCGTGTACCTCTAAGTGCATCTCAAAAAACAACACTATATGCTTCGACTCACTACTCGCATGTTGCACAGCCCGTATCTGAGTCCTCCTACTTGGTACATTATCCACCAAATTTCCATTACCAAAAATTTAGAATAGTTCTATGTCAAATGATTGTAGGTACTCCACCCACCTTTACTTCCTAAAATCCAGATAACGATGTGTGAAAATAACCATTGAGGATTTTTTGTTCTATGTACACCACAAAATTCTCCCCCAACAAATAGTGTCTCCAACATCACGATATGTGAACAAATATTTCTAGCTCTAAATCATGCAATGAGTAATTACTAAAATTTGGCCCCAACTGTTGAGACCTATACACAACAACTCTATACCCCTACTTCAATACTTCTCCAAGACCAATACCCGATGCATTGCAGAACACAGTGTAAATCCTACCTGACACAAGAAAAATAAGTATTCACACTGAATCAACCTTCCTTTCAGCTTCTTGAAGGCTATTTCTGAAGAAACTAACAACACAAAATTCTAACCTTTTTTAGTCAATCCCCTAAATGATACAACTAAGAATAATAATTACTATATGAAATGAATTTATTAATCATCCATCCCTAATAAACTATACACCTAAAATATGTTCTTGTGATTCTCCCAGGTAACCACTGCTCTCACCTTTTCTGGGTCCACTGATACTCCTGTCTCTAAGATGATGTGTCCCAGGAAGTGAATTTGATCCATCCATAAGTGGCACTTTGTGAGCTTAGCATATAACTGATGATCTCTCAGTGTATTGAAAAATAATTAATGATGTTTTCCATGGTTGTGTCGATTGTGAGAATACACCAAGATATCATACAAAAAAATCAGAAAAATTATCCAAGAGATGGATGAAACACTCAGCTCATCAAAGGCACAAAATCTAATTGCAGATTCTGGAGAACAAACGGCATAACCAGATATTCATATACACCAGAACTACTATGAATGTTGGTACGTAGTATGTCTATAAATCAACCTCTCACCTGGTGATATCCGGATCTCAATTCGAATTTTGAGAACACTCGAGCTCCTCAATGCGGATAAAACAGGACATCTATCCAGGGAAAGGGATATTAGTTTTTATACATCAGCTAGTTTAGTTTATGATAATCCATGCACATCCTAATAGTAACATCTTCCATTTTAATTAAATAAATTGAAAACCCCACGGAGAGGTACTAGGTTGGATGAAACCCTTTTCCTCTAAATACTATAACTAGCTATCGAGCTATTGTAACTCTATCGTAGCCATCCTATAATATGGAATGGATACCGGCGCAACTTATGAAACTATCTCGATTGAGAAATCAACCTCTCTCTTTGGAAGAAAAATAGAAAAGTCATTGGGAAACAATTCCCTAAAGTGATCAAGCACTGGAGGAGAGTCCCTATGACTCACTCTGTGCTCATATAAAAAATAATCCTAGTGATCTAGCCATTCATTATTCCTATCTCATTATGATATGGTCCAACACGACTCGCCAGGACATCCTATTAACCCTTGTGAGTATACACATCACCATCTATTGATGTAAAAGTCACCCTCTAGTGATAACAATAAATATAATCTCAACAATATACTAGCCAATCAATCCCAATAATGACATCAAACCCCTTCATCTCAAGGAAATAATGATCCCAAAATATGTGACACCCACCAATCACCAGGGCGAACTCACTGAACTGGAACACATCATCAGTTATGATTACCAATGGTTTTTCTATCATCATAACATCCTCATAAAGAAAAAAAATAATCAAAATGATTATAACCACAAGTGTAGATATAAAACTATGTAACACACCAGAATCAATGAGAGAAGATTCAATAGTATTGGCTACTATGATCTTACCTCGCGCTGTAGACGGTCATGAACCCTTCTACTTTGGGGTAGGCTATGCAAAAAAGAAATGTTTTGAACCACACCCCTATGACACAACCTCACTGCATGGAGTAGGTCCAATCTAGTGTCTCAATACAACAGGTGTCTGGATATCTCTTCCAAAACTACCACTACATATCTATAATCGGACAACAACGCTCCAACTCCATTCCTAAAGTGGATCTAAAGAAACTAATCCTGAAACAAGTGTCGAAGTTGACCCCTACTACTCATAGTTATAGGTAATGTCCTGTAAAACCACTGCATGTTCTGTACTCTTTAACAAGATCATCACTCGACTGGGTCATGTTCGCATTCATTCTTCATGTAGCTTTTCCTTCGATACAGGTGAAAAAACCTTAATCTTCCATTACTCAAATCATGACTAGAAATCATCTCGTATGAAGCCTAAAAAAGATGCTTCCTACCGGACGACTTAGATCCACTGGGTTTAGGAACAACACTCTCATGCTCTACACCCCTCGCCTCCCTCAGGTTCATCTCTGTAAAGAGTACATGATTCAAAATCTCAGTGATAGAAGTCAATCTAAAAAAGTATACCTGAGATTTTATAGCATGGCTAAGACCTTCCTTGAAGCATATATCTCTCTTGAATGATCATTATTAGGGTACATAAGTAAATAATTCTATAACACTTTAAATGTGATGAGTATTACATAACTGTAATTGTGCCCTATTCTAGATGCATGAATTTTCTATACCAGTCTACTCGCAGAGTCGCATGGTAAATGTAGTAGAAAAATCATGTTTGGAAATCAACTCAACCTATATCTCCCGACTTGTCAGCCTAGTTCAGAACATCCCAACAATGATTTTCTGCTCCACAATGAATTTATGTATCGAGATTGACCCTCATCTCAGGATGAATATCTAGATGCTCATAATCACTAACATGGTCTCATGGAAGTTCTCTAAATCCTCTAGGATGCCTTCCCCAAAAAACATGATAGGATGCTACTGGTGGAAAACCCATGTTGGCTTAGACATAGTTAATGTAGGTTGCAGTGTCACCTAGAATGCCTGCATAGAGTGAACGAACCCCTTATGGATATATGCCTCGTCACCTATGTTTGGAACAAATACTGGTTCCACAACCTGAACAAAATGTGTTTTAACTGAAATCCCCTGGCCCACTGCCTCCAGAGTATTTTCATCGTCTCCCTCACTGCATACGACTTGAGGTCGCCGAAGTGGAATCTCTCTACAATGCCAATACACACCTCAGAAATGAATAACATTAAATATCCACGATCAAAAGTGGATGATAGGTCAAAACTGTCCTAAAAACTAAGTCAACCCACATCCTACTCTTAAGATAGGACTGTATAATGAAAAATCAGCAAAACCACTAAAAACATTTCTTATTTCCCAATCAAAATATGGGTATAGGACAAGTCTCTGTATTCTATTTCATTTTCATTTTACATTTAATTTTTTTTTCAAATGCTTTACCCGATGGTCCACCATGTTTTGATCCATGAGGGCCCATAAAAACTCATGAACTAAAAATCTATTCCCATATAATCAATACACATCAGTCACATTAACAATTGTATTTAAAAAGTTACATCATTTACCATTTCACAAGAGACCATAAACATTATGAATTTAATGATGACGTCACATCAATATCCACTACACAAAGTCTATCACAACATTAGGAACAAGTATCACATCACATTTCACAACAGAATGCATACGATGATGCTTCCTAAATGGCATGGAATAATGCATGACATGTGATTTCTAACAAATTATTATATTATGAATGATATGGAATACACTTATATCACTGGGTTTTAATATAAATATAACCCAATCATATAAATTTTTACATTATAAACCATGTGTTTCACCCAATGGTGAAATGAAATCAATTGTAATAGTAAAAGCCAAAAATTGAAATTTCATTCAGTCCAATTTGGAATTTCCATGTATAGAGGGTTGATAAGCCTAAGAATCAATCACTACCAAATTTAATTTCCTTCCTATCCATGTTAATTATCAGAAAACCATAAATCACATGAGAAAATAACTACTATAATACCACTTTGTAATGCGCCAGACACGGAAGCCACACAATAGTTCCCAGATCCTGGTTGACTACATGGATTCAATCATGTCACGACCCGTCCTCGGGGTCCATGCCGTGACTACCCCAAGCCCGCCTTCCATAGGACAGGGGCTGGTGACTAGTACCAAGGCGTAATTCCTAGTAAAAAGGGAAGGCATTGCCTTTGTAAAGTTAACAAACACCAAATAGCAAGCAAGTAGAAGTAAACACTAAGTAAAAAATGGGTAC
This sequence comes from Viscum album, assembly GCA_963277665.1. Lineage (NCBI taxonomy): Eukaryota > Viridiplantae > Streptophyta > Magnoliopsida > Santalales > Viscaceae > Viscum > Viscum album. The sequence goes on from OY728131.1 coordinate 1,796,490,364, forward strand.
AAAATTAAGTGTGGAAAAGTAAGTGGGCCAGAATAAAAACCCAAACTGAAAGTAAAGTAAAACTGAAAATGGGAGTACAACAACTGAAATGTAAAGCCGCAGCCTCAAGCCGTCCACTGGAAGTCCCAGTTGGAGGGTGGGTACAGATAGCCTCCACAGCTCCTCGGGTCCAGTTGTCCGCTCCGAGTATGCCCCGCCCAGTGGTCCACCTCCGGGTACCGAACAGCTCCTCGTGCCTCAACCACGATCAGCGTTGTCCATCGTCTGCAACCAACACAACGTAGTGCGGGCATAGCCCGTGCAAGGGTGAGTATAAGCTACTCAGTAGGGACCCCGAGACTCCCGAATGTCTCCCATAATCCACATAGGATAATCCACAAAGGAAAGATACAATCACGAAGTAACATCCGACACTACATAGGTATATGCCCATACATATACCCAAGTTATCAATTCTCGTTCGGCTCCAACATCCGAGCTCAAGTACAACCCAGTCCACACAGAAAATCACAACCCGATCCACACAGGAAAGCATAACATAATCCACACAGGAAATCAAGTCAATCTTTTTGAAGATAAGGATTGAAAGTCATGGTTCAGCTCACACAGGTATACTTCATTGTAAGACGATAGAGATGATCAGATGTAGCTACTGATTCATCTAAGCCGTCAGACCCACACATGATCGATAGGTACTAACCCCCGAAATGAACCACAATGTATCGATAGGTAACTAACCCCTGCAATGACCCACACAGGATCAATAGGTAACTAACCCCCGCAATGACCCCCAAAGGATCGATAGGTAACTAACCCCGCAATGACCATCACAGGATCGGACCCACACAGGATCGGTAGGCGTTGGCTCAAACAGGACCGTTGAGCACTGACCGACACAGGATCTGACCCACACAGGATCGGTAGCACTGATCCATGTAGGATCACTGAGTGCTGTAGTCATCACCGTTGAATCCTCGGAGGATTTCTGTACACTCGTCATTGTCGTCGCAGTCGCAGCTAGCTCTTGGGTTCTCGCACACAACAAGCTCGTTCGGGAGGGTCCGCTCCACGAGTCGAAGGGATGATACATCAACTGACACATAGTATGGAGTTGATATATTCAAAAGTTCCGTATCGTCAACAGGAACTCAACGTCACAGACGACGAGTCAATCAAACGCCCGGTTTGAGAGTTATTGGCTTTTTCGTCCCAGGGGCCCGGTTGGTTTTTAAGTCAAATCCAACCCGACCATACTCCAACTGCATCCAAACCTCGAGCGGAGTAAGCCAAAAAGGTCCGTCTCACTTAGAGGAATCCATCAAAGTCGATAGCACGTCAATCAGACCTCCGGAGCTCAAGTTAAAAGTGTTTCTGCTCCGAGGGCCCGGTTGGTTTCATGTACGAACCAACCAGGACGAACCAAAAGTTCTCCGAAACATTGAGTGTAATATATCAAAACGACCGTCTAGTTCCAGGGATCTCATCTCCGCTGACGGTGCATCGATTGGAGGTCTGCAGCCCATGTTATGGGCAAAATACCATGAGAGGTCTGGATGTGGGGGTTTCGGGCCCAGACCGACGCGGCCTGTGACCCCCTGGGTCGGCCCGAACCGGGTCGACCCGACTCGGGTCCGGGTCCGGCCCGCTTGGGCGCAGCCCAACCCGGCGTGCTAGCGCAGCCTGGTCGCCAGGTGGCTCGGCCGTTTTAGCAAAGCGGATGGGGGGGGGGGGGGGGGCGCTAGCCCCCTGTATCGTAACTGCGGCCCCATGTGGGGGCCGGTCACGTCCAGCAAGCCGGGGGTCATAACCCCCGGCTCTTCCTCTGACCGGCCGGCCCACTCTGGCTAGACGGCTGCTGCCGACACGGGACCGGCGCTGGCCGGTCCCCCTGCTACGATGCCGGCGGCCCGGAACCGGCCGCCGGTCCCTGCTCCGCCGCGGCCTATGGCCGCGGCCCCGCTTCGACCGCGGTGCCTTTGGGGTTCACCGGCGCGGTGCGACGACTCCATGATCTTGTTCGATTCAACGGCGCGACGATATGGCACCGCACATTCTTTTCCGCCTGACCCCACGCGGTGCGATGGCACCGCGCCATCCCCATGCCATTCCACCACAAGGTAGACAAGAGAAAATGTGGAGGAGGGTCGGCTATGTTTTTGCGATCCGTCCCCCTCCCGTTAACTGATAATATGCAGTCCAATTGTACAAGGAATGATGATGGAAGAATTCATAGTTAGAAACAAATAAATCCCCTACCTCGTCGAATTCGTTGAGCGAGGGTTCGTCGCGGAAATAACCACCACGGAAGAAGGCATCGCGGAAGTAGAATCATCGCGTCGCGGAGAAAAGATTCGTCGGCTTCGCGTCATCGATCTCCGAGGATCCGACGTTCTTGTCGACCTTCGTCGGAGGTCTGCGATCTTTGCGTTCTTCGTCGAAGAAGAATAAGATCTTCAAGCCCCTATATTTTCTCCAAATCCTCCCAATGCAACAAGTTCCAAAAAAAAAAAAAAATAAGTACTTCAATTATTTTACTAACATGACTTAAGTTTGAAATTCAAAAAATTGAATTAATCCACTCAATTAATTTACTCAAGTTGTCTTAATAAATTAAGCGTTATGGAAGGTTAGTTAATATGAAGGGGTGGGGTTCGTGTGGGCCCCACCACTCTCATAACCTCCCATGGGAAGTTGGGTTGTTACCCCAACTTCCACTCAAAGGTTAAACCACTTAGAAAGAAATAAAAATTGTAGCTCATTTTTTATTTTAAACTTCCCAAATTTTTAATAACTCTTCCTGTGTAAAATCAACTCCAGAAAAGGTGTTCCTAAGGAAATACATGCACTGTGAATTCATCGGTGCCCTCAGAATTTGATTCCGAGCACCGATTCAAAAGATAGGAAAACCCACTCGTTTGTTCACTGAACGTACCCGAGCTAAACTTAGGATAAAAATTATGAGCACACCGGGCCTCAGAATCAGGTTCCGTCAGAAACCATGTTCTTGTAAAATCCCAAAGAAAATTAAGAAAAAATTTCCCATGAATTTTACAGGTCTTTACATTACTCCCATGTCAGGGCTTTGTGTCCCCGTAAAGATACATCATAATCTAGGGAAACAAAAGTTGGTACTGTGGACGCATCTGAGCATCCCGCTCCCAAGTGCTCTCCTGGAGGTTCCCGTGCTGCCATCAGATGTGCACTAGAGAAATCAACCATCCATGTAGGACCTGATCCTGTCGATCCTCGATCTCCACTGGGGCCTCCGCAAAAGTCGTCCCATCGTCTATGATATGCGTCGGGTCGTGCACGTATCTCCTCAGCTGGGATACGTGAAAGACGCCGTGCACCCGATGCAACTAAGGTGGTAGATCCAGGCGATAAGCTACCTCACCAATCCTGCTGAGGACCTGGAATGGTCTGATGAAGCGTGGAGACAACTTTCCGCCTCGGCCAAATCACCGTAATCCATGTCGATGTGAGACCCGTAAGAAGACGTGGTCGCCATCCTCGAACTCTAGTGGCCTCCGCCTCCTGTCAGCATAAGACTTTTTCCGGCTCTGAGCTGTCCTCATCCGCTCCTGGATGACCTGGACCTTCTCTATCGTGGCATGGACCATCTCCAATCCCAAAAGTGCTGACTCCCCAATGTCTTTCCAAAAATGAGGAGACCTGCAAGGTCGGTCGTACAACGCCTCGTATGGTGCCATCCCGATGGTGGAGTGGTAGCTGTTGTTGTACGTGTACTCCACCAAGGTTAGTTGTTCCTCCCAGCTGCGACCAAAGTCGAGGAAACTTGCGCGGAGCATGACCTCGAGATTCTGAATGGTCTTCTCCGTCTGACCATCTATCTGAGGGTGAATGGTGGTGCTCAGACGTAGTTGTGTCTCGAATGCCTCCTGCAACCCCTTCCAAAGCCGGGAAGTAAAGTGAGCATCTCGATCGGAGATGATAGATGATGACACATCTTGAATCCATATAATCTATTGAACGTAGAGACGTCCCAAGATCTCCACTGAGCCCTGCTCTCTGATGGGTAAGAAGTGAGCCGACTTGGTGAGTCGGTCGACAATCACCCAAATGGAGTCATGACCTCTGGATGTGCGCGGAAGTCCAGTCACAAAGTCCATAGATATCCCTTCCCACTTCCACTCCGGGACCTCCAAGGGATGTACCAATCCTGCTGGTACCTGGTGCTCCACCTTCACCTGCTGGCAGGTGAGGCATCGAAAAATGAACTCTGCCATAGCCTTCTTCATACCTGGCCACCAGTGCTGTCGTCTGTGATCCTGGTACATTTTCACCACTCCAGGATGTACCGCCAAAGGGGAAGTGTGAAACTCCCTCAGCACCTCCTCCCGTAAAGGTACTGGTATCAAGGTATTTCCTCTGAAAAAGACGTCGTTCCCTCCTCCTAAAAAGAAACCATCATGTACCTATCCTGAGGATATCTATGCACGACGTGTCTCACAGTCAGCATCCCCATGCCGTGCCTCTTTGACCCGCTGCAGTAGTGGAGGAGTGAATGTGAGTGACTGAAGAAAGGCTGCTCCATCGCTATCCATGAAGGATATCTGCAAAGCGGCTAGCTTCTCTGTCGCCTCCCCAAGTAGCTGAATGCCTGTCCTCCTACTGAGTGAATCGGCTCTACGTTCCCCTTTCAAGGAGTATAGACTATCTCAAAGTCATAGTCCCAGAGGAACTCGAGCCATCACCGCTATCTCAGGTTCAAGTACTTCTGCGAGAAGATGTACCTTAGACTCTGGTGGTCAGAATAGACTGTATAGCACTCACCCATCAGATAGGGTCGCCACATCTTCAAGGCGAATACCAATGCTGCTAACTCCAGGTCATGGGTAGCGTAGTTCTGCTCATGCTGCCTCAACTAACATGATCCATAGGTGATCACTGCCCGCTCCTGCATCAGAACACATCCGTGTCCAGTCCCTGATGAATCGCAGTAAACTACGTACCCTACTCCCTCCTCTGGCAACCTCAAGATAGGTGCGGTGGTCAATCTCTGTCTCAGCTCCTGGAAGCTCTGCTGACATCTGTCTGACCACGTGAATGTTTTCCCCTTCCTCCTTAACGTTCTGTAAACCTGTAAAGATTTCTCCTTTGACGAAAAGGGAAATCCGGTCTCATCCCCTGGATGAACCACGTTCCTTGCCTAATACAGTCAATCTCGTCATGATTAGTTAATTCATGCCATGGATGACGCCGTAAGGCCTTGGTGCTGCTACCAAGATATCCAACTGTTACTCTTGTCTCCAAGGGTTGAGTCACACTGTCGGCATCAGTGTGTGGTCACTGGGTCTCTTCCAGTAAGAATCTCGTAAGTGAGGGTCAAGCCATCAGTTTTTAACCGGTACCTCTTAGTATTAACATACAATTGATAAGAAAGAAAACGTCACCATTGGAAGTGTCTTTTATTACTTCAACTCAAAGTACAAGGACACAAGGCAACACAAATAAAGAGGCTAGAGGAATTATGGTCAAGGGCCTCTATGCCTAGAGCTAGTCCCTCACTTGTGCACCCGCTTCCGGAGCTCCATGATCGTAAGCTTTAGCTGCCTGAAGCTGTGCTCTCCCCTGTGGTCAGGGTGGACCTCTTGGTGGTGGTGGTGGTAGAGCCTCAAAGCGTCGCCCACCACCTACTACTCGGCGAGCTCCTCTGCCTCATTTTCCTGCTCCCTATGGACCGCCACGGTCGAACCTCTGCCTCTACATGGGTGGTTCATCAACTGTCTACTTCCCCTCTGCATGGCGGGTCGGGCAGTCACGAGCCAAGTGGCCCTGCCCGCCGCATGCATAGAACTATCTTCCACTCGTAGGACTGGTTCTGCTGCGTTTGCCCCACACCTATGAGCTAGTATCCTAAGGTCGTCTTCCTGAGGGTCTGGTCTGCCTGGACCCATGAGTCATCCGTCAACTGCCTGAGGCAGAAGAATCTGCTACGTGCCGCCCTGCAAAAGATCTCACTGCTAATGTAGTCTCAGCAAGGAAGCTCTAGATCAGAAGGGCTCTCTCCAGTACCCCTGCCTGTGTTAGAATGCTGAGGGAGATCAGTGATGCCCTGATCTCATGCCTCAATCCCTGCTCAAAGGTCTGGGCCCAGAAGAATGGGTCCCGTACCATGTCCGTCGAATAGCGCGAGAGATCCGTAAATCTCGCCGAGTACTGGGCGACCATCAAACTGCCCTGCCGCAATGGTAGAAGCTCCTAGACCCGCACCGCACGGAGGGTGGCTGGGAAGAACTCCGAGCGGAAGAGGCTCTCAAATTCTGTCCAAAGGAGATATGCCTCATCGTGCACCTAGAACATCAAGCTCAACCATCTGCCTGCTGCTGCGTGTAGGAGGCTCACTACAAGGATCACCATGAGGTCTGCTGTTGTCCCTACCAAACAGAAAACTCATACAACTGCCTCTAGCCAATCCTCGGTTGCCTGAGGGTCCGTCTCCCCGCGGAACCTGGGCGGTCGCTGACGTTGAAACTCGTTAAGTGCACTAAGGCGATGTGCACTGTCAGCATCTAGGGCAGGTAGCATCGGTGGCTCGACAGGTAAAGGTACCGCCGGTGCCTCTGCTGTAAAGGGCCATGTACTGAGGCCTCGTCGCTCAGTGGGATGTCGTCACGTACAACGCTCGGAACCCTAGCTGGCTGCCGTCGTGGGGGCATCTTGTAAAGAAACAGGTGTTCCACAGTCAAACAGTATACTTGGTGAGCTGACATAAAGTAACCACAAAGAAAACTTGAATCACACATGCAATCAATGTTTTCGTGCATTAAGTTAGAAATCAGATGTCAGGGTCCTAGTGTACAGATACGTCGGCCGCTGCACCAACATTGGGCTCCCTAGACTGATAACCACACTCAATACTCTTAATAATATAGATTCACATAGAAAAAGATCAGATTCCTGAGTTCTGCGGTAGAACCGAACTCCTATGATACCAATTTGTCATGACCCCTCCTCGGGGCCCGTGCTGTGACTACCCCAAGCCCGCCTTCCATAGGCCAGGGGATGGCGACTAGCACCAAGGCATAATTCATGGTCAAAAGGGAAGGCATTGCCTTTGTAATGTAAACAAACACCACAGAGCAAACAAGTAGAAGTAAACACTAAGTACAAACTGGGTACAACAGTAAGTGCAGAAAAGTAAGTGGGCCATAATACAAACCCAAACAGAAAGTGAAGTACAACTGAAAATGGGAGTACAACAACTGAAAAGTAAAGCCGCAGCCTCGAGCCGTCCACTGGAAGTCCCACCTGAAGGGTGGGTACAGAGAGCCTCCACAGCTCCTCGGGTCCAGCCGTCCGCTCCAAGTACGCCCCGCCCAGTGGTCCACCTACGAGTAACAACCTGCTCCTCGTGCCTCAACCACGATCACCACTATCCGTCGTCTGCAACCAAAACAACGTAGTGCGGGCATAGCCTGTGCAGGGGTGAGTATAAGCTACTCAATAGGGACCCCGAGACCCCCCAAGGTCTCCCAGAATCCACAAAGGACAATCCAGAAAGGAAACATACAATCACGATATAACATCCGACACTACTTTGGTATATGCCCATACATATACCTAAGTCATCAATTCTCGTTCAGCTCCAACATCTGATCTCATGTAAAACCCAGTCCAAACAAGAAATCACAACCCGATCCACACAAGAAAGCATAACGTAATACACACAGGAAATCAAGTCAATCTTATCGAAGATACGGATTTAATGTCAAGATTCAACTCACACAGGTATACTTCTTTGTAAGACGATAAAGATGATCAGATATAGCTACTGATTCATCTAAGCTGTCGGACCCACATAGGATCGATAGGTACTAACCCTCGCAATGACCCACAAAGGACTGATAGGTAACTAACCCCCGTAATGAACCACAAAGGATCAATAGGTAACTAACCCCCGCAATGACCCACAAAGGATCGATAGGTAACTAACCCCCGCAATGACCCACAAAGGATCTGTAGGCACTGGCTCACACAGGACCGCTGAGCGCTGACCCACACAGGATCTGACCCACACATGATCGATAGCAGTGATGCATGTAGGATCACTGAGTTCTGTAGTCATTGTCGTCGAATCCACGGAGGATTTCTGCACAGTCGTCATTGTCGTCGCAGTCGCAGCCAGCTCTAGGGTTCCCGCACACAGCAAACTCGTTCGGGAGGGTCCGCTCCACGAGCCAAAGGGATGATACATCAATGGACACATAGTCCGGAGTTGATGTATCCAAAATTTCCGTATCGTCAACAGGAACTCAACATCACAGACGGCGCGTCAATCAGACGCTCGGTCTGAGAGTTATTGGCTTTTTTCGTCCGAGGGGCCCGGTTAGTTTTTCATTCAAAACCATCCCGACCGTACTCCAACTGAATCCAAAACTCGACCAGAGTAATCCAAAAAGGTCCGTCTCACTTATAGGAATCCATAAAAGTTTACATCATGTCAATCAGACGTCCGCAGCTCAAGTTATAAGCGTTTCCGCTCTGAGGGCCCGGTTGGTTTCGTGTACGAACCAACCTGGCGGAACCAAAAGTTCTCCGAAACCTTGAGTGTAATATATCGAAAAGACCTTCTCGTTCCACGGATCTCATCGCCACTGACGGTGCGTCGATCAGAGGTCTGCAGCCCATGTTATGGGCAAAACACCGTGAGAGGTCCAGAAGTTGGGGTTTCGGGCCCGGACCGACCCGGCGCGAGACCCCCTGGGTCGGCCCTCTTGGGCGCAGCCCGGAACAGCGCGCTGGCGTGGCCCAATCGCCAGGTGGATCGGCCGTTTCGACCGAGCAGATGGGGGGGGGGGGGCTGCCCCTCTGTTTCGTAACCGCGGCCCCATGTGGGGGCCGCTCACATCCGACCAGCCGGGGGTCGTAACCCTCGACTCTTCCTCGGACCGGCCAGCTCGCTCCGGCCGGTTGGCTGCTACCAACACGGGACCAGCGCTGGCCGGTCCCCCTGCTCCGATGCCGACGGCCCGGAACCGGCCGCCAGTCCCTACTCCGCCGTGGCCTATGGCTGCGGCCTTGGTCCGCCCGGCGCGGCGCGATGGCGCTGCGCCCCTCCGCCGTGGCCCCGCTCCGGCTGCGGTGCCTTCGGGGTTCACCAGCGCGGCACGATGGCATCACGATCATGTTCGATTCAACGGCGCGGCATGACGGCACCGCGCATTCCTTGCCGCATGACCCCGTGCGGTGCGACGGCACCGCGCCATCCCCATTTCATTCCACCACAAGGTAGACAAGAGAAAAAGGGGAGCAGGGTCAGCCGTGTGTGTGCGGTCCGGCCCCCTCCCATTAACTGATAACAAGCGGTCCAATTGTACGAGGAATGATGATGGAAGAATTCATGATTAGAAACACATAAATCCCCTACCTCGTTGAATTCGTTGAGCGAGGGTTCGTCGCGGAAATAACCATCGCGGAAGAAGGCATCGCGAAAGGAGAATCGTCGTTTCGCGGAGAAAATATTCATCGGCGTCGCGTCGTCGATCTCTGAGGATCCGGCGTTCTTGTTGAACTTCGTCGGAGGTCAGCGTTCTCCACGTTATTCCCGTTCTTCATCAAAGAAGAAGAATATCTTCAATCCCCATGCTTTTCTCCAAATCCTCCCAATGCAACAAGTTCCAACCAAAATAAAATAAGTACTTCCCTTATTTTATTAGCATGACATAAGTTTGAAATTAAAAAATTTGAATTAATCCACTCAATTAATTAACTCAAGTTGTCTCAATAAATGGAGGGTTATGGAAGGTTAGGGAATATGAAGGGGTGGGGTTCGTGTGGGACCCACCACTCTCATAACCTCCCATGGGGAGTTGGGTGGTTACCCCAACTTCCACTCAAAGGTTAAACCACTTAGAAAGAAATAAAAATTTTTTCTCAATTTTTATTTTTAACTTCCACAATTTTTAACAACTCCTCCCATGTAAACGTAACTCCAGAAAATGTGTTCCTAAGAAAATAACGGCACTGCGAATTCATCGGTGGCCTCATAATTCGATTCCGAGCACCGGTTAAAAAGTTAGGAAAACCCGCTCGTTCTTTCACTGAACATACCCGAGCAAAAATTTGGATAAAAATTCCGGGCACACCAGGCCTCAGAATCAAGTGCCGTCAGAAACCACATTCATGTAAAATTTCAATGAAAATTAAGAAAAAATTTACCTTGAATTTTACATGTCTTTACAAATCACATCTCCAAAAAATTCTAGAGGGTTACAACTAGTAGCGAGGACCAAGTTGAGTCTGTGGGGTGCCTATTCACTAATTACCATAGTATATCACAGATTAAGTCAAACACATCAAATAACTAAAGAAGGTAATCAAGAAGAAAACTGGAAGGTATGAAAGAAAGGAATAAATATAAAATCCAGAAATGTCACATTTCTAATGATTCAGATGATACATTTATGTTATAATAATACATAATAGTAAATGGAAATACAATAAAATAAAATTTTCTTTAAAAAATAAGACTAAAAATGACTTCCCATAGTATCACAGTCCTCATCTTCATCCCATGCTCACCTGTTGCAAAGAAACTATCAGTAACTTCTACTAGGGAACTTTCCCCTATCATCACCTATAACCATATGATCTATTTGGGTCCCTATGGTGGCCTAAATAGTGTGTGAGATAAATATCCCCATAGGTAACCTCATAAAGAAGTATATATTTCTTAAAAAATATGCAACATTTAACAAGTGCATGTAAAGTAGTAACGTAAGTGTCAATTCCAATGGAATGTGTCAACTACAACAAATAATACTAAACAACCTCTCAAGGCTCCCTAAAATAAGAATTAGTTCCTACCAAGGTTTATATAAATAAGTAAACATGTCACATGGAATTTTCTTATAATCATTCATCTCATGTGACCCATGAATTATCTATATAATTAATTGTATCACAAGAAATGACCATGATGTAATTAGAGGTCAGGTATCCTACAGCCTCCCAGTAAAATAAAGTGTAGACTAGGAAAGGCCTGATCCAAGGAGTAGAAGACCATGAAATCGTCATCAAGTCTCCAGGGAATCCCAATTGAAACATGTGGTAGGCATTGTTTGGAGTCATAAGAGCATGTGTACTGACATTCCCTATGTGAGTCCAAGAAAGATGTATCCATAGGGTAGTTATCCCAAATTCATCCCAATGAATCAAGACCCAAGGTGCACACTTATCCATAGGTATCCACTATCTCATTATATATCCATGGAGAAAAGCTTTTTAGAATCTATTATTCATTCATTAACTTCATAAAATATGATTATACCCACTCATATAGACAATTTCATTTCCATATGAGTATACCCACTCATATCATCCATTTAATCATTCTGCATGGGGTTACCCACCCAACGATGCCAAGTTTAAACATGGATTTAAAAATAGGAATAAGTGTATTCACACTAACATAGTCACACACATCATTAGTATACCAAATAATGGAAGAAAATTCAAGTTAAGTCATTCATATTATTAGATATGGAATATCCAGGTAATTTTTGATAGGTGTACCCGATTGAAGACCTTAATTTGGGTAACAGGTGCCAACACACAAAATACAGAACCTATTGAAATCCTCTATAGGTCCAATTACATCTACTAAAAGTAACCCACTTAAAAATAGGACTACACCAGAATGTCTAATGAGAGGGATATTGGTTGATCGCTCTAAAAAGTACCAAAAGATGAAATAAAATTATAGAACACCTACCTCAGCTCGGTAGTAGAGTTATTTTCTAGTATCTAGTCTTGATTCCTCATAGTTGAGTAGAAATATGAATAATGGATAAATAATTGTATATTAGGTCATATGAATCTAAAATAAAATACCGAAATTGATTTCCATATGGATCGAGAAAGGCTAAAAAGGAAAATATGCCTTTTTGATATAGACTCTTTCAGACAAACCACACTTAGTTTTGAGGTTGGATGATAAACCAGGCCGAATTACGTGGATAGTTCTTGAAGGAGCTCCAATTATTCCCCCTTGAAATGAAATTATCTAAGAGATAGAGGATTTTTAGGTTTAAAACATATAATGGAAAAAATGGTAATTTTAACCAAATTAATTGGGTCACACTGTTTATGCATGAAGACTCCATGAATAGTTTCCTATGTTTGGGAAAATTGAATGGTTACCCTACATAGTTTTCATTAACTGTTTGGTTATAATGCTGAATCCTCAATCAAAATCTGCTAAAATTACAAAGATGGTCGCATGGCTGTGTAGCCCAACATGCACGGCTTTCATTTACTGTGCGACCTCTTCTTTTAACCCAAAATCTTGGTTCTATGTTTCAGACCATCCCCAGACACCCGAAAGACCTCCATGAACCCAATGGACATTCCTTATTGGCCACATTGATTCAAATAAACAAATAATTGATAGAAAATATAACATCTATACCACAGTGAAGAACCGGGTTCCTACACTCTTTGATAAAATAAAATTGGGAGTTAGGGAGGATGATTATGGTAATATTGTATATAGACATTAATTTATAACCTCTCCACTTGATATGACTCTCTTGAAACAACTGTATGTTATTGAGTTCGGGAATATGATATATTTTTTATCTGGTGGGGGGTGGAGTTATTAAGAGCAATATCACTATAAAGGCATTATTTACTTCAAGAATGGATATGTTTTTCCACATGTTATGAGAAACGTTTTGATGTAATATTTTCATAATTCTCTAGGAGATATCCACATTGGAACTAAAAATATGTTCTATGATATGAACCGTTGGTTTTTTTGGGATCTTGTTAGCTAAAGGATTTTTTTCATATTGTTTGAAATGGTTTGAAGGATGTATGGATGGGTTATTTTTGAAAAATAAGATTTTTCGGAAATGGTTGTCTATTATTGAGTTCAAAAAAATTACCCCATTTTGTAAATATTTCTAAAAAATGTAAATCATATGGAGATTGAATCAGAAATACATGATTAAATGAAGGATTAGAAATATGATTCCATTAGATGCATTTTTTGAATCCAATAATTTCATATGAGTTTTTTCCTAAAAATTATCTCTTAATGATTCCAATGTTCTAATCAGATAGAATATTCAATTATAAAATCTTGCGATGATTTTCAGATCTAAATTTCATATTTTCATGATTTCTGAAAATATCATGTGTCCATCATGAATAAAAATAGGATGATTAATCAAGATATGAAAGGAGAATAAAATTCATTATTTTAAAATTGGTAGAAATATTTTGGCATGAATAAATACAAATTCTATAAATGTTTCTAAAAGATGAAAAGGTTTGATGTGTTTTTTGGGAGTTTAAAATAATAATGTATTTTCATAAGGTGAAAGGGGTAAGATTACACTTTGTGAGAAAATAGATGATACTAAGGAATATGATGTACAAAGTCCATCAAATTGACCTGTAAAATTTTTAAAAAGAAGTTTTATTGATAGTGAAGTTACTGAATATTTTCATCGGCTAATGTCTATATCAGAATCCATTGAACGGTTTTTGGTTTTGATGCTAAAGACTCCAATTAGAAAACGTATATGGAAAATTACATCAGAAGAAATTTCTGTAAAATATCCATTAGAACAACATATATGAAGGTAAAAAGGTGATGTTCATACAAGATGATTAGATTAAATTTCTGTTATATGGATCATCAGTCAGGGGAAGGCATATAAAGGTAATGTTTTAATGTTGTGACACAAGTCCTCAAATGGAGGTGAATAACAAGAATGAAGAGTCAAAAAGTTCTACCATATTAACTTGGTGTTGTGAAATAAAAATTCTTATTTTAAGGTTATGTATTTTAGAATATGTGGTAGTATAAAGTTTCTGTTGTAGAGTTTGAGTAGTTTTTTCATATATTTACCACCATATTTTTTATGGAAGAATGAAAAGGATATTCTCTAGATTGAGCATTCATTACAAAGGATTCTTAATGGAAAAAAAATCAATGGTTAATATTTTGGGTGGTTCAAAATTATTGATGAATTTTTTATAACTATTAATGATTTAAAAATAAAAATATTGTCTTTTAATGCTCCAAATATGATCGTGGAAAATTTTGATACTCGCTATGTTTTAAGATAAGATAAAAAAGGGCAAGGTCCCTGAATATTTCATTAAATATTTTTGAGTGGGTGATATAAATGTCAATTTTTTCTTGAGAGGGGCATAGAAATGGAATTATTTTATATGCTCTATCAATTGTTTCAATATAATGTATAAAATTATAAAGTAAAATGTGAGTATTGTTCATGTGTGAAAATGTGTAAGTGGTGTATAAATAGTTTCAGACAAACCAATCAGAAGAATCTTATAGATGAAGAACTAAAAGACATAATATTGACTAGGGTTGTTTCTAACCAAGAAATATCTTTGTTAAGAATGAAGTTTCTATCGAATAGAGTAGTTTTGATCTGAGTAACTAGAAAAATTAACTGAAAAAACCCCATCATATGGAGTTTTATGTACGAACATATTAGACAAAGGTTTCATACTAAATTCAAAGAAGAAGTTACTTACTACTGGGTAAGAAATTAAAGAATATGTTTTTACAAGAAGTTGAAAAGTGAATAAGTAAAATAACTAAACTGTAAAAATTCTAATCCTATTGGCGAAGTCTTCAACGGTGGATACAAATATCAATGTTACATTTTTTGTGTAAGTAATCACATGCACTTTGGTATTGATCATAGTAAAACATAAGTGTATGTACATTAACTTCTTAATGTAACCACATAAAAAGGGTTTTCTTCTAGTATATGTTTTGGTATAAGAATATTTTTAAAACATTCTAAGGAATAATTAGAGTTTTTGAGTAGTGAACCATGTAAATTATTATGTTCTTATGTTTGTTCTTGTGGGGTTGTTTTCAGAAATGATATAACTCTTTAAAAAGAGGCCATTTTTTCATAATAAGGAAAACATAAAAGAAAAAGAGATCACTAATTAACACACTCCCCCTCTCAGTCATCACATAGATCCTTCTTGGTACTTTCAGTTTTTGGTGGATAAGATTAAAATAGGAAATAAATTACATCATATCTCAATGATATACGTGGTAAAAAATTAAGGATGATAAATAAAATCATTTTGGTTTTCGTTAGCCTATGTGTATACCAACATGTAAATTTAATGACATATAAATGGATTTCATTATTGTTTTACCTCAAACTACCTAGGTTAAAAATTCTATTTGGTTTGTGATTGAATGCATAACCAGGTTAACTCATTTCATACCGATTTAACACACCATTGAGTTGGAGGACTCAGGGATGTTGTATGTGCCATAGATCATAAGGGTGTATGTGACTCTAATGACCCTTTTCATAGGAAGGGATCCTGATTTTACCTCATATTTTTGAAAGTACCTTTTATAGGTGATGGGATCTTAGGTAATGTTTATAATAACATATCATCTTTAGATGGATGGTAAAATAGAATGAGAAATTCAATTATGGAATATATGTTCTGTCCCCATGTCTTGGAACTTTTTTATACTTTGGATAACCATTTGGGGTAGTTGTGTTTTTTATAATAATAGTTACTAATCGTCCATCAATATAGAACCTTTTAAATCTTTATATGGACAAACTTAAGACCCACCAATATTTTGGTTATGGGTGGGTGAAGCTTCCTTAGTTAGACCATGTTTGGGTCAAGAAACAATAATGAAGATCCTCATGATTCATCAATGTTTGGTGATGAAAAGAATCCTCTAAAATTATTATGTGTATCACCACCAGAATCCTTTATAGTCTTCCACAAATAACCAGGTGTTCCTAAATGTCTCACCTTAGTTGGGTCACCAGCATCTTCAAAAAGAAGGAAATATATTACTATGGTATATGGGTTTGTTTGAGATCATAGAACACATTGTAATGTTAGAATAACACTTTAATTTACCACCTCATTTATCTTTTATCCATATTTTGTTTTCTTATGTCGCAACTAATGAATGATCAACCCGATCAATCTCATATTCTGCATTTGGAATACCTAAAAAAAACCTGATGTGAAAGTGACTAAGAGTTTTATTTTAATTTTGGATTAAAATGAACTTTTTTTATGTGGAATATTTATAATATTTGTTTTAGGTCTATGGTATAATTATTAAGATTCTCATGAGAAGTGTATGTTGATGTCTATGATAAGGGAATATTGTCCTAATCACTTTATAGATCAACATTATTTAAAGTATCATTATAGGGGAAGAAAATAATATGGTGGGGATAATTTGTACATATCATAGTTTATTTCATGTACATTAAATGTATTTTTAACTCTTCATTGATGATCTAATGTCATTCTTTGGGTGTTTCTAATTGGATTCAATATTTTTTTAGGGTTATGGGTGTTTCTTGAGTGTTTGCTATGAGTTTTGATATGGACCTATATCCTTTATAGAAATATGTATTTCAAAGACTTGTTGATTCCCATCAATTAGATAGAAGTAGTGAATTTTGGTTTTAGGGATTATGGATGAAACCATTGGCTAACTAACTAGTAATTTTCAACCTACCGATTGGATCCACTTAGTATCTAGTGATGCCAATCTAGTAGAGAAATATAAGGCTAGTGTAATATTTTTTCACTAAAACCACATGTTTTATTTCACAATCATTATCCCATGACAGACCTCAACTCATAAAATTTTGGGGTCTCTCTTTTTATGAATTTAGATCACCCAACTATTATTCTTGGTGGATTAATGAGCTGATCAATGTCATGATACTCTTTTGTATGTATATCTCTAATTTGTTCTTGGATCCTCTTCATATTTGTTTTCCCCTTGATTATTACAATGGATTATCCCTGAAAACTATGTTTTTTTATTATGATACATATATTTAATTGAGGATTGTGGTTCTTGGGCTCTTCATCTAACATATTTGAGACTTATCACTCTCTCTATCTTGTTGATCCTATCAGGAAGTTTGAATTCAATGTATTTTGTGATAGGTGGTTTCATGAAAGGGATTTACACTAAAAATAATTCTTGATTTATATTATAATATTTTTAAAACTGGTTAATGTAACGATCAATGTTTTGATGAAATAAGGTTGTTTTGGTGGTGTTTAGGAAATGGGGTTTCCCTTTAGCGTTGTTGAATAAATTATGTTCAAAGTATTTTTTATATAGTTTAAAATTTTGTGTAATTAAAGTTATATGAAATACCCATTTAATGGTTTTAGTTGTGAAAATGGTATGTCATAGGTAATGTTTATTGATGCAAGGATTCATTTCTATGAATTGACTCTTTCCCCCTATGCCTATTGTTCTCGGTTAATGTATTCACCCTGTGGGATGTGGCTATTCTAGCTAGGAGACACTTTCGAGAGTGAAATCTATCCCCCTAGGACTATTTTATGGGGAAATGTGTACAACATTTGTCCATTGATAACATAAATTTTGTGAGTATCCTCACTAAAACAGACCTCATTTACCCAAGGGATAATTTTATTATATTAATCATTTATAAAGTTTATTTGGAATTATTGGATAAATGGATTATTTTGGAATTTATTAAAATTATATTTTATTTTGAAATATTTTATAAGTCCATAAAAAGAGTGGAATCTATTTTTTGTTATAAACTATGAAAACTGTATCTCATTCCATGTATATGTTTATTTAAACATAATTGGTTTATATTGTAAATACTATTTATGAAACACATAGTGGGATACTACTAGAATTGTTTTGATCACATCCCATATACAACATTGGATGTATGTTTACTTTGATTCATTCTATGTTGTTAAAGGCAATACATTATAGGTTGATGTTAGTCCGCCATGCACACGAATACTGTCATAATTTTTCCATTAATGGAAATGTATGAATGTAAATGATATATTATTTTTATAGAATTATTTTTATGTCATTAATATAATATATAAATATTAAATCCATCCTTAATATAGCTATGAGAGGTGGCGATGGAAGTTGAATTACATTGGTTTGTGAGGCGATAGTCCACCGTACAAACAAACACGGGTTTTATTTCCCATTTCACTGAAGAGGAGATGAATTTATTCAATTAAATTAATAAAATAACATATTATTATATGTTATAAACATATTTTATCATATCATTAAAATTGAGTGAGATTTGGAAGACGTGGAAAAAGAAATAAAACATAGTTGATTGGTTAAGAACACTGCCTCTTCTTCAGACCACCTCTTTACAATTATTCCTTAATCCTTAATAGATTGGATTTATGATAAATAAAAGTATGTTGGGACATGGGTAGGGAATTCATGAGGGTATTTTGGAGGTATTTTATGAACCAAAATCCGTGATAAATTTAAATAGAAGAGGATAGGGTGTGCGCCTTTATATATGGGGGAGAGGACACACCTGGAATTTTTGAAAAGAAATAGTTGTACCCACATTCTACACATTCCACAAGGTAAAAAAATTGATTTTTCTTGAAACGGAGATTATATGAGGGCAAAATAGTTTAATAAAATAGGATTTGGTGATGTTTTTTGGTTATTTTAAACCTTATCTTTTAATTTTATCCTCCAGTAAAACATTTTAATCTTTACCCATGAAAAATATTTTTTATTATTTTTACTATTAATTATGATAAAAAATTAAGTTGAAATTATTATATAGGACTAATTTTTCTAATTAAAAAAATTAAATCCATGTTTCCAAATTCAATTCACATAAGTGGTATAATTTAATTTAAAACTAAATATACAGACACGATGGAAACCTTGTTTTCTAAAGAAATGGTTTTCAGAACTATAATATATTTTTATATCAAAATTCAACATGAAATTGATTCCAATGAGATAAATAGGATTAGTTATATAATAATTGATAAATGTTAATTTTAAACCATTGTTAAAAAATATATCTATGTAAATTATTTAAACAAAAACTTCGTTTTCAATAAAAACTAGTATCTTCATTATTTTTTAAAAAATTATACGTTTTAGGAAATCCCAAAAAATCATCCTAAGATAATTTTGACAATTTAATTTCAAAAAAAATTATTTCATTTTTTCAAATGAACATTATAAAAGTAATTTTTTTTTATTTTGGCAAAAAAACAAATAAAAACAGTTTTTGTGAAAATGTATTTTTGAAGGATATAATGATTTTACAAACAATTAAGTACTTTTTATCAATATATTGTACTTATAATTCATATTTAACTTTCAAAATCTATTTATTCCTAATTATACTTCCAATTTTAATGGCTATGTTATAAAAACCATGTTTAAATAATAGTATTTTAATAGTATATCACAATTTATTTAAAATAAGTGTTGCATATTGTATACATTATCAAACATGGTGTTACTTTAAAATCATGGGGTGGTAGATTATACCCCCATTAAATAAATTTTATCCTTTTAATTTGAACTTATTATCAATAATCAAGATTTTTACATTCAAATTTTTTTTGTAGAAAACCCGCATCATGGAAAGGGTCGATACAACATTCTCTAAATAATTGGGAAAAGAAAATACCAAGATCATCACATGACTAGGTATCTCAAGAGGATAAAATTGATGGGATGTGAAAACTTGTATTTATAAATAAAATACATTTAGAAAATAATGTTATGCTTTCTTAATAGATAAGAGACCACCAATTTATCAAAAATGAATAAAATTTTTATTTTGAGAACTTTTTCCTAAATTGTTGAGATAATTTTAAAGTATATAATAAGAATATATTAAATTATACTTAATTGATAATTATAGTTTCATAATTTCATCAATTTTCACCACAACCTCATGTTTTTCTCCAAACTATGTGTAATAAAGATGCATTTTACATTCATGAATCACTAAAATTAAAATCTAATGGATCACATGATTACGAAAAATGATATCAAGATATTCTTATTTTATTTTTTCATTTAAAAAATAAATTGTTATATAAAGGCAATATTACTCAAAAATCGAATAAACATTCATATTAATCATCAAATCCTAATAGTCAATATAAATCATTCCTTAACTAAATAACCTTACATCACAAACAGCCTCAACAATTAAATATTTAATTATATTCCACCAAGAAATCCTACATTTTTTATGACATGTTAAACCTCAGGGTTATAAATACCTCAAAAAAATTAAACATCTCCCAAAATATCATTATTCACCCCAATATCTTAAAAAATCCAAAATATCTGATCCTAAAGTATGTTTTTAAAATGCATCATATTATTTATCCATCAAATAATTTAAGTAAAAAAATGTTTTATTGACAATCACCTCACGTTGTAAAGTGATAGGTGCTACAACCTTGAACCCTTCAGTTATATATTTGAGCCTCAAGAAATCTATTTATGGGAGGGTTTGTCACCAAATTTGTAGTTTTCCTTTTCTAAAACTATGGGAAAAAACGTGAAAAACATATTCATAATTCTCCTTGATACTATAATATTTTAAAAATATGTTTAAAATCATCAAAAATAACATTTTACACTAGATCACCATTTTTACCTCTATTTTGTTTTATACAACTCATCCTTTTCCATAATGTCAATAATTTTAATTGACTATAATTACCTCAACATCATGGAAATACCCAATATTATCTTTTTTGAAATCATGATTTTTTTTATAAAATATCACCTTACAATTAAATTTAATTTCAATTTCATTTATACGATTCCAAATTTTCTTAACATTCCTTAAAGAAGAACTATTTTAAAATAAATACTTATAATTTTCATGATTCTAATATCTATAATACCATTGATAAAAATACTTCAACAACAGGATTCTATTGTTCCAATAATTAAACAAATAAATCATTTCATTTTACATTTTTTCATAACATAAACCCTTATGAATTATTCTTTGGATTTTAACTTTGACTAGGATAATGACCATGTTCCACTCATCTATGACATTGAACTATTAATGGTGCCTTGGGATAATTTTTTTCCCTACATCTTGTTAACCAGAATCATTATTTTTCTTTAACAATTAGCTTCTTAATTAAATCATCTTCCACACATAAAGCATATTCCAATTACTTTAATTAAAATTATATATTTCATCTTCCCACATTTATTTAATTTATGAAATTGAATATTCTTTCCCTTATGACCTTTAACACTTGAACTTCCATGATATGTCAACCCTCTATTCTTTGATGTGTTGGAAAATTAAACTTTGTTCATTCTATTAATCATAATTAGAGACATATAATTTTTCATTATCACCATATGTCTAACATAGATTCCCATTATGTTAGGAACGTTGTTAGTGAAATCATTATATTTCCCAATACATTGGTTGTTGGAATGATTTATCCTATTTCCTACCATTAAGTAAAAATAATAAAACAATCATGATGATAATGCATTGAAATAAAAAATGGAAAACTTATAAACCTATAAGAAATAACTTATAAATTAAAATTATATCCTATATTATGGTTCTCTATGTTTTAATCTAGTTTATCTATGCTATACTTTTTTTATTATGTTTTCTAACCAAACAATTTTTTCATTTTCATCACTACTATTTATAAAGACTTTCTAAATTTCATAAACATATCCTCCAACAGTGTCAAACTAGGTGTGAAAAATTTCTATTTTTTTTGCACTAGGTTGAAATTAAGTCAAGTCCAAGGTTCTATTTTTTATGTTATTACCCCTAGTTACAAATGTTCCACAACCACATCCACATGTAGTATCTAGATAGGGATGTAATTGCTTTGAACCACTCACTCTTTACCAAATTATTGGATATTATTTTCCATACTTATTGTTATACTTAATCATATACATTGTGTTCTCACTAAATTATTCTATTGATAATCCATTATAATAACTATATCTTTTTCTGATTTGAACTATAGGGACCCAATCGTTTTACATATATTATTTCATGTCTTTTAACACAAACTACTATTAATTACCACGTAAGGATCATGAGGCGTAGTGTATTGGAGTACTAGATTTCTAATACATCAAAGTGGGACTAAAAATAAAATATCATTATTTTATTCTCTATATTGAGATCCTAAATATTTTTATTCCCTTAAAATTTTATGGGATAACCTGGGGAATACTTAAACAATAAGAGTTAGAAAAAAAGTTGAGTTAGGGAAAATACATGATGAAGAAACATAATTCATGAGTTAAAGGTGTGATATGATATCATAAAGTAGAAGGTTATATGGTAATCACATGGGATGATAACATTTGGAAAATGGTATCATTAGATCATGGAATCATGGGAAATATGGTAGCAAAATATAATATGACATAAACATGAGTCAAGGATAAATGTCTATATAATATCACATGGTGGGAAATGTCACATAATGGGTTAAGTTTACTCATTAATCCCATACATGATACCTCATGAGACTAAAGAATTAAATAATGCATTAGATAACAATATAGGGGAACCCATCATAACATGTTCATGGTTTATATTTGTTTTAAAAAGGAAATAAATCATATGGAATAATATAATAATTACGCATTGAAAGAAGATGGGTTGCATAATATTTCATCATATCATAATGAATGTAAATTTGATAGTAAAGGTATTTGAGATAGGAACAAAAGGAATGTATTACCCATTAAAATAGGAAATAATAATCTAGGTATATATGGAAGAGAAATGTTTGCATAATTTATAAGTAATCCCTAACATAATTTTTTTTCATTGATGTAAATTTATTTAAAAGACTACATGGAATATTTCTTGAGAAAAATACCCATTTCACATTGAAATGCCATATTAAAAGTATAAAATTTACAAAATATTATAGAAAACATTTTATTATAAAAAATAAACATGTATACTTGTAAAGGAATCCTCAATTAATTTATTGGTCATGATGGTAGGTATTTTATTACATGTTATGTAAGTTAAAAATTCATTCCTTTCACACTATTTTTAAAAGTATAATAGGTACACCATTAAGAAAATGAAAATAATATTTCCTTAAAAAAATTTATAAAAAGTAAAACGTAGAGAAAAATTTATTTAGTAAATCGTTTGGATAATGTTAAAATTATTCTTTAAAATATTTTTAAGAAACATGTATATTACTGAAAAATTATTTTCGACCAAATAGGGAAATGAAGTCAAATTTTATTACAATAATTTTCTAAATAATTGTAAGTACCAAATAGAGAAAAATGGTAATATTAATTAAAAAAATCATTAGTAAATTGAGGATAATAAAATTAAATGGTTTAATTATACAATGATCAAATTATTTACAATAATGTAAATTCAATAATAAATAATCGTGATTAAAATGATATTGAAAACAAAACATTACCAATTGGTTACTTTTTAATCATAACCCCAAGAATAATGTAAATGAATTTATACTTAAAAATTCATTAAATATTAATTATTAATGATATAATATGTGAATGTATATTATATACTCTAATTGAAATAAATTATATGCATAAGATAATATGTGTCTCAATGAAGGATGTTTTGTGGAGAAACCCTTACCCTGAGTCGAGAAATTGTCATATATGTATTTAATATCCAATATAATAATAATATATCAATTATTTGTTTTCATAAGAATTTTTTTAGGTTTAATTACTTATACTTAAACTATATACTTCATTTGGTTTAATGATGTATTCATTTACATAATCAGTTATGTCCACATCGAGTGTTTTGAGGATGCTTGATTCATAATTTCAAAAGGAAATTGGAGTGATGACCATAGTAAAAAGGTTAATCATTCTATTATATATAGAATTATAATCATCAATTAATTATTTTATTTATAAGGAAATTGTAATTTTGAAAATTACCTTTAATTGTGGTTATGAAAAATGAATTATGTTACAATCATTGAGATTGTAAGTCATACGTGCTCATGTGTAAAGTTTAAAATTTTCAAAGATAATAATGGAAATAAGGAAAGTGTTACATTAAAATTAAAAATTATTATAATATCATAAATATCATATTATTTATTTAAATACACTTACATATACCATCCATGTGATGTTTTAATAAAAAAATAGATCACATCTCTTCATGAAGAAGCAATCTGTTGTACACATGAATGATATTATCATTTTTCCATGGATTATAATGTAATAAGGTATATAATATATTAATTATATAAAATTATTAATATTTTTTAATATCTTATATAAATAGGTAATTGAACATCATAAAAATTCATTAGAGGCGATTATGGAAAATGAAATACATCAGTTCACAAGGAGGTAGTCCACTGTACACCCAAACGATGCATTCGTTTACAATTTTATGGAATAGGATGTGGATTTAAGTTTTTAAATAAACATAATAAAATAATATTATATAGTATAAACTTATATAATTATATTATCTTTATTTAGTAATTTTTTAAGGGGTTGTAAGATGAAATAACACAATGATTCTCGGTTAAGAATGATACCACTTTTTCAGATCACTTCTTTAGGATTATACTAACGCCTCTAAAGATTTGATTTATGATAAAAAAGTACCATAATAAATGTGGAGGTAATAATTAAGGTATTTTATCATTCCTTGGACAAAACTAAATGACTTATAAGTGTAAATAGGATATTATAGTTGGTCCCCTTTTATAAGTGGTGGAGAGGACACACTTGTAATTTTTTTAAAGAATAAGTTATAATCACATTTTATACATGAATAAAGGATCCCAAAATGGATCATTATAAGTACTTAAATGATATAAGGTCTATATATGGATATAAAATAGTATTTGAACAAGTTTTTAGGTAATTTTAACCCTTATATTTTTTTTAACCTCCAAGTAAACATGTTTTAGCCTTAACTACTATAATGAATTTTTAAGGTGTTTACTATCATTATGACCAAAATTAAGCAGATATTTTATTTAATTTTAATTAAACATATTAAAAAATATTAAATTCACATAATTAGAGGAATTTAATTTAAAATTAGACCTGATAATACAATGAAAAATGGTTTTCCAAAGAAGAAGATCTCATAAGTATAAAGAAAATTATTTGAAAATTTCAACCTAAAAATAATACCAATTAAATAAATTGTATAAATAATAATATGATTGATGAAATTATAATTACAATTTTTTTTAAAATATACCTTTGTATATTATTTCAATGAAAAGAAAATTTTCGATAAAAACCATAATATTTCACTATTCATTTAAAAATTAAACATTTCAGAAAATTAACTAATATCAGTTCTAAGATATTTTTTTACATGTTGATTCAAAAACCTAAGTTCAATTAAAAACTAAATTTTATATAAGAATCAAAAATTAATTTTATTTTTTTCATAGAAATCAATGAAAATAATTTTTTGAGAAAAAGGCATTTTCAAAGCCTATAAATACTTTACCAAGAATTAAGTAAATATTCATTGATAAATTTTCTTTATCATTCATAAATAATTTTCAAAATGTGGTAATTCGTTTTACACCACAAAATTTATAGGACGATTATAATGGTATGGTTTAAATAATAATATATCAATAGTATATTATGGTTTTTAAACATAGTGTTGCGTGTTATATACACTATCGAACAATGTTCTCTATTAAAATCTATGGGGGTTAAAATTGTTGTGTTATAACTTGGGGTTTTATTATTTTCATGAGATGAAATAGTTTTTCCATTGACCGCCTCTTTTACTATTCCATTGGGAGACCATGGCTACTAAGTTGGAAGTAGTGGGACATTGTTAATATATTATAGATTAATCACTAGTTATCCCATAGATATATGTAACACCTAGAAAGTTGGATTTTCTATAAGGAGACTCGTTAGGGTGATTCAGTTGATTTATGTGTGACCGTTAACTTCCAAGAAGTAGGTCCACCTATATGTGTCCTGACCTCCCGTGCTAGTCCTAGTGGTGCTTCATCTTATTATGTATCATAGGATATGATTTAATAATATTAATCTTATTTTATTCCATTCGTTTTTATTAGAATCTTTTTTTTCTTATAGGTTGGATGCAATTTTTTGGATGATTTTATTTCCTAGTGTTTAGCCTTATTTTGGCTTGTGTTGTTACATCTCCTTACCTGACATGTTTCTTTATGATGATTCAACCTTGTATCTTGATTTATCTTGAGATGGGTATGTTTATGTATAAAAAAGAAAAAAGGGGTAATGTTTTTTAAAAGTGCTATATTTTTTGGAATTATTTTGAAAAATTTAAAATCATCTTTGGGTTTACTTTTAACAGTTTGATGTATTAAGAAAAACATTATCGGTTTTATTAGATTCTAAATTATTTTTAAAAGAACAATCATAATGAAATTTTTTACAAATGGGACACGTTTGGAGAATTTCATGTTTCATTCTTGTTTTTATCTCATGTTTTGGAATGAAAATAAAAAAATATTTTTTCAGGACTTGTTTTTCAAGATAGAATAATTTGAATCTTTTATGAAAGAAATGAAATGTACTCATGTTTGTATCATAACAGCTTTAGGTCACACCCTACATAATCATGTTAGTGGGTATGTAGTCTTCATGTATTTTTTACGTTTCCTTGGGTATTATATTTTGGGTTAGATCTGGTATCATCTTATTTGGAAAGTGGATGTTTTGTTGTAATCATGGTGGTGACTTGAGTGTCACATGGATATGGTGATCATAGATTCAGTTTCATAGAACTGGCTAGTTGGAGTTTTTATTTGGTTTCTTTGGTCTTATGTTTTATTTCTTTTAGCTTCAAACATAGTTTATAAAATTGTATATTATTGTAATTTATTGAGTTATCCTTTGTATTGTATCATTTTATCTTAATCAATATACCATGTTTTATTTTTTATGTTTCTATTCACAAGTTTAAATCCATCCTCAATGGTTATGCTAGATACCCTTGATGATTATACTCATATTTGGGAGATTTGGGATGCTCCTATGGTATGTGGTAGGATTGTTTGAGCACTGATTCGGGTGGATACCTATATTTACTCATATAAAAATGTGTTAGGGAATATAGGTTTCTTGAATAAGGGTATAGGTTCTTGATTCTAACATTATTTTTGTTTTTGGGATGGTTTTAGAAAGGTTATAGGAACAATGGTACTTGATTGGTAGGTATAAGGGAGTTCTTGTCCCACTCTTCCTTGTGATGGACCTCGAGTTTCCAAGGGTTATTGGGATTCATATTTTAATTTTTAAGGCTTCGATAAATTTTTATTGTGATATTTTGGAATAGATTACAATCACTTTGAGTTTTAGGGAGATTTCATGAGATGTCCTAGGAAAGTCTTCATTTTGGAGTGAATTATGAATAAATCCTGGGATGTATTAATGGGGAATATGATTTTTTAAACTATGCACAGCCTATGAAACCCTCTTTGAATAAACATATTTTATCCATTGCATGGTTAGATAATGGTTATAAAAATTGTACGTCCAAACCATGTAAAGTGAATAATTTTGGGAAATTTTTCTTATTTCTCACCTTTTTTGGTTTTATCCCTTCTTTTATTGTTGGTATTGTTTTGGATGTTTAACAAAGGATTTATGGATTCAGAATTATTTTTAAAATAAATGGGTCATTCATTGATATTTTAACTTTTTTTGAAACCCATTTTTTGTTTTTGTAAGTTTCATTGTTAAAAGGTTTTTGAATTCCATAAAATTCATTGAGATGACTTGGTTTTCATGTAAATAATTTCCTGATATTTAAGTGATGCAATAATAAAAATATTTAGGTGAGTTTTGGTGTTATTATAAAAATTTATTAAACTAAATACATGTGGATTGAGTAAAGAATGATATTTTAAGGTTGATGTAACACCCCAAGATTTCATAGTGTGTTATTTCTTCAAAATAATTCAATAACTTTCACTACATGCAACACCAAGTTCAAGCACACCATGACTTACCAAACAAGCCGTTCAAAAGAGGTTATGAATAGTATTAGATAAATTTTAATGTTTATATAATCCTTATAATTTTAGAATCCATATTATGAGTTTCTTAGATATAATGCAAGAAAAAATTCATTTTCAGTATTGCACTTTTATCAACTTTAATAGTGAACCCTTTTTAAATACTATATTTTAAACTTTTTGACTAAATGGGGACATCAAAAATTTAAAATGAAACATCCCAAGCTTCTATGGTACGCTTCTCTTTGAATAATGTGATAGCGTGTGTTGTACGCAACACCGAGTTCTAACAACCAATTAAACTAGCCGTTATGAATAGTAATAACTACTTTTTGAAATTATATATCTTTTATATTTCAAAATGGACTTCATTTTTGGATTCAGAATATCAAAATTAGCCTAGGGTGAAATTTTGGTACTTTTCGGATAACTTTTATATTTTGATGAATAGTGAAAATTACTAAATTTTAATTAAAAACAACTTTTTTAATCAAAATAATTAATATTGATAAATTATGAATTTGAGTGGTTTTAAATTATATTTAGAATATATTTTTACCATTTAATATAATGTTGGTAATTGGACATAATTTTACAATTAAACCGAACATAAACAAGTGTCAATCTTTTGATAGTTATTATCTCTTAAAAACACGCTTTTTGTTTTGACAGCGGGAATTAATTTTAAATTAATTTCTGCCACTTCTGTGTTTTGAATTTAGGAAAATGGATTCAATATTTGGAATCAGGATTTTCAAATTGTGTAAATAGGTAACTTTTATTTTTAGACATTTTGAATAATTACTGCGGTAAATATTTTATTTACCATGGTTAAGGGTAAATCCGGTAAATAAGGGTTAAAAAATAATATTATAATAATTCTAAATTACCCTAAAACGTGTCTTAACCCTATTAGTTGATACATGGTCGACCATGGGAATCTTTTTGTCAATTTTGGGACCCCATGGATCCACTTGAAAGTGATAATGACACTTTATTTTAATTAAGTTAAAATGAATACAAAAATGACACAAGCATATATCTTTTAGAAAAACAATTGTTACGTAGGGTTATATATGTTGGATTTTAGATTATAATTATTCATTAGAAAGATAAAAAGATTTCCTACATAATGATATTTTATTTATAATTTTTAGACATTAAATAATTTATTTTATTTATGACACAATTATGATGCAGTAATTACTATAATAGTGAAAAATTAAAATAATTGATATTATAAAAACCCAAATAAATATAATATGAAACTTTTAATGAATTAACCTAATTTTCTAGGATAATATGATATATTAGGATTGATTTAATTGACTTTTTTTGAAGTAATCAATCTGTTATGAGTTTCACAAAAATCAACTATTGAATAGTGTCAAAATTGACATAAAAGAGTTCTTAAAACAAATATTATATTATTAATTGATATTAAATTCCTAAAAATCTAAGGTTCGGCCAAGAGACTTATATCATGATATTTTCATCATTAATGGACCACCTGGGGGTCTCCTGGATGTATATTTTAAGTTTATTAACCATATTATATAAAAATACAAAGAGACATTATAAAAGTGAAACTAATTAACTTAGAGTTAATACTTAATGATAAGGTTAATATAAGTACCCAAACCTGTCTAAATTCTATTGGTTGAGTGGTTTTCGACCTATCCCCACCTTAACCTTTTAATAATCAACTTTGGAGCCATTAGAAACCGAATATGAATTTATTATAAATTAATATTTCTAGCTTTTCCAAAGGTGCCCCTCACCCCTCTTATAAAAGGGCACTCCTCCTTCTCATTTATTCACACCTTCAAAGCCTTTTGGTTCAGCCAAACACTGCCCAAATACTCTCCCAAATTCCATCACTACAACCTAGGGGCCTTAGTTTTATCATAAAGCCAACCTAAGGAGCCCTTTTGATCAAATCAAAAGGAAGAACCCGAAGAAGAGGTAATGATTTCACCACCCTTTTCTAAGTTCCTTTCTTCTTCCACTTCTTCTTCCTTTGTTCTTACCATTCTAAAATAATAACTCCAGTATCTCACATATACTGTGTTGTTATTATAAATATGGTACAACCATATTCAGTATTCTATCCACCCTTTGAATAACATGTCACCATACGTGCGTACGTACGGCTTACCGTCTCCACGTCGTGGTGTAATTGTTATTCAATATATTATTATTTGGATGGGTATAATAATGATGTGTAACTCATGTAAATAATAAATATAACAAGTTAATGATTCTGTATATATGATATACCATCCATTTATATATTATTTTAATATCAAAAGAATGATATCGTCGCTCGTGCGTACGTACGGACTACCGTCTCCACGAACGCGATGTGATTCATTCTCCATTGTATCCATTCAAGTATAATTATCATTTTATAATTTAAAAATGATGTTTAAGGACTTGATGTCATTCTGGATATGAATAAGATACAACAAACATGGCTTATGTAACAAAACATATAAAAGAAAATGAGTAAGTTAACACCCGAAACGACGATAATTCTAAGATATTATTAACAAATCAATGTTAAAAGATCATATATGATATCATATTAATATATATGATTCTTGTATAATTTAATAACAATTATTTCACCATTATACAGGAGGTTAACCTACCCCAACCAAGGAAAAGTACAAGGTAAGGGTTATTTCACAATCTCTTCATCATCCGAGGTTGTTTATATGTAATAATCTACTGGGATCTCTTTATCATCCACATCCATGTTTTCTTAAAAATGTATTTCAAAACATTTTTATTATTTACAAGAATATGGGTTAAAGTCATTTATACCCTTGTTTGACTTTTTATAAGTGGAATATTTCCGTCGTTTTCAAAACAAGGTCCTTTTAACATTTTCGACAGAATTAAGGTAAGAATGTTTTTTTTAACTTATACGGTGAGTGCGGTTATTTTCTGCTGTTATAAAATCTTCAAAGTTTTCCTTACAAGCTTATAAGAATATTTTCAAGAAAATGTTTTATTTTATATGGCTCTTAAATTATTTCAAAAATAGAAAGAGATATTTCTCCAAAAAGTGTTTTGATTTCATCTATGTCAACATCCTTTGATGGATTTTAAGCTTATTTGAAGTTGATTTATTATGATACAAAACTTCTATATTGTATTGAAGGTTTTGTGATATGTTTGAATGTGGATGTGCTATTTTTATACCATTCATAGTTTATGGTGAAATTATTGACATTTCGTATGCTATTTTTAATACGAATGTTTATGTTATGTTTAAACCTTTTCATATGGGAATGCATTGGACTTAATATGTGACAGGTGGAGCCCGCTATAGCTCCTCAATGCATCGGTAGGTCTCATGAGACAAACTAGTGTCTTGGAACAAGGCCTTGACAAAATCTTATTTGTAGTCTTGGCACGAGGCCTTGACTATGTGGTTATGATAGTCTGGCATTATGCATTCCAACATTATGAAAGTGGTTATTGATTTTTTCATGTGATTATTCGATTAGTAGAATATCCATGTCAATAAGTAAATGGAATTATATCATTTTATTAATTCCATACCATGTTGAAAGTTCATGTTTGGAAGGCTTTTGTTTTAGTTATACATTTCCTTAAATGTTTATTCGTATTTATGGAAGTTTCCGCTATATTGTTATCCTTACTGGGCATTTGAGCTCACCCCTTTTCTATGTTTTATTTTTCCCAGGAAGTGAAGAAGTAAGTTATGAATGACCTGCAGGGATATTATGTGGGGATATGAGTATGGATTATGGATACATTATGTTGTTTTAGTAGTTTTTCATTTTATAATGTAATGTAAAACTTATGAATATATCTAGTGTTTCCAAGGCTACTAAACCAATCGGTCTTTCGAGATTTGATCTTTCTTGTGATCGTGCCAATGTTATGTAATAATGCACCGACTCTGGGTAGCTGGGGTCGGGGCGTTACAGTTGGTATCAGAGGAAGTTTAGTACAAACCTTGGAATCTATATTTAGATAAAATCTGATTAGAGCACGTAGACCTAAGATGAACTTTGAGGATTAGTATAGAAGAACTTCCTAGAATTTTGGGATTGTAGAGATTTTGTGAGTTTTCCGAGCAATACATCCCTGTCTGGATACGAGCAGGTAGAGGCGGCTCTGGCATAGATGTACCTAGGGGTAAAACCCGAAAACACCGCTTTGAGCTAGACTCGAACGGGAACTGGTGCACGACAACGGGCCTTGCTGCACTCTTGGTTACGACACTCCCGGGGGATATGCTTAGGATAATTCTCATTTTCTTTACAAACCATTATGAAGGGTTTATGAGTATATACATCCTCAAATGAGACATTTTTATGATTATGGATTATATCCATAAATAGTTCAATTTATGTTAAGTGTTTTATAAGAATGGGATTATGTATTTTGATTCATAAACTGATCTAGTGTATTCCATTGTTTAGAAATGGCGCCCAGTAGAAGGAATGAGAACTCCAGAAATGCACATGATCCAAAGAGAAGGAAGGATCATATCTTTCATGGTCTTAAGCTAGAATTTATAAGAGAAATAGTCTCCCATGTATTATCATCATATGAAGAAATAATATCATGTGTTTATAAGATAAGTAAAGAGTTTACTGAGTCCTATGGCTTTGAAGGGAAGCAAGAGAAGAAAAGGATAGAAGAGAGAAAGATGGATAAAGGGAAGAGGGAAAAGAAGAATTTTCCCATATGTGGTAACTGTGGAAAGAAACACCCTGGAACTTCCCTGAAAGGAATGGGAGTTTGTTATAAGTGTGGAGGAAAAGGGCAAAAAGTACATGACTGCAAGGGTAAGAAAATGGTTTCAAATGTACAATGCTTCATTTGCAAGGAGTTTGGACACTACGCGAACCTATGTTCCAGTCATCAGACTATGCCGCAAATGATGCTATTGGATAATAATCAAGTTATGATACTACCACAGATGAAGAGGAATGATTAGAGTTATTATGTTGATTATATCAATTGAGTGTTGTATCAACAATGTACTTGTTATAATAATTATGGAGTATATAAGGATTGTACTGCAGTACTATTTCATTAAGGACTTGAGATGGTGTGGAACAAAGAAAAGTGACTCAGTAGCAGGTTAAATGTTTGAAAAATATATGGTTGAGAGAAAGATAAACCATAATATGGTTCAGATACCAAGGTGGTGATTTTAGAATAATACATGATTGATTTGGATAAATTATATTGGATATTATTGACTACCTTGAAGCTGATTAATGATTTGTATATTCCATCATTGTTGGGGTTTAAAACATTTTTGGATTAATGAAGTATATCCAGCATTCTATTGGAATAAGGGAACATGAATGTAATCAATAAGGAATATGGTAAAACATGATGAAGGTATTCATATGCTATTACGGGGTAAAAAGGATCTATATTATGTTTACCTTCCTTATAAATGTTGGACTGTGAGTTTGGATATAAGTATTTTGGATAGTTCTATTTTGGATTATTTTGGATTTCCATAAAAGGACAACCCGGAGGTCGGGCGGCAACCCGTCGCGTCCGGCAAGGCTGCGAGACTTGAACCCGCAACCGAAGGGCGACAAGGGTGTATCACCTACCACTGGCCCATGAGATGTCCTGGATTAAATAATGTAGTTTTTATTAAAAGATCTTGTAGATGAATTATAAATTCCTTTATTTTGGAACCCTATACGAATAGTGTAAATAGAATTTTTTTACATTCTATTATCTTTTAGAGTGAAAGATGAGTTTGTGGTAGAAATTTATTAATGGATAAAACTCTAATTATAAAGTAAGTATATCTCCTTATGATCTTAGCCAATCTCATAAATAAATTCCTCAATATTAAGAAAAGCAACTTAGAACAAAAATTTTTTCCTAGATGGTACCTTAAATCATCACTAATTTATGGATTTAGGATTGTTGGCCTTTTCATAGCCATGTTCTCTACCACTCTCCATCAGATAATTGATGGTTAGATTTTTCTTTCATATCCATATTTTCCTACATGGAACCCTAGTATGAGTTATTTTCGGTAATCTTCATACTTTCCACTCTTTATTTTAAATAGAGGCCTCATTAATTCATTTTTCGATGTGGGATTTCAACTAAGATATTTTGAAACGTCAAAAATGTGTTATCCTAATACCCTATGTTTTGTTGAACCGATGGTATTTCAAATCATCATAGATTGATGAATTTAAGGACCTCAATTTTATACTTGTTTGTGATTGATGACCTCAATCACTACCTATAAATATTTACGCTTTTCCTCCAATTATATGTCTCAAATTGCCACCAATGTTCTTCTAATCGAGATCATAATTTGGTGGTGACCCTTTCATTTCTCTTTTCCTCATATTAAGACTAAATTTTAGTAACCCAATTTACAATGTGGGTTTTCCCACAAATATATTATCTATTTTCAACCTTTTATTTTCGAAGAACAATTTAAAATTGCGAGGACGCAATTTATTGAAGGAGGGGAGAATGTAACACCCCAAGATTTCATAGTGTGTTATTTCTTCAAAATAATTCAATAACTTTCACTACATGCAACACCAAGTTCAAGAACACCATGACTTACCAAACAAGCCGTTCAAAAGAGGTTATGAATAGTATTAGATAAATTTTAATGTTTATATAATCCTTATAATTTTAGAATCCATATTATGAGTTTCTTAGATATAATGCAAGAACAAATTCATTTTCAGTATTGCACTTTTATCAACTTTAATAGTGAACCCTTTTTAAATACTATATTTTAAACTTTTTGACTAAATGGGGACAACAAAAATTTAAAATGAAACATCCCAAGCTTCTACGGTACGCTTCTCTTTGAATAATGTGATAACGTGTGTTGTACGCAACACCGAGTTCTAACAACCAATTAAACTAGCCGTTATGAATAGTAATAACTACTTTTTGAAATTATTTATATTTTATATTTCAAAATGGACTTCATTTTTGGATTCAGAATATCAAAATTATCCTAGGGTGAAATTTTGGTACTTTTCGGATAACTTTTATATTTTGATGAATAGTGAAAATTACTAAATTTTAATTAAAAACAACTTTTTTGATCAAAATAATTAATATTGATAAATTATGAATTTGAGTGGTTTTAAAGTATATTTAGAATATATTTTTACCATTTAATATAATGTTGTTCATTGGACAAAATTTTACAATTAAACCGAACATAAACAAGTGTCAATCTTTTGATAGTTATTATCTCTTAAAAACACGCTTTTTGTTTTGACAGCGGGAATTAATTTTAAATTAATTTCTGTCACTTCTGTGTTTTGAATTTAGGAAAATGGATTCCATATTTGGAATCAGTATGTTCAAATTGTGTAAATAGGTAACTATTATTTTTAGACATTTTGAATAATTACTGCGGTAAATATTTTATTTACCATGGTTAAGGGTAAATCCGGTAAATAAGGGTTAAAAAAATAATATTATAATAATACTAAATTACCCTAAAACGTTTCTTAACCATATTGGTTGATACATGGTCGACCATGGTCATCTTTGTGTCAATTTTGGGACCCCATGGATCCACTTGTAAGTGATAATGACACTTTATTTTAATTAAGTTAAAATGAATACAAAAATGACACAAGCATATAGCTTTTAGAAATACAATTTTTACATAGGGTTATATATGATGGATTTTAGATTATAAATATTAATTAGAAAGATAAAAATATTTCCTACATAATTATATTTTATTTATAATTTTTAGACATTAAATAATTTATTTTATTTATGACACAATGATGATGCAGTAATTACTATAATAGTGAAAAATTAAAATAATTGATATTATAAATACCCAAATAAATATAATATGAAACTTTTAATGAATGAAACTAATTTTCTAGGATAATATGATATATTAGGATTGATTTAATTGACTTTTTTCGAAGTAATCAATCTGTTATGAGTTTCACAAAAATCAACTATTGAATAGTGTCAAAATTGACATAAAAGAGTTCTTAAAACAAATATTATATTATTAATTGATATTAAATTCCTAAAAATCTAAGGTTCGGCCAAGAGACTTATATAATGATAGGTTCATCATTAATGGACCACTTGGGGGTCTCTTGGATGTATATAGTAAGTTTATTAACAATATTATATAAAAATACAAAGGGACATTGTAAAAGTGAAACTAATTAACTTAGAGTTAATACTTAAAGATAAGGTTAATATAAGTACACAAACCTGTCTAAATTCTATTAGTTGAGTTGTTTTCGACCTATCCCCACCTTAACCTTTGAATAATCAGCTTTGGAGCCATTAGAAACCGAATATGAATTTATTATAAATTAATATTTCTAGCTTTTCCAAAGGTGCCCCTCACCCCTCTTATAAAAGGGCACTCCTCCTTCTCATTTCTTCACACCTTAAAAGCCTTTTGGTTCTGCCAAAATCTGCCCAAATACTCTCCCAACTTCCCTCACTACAACCTAGGGGCCTTATTTTGATTAGAAAGCCAACCTAAGGAGCCCTTTTGATCAAATCAAAAGGAAGAACCCGAAGAAGAGGTAATGATTTCACCACCCTTTTCTAAGTTCCTTTCTTCTTCCACTTCTTCTTC
Source organism: Viscum album (assembly GCA_963277665.1). NCBI lineage: Eukaryota > Viridiplantae > Streptophyta > Magnoliopsida > Santalales > Viscaceae > Viscum > Viscum album. The sequence goes on from OY728131.1 coordinate 1,796,526,875, forward strand.
CTTTGTTCTTACCATTCTAAAATAATAACTCCAGTATCTCACATATAATGTGATGTTATTATAAATATGGTACAACCATATTCAGTATTCTATCCACCCTTTGAATAACATGTCACCATACGTGCGTACGTACGGCTTACCGTCTCCACGTCGTGGTGTAATTGTTATTCAATATATTATTATTTGGATGGGTATAATAATGATGTGTAACTCATGTAAATAATAAATATAACATGTTAATGATTCTGTATATATGATATACCATCCATTTATATATTATTTTAATATCAAAAGAATGATATCGTCGCTCGTGTGTACGTACGGACTACCGTCTCCACGAACGCGATGAGATTCATTCTCCATCGTATCCATTCAAGTATAATTATAATTTTATGATTTAAAAATGATTTTTAAGGACTTGATATAATTCTGGATATGAATAAGATACAACAAACATGGCTTATGTAACAAAACATATAAAATAAAATGAGTAAGTTAACACCCGAAACGACGATAATTCTAAGATATTATTAACAAATCAATGTTAAAAGATCATATATGATATCATATTAATATATATGATTCTTGTATAATTTAATAAAAATTATTTCACCATTATACAGGAGGTTAACCTACCCAAACCAAGGAAAAGTACAAGGTAAGGGTTATTTCACAATCTCTTCCTTATCCGAGGTTGTTTATATGTAATAATCTACTGAGATCTCTTTATCATCCACATCCATGTTTTCTTAAAAATGTATTTCAAAACATTTTTATTATTTACAAGAATATGGGTTAAAGTCATTTATACCCTTGTTTTACTTTTTATAATAGGAATCTTTTGGTCGTTTTCAAAACAAGGTCCTTTTAACCTTTTGGACAGAATTAAGGTAAGAATGTTTTTTTTAACTTATACGGTGAGTGCGGTTATTTTCTGCCGTTATAAAATCTTCAAAGTTTTCCTTACAAGCTTATAAGAATATTTTCAAGAAAATGTTTTATTTTATATGGCTCTTAAATGATTTCAAAAATAGAAAGAGATATTTCTCCAAAAAGTGTTTTGATTTCATCTATGTCAACATCCTTTGATGGATTTTACGCTTATTTGAAGTTGATTTATTATGATACAAAACTTCTATATTGTATTGAAGGTTTTGTGATATGTTTGACTGTGGATGTGCTATTTTTATACCATTCATAGTTTATGGTGAAATTATTGACATTTCGTATGCTATTTTTAATACGAATGTTTATGTTATGTTTAAATCTTTTCATATGGGAATGCATTGGACTTAATATGTGACGGGTGGAGCCCGCTATAGCTCCTCGATGCATCGGTAGGTCTCATGAGACAAACTAGTGTCTTGGCACAAGGCCTTGACAAAATCTTATTTGTAGTCTTGGCATGTGGCCTTGACTATGTGGTTATGATAGTCTGGCATTATGCATTCCAACATTATGAAAGTGGTTATTGATTTTTGCATGTGATTATTCGATTAGTAGAATATCCATGTCAATAAGTAAATGGAATTATTTTATTTTATTAATTCCATACCATGTTGAAAGTTCAAGTTTGAAAGGCTTTTGTTTTAGTTATACATTTCCTTAAATGTTTATTCTTATTTATGGAAGTTTCCGCTATATTGTTATCCTTACTGGGCATTTGAGCTCACCCCTTTTCTATGTTTTATTTTTCCCAGGAAGTGAAGAAGTAAGTTATGAATGACCTGCAGGGATATTATGTGGGGATATGAGTATGGATTATGGATACATTATGTTGTTGTAGTATTTTTTCATTTTATGATGTAATGTAAAACTTATGAATATATCTAGTGTTTCCAAGGCTACTAAACCAATCGGTCTTTCGAGATTTGATCTTTCTTGTGAACATGCCAATGTTATGTAATAATGCACCGACTCTAGGTAGCTGGGGTCGGGGCGTTACAGTTGATTTTTTTTCAAAATTACTTGAGTGTGTGATATGAAATGATTCTATAAATTTTGGTTAGAATATTTTAAATGGGTTTGGGAACTGGATTTGTTTGCTTCAAGTTTATGTTCCCCTTTATGTGGAATTTTTGAGTTGTTTTTAAATATGGTTTTTTTGGATTGGTTGTGGTTATTTTTTGTGGTTAATTTAAAATTGTATTGACCGAGGTTTTATTTTGTGATTCTTTATAATGATTCCATAAGGAAGGAACACAAAATTCATCGTGTAAAAGGATCATGTAGTTTTCTTAGTGATCCATGTGTTGTTTTCTGGTCTCTAACTTTTCCCAAACTCTTGATGAAGTAGTAATGCCATTTTCTTCCCTGCTCATAGACCATGTATGAGATTTCATGAACCAATATCCTTCATTTTTTAATATTTATTGAGAATAATACTAGGAAATCGATATGAGAGATATGGCTTAAGTGATATTGTATTTTTTTAGCAATTGATGAAAATAGGGGGAGGTAAACAAATCCTTTGTTCAAATGTTTGTGTTTGGAGGGTGAAAGCCCATTGTTCAGGAACAATTTTTTAAGGATCTCTCCTTGGGATATTTCAAGGATTTCTCCAATAAATGATTTTATCCTTAATAATTGAGAGTCAAGAGGGAAATATAGTTTTTGGGTATTATCAAGAGTGATCAGTTAGTAAAGGGATATGTCAATCATTTCACTATCCTGGTACCTTTTTAACTAGAGTTGACTACTAATGTATGGAAGAGGGAATGGTTCTTTGTTTGGGTCCTTCATATGGAACTGTGTTTTTTAGAGTATCATTCTATCTTGAATACCTTTATAGTAGTTGTTCATAGGGCCATAATTTTTTAGAAAATCATAATTGGGTAGCCTGTGATGGGAAATTATTCATCTACCACTTGAGATGGTGATGAGGATATGGATTATAAGAAGGGGAAACAGAGAAGTGATAATGATAGAAAGTTGTCTTCACAACCTACCTGTATTGTTTTAGAATATTGGTACTCAGTGGCATGTTTATTGTAGCAGATATCTAGGAAAATTCAATTTTATTTTTTGTTAGCTCCAAATACATGTCATAAATGTGGCTATCCTGGTCGAATTTAGTTGTTCAGTGAGATTTCCTACAATCTGGAGAAGAATCTATTAGACCTAGCTTAAATATAGTTAGTGTTATAAATTATCTCTTCCATGTGAGAGTTGGAATAATTTGTGTATTTTGGAAGCATCATATTTTATAATTTCAATATTTTTGATTGGGACTTGTCTCATATGTTTTATATGTGGTTCCTTTATGTATAATGTGCGAAATGTATTTTCACTATGTTTCTATATCTTTATGATGTTTTCACCTCAGTAAATCTCATTTCTGGTTGTATTATTTTGCAGGGGGTTGACCATGGGCTAGTTTTTGTTTTAACTTTTGGATAGGGATAGAATCTAGGGATAATTTAAAGATACTTGGGGTGTAGTTTTGTTTCCACATGGGCTGTATGTACCACCTGGCTATTTACATTATTGAAATTATTCATTGGATGTGTTCTAGAGGGTTGGATATAATGACCCTTGTATACTGGTTGTGGCCTAGTGGCAAAATCCCTATCATTTCTTAGTGGAGAATGTCTCATATTCTTATTCACCTTTGTTTTTGGATACCTTGAGTTAATGTGATATGGTTTTTGGTCCCTTAGGATGTTTACTTCTTGTGATCTCTATCGTTGTTTGTTCATAATCCCTTTTGAGAATTCAGTAATGAGGTCTCTTATTTATGATCTATTGTTTCATGGAATGAGGGTGTTGACTATATAAACATTTTCATATTTACTCTCATAGGTGTGGAGAATTATGCTCGATGTCCTTCTCTTGGGGTTCCATCCTTCTCTAGTTGTTATGGTTACAGAAATCATTCCACTTTGGTAATAATTTTCCTTATAATTATTCCTATCTAAATGTTTCACCATTATAATAAAACTATAAATGGCGGGGAGGCATATTCCATGTCTTTATGTTTTCTCTCATTTTCATGGGATGATCCTTTGGGGTTCCCTTGGTTGGGCTGTGCTAGCATTTAGTCCTTTTGACCTTGGATTTTTTATAGGTGATGTTTATGTTTATTTCCAATGAATTAGTTTGGAATTGAAAAGAATATTAGGAGTAGTTTTGGATCTCTTGATAATGTCAATCTCAAAGAAGACCATATTAGTAAATATCACAATTTATTTTTTTCCATTCACTCTCATCCAATAGAGAGTTATCTTCTTAGGGATTATAGTGTGTTTCTTATTGATTAGTTCTGAATCATTAAGTGCTGATTTACCTATGGTTTATTTTTTATGTATTATTATATTTGTTTATTTGTTTATGGATGTTTTTTAGTGTTTAGGTTTTCCTTATAATAGGGGTAGTCTTGGAATTTATTCTTTCCCCAGGTTTTGAGGAATTTCTGTGGGTTGAAATTGGTATGACGGGGTGTTCATGACACCTTATGGGTCATGAGTTTTACATAAGTGTTATTTATTTTTTAGTGTGTCCATTCAGGGAGTTATAGTGTGTTAAGAATTACAAATATTTATTTTTGGGAAGATAGGCCATGCCACATGGTGGGTGAAACGTTTTCCAACCATATGGCATAACATACATGGGGTGATGGTTAGAGGACATAGTTGTTTAACATAGATTGGGAATGGTTTACCCAAATGTGTGAGTCCGAGGAGAATCTATGTGGATTTAGATGGTATGTCATATAAGAGTTTATGGAATGCATATAGTTAAAACAGTATTGTGTTACAACAATGAATGGCGTGGGATTCTTGAGGTAGTGGAAGATGTACAGTTTGTGTATGGTTTGGAAAACCATTCAATACAACAATGAAACCTTCCCAGTTTGGGGTATTTTGGTATTTTCATTTTCTTTATTTGATACTTCCACTACAAGACTTCCATATACAAACCCTACAACCCACACTCCTCGCAAAGTGTTATTATACATTCTTTAATCTTCTCCAACTAGATTTGTAGTATTTCTTTTTTGATTCTTCACCCAGTTCAAGAGGTATGAGTCCCTTTTCGTTATCACCCTTTTTAAATTATTTTTCTCTAACTCATCTAATAATAGTGGACATTTTTAGAATATTTTATTGGTTATGGTTAGTAAAAATTGTGTATTTTAGTTATCAATGGTTATGAGCCTTTTTAGGGGCCCCTTTTTGGTGAATTTCGTTGAAGGCGAAATGGTTACACCCCTTGAGGTTTCTATTTCTATTTAATTTTATTTTATTTAAGAGTTCCATTTATGTTTGATGTTTTATATTCATTCCTAAGCTAGATAATATATTTTTTGGTTATCTAGGATTAGTTTGATATTGTTTTTCTGAAACTATTTTTCATTTTCATAATGAAAATGGGTGTACTTCCATGTTTAAATTGCTACTTGGTTTGAAATGGTTATTTTATGATTTCAAAATGTTTTATAAAACTAAAAAAAGTTTTTAATTGGTTTTTTGTTAAATATTATTTTGAAAGATTGTTTTCCTTATTGTATTCAATGGTTTTTTTATTGTTTTCAAAGGGTGGTGTGGTTTTATAATGTGAATTGGAATTAACATGGGTTTTTATTATTATTGTTGATTATTAGGATGTGATATTGATTTTTTTTGGATTCAAAATCATTTTAAAAACGGTATTTCCACATTTATATATTATATAGAAATATAAGAAAATTGAAATCTTGGTTGGAACTTGTTATTTGATGTTGAGTGTGCCATTGATGATAACCCTTATGATGTTGATGTTATTAACACTTATCCATAAGAAGTATGATTTATATGTGATTTATGTTGGGTTCATTTATTGGGTATATTTTTAATGGTAGTGTGGGAGTTGTGAAAGATGTGATTTGGGTTTTAGTCCTTGGTAATTTTTTATTGTCAGGAGATTATACAGTCTGTTCATGGCCCAACTACGTTATTATTCCACGGAAAGAATGAGGATTCATTGTGGGATTTAGTAATAAACTTTTAATCCAGTCGAGATTTAGCATAGGTTATCCCCCTTAATTATATGTAACACCTTTCTAGCTGTATTTTCACCATGGATACTGGTTTAAGTGATTCGATGGATGGATGTGTGAGTGTTAGCGTGCGGATTGTAGGTCCACCTATACATTTATTGAGCTGTCATGTTAGTACCTATAGTGTTTCATCCTTTTATATTTAATATTTTATGCTATCATTCTAGGTTTATGATTTTATGCCTTTCTAGATTATTGGGAAGCACAATGATTATTATTTGGATGGACTTGTTTTTATTCTTTGATTCTCTATGGTTTAGCCTTGTTTTTTGCTAGTGTTATTCCATATTTTATCCTAGAATGTTTCTTCATGATGATTCTCACATTTTCCTTGATTTCTCTTATGTCGGGTATATTGAAGTAAAAAAACAGAAAAAGGGGGTTGGTAGTTTCAATGTGCTAGTCTTTGGTGGAAATTCTATTGAAATATTTGAAACCATGTGTGGGTTTACATTCAAAAGTGCGATGTTTTAAGAAAAAAAGGATTGTGTTTCCTTGTAAATGGAATTGATTTAAAAAATCATGATCTTTGAATTTTTTACAAATGTGATATTTTTGGGAAAGATCTTCTTTCATACTAGTTGTATAGATATGTTTTTGAATGAAAATGAAAATAATTTTTTTTCCTCATGACATATTTTTCTAACTAAAATATTTTTTTTCTTTTATAAAATTCATGAATTGGTCTCATGGTGGTATCCTAGTAGATTCTGCTCACACTCTATATACTCATGTTGGTGGGTAAGAAGAATTAATGCTTTTTGTAGGATTCTTCATGTATTGGATTTCATGTTGGCTCCAGTTCCATTTTCTTAGGAGGTGGATGTTTTTATGGGATCATGGCTATGTCCTAAGTGTCAAGGTAATATGGTGATCAAACATCCTGTTTCATAGAACTAGTTTTCTTGAGATTTTATTTGACCTCTTTGGTCTCCCATTTTTTTCATTTTTTATTATAGTTTGTAACTCTAAATATTTTGGAAATTTATTGAGTTTTCCTTTGTCCTATAGCCTTGTATCTTAATAATTATAGCATGATTAGTTGATTATGTTTAATTTATTGTGGGTGACACCATCCCCAATGGTTATGTTATATACCATTGATGTTTTTCAATAGCCCGGGGGTATCGAGTATGCTCCCCAGGTATATGGCATGCCAATTCAGGTACCAGTTTGGCAGGTGGATTGGGTTGGTTTGTTATAGTGTTTTTTTGGACATTGATGTGATGATTATTTGAAAATATGTTATAATGGGAAAAATATTTACTTGGTAATATTTTATTATTAATTAATGTGACACAAAATGTTCCCCAAATTCATTCCTTATCTCTCTTATTATATACTCTTGGAGAGTATTTTACATAGATGGTGGTTAATCGATACATATAGAATAATTCAATAGTTATTTGGGTAACTATTACATGACTAGAAAATTAATATGATGCATGTTTTTATATATAGTAGTTTCTCCACGGTATCATCATATTTAAGGGTTAGTGTTATGATGTGACGTTGGGTTATGCACGTAATCTAGTAACCTATGATTATCATTTAGACATTAGTAATAGTTATGATAGATTTTCATATAGTTGTGTGGAATAATTGACCTAGTTTATTGGATAGTATTGTGGAATAGGAGACCACTTGTATTGGTCAGTATTCTAGACATGTTGGTCTATATTTTTTTTTAAAGTGACCCTTTGGCATGAGTGTAATATAATCATGTTAGAATAAATATTTTAAGATGATTATAATTCACTAGTTCATACATTTATGGTTTGCAATATTTATCAAATATATATGAAATGAAATAATTCCAACTATCATGACATTGAGTTTGTGGATATTTACTATAATGTTTTAGGATATATAATATAATGTTATAAATAATCCATCAATTTCATAGTATCCAGATAATTGATATATTCATTAAAATTATATCTTAATGTGAATATAATAATATATCTAACACTATTTTTTCTCCTTTCCTATATATAGGTCACAGGTAGTAATCATCTTGGTTTACTAGTGAAATGGGGATTAAATATAATTATTGATCTCAGACACAAATTAAGGATATAAATATAGATAAATATAACATTAAAAAAATTATATATAAAAAAATGTTGGGGTAAGAAATTAAATGGTTCCATATAGTAAAAAACATAAAGATGATATATCAATGTATGACCTAAAATTTTAAAATAAATAACTTTAAAAATAATATCTCATATTATAATGATGAAATGTATAATGTTATAATTGATAACCATACTCTCAATGGATCAATCCACAAATTCATATATAAATGTATTGGCATACAACAAATACCCACTCTAGTTTTTATCAAGTGACCTTCCATGAAAAAACAAAAGCTCAATTGTAGGTATGAACACATTTATATATTATTACAATATATGTTTTTATACATCTGTTTATTTGTTTTAGCATTGGTTTTAGAGATTTGGATTGGTCCATGATGTCTTATAAGTGTTTTGATGGATTATGACTGGGTTTGATAGGCTTTAGAGACACCAGGAGTTCTTGAAGCCTCACAATAACTTCCCATAAACCTTGGTGTCCTCAGTCTAGCAATTTTGGTAGACCATATAAAACATTTTTCTAGGGAGATACTTGTGGTTCAAGTGGTTGTCATAAATGTGAAAATGAAATGGAACCCTCATAATGGAGTCTCTATACCTTTTCTATATAAATAAGGACATATCGATTGCCCAGATAATTTTGATCTCTGTATCGTGGAATAGTTCTTGCTTCTCAAGGAAGGAAGTTTAATTTGGAATATTCACATATGGAAAAAACCCAATATTACATGGATTGGTGTTTGGTAACTCATGTTGTATGCTTCCACATGTTAGGAAAAATATAGTTAAATAAAGATCGATTACACCATGGTATCCATAATCTATTTTGACTCAACTATGGTAAATGGGGAGGGATAAAAATTTACCCCTATAAGTTTCATGGGTTTCATGACCTTGGAATGTTGTCCACATTGAGGCTGGTCCTCCCTATTATTTTCATATTGCTCCATGATAAGCTTGATGCTATAGAGTTGGATGATGTGAGTCTGGTTTAAACTTTTAAAAAACAAGTTATTACATTTTTACACTCATGATTTAAGACAATTTTAGTTATTTTTATTCCCCTTTCATTAGAACTATATCCCCTTTATTTGTTTCCTCTATCACTTTTAAAATCATTGTTGATTTTTCTCTCATTTATTGGTGGAATCTAACATCATTCATTGGGGTATGAATCTTGAGGTAAGTTTATATTTCCATCATTGATTTATCATAGTTTTTTTATTTCAATAAATATTACACTATTTATGTATATTTATTACCTGTTATATGGTTTACATTTTATTACATGTGTTACATCATTTTGGATATAATATAAGTTTTATACCTAATTAGTGAACCACAATGGGTAGAAGGCAGGTGGTTATAAAGATATTGCTTAATGTGATTTCTTAATGCATGTGTTGTGTGGTAGAATTAACTTTATACATGATAAAACAAAATTATAAATAATTTTTTTCCAAAATTATTGAAATTTACTACTCTTATTGATCATGAGTATCCCTTTAGTAGGGACATATCGATAATTTTTTCATCTAGGGAAATTATTTTTCATCTAAAAGAAATATAGACTATTATGATACCCTTTGTGTGCCTTGTATTTATAATGAAAGTGTTGGGTATTCCTAGTATGTACTCTAATATCTGGTATACTGTCTTATTTGACAAGTCCATGAATAAGTATATTAATTATTTTTTTTATAAATGGTGTAACTAGTGGTTTGGAATGCTTTGGATATTCTCCTTGAATTTGGATGAGATTTTTTGTTTGAAATTCCTTCGAAATGCCTTGGAAATTCTTCATAAATTCTAATTATGATTATTGGTTTCAAATTCTAAGAATATACTCCTTGGAATAAAACTAAGACTATTTTTTCTGAGCATCATGGAACTGATCCTTGGATTTAGATTATGATCATATATTAAGAATTACATGGCCATGTTTCTTTGATTTATATGTACCTATATGGGTTACTATATTCAGATACATTAGATAATTGTTGAATCAGGTATGGTTGGTCACATCAATCACCATTGAAACTAATGACCAACATGATATATTTATTTTGTGTCCATTACATTATAATTCACATCATCATACAATATATACTCAATATCAATGTATCTTTAGAATCCGTTGGTGGTAGCCTACTAAGACTTACTCACACCCTTCTCAAGTATCTATTCGGTTTCCAAGAAAACAGCATGGTTATATGATAATAAAATGTTATACAACCTATGAAAAATTCTTGGTTTTGGATGTTTGGATGAATCATGGGAGTTTAGCACTGGGTGAGTACTTAGAACCATTTTTTTTTAGTTTTATATTTTTTAAAATTTTTTATATCTAGAATATTGGTGTATTTTATATTACTTTTATGATGGATTTCCAAGAATTTCATGGAAACTATTTTGATATAGAAAGTGTTATAATCATTATTATAAAATTTCATGATTTTTTATTACAATTGTTTTTGGATATATGTTATCATAATTATTTCTTTTATTATGTGTACTTGAAATGATGGTATATTCTCTTGACCATACCACCTTAATCCCACACTGTTAGTTGGTATCTTCTATCATTTGGGGAGGCATGCTTGAGCTCACATAGGAAATCGATCTCCAACAAATAAAAGTGATTATGTTCCCAAAGAAGATACAAAGAGATATCATAGCTCAAAATGTTTTATGACTACTTGGGAATGTTAGATAAGAGATAGGAAATTTTCAAAATATGGAATATAACTCATTCATGGGAGAAATTAACATACAAAAGGGGAAATTCTATGTTTCCTGAGAATGTATTTTTGATTTATTTTTTTCTATTAATGTTGTGTTATTTCACCTTGAGTGAGTCATTATTTTTATGAGGTTATTGGTTTATGGGATTTTTACTCATGGATTAGAATTAAAATAGGGAGTGTATTCAGGAATTATTTTAGAAAAGTAGGCTTGACATGGAATTCACAAGCTAGCATATGATTGGATATATTATAATGGTACGTAGGTCAGTTATTTAAAGTGTTTTTATCAATCAATATAGTGTTTTACAGTATACCAGTAAGGTGGTATTTTTGCTAACTTATTTATAAATGGTTACTTTTTTTTCATGGGATATTTTTCTAGATATACCCCTATGTTAGTAAAATGATTTTCCTTTTACAACATATAATGTGCATTCATCTATAACATTCTATTGAAATTTTTGATAAAGTCACCCAAATTATGGAAATTTTAATTATGTTTTAATGAATGGAATGATGTGAAGCCTATATTTTTAACCATTACTTAAAATATAGATATATGGATCTAGCGAGAGCATCCTAGTTATTAGTTTTCAAGGATATAACATGTAAAAAATAGTTTTTCATTGTTTCTATTATTTTTTCCTTAAAATGTGATATAAAGAACTCAATTAGTAACATGTGTTGAGGAATGTGTTTTTAATTATAGAAAAATTTCCCTATGATGGAATATGGTTGAGTGTCAGGCGGGTGGTGATGAGAATTCCCAAGAGGTGGATGAGCTAGATCATCTTACATCACTTGGTCAGGCTATGGATATTCATCTCTGTGAGAGAATTTAACATTTTTTTATGTTGATGGGGAGAGAAAATGCACATGATATACACATGATGTAAGATCTTACTAGGGAGTTCCAATTACAATATTCACCCTTGTTCTCAAGGGAGGGTGTTCCTTAATCTAGTGTGTTCTGGGTTCAACCATTACATAAATATTACGATCATCAAGAGACACCCCTTGAAATAAGGGTGAGGCTCGATGCATATATACTTCTTGGACTAATGAAGAACTCGTGGGAAATATTGATCTAGATATATAAAAATGTGGGGATGACTTGGAAGGAATTTCAAACAATGTTCACTGAGCATTTCCTTCATAAGACCCTGTGGTCCAATCAGGTTATGTAGTTCAGGCACCGTGATATTGTAAGTAAGTCTGTAAAGGATATTGTTACTTCTTTTATTTTTTTAATCAATTTACCTTAATGTTGAAATGAAGTAATGTGATGATATTAAGGATTTTGAGGATGTAATAGAGACTTTTATATGAATTTCGGTGTTTTTTTTCACTTCCTTCCCATTTTAGAGGTAGTGAACCAGGAATTCATATATGAGAGGAACTTGAGGGTAGCCTAAGGTTTTAGGTTGGTGGATTTAGTGGTAGGGACTAATAGTGGGCCATCAAATGGTAGGAAGGGCCACACTGATGGGTCATTCCAATATAATAGTGGGTAGGGTAGATAATTAGGCAATCCATATACTTATAATGAGAACACATTATAGTTCCATTAATTTGAATGAATTGACCACTATTATTCTTAGTATGACAATAATCGTTAGAGTTCTGATCTTACAGGAGGATCAGAAACTATGGTGATATTGTATGACGACTTAGGTGTTCCAAGAAATATATTAACTAGAAAAGTGAAGGGTTCTATAGAAGCATCAAAAGTTCCACATCAGTTGGGTAACTCAAGTATGACTAGTTTTTGGGTTGGGAAGGTGGATACAGTGCTTAAGTGAATAGGAAATTGTGCCATCAGGGTGGTGCAACAGATGGGTGTTAGGTTGGAAATCGTGTACATCATGTGGTTTATCTACTTTGTGTGTAGCATATCCATATTAATCAAGATGAAATACCCTTCATATATCGAGGTATGTTTCAAGGAACCTCTATGCTCTATTTTTTTATATTTACTCAGGAGCATCTCGTTTATTTATGTAAGAACTGTTTTTGGAAGGCTTGGGTCTAAGAATCGAATATATTTATGGAGAAATGTCTATTAGTGCACCCCTAGGGTGGAGATCTATGGTCATTCAGTATTGAAGAATGTGTTCCTTAGAGGTTGATGAAAATATATTTCTCATGAATCTAACTGAATTAGAAATGAATGATTATGATTTGATTCCCAGTATGAACTTCTGTGTTTTGTTTCAAGAACACATCTACTATGAATATCAACACTAATATTTCACGTCACTTGATATTGTTAGTTATGTTTGTGTTAGTTAATGGGATATTGAGGTAGACCACACTAGACCAAACCATCACATTTTAGGTGGGATTAAAAAATAAGTTTCCTGCATTATGTTGGATGATAAGGTTGTGATAAATGATTTTTTCCATCTATTGCTGATTAGTCATGAGAATTATTAATCAGTGATTTCATGGGACATCCACCTGAGTGGGAGGTTGATTATTCCATTGAGAACATTCCAGGTAAAAATAAAATTTTAATCCATTATACAGGATGGGTCATTTGGTGCCAATGGAGATGATGCCTTTATCTGAAGTATTGTAAGAGATTCAAATCATTCAACTGTGAAAATATTTATTAGATTATCTGGTCCCCTTTTCCAAGAATGTTGCTGGTTTTATAAAGACATTTTGTTAACCATCAATGTTCAATTAGGTGGAGGATAAAAAATATTATTGTGACTTCTTGGACCTAGCTCCCATGTAACGCGTGCCCCAAGCCCTATATGGCCACATGACCCCAGCCACATCTCCCCTTGACCTAGGGGATACCAACTAGAAATGGGGGTGTAAAGGTAAATTAGTGGGTAGACTATACCCCCATGTCAGAGCATACAATGTATGTTACAAAAATATACAATAGCAGAAACATGAACATTTATGAAGATGACGTAAACAACAGAAGACTGAATAGTATAACAAAATCCTCATAGGTATTGTTTGATATAGATATGCATGTATGACGTGCCAGTAAAAAATGGGAATAGAAAACATGATGAAGGCATAATAATACAAGGTTAAAAAGTAAATAAAATCCCCAAAGTGATCCATATCATCAAGAGTCTAATCGGGGTCATCTGATACTAAGATCTGTACAAGAAAAAGTGTCAAAATCCAGATTAGAGGTGTTTTCATCTATCCACACCTGCAGGCAAACAATATTCTTGCATGATAAGGGTAGCCCGAGTAGGGTGTGGGATAAATTTTAATAGGACACTGCCAATGGTGTCTACATGTAATCCGAGTGGCGCTCATAAGTAAATAGTGTGCAACTAATTGCAGGAAAGTAAATTAATAGTGAATAAACAATTTACCTTTTAGCTTAGGTTTCCAAAGGACACCTGGCAGGTTTACCTACTTTAAATCAATGTTGGCATGTCTGAATAAGTCATTAGCCATATATATAGGTTATAACTAGCCTGAGGTAAGAATTCCTCTAGTCTATGCATGTATACAGTAGATGGCGTTGGGTAAGAATGTCTCGCACCCTTAAAAGATACCGGTATGGTTTAAGAATTCCCCCCATCCATACAGAGGTTATAACTAGCATGGGGTATGAATGCATACAGACCACATATACAATAGGTTATCAAGGGCATGGAGTAAGAATGCCTCACACCCTTATATCTCATAAGTTTCATGGGGTATGAATTCCTCCCATACACACATTCACATTTTCTCTTATGAATAACAATGACATAAGCATTGACAATATATAATGTAAGTGAAACCATCTTACATCATTAAAAAATTTGACAATCAAGAAAATTAACAAATTATTTATAGTAAGCCCCAAATAAGGAAAGGACATTTCATGCCTTGAAACCATTCCATTTATCAAATTTTATTTTATTAAGTCTAGGATATATAATCCCAGCCAACCTATGAGTTCTACCCTTCAATTTTCCTATCCACACAACCCATTTCAAAGGGGAAAAAGCCAAGGGAAAAGCTCATGTCAAATATTCATAGGGTCAAATTGGAAATTCTAGGACTAAGAGGCCCAAACACAAATGGGTCTCTTGAGTTTATAAAAATAACCATGGGAAAAGCATCGGTTCTATTTAGAACCAAGCCTGGACACATAAACCATAATTTGACATTTTTGGGAAATTTTCCAAAAATGGAAATTTTGGATGGAACACCCCTTGGGAGTCCATACAAAGAAAGGGTGATAATGAAATCCCTAAAAATAAATCGATTAACTTATTTCATCAAAGTAGGGTCAATTAGACATGATGGAATCAACAAGATAGGGCAGTTTTGCAAAGGCCAGCTCATGACACAGTATGATTAAATACGAAAAAACCATAACTCAAATGGAAAACTATGTGACCACCTACCTTAGGTCCATAAATAAATCCACGTTGTGTATCAGCATCATGTTCAAGAAACATAGGTGTAGATATGAGTTTCCTCCAAACACCTTGAAAATAGGGTGAATGAGCCATCATCTAAATAGCACAACAGATGCTGAAATTTAGTGAGGAAGGAGGAGAACATGGGGTTTGCCTTACATTGGAAAATCCAATGTATCTCTCAGATCGACAATCATTCATCAGATGGAGGAGTTATCAGATATTAAAGGAAAAAGGATTCTAGATCTCAAAGAGGAAGATATGCATGGTTTCTATATTATAGAGTATAGGAAAAAGATAAAGTAGAATATAAATGAATGGTGAAAAAATGGCCATTTTTTTCAAAAAATGGGCTCACATGGTTTCGACACACTGTTTATCCAAACCGTGTGCGTAATGGGCATAACTCAATGCCTCACTGGGTACACCACATGACCTCTACGTATATTTTTAGTAACTGTTCATAGACTGTGTATATCAGCTCTGGAACCCAACTCCAGTAGCCGTACAATAATGCCCCTGGGTCACATGATTAAAGACTAATCGTGCGACCCGACATGAATTCCCCTTTTCGGATCTCTAGGCTCTAGAAGTTCCTCGAACACTCCTGTATCCTTCATACAATTATTAACAGACCATAATAGGAAAATTTAAAATATCCCAAAAGAAAAAAAATGATCGATACATTGGTCTAAGAGTCAGATCATTACAACATCTGTTCCTTATCGAAACCCTTCAACGAGTTTCACTTCTGAGGAAAAAGAGGTACATTCAACAAAGAGTTCTAGCCACTATGATCGTATATTATCTTCTCTCTCCTAAGTATCATCATGTTCTCATCTATGTTTCCATAGCACCCCTATGAGTGGAAAATACCTACCTCATAACGTCTTCATGATTTGATCAAAAATAAAAATTGTTTACTCCTCGAAGGATGCATCCATATCCAGCTCAACCTCATCAGGCTGGAAAACATGATATGGGTCTATATAGTAATGGCGAAGTTGATATGCATGAAATATAACATGCATCGAACAGTATCTCTGAGGAAGTGATAATTGGTAAGACATTGGACTGATTTTATTCCCATCCTTTACCGGTCTAATGAATCTTGGTGATAACTTAACCTTATTTTGAATACATCTATTCCCCATCAGGGGTGATAATTTCAATAAAAATCGGACTCTGACCTCAAACTCCAGAGGTCTCTGGTTTTTGTTGTCATAAGACTTCTGTCTAGACTGATATCTGAATATATGATTATGAATCAGCTGGAACTTCTTTGATGTTTCCTACACGATATGAGGCCCATGTATGAATTCTCCCCCTACATCTATCAAACACAGAGGGGAGAAACAAAGACTACCATACAATGATAGATATGGATCTGTCTCGATGGTAGCATGCAATTTTTTATTATCATAAAACATGATGAATGGAATGTGTTTCTCCTAGGAACCTCCAAAGTTGAGAACTCACACATGAAGAATATCATATAGAAACTTAATTTTATTCTCTGTCTCTCCAGAAGTTTGAGGGTGATAGGTCATGCTCAAAAGTACATGTTTCAAAATAGACTTATTCAACCCCTGACAGAAATATGACATGAAATGAGTTTATTATTAGAAAATAATTGAATGAGGTTCTCCCTGAAGGTGTACCACTTCCTTGACGTAAAATCTTCCTAGATCATCTATAGAAGATTTATCTCACATAGGTAAGAAGTGTACATCATTTTTTAGATGATCAACGACAACCCACAGTATTTCATTTTCATGTGGTGATCTGGGTGAACTTGTCAAGTAGTCTATTAAAACATCCGCCCATTTGAACTCAGGAATGGACCATGGATGAAGAAGACCTCTCGAACGTTGATGTTCTACATTAAAATGTTGATAGGTAGAGCATCATGTAATGAAACCGACTATCTCACATTTCATGTTGGGACACCAATATTGACCCCATAGATCTCAATACATTTTTGTGACACTATGGTGAACTTCCCATTCCGAGTCTTGTAAATCCCTCATCAACTCCTCTCGAATGGTAGTTGAGACCCATACATGCCGATGAAACAAAAGTGTATAATCCCCATCGACTATCCAACAAGATGATTCATCATCATCTGAGACACATTCGTAAGATATGGTCTTTAGGATTAGATAGATATCTTGAACTTACTCATTCCATAAGTGTAGATGACACCGCTAAGGATGAGAGAATATTATGACCATGGTCCTCCTAAACCTCAATGTGGATCTCCATGAATATGTCTATAATCTTCCTTTCATCACAAGGCACCTTAATTTCCTTTTCTGAAGCCCTTCGACTCAGATCATCGACTACTGAATTCCCTTTATCTGGAGTGTAGGAAAGTTCAAAATCAAATGATTGTAGGTACTAAACCAACCTATATTTCATAGGATTCTGATCCCATTGATTGGAGATGTATTGGAGGATTTTGTAGTATGTGAACACCACAAAACATTCTATGAATAAACAGTGTCTCTAATAGTGTAAGGCATGAACAAAATCAATGAGCTCAAGGTCATGTGTCATGTAATTCCTCTTGTAAGGCCTCAACTAATGGGAAATATACGCAACGACTCTCTCATCCTATATCAGAACTGCTCCAACCCTGATACATGAAACATCACAATAGACTATATAAAAATTGACTATATTTGGAAGAATCAGTATCAGTTCTGAAGTTAGTCTATGCTTCCACTCCAAAATGGTGGCATCACAAGATTCATAACATTCTAATTTCATACCCTTCTTAGTCAAGCCAGTAAGAATCAATGTAAGGAATGAGAAATCTTGAATGAAGTGTCTGCAGTAATTTGAATTCCCCAAGAATATCTGAATATGAAAGATTTTTTTCGGATTCTTGCAAGAAACCACGTCACTTACTTTCTCTAGGTCAAATAAAACTCTTGACTCTTAGATGATATGTTCCAAGAAGAGAAATTTATTGATCCATAAGTGGCATTAACCGAGCTTAGCATAGGGATGATTCTGTCTCAGCATATTCAACATGATCTTAAGATGGGTTGCATGGTTTTTATAGAGAGAGAACAAACTATGATATCATCAAAGAAGAAAACCACAAATGTATCCAAATATAGTTGTAAAATTTGACTCAGAAGAGCAATGAAGATAGTATGTGTGTTCATGAGTCCAAAAGGAATCCCTAGGTAATTGTTCCGACCATACGTGCTCCAGAAATCTGTGTGAGGTATTTTTGAAGTCCTGAGACACACCTAATGATAGACTGACCTCAAATCTATCTTCAAAAACACATTTTATCCTCAAAGTTATTTGAAGAGGTTGTTTATTCTTTTTAAATGATAAATATTACTGATAGTAAGAAGATTTAACCGATGGAAATCCAAAAAAAATCATAAGGGAACTATCTGAATTCCTAGCATAGGGGAGATGTAAACCACAAGGGGAATTGCTGTGGAATATAAAACCTTTTTCCTCAAAATCCTCCATCTGATTATTGAGTTCCAAAATCTCCTTTGGTGCCATCCTATACAGAGGAATGGTCATGGGTGATGCTCCTGGAACTTTCTCAATAGTGAACTCTACCTATCAAACCATAGGTAGACCAAAGAATTATTCAGGAAAAACACTGTTGAACTACTATACTATAAGAGAAAAAACAATGGGTTTCAACCCCTGGTCATCATGGTAAACAATGGGAACCTAATTCATAACTCTACCCAACCTCTGTTGCTTGGGTCCTCCTCATGTCACAACAACATCCCACTCTCCCTTTTCCATGTACGTAATTACCTCTGGTGTTGTAAACATCACCATATATTGATAACCGTTAATGTGAGCTCTATAAGAAGTAACCATTCCATAATGAGGATGACATAAAAATACTTCATGTATAGAACATAAAGGGTCTATTCGATATAGTAATCAACTACCCCAAGGGAAATTATAACAGTGTAAAACACCCTCTAAATAGATATAGAAGGGTGTATCTAGTGTCATAACACCGTGATAATACTCACTGTTGAGGTGAGAACTTGCTGTGGTTTCCTCAGATATTAATGAGTGAGATGCGCCTATATAAAAAAATGCAAAAAAAAGAAGGCTATAGAATAGTACCTTTTTTAGTAGATGTTCCCATGCTCTTATTCTATGACGTAGACTATACTGCACGTAGCTAGACTGTACTACGGCCTTGAGTGACTTCCTGACTACCCTGAGTTGGCCCACTCTACTGGAACTGAGAATCATAAGTCTGGTTACCTTTTCCTCAACAACCACTTTGGCCTAATCGACCGATGTCATTCCGGCTTCCTGACTATCATGATCTTGCGGATCCTGCTCTTGACCAAGGATTAGGTGTAGATCTTGGCTCTCTAAGAAGTTGCAGGAATGTTCTGTAGAAATACTGGAACTAATCCATCCTTCTATCGCCTGTACACTACATTGGATTCTATGTACACTAGATTTTGAAATTCCTTAGTGATATGCATTGGTGGATGATAGGATAAATTCCCACAAAAGGAGCCTTAACACCACTACCTCTGCAATATTCTTCAAAATGTCACTTTCTTCAAAATAAGTTCCACCAGAATACATAGGTGTTGAACCACCCTTGATTTCACCATCAGAATATCTCAGATTTCACTCTGTAATTGGGGACATATTGATGATTTTTGAAATAGTTATTAGCCTGAAAATGCTGACTTGTGACCGAATGACATAACACAACCCATCCTAGAATCGCCTAGCATACATCAGCTCATCAAAATATATATTAGGAGGAAGGAACTGCAGCTCAGTGAAATTGGATGAGTAATCCATTTCTGAAATATTCCCTTGCTGAAGATTCACAAAATATCTAGCTATGTTAGTCTTCATATTCTAGGGAAAGAAGCAGTCATTAAAGATTATCTAGAAGTCATCCCAAACCATCTATATATTCTGGCATACCTAGGTGATGACAACACACCACCTCTTGGATGGGTCTCCTAGCATGTAAGAATATAGTTTAATCCTTCACTATGGACGTGTATCTTGGTTCTTGAAAATAAAATGGATTTCTTCGATCCATGACTCTAAAGTTAGTGGTCCTCCATCCCCTAAAAAAAGTAGGATGATGTTGCAGATAAAACTCATGGGTCAACTCTTCTATACTCGGTTTTCGTCGCAAACATCCTTTCATATTCTACATCATATGAACGAATCCCTCTCAAAATAGGTCATTAGTTCCCAATTAAGGCATAAGAGGAGGAACCAAAGGAGGATCAACTAGAAGAAAAACTAGTGGCTCAATACCCACCACATCAGGAACATGATTATCACTACATTCAGGGTGTGTGACTCACGGATGTAATGGTAGAGTAATGCTATAATTACAAATGAATGAATCAGAAGGTATTTAAACATATTAGTGTATTATGTTTAATAAACTTGGATATGTACTACAACCTTCCTATAAAAATGAACATCCCCCCCCCACCTTATTCAAAATCCATGACTAGATGTTATGATAGACCATAAGAATGATGAAAACCCACTACCCACTACCTAGGTCATGTTCGGGCCAAATTTCAATGTTAGACATTTGAAAAATATTATTCTCAAATTGTAAGTCATTCTGACCAACTGAATCCAATGATTTGTCATTTTATGGACTACAAGGTCCCATACACCATATGAATCCAAATATGACACTCACATTGATATAATTTCATTTAATTTTTTCTTATTCATTTGATTATATCATATCTCTGATGGTTAAGTTAGTTTCAATTCCATTTTCCGATCCATAACGGCCCACACACCTTATGAACCAAATAGTGGAACCCACTAAAATCACACCATAGAATAATCCAAATCATGAAAAAAGGTGTTAGTAAAATTTCATATTTTTAAAACAAGGAACTCAAATAGGAAATAGGAAATTCTTGGTAAAAATTTATCTTGACATGAAAAAATGCATGTACTATTCATATTGTGCATATCATGATGTGTGTTCTTACTTTTGATGCATATTCTAACATATAAAACTCATTTCATTAGGTTGGGAAATGAAATAAAAATTTCAATATCCACAATATCAATAACATCATAAAACATGTGAAGAACCCAAAAATGAATTGATATCAATAGTAATTTCATAATCAATACCAACAATAATTTAAGAAATATGGTCCTTACACCATATATGGGTTTGAAACACCCAACCATGACTTGTGACCAAGTCCCAAGTATACCCAATCTCTAATAAACTGTCAAAAAATATTAAATCAGGGAATGGACATTCTCTAATATCATTTTGTAACATCCCAGACTCGGCTTCCATGTTACTCATGCCCCGATCCATGTTGGACTCATGACCCAAGGCGCATCTCCCCTTAATCTAGGGGTGCGAACTAATAGTGGGGGGAGGGGGGTGAAGCTAAATCAGCAGGGATACTATACCCCCATGTTAGAGTACACAAAAAATGTTACAACAATATACAATAAAGGAAACAAGAACATGTAGGTAGATGATATAAACAATAGAATACTATATAATATAAAAATCCTCATAGTTAGTGTCTGATATAGATATTCCATTATGACAGGACAATACAAAATGCGAACATAAAAAAGGAGTCATAACAGTACAAGGAACAAATGTAAACAAAATCCCATGAACTACCCCACAGAATCTTAATCTTAAGCTAGATGCTCTGCTTCAAAGAGTTATCTTAGAAAAAGAGTCAAAAACCAGACAAGTGGTGTTTCCCTCTTTCCATACTTATTGAATAATAGTCTACTTGGGTTCTAAGGGTGGAACGAGTAAGGTGTGAGATAAATCTCATTAGGCCACCACCAATGATGTCTATGTGTAATCTGAGTGGAACTTATAGGTAAAAAGTGTGCATCCAACAATATGAAAGTAATGTAATAATGAATAAATAATTTATATCCCACTCATGTTCCCAAAGGACACCTTGTAGGTCTACCTGATTCAACTTAATGTTGGCTTGTCTAAATAAGTCACTAGGCATATATATATAGGTTATCACTAGCATGAGTTAATAATACCTTTCATCCACACATGTATATAGTAGCTAGCATGTGGTAGTAATTAATCCAACCCATATAAGATATTTTAATGGGGGTAATAATGCCTCCCAGCCATACAAAGGTTATATCTAGCATGGGGAAATAATGCCTCTCACCCACATATACAAGTGGTTATCAATGGCATGGGATAAGCATGCCTCCCACCAATACATCTCATAAGTTTCATAGTGTATGAATTCCTCCCATCTAAACATTCCCATTATCTCACAATCATAGCAGTGAGATAACAATCTACAATATATAATATAATTGAAACCATCTTACATCATATAAAAATTTAACAAGAAAACTAATTAAGAAATGAATATATAGTAATCCCCTATAAAATAAATTCAATTCCATTCTTTAACAAAATTCCATTTATGGAATTTCATTTTAGTTAGTATAGGCCATCCCATCCCAGCCAACCCACATGGATACCCTTAAATTTTCCAAACCAAGCAACCCATTTCACAAGGGAACAAGCCTAGGGAAAAGGTCATGTCAAACAGTCAAAGGTTCAAATTGTGTATTCCATGCCTAAGAGGACTAAACACCAATGGGATGTCATTTCCTAATCAAAATACACATGAGATAAAGGTATTTTAATTTGGAACCATGCCTAGAAGCATAAACCATTATTTGAAATTTTGGGAAATTGGACCAAATTAGAAAATTTGGGTGGAACTCCCCTTCGCAGTCCATAAAAAGAAAAGGTGATAATTAAATACTTAAACAAGAGTCAATTAACCTATGCTATCATACTAGTTTAAATTATACATGTTGGAATAAACAGAATAGGGTGCTTGGAAAAGTCTTTCTCACAACATGATAAGATAAAATACGAAATGACCAAAACTCAAATGGAAAACTATGTGACCACATACATTAGAGTCATAGAATATGCCTCACTAAGTATCAAACTCAGATTTAGAGTAGGATTTAGTAGATATGGGTTTCCATTCAATTATCTAAAAATATGGAGAATGGTCCTACATCTAAAAAACACAACATTTGGTGAAATTTATCAAGGAAAGAGGAGCATGTAGGGTTATCATTAGCTTTTCCTATCCAACACTTCTCTCTGATAGCGAATCAATTTCCGAATGGAGGAGTTATCAAATACTGAAAGAATAGGGATTTTGGATCTCATGGAGGAGGAGATGTGTGGGTTCTGTCTACTAGACAATAGGAAGATGGGAAAATATAACATAATATAAATGAGGGGAAAATGGTCATTTTACCTCAAGAACGAGCTTGTAGGGTTTCTGCACACAGTTTGGTCAAACCAAGCACACATCATGCAGACATCCCTACATTACTAGGAACACCACATGGACTCTGTGCATGGTAGTTCTAACTATACATTGATCATGAAGATGGGATATGGACCCCCACTAAAACAGCTGCACGACCATGCACCTAGGTCCCTGGATGCAAAAAAATCGTGTAGCCTATCTTGATTTAATATTTTCAGTGTTTCGGGCTCTTTAAGTTCCCTATGCGCTCTTGTATCCTCCTTAGATTTATTATAATACCTCACTAGGACCATTTAAAATATCCAAAAATAAAATCTAAAGATATGTACAATGGTATAAGATCAGGGTCGTTACATGGATCCACTTCTGTATATTTATTGCATGTTAGATAAGATGAAAGGAACCTGAGTATTCTCTATGATCATGTTAAGAATGAGTTATCATCATCCAAGGTAAAGACCTATAGAAATAAATTTCCTTTAGATCAATAAAAACTATAGTTTTTATTAGTACATAGTGAAGTGGTTTATTATGTGGTATGCACTAGAATTATTCGAAGATCTTATGGATCATGTTTTGCACCTATATATGAAAACCCTCTTGGTTTTAATTATTGATGAGATCCTCATGTACTTCATATCAAGGGAGGAGTAGACATGAAATCTTGAGATTAATTTGGGTACTCAATTAAATCACTGTATTTCTATTATGAACTCAACATTTTACTTCTGGATTTATGAGGTACACTTCATAGGGAATATTATACTCAAGGAAAGAGTTTCCATTAACCTTAAAAATCATCGAGATGTTTTTTCATGGGATTTTCTTCAGATTTCTTTTAAAATATACAATTTTTTTTTGGTATTTCAAGAAATTTTGAAGGGTTTATCTATTTTTTTATCTTCACTAATGAAAATGATGAGCCTGTGTAAAAATGGATTGAATTACACCTTATATAATAGTTAGGAAAGTTATTTTTAGTAGATAAAGAGAAGGTTGACAACATTTTAGCTCCCAATCTTACTCAATTTCGGTAGGGAGTATATATTTTATTATGAAACATTTTAGGATGGGATGTGAGTTTTCAGGATTCCAGGGGGTCGTTTGGTTGTGTATGGGTCTAGAAATATGAGTCCAAAATATCAAAATTACCCAACACACAACCTCGAGTTCATAACAATAGTAAATTCCATGAGATGTTGGTGGAATTACCTACTTTGAGTGTGGTTTGTGGTTTATACCGACCATAAGAGACTAAAATATATTTTCTTATAATAGGACACAAAACATAAACAAATAATGTGTTTCTAGTATCTAAAATCTTATTATTTAGATCTATATTACACTAATTGAAATCATACTGTTGTTATAGATGCACTATGATGGAATACGTTGAGATTGGTAGTATATGTGTCGAGTAGTGAATGGTTATTGATTTTCTAATTTATTGAGATTAATTTTGATGTTCATAAGTAACTATGTTTTAAAACCTTAATTTCATATCCATTTCTTCTATAATCCTTAGCAGGATTAAATAGAAAAAATTATCATATTAATAGTGTTATACATTATGGGACAACATATATGTTGGGATGTTACCACAAGTATATATACTCTAAGATGATGAGATCCATCATTTTCAAATTAATTTTATGGTTCCCAAATGCATGTGTAAAGAGATAAATAGGTATAAACATTCACGAACGTGTGTTGTACACTGGGGAATTACTATATTGTACTATGACATGCATATGAAGTACTATTTGTTGGGGATGAAGAAAAATGCCTTGGGCTATGTTATGTGGTTCTCCACCCATTAGCTGGTTATGGATGAGCATATATGGTCCACTATTATTTTAAAAATTCTAAACATTACATAGTGGAAATGTGATGATATTACTATGGTATTTTTGACATTGTTATCAAGGATGTCTTGAAGAAATGAAAAAAATTTAGTCATTGGGTATTTGATGGCTATGGTGGATCATTTTTTATTGATCTAACCTTCTAAATGTATGAGATAATAAAGCTTTATGTATTAGAGTTAGTGTTATTATGTTGGATACCTGAGATTATTATTTTTGACATAGAGGCCCATTTCAAAAATTATTTAAGTCAGGTAATGTTGAAGGTTCTTTGAATGTGGGTACATCTAATCATTGTCAATAATAAAAATAAAGATAAACTATTTGATCACAATATTAATTCCATATTGTAAATGATTGGAACATGCTCTATGGAATTTATTGACTCCTATGAAAATGACTTTTCAATATTTGGGTTCACTTATACTAAAAATTACCAAGAATCTATAAATATAGAACTATATCAGGCTTTATAAGACAAACCACAATGTTCACCCCTATTATGGATAGAATATGGTGGTTTAGAAATTACCAATCCAAGTCTTTTGTAGGATATATTGAAGAATATTCATTTCATTCATAAGTGGATGACCATCACACACAATATTCAGAGGATTTATTTTGATTGACGGTGCTGAACTCTTGATTTAGAGGTGGGTGAATGGTTGTTCTTGTGAATTTCTATAAGGTTAGTGCACTTCTATGTCTGGATGTTGGAAATGTAGTTCCTAGGTATGTGGGGGCGTTCACGATATTGGAGAGGATCGTTCTAGTGAAATACCAATTGTCTCTCCCTTTGTTTTTCAGAGCTATGTAAGGTTATTTCCAAGTGTCCAATATTTTATGATACTATCCTAATTGATCTTATGTTAATGATACTGATGATATCAAGATTGAAGCAAATGTGTCATTTGAGTAGTGTATTTTTTGTATACTGGTTTGGATTGAAAATAAACATACTAAAAAAATTATTCAAATTGTGTGAGAATAGTGAAAGCATAGGTGTATGTAGTTAGAGAATAGGGATAGGGAGTTAGATATGTGGCCTCAGTGGGTAGTGTTGTTACAAATGATGCTTGAAGATGTACAGGGAGAAGAATCATGGATGAACTGCTTTGTGGTGGAGAGTTTGTGAAACACCAGATTCATTTTATGTTATAAATATTTCTATATTTACTCCATGCTTTATGTTTTACCCTATTTTAATTTTATTTTCATTGGTTTTAGAGTGTTAAGTTTTTTCAGAGGCATTCTAGGTATTTTGGGGGGACTATGAGTCAGTTCAAGAGACAATAGAGGATACATGAGCATATGGAGGCTCTCCACTACTTCCCTTATGTTGTGGTTTCTGTGGTATAGTTATTTAGGAAAATTATAAGGAGTTCCATGACATGGTGCTTCTCATGGTAAAAGGGGGTGTACCCTATGTGTAATGGTGATGAATACTTCAATGTGTTTCCCCCTGGTCTTTCAACATGGATGAGGGAAATCCATTGGTAAATAACAGTACGATCTCATCATCATGGACCAAGTCGTGGTACCTAGGGAGATATTTTTTGATAGATATGCTTCCTGTGAAAAAACAGCAACCCAAAATTCATTGGATAAGAATTTGTACTCTTTTATAGGTTTCCCAAATGATTGATACACCAATGGGAAAAATGGGAAATAGATATGATGCTTTCATCTTCTGTAGAATTTTATTGGCCAGGAAGCATAATTATTGGTAATGGGATGTGAGAAATTCCTAGCATTGGGTGTTTCATAGGATAATTTTCCCAAGGAGGAATCCCACACTAAGGTCAGTCTTCCTCAGGTATTATATCCTAGACAAAACTGAGATGTACTATATGGTGATGGTTATGGGGATTCATGGGGACCATTTATAAATTGGTTAAATTAGATTTTCCATTTATGATTTATGTTTCTTGGGGTATTTTTCTTCCTCCTTATCTTGACCAATATCCCTCTACAGATATTATTCTACTTTCAATATTTTCATGGTTAATTTTTATATTGCTTCATGAGGAAATATTTCACTTTTAATTGTGATAAGAATCATGATGTGAGGTAATCCTTAAATCTTTTATCATTCATTGTTTATTTCTCTCATCAAAATTCTCACAGTATTTATGTCTGTTGGTGTCCCAGTTTCAAGTGTTCAACTTATTCTACTTTTTTAACATTGGGAATTGAATCAAATTCTAATATTGCATGAGTGAACATATACAGTTTTAATGAAGTTTTTATTAAATAAAACCCCAAATACATATTGTTTTTAAAGTGTGTGTGATGTGTGGTCGCACCATTATATTTCAAACTCGACCAAAATTATAAATAATTAATATTTAGACCTAATTCATGAAATTGACCAATCCCATAGATCATGATTGGTCCATTGGTGGTTATAGGTTGTGACTTTGGTCAACCATGTTTTGTTATTTTCCGGTTAAATGAAATTGAGATTTATAGGTAACCATATGGGTGACTTGGATTTAAATGAACGAATGTCTAGATATTGAATATTTCTAGGATGTATTCTAGGATCTAGTATACTATCTTATTATATAATACATCTAATATTTCAATTAAATAATTTGATATATAGTTTATATATTAGTTTGGAATACCTTAAACATTCACCTAGGATTCAGATTATGATTATCAGTTTGGATTTCCTAGGATACACTCCATGTATTCATATTATAACTGTTAGTTTAGAATGTCTTGGAAATTTTCTTTGGATTCCGAAGTTCTTATATGGATTACTTTTACTAGAGACATCAAACACTAACTGAAGCATTTATATTCGTTATTTTGTACCCCCCCAGAACCTAATGGTCAACATATATTTTTTATTGTGTTTAATTTTTTCAATTATGTAAAGTAACACACACTATATACTTAGACAAGATAAGTTTTTTTGATGACTTTCATAATGGAAAATTGAGTCGTACTCACACACTGCTTAGGCCACCATTTAGTACCAAAGAACTTCTTATGGTTGAAGGACAAGATAAATGGAACACAAACATTGAATAATTAATAATTATGATCGTTAGAATAGATCATGGGATTATGGCATTGTGCTAGGACTCAAGTCTACTTTGAACGAGTTTAGTTGGTTTTCCATTTTTTCTTTTTTGGATGTGGGTATTTATGATTTTACTTGTAAGTATGAATACCTAACATTTAATGGATTCCATTTAGATAGTGTTTGGGTTATATTCATTTATTGTAACTTTCCATGATGGTTATTTACGAATTTATCTGGATATACATTATTGTTTTTGTTTCCATATTTATTTCACTCTAATAAAAAGGAAAAGTCTTGCCTCATTTCCACCTTAGACCGATGATTTTAGTCTATAACATTTGGTATATGGGGAGGCATTCCAAACATGACATAGTAATTCTAGCATCAACACCAAAAAGTGGTGGTGGTCTGGGGGAATTTACAAACCAATTCATTAATGGCCTATATAATACATTCTTCAATTTTCTAAAAAACAAGATTAATAATTCCATAATATAAATAATGGAAATAAATATATATCATAATATTCCATTGGGTATATCTTTAAAAACACACATATATATATATAATTGGTATGTAGATCATCAAATTTTCCCTGGTAAATAGAATAATAGAAACATTTAGCTGAATATTTCTCGATAAAATTTCAAATTATTGGTTATTTGTATTTTAATAGAAATTTCACTTCTAAAAATTGATAATGGAGTAATAGGATTGGGTACATTAATAAATACCAATTAAGGTATAATTATAATAGTTAGTAATTATAGGAGAAAACTAAATAATAGGAACTACACCACTAAATACTATATAGTATGTGTCATATATTTTTAATTCCCATTAGTGGGTAAAATTTCCTTAAGAAGAATATTTTTTATGGTATTCCATGATTCTAATTGTGAACTTATTATAAAATTTATTTTCACTTTGACCTTAATTAATGCTCCACTAGGTTAATATTTATCATCCTTTATTATAAAAACATCACATATTAAAAACATTACATTCATTACACAAAAAATATATATCAAACATAGTGGATTGTATAATAGAATTATAAATATATTGGCATTATAATGAAATAAATGGGTGGTATAATTATATTGTTTAGTAATGTCACTTTAATATTATAATAAGTGATGTCTAATAATTAATCATAAAAAAATTTGATATGAAAATAAAAGTAATTAAAAAGTATTAATGATTAGAAATATATTTAAATGGTCAAGAATCCTTTACTTATAATGTAGTTTTCCAATACAAGAGAAACAAATGAATTGAATATCATGTTTAACAATTAGGAAATATAATCACATATAGTATATGTGTCTCATTTTACTAAACACTTATACACACTTATTCATCTCTAGAGGCTAACATAAATACTTGGGGTTAACCAATATGTATATACTTCCAAAAATCCTCAATATAAGTATATATTATTTTTTCAATAAAATTTTCTTATCAATATCTTTATTCACACCTTGTATAAAAATAAAATTATTCATGATTTTTTATTGAGATTAAATTATTAAATGTTCCAATTATAATATAGTTTTTGAAGTAGAGAATATTAATATATTAATACATCAAAAAATATATATTTAAATATGAATCAAAGAAAACATGTAGTGGAATCATTTATTATGAGACACATTCATCTTTGATTTCAAAGGTGGAATAATCATTAGGTTTTTTCCTAGACTAAGACCAATTTGATCTTCTACAAGTACAATAAGAGCGAAATAGTTTGTGGGTGAATTTCAATATTGTGGAAATCACTACAAGAGTTGCGCTAGATGAATGACCACATGCAACTATAACTATTGTTTAAAAAACCTATAGGTCCAACATAGAGGTTATGAGGTGATTAGTAAAAATATTTTAGAGTGATATAAACTTTAAATTATTAATGTAATAATTTCTATATTATTATGTGTATTTTATATATTTAGAATTTACATTAAACTTACATTTAATGATATAAAATAATTAATTAGTAAAGGTTTTATTCAATAATAATTAATTGATAAATGATTTTAAATAAGAAATCAATCTTTAAAAATAATTAATATACATATTCAACGTTAAATGTGATATTTTCCATAAAAAAATCAATGTATTGTTTTTTTCTTCCAAAATTATGTTCATAATTTTTAAAAGATCATTCTAATATAATGATTCAATTTATAAAAAAGAAAAAAAATTAATTATAAATTTATATAAAATAATATTATGAACACTTAGTCATTAATGTCATTTTAATAAAATAGCTTTTCATTATATTTTATGTTTTTAATTAAAGTTATATTCCAAAATATAAGAATTAAAATCGGGTGAATTACATTTATTTTTGGATTCAGTATTCCTAGGAAATCTTACGATTCAATTTTTATGAATTCTTTGGAAGGAATGCTTTTTAGTGAATAATTAAAACATAGATATCACAAAATCCATAACATTTAAGACATGATCCTCATATAAGCACGATATAAAAAATCTATGAAACCATTTTTTGAACTACTGGTGTATTTAAGGGGTAAATTAGTGAAATTAAAAAAATAATATGTTATCTTCATAGGCACAATGTGTGTTAGAACAATCCCTACATAGGGGTGAGTTTAAAAATACCATGTATGATTCCACAAAACTTCCTGGGAACACAAGTAATAAGTCAACATAAATTTTGGCACGATAGGTGTCTAAAAAGAAAAAATAGGATGAATCATAATACCATATTCACTAAAATTCTCCTAGTACTGGTGAATAATATTATGAATGTCAAGGTTGAGTGATCCTGTAATAGGAAATGACAAGAAGTATCAAGGAAATTTAAGAAAATCCAAATCATCCCAGCTCTAACCCTTGGGGGTGACAATTTCACAGGAATATATGGATGCTCAAATTATAAAAAGTATAAAAATATAAATTTCATATTTACACATAACATTTGAATTCCTTAAAAATAATGTCTAATGAGTCATAAGTATTGAATCAGATGACATAAAACTCATCAAACTACTACACTATTACTTGAAAATAAATAGGGGGCCTAATCATCCTTGAAGAATTCTATCTAGTTGAGGGAATACTGCATTCTGAATACCATCAATACCATATCATTGGAACTGTACCAAAACTATCCAATTTTTGAATCCATGTAACCTCTATTATTTATTAATAAAAACCCACTTCTCACTGGATTAAACCGCAGTTGAGGAAGTTTAACACATATATAATTAATCTCTCCCCAGTCAGGGATACCTGATCATATCTTTACTGACCTGTAAGTAAGGGATCACATGCATGGGTAAATTGACATGATACACGACCTTACCCATATTATTAGATAGAGGACATGGAGATATAATCGACTTTATCTATAATTGAACCTCAGATAGGTTATCACAATATATGAAAAAATGTTGATATCTGACTGCAATTTTAGGATACGAATGCTATGATCGTTATCCCCAAACACCATCATCAACCCTATAGAGGTAAAAATTAAATGTCTATATCATCACAAAGAGGGATCCATTTATGAATATACTAAAACAATGTGATCTAAAAGTGAAAACATAAGATGAAATATCTCTTTATAAAAAATTGTCAACCGATGTAAAAAAGAAATTCTAAATATCTAACACCTATGGCATTACATAACAAGTCATTGAGTTCAATAATAATAATAATATATTTTATTATTATTATATATTTATTCATAATATATATATATATATATATATATATAATGGTAGGGTTGCGGGAGAATGACTCATGGATTCATCCACAAAACATTTAAGAATCCCTCATCTTTATACCTTTTATTAAATTCAATTTTGTTGTTATTATTATCATGTTTTATTATTTTATTAGTCCCCTTTCCCAAACATTCCACTTACATAAAACTGGAGACCATCATATTGAAAACCCACACCACCCCTCTAACGTCACAAAACACCTTTGTCATTTACATGCCGCTATAACACCTCTCACAAAACTCTGACCATTCCCAAAATGCATAGCTTGATGCCAAACTCGATCCACCTCGATGAATTTGAAAAATTAGAAATAATAATTAAAACATATGTTCCTCATAGAAGGAGAAATACAATTATAATATATATTTTCAATGGTAAATCTTATGAATAATGATGTTTGAGATATATCATAAATCCCAGCCAAATGTTAGTTTTGACCCCTAATGAAGAACACATCCACATCGAGTAACATGGATGGTTACGATGACAAATTATTTTAAATGATCTCATTATTTATTATTCTTCTTAATCAACCATGTCACCAGATGTGTTTGTGTTATTCATCAGGGATCAATAATTGATAAAAGAGGGAGGAAAATAAATAGATTATTCTAGTGGGGGAAAACAATTGAATATTTACAAATGAAGGATCCCAAATTTTTAATGATCACAAAAATTAATTAACAAATATTAAATAAATTTCATCAATTAATGAATACAATTAATAAAAAATGGATTAAAATCACCCAAATGTATTGATGTGAACTAATGTTATACCATATCTTGTGTAAAACCCTATTTATGTACTCAATCATGATGTATGTTCACTACCACAAATCATAATTTAACCTGTGCAGAATTTTATAAGTTCTGAATATAAAATGCTCATAAAAGGGTAATATTTATTAGTGCTGGCTAAATGAGTTGAAAAAGGTTACCTTTATCATCTCAAAAAAGTATTGATAAAAGTGAAACCTTTATCAGTTCTTTACTTAGCACTGATAAATTATTTTAATTAAAATTAGTATTACTATATAAAAAATTATCATATATATATTAAAAAAATAATGTTTATTTATATACATTTATTATTAAATTAAATCATATAATTAATATAAATATGATATATTAGTATATATTTTCTAGAAGTGTAGAAAAATATATAAATATAAATGATGTATTATTAATATCTGGTATTTGAACCTATATATTTATATTGATATCTATGTGTGTGTATATATATATGTATGTATTATGTTGGGTGTGTGTGTGTTTCATGTCTATGATTATATATAGATGTTGTATATGTCCAAATATAATCATAATGGTTCAGGAACCAAATGGGTTCTGTCGAAAAATATATTAATAAAAATAAAAGTGAGGAGAATTAAAGCAACACAATGTGAATGAAACAAAAAATACCACTAAACACCAAATATGTCTATCGGAGACCCAAAAAGGGACCACATTAAATCATGGATCATAAGACCACATAACCATCCCAAAGCCCATAATTTTCTGAGAGGTAAAATCATGCCAGCTGGCTCAACACAAGGCCCAATTCAAATTCTGCCAACCTATGGTCCTACCGCATCCACCTGTCGATCCTCCAACTACATCCTAGAAAACAAGCACTGCCATACAGATGGTCCTACTACTTATGCTAATCCAAGCACCGTGTCACTGATCAGTCATCGTGCAATAGGACTACCATCTGCCGTGTTGCATAAATGGTCATCATCCCCGCCATCGGGTAGGGCTATGAAAAATATTTTTTGTTGATTGCCAGCTTCCTCCCATCAATCCTCCAAATACATCTTCAAGCGTCGCTGCTGGGATCACAAACCCTCCATGAAATATGTCATTGATTACAAAAATCAAAGACATTTGAAAAGGACTTCACCAGCATTATTTAGTTCACCACCAAGACGGATCAAAATACCCAAAAACATGAAGCCAAAAAACCAATATGTAATCCATGAAGAACACTGTGATTGAGCCCAATGCTAATCTGACTACATCAACGTCACCCCAAATCTGTAGGCTTCATGAACGACCTGTAATTTTATGACCCCCGAATAAAAATTCATGAACATTAGATTTAGTGACTCTAAAATCAGATTCTTTAAAACATGAGAAATCACCCATCAATAACTTCTAATGTTAGGGAAAAAACCATCCATTTATTGATGGGTGAGTCATCCTCATAAGGGGGCTATGACTTTACTTTCTGGTCTGTGTGTATGGTGTGTGTGTTTGAATGTAATTGTACCCCAATCACATTATATATAGATATAAATACACATGTATGTGAAAAAAATTAATTTATATATATATATATTAATTAAAAAATGCGTTTATATAATTAATATAAATATTATATATCAATATTTTTTTGATAATTTAAACAATTATATAAATATAAATGATGTTTTATTAAAATGTGACACTATAAATTATATATTTATATCAATGTCAATGTGCATATATATGTATGCATTATGTTTTGGGTGTGGGTCAGTTTGGTGTATTTGTACAGATGTTGTATGTGTGCATTTGTTTGAATGTGTATGTCTATATAGATACACATGTACATGGTAAGTATAAATATATACTTATATATATATAATGTGTAGTTAATTTTAAAATTATAGTTATATACAAATATTTATCAATATATTTATTTATAATTATAATTATAAATATATATATTTGTTTGAGTAATTATAAAATTAAAATAAATATATTTAATATATTTATAAATATATATATTTATATTCATATATAAATAAATTTGAATATATTTATATATATATTTATAGTTATATATATATTTATAATTATAAAATTATATGAAATATATTTAAATAATCAATATATATATTATTTTTAAGATTATATACAAATATATATATATATAATTATATATAATTATATATAAATATATGGTTATATTTATAAATATATACAAATATCAATGATTTTTTTATATTTATAATTATAAATAGATATATATTTAAATAATTATCAAATTATAAACTTATATTTATTATTTTCATAATTTTATATAAATATTACGGGTTGAGGTGTGATAATTTCATTAAATATGGGCATCGAGTTGATGAATGTAAATTCAAGATGCCCACTTTTGATGGAAATTTTTTTGTAACGATTGTTGGACCAGTGGGAAGGAATGATAATGATGCACCTTTTTTGGAGCTAAATCTTATAGGGGTGGTTCTGATGTAGGAAAAACATAGAATATTAAAGATATGGGAATGTTGGATATGGAAGTGCATGCAGATGCCCGACATGGTGATCTTTATGTGCAATGGGTGGACCAGGACACCACGAGAATGTTCCTATTAGCAATTGAGCCCTCTTTGTTGCAGAATCAACTATCCAGAAGGTGTCTAGTGCTAGAATCTTCTACTTTGGGGAGGTACTAACCCAAAAAAAGCATTAATACTGGGAGAAGATCATGGAAGAAGGGTAGTAAGATGAGACTAAATCATCTGATGAGGTTGAAGCGCAAGATATTGCAGATTGAAAGCTCCTTTAGTGACTAATGATCGCTTAAAAAGTTAGAAAAGGTATGTAACACCCCAGGTTTTATAAACTGGTTCAAGTAAACAATGTTGTGCTTTTTGATGATGTGTCTTGTTTTATTTTATTTTATGGTTTGTGTGCTGATAAAGAATTCGAGTGGAAATCAAACATGAAGAATACGATAAAATGTTATATATTTAAAAGATACATTAAAAAAAGACCCATCTAATTTAAAGTACCATGCACAAGACCTAACACGGCCACAACAAGACTACAAAGAACCACAACACGGGAAATCGGATAGTCAACATCTTCAGGGTCCATCAGTGTGAAAAGTATAACCGCCCGAATCACCACGCACGCACTCAGCACCAGAGGTATGAGGAGAGCCATCCGCCAAGGGTCCGGTGTTTTGAAAATATAAAACATCATACCCCTTGCTTTTATAATGGACCTCTAAAAGGAATATGACCGTTTTTTTGACCGTTGGGTTCCAATGGACAATGTGCATCATTTTATAAAATTTTTGTCTTTATAACGCTTTTATAATATTATGGTATTTCATACAAAATATTGGAATTATATCTTCAAGTATTAAAAATAAAGTATTATTTCTACAAATGAATCTATTTTGATCATGATGATATTTATATGATCGAAAACTTGGTATTCTTTTAAAATGTGTCGAACATCAAGTCTACAGCGGTATCAGCAATAATTGAAAAAAATGTATCTTTTCGGATCTCAAAAACTATGTGTTTTAAATTAGAGAAAAACTATGGGTCTTTTAAACATAATTTTATAAATCAACAAGTGAAGTGAGTTATAAATTGGATTTTAATGGTTATAAGATCCTAGTAGTTATAAAAGTGTTGTATTAAAAATATATTTTTTTTAAAGAAAATAATAGTTATATCAAATAGTATCATTTGTTTTATTAAACTAAAATGGGATTTTGGATTTGAAAATTATGAGTTAAAAGTACTTATTATGTTTTATACAATTTCCAAATTATAATGTACCGGTTATATATATATATATATTACGATGTAGAATAATTTTAGCGTTTATTAAACTATTTTTTTTTAAAAAAAACAACACGCAACCCAGGCCATCTCGCGCCCCCAACCACATCCGTTCGATCGAAGTCAGGTCAGATCCTGGCCGTTGTTATGTTTTAAAACTCTCTTTTCTTTTCAACCATCCGATCATGCCAAGGTCAGATCTCATCCGTTGTGTTTTTTTCTTCCTCCGCGTCTTCATCTACCTCGCGCCAGGGACCCGCGAACCAGACATGTATTGCCCGAGACGCCTCCTCTCCACTGCTCACGTTGACCTCGCGCACCCACCTCCGTAGGCTCGGCCTAACCTTCCCCGGATCATTATCCTTTAAGAACTGAGAAACCCCAGTGAAAACGGGGACCTCCGGAGCCAACCCGCGCCACCGCGACACCAGCCTCGTCGCCGCCTCGTCGTCGCCTCACCACCACGAACCACCTCCAGTTTCACACCTCACCCCCGTGCACGACCACACTAGTGCCGGCACTACACTGCTGGACACCAGACCGTCACCTTGCATCGTTTCTAGGAGTCCTCACCGGACTACCACCGGCCACCAAAGATCCTCCTGGTTCACCGGCCACCCAGCAAGCCTCCCTCCGGCGAGCTCCTCCCTTGAGCGGTAAGGGTGTTTTGGTGTTTTTTTACGGTTTGAGATAAAACGTTACATATACTCGGTATATATATATATATACGTATATACATATCCAATTTATTGTTATATGCATATATTCACCATGAAAACCCCTCGGTTTGAGAAGAGTACTCTACTCTAAGGGTGTTTTCATGTTGTATGAAACCTATACTATTATACCCACAATATATACAGAATATATATATATATGTATATACAACTCTTACTCTTCGGTTTTGAACAATTTTCAAGGGGTGTTTCCTTCGTGATATAAAAAGGGAAATCACTTTTAAGTTAGTTTTAATTATCCTATTCTACAAACCTAAAACTCAAGTTTAAGTGTATAGTGTTTTTATAGTTTTGAATATATATATATATATATATATATTATATATACATATGTATATACATCACTCAAACCCATTTTTTTAGGGTGTCCATGATTATTCAGTATTTTTATACTAAGAATTATACTTTTGAAAAGGGTTTTTCTAAAATCAATTCCTAACAGGTTGGATTTTATGTAAGCCATATATGTTTATATAAATATATTTTTATGTAAGGTAATATGTTGGAATGAAAATCAGTTTTGATGTTTAAGAGATGAATAATTATCTTTGAAAAATATTTTTAATGTGAACTTGGCTTTTGGTTTAAGTACAATTATGTTATGGATAAAAAACAAAGCTTTTACATGTTTATGTATTTATAGTTTCATGAACATTTAAACCCCCATGTGGTTTTGAATTTCAAACTGAATAAATGATAAGTAGTTAGAGGTATTAAGATTTTAATTGTACCATGTTTAATTTATGAGGAAACCTATATATATAATTTGTGTATATATATCCTTATGTATGTATGTGTTTTTAAGATTAATATCTGAAAACCCTAGTTTCAAGAAATGGTTATTAATATTTCTATGCATGTAGAATTTTAGTGCTTGCCTATGCTGTTTTATGTTTTTGTGTCTAAGGGTACACCAATGAACTTGATTAATGTCTCCCTTGAAATGATTTATGTTTTTTTAAGGATATGCTTATTCCCGTTTTAAACTCATTTTAAAAAGGATAAAGGTTTAAGGGTTATGTTAATATGTAGAAATCCTCTATTATTTTTATACCGAACTCGCTGCAATGATTTTTAGTGAGCAGAGTGTAACTGCAAATTCTATGACCAATGAGGAATATTAATTAATGACAGGTATTATTTTTAAAGTGGTTTATTTCCAAGTGTCTGAATTTTAAAGATTTCAAGTGTTTATTATTTTTATACCAAGCATCCCGCAGTAATTAATAGTGGATGGAGATTTGTTGCAAGTACTGTGACCTATAAAGTACAGTAGTTAATGCCAAGTAGTTCTTTTCCATGTACTGGAATTTTAGAAACTCATCATTCAATACCCCTTGGGAGCAAGTATCTCACATTCATTATTTTATGTGCTTAAATAATTTTTCTATGCACATAGTATGCTTGCTTAACCATGCCTGCTTTTATTCCATATTTTCCATTTTATCTACCGTAACATGTATTTGTAAACCAATTATATAATTGTTTCCTTATTCAAATTGTTCATGCATATGACTCAACATGATAATGAACTAAGAACTAAAATTACCCAAAGTGGTATGGGACACCTTGGGTATTGATAAATGAAAATGGTATTACCCAAAGTGGTATGGGACACCTTGGGTAATATGAAATGAAAATTAAATATTCAAAGTGGTATGGGACACCTTGAATATCTGACCCTATCAACATGTGAGAAATGTATGGGACTACCCAGAGTGGGGTCCGGTAAGAAGAAAACCCTCCAGGTTGGGGACTAGTTAAAGTAAGCCCTCCGGGTTGGAGACCGGTAAAAGTAAGCTCC
Source organism: Viscum album (assembly GCA_963277665.1). NCBI lineage: Eukaryota > Viridiplantae > Streptophyta > Magnoliopsida > Santalales > Viscaceae > Viscum > Viscum album. The sequence goes on from OY728131.1 coordinate 1,796,566,281, forward strand.
TCGATGCATTGATAGTTCTCGAGACAGTCAGATTGGGTTTTTACCCTTAGGTCATGGCACAAGGCCTTGACACAGAGACCATGAGTCCTTCAGCATACATTTCTTTGTTTATGACCAACCAAGTGATTATTCCGATTAGAGGAATAACCTTGGTTATAGAACCTTACCTATGAGTATCAGATAAAAAAAATAAACACAAGACATATGATATGGCAATGTTGATGCATGACCAATTTCTTTTCCAGAGCTTCTTTTCAAATGTTGTATTTCAATTATCATGTCATGATGTGCATATTTTGTGTAGATGATGCGCTTGTGCGCGACTCTGATGACATTTTCATCTTGTTGTTCATACACACCTTTCTTGTTTATGGACACTTTAATTCACGCAACCCATGCCTTTTTATTATTATTCATATCTTTTTTTCTAAGTGAGTTACCGCTAAGTGTTCTAGTGTATAAGTATGAAGTACTTTAACTCTGATGTATCAACCTTTGTTTAGTCTTGAAGTCTTTCTCTTAAGAAAACTATCTAAGTGTAGAAAAGTATTTTTTTTCAATGTAGTTTTCAAAATCTGTATTTAAGTATTTTCAAAAAACCCCTTACTGAGTATTTCAATGCTCACCCTATGTTTTATGTTAAATTTTTATAGGTTGATAGAGCCTTTCCTAGACTTGGATGTTTGTTCCTAGCTCAGAAAATGAAGAAGCAAAGTTGTTGCCCCTGATTCTCTAGGATCTAAACCAGAAAGTTCCTCCTGATGGGTTATGATGTGTGACTTATTTGTTTCATTTGTGCGAAATAAATTACACACCATAACCATAGCACCGGCTCTGGGATACCGGGGTCGGGGCGTCATAAGGTAAGAAAAAAATGGATACAGAAGCTCCTTTGTGAGCTATGTCGAAACCTGTTTTGCCCAGCTCAAAATGTACTAAGGTTACCTTAGAGGGTGAGTCTACCTTGACTCAGGTTCAATAAAAAGTGTGTGAGGGGTTGGACGCCCAAGGAGTAATGGCTAAGAAAGGGTCTCTGATTAAAGGTATGCAAATATTAGTGGATGAAGATGACTTCTAACTGGCCATCCCTCATAAATCCAAATAATATGATCCTCGATATCAAAATATGTAGGTTCAAACCACTCTAATCCAAATAAACAATGAACCACCAAATAGCATGTCTTTGCAGATTTCTCCTTTGTAGATTGACCATCCAATTAAAAATTTCTGAAGCAGGAGCAATGATAGTTTTGAGAATGTTCCATGGTTTTATCCAACCCATTTCACTGACCTTTGTAAAAATGCATATGTTATATTTGGTAACACCTAAGATGTGAGATGAGACATGATAAGGAAAAAACCCCTAGTATCATACCTCCAATGAACCAGAAAGGGGAATGGGCCACTGGATAACTCAGTAAGTAAGAAAAATAATTATTCTTTAAACAATTTGAATTCATTTTCCCAATTATGGGGTCATATGTATTCGGTTTTGATGACTATTTAATATTTCAAAAGTTGTTATCAATGGACATTGAAGATGGATTCTGATCCAACCTAGAGATGGAGTTTCAAGATATATCTTGGAAATTTAGGATTTTCTCAACTCCAAAGGAATTCTCTAAATAATCATTAGATAAAGAATATTTGTCCTCACAGAGGTCAAAGACATGACAGATAGGTCGATATCCAAAGGACGTAGTAAACAATCCTAGGAATTTGGGAGCTAGATTGAGAAATTCTCAAGGATGAAGGAGGGGTGTTGAAGTGGAATGATAAAGGGGGATGGGCAGTATTTTGCTTCTTGGGATGATGAAGGGGTGATAAGAGCATAATTCAGGGTGGTTAGGAGACGACAACAAGTGAATATTGGGGATGATAGTTGTCTGTGGAGATCGCTGGTCATTTGCAGTATTGGTGGTCGTGTGCCGCTGAAGAAGAGATGGTGGGGTTGATGTTAAATCAGTGATTTTTTGAGTTGATATGGGATCCCAATATCAGTAGATGGAGGTTCTTGGATCTAGTTTTTGGAGTGTACTGATGGTGGGGATTAGCTTGGATGTGGGCTTCTGATGGGAGGTGGCATTCAGTGTGGCCAATGACTTCAGCATACGATGGCTTGGGCAATATGTGGCTGATTAAATTGTTGAAGGTTTTCAGGAAGGTTTCATGATTCATCATTCTTATGGATTCAATGATGGAGTTCCTAAGATAAATGATGATTTTCGTCTTTACAACAATTACATGTATGCTTGCGATTGTCTCAAGGATAACATCGGGATGCTGATGGACCTCAAGTGGGTCAACCTCGTGTGGAGAGATGACTCCAGGCATAGTGACGACCTTGGGAGGTGATTTCAATATTTGGAATCTTTTCACAACTTATACGAAAGGCCTCGTGATTGGGCCCTTGGTTTAGGCATTTGTATTTTGGTATTTTGGGCTATTTTCTAGAATATTTTTGGCCATTTTTGGGTGTTATTTTTTACGGCAGAGGGATAATTCCCACATATTGATGGGCATGCGGTTGTGGGTTGACCTACTGTGGTATGGGATACTGATGGGGGTGATAATCTCATGTACCATGATTTGTTGAAGAAATGATACGCTGATAGTGAGAATCTATAATTTATGACATGCTGACACTAACACCTCTAGCGACAACCATCTGGGATGACCTTGATCACGTGAGCGATGAAGCTAAAGGGAACAATAAAATCATCGACATAAATGATTTATCATCCTAGATGATGACTTTGGGTGAAGTGTTCTTGTGACCCTCATCGATGTGGTCGGGTGCATGATATTTTTGGGGTCGATAGCTGTCAGCCAGATCATGGATGCTTCTTGTGTTTCTAGGGATTTGGGCCATCAGATGTGGGTCTTCGTGCCTTTTAAATGGGTTTATTAAATATCTATTTTTTGGGTGGTGAGTTGGCCACCTTCTTGTATTACTGTCACCTCATGTGTCCCATACCATTCCTTTGTTGTAGTTTAATTTTAATTAATTTTTTTAGGGATGACGATAATCGGTACCTAATCTTTTTTCCTATAATTATATAAATATATAAAAATTTAAATATAAATATATATTTCTATAATTATATATATATAATGGTATTTATATATAATTAATTTATAAATATATTTTTTATAATTGTAAATATAAATAAATAATTAAATATTTAAATAAATATAAAATTATAATAAATATATTTAAATAATGAATATATTTATTTTATTTATAATTATATATAATTAAATATAAATATATATATATATATATAATTATATAAATATATAAAATTATATTTAAATAAATATATATATATATATATATATTTCGAAACATATTTATTTATAATTATAATTATAATTATATTTATATAATTATTAAATTATAATAAATATATTTAAATGATAAAAATACTTAGTATAACTATGAATATATATATATATTAATAACTATATTTAATTATATATAATTATATATAATTATGTAAATATATATATAGTTATATAAAAATATTTTTAAGAATATTTATAATTATATAACTGTATTTTTTAATATATTTATTCATAATTATAAATATAACTAAATAGATATATATTTAAGTAATTGTAATATTATAATAAATATATTTTAATAAAAAATATAAATATATATTTTAATTGTTTTTGAAAAGGTAGGGACAACACCCTTTTATTAAAATTTAGAAAAATAAAAATGGAAAGAGAATAGGTTAGACATGGAAAAATCACCATCATCAAAAACTAGTCAAAAACCTAGATTTTTTATTATATTAGCTTCAATCCTTCACTCCTCATAACACATTTAATTCCAATTAGATCATTCAAACCCAAGCCCTCGACCCCTATGATGGCGGACCCTCCATGTTTTCACTTGCTACAAGCGGCCTTCACTATCAGTGTCCTCTGAGTCAGAATTCCTACCCTCTAATTGAACCTCCACCCTCGTAGATGGGTCATCAATCAAAAATATTTTTAGTGCCTATCTCTATTGGAGTCTGATCCACATCAACCTATAATCCTCCTTCATGCATTTCATCATCCCCTTTCAAGAGCTCTGAAGATATGGATTTCATCTTCAGTGAGGCCACCTAATCCTCTTTTATATGAGATTCATTATTACATTCATAGAGTATGTCAATCACTCTAAATAGGTTTGTGGTTGAAACATTAACCTTACTTGTAATTCCCATTCTCTATGCTTTTTGGGATGTAGGGCCACTTAATGCTTCAGGAAGGACAAAAACAACTTTCTTACTTGTGATTGATGAAGCATCTATTTGAAGAGGCAATATAAAATAGACCAAATCCATGTCCCTTGAAGAGAAATTAAGAGTAACCTATATAGGATGAAAATAAATTTAGATGGAATTCCTAAAAAGAACCAATAAACACCCTTATTTATCCACAAAAACCATGGATGGGACCCTTTATAGCCTTCCAAACCACTTAACCTACGAGCCTCTACACTGCTTCTTGGTGTAGTAGGTATGTCACCAACCCTATGCTGATTCAACTTGGGAACTGAAATTTTTTTATCAGGAGGAGAACCTAACAAATCCAAGTAACTTTTTCCTTTAAAACTGTCCAATGTTGTTCCCTTAGAAACGACCTAATCCCCTTTTTTTGATATTTTTTTATCTTTTGAAGAAATCATTTGTTCATGGAAGATCTTATGATCTTCATGTTCAAAATATAATGTTTTATCAGATAAACCAGTCATCCCCTATTCCAAAATATCCACCCAATAAATGGAAGTATAGTGCCAAATGTGAACAATGTATTGAAAAAAAACAAAGCATTATGATTATGAGAAATATAGGGAGCCAAATCATCTTCACCTTCCTTCTAGATACATGAAATCTCCACTAGCATTGACATTTCACTGCTATGAAGATCTGTTGTGATAGTCCTAAAATTTACAGCCTGATAAACGAACCTCCCACACCAACCAGTGCCACGATCAACCTGTCCTCCTGATTGAGACTTAAAATGACCATCGTTAGACCCAGCATTAGAAACATCAACTAACATCTCATTTTGGTCAGTCTCATGGCTAACTTATCCTCCAGATTGATGTTTTTCCTTACTAGAAAAATTAAAAAGATCATGAGAATCATATTTCCTAATCTTTTTAAATAATTAATTCACATCATGACCGCACATAGAGAAAAACTCACAAATAGATGATCTCTTATAGTTGTAAATGTTATTTCAAATGACCTTAGATTCCATAAAATATTTGGGATCCTTTTCATATACAATTCTGAAATCTATCCCATTTTCATCAGTAAAAAAGAAAAAACGATCAACCAATGTAGAACACAAATCAGCATCAACCAAAAAAATCACAAAGTGACAAGATCATTCCACATTTATTTTTTCCATTTTAATGGCACCACCAATTGATATTTCAATGTCATAAATGATTTTTGGGTGCCAAAGTATCTAGTTAAGTCCATATACCTAGACCCATAGCTGAGAAGAAGAGTTTCCAACCATAAGAGGATTAAAATTATTTTCTAATTAAGATTTGTATGATACAATTCTTGAGAGAAATCTAACCAAACCTGAAGGCCCACATATTGAATTAATTTTAAGGGATAATCTAGTGAAAAAATACCAGACCCATCGATACACACTTCCATATTGTAAATCCGCATATTACGAAGAGACAAATGATCAGATCCCCAATATTCAATGGATTAGAACCAAAATTCAAGATAAGGAGATAAATGATTGAGTGCTCACCAATTTCAACTCATTTGGAGGCCACAACCAGATCACCCTTGATATGATGCACATTTCCTTTCTGCAAAGTGGAACCTTCACCAGATCCATTGAAAAGATAGAGGAAGAGTAATTGGCTATATTCTTGTAAACCATAAAATAAACTTGATGAACAAATTTTTGATTATAAAATCAACCACAAAAGTGATCGTGGGAATCGAATCAACGTTGTGTGAGGAAAAGATATTCCATAGATTTAAGAGATGAAGAATCCACTCGATTGGATCCCTAAGCACCACTGGGAACTAGATATAGATTCTATCGTGATCAACCCATCATTATATTTATATATTAATATATATATATATATTAAATTATATAAATATATATAATTATATTCAAATATGTATAATTATATACATGAAATTCTAAATATATTTATTTATAATTATTATTATAAATAAATAAATAAATATTTATATATTAGGTGCGTGAGGATACAATTACTGTGAAATAAACACATACCACTCACATGCTAATGAGCAGGTCAGAGGCCCTTAAGGGATAACCCACCCATCAAACCCTCTAATTAGGAACTTAAATTGTTTTCCCCAAAAGGCATGTTCATCTAAAGCATAGGGCCTAGACCACCATGGACTATAAGCTCCAAACCTCATCCTGGATTTCACACACAACCCTAGTCATGGCCATTGTATGCCCTACACTTATGACGTCATCACCAAGATATATTGTATGTGTTGTCAACACCGATCGAGCCTCCCATGAAAACCTCTAATCGTTAGGCCCCCACCATTCCTGTGTTGATAAAACATATATTTATTAATACTAATAGAGCAGTGATGAAGATCAGTTTTATCATCACATACAATTTTAGCACTGATAAAACTAATTTTTATCATTAGATTTTTGAAAACATAGATAAAAGTCTTACCCAATCATTTTATTAGAACCATGACATAGTCCTCCTTTTTCGAGCTGTTCAAGCTCTCTTGGAATCAATTCCCAGTAGCTCCTCTTCATCGATCTAATTTTCTAATCGATCCTTTGAATAGCTAATATAAGTGATTATTTATACTCCTCTTTAATAATGATCCAAACTATACACATTATTGGTTTCCCTTCCCACTTTATCTTGTCTCACAAAAAGTGACCGATCAAATCTCCATTGGCTGACAAATCTAAAAATGTCTGACTTCTCTACATTCCCAAACCTAATTCCTTTACTCTTTTATTATTGGAGAATGTTTTGTTACAGATGATTAACTGAGGAGAATATTGAGGCTTGTTTTCCACTTCATTGAAGAAGGTTTTCCCTTGAACTAGGGATTGTTTTCTATATTATAACATTATATTGCAATCCTTTGAATTCTAGTTGGTTTCAAAGAGATTCTCTATTACTGTTATTCCTATATTACTATCCAAGGGAAGAAAATTATGTTGTTAAAATTCTTTCAAATATTCTTTTGAATGATATTACATAACATGTGTTTTTAAAAATGCCTATGTTGTTTTTAGAAAGGAATGCGAGTTTTTTAATGTGTCTATTGATAATACAATGAATTTATAAATTTAGATATTATATCAATTGATTTTCAAGATGAATGATTGAAAAAAAATACAATAATGGCACATAATGTATGAATTTGGTTTTAAAAGAATTGGAGAGAACATTCTTGAGTTTTTTAAATGTGTTATTTGATTAAAATGATTTTCTAAAAAAGTGAATGAGTGTTTATGATGTGTTTAAAATGATTGACATGAGTTTTCTACGCTACCCATAATGCATGTTTTACTTAATGTTTTCTAAAATTAATATTTATATAAATGATCATATTTTTTTATTATTAATAATAATAAAAAATATTTTCATTTGTATATACATATATTGTTAAATGTAATTTTTAAATAATTTTTTTATAGATTCAATGTAATTTATAAGTAACAATAACAAACAATTATCAATAACTTTGATTATGGGTATATAAATAATTTATAATTTTTTTGATTATAGATAATTTTGATTATAGATAATTTTGATTATAAATTTTTTGATTATGATGAATTAATAATTTATAAATAAATTCTAATTAATAATTATTCTGAATAAATATTTTTTTTAATTAATAATTTTGAATTAATAGTAATTTTTAGTTTATCATTTTGAATTATTAATTATTCAGAATTAAGAATTTAAAATTAATATTTTTTACTATATTGAATTAATAATGTTGAATTACTAAATTATATAAATAATTTATTATTAATTTTTATTACCTTGAATTAATTTTTTTGATTATAAGTATATAAATAATATTTATTATATGTATATAGATATTTTGTTCAGAGTAATTTATAAATAATAAAAAAAAACATTGTAAATATATTATATTATACATATAATTAAATAAATAAATAAAATTAAATAATGATATTAACAAATATATATTTATAAATATATAAGTAATTTTTTGTAAAATATTTATATTTATTTAAAAATCAAATACATAATTTAAAATTATAATTTTTTTTATTTAGAAAAATTGAGTAGTAGGACCAATATCATTAATAGGTCATTTTTTCATAATTTCAGAACATTTTCTTTCCATTTTCTTTTATAAATGGCCTCCAAAGAAGAAGGGGAGAAATTAATATAATTTCATTTCATTGACTAAATTTCATATTGAAATGGTAAGAAGAGAAATTAAAATTTCAATAATATCATTGTTAATTTTTTTTATAATTTTAAATTTGTATTAAAATATTTTTCTTAGTTCAATGTTTTCCTAATTTTTTTGTCTAAAAGTTATAATGATATATTAAAATCAAGGTATCTGATCAATTATGTTTTCCCCCTCAAAAATCTTTTTAAAGTTCAATTTTCTCCAATTGTTTTAAGAATACATGAGTGAAATCTTATTTTCCCCCGACCTACCTTGTTGATTACCCATCCAATATATCTTCCCCCGATCCATCATTGTTTCACCCTTTTCATCACCTTCATGTTCATTTTCACTCATTCATCATTATTTCTCATTCTGATTTCATGGATCTCGTAGTCATTCACTGCAAAAAACATCCCACTTATCTTCTAAGGTTGTGATTTAAAATGATAACTAGGCAGTGTTTTTACTAGGAAGAACTTGTAATTAGATCAAATTTCCAAGTATCCCTCCTACTTCCATGGATTAATTTCAGTAATTTCCTCCAATTTAATTCCAAATATCCCTATTACTCTAATGGATTAAAACCAAAATGTTTTTTAAAAATATGTCATTACCTAGTGTATTTTATTTTCAGTGACTATTAGAGTACCATCTTTCAATATTGATTTTTTTCAAGAAACAAAAATATAGAACGTATATTATGCCAAATGTTGATGGAGAAATTTTTAAATCTGAAAAATTTTAGCTTTTGTATGAATGTAGTTTCTAAGAATTGATATAAATAGAGAGTTTTGTAGCTTTTTATTAATGTCCATATGGTTATCATATCTATGCTGGGTTCTGATAGTGGAGAAATCTCAATAGGGACCCCAATTAGTGCAAGATATGGCCTTTTAGGGTCATATAATATAGAAAACAGTAATTATAATCCATGTTAGTAAAATCATAACAATTAATAAACTAATTTAGCTATGTAAAATCATAACTATCAATAATCTTACCTTACACTACTATTTTATTCATCTGATTAATTATTTCTATGAAATAGTTTTTACACAATACTTATTTTATTAAATATTAATATTACTGAATCAAATATAATGGATATGAATCGAAAATGGATGGATGTCAATCATATGAAAAAAGTGTATGAGGATGGGGTGAAATATTTTATGACGTTTTTAAATGATCTTACTTATAACCCTTCCCAAATACTTTTTTCTTGTTTTCAATGATACTATTCAAGCCTAATTAGTCCATTGGAGTTGGAAGAACACTTGATCTTTCATGAAAATGATTGAATTTATAAATATTGGTCTAAAAATGAGGACAAATGAATATAGCCAATGAATATGATAATATTGTGTTTTATGGATCATTTTATATGATTATAAGTGTGGAAAATGATTAAGATTTTATTGAGTATGAGATTATTGTTGTGGATGATGCTAAATATGGAATTGCAGAAATTACAATGACAGTTGATGTTGAACTTTGTAATTGTCCAAAATTATTTGAGAAGATAAAAAGTTTCACAACGATGCAATTGTGTGCTAGTTGTACTAAATATCGATCATTGTCATCCATATTGAAGATATCTAAATTAAAATCTAACAATAGATGGAGTGATTCTAGTTTTACTGAACTAAATGATCTCTAGAGTGATATGATCCTAGAAGATAATGTGCTTCCTTATTTAACACATGGAACTAAACAAATTCTATGTTCAATGGGTATGATCTCTGAAAAAATAATTTCCTATCCAAGTGACTATATATTATTTCACTAGGACCGTTAATATCATTAAAATTCACAAATTGTGGTGCTTATAAATACATGAAAGATGTATTGGGTACTATAAATGTTTATGGTACTTTCCACTTACTCTAAGGTTTAGGCGCCTAAATTGAAGTGGGGAGACTGTAAGAAATTTGTCATGGAATGAAGATACATGGAATAATGATCAGAAAAATCATCACCTTAAATACTCTACTTAGTGTAATTAAATTTATCACGAGTATCCTGAATTTGGAAATGAGACGATGAACATTCAACATGAACTACCTATAGACAGAGTGAATCCTTTTGGTTTTAAAATCAGTACTCATAGTACATGGACTTTTCTATTGGTAGATTATATCTTTCCACCCTGGTTATTCATGAAATGAATATACATTATTTAAACTCTACTTATATCTAGAACAAAATAACTAGGTAATGATATTGATGTCAATTTGGCTCCATTTATCAATGATTTGAAGTTATTGTGGGATTCAGGTGTTACATTGTATGCTACTTACAGAAATGAATATTTCACATTGAGAACCATGTTTTATGGGATTATAAATGAAATAACTACTTATGAAAATTTGGTAGGATATAAAATTAAATGAACTCATGGGTTTCCCATTTGTGAAAATGGTACACAATAAATTAGGTTGAAACATTCATTTAATACTTTGTTTCTCATACATTGAATATTTCTACCTAGATGACATAAGTACTGGTCTTGGAAAACATTATTCCATTAGAGTTTAGAATAATATACATCATTACCTCCCCTAACAGGTGATCAATTGATTTAGAATGTAAAATATATGGAAACTACTTTTGGTGATTTTTTTTTTGAAAAACCATACAAAAATAGGTTTGAAAAATAGATTTGTTTTTTGAATTACCATACAGGCATTGTTTATATGCCAATAATTTTCATGATTTTATGCATGTTAAAAAAATGAATGTGATAATATTATTGGAACATTACTAAAAGAACTAAAAAATAAAATGAAATTATGGTTGGGTAGGACATGATTAGAATGGGGTTATGAGAAGATGTGGCACTAATGAAGATTGAAAAAAATGATTTTTCTTCCTCTAGATGGTTACACTCTTTCCATTAAAGAGAGATATCATTTTGGTAACATCCCGAATAATATAATATTTCTGAAGGGGTATTCACCAAATATTAAGAATATCGTGTCACTGACTGATTTAAATATAAATGGTCTAAAATCACATGACTTTCATGTTTTGATGTAAGATCTAAATCCTTGTATCATTACATTTCATTTTTACTAAGAATTAATATCATAAATTAACCACACTATGTTTATTTTCTAAATCTACATGTAAAAAAATTATAAACTCAGAAAAATATATAACTATGAAAAAGTAATTTAATGTCATATTAAGTGAATTGGAGATGCTATTCCCACCGACATTCATTGATATGATGGTTAGATTGATGGTTCACTTGGTATGGTATATATGACTACATGGAATTATACATTATATAGGGATTAACCATGATGAACAGTATATGAATTTTTTGAAAAGATATTTCAAAAATGAATGTCTTTGAGAAGGTTTTACTATGGAGTGATATTTCATTGAGGAGGTTGTTGAATTATTTACCAACTACCTGTCTAATGTGAAAATAACTGTTCTACCAAAATATTATCACACCAGATGGCTTGTGGGTGAAAGAATTATTAGAATATATGTTTTCACAGTTACTATTACAGATCAGATGTAGAACAACCTTAAATTTTTTCATAACGGTTTAGTGGTTTCCTTATATAATGAATCCAAAAAAGTAATTATTATGCATTTGATTCCATCAAGGGATGAAATGTAGATACCAAATATCGATAATAAATAGTTTATAGGATGGTTTCAAAACCATATTACTAAGTATTCAACTAAAAATAAGGCTTCAATTTTAGAAAAACTTCGATGGTTAGCAAGGAGACAAAGAGTTCAGGTATTATATTATAATGGTAATATAATTAATCATCATATGTTCGATAAAAACAAATTGTATGAACACAGTACCATGAATTATAAATATGTCACACTTATGGATGAAGTGATTCATGTATCTACTACCAAGGACATAAATCCAATTTATGAGTATATTTCGTACATTTTAATCATCAACAAAACATGAGAGTTAGATTATATATCATTTCAAGTAATGGTTAGTCAATTAATGTGTGTTTATAATATGAGTGATATTAAAATAGAAGAATTGTGATTCATCAAAGTGGATTTAGTAAGGAAGGGTACAAATAAAAACCATTTATAATGAAATAAAATGTAGTACATGTATTTTATATATATTCAACAAACTGAAAGTGGTTGATTTCTCTGTTATCGACCAAAAATATTGTAGGGTCAGATGTCAATTCAATTAAGAATAATCCTTTAATTGGGATGCCATAATAATTTCACAACATTCCAAATGTATATAGAGTCATGTATATTGGAGGACATCACGACAAATGGATTTGAATACATGATAGTGGGGAAAAATCCCTTCAACTTTTAAAAAATAGTTTTTAATAATCATGTTATATTGTTTTGTAATATACATTGAATTACCTAATTTTTTTATATTTTCACTCATAAAAATACTCAATCTAAATTATATGTTTAAACAATTATTTAGAAAATGATTTCTTGCATAGTCTGATTCTCCCAATACTAAGGAACAATAGGTTTCTCAACATGCGGGTACTCTCAATGTGGAGGAACAACAATCTTCTGTACATGCTGATGACACAAATCCATATGAATACCATGTTAATGATGTTGAATCCTAGAAAATGGTAGATGGTAAAAAATTAGTTTCCTAGAAAAAATAGGGGCATCATAGAATATGTTGTTAACAATAATTATGAAGGTGAGAATTAATGGTTTCAAATTCAAGGTTGGATGGAATTGACATGGCCAACCTATTAACCCAAGTAAGGCCATGTTCAGTAGTTACATTGGTATCACTACAAACATGTGTGTGTTGATATATGTAGATTCATTTAATAACATTGTTCTCACACTTAATTAATATATTTAGGAAGAGATAAGTGTCACATTATGATATCATCTCTTTATTTTACTAAATGAAACAATGACATGTTGCCTTAATATATATTATCCCCTATAGAGTTTATTTATAGTAGATGACTCCTGATTTAATTTGGTTTTAATTCTATCTTGAAAGGCTCACTAAGGATTTCCCACAATTCTTATGAAGTTTCATCTCCATGATTCTAAAGGGAAAATAAATCTTTACCCACCACATATGAATGAACACCTAATAAACCAAAAAATGTGGGATGCGTTTATTGGTAGTCATGAGGATATATATTTTAGGTACATTGTGATTGGTAATAAATTTATTCAAAATACGTGTATTAATTACTTTTATTAAGAAATTTTTTAATTTATAAAATATAAATTGATGACTGAAAATAAGAAATAGTAAGAAAAACCAACATAAAATTACCAAAATAAAAGGATGGGGTACACTTCACTTGAAAAAATGTTATGTATTTTATGTAAATTATAATACTTTTATGTGACAAGAAAAAACATCATAATTATCTTTCCCTATTTATATAAAGGCTGGTGCATCCAAATCCAAATCACTTCCATCCCACATCATGTGCTATGGAAGGAGGAAAATGTAAATAAGTAACAGATACTAATAAATGATAACACAATTTTTTTTGGGAAGAATGTGTAAGTATAAATGGGTAATTTATTTTCTTTAAATATATATTACATAACAATTAATAAACATTTTACTCGATTTTTTATCCAACCTATAAATAATAATCGTTATCTACTAAACCTGATGAACCGACACTATCAGTGTCCTTGAAGTGGACAGAATAGTATAGCTACATCATAGGTGCAGGTTTTGGGGTGTCACCCTGGACATAATTTGAGAAATGAAATGAACATGGGGATACAGATAAAACATTTATGTGGTTTTGGAATTATTAACATCTTTTGAAGAAAAATTTAATTAGTAGTCAGAGTTGTTATAAAATGTTATGGGAATGAATTAATGAGAATAAACCACACAAGAGCAATCACCCCCGAAGGTCCCCCACCCACACCATCTTTGAGGTGATCCATTTCCCTTAAATAGATATTTTATAATAGGTTATTAATATTGTGGTAATTATTACTATAAAATGTGAATGAGGAATACAATAATACTTTTATTATATTGATATTCTAAATGGTGAAAATTATTGTGGTTTATATCTATCAACACCCACCAATATCATTATTATGAGGGGTACCATGTCCAATATCCAAGATGGCACTCTATAAAAAATAAAAATTACAATAGTTCATGTGAGAGTGGGGATTAACGAAGATCAATAACTGAGCATAGAGATTATTCTTCAACTTAATAATATAGATATTAAATTTGTTGAAAAAACAACTGGAATATTAATAGCATAACTATTAAATCTTTTGGAAAAACATGTCAATAATAAGGCATTCATTTCAAATTTATTTTTCAATAACTTTTTTTAATAATTATTGAAAAAGATCTGACACAATGAATGTCATTAAAAATGGAAATATGGAAGTGGTGAAATTGAAGGCCAAATCAAGATGACCTAATTGATCAACCAACCAATTGAAAATATCTTCACAAAGTACCTTTACCCCACCAATTAAACATCCACATTACTAATATTAAAGGTTCATGTGGATAAAACATTAGAATTTGATGATATGATTATAATTAATTTTTAAGAACAAATGTACAGAGAGGCTATTACATACTATATTGGTCTTGTGGATATAAATGAAATTATCACATATGAATGGATATTATTTGTAGTTGTGATTATATATATGAGGTGTGTTTTGGTGATTATTTTGTCCGATGGCTGATCTACTATGTGAATTATGAATTAATACTATTGAAATTTCTTGCAGGTGTATATATGAATTCTATTTTAAAGGAAAACCCTATGAATAGAAATTTAGACTCATTAGTCCTCACATCACTTTTATTAAAAAATTCTCATTTGAACCAAATAAATATAATGTAATAGTGGAAAAAGTTGATATAATTTTTTAAAGAATACTTATATACAATAGTATCTTATTAATACCCCTGATGAAGGGGTGAAACTCTACAATTTAATCATATGAAATATATTTTCATCCCTTTCCTTTCTTATTCCTTTTCTTGACAGCATTGGTTACTCATTATAGTCAATTTAGATAATATAAAGATTTATTTTCAATGCTCAATGCATGGATACCCATTACAACATTTAAGAATTAAATTTCAAGTTGTATATTTTTATTATGTTTTAATGACAATTATGTTATGATAGGGACATGTTTAAATTTATGAAAAGTCCTGGCATGAGGACAGTCCATAAATACAAGCAGCCTATTCACTTCTACAAGTGGATATGTAATACATTATATATAATAATTTTTCACTATAAAAAAATATATCAAAAAATTATTTATTTTTATCATTATTTATGAAGAGTCCAAAACAATCAAATAGAAAATAATATGGTTATTATGTTTGAAAATTTATAAATATAATCATATTCCATCACAAAAACAGAATCCCCAAATAGGTATTTTCAAAGATAATTGCAATTTTATTTAGAATATTTATTAATCCTTTCTTTATTTATATTTTTTATGTACTACCAGGACTACCGATAGTCCGCATATTTATAAGAATAAATAGTTTTTTTTAAAATTAATGAACTGCACAAGTAGTGTTTGAATGTTTACTTAAATCATGTAAATGTGTCTGTATAATTTTATTTATTTTAGTTTCTCATCATTTTATTCAATTATTTTTACATAATTTCCTTGTCATTTTTATTTGATACAGTAATAAAAATATCTATATGCCATTTGTGATGTTCCAAAATCAACCACACCTCAATCTAGTACATTCTGTGTCATGTATTACTCAATTTATGTGTTATTAATTTAAAATTGATACTTATGTTAAAAACACACATTGAAACATAAAATTTAGAAAACACATTCCATTTTTTTGAAACAATTCCAAAAAAGATCTGTAATTCATTTGTGACAGGTAAGATTGAACCACATTCCAATCTGACACATGGCATGACTATTATGACTCTAAGTGTGTGTTTTCTGTATAAAATGAAATCTTAGTGAAAAACCCAACTAACACAATCAAAACTAAGAAAATAGATTTGGATTGTATTTATAATTATGAAAAAATTTCCATATGTTTTTTTGATGTATCATAACCAAACAAACCTCAATCTGATGCATGGTGTGACTGGTATGACTCAATGAATATGTTTTTAGTTTCAAATGAAAGTTTAGTTCAAAACACACGTCTCATAATCAATAAATGAGAATTCACTTTTTGATTATTTTTCTAATTTGTGAAAATGATCCATAAGTCATTTGTGACATGTTGGAATCATCCAAGACTAAATCAAATAAAAGTTTTCTTAGGATGGATCAATGTTGGAATTATCTATTTAAAAATGAAATTTTCATTCAAAACATGTTTCACTCAATTAAAATCATGAAAACCCACTCAGATTGTCTTGATATTTTAGTAAGATGATTCATAACTCATTGACAACATGTAGGAATCAGTCTCATGTAAAACCCACAAACGATGTGACTAGTATGACTCAAAGTGCAGGTATTCTGGTTATAATGGAATTCTAGTTAAAATGATAGGTGACATACTCAAAACTATCAAAATGCATTTATACTATTTTGATAATTTAGTAAAATGATCTATAATTCATTTTCGACGTGTAGGAATTTGAGTCACCCCAATATGAAAACACGATGTAGCTCGAATGACTCAAAGTGTATCTTTTTTATTTGAAGTTTAATTTTTATTTAAGAAGAAAAGTTAAATACTCAAAACCAAGAAAACACATTCAAGTTATTTCGAAACACAAGGAAAATGATCTATAATTAATTTTTGATGTGTAGGAATCATCATCACCTCAATACGATAAACGATGTGCCTAGTGTGACTGAAATTGTGTGGTTTGTGTTTGAAATTGACATTTTATTAATTTATGTTTTATTTATTTATTTATAGTGTTACAAACATAATATTTGGTCTTAAATAGGTGAATTATATTTTCTGGGCTTGGGTGGTTTGCTCGAAGCCTCTCATGTCGATGAGAGATTAGACATTGAGGTTATAACTGAGATAATGGAAATAGAGAAATGGGTCAAGAATGTATACATGCATCATGAAATGAAAAATTACTACTAATTCCTTAGTTAATATTTTAATAATTTTATACATTATTTTTTATTTAATTTACTTAACATTCTTATCTAATACTTATTTATTTTTATCAAAAATATTTTTAGAAGTCATACTTTACAGTCATCAATCTACAAAAAGACAATATAGAGAGAAAATTTTTCTTTTGTATTGAAGATGAAATCCCATGCTTCATGGAATGTAAAGTAAATAATAAGGATGCATTTATCAAGGAATTTTAAATAGTTGAATGAATATTATGAATTCCAAAAATATACATCATTAAAATTATTCTTAATAGATTATGAATTAGCCATAGATTAATCAATCACACCTCAATCTAATATACAATGTACTAGATATTTCACGAAGTGTATGTTTTTAGTCTATAATTTAAATTTTAGTGCATAACAAAAATCACATACTCAATACTGAGAAACACATTCTGATTTTTTGATACATTATGATAATAATCCATAGGTATTTTAGGATGTGTAATAATTATTTTAATCTCAATATTATGTATGGTGTGATCAGTATGACTCCAAGGGTATCTTTTAACATAAAATTGAAATTATAATAAAAAATATTTGTGACGTACTCAAAACAGATAAAATGCATTAAGATTGTTTTAATACATTATATAAATGATCTATATGTCTTTTTTGACATGTAGAAGTCAATTTATCCTTAATATGACAGATAGTGTTCCTGGTAAGACTCAAAGTGACTGTTATTATTCTAAAATTGGCCTTTCAGTTCAAAACATGTTATAATCACCGAAAAATAATAAAACATACATGAATTGTATTGATAATTTAGGAAAACAATCCATAAGCCATCTGTGACGTTTTGGAATTAGTATAACTTCAAACTAACAGACAATGTGATTAGTATGACTCAATGTGCATGTTTTTAGTTTAAAATGAAATTTTACTAAAAAAGATAGGCGACCAACTAAAAACCAAGATAATTCATTGGGATTATTTTGAAAATTTAGGAAAATTATCCATATGTCATTTCTGATGTGTAGTAATTGGTAGGGATTGGTTTTTTTCTTGTAATACTTTGAAATGATTCTATATATATTTCCATAAATATGTACTGAGACTACGTGTGATTCTAAGGCCCGGTGTTCTGAGAATTAGTTTTATAAAAATATAAAAATTAGTTTATATTGTTCATGTGAAACTTCATAATGAAAATTAGATAAATATTAAAATAATTCTCAAATCAGAAATTTGAGACCACAGTTGTGTTCATAATGTGTTGTTTACCCTTAGTGCAACTTAAAATGGGTTGGCCTTGAGTGTTTTCACTCCTCACTCATTGGTTGTACATTCAGTGAATTAATTAATTAATTTTTTCATTTTAATGTAATAGATAATTCTATACTAACGTTTTGAAGATAAATTCTCCAAGGTTTGTCATATAAACCCTTGGAAAATTCCAGATCTCATGCTCCCTCAACCATTGGCGGATCTCATCAGATGATGATGAAATAGAGATCAGATCAGATTAGGACATTGTGAATATGAAGTCTTCTATCGATCATTGAAGACACGTTATTCAAAAAAGAATGATCCATAATTGATGTAGAACTATGAAATTGGTGTTTTCCTAACATTTATTAAATTATTAAGAAAATACATCCTTTTCCATGGGTGTGTATTAATTATGGATTGAACATGCACATATATAATAGATTTTAAACTGATATGTTCATTATTTTCTTACCCAATATCAATGTTCTGATTTTTGGCAAAGACTGTTTGGCCAACGATCATCTAAACCCATGTTATGGTTCTTTTCTGCCTTGTTTCTTATCGTTATTCACCAATTGGACCTCGTGGTCCTAGTTCGACATTGTTTTGTGGTACTAAGCACAATTGGACCCCCATAACAGCAACAGAATAACTCTCAAGGAACATATTGATGAAACAAGAACATATCTTGGGTTTTTGTGAGGTATGTGGTTCTTTTTATTTATAAAGTTCACAAAATCAATGGTATAAATAACGAGTGTGAGTGGAATGAATAAAGAACCCCCATGGATGAAGGAAATATGATTTCTGGAAAGCAAATGCTCCGAACCCTAATTTTCAGCTACATTCACATTTTTCAGCCATAAATAGCATTAAATATAATACCTAAAGAACATATTCAATTATCCAAAAGTGGATATGATAATATGGAAATTTTATTTAAAACATGATTGCATTCCATGTATAAGGAAGAACACACTGTGTGTAGACGCTTAGTGGTGGTTTCTAGGTTTTCAAACATGTTATGGATGGAATGACATGTAGTCCTCCAACATGCCATATACCCCTTTCTTAGATGGACAACCCAATTGATGGTTTACATAGGTGTGAACCTATGGGGAAGTATAAGGCTTGATATATGGTCGTGTAATAGAGTATATGGACATGAACAATAAGAAATGACCCAATCCCAGTTAGCTTGGACACGACATATAGTCCACCAATAAATCATTCACTACTACATGGGATAGATCCAAGTTTTGGCCAGGGACATGGACATGTAGTGGAGTGGTACCACATACAATGTGGGTCCCCTCACATGATGTGTACCCCTTGATCTCTTATGAGGAAACTTCAATAATCAGTATATCTTTGTCATGAACTCAAATATTGGACCACGAGTAGCCTATCTTGAGTGTTTTTACACATTGAACATGATGGTTCCCACCATTATGGATTATGAGATATGATGCAGAATGTTCCCTGAATGAACCCTAGTTAGGCTTTGATCTCTAATAGAAGTGATCATGAAAGATCATTAGGACCTATATGATGAGTACCCTCTTCTGTGGATGGATATGGGAGTTACTTGATGGAATTTCAAAGTGGTACCCTATAGCAGGGCTGGGATTTGGATTTCATAAAAGGCCTTTTAGAGCAGTACCCTCCAATAGGGATTGGCAGTGTAGTTCTTCAATGAACTTTCTGAACAGTACCCTCTTGTAGGGTTGAGAAGTGGAGTTTCTCAGTGACCTTTCTACGCGGTACCATCTATTAAGATTGGGTATTGAATTTATATACAAAACATACTAGAGTATAACCTCCAATCGGAATGGGTGTGGGTCCTCTACGATCCTTTCAAGTGGCATCCTCTAGCAGGTTTGACCAGTGGAGTTCCTCAATGACTATTAGAGTGGTACCCTCATGTTAAACTATGGCATGGGTTCGCTAAATATAATTTGGGTCCCCATGAATATTTGTAATAGTGATGAATCATGGATGGACTTTGACGATTACTTTTGGGAATATGCATGAGATGCTGGGTATCATTGATGGACTATTGGAAAAACTTGTTACACTTGTTCTTGGGATGATCATTGAGATGTGGATATGACTACTCTCTCATTTGGGATTCTGTTGACTGAGTATATATATATCATTATTTATCCACACATTGGACTTAGTTACTCTCACTCCAAGAGAGGTGAAGATGCACTGGGTATGACACATTCTTTTTGTGTCCAACTTCTTATTGCTGGATGAGTATACAATGTTTCTATAGGTGGTGAATACTCGATGGGTAGTTTATCTCCTCATCGTGTTTATCCCTTTTTTTGGAAAATATTACTTTAACTCTCTTTTTGGGTCGATCTGTTCTCTTTTACTATATATTACATCTACCAAATTTCTTTCCTTCTGTATCTCTTACTTCTCACCCCTTTAGATTTCATGGTTTCTTATTGGGTATTTATATAATCACCAATTCATGGGCCTTTAACTCAAGTGTCTTGTATTATGTATAAGATTGATATGTCGATGATTTCATCAGGCGAGCATAGGAATACCAGAATCGTGGACTGTTTACGGTGGTCGTAGCATGTGACTCAAGATCTGGGATCTATTTCAGCCATTTACTTTTTCTGTTTGTTAGGTTGGTACATATTTGTAGTTGGAAATTTATTTTTCCCATTTTTTTCAATTTATACTGCTATACCTTTATACTATTTAGAGGATCATTCATTTTTTATTTACTTTATAGTAGTGTTGCATATTTTAATATTTCTTTCTGCACTATTCATTAAGATTAAAATGTGTGTGCACAAATGGAATTATGAAAATGCATCTCTTTGTTTATTTATTACATAGACACTTATCGCCACCCCCAGTCCTATTTAGTTGGGCTTGAGATAGTTGTGTCCTGAGAACGATCTTAGGTCAGGTCATGAAAAATTTGTACAATAGGTGGTTCTATCTAAAGGATAATATTTTGACCCATCCCCTTATAAGGATTTTAGTTGGGTTTAGGTAAATTGTGATAGAGTTTCTCATATGTGGCTATCATGACAGGGGTTCTAGTGAAGGTATGGGTGATCAACGTATCCATTAACTGGGACCATTACTACTTACTTTTTGACTAGGCATTCTGTGACATTTGTTGAAGGGATAAATGGTATAAACATCATATATGATCACCTATTTTAATTTCCTTATTGATTCATTTCCAAATTGTTGTTGATATATATATATGTATATATATATATATATTCTCATCGAACCACAATACATATAGTTAAATCTCAAGATTCCTCTACAATAAAAGCCAGCCAAAATACTAGTTCTGGTTCAGGATGATGATATGATGAGTGGGGAAGCCACAGTTTAGGGTACGTCCCACGAAACCCTTTTTCTATGTGGGAAGGTAGCTACAAATCCACCTATCATGCTTCAGACCATTCCAATAGAGTGGGATGAGAATGTGTGCTGGATTAGCGTGTCTGTGAATTCCAGTTTCAGAGTCCATTAAGGTTTTGTGGAGATAAAGATCCTCAATTAATAAAAGATTGATAAGAGACTATGGTCTATATATTTAGGATTTTTCATACCATGAAGGACCATGTAGTTTCACATTCATCTAGAATTTTTTATGGAGCAGGTCGGTGGTGGTGGAGTCTTGTTAAATAGATGCACGATGAGTCCACACTCTCGTGGACATAATTCCAAAAGCTATTCCATGAGGAGTACTACCCCTCCTTCAAGAACATAGTATGAATTCATGAGATTATAGAGGTTCAGTAGGGTAGTATGAGGGTAGATGAATACAATGTAAGGTTCACAGAATATACGTGTTACTCACTTTACATGATCTGAAACAACAACTACTGAGGATAGATGTTTGTGAATGGACTCCACTGAGATATTTGGGCCATCATTATTCCCGTGTGCATCCCCAAATATGATGAGGTTTTGTAGCATGAATTAGTGAAATAGATCTTTCCAGAATTGGAACACTAGATAGTTGGAGCTAGTAGTGGGAACCACAGAGTTGATTCATCTACTACAACCAATAGACTCTTGGTGCCAGGATATCAGCGTAGGGGGCCTCCCTATGATTAGGCTCAAATGCATGATTTTACTGTACATAGGTAGTGTATAATAACAAGGTATCCAAGAGAATTTTGGTGTTGTACTTAAGATGGTTTAGGTCACATGGTGTGTGATTGACCGACTAGATGTGACAAGTTTCATAGATAGATAGCTGATGGACCATTATGACAGAGGTAGCATTGTGATCAGGGATATCCCTAACCTAGAAAAGGCTCTCACCAGGGTGGAACAATTGGTATAGTAGTAGGTGGAGCTATAGGTGGTGGTTGAAAGTATGAGATCCTTCCACCACTACCACTTTGTGGCCCATGTTAGGCTCAGGGAGATGGTGATTGGGGCCATGTACAACTACAGGATTCGGATGCCTATGATCCCACAATGCACAAGATGATTAGAGGAATGATTTGTGTGTTTTAAAAACATTATCTAGTATTAGTAGACACAGTATCCAACTATGACTTTATCTTTACACTCCGTGTATGAGAGATAGATCTCCCAGTTAAGGCACTAGCCCAAAATATTCACCTTGATATTCTAAAATGGAATGATTACTTTGTATATTTTATCCAACAGTAGTGAAATCTATTTCATGGTAGAGATATGTTCACGTGGGACCTTTTGTTCATCACAATGGAACCCTATGATGCAATCTTGGGTATAGATTGGATTTCCATGGTATGATTCGAGATTGACTGTCACCACAGACAAGTCAGATTCCTACATGTTGATGGGACAAGATTCACCTTTTATAGCTAGAGATGTCCCATGGAAGTGAAAGTGGGTTCTGTGAGTAGGTGGTTTTAACCCATCACCCCTTAGTTAGAAAGTATTTCCCATCATGCAACATTCTCTTCATGAATATGGATTTTTTCAGTTGTGGGTGATTATATGGACATCTTCTCCATGGACGTTATATGAATAAATCTGAGGTAGGAAATGGTGTTTTACATTGAATTTCATCCAAGAACTGCTCTAATATCTTCTACAATATATCTGATAGACCATACTGTGTTACAAGAGCTACAGATATAATTGGAGGACCTTCAAGAGAAATGTTTATTCAGAGCTAGTGTGTCCCCCTGGGCAGCACCATTATTGATTGTGAAAAATGAGGATGGGATCTTATGGATTTGTGTGGATTATCATTGCCAAAACTAGGAAATGTAAATGAAAAAGTACAACTATTCGAGGATTGTAAATCTCATTGACCATCTACAAGGGGTGAGATTCATCTTGAAGACCAATCTCAGGTCTGGGTGCCACCATTTGCAGGTTCACATGGTTGATATTCCAAATATAGCATTATGTAGTCCCAATGGACACTATGAGTTCCTAGTGATTACCTTTGGTGTGACGAATTACCCTTCTATGTTTGTGGATTTGTTGAACAAGGGAATCTATCTATAAATTAAATAGTTTTTTATTGTCTTCATAGAGGAAATACTCATCTACTATGCATCTGAGGAAGAGCTTGCGGAGCAATTGTAGATGGTCATTGACTTTTTTCGAGAGCATAAAATTTATGGAAAGCTATCAGAGATATATTTATTGAAATAGAAGGTTCAATATCTAGTGAATTTCATTTTTGATCATGATTTATCCATGTATCTAGTGAAAATAAAGGAAATAATTTTATTGGAGCCACCCAAGAGCATGTCAGAGGTGCAAAGATTCCTCAGCTTGGTGGGTTACTATATGTGGTTTTTGGAAAATTTACCTATAATTTAAACTCCTTTGACCACCCTGACATTGAAAGGGCTACCATTTACTTGGTACGAGAATTTATAGAGGGACTCTGAAGAGTTGAGGTTATGAAGGATGAGTCCTCTAGTGTTGAGACTACTACTGTAAGGTATAGAGATCGTAGTGTATTACGAGGCCTCGCGGGATGTGCTCAAATGTTGATTGATGAAGCTATAGAAATTTATCATATATTGTTCGAGGAAGAAGATAAACCATTAGAAGAACAATGTGAGCCATTACCTAGAGCTGGTAGCCGTATTCTGTACCATAAAGATGTGGATGGACTACTTTCTAGTGGAGAATTTTGTGGTTTACTCAGACCATCCAAGTCTCATGTACTTTTTCACATAGAGAGACTTAAACCTGACATAGTGATTATGGTTCGAGTTAGTGAAGGTCTATGAATTTGGGGTAGTATATAATCCATTGGAGGGAAAAAATATAACCTATGACCTTATCCAGAAGTAATAAACTTTCATAGTGTCATAGGCTTTAGAGTAGTTGGCCTCATTGTAGATGATCCTGGTGGAGTAGAAGGGTATGAATTTTCTATAGCATATGGGGCTGATACTTATGCTTCTCGAGCATGTGACTGATTACCAATTGTGGGAAATATATTGTGAGGTTTTACATGATCATATATCACGGGGCCGACTTACAAGATGGATATTCTGAAGGTGGGAATCACGTAATCATTTTCCAGAGAAGGACGTTGATCCCTTCATGTTGCAGGATGAGGGGATGTGAATGTTCCAAACTTTTCCCCTAGCTATACAACACAGTGATGGAAATATGCACAATGGACATCAGTGGTAGTTATCAAGGTCTAGAATGAGATGATGTATATGTGAGTTCTTTTCTCGATGCCTCACATGTAGTCAGGTGAATGCTTATCACCATGTACTAGAAGATTTGTTGCATCCCCTTGAGATCCTAGAGTAGATTTGGGATGAGATATCCATAAAATGTTTCCAGGTCTTCCACCAATAGTGATTGACCAAGAAGCCATCTGGGTAATAGTCAATATACTCATGATGTAATTACACTTCTTTACTATTAGGGAGCATAGTATGGTGGAGTGTTTGGAGCAGTTGTGTATACGAGAGATTGTTCTCCATCAAGCGGTGACCAAAATTATTGTCTCTGATTATGACACTCAGTTTAAATCATTATTGTGAAGAGGTTTCTAGGTGGAATTTGGTACCCATATGAGGACTAGTATATCTGTTCACCCCCAAGAATGATGGGCATACCGAGAACTCTATCGAGGTTTTGGAGGATATGATGAGGGATTTCATGCTAGAATTCATCCATAGTTTGGAGCATCACCTAGTCTTGGTAGAGTTTTCACACAATAATAGATACTAATATCCCATTTTAATTTCATATTTTGAGTCCATGTATAGGAGACCCTATAGGTTACGCTTATGCTGGAAAGATATTGGAAAGTAATCACTTGTGGGATCTGAGTTGGTGAAGATGATGACAGAGAAATTATAGGTCATCCATGAGTGGATGCGAACGAAATAGAGGATATATAAATCTTAAACATATCACCATTTTAGTCCCTTGGTGTTAAATAAGGGAGACCATGGTCTCTTGAGAGTCTCTCCATGAAGATGGTAATGGAGGTTCAACTGGGGAGGAGATCTATCCATGAAGATCATTGGGCTGTTCAGGATCATCTAGGGGTTGGGTAGTATTCAAAACACCTCACCATACCCCGACAGATTTAGAGTGTTCAAGATATATTCCATGTAATGTTGTTGAGGAGATAAATACATGACCTTGTGAACATTATTTACTTGGGAGATATGAACATCGAGGATCGATCCACTTTCACAGATCGCCCGATGTCAATCGAGAATTGGTAGGACGATTACCTATGTGGATGAACCATACCCCTGGTCCACGTGTTATGGAAACAAGGGACCTGTAGGAGAGTTTATGAGAGCAGGAGAACCATGTGTGGGCTCAGTATCACGAGTGGTTTTCGTAGATTGTTTGTTTTAGTGCCTAAAATATTGATGTAGGGAATGATGTAGACACATTTTTTTTCCATTTATTCATTTTAAATATTTCTGTATATATTTTCAGATCCTGGAAATGAGACAATGTCTAATTTTGAGGCCAAATGTACCCAAATTTAATTTTAAAAAAATATTAAACATATTTTATATTTTGTGCATTCATATTAATAAGGAAAATGAGATTAATCTTAATGGTATACTCAAATAAAAAATCTGAGACAATTGTTGATTTTTAATATGGTTTTTAACATAGGTGTAATATAAAATGGGATGGCATTGGGCATTTAGAATCCTATCTCATTGGCAGAACATTCATTGAATTAATTAATTATTTTTTTCATTTCGATGCAATGGAAAATTATATAAGAATTATTCCAAGATGAAGTCTTCAAGGATAGTTGCATAAGCCCTATGATAATTCCAGAGGTCTCTATCACATATATTTTGGCGAATATAATTAGATGACAAAGAAATTCCAGATCTGATCAAATCAGGACACAACAAATGCTACACATTCTATCGAACTTTTCCAGATGTGTTCTTTATCAAAAAATGATCCAAAACAGATCTAAGACCTGTCTATTGGTTTTTTATACCCTTTGATTAAATTTTTGAGTAGATCCATCCTTTTTCGTGGGACTTCTTCAATTATTGATTGATTATAATCCTATTTTCTAGATTTTTTAACAGATTTCTTCTTTGTTTTCTAACCCAATATCACTATTCATGATCATTTTCTAAGAACGCATGACAAACTATCATATAAAACATTGTTATAGTGTATTCCCCAATTGTTGCTTCTATTTATTTACCAATTGGACATTGTGGTCCTGGTTTGACATTTCTGGTCAGTACTAAGCCCAATCAGAACCCCATAACCATGAAAAAATTGCATACAAAGCATGAATTAATGAAAAAAGAATAAAATATTCTAAGGTGTGAAGAGATGAGGAGGTGAGGGGTTCTATTTATAGGGGAAGAGAGTTGTATTTTATTATATGTTTATTCATTAAATTATTATTTTGGATCAAGACTATGAATAGTTTTACAATTATAAACAAATATCTTAAAATAATGAAAGAGGGTTTGAGATTATGTTTTTTGCATCAGTGATGACTCGAGGAATATATTATTTAACTTATGATGTATATAAACCATAAATTACTGTATTTCACAATTCACTAAAAATTCAAGTATTTTGGAAAAATATCAAAAAAATATCCCTTACCATTTTTCGACATGCATAATTTAAAAATAGATTCCATTTTATCTAAAATAATTTTCTTAATATGAGAAATTTAATTTTTAATTAAAATCATCATTTTCTTGGAAAATAATTATTTTGAAATTATAACAGATTTTATGACACTTCAAAAAAATTAAATAATGTCTCATTAAATTATCTTAAAACAATAAGAATATAAAATGTTTATTTTTCAGTTTATTTTTAGATTTTTTTAAAATAATTATATTAATTATAAAATTATAAATAAATATTTATGTTTTATAATAATACAAAAACATAATTAATTTATTTAAAATATTTAATTACATATTATATGATATAATTATATAATATTATCATATATAATATTTATAAATTTTATTTATACTTTCATATATAAGGTTATTATTCTATTTTATAATTTATTATTCCAAATGATCACATTACTATTTAGAAGGTCATGTTATTATTCCATTGGTAAGGGTTCATTAAGTTCTATAAATGCCACTTATTTTACTAATTATTCATTTATAATGTTTCTCTTGTGTTATAAAAGTGATTATATGTTGTTTATACTATATGACATATTTATAAGAAGGGACTTTTAATTGAAAAAATTTCAGGCCGTTACACGCAACCCCATGTCGAGTTGAACCATAATATAGTATAACAAGTCATTAAATTGGAGGGTATTAATAGTTATAATTAAATTTTGAAATTTGTTTTTATCTATTTCAAATAAAATATAATTCATTTAAAAAGAATAAATGTTTTCTTAAAATTCGTATTTTTCAAAAGACAGCTTTGAAACTCTTTAGGGACATAATTTAAAAATAATTTTTTCCAATTATAAAATATTTCATTGAAAAAATAATATTAATTTTTGATATCTTAATATCAAAATTATATTAGGGATACTTTTTTGAATTGTTCAGAAATGTTTCATTTTTCAATGAATTGTGAAAAATACTGAATTTTAATTGAAAAATTCCTTTTCATTAAAATTATTTATAATGTAAAATTATATTTTTAATTTTGTTTGAAGTAAAATTATTACAATTTTATATCAATTAATCCAATTTTTTACATTGAAAAATGTTTCATATTGAATTTTTACATAAAAACTTTGTAAAATTTTGAACATTTTCTCCTTAAAAAGACTCTTTCTCATCACTTCTCTGTGATTAATTATAAATTAGAAATTTCCTATACCATGAATTTAATTTGGAATGATGGATTCCATATTTTTAATCCTATTAATTAATAATTTATATTAATTTTAACATAATTTTTGACCAAATAAATACTTAAAATAGTAAAAATTATTTATCCTTTTTGAGTTGAAAATTAATTTACTAGTGATCCAAAAAATGATATGGGTTAAAAATGACCAAAAGACATTTGAAACCCCCATTTATGGCCATATATCCATCTTATATCTTCTATTTTTGAGAATTTATCATATTGGATCCATGTGACATGAAACAAATGTGGGTAGAATTTGTACTTTTCAGAATATTACAAGTCTGCCACTCATCTCACCTATAAATTTCCACCCCCTATCATCTCTTATTAACAAATTAAAATCCTTTTTGATCATCCAATAATAAAGAAAATAAATTCCCAAATTACCTAATATTACCCTAGAATCCTTATTTTTTTCATTAATCAGACCCATGAAGACTTTGGTGTAATCCGAAAGAATATACCCAAAAAGAGGCATTGTTCTTCAATGTGCATTTTTATTTTATTTCTTCTTCCGAATATTTAAATTATTTTTAAAACATTATTATATTTTAAAATAATTATATTAAATATAAATATAGGTTTTTAGGTTTGGTGAATGAGCTAACACCATCTCTCTTCCATCAAATGGGTTACGAAATAATCTCCCATGTGTATCGCGGTCATCCGCCTCATGAACCGATGTCACTCGTTTTTCCATTAACACCTTTCATAGTTGGGTACTATGAAGAATATAAAGGATATATATCATATTTAATACATTATTATACAAATGGATTTATTATATAAAATATAAAAATTTATATTCTATCCCCTACGAGATATTATAACATCGCTCATGTGTATGATAGACTACCGCCTTGCGATGTGATGTGATTTGTTTTTCAATAACACATTATAATGTTTCTCGTGTACTGGTGGACTACAACCTTCATAAAGTGATGTTACTCTTTTCATATCCACAAAACATGGATTATATATATAGTTACATATAAATAAATAATATGGTATTTATTATGTTATTATAACTACATTAATAAAAAAATTAATTAACTCTTTCGCATAATAATCATTGAAAAAGGAAATGTTACTCATGTGTATGTACGACCTACCATCACCATGATCGTGAAATTATTCATTTTTCTAAGTTATTTATCATGACCTATTTAAGATGAATAATTTATTTAAAAAATTAATAATTATTTAATGATTATTATTCTTTATATGATATAACTTTATAATATGAAAAAGAATCATGAAATTTTATGACAAAGAGTGATTGAGAAAACCCGACAACTAACACCCGAAACAATTGGAATACTAAAATATTATTAACAAATAGTTGATAAGAT
The DNA here is from genome assembly GCA_963277665.1 of Viscum album. Classification (NCBI taxonomy): domain Eukaryota; kingdom Viridiplantae; phylum Streptophyta; class Magnoliopsida; order Santalales; family Viscaceae; genus Viscum; species Viscum album. The sequence continues at coordinate 1,796,596,759 of OY728131.1, forward strand.
TTTATATATGGTTATTATATCATATTTTAAATATTAATATGGTTCTTTTATAAGTGAATAACATGTTTACTACAAATATATAGGAGGTTAAATCACATTCAACCAGAAGAAAGCATGATGAATTGTTTTTCATAACTCAATATCCATTAATTGGGTTAAACATCAACATCATTGATTATGTCCTAACATGAAGACTATTTATTATTTTTATTGTATTTACACGTTTTTATGTGTATTTACATTTTACTAAAATATTAAATTTATTTATTAATCCCTACTTCAATGATATGATATTTGTAAGAGAGTTTGTCTCAATATATCTTAATAGAGTCATATTGTAATTCTATGTACCTAATTTCATTTATAAGATGTATATACTACCCATTTGACTTGTAATATCATGATTATTTAATTTTTCATGGTATTTTATGTTTCAATTTTAATTATTTCATAATGATTATTTTACTTAAGAGTAACCAACTGGTAAATAAATTTCACAGCTCAATTTTTTTTCATTGGGTTCTATTACATCTTCTTCGTCATTGATATTATTAGAATATGTGTCCCACTATATTTAACTATCTAAAGTTTTATTTAATTTTGTTAAAAATAATCTATTCATAGAATAATTCCCACATCAATGTTATGATTATCGTAAGGGTTTATTTTAAAATATGATTCTCATCGATATTGTTTATTCGTGAATTTCAGTTGAAGGAAATTATTTGATAATTATCTAATAAACCCATTTAATTTTATTATATTTAGTTATTCATGTTATTTTTAATTAATACTATTATTTTCCACTTTTTTGTTCTCAAAATAATTTATAAAATGTTTTTATGAATACCTGACTTCCAAACACTCTTTGGCCGAAATGTTTTTTCCTTCAAAACCATGTTTTCTAAAAATAGGTTGAAAAATGTTTTTAACCTTTTAAAAATAATTTCTTAAAAAAATTACCCATTTTAAAATTTTAATTTTTTAAAGAATATTTTTGTAATTTTCCAAACATGACACTTATCTATCCTTTTTATAGTGAAAAATGAATCTTTTTTAACTTGTACAACATGTTTGGATTACCCACCCTAATGACAATGATTTATTTGATGCTTCCTTTGAAAGTTCAAAAGTATAAATTTGAATAAACTATTTTTCTATTATTCTATAAATTCATAATTTTTAAAATTTTTTGTTAGAGATTTTTTTTGGAAAATGTATTTTTTTTATAAAATGATTTTCAAATTGAAAAATTAATTTTCCACAGTAATTTTTTTAAATATATTTTATTGAATTTATATTCATCAATGATAAAAAACCTTCATTTTACATCTAGTGCACTTTGGATATATTGTACTTATACCATCCATATTATCTCTCTAGATGGGTTTTGATTATTTTGACCAATGATTGTATAGAAATTCACTTCCTTGATTAATTTTAATAGTCAATAACATTACATTAAAATGTTCAATTTCCTATTATCATTGTACATTAAATTTCCCATAAATATCCATATTATTCATTATTGGTATGTTTATTTCTTATACCGCATATCATTTCTACAAATGGTGTTCTACATTGAAAGTCATTTTTTGTCTCGGGAATTATGAAAAACCTATATTCTTTATTCAATACAGATATTATATGGTAAGACACATTACTTATGAATTAAATTGATTATTTTATATATGTGGAATGATTTGGAAATGAAATAAAATAGGGGGGTTTATAGATATCCCTCCAATAAATCAGTAGTATCATGGGATGAATTAGTTGGATAACCTTGGTTAAATGGGTTTCTACACATTAGTTTTAAATTTTATTGAGGGTTGATCTTAAAGGTAGTGGTATAATGTTCTTGGGAAACACGAGGACCAATAATTAATAATTTAATAATTATGAATTAAATTATTATTATATATGATGTGTTCTCTATGATATTTTCTCTATATGTATTTCATTCTCACTTTATTGATTAAATGTAATGTGTTTTCAGGTATTTAGATTTCCATATTTAGTATGCATTTTTCAACTGTAAAATTCAAGTAATTAATTAAATGGGATGTATTTTTATTTATTTAACAACCCATATTTATAATTCTATTCAAATTCATTAAATGGAATGGTTGTTCAGTTATTGACATTACCATGCTGATTCAAATCATTGATTCATTATAGCTACGACTATACTTAACCTTACTGATCATTTGACCTCACCCTTATTTTTTTCCTTTCCAAGGAATCCATGAATTTTTGTAAAAAATATATAAAATAATATACTAGAGGTAATAATCACATTCTCTTAAAAAAATATTTTTTAATTTATATTTTTAAATGTAATATGGGAATAATGTTTGTATATAGTTTACCAAGACTACTAATCTATTTAGTCCTTCAGAATATAATTCCTTATATCTTATGCCAATGTAAAAAATCCAGTATTTACTTTGGTCTATTAGAGTAAGGGTAGGTACTATTGGGATAAGAGTAAGTTTAGTTAAAACCTTAGGAACTAGATTAATGAAAACATAGATTTAAGAAAATAACCCTTTGATAGAGTTTGAGGATAATTATAGAAGAACATACTAATGTTTTGGTAAGGTATATATTATGCAGTTTTTACTTAAAATACATCATTGTATATATACTACAAGTGTACATTATTTTGGTCAAAATATTCCTAGTGGTAATAAGTCCACAAAGGGTAAATTGGGATTGACCTGATCATCACTTGGTTCATAATAATGGGCCTAACTATACACATAGTTTGACACTCCTAGGAGATATGATTAGGATAATTCATATTTCCTTTTGAACCATTATGAAGGATTTTAATATATGATAAAAATGAATGTACTAGGATAAACCTATGGTTTTGTAAATTTAAAAAATAGATTTCGTTATTTTCACATCTTATAAATGATTATATTGGTTTCCCACTATTATTATTATTTTTCACACTATTATTTTTTGTTTTAGTCAATGGATAGAACCCAATTGAATCAAGTTAACATTGAATATGAAGGGAAAGGTGGTTAATACTCACAACCAAATGGGATGATGACTAGAGTTTAGATATTGTGATTATGTCAAATCAATTTTTACAAAACACAATAAACAATGTATACCATAAAAACTCCAAGACTCACTATGGAATAGAAGGACGATGTTTTTCTAGAGATCAAGCAATTAAGACCATATAAGGAAGAATACTAGATTTTCATTGGGTATGAAATAATTAAATAGATACCCATGAAAGTGTCTCAATGGAATAATAAAATGATTTTTGTATGAAAAGGAAGGTCATAAAGAAAATAATTAATGGGGAAAAAATGAGTTTGAAGGAAAAAAATAAACCTCACCATATGGATCCATTTATAGTTCAATTTCTTAACTATAGAGAAAAATGGAATTATCCATGTCAATTAACTATTCTAAAGGATAAACCCTAGTCCACGGAAGGAATTATGTGGAAACAAATTTGATGATGTATTTATGTATTGGGGTTGAAGAATTAAATTATAGAAGTATTTTTTACCAATGATATTTTGATTATATGAATCATGAAACATTTAAGGATTGATTTAAATTTTAAATTCAAATATATATTCATAAACATAAGAGTTACGAAATCCATTATGGGTTTATGGATTTTATATTGACAATAATTTCAAAGTCTTAAACACCCTTTTTGTGTTTTATGTGATGGGAGTCTACCAAGATTGAGGATATTTTAAGAGAAATATATCGAATGAATACACTTTTCTAGAAAGGATATTTGAGTAATAATGGATTTAAATTTTATACAACCAGTTTAATTGTATTGTTATCCTTTAGGGTAAATATAATCATTAATAAATTATAATAATAATAAAATAATATAATTAGACTTTGTGAAAAAAGTTTTCATTGAAAATCATAGTAATGATTTTTTAATGATTAATTATATTTCAAGGATTTTAATTATATTTTTTAAAAATTTATGTGAAATATATTAATATAGTTGAGAAAAAGGCCAACCCGCATGCTGGGTAACAACCCATTAGTTTCGACAAGGCTATGGGGCTTGAACCCATGACCAAATTATAGTAAGGGTTTAGCATATACCACTGGCCTACGCAATGTTCTAGACAATGTGTAATTATTTTTAGTCAAACAATTGGGAAAATAAATATTAATGATGTACTCATTGTGTTTATTTTGTGGTTTAGATATTAATATATTATATTGGATAACTTGTGCTAGTAATAACAATTTTAGAAAATATTTAGAGACATACATAAATAAATTTCACTCTTTTATGAATATAATGATCTATTATAAGTGAATTTTAGTTACTGAGGAATAAAAATTTTATTTTTGGATATTCCCTTCTTATAATAAGTTAGGAATTGGAAATTGATCAAATCACAACCATGAGATGAATTTTTACTTATGAAATAGAAATGTATAATGTATGTATATTTCCTTAGATTATTGTATAGTAAAATAATTCCTCAAAATTATTAAAATTACCCTTAAATAAAAATATTTTCCTATAAAATTAAAATCGAAAGAATTATATGGTCTATTGAATCATAAATAAATTTTCATTTTGGGGACCTTAACATTTCATTGATCATTTACCTTCTTACTATGGATGACCTCAATCACTCTATATAACTATTTAATATTTTCTTTCATGTCTATATATTCAATTTCCACCAAAGTTATCATACTGATAAACCTATATATGTTTTATACCATAAGACCTTTTTTACATCCCCTTTCTCCATTATTACGAAGATGTTTTATTATCCCTCTTATGATGAATGTTATTTAATACTTGTGTTTTCAAATACCAAACCCTTGACTACTG